>CP136054.1:259863727-261188727 GCA_032464435.1 Aegilops umbellulata | reverse complement strand
ACATGGAATATGCTGGCAATGTAACACATAGAGAGTGATGAATGATTAAGCCTATACTACATGAATATATGGCTGGTGGAAAGCTCTATGGTTACAGTTTTGCGTAAAGCCAATTTTTGCCTACTGCAAAGGAATAAATTTATTTAACTATCATGGTGGTTGTTAAACATTGAGAATGGTTGACAGCATCCTCAATCCCAATTAAAATTAATCATCATTTAAAACCCAACAATATTAATTTAGAAGTAACATGATGAGATTCACATGATATCCAATTACTAGATACTCAAAACGTCCATAACCGGGGACACGGCTAACCATGATTGGTTTGTACACTCTGCAGAGGTTTGCGCACTTTTCCCCACAAGACTCGATCGCCTCCGTTTGATTTCTCGCACTACATGGTGTTTGAGAAACGGATGACCGAGACACAGTTTTTCAGAAGCGCTAGCACCTTACGACGGATAGACCGGTACACCTACTTTCCCCTACATCTGCTAGTCTACCCTGTAAGAGTTCGCACGACTTAATCAACTATGCCAGAGCCTATAATGGCTTGTGGCTGCACACGGAAGTTTCTAGTTTGAAAATCTCATGATCCCTTTGAGCCTGGGTGGCGGTCCAAAAAGAAACAGACAATCCTGGAATACCCAGGTGCCTCAATTCACCCAGTTGTGTGTTTAAGTTGCCACCTTAGATAAACCAATAATTAACAATCTCACATCTGTCATGGATATCACTCACCCAATCCACGTCTACTAGCATAGCATGGCATAATAAGCAAACGTAGAAGTAACTCCCAAAGGTTTCATAATAAAACAGGTAATAGGTACTACCTCAGCTACTTCCCATCCCACAATTTAATTAGATCCTAATCATGCAATGTTTGAGGATTGATCTAATGCAATAAAACTGGGTAGTAAAAGAGGTATGATCAAAGTGTTACTTGCCTTGCTGAAGATCCGCGAAACCTAGAGATTCGAAGTAACAGGCGGCGCACTCCGGGTGTTCTATCGCAGACAAACAAACAAACATACAATAAGTACTCATCTAATGCACAGGTAAAACTCAAATAAGAGATCTAACCAGAAAGTTCAACTTAAGAACTCCGGTTTGCAAAAAGAATAAAATCGAACGAAGCAACGAAAGTCAAACGGCGAAAGAAAACAACTTCGTTCTACTAATCTGGACCTAAGTCAAAATTTTACAGTAGCAAAAACTTGTTTAAGTTGATTAATAGGATAGAGGGTTTCGAGACGAAACTCCAGGCGCTTGAATCGCCTGATTCCGATAAATGAGCGAAAAGTTATACTAAAATGAAAATCGGATCAGAAATCGCGATCAGAAAAATAACCGCGGAAAATCCGAGAAAAAGAAAAAACGACCAATGGATTAACATACAAACGTTCGTTAATTAACCTAACCCGGAAATAATAAAATAATAATAAAAAATTAAAAGAAATACTAAACAGACTCCAAAAATCCCGAAATAGATTTTCCCGGGCTTCTAAAATCAAGCCCGACAAAGTGAACATTTATTTGGGCCCTAAATGCAATTTTGAAAAACGCATATTTTTTTTCCTAAATTCTAATAAAATAACGAAAAACTCCGAAATAAATCTTATTTGATTTTATTATTAAATCCTCATTATTTCTTTATTTTGGGAAAGTCATTTTATTCCCTCTCTCATATTTTTGTAATAGAAATAATTGATGATAAAATAAATAAAATCGAATGATCCTATTTTCAAAATTTGAGAAAACTCAAATATGAAAATAACGAAATCCCCAACTCTCTCCGTGGGTCCTTGAGTTGCTTAGGATTTTCTAGGATCAAAACTAAAAAGCAAATAAAATATGATATGCATGATGATCTAATGTATAACATTCCAAATTGAAAATTTGGGATGTTACACACCTCGAGTATGTTGATTTCAATAGTGATGAAGATGATTTGCTAGGTGATGATGATTTACCTGTTGGCAACTCTAGTGATGAAAACTATGATGAACTTGCTATTAATCATGCTAATCAAGATAAAACGAATGATAATGATAGGAAGGAGATTGAGCGTTTAACTAAAGAACCAAACACTCTTAAGTTAGCTCATGAAACTACCTTGGAATATCATCGAGAACTTTTAAAGACTCATGAGAAGCTACACTTTGAAAAGATCAACCTTGAGCAAGAGCATGGGTTCTTACAGGCAATCAATGATGATCTTCGCAAGAAAAGTTCTTCTTACATTGACAAGCGTTTACTCTTGTATACTTACATGCCACAAGTAAAATCTAGCAACAAGAGTAAGAAAGATTCTTCTTGTAGTAGTAAAAATAATCATGTTAAATCCAATGTTGTTTCTTCTAGTAGTTCTCTTGATTCCACTAATGATTCTCTTAGCCAAGTTACACTTGAGCAAGAAAATAGCTTATTGAAGGGAATTATAGATAAAGGTGTTTACAAGAGCCTTGCCGGGAGTAAGCAATTTGAGGAAGTTGTACGCAAGCAAGGAAGGCACCGGAAGGTTCAAGGTGTTGGTTTTGAATGAAAGTTCAATGCCAATGGAGTTGAGTGGGAAGAAGATCAATACCCCAAGACTAAGTTTGTTCATAAACAAGAGAAGTATGATCCTACTTCTTTCCAAGGGACACAAGCTCAAGATGATCTTCCACCACAAGACCACAAGCAAAAGGGCAAGGACAAGCTTCAAGAGAAGATTGATGCATTTGAAGAAGCTCCTAAGGCCTTGGTCAAGTGGGTTCCCAAGACTACATCAAGTTCTACTTCATCAAGTACGACTACAACTCCAAGGATTCCCATCAAGATGATGTGGATCCCGAAGAAGAAGAACTAGAGAGTTCTTGAGGGTGACTCCGCCAACATACTTCACTCATATCATTTTGGCAAGGACAAGTGCAAACAACTTCCACATCTCGCACTAGTTCGAGGAGTCACAAACCCTCTTGTTGGTAAGACAAGGGACAAGGTAACCTGATGCTTTCATGGACATCATCAGGTATGAACTTCACACTATGTCTATGGATATCCTTGTTTGTTCCTTGTGGGACTAACCCATGTAGGTATTGAAAGTGCAACTCACTCCAATGGATTGCTACAAATGATCTACATCAACATTGAGCATCCACATCTTCAACATCTACATGAAGTTATCATCGACAACACCCAAGGTTAGTTCATCCCTCTTAGGGGGGATATCACATCTAGGGGGAGCTTTACTCTAAATATTGAGCTAAACAAACTCTAATGGTGTGAACACAACAATGCTTTATGTAAAAGTGGTAACCCCACTTGTGCTTAAACGATGAGTATGACCTATGATCAAATGTTCTCATTTGACTCCTAAGTCAATATACTCATATATAGATGACCTAGTCATTGCCAATTTCTTGATAGATGCTAGAGTGTTTGTGCATGCTTTGCCACATATTTCATTTGCCATTTTGTTGTGTGAGCATGTTGATTGCATATTTTAGTCATTCGAGGACATCCATTTGTTGCTTTGATTGTTTGTATTTTTCTCTTTTGCCAAATGGATGGACATGAATGCCTAAGAGCTTCCTCTAGCTATCTATGCTTTTCTCGTCTCAAACTCTATTCATGCTACATCACAAAGTTTGATCAAGTCAGATTCAAACCACTCTATGTGAGGAGCACTCAGAGTCCTGGTTCGTCATAGACTTAAACTTCCAAAACCTCTCTATGCATTTCGGTCTGACCGATCCATCCACTTCGTTCACACCGAGTTCACTGAGTTGATCTAGGTTTTCAATCTCGGTGCAACCGATTAGAACTTTTCGGTCACACTGAGTTGCAGTAACCGCTTGCGATTCTGCATCTCGGTGCCACCGAGTTGTTCCACTCGGTCACACCGACAATGTCAGGATATATATGCCAACGGGTGAGATTTTGGAAATTTCTTCAAAACCCCTCAGCCCGCGCGTGTCCTGCTCTACCGCCTCAGGTCTCCGGATCATCCTCTCGTCGCCAGCGACCTCCCACCACTGGTTTCCGTCGCTGTCAACGGATTTCGACGCCGCCGTTGCCGCCGTAGCGAGCTCATCGCCGAACTAGGGTATGAGTTCGACCCCTTGTGCATTCTTTTTACCTTCGATTCTGAGCACAAGGTCAATGCCATGTTCTTTACCACATATGAGATCAATCTATCCAGAGAAAACCTCCATTAGATTAGGTTTGATTGAAAAACTTAGGGTTAGGTTTTCGCCGAACTCATCTCGGACCGACCGAGTTGTGGAAATCGGTCTCACCAATTTGGCTTAGGCCATTGCACTGCACTTTTCGGTCTGACCAAAAGTTGCAAATTGGTGCGACCGAGTTCAACTCTCTGTGAAACCCTAGCAATCTCGGAGTCACCGAACTGTGACTCGGTCTGACCGAGTTCTCTAGTTTAGACTCCAAAAGTTGCTTCGGTGTCACCGATTTTAACAGATCGGTAGCTCCGAAATGCTTTCTGTGGAGAACTAAAACTAAGTTTTTGACTCATCTGTTTTGCAAAAACCTCTGCACTTTGTGATGCTCATCCACTCTACCTCATCTATATCTATTCACAGGGTCTGCTGTCAATTTGTTTTGCTAGTATGTCTGATCAGAGTGATAGCCAGAACAAGTCAGAAGAGCAAGTGCACATGAGTGAGGGCCCTAGTCCCTCTAGCAGCTATGATGAGGGCAACATGAGCACTCCAGAGGATGAGGACTATGTGGCTAATGAGGAGGAAGTGAGCTCCAAGAAGAAAGTACTGAAGAAGGAATATGGAGCTGCTGCTGCAACAAAACCTGGTATGCACAAGAAGGCACCTGCCAAGAGAGTTCCTATGTCAAAGGCTAGAGCCTCCACTCAGGAAACCATGGAGTTCACACTTGAACCAAAGGAGGCTGGTGAGGGCAAGAAGAGGAAAGTGAGGGTCAAGAAGACCACTGCCATGGTCATTGGAAGATCCTCCATGTTTAGAGATCCAACTGAAGAAGAAGGAGAGGAAAGGGTAGGCTACCACAGATGCCTTTCAGAGAGTGCCCAGAGGTCAGAGGTATGCTGCAGTGCCCATGGCTGACACTAGAGCTACCACATCAGCACCAGCAGCCAAATCTTTAGTGCCACCTCCAGTTCCCACTCCAGCAGCTCCAACAACTTCTACAGATGCTTTCGTCCTTGGAGTCCTCTCAACACCACCTCCCGAAGATCAAACCTAGAGAGACGCATAGCACTATGCATTTTCAAACTTTTTGGTAACTTGTTGCCAAAGGGGGAGAAATGTATAGATCATAGGCTTTGAGAGAGAGTGTTTTTGCTTCTTTTGTCTCTCTTGCTATTTGGTTGATACTTTATGTCTGTGTGTGAGATACTTGTATGATCATGTGTTTGATCATATTCTACCTTAATGCTTGCTTGGATGATATTATCTTTTATATCTCATATGTGATCATTCACTTTGCTTGGTGATGAGTGCATGTTTTTACCTTATATCATTTTGAGCGCTCCACCAAGATGTATGTGACATGGAAGAGTAACCCATGATCCTAATCAATTGTGCATTTGCATTCAAAAGCAAATTTTAAATAATGCACAAATTTAGGAGGAGCTCTTGCTTATCACATACTTCTCAAAGCAACGATGTATTTCAATCTTATTATCATTTGTCAAAGCTTTGATCTATATGTTGTCATCAATTACCAAAAAGGGGGAGATTGAAAGTGCAACTATCCCTGGGTGGTTTTGGTAATTCCTAACAACATATAGCTCATTGAACTAATGCTATTTCAAGATGATCATTTCAGAAAGTTCAATGATTGGCATGACATGGATTAGGAACGTGGACCCCTCAAAATGCTAAGGACACACATTGGCTCAAGCTCAAGACTCTAAATTTTCATTTTAGTGATCAAGATCACATTGAGTCCATATGAAAATCCAATACTATTAAAAGGGTATGAGGTGTTGCTTAATGGCTTGCTTGCTCAAAATGCTTAGTGATATGCTCCAAAAGTCCTCAACCACTTTCTCATATCCACATATGTCCCAAACCAAAAGTCAAACTCGGCCCTACCGATTTGATCTACCCGACGCCACCGAGTTCATTTGACATTACCACTGCCAGAAACCCTAGTCAATTAGGTCTCACCGATAGGGATCTCAGTCTCACTGAGATGGGATTGCAAACTCTCTGTTTCCCTTCGTAACATTTCGGTCCAAACGAGATGAGCGATCGGTCCCACCGAGTTCGCAATGCAAACTCTCTGTTTCCCTTTCGTAATGTTTCGGTCCCACCGAAATGAGCGATTCGGTCCCACAGAGTTTGCTTGACCAACTCTCTGTTTGCCTATTACAGAAATCGATCCTACCGAGTTTATGTGATCAGTCACCCCGAGATTACGTTATGCCCTAACCCTAATGAAATTGGTCCTACCGATTTGACATGTCGGTCCCACCGAAAATCCTAACGTTCACATTTTGAACTAAATCGGTCTGATCGAGTTTCATGATTCGGTCCCACCGAGTTTGGTGAATTGCGTGTAACGGTTAGATTCTGTGTGGAGGATATTTATACCCCTCCACCCACTCTTCATTCATAGAGAGAGCCATTGAACATGCCTACACTTCCAACATACATTTTCTGAGAGAGAACCACCTACTCATGTGTTGAGACCAAGATATTCCATTCCAACCACAAGAATCTTGATCTCTAGCCTTCCCAAAGTTTCTTTCCACACAAATCATCTTTCCACCAAATAAATTTGTGTGAGAGAGTTGAGTGTTGGGGATACTATCATTTGAAGCACAAGAGCAAGGAGTTCATCATCAACACACCATCTATTACCTATTGGAGAGTGGTGTCTCCTAGATTGGTTAGGTGTCACTTGGGAGACTCCGAAAAGATTGTGGAGTTGAACCAAGGAGTTTGTACGGGCAAGGACATCGCCTACTTCATGAAGATCTACCCTAGTGAGGCAAGTCCTTCGTGGGCGATGGTCATGGTGGGATAGACAAGGTTGCTTCTTCATGGACCCTTCGTGGGTGGAACCCTCCGTGGACTCACGCAGCCGTTACCCTTCGTGGGTTGAAGTCTCCATCCACGTGGATATACGATAGCACCACCTATCGGAACCACGCCAAGAATCTCCGTGTCTACATTGCGTTTTCTCCCTCCAAACTCCTCCCTTTACCTTCATGTACAAAAGTTTTACATTCTGCTGCTATACTCTTAGATTTGCATGTGTAGGTTGATTGCTTGACTTCTGCTAAGTTGCTAAAATCTGCAAAGATTAAAATTGGGAAAAGGCTAGATTTTTATTTGGTCAAGTAGTCTAATCACCCCCTCTAGACATACTTTCGACCCTACAATAATATCAAGTCTTTGCGTTACATGTTCCAAAGTTAAAACAATTCCATTAACCAAAAGAGTTGGTGGGCCGAGCAAACATATCATGGCATTATAAGAATCGAAAGTATGGCTCCCCAAAAAAGTTCCCCCAGTAATGGCATCTAGAACATATCTGTTCCAAGGTGTAATGCCTACATAAAAATTGCGAAGAAGAACGGCAGTAGATTGCTTTCGAGTAGATCTATTTTGAGCATTGCAAATTCTATATCAAGCATAGTAGATGGCTTTCGAGTAGATCTATTTTGAGCATTGCAAATTCTATATCAAGCATCTTTCAATTTTTCTCCCTCTCTTTGTTTGAAATTGAGAACTTCATTATTAGGAGTGGTCACGATAATGGGAGGACTAGCCATGAGAGCTAATCGGGCGTTTAAACACACGAGCGCACAAAAAGCAAGCGAAGAAGACGAACGGAAGAGGGGCGAAAAAATGGCGAATCTTTCCAAAAATCATTTTAGAAGTGGGGGAGAGGAAAACGAGAGGCGAATGGAGAATAATGTAATGCGAGGGATGAGAGTTTATGATGGCTACTTGGTATGTCTTGGATTGGCTTAGATCTCCCCCGCAACAGCGCCAGAAATCCTTCTTGCTACCTCTTGAGCTTGCGTTGGTTTTTCCCTTGAAGAGGAAAGGGTGATGCAGCAAAGCTGCATAAGTATTTCCCTTAGTTTTGAGAACCAAGGTGTCAATCCAGTAGGAGACAGCGCAACAAGCCACCGAATACCGGCACAAACTTGCAACCAACGCGACAAACGGTTTATCAATCCCTTCATGGTTATTCGAAAAGTGAGATCTGATAGAGATGGATAAACGATAAAGTAATATTTTTGGTATTTTTGGTTTATAGAACGGAAAGTAAAAGATTGCAAAGAAATTAAATCAGAAACTAGAATTGTAGATCAGAAACTTATATGATGGAAAATAGACCCAGGGGCCATAGGTTTCACTAGTGGCTTCTCTCAAGATAGAAAATATTATGGTGGGTGAACAAATTACTGCCGAGCAATTGATAGAAAAGCGCAAAGTTATGACGATATCTAAGGCAATGATCATGAATATAGGCATCACGTTCGTGTCAATTAGACCAAAACGATTCTGCATCTACTACTATTACTCCACACATCGACCGCTATCGAGCATGCATCTAGAGTATTAAGTTCATAAGAACGGAGTAACAGATTAAGCAAGATGACATTGTCGGCGTTCTGGGAACGGGGGTCCCCAGACTTGCCTTCCTGCGGCCTGCGGTGTGGCTCAAGTGGGGGCCCAACGCGGACCATCTTCATCAACACAAGCTCAAGACCCTCGCGAGGGGCCAAGCCTCGCGGAGCGGACGACGGGAAGCTTCCTCAGGAGCGGCCTCATCAGGCAGGCTCGCGAGGAGGTGGAGAGATCAATGCAAGGGTACCTCACGAGGATCCAGTGGTGCAAGCCATGACAATCAAGACCAGGCGGGCGCCGGCCTATGCAGAGCCCTTATTTCCCCTTTGGTGCAAAGGAGGCAAGCATAGGCCAAGGCATCAGGCAAAGGTTACCATTCCAGTGCAACGAGACCAAGACCAGCCGGACGGCCGGCCAAAGGTCACCGTGGAGCCCAGGACAGCGTCACCACCAGAGCTTTTGGTAGTTGAAGACCACCTATGGTCAGGATAACTTGTACTAGATGTTCCCCTTCAAAATGGCCAATTGTTGGCGCCCTTCTCGCTCAATTATTTCGGGGAGAGGCCCAGGGCCTCTATAAATAGAGCTAGCCACCACAGAGTAGAGGCATCTGGAGACCAAGTAGAACTCCACGCACCAGCTGAAGAACACCTCTCGCGAGGCTGTTCTTCCTCTGTACTATTCATCATCAGCCCCCGAGGCAATCCACCACACCACACACTGGAGTAGGGTATTACACCACAACGGTGGCCCGAACCAGTATTGTCGGCGTTCTGGGAACGGGGGTCCCTAGACTTGTCTGCCTGCGGCCTGCAGCATGGCTCAAAAGGAGGCCCAGGACGGCCCATCTTCATCAACACACGACCCAAGACCCTCGCGAGGGGCCAAGCCTCGCGGGGCGGACGACACGGCGCTTCCTCAGGCACCGCCTCGTCAGGCTGGCTCACGAGGAGGCGGAGAGATCAAGGCGGGGTACCTCGCGAGGTGCCCATGACGCAAGCCATGACGACCAAGGGTGTCAGGCGGGCGCCAGTCCGCGCAGTGTCTCCCTTTCCTCTTTGGTGCAAAGGGGGCAAGCGCAGGCGAGAGGATCAAGCAAAGGCATCCATTTCGGTGCAACGAGACCAAGACCAGTCAAACGGTGGGAAGGAGGTCGCCGTGGATCCCAGAACGGCGTCACCACAGGGCCTTTGGCAGGCGAGGACCAACTTTAGTCACGATAAGTGTACCCGATGTTCCCCTTCGAATTGGCCAATTGTTGGCGCCCTTCCCGCTCAATATTTGGGAAGAGGCCTAGGGCCTTTGCCTATAAATAGGACTAGCCACCCCCAGGGTAGGGGCATCTAGCAATCGCATCAGGGAGAAACCAGTTAGAAAGACTCAGGCAACAGAGAGAAAGAAGGGCGGTTGAACTCCTCCTAGCAGTTCATCCCTCTAGCCAAGAACAGACCCTCGCGAGGCTGTTCTTCCCTGTATTGTTCATCATCATCAGCCCAAGAGGCAATCCACCCACCACAAACTAGAGTAGGGTATTACACCACAATGGTGACCCGACCTAGTATAAACCTTGTGTCTCTTGTGTTGTTCTTTCAGTAGTTAGATCTTTGCGAGACGAAGAGGTAGAGGGCATAATCTCCGTGCACACCCAGAGTTCGAACCTTAAGGGTCTGCCGGAACCCGTAATCCGACATTTGGCGCGCCAGGTAGGGGTGCGCCGGAATCCACCTTTCTACCGCTCCGCATCCCGTCGCATCGTCATCACCATGTCCGGTGACCAGGCGGGCAACCAAGATCCATGGGCAGCGTGGCCCGCCCGCCTCGGGCAACCCCGCGCCCCAGGCAACTCGTGGACCGCAGGGCGCTGAGGGCCGCGGGTGGCGCGGATAGGCTTCAACAGCCCTCACGCCGCGGCAAGCGTGGTCGGCGGCAAGGGCCTCCAATCACGCCGCGACCACGACACCGTACACCCGCCGGGAGCAAGCAAACTCGAGGGCCGCGCTCACGGTGGCCCGAGAGCTGCTGCAATGTAGGCTACTAGAAGGCGGCCGCAACGTGCTGCTAGAGCGGGTTGCCGAACTCCTAGGCTTTTGCCGCTTCGGGGGCTCACCCCTTCTGCATCCAGCTCCCGTCTCAAGCCCAGGGCGGCACGCGCGGGGGCCCCGCATGCTTCCGCAGGCCCCAAGGCTACCCCAACACCAGCGAATGCGCCAGCGCCGGACTGACTGTGGCGCTGCCCCCGCCCCCGGCGCGTGAGGGAGAAGGGCTCGGCATGGCCCACGGCGCCGGCGGGCAGCCGCACTACCACCCAGCGGTGGGCACGTGAAGCAGCGCTGCATGGCACATGGAGCACTACAGCACAGCCTTCGGGATGACGGCGCCAGAAGAATACGTGCCCCACATGATGGACCAAGGGCACGCTCACGAGGGCGAACAGGGCTTGCTTCTCAGCCCAAGCTGGGGAGACGAGACACCAGAAGCTGAGCTCTTCCAGGAGCCCCGGAACGGCTCCGTCGGCCACGCTGGAGGCGACAACTATCGGGTACCGCTAATTCCTCAGGAGCAGGCATACTCTAATCATGGATCGCAGGAGGTGCAGGTCGCCGCAGCGAGCAGCTGCCCCGCTCCCACAGTCTCCTACCCCTCGGGAGGAGGGCGCAGGGGGCTGCAGGACAGGGGCAGAGATCCCACATCACCACCGTGGCGTTCGGAGCAAGGCATTCTTAGGAGATAGGCCCTCCGCTGGGGAGGCGCCTGAGGGCCTGCCCCTGGCGGAGGACCCGTGGTTGTCGGGGGAACCGCTGGCGACCGCTCTACCCCACCGGCAGCGTCCTGGTTTCCGGTCGTCGTTGGTGGCACTAGAGTGTGGCGCAAGGCGGGGCCCTCGTCTGGCGATATGAAGCAAGGCCGGTTCCTGTGAAGAAGGCCCAGTGCCTGTGAAGCTCGCCGCCGCGTGACACTCTCACGTAATAATGAGTGGGGCTGTACACGCCCGGAGTCTCAGGGGTGCCGGCCTTAGGCCTTGGGGATCCCTCCCACGCCCAGTGGACAACACTTAGCTCCGCGCTGGTGAGAAGACGTCCAAGACTAGTTTAGGTGCCGGATGCGGCCTTTTGCCTGTTTTCATTGACTTCTTCTTTGGTTGTAACTTTTCCCCTGCTGGATTTAAGTTGGATTCCAATTTGAGATTTGCGTGTGTTCGGGGAAGGGGTGCTTAGTCTCATTCGAGCCATTTCTCGCGTTCTGGTTACCGCTCCAACACAGCTGCCTCCCCTCACGAGCCGGGCCGGGCCTAGCTCGCGCGCAACCCAGACTGCCGCTGTTGCTTCTTCTCGGGAGGACGTTTCGGTGCCTGCAGAGGATGCCATTTCATGAAAAGGCCCAGAGCCTGTGAAGAAGGCGAATTCCTGTGAAGCTATCGCGTTTACATGAGGGGCAATATAATAGCTGCTAATACGATGAATACAGGTTTTACATGAGGGGCTTCCCCTCCCAAAATGCTCTCACAGCCATCAGGCCAAACACCTGAGTTCTACTGGTGCAGGGTAAAAAGACATGAGCGATACATACTCACTCGGACAAATCCCCCAATGCGTCCTCAGGAGCACCTCCCGAGCCGCCACTGGCCTCGCTGAACTCGCCATCGTTGCCTGCGTCGCCGCCAGCGGCATCAGGGTCGTCCACCACACCGCCCTCATCGACAGCCACGATCACGTCATCATCATCCGAAGCGAAGGCCCTGACAAGAGCGTCCACGTTGTCTTCCACCCAGTGCGCCAGGTCGCCTCGGACGGCCTGGGGGACTGGGGCGATGGCGGCGTCGAAGTCGAAGTGGGGATCCATGTTCCGGAGATGGCTGAAGACACGAGAAAAGGCGCGCCCGAGCAGGGCGCGGCTCCTCTCCTCCACCAACCTGTCGGCCCTGACCGACCGCACCTCCAGCTGCGTCACCACGGCGGTGAAGAACTGCAGGTTGCCAGCATAGTTGATCGTGTGCGGCTCGCCGACAGCCGCCTCACAGATGTTGCCCAAGGCTGCGTTAGCCCTCTCCTTGAGCGTAGCCAGCATGGGGCCGTGCACGTGCTCCAGGACCTGCCGCTGGCGTATCTCATCAGCGTTCTGGCGCTCGACGGCCTCAGCCTCTTCCACCCGCTGACGAAGACGGAGCACCTCGGCCTGGAGGGCAGCCGACTCCTTTTGTGCTGCCTCAAGGGCGGCCCGGGAAGCGTCGGCCCGCCGCGTCGCCTCATTCCGTTGGGCCCTCGGGGCTGCGGTTCTTCCCTCAGCCTCGACCCGGATCAACTCCAGCTTCCTCTCGAACTCGCGCTCGAGGCCTTGGCGCACTGTCGCCACCCGACGACCAACCTCCTCCAGGACACGTGCTTCCCGTGCAGCGACACCATCTTCCTCCTGCATCACCAGGCGCTCCCTCGTCTCCAACCACTCGTACTCGCGGGTGTGTTCGGCGGCTTCCAGCACCAACGCTTCCTCGCGCTTCCGAAGCTCAGCTGGGTCGCCAGAAGCCACCTTCATCGATGCAAGGGCCGCCTCATGCAGTTCCACTTGCTCCTCCAATGAGTGGCACCGGGCCAGGAGCTCCCGAGCCCGTTCTTCCGCTGATTCCCGCCGTCGGTCAGCTCCTCGGGCCTCCTCAGCGGCCTGGGATCGAGCCGCCCGAGAGGCCTCCAGCGACGCCTTCGCTTCTTCGTCTTCAAGGTCGCGCTGATGACGCGCAAGGGCGATGGCGGCCTCCAGCTCGCGCCTCCCTGCGGCCAGGCGCAGGCCCTCGGCCTCCAGGCGCGCGTCTTCACCAGCGAGCTTCTCCCCAAGCAGGTCCACCGCGTCAGTCGCCCTTCGAAGGAACTCTTGGCGACGAGCACGGCGCTCCCGAGCGCGTCTTCCACACCATCATCTGCCCCAAGCGAGCGCCGTGGGCCACAAATCATCGCTCCCCCTCCGGGCAGGGGGCTGGGGGCTGGCGCCCTCACGACGGCCGGGCGCGCCGTGCCAGAAGCCCGGCCTGGGGCCTGCCTGTTTCTAGAAGAAGGGTGCCGGGGGCGCCTCAGCCAATCGCAACCCGCGGCCAGGCGAGAAGGCCACAGCAGGCTGGCTATGCCAAGAGAGGGCCCGCGAAGGAAGATCGCAGGAAGAGAAGGGCTGTAGTGCGCCTCGGGACGGTCCGCCCCTTCATTCGCCCTCACCACGAGAGCAGTGCTGCTCGGAGCACTTGGGGACGACGGGGGAGACGAAGCCAAGGGAGGCGGCGCCTGAGCGACTCCCACGAGTTCGGCCGGAAGAGGCCTGCGGAGTAAGGATCAGTAGACGCAGCAAGGGGATCAGGAGCCAGGAAAGGAGAAGGCTTTCTCGTCAGTAGCGAAGTATTTCCGGCACTTCAGCAAGCGACAAGAGAAGTCATCACCCAGGGCCTCCCTTTTCCTCCGGAGGGCCTCAAAGTCCACACGAAAGCGGCCCAAGAGAAGAGCGCAGGGGTCAGCCCGCGACGAAGACGGAGCATCAAAAGCGATCCGCGTCAGGGGCGCCTGCCTGACGCGCACTATCAATCGCCTCACCAGAAGACGCAGCCGGGGTCTCAGGAGCCTCGGCCCCAGGCGCTGGGAGCGGCTGCTTGCCGCCCTCGGCCTCAGCAGCGCGGGTCTCAGGAGCTGCCCCCTCGAGGGCATCGCCAGGCGCAGTCACCTCATCGGGAGCCCTCTCGGCCTCCGACGTCTCATGCCTCCCTGCTCCACCACTCGAGGAGGATTCTCCTTGACCGACCGGAAGGGCGGTCACCACCACAGGGTTCTCGCGAGGCCCTTGGAAGCCAGCAGGGCGCATCCCCCATTCATCAAAGGAGGGCATCTGCCTCACGAAGTTGTCCCTGTTCTGGCAGAGATACAGCAGGGCCCCTCCCCGCTGGATGCTGCCCGGGTTGGGGTCACCAGTCAGGACCAAGAGCACTGTCCTTAGCGCCCCAGGCTTCATGTCTTCTTCCTGGAGCCTCATGCGATCATCATGCCCACTGAAAGCCCACATTCGGCGGGAGTGGCGTTGGAGAGGGGCAATGCGGCGCAACAGGAACTCCTTCACCACCTTGAGCGCTGTCACGCCAAGCGATTTCAAGAACGTGAAGCGGTGCCAGACGAAGGCGAGCCGGGGGCTCTCGAGCGTCTCCTGGCCCCAGCCCGAATTGGGTACAGCCGGCGAAGTTGGCTTCGCCAGCAGGGGGCTGGGCACCCCGACATCAACGTACAACCACCGCTCGCGGAACCCAGCTGAAGGCGAAGGAAGCTTGAAGTCGATCCCTGAGGCCGCAGCCTCAGGCGCGGCGACGAAGTCCACACACGCCGAGCATTGAGTGGGGTCAGCAAGGCGCAAAGAGAAGAAGTGGCGCAACAAGGCAACGGAAGGAGGGATGCCCATCATCGCCTCGCAAAGAAAGGCGAAGACCGAAAGGAGGGTGATGGATTTAGGACCCATATGCATCATATGGATCTGGTAATGAGAGAGGACGGCCTTGAAGAAATCGGAAAAGGAGGGAACCAGACCCGCCCACAAGGCGTCGGCAAAATAATGAACCTCAGTGATTATCCTGTCAGTAGGGAAGTGAGACGTAGGCCAGGCCGTCATCCTCCCACACTCGTTGAAGATGGTGGCCAGAGCCGGGCTGAGCTTACCCAGGCACTCTCGATTGAGTATGATCGACCGGCCGATGGCGGGGGCCACCGACGGCGGCGAGCGAGATGCAGGCATGGGTTTCTTCCCTTTCTCCTTCTTCGTCGGAGCCATGGCGACGGAAAGGAGGGGGAAGATGTGAGATGGGATTGGAGACAAGAGTCGGAGTTCGTGATGAGGACATCAATACCATTGTTACACCCACAGCCCCTGCTGCTATACATACTGGACCAATTACTAGAGCTCGCGCACGCCAATTGAATTATCAGGTACTTTCGTTTCTTGGTAATGATTCTAATGTTCATGAGAATATGATGCTGCCTAAATTGGATACATTTGGTTTGCTTACAAATGAAGGGCCTAGCTTGGAGAAGGATGGTCATTGGAGCAAGAACAAGCATGGAGTTGATGGCATGCGCAAGGGAGACAAGAACAGAGTTTCAAGTGATGATTTCAGGACTTTGAAGCCACCATAATGAGTGCATGAAGCCTTGGACAAAATATACAAGATGCCACTTCATAATTTTCGTCCAGAGGCTATTCTAGGTGCTGCGTCACCTTCTTCTTCGGCCAGGCCCATGTAATTTCGAAATAATTCAATATAGGCTATTTTTAGAGTCCGTATGTGTGGGGAAACAAGAGTTAGGGTGGGTTTCGGACCCCTCCTCCAAGGGCCACGAAATTCCCCCCTCTTCCCCCATATATACAGCCCCTAGGGCATCGTTTAGACTTTGGGTTTTGTTTAGATTAAAAGTTCGCCATAGCTGCAACTTCGCGTACTTCGTTTGTGTTCAACGACCAGACCAAGGCGTCACAGAACCCCACCTTGATCAATAAAGCTTTCCTCTTATATTCGCAATATCCAGATTGCAATCTTAGTTTCTTGCTTGTTCTTCATTTGCCTGCAGGAAACAGACCTTCGTGGTCAGGTTGATCGTGCTCCAGCGTGGTCAATAACCTCTCGGAGTTGGTTTAGCGATTGCTAAGGCGCGACGTCCTCGCACGTTCGTATGTCGGATTGTCAAAGTCGACTTCCTCCAAAACGATAGCCACCATCTCATCAAAAGACGGGACACCTTTGCCTCTATCGAGTGGTATCAGATTTCCAGGTTGCTCGGTGAGATTTTACAGTTTTTCGTAGATTAGATCGAGTCTGTTCTTCATACCTACAGTCCACGAAAAAGCCACAAAAAAATTAGGGTTAGTTCATCATATCCGAACCAAGATGAGCCTTTGCATAATCTTTTTAGGGTTTTTGCTTTGTTGAATTTGCGGTTGCATCGTCGTGTCAAGTTGCTGGTCTTAGAGTCTAGTCTTTTAGAGTTTCGAGTTCTGGTCATAAGTTGTCACGCCGTCGTCGCACCATCATCATCGCCTTGCCATCTACCACCACCGCTTATCCGCCACCGCTCTGAATCCGTATCCATATACCACCACCAATCCGTGTCCATATACCACCACCGATCCGTGTCCATATACCACCACCGATCTGTGTCCATATACCACCACCGCTACCATATACCACCCCCGCTGCCATATCCTACCACCATATATCCACCACCAATCCGAGTTCTTCTCATATTAGGTTTGTTTTCGAGATCCATCTCAATTCCGATTCGTGTTTCCTTGCCTGCGTAGGTCTCGAAAAAAAAAGAGTCTGGAGACCCCCGAGCAGTTTTTAGGCCAAAAGACCGAAAATATTTTTTCCCTATCCTATTTTTAGGCTGTTCTGAGTCTTTTGACACACTCGCCATCATAGTGATTTTTTGTCGCACTTTTTCGTCGTCGCTGCCCTGATTTCCGAAAAAAAAATGTCAAAAAATTTCGTACCCATCCTGTCAGTTTGACCTGGGAAGAGTTTTGAGACACTCGCCATTATAGTGATTTTTCGCAAAAAAAAGAGGAGCGCAAAAAAAACAGAGCGAAAAAAAATTCCAGAGTGTTCTTTTCCATTGTTTCCGTGCAGCGCCGTGATTTTGTTAGTGTTCTAGGCTCGCGTCTCTAGCACGGTCTAGCCTAGGACCAGCACAGTACCGTCGTTGAGCGTTTATTCAACTTTGCATCTCTGAATTAATTATTGCTGACCCTTTTTGCTACCATACTATAAGCCTTCCTAGCTCCACATACATCTACGTCGTGCGTTTGACTTACCCTGGCAATCGCTCTATCCAAGCTTTTGAGAGTTTTGACTACAACGGTTGCCGATCACCGCCTGCTGCTGGGTAAGAACTGGTAAGAATTTGAGATTTGCTTGACGGATTTGTGACACCCGCCACCACCACCACTTGTTAGTAGTCTGTAGGATCATATTCTTGTGTGTTTCTATTTGCTGCTAACCATGCCAGGATCACAACCCGACGAGACTGACTGGGAGAACTTGACGAACAAGGAGCTTCATGATAAGTTTCAGCAAATGATGAGTGGACAGGTGCAAGATGTGCTAAACAGATTTGAAGAGGCCATGGAGAAGATAGATGGCATGGAGAAGACGTTCGAAACAAAGCTTGATAACAAGTTTAATGAATTGCTCACGCGTCTTCCACCACCGGCTTCACCTAACGCACTTCTACAACAACAACAACAACGACTACCTCCACATCGCGAAACATCCCTCCGCCGAGCGACCCGTGTTCCTCTTGCGCTTGGCCAACCTGTTGGTGCTGCTGTTGATACTTCTGTGGCTCCTGCTGCTGATGTGGAGGAGGATGATTATGTGGGAGATTACGAGGATGAGGTTGATCAACATCAGAACTACGTGCAACCACCAGCACCACAACCACCCGGTCGTCCACGTGCAAATAATGGCAATGTTAGGGCTCCCCCTCAGGTACGAGATCATGACCATCTCCCTAAACAGAAATTGAATATTCCACCATTTGAGGGTAGATATGTTCCTGATATATATCTTACTTGGGAGTTAGAAACTGAACAACGATCTACATGTTTACAATATCCTGAGGAGAGACGTGTTCCTGCTGGTGTTTGTGCTTTCACTAGCTTTGCATGTGTTTGGTGGTCTGAATATTGTAGATTATGTCCTGTTCCAGCTACTTGGGCTGCTTTGAAAACTGCTATGCGTACTCGTTGGGTTCCACCATATTATCAACATGAATTACTTCAAAAATTGCAGCGCTTAAGACAAGGAAAAATTCGGTAGAAGAATATTATCAGGAATTACAAACTGGCTTGATTAGATGTGGTATCGTTGAGGAGAATGAAGCTATGCTTGCACGTTTTCTGGGTGGATTAAATAGAGAGATTCAGACCATTCTAGAATATAAGGATTATAATAATATCACTCGTTTATTCCATATTGCTTGTAAAGCTGAACGTGAAGTGCAGGATCGACAGGCATTGGCGCGAACTAACTTTTCTGCAGGTCGACCTTCATCGTGGACACCACGTGCATCATCTACTTCCACACGTTCTGCTACACCGGCACCTCCGTCAGCTGCCACCTCCAACCGTGATACAAGAAAGCAGGCACAACCACCACTATCTGCCAAGAGCACACCTGTCGGGCCTGCACAGAGCTCTTCTTCTTCCATGGCGTCTACAGGGCACACAAGTGATATTATTTGTCATCGTTGTAAGGGAAGAGGACATTTTGCGCGAGAATGCACATCTCAGCGTGTGATGATTGCTACTGAGGATGGTGGGTATGAGTCCGCTAGTGACTATGATGAGGAGACTTTGGCTCTTCTTACACATGAAGAACACGGTGGAGATGATTCTGATCATGAGACGCAATACATGGCTGCTAAAGATGCTGATAGGTATGAATGTTTAGTTGCTCAACGTGTTTTGAGTGTGCAGGTCACGCAAGCTGAGCAAAATCAGAGGCATAATTTGTTCCATACAAAGGGAGTTGTGAAGGAACGTTCTGTTCGCGTCATCATAGATGGAGGGAGCTGCAACAACTTGGCTAGCATGGAGATGGTGGAGAAGCTATCTCTCACCACAAGACCACATCCACATCCTTACTACATCCAATGGTTCAACAACAGCGGCAAGGTTAAGGTAACACGTACTGTTCGGGTGCATTTTAGTATCTCTACATATGCTGATTATGTTGATTGTGATGTGGTACCTATGCAAGCATGTTCCTTATTACTTGGTAGACCATGGCAATTTGATAAAAATTCTGTACACCATGGTAGAAACAATCAGTATACTCTTGTTCATAAGGATACAAATATTACCTTGCTTCCTATGACTCCTGATTCCATTTTGAAAGATGATATTCATAGAGCTAATAAAGCAAAACAGGAGAAAAATAAGAGTGAAAATCAGATTGTGGCAAAAGAATTTGAGCAACAAATGAAGCCTAATAGTAAACCATCTAGTGTTGCTTCTGAAATTAAATTGAAAAGTGCATGTTTACTTGCCACCAAATTTGATATTGATGAGCTAGTTTTTAGCAAATCTGTTTGCTATGCTTTTGTGTGCAAAGAGGCATTATTTTCATTCGAGGACGTGCCTTCCTCTTTGCCCCCTGCTATCACTAAGATTTTGCAGGAGTTCGCTGACGTCTTCCCACAAGACGTGCCACCGGGATTACCACCTATTCGAGGGATTGAGCATCAAATTGACTTAATTCCCGGTGCATCGCTACCCAACTGTGCACCATACCGTACCAATCCAGAGTAGACGAAGGAGATTATGCGGCAAGTACAGGAGCTGCTCGACAAAGGTTATATTCGTGAATCCCTTAGTCCTTGTGCTGTTCCTATTATTCTAGTGCCGAAAAAGGATGGTACGTCGCGTATGTGTGTTGATTGTAGAGGCATTAATAATATTACCATTCGTTATCGTCATCCTATTCCTAGGCTAGATGATATGCTTGATGAATTGAGTGGCTCTACAATATTCTCCAAAGTTGATTTGCGTAGTGGATACCATCAAATTCGTATGAAATTGGGAGATGAATGGAAAACAACATTTAAAACTAAGTTTGGTTTATATGAGTGGTTAGTCATGCCTTTTGGGTTAACTAATGCACCTAGTACTTTCATGAGACTAATGAACGAAGTTTTACGTGCTTTCATTGGACGATTTGTGGTAGTCTATTTTGATGATATACTGATTTATAGCAAATCTTTGGAAGAACATTTGGAACATTTACGTGCTGTTTTTAATGCTCTACGTGATGCACGTTTGTTTGGTAACCTTGGGAAGTGCACCTTTTGCACCGACCGAGTGTCTTTTCTTGGCTATGTTGTTACTCCACAGGGAATTGAAGTTGATAAAGCCAAGATTGAAGCTATTGAGAGTTGGCCGCAGCCCAAAATGGTCACACAACTGAGGAGTTTTCTTGGACTCACTGGTTTCTATAGGCGTTTTGTGAGAGATTTTAGCACCATTGCTGCACCTCTCAATGAGCTTACAAAGAAGGATGTGCCTTTTGCTTGGGGTACCGCACAGGAAGAAGCCTTCACGGTATTGAAAGATAAGTTGACACATGCTCCTTTACTTCAACTTCCTGACTTTAATAAGACTTTTGAGCTTGAATGTGATGCTAGTGGAATTGGATTAGGAGGTGTGTTATTACAAGATGGCAAACCTGTTGCATACTTTTCTGAAAAATTGAGTGGGCCTTGTCTGAACTATTCTACTTATGATAAAGAATTATATGCTCTTGTTCGGACTTTAGAGACATGGCAACATTATTTATGGCCCAAAGAATTTGTTATACATTCTGATCATGAATCTTTGAAACATATTAAAAGTCAAGCTAAACTGAATTGTAGACATGCTAAATGGGTTGAATTCATTGAGACTTTCCCTTATGTCATTAAACACAAGAAGGGTAAAGAAAATGTTATTGCTGATGCTTTGTCTCATCGCTATACTATGCTTTCACAACTTGACTTCAAAATATTTGGTTTGGAGACCATCAAAGATCAATATGTGCATGATGCTGATTTTAAAGAAGTAATGCAGAATTGTAAAGAAGGAAGAACATGGAACAAGTTCGTTGTTAATGATGGTTTTGTGTTTCGTGCTAACAAGCTATGCATTCCTGCTAGCTCTGTTCGTCTTTTGTTGTTGCAGGAGGCGCATGGAGGAGGATTAATGGGACACTTTGGCGTGAAGAAGACGGAGGACGTACTTGCTACACATTTCTTTTGGCCAAAGATGAGACGGGATGTTGAGCGTTTTGTTGCTCGCTGCACTACATGTCAAAAAGCTAAGTCACGACTCAATCCTCATGGTTTATATATGCCTTTGCCTGTGCCTACTGTTCCTTGGGAGGATATATCTATGGACTTTGTTTTAGGTTTACCTCGAACAAAGAAGGGACGGGATAGCATATTTGTTGTCGTGGATAGATTCTCGAAAATGGCACACTTTATACCATGTCATAAAAGCGATGATGCTGTTAATGTTGCTGATTTGTTCTTTCGTGAAATTATTCGCTTGCATGGTGTGCCAAATACTATTGTTTCAGACCGCGATACTAAATTTCTTAGCCACTTTTGGAGATGTTTATGGGCTAAGTTGGGGACTAAACTGCTTTTTAGTACTACTTGTCACCCCCAAACTGATGGACAAACTGAAGTAGTCAATAGAACATTGTCTACTATGCTTAGGGCTGTTTTGAAGAATAATAAGAAAATGTGGGAAGAATGCTTGCCTCATATTGAATTTGCTTATAATCGTTCGTTGCATTCTACTACTAAGATGTGCCCTTTTGAAATTGTGTATGGTTTCCTACCTCGTGCACCCATTGATTTGTTGCATCTTCCATCTTCGTAGAAGGTTAATTTTGATGCTAAAGAACGTGCTGAATTGATTTTAAAAATGCATGAGTTAACTAAGGAAAACATTGAGCGTATGAATGCTAAATATGAACTTGCTGGAGATAAGGGTAGAAAACATGTTGTGTTTGCACCTGGAGATCTTGTTTGGTTACATTTGCGTAAGGATAGATTTCCTAATTTGCGCAAACCAAAGCTAATGCCACGTGCTGATGGTCCTTTTAAGGTGTTAGAGAAAATAAATGATAATGCATATAAACTTGAGTTGCCTGCAGATTTTGGGGTTAATCCCACTTTTAACATTGCAGATTTGAAGCCTTATTTGGGTGAGGAAGATGAGCTTCCGTCGAGGACGACTTCATTTCAAGAAGGGGAGGATGATGAGGACATCAATACCATTGTTACACCCACAGCCCCTGCTGCTATACATACTGGACCAATTACTAGAGCTCGCGCACGCCAATTGAATTATCAGGTACTTTCGTTTCTTGGTAATGATTCTAATGTTCATGAGAATATGATGCTGCCTAAATTGGATACATTTGTTTTGCTTACAAATGAAGGGCCTAGCTTGGAGAAGGATGATCATTGGAGCAAGAACAAGCATGGAGTTGATGGCATGCGCAAGGGAGACAAGAACAGAGTTTCAAGTGATGATTTCAGGACTTTGAAGCCACCATAGTGAGTGCATGAAGCCTTGGACGAAATATACAAGATGCCACTTCATAATTTTCGTCCAGAGGCTATTCTAGGTGCTGCGTCACCTTCTTCTTGGGCCAGGCCCATGTAATTTCGAAATAATTCAATATAGGCTGTTTTTAGAGTCCGTATGTGTGGGGAAACAAGAGTTAGGGTGGGTTTCGGACCCCTCCTCCAAGGGCCACGAAATTCCCCCCTCTTGCCCCATATATACAGCCCCTAGGGCATCGTTTAAACTTTGGGTTTTGTTTAGATTAAAAGTTCGCCATAGCTGCAACTTCGCGTACTTCGTTTGTGTTCAACGACCAGACCAAGGCGTCACAGAACCCCACCTTGATCAATAAAGCTTTCCTCTTATATTCGCAATATCCAGATTGCAATCTTAGTTTCTTGCTTGTTCTTCGTTTGCCTGCAGGAAACAGACCTTCGTGGTCAGGTTGATCGTGCTCCAGCGTGGTCAATAACCTCTCGGAGTTGGTTTAGCGATTGATAAGGCGCGACGTCCTCGCACGTTCGTAGTCGGATCGTCAAAGTCGACTTCCTCCAAAATGATAGCCACCATCTCATCGAAAGACGGGACACCTTTGCCTCTATCAGTTCGAAGGGAGGAAGAATAGGGGACGGTCGAGCAATAGGAAGGGGAGCAGCTGTGTACAACTGCGAGTCCACCTAGCAGGGCGCAAAATAAGGGAGCGTGGGGGAACAGTGCCGCCCACGTCCAATCAACCGCCACGCGGCGCCCAAGTCCGCAGGCTGTTAGGGCCCGCGGCGCTTCGCCCTTACCCTTTCGCCTCTCAGCACGGCCAAGTCCATGCGCGCCTTGGGCCCGGGGGCTACTGTCGGCGTTCTGGGAACGGGGGTCCCCAGACTTGCTTGCCTGCGGCCTGCGGCGTGGCTCAAAAGGAGGCCCAACACGGCCCATCTTCATCAACACAAGACCCAAGACCCTCGCGAGGGGCCAAGCCTCGCAGGGCGGACGACACGACGCTTCCTCAGACACGGCCTCGTCAGGCTGGCTCACGAGGAGGCGGAGAGATCAAAGCGGGGTACCTCGCGACGTGCCCATGACGCAAGCCATGACGACCAAGGGTGCCAGGCGGGCGCCAGTCCGCGCAGTGTCTCCCTTTCCTCTTTGGTGCAAAGGGGGCAAGCGCAGGCGAGAGGATCAAGCAAAGGCATCCATTTCGGTGCAACGAGACCAAGACCAGTCCAACGGTGGGAAGGAGGTCATCGTGGAGCCCAGAACGGCGTCACCACAGGGCCTTTGGCAGGCGAGGACCAACTTTAGTCAGGATAAGTGTACCCGATGTTCCCCTTCGAATTGGCCAATTGTTGGCGCCCTTCTCGCTCAATATTTGGGAAGAGGCCCAGGGCCTTTGCCTATAATAGGACTAGACACCCCCGGGGTAGGGGCATCTAGCAATCGCATCAGGGAGAAACCAGTTAGAAAGACTCAGGCAGTAGAGAGAAAGAAGGGCGGTTGAACTCCTCCTAGCAGTTCATCCCTCTAGCCAAGAACAGACTCTCGCGAGGTTGTTCTTCCCTGTATTGCTCATCATCATCTGCCCAAGAGGCAATCCACCCACCACAAACTAGAGTAGGGTATTACACCACAATGGTGGCCCGAACTAGTATAAACCCTGTGTCTCTTGTGTTGTTCTTTCAGTAGTTAGATCTTTGCGAGACGGAGAGGTAGAGGGCATAATCTCCGCGCGCACCCCAGAGTTCGAACCTTAAGGGTCTGCCGGAACCCGTAATCCGACAAGTATAAATCTCGTGTCCCTTGTGTTGTTCATCGTTTCCATCTTAGTTCACACGAGGGGATCGGACGTAGAACGTTAGGGGAGAGATCTCCGCACGCACCCCGGTGTTCGAACCTCAAGGGTCTGCCGGAACCCGAAATCCGACATTTGGCGCGCCGGAATCCTACCTTCCTTCCGACGACCCGCTCCCCGTCAACACCGCGCTCCGCACCCATGGAGGACGACGCGCTGCCGGCCCCGGCAGCGGACGCCAGCGCAGGGGCCAGGGGGCTCCCGGCCTTGGCCCCCACCCTGCGGCAGGTGCAATGGCCGCGCAAGTTCAAGCCCGAGATGCCGCCGCGCTACGACGGCGCGGTAGACCCGCTGGTCTTCCTGCTCGCGTACGAGGAGGCCATCCTCAGAGCCGGGGGCGACGACCGGGTAATGGCCAACTGGCTACCCATGGCCCTCACCGGCGTCCAGCGCATGTGGCTCTTCCACCTACCGGTGGCTTCTGTGACCTCTTGGGAAGAGCTGCGCAGCCTCTTCCTCGCCCGTTTCGCCGTGCCAGTGCCACCCGTTGTCGCGGCCCTCCTAGGAGGCTCCCAAGCGCCGCCCTCGAGCCACCACGTCAAGCCATTCACCCGCCAGACCAGTGCGGCCTCCAAGCGTCAAGAAGCTCCCCCGGGCTGGGCGGCGCCCGAGGCTGACCTGATTTTCGACTCAGGTGACCTCCCCTTCAACCCTTCCGGCTCGGGCGCGCTCCCGATGTTGTGCACCCCCACCATCTGCCAAGTAGCCGTCACCAGAACCCTCATTGATGGTGGCGCCGGCCTCAACGTGCTCTCGGTGGAGGCCTTCAGTCTCCTGCAAGTACCACCGGAGCGGCTCCAACCCAGCAGGCCCTTCACAGGCATCGGAGCCGGCTCCACCACCTCCTTGGGGCAGATCCACCTCCAGGTGACCTTCGGCATCTACAACAACTTCTGCAGGAGCTGATCGACTTCGACATCGCCCCCATCGGCCTCCCGTACAACGCCATCCTCGGCAACCCGGCCTTGGCCCGGTTCATGGCGGCGACTCACTCGGCGTACAACCTCATGAAGATGCCCGGGAGCAGCGGCGTCCTCACCGTGCCGGGGGATACAAAGGACGTGCTGCAGGTGCTTCGACTTGTCTTCAGGGCTACCGCGGCGGCATGACCCGCCGGCACCGACGCCCTCGAGCCCAAGGGGGCTGCGCCAGCTAAAAAGAAGCAGCTATTCACCCAGGACAAGGCGGAAACCAAGCAAGTACCCGTCAATGAGGACGGGTCCACCAGCGCCACCTTCACCATAGGGGCCAATCTCGAGCCCGAGCAGGAGAAGGCCCTGATCGGATTCCTGCGCGCGAACAAGAAGGTGTTCGCATGGGAACCTAATCAGTTAGCAGGAGTTCCGAGAGATGTGATCGAGCACCACCTCAATGCGTGACCCAACGTGCGCCCCGTGAAGCAAAAGGCAAGGAGTCAGTCCACCGAGAAACATGCTTTCATCGTTCAAGAGACCCAGAAACTGGAAGCGGCAGGGGTTATCCGCGAGGTCCGCTACCCCGATTGGCTGGCCAATCCTGTTGTCGTGCCAAAGAAGGGGGGAAAGGAGCGCATGTGTGTCGACTTCACCAACCTTAACTAATCTTGCCCGCAGGACCCATTTCCGCTCCCCCGCATTGACTAGATTGTCGACTCCACCGCAGAATGTGACCTGTTGTGCTTCCTGGATGCCTTCTCGGGCTATCATCAGATCAAGATGGCGGTGGAAGACGTAGAGAAGACGGCCTTCCTAACCCCGTGCGGGGTATATTGCTATACGTGCATGCCATTTGGGTTGTGCAACACGGGCGCAACCTTTCAGCGACTGATGCACATCGCCTTAGGCCGGCAGCTCGGGAGGAACGCCGAGGCTTACGTCGATGACATCGTGGTGAAATCTCGGGAAGCAAAAACCCTGATTCAGGACCTGGAGGAAAGCTTTGCGAGCCTCAATGAAGTGGATCTATGACTCAACCCGGAGAAGTGCGTGTTCGGAGTCCCCTCCGGCAAGCTCCTGGGTTTCCTCGTGTCCCATAGGGGCATCGAGGCCAACCCAAAGAAGATCAAGGTGGTCGAGGACATGAGCCCGCCGACGACCCTCAGGGAAATGCAGAAGCTCACTGGGCGTGTGACTGCGTTGGGGCGCTTCATCTCCAAGCTAGGGGGACGAGCGCTGCCTTTCTTCAAGCTGATGAAGAAGAAGGGCCCCTTCGAATGGACTGAAGAGGCCGATAGGGCGTTCCAGGATCTCAAGAGGTACCTCACCAGCCCACCGGTGATGGTAGCACCACGCCCTCAGGAGCCCCTGGTGCTCTACCTTGCGGCCACCCCTTACTCCGCTAGCGCAGCCTTGGTGGCGGTGAGGGAAGAGCGTCGAGCAGGAGCCACATCAACCGCCCAGACCAAGGCAGAGCAAGGCCAGGAGGGCCTCGTGAGGACCACAACCGCAGCCGGAGAGGAGCGGTCGCGCCAGGAGGACGCACCTAGGGGGGGGAGAGGCCTCTACAGACGACCAAACACCGGGGGCTCCATCGCCTCAGGAGACGCCCCGACCACTGGAGAACGCACGTTGCACAGACACCCTCAATCTCGTCGAGCATCCCGTGTACTTCGTCAGCACGGTGCTGCGGGACGCAAGGGCGCGGTACCCCATGCCTCAAAAGCTCCTCCTTGCGCTATTGTTGGCCTTGCGCAAATTGCGGCACTACTTCCAGGGCCACCCCATCAAGGTCATCTCCGCCTACCCCTTGGAAAGGGTACTCAGAAGCCCCAACTCAGCTAGAAGGGTCGCAGAGTGGAACATCGAACTACAGGCATTTCAGCTGGAATTCAGTACGACCAGAGTCATCAAGGGAGCCGCACTGGCAGATTTCGTGGCAGAATGGACAGAAGCGCCGGGTCTCGAGGCAGGTGAAGACCGATCACTCTCCCTAGGAAGCGAAGCGCCAGACGGTTGGGTCATGTACTTCGATGGGGCATTCTCCCAGCACGTCGCGGGAGCTGGCGCAGTGCTCGTATCCCCCACCCAGGACAAACTCTACTATGCCGTGAAACTCTGTTTCCAGCACGGAGAGAAGGTCTGCAACAACATAGCAGAGTAGGAAGGCCTGATAGCGGGCTTGAAAGCTGCGATCGCCCTAGGGGTAAAGCGCCTGACCATCAAGGGAGATTCACAGCTCCTCGTCAACTTCTCCAACAAGGTATACGAGCCGAAGGACGAGCACATGGAGGCTTACCTCGCTGAAGTCCGCAGGATGGAGAAACAGTTCTGGGGGCTGGAATTGCAGCATGTGCCTCGCGGCACCAACCAAGAGGCTGACGACATTGCCAAAAGGGCGTCTAGGCGGCTGCCGCAGGAGCCTGGCGTCTTCGAGGAGCGGCTCTTCAAGCCCTCAGCGGTGCCATTGCTAGCAGGAACGGCGCAACCAAGAGAGGAGCCTCCTCAGTCGCCTGCCTCGGGAGCTCCGGTCTGCGGCCCGGCCTCGGGAGCACGCCTGCTCATGGCGTTGGAGCCTCAGGAGGGATGATGGATCCCGGAGCTCAAGGACTACCGGATGCAAGGGATTCTGCCGGAGAAAGAGGAGGAGGCGGAGCGTGTAGCATGGCAGGAAACGGCTTATTGCATTCAGGACGGTGAGCTCTATAGGAAGCGGCCAAACGACGTGTCCCTGCGTTGCATCTCCAGGGAGCAAGGAAAGGAACTGCTGGCGGACATACACGGCGGAGACTGTGGGCACCACTCGTCGTCACGAACCCTAGTCGGCAAGGCGTTTCGCAGCGGGTTCTACTGGCCCACAGCGCTCAACGACGCCGTTGAGATGGTAAAAGCTTGCAAGGCGTGCCAGTTTCATGCTAAATAGATCCATCAGCCTGCGGCAGGTCTGCAGACCATACCCCTCTCCTGGCCGTTTGCAGTTTGGGGGTTGGACATTCTGGGCCGGTTCCCTCGGGCGCCAGGGGGCTATCGCTACCTCTACGTTGCTGTGGACAAGTTTACCAAGTGGGCCGAAGTGGAAGCTGTACGCACAATCCCAGCAGGCTCGGCAGTCAAGTTCATCAAGGGCCTCGTGAGTCGGTTTGGGGTGCCTAACCGCATCATCACGGACAACGGTTCGCAATTCACCAGTAATATCTTCAAAACATACTGTGCTAACCTTGGAACACAAATATGCTACGCTTCGGTAGCACACCCCCGGAGCAATGGTCAGGCTGAACGAGCCAACACGGGGGTCCTGAGGGGCCTCAAAGCCAGGACCTTCAAGAAGAAGCTGGAGGCCTGTGGCAGGGGCTGGTATGACGAACTCCAGTCCGTGCTGTGGTCCATCCGCACGACAGCGACCAAGCCAACTGGCGAGACCCCGTTCTTCCTCGTCTACGAAGCAGAGGCAGTTCTCCCTCACAAGGTCAGGCGTCGCTCTGCACGGGTCCTGGCGTTCGACGAGGCTCAGCAGGACGCCATGCGGGGGACAGATCTCGTGCTGGGAGAGGAACACCGTCGAGAAGCTGCACTGCGAGCAGCAAGGTATCAACAGGCGCTACGACGATACCACTGCTGCAACATCCGCCCCAGGACCCTCGAGGTAGGGGATCTCGTGCTCAGGCGGGTTCTCTCCAGGGAGGGGCTGCACAAGCTCTCTCCCATGTGGGAGGGCCCGTTCAAGGTTGTTCATGTTTCCAGGCCTGGCTCCGCGCGCTTGGAGACTCCGGAGGGAGCACCCATCCAGAACGCGCGGAACATTCAACATCTCCGGAAGTTCTACCCCTGAGCGAGGCCTAGCGCCTAGGGAAGGCCTGGTGCCTGTGAAGAAGGCCAATGCCTATGAAGATATCGCGTTTTGGGAAAGGCCCAGTGCCTGTGAAGAAGGCCAATGCCTGTGAAGATATCGCATTTTGAGAAAGGCCCGGTGCCTGTGAAGAAGGCAATGCCTATGAAACTATCGCGTTTTGGAAAAGGCCCGGTGCCTGTGAAGAAGGCGAACGCCTGTGAAGCTCGCCGCTCGTGACACTCTCACGTGATAATTAGTGGGGCTGTACATGCCCCGGAGTCTCCGGAGTGCCGCCCTTGGGCCTCGGGGGCTACCGCCCACGCCAAGTGGCAGCACTTAGCTCCCCGCTGGTGAGAAGACGTCGAAGAGTAGAATAGGTGCCGGACGCGGCTTTTCATTTGCTTTCTGCAGTTGGTGTGTTTATTCCTGTTTGAAGTCTTATTGGAGTTGTTGGCGTTCCTGGCTTGTGGCTCTCTGTCCTTTTCATCTACTCGCCTCGTTTTCGCTCGCACAAGTCTCGCGAGGGATATTCGCGGGCGCCCTCGCGAGCATCTTCCGCCCCAATCGTCTGGAGCTTTCCTGTCTGAGTCCTCTGCGGAGTACCCCTCCCAGTCCATGCCTCACGGGCATCGCGACACGAACGCAGGACCTAGGCTGTTCACCCCCCGCTGCCGGGGTCAAGGGTTGCCCCTTCTAACTAATCCTTGCAGGGCATGAAGCTCATGGCGAGGCCTCAGACTCGGGAGGCAAGGGCCACATCAAGCTCCACCAAGCTTAAATGACTCCCACACGTGGGCACGCATTACGGAAATATAGCGCGGAAATGGCAAAAGCAACGCAACAATTGACAACAACAGTTCTGACACGCCCCCATGGGGCCCTGTACAACCTTCTTCTTACGCAGGAAAGGAAGGAAACGAAATAGGACACGACCTGCCCTACACCAACCTACGGCAAAAGCCCGAGCTGCTCCTGGGGCTCAGGCGGACGCCTCCTCTCGCTTCACCGGGGCGCGGCGGCGGGTGGACCCACTGCCTTCACCCAGGCGGGCGCGACGGCGCGGGGGCTAGTCGCGGCCACCGCTGGAGGAGCTACTGCCTGAGGGAGAATCGCCGAGACTTGGCGAGCCCCAAGCACCGCCAACGGCACGCCTGGTGCCGTCTTCATCATGGTCGGTACCGGGGCTGGGCAGGTGGCCGCGGTCACCATCTTTGGGGCAGCACCCAGCGCGGCGACCATCTTCCCCAAACACCCTCACCTAGAGGGTGGCGTCGCCATCCAACTTGAAGTGCAGGGTGCACCGCTGACTCAGGCCGCGCGCGCGGGCAAACGTTTGCCAGCCACGAGTCAGGGCCCCATTTCCGGAAGGGGAGACCTCCAGCGAAGCCCAGGAGGCCCTGCTGCAACAACCATCCGCCTGGAGCCAGAAGCCACACCGGGCGCTGGCCGGGAGATCACCAACGAAGAAGCGGGGGAGCTGGAGCCAGGTGTTGGCCGGGTCCGCCGACCACACTATGAACTCCAGTAGCACCTCCGCCGAGCGGAAGCGCGGCCTGGGGGGCCGCGCGGTCATGGCATGCCTCCCCTCAGCAGCCGGGCACTCACCACCACGCAGGGAACCGCCTCCGTGGCCGCGGGAAGCTGCCACGGGGACCGCAGGATGCTTGTGAGGACGACCCCGGCCGCGCTTGGCCGGGGAGAAGTCAGGCCCTTCCTGGCAAGCCTTCCCCTTCTCTGCGGCTGAGAACCTCTTCGGGGCCATGAGGACGGTGAGTAGCCAAGGAAGGAGAAGGAGGAAGAAGCAGAAAGGGACGAACTGGCGGAGCTCACGCAGCCCCGTACTTATAGCCGGAGAAGACCAACCGCCGAGCACCACTTTCACAGTTAATCATGACCCATATCTCTACATGCAGGGACTTGTCAAGTCGTGCGCTTGCCGAGGCATCGTGGGAAGCGCAGGCGCCCACGTCCAATCAACCGCCCCGCGGCACCCAAGGCCGCAGGCTGTTAGGACCCGCGGCGCTTCGCGCTTGCCCCTTCGCTTCTTCGCTAAGCCAAGCCCGCGCGCGCCTTGGGCCCGGGGGCTACTGTCGGCGTTCTGGGAACGGGGGTCCCCAGACTTGCCTGCCTGCGGCCTACGGCGTGGCTCAAGTGGGGGCCCAGCGCGTCCCATCTTCATCAACACAAGCTCAAGACCCTCGCGAGGGGCCAAGCCTCGCGGGGCGGACGACAGGAAGCTTCCTCAGGAGCGGCCTCATCAGGTAGGCTCGTGAGGAGGCGAAGAGATCAATGCAAGGGTACCTCGCGAGGATCCAATGACGCAAGCCATGACAATCAAGACCAGGCGGGCGCCAGGCGGGCGCCAGCCTGTGCAGAGTCCTTGTTTCCCCTTTGGTGCAAAGGAGGCAAGCACAGGCCAAGGCATCAGGCAAAGGTTACCATTCCAGTACAACGATACCAAGACCAGCCGGACGGCCGGACGGAGGTCACCGTGGAGCCCAGGACGGCGTCACCACCAGAGCTTTTGGCAGCCGAAGACCACCTTTGGTCAGGATAACTTGTACTAGATGTTCCCCTTCAAAATGGCCAATTGTTGGCGCCCTTCCCGCTCAATTATTTCGGGGAGAGGCCCAGGGTCTCTATAAATAGAGCTAGCCACCACAGAGTAGAGGCATCTGGAGACCAAGTAGAACTCCGCGCACCAGCTCAAGAACACCTCTCGCGAGGCTGTTCTTCCTCTGTACTGTTCATCATCAGCCCCCGAGGCAATCCACCACACCACACACCGGAGTAGGGTATTACACCACAACGGTGGCCCGAACCAGTATAATCTCGTGTTCCATGTGTTGTTCATCGTTTCCATCTTAGTTCGCACGAGGGGATCAGACGTAGAATGGTAGGGGAGAGATCTCTGCATGCACCCCAGTGTTCGAACCTCAAGGGTCTGCCAGAACCCAAAATCCGACAGACATGATGTAGAGGAATTAACTCAAGCAATATGATGAAAACCCCATCTTTTTATCCTCGCTGGCAACAATACAATAGGTGTCGGTTCCCCTTCTATCACTAGGATCGAGCACCACAAGATTGAACACAAAGCTAAGCTCTTCTCTCATTGCAAGAATAACCAATCTAGTTGGCCAAACCAAATCGATAGTTCGAAGAGACTTGCAAAGATATCAAATCATGCATAAAAGAATTCAGAGGAGATTCAAATAATATTCATAGATAAGCTGATCATAAATCCATAATTCATCAGATCTCGGCAAACACACCGCAAAAGAGTATTATATTGAATAGATCTCCAAGAACATCAAGGAGAACTTTGTATTGAGAATCAAAGAGAGAGAGAGAGAAGAAGCCATCTAGCTACTAGCTATGGACCCGTAGGTCTGAGGTAGACTACCCACGCTTCATCGGAGAGGCAATGGTGTTGATGTAGAAGCCCTCCGTGATCGAATCCCCCTCTGGCAGGATGCTGGAAAAGGCCCCAAGATGGGATCTTTGGGGTACAGAAGGTTGCAGTGTTGGAAAAGTGGTTTCGTGGCTCCCTAGAAGTTTTTGGGGTATAATAGTATATATAGGAGGAAGATCTATGTGAGGAGGCCACCGAGGGGCCCACAAGGTTGGGGGGCACCCCCTACCCCCTAGGTGCGCCCTCCACCCATGTGGCTGCCTCGTGGCTCTTCTGACTTGCATTCCAAGTGTCCTGGGTGTCTTCTGGCCCAAGAAAAATCATCCTGAAAGTTTTATTCCGTTTGGTATTCCTTTTCTGCAAAACTCTAAAACAAGGAAAAAATAGAAACTGGCACTAGACTCTACGTTAATAGGTTAGTCCCAAAATCATATAAAATAGCATATTAATGCATGTAAAACATCCAAAAGAGATAATATAATAGCATGGAACAATAAAAAATGATAGATACGTTGGAGACGTATCAGGGAGCAATCGGATTACTAATAAAATCATTATTATTGGTGTTGGAAAAGTCACAAAGTTTGGTATTATCTTGAACCATCGCGACAAAGCAAGCAATCCAACACACAAGCACACAAAAATCAAATGAAGAGGACGAACTGAGGAGGGGCGAAGAAAAGGCGAATCTTTTCGGAAATCGTTTTGGAAGTGGGGAAGAGGAAAATGAGAGGCGAATGGTGAATAATGTAATGTGAGGGATGAGAGTTTATGATGGGTACTTGGTATGTCTCGGCTTGGCATAGATCTCCCCGACAACAGCGCCAGAAATTCTTCCTGCTACCTCTTGAGCTTGCGTTGGTTTTTCCCTTGAAGAGGAAAGGGTGATGTAGCAAAGTAGCGTAAGTATTTCCCTCAGTTTTGGGAACAAAGGTATCAATCCAGTAGGAGACAACACAACAAGGAATACCTGCACAAACAAACACCAACTTGCACCCAACGCGATAAAGGGGTTGTCAATCCCTTCACGGTTATTTCCAACGTGAGATCTGATAGAGATGGATAAACGGTAAAGTGATATTTTTGGTTTATGGAATGGAAAGTAAAAGATTGCAAAGAAAGTAAATAGGAAACTAAGACTGTAGATCCGAAACTTGTAAGATGGAAAATAGACCCGGGGGCCATAGATTTCACTAGAGGCTTATCTCAAGATAGAAATTATTACGGTGGGTGAACAAATTACTGCCGAGCAATTGATAGAAAAGCACAAAGTTATGATGATATCTAAGGCAATGATCATGTATATAGGCATCACGTCCGTGTCAAGTAGACCGAGTCCTGCCTGTATCTACTACTATTACTCCACACATCAACCGCTATCTAGCATGCATCTAGAGTATTAAGTTCATAAAGAACGGAGTAACGCTTTAAGCAAGATGACATGATGTAGAGGAATTAACTCAAGCAATAAGATGAAAACCCCATATTTTTACCCTCGATGGCAACAATACAATACGTTTCGATTGCCGTTCTGTCACTAGGATCGAGCACCGCAAGATTGAACCCAAAGCTAAGCACTTCTCCCATTTCAAGAAAAACCAATCTAGTTGGCCAAACCAAGTCGATAGTTCGAAGAGACTTGCAAAGATATCAAATCATGCATCAAAGTATTCAGAGGAGATTCAAATAGTATTCATAGATAAGCTGATCATAAATCCCCAATTCATCGGATCTCGGCAAACACACCGCAAAAGAGTATTACATCGAATAGATCTCCAAGAACATCGAGGAGAACTTTGTATTGAGAATCAAAGAGAGAGAAGAAGCCATCTAGCTACTCGCTATGGACCCGTAGGACTATGGTAAACTACTCATGCTTCATCGGAGAGGCAATGGTGTTGATGTAGAAGCCCTCCGTGATCGAATCCCCCTCCGGCAGGATGCCGGAAAAGGCCCCTAGATGGGATCTCACAGGTATAGAAGGTTGCAACGGTGGAAAAGTGGTTTCGTGGCTCCCCTGGAAGTTTTTGGGATATTTGAGAATATATAGGCGGAAGAAATAGGTCAGTGGAGTCATGAGGGGCCCACAAGGGTGGGGGCACGCCCTGCCCCCCTGGGCGCACCCTCCAACCTTGTGGCTTTCCTAACGTGCACTCCAAGCCCTTTGGATGTCTTCTGGTCCAAGAAAAATCATCGCGAAAGTTTCATTCTGTTTGGACTCCGTTTGGTATTCCTTTTCTGTGAAACTCTAAAACAAGGAAAAACGGGAACTGGCACTGGGCTCTAGGTTAATATGTTAGTCCCAAAAATCATATAAAATAGCATATTAATGCATATAAAACATCCAAAACAAATAATATAATAGCATGGAACGATAAAAAATTATAGATACGTTGGAGACGCATCACCGGCGCTGGAGCGGATGAAGGTCCTCCACGCCCTTGTTGGCTGCCGTTGTGTGTGCAGATCCCGCCCGCCCGCCTGAGCGACATCTCGCCCATCTAAGGTATAACTGTTGGGGAACGTTGCAGAAAATTAAAAATTTTCCTACGGTTTCACCAAGATCCATCTATGAGTTCATCTAAGCAACGAGTCATGGGAGAGAGATTGCATCTACATACCAATTTGTAGATCGCGAGCGGAAGCGTTCAACGAACGGGGATGAGGTAGTCGTACACGACGTGATCCAAATCACCGGAGATCCTAGCACCGAACGGACGGCACCTCCGCGTTCAACACACGTACGGTCAGCGTAAAGTCTCCTTCTTCTTGATCCAGCAAGGCAAAGGAGAGGTTGGGGAAGATGGCTCCAGCAGCAGCACGACGGCGTGGTGATGGTGGAGCTGCAGTACTTTGGCAAGGCTTCGCCGAGCTCTACGGACGAGGAGGAGGTGTTGGAGAGGGAGAGGGAGGCGCCAAGGACCAGGGTACGGCTGCCCCCCTCCCCTCCCCCCTTTATATAGCCCCCTAGGGGGGGGGCGCCAGCCCTAGGAGATGCAATCTCCTAGGGGGGCGGCGGCCAAGGGGTGGGGGGCTTGCCCCCCAAGCAAGGGGGCGCCCCCCCTTTAGGGTTTCCCCACCATAGGCGCATGGGCCTCTTGGGGCTGGTTCCCCTTGGCCCATGTAGGCCAAGGCGCACCCCCTAGAGCCCATGTGCCCCCCCGAGGCAGGTGGCCCCACCCGGTGGACCCCCGGGACCCTCCGGTGGTCCCGGTACAATACCGATAACCCCGAAACTTGTCCCGATGGCCAAAACAGCACTTCCTATATATAATTCTTTACCTCCGGACCATTCCGAAACTCCTCATGACGTCCGGGATCTCATCTGAGACTCCGAACAACATTCGGGTTACTGCATATACATATCTTCACAACCCTAGCGTCACCGAACATTAAGTGTGTAGACCCTACGGGTTCGAGAGACATGCAGACATGACCGAGACGGCTCTTGGGCAATAACCAACAGCGGGATCTGGATACCCATGTTGGCTCCCACATGATCCACGATGATCTCATCGGATGAACCACGATGTCGAGGATTCAATTAATCCCGTATACGATTCCCTTTGTCAATCGGTATTTTACTTGCCCGAGATTCGATCGTCGGTATCCCAATACCTCGTTCAATCTCGTTACCGGCAAGTCACTTTACTCGTACCGTAATGCATGATCCCGTGATCAAACACTTTGATCACATTGAGCTCATTATGATGATGCATTACCGAGAGGGCCCGGTGATACCTCTCCGTCAAGCGGAGTGACAAATCCCAGTCTCGATCCGTGTCAACCCAACAGATACTTTCGGAGATACCCGTAGTATACCTTTATAGTCACCCAGTTACGTTGTGACATTTGGCACACCCAAAGCACTCCTACGGTATCCGGAAGTTACACGATCTCATGGTCTAAGGAAAGGATACTTGACATTGGAAAACTCTAGCAAACGAACTATGCGATCTTATGCTATGTTTAGGATTGGGTCTCGTCCATCACATCATTCTCCCAATGATGTGATTTCGTTATCAATGACATCCAATGTCCATAGTCAGGAAACCATGACTATCTGTCGATCAACGATCTAGTCAACTAGAGGCTTACTAGGGACATATTGTTGTCTGTTATTCACACATGTATTACGATTTCCGGATAACACAATTATAGCACGAATAAAGACAATTATCATGAACAAGGAAATATAATAATAAGCTTTTATTATTGCCTCTAGGGCATATTTCCAACAGTCTCCCACTTGCACTAGAGTCAATAATCTAGTTACATTGTGATGAATCGAACACCCATAGAGTTCTGGTGCTGATCATGTTTTGCCTTAGGGAGAGGTTTAGTCAACGGATCTGCGACATTCAGATCTGTGTGCACTTTACAAATTTCTATATCTCCATCTTGAACATTTTCACGAATGGAGTTGAAGCGACGCTTGATGTGCCTGGTCTTCTTGTGAAACCTGGGCTCCTTGGCAAGTGCAATAGCTCCAGTGTTGTCACAGAAGAGTTTGATTGGCCCCGACGCATTGGGTATGACTCCAAGGTCGGTGATGAACTCCTTCACCCAAATTGCTTCATGTGCTGCCTCAGTGGCTGTCATGTATTCCGCTTCACATGTAGATCCCGCCACGACGCTCTGCTTGCAACTGCACCAGCTTACTGCCCCACCATTCAAAATATACATGTATCCGGTTTGTGACTTAGAGTCATCCAGATTTGTGTCGAAGCTAGCGTCGACGTAACCCTTTACGACGAGCTCTTCGTCACCTCCATAAACGAGAAACATTTCCTTAGTCCTTTTCAGGTACTTCAGGATATTCTTAACCGTTGTCCAGTGTTCCTAGCCGGGATTACTTTGGTACCTTCCTACCAAACTTACGACAAGGTTTACATCAAGTCTGGTACACAGCATGGCATACATAATAGACCCTATGGCTGAGGCATAGGGGATGACACTCATCTCTTCTATATCTTCGGCCGTGGTCGGACATTGAGCTGAGCTCAATTTCACACCTTGTAACACAGGTAAGAACCCCTTCTTAGATTGATCCATATTGAACTTCTTCAATATCTTATCAAGGTATGTGCTTTGTGAAAGACCTATGAGGCGTCTTGATCTATCTCTATAGATCTTGATGCCTAATATATAAGCAGCTTCTCCAAGGTCCTTCATTGAAAAACTTTTATTCAAGTAGGCCTTAGTGCTGTCCAAGAGTTCTATATCATTTCCCATCAAAAGTATGTCATCTACATATAGTATGAGAAATGCTACAGAGCTCCCACTCACTTTCTTGTAAACGCAGGCTTCTCCATAAGTCTGCGTAAACCCAAACGCTTTGATCATCTCATCAAAGCGAATGTTCCAACTCCGAGATGCTTGCACCAGCCCATAAATCGAGCGTTGGAGCTTGCACACCTTGTCAGCATTCTTAGGATCGACAAAACCTTCCGGCTGCATCATATACAATTCTTCCTTAAGGAAACCATTAAGGAATGTCGTTTTGACGTCCATTTGCCATATTTCATAATCGTAGAATGCGGCAATTGCTAACATGATTCAGACGGACTTCAGCTTCGCTACCGGTGAGAAAGTCTCATCGTAGTCAATTCCTTGAACTTGTCGATAACCCTTAGCGACAAGCCGAGCTTTATAGATGGTCACATTACCATTCGCGTCTGTCTTCTTCTTAAAGATCCATTTATTTTCTATGGCTCGCCGCTCAACGGGCAAGTCAGTCAAAGTCCATACTTCGTTTTCATACATGGATCCTATCTCGGATTTCATGGCTTCTAACCATTTGTCGGAATCCGGGCCCGCCATTGCTTCCTCATAGTTCGAAGGTTCACCGTTGTCTAACAACATGATTTCCAAGACAGGGTTGCCGTACCACTCTGGTGCAGAACGTGTCCTTGTGGACCTTCGAATTTCAGTAGGAGCTTGATTAGAAGTATCTTGATCATCATCATTAATTTCCTCTCTAGTCGGTGCAGGCACCTCAGGAACGTTTTCTTGAGTTTTGCCATTTTCCGGTTCAAGAGGTAACACTTCATCAAGTTCTACTTTCCTCCCACTTACTTCTTTCGAGAGAAACTCTTTCTCTAGAAAGGATCCATTCTTGGCAACAAAGATCTTGCCTTCGGATCTGAGGTAGAAGGTATACCCAATAGTTTCTTTAGGGTATCCTATGAAGACGCATTTTTCCGACTTGGGTTCGAGCTTTTCAGGTTGAAGTTTCTTGACATAAGCATCGCATCCCCAAACTTTTAGAAATGACAGCTTATGTTTCTTCCCAAACCATAATTCATACGGTGTCATCTCAACGGATTTCGACGGAGCCCTATTTAAAGTGAATGCGGCAGTCTCTAAAGCATAGCCCCAAAAAGATAGCGGTAAATCGGTAAGAGACATCATAGATCGTACCATATCTAATAGAGTGCGATTACGACGTTCGGACACACCATTACGCTGAGGTGTTCCAGGCGGCATGAGTTGTGAAACTATTCCACATTTTCTTAAGTGTGTGCCAAATTCGTGACTCAAGTATTCTCCTCCATGATCAGATCGTAGAAACTTGATCTTTCTATCACGTTGATTTTCAACCTCACTCTGAAATTCCTTGAACTTTTCAAAGGTCTCAGACTTGTGTTTCATTAAGTAGATATACCCATATCTACTCAAGTCATCAGTGAGGGTGAGAACATAACGATAGCCACCGCGAGCCTCAACACTCATTGGACCGCACACATCGGTATGTATGATTTCCAATAAGTTGGTTGCTCGCTCCATTGTTCCTGAGAACAGAGTCTTGGTCATTTTACCCATGAGGCATGGTTCGCACGTGTCAAATGATTCATAATCAAGAGACTCTAAAAGTCCATCTGCATGTAGCTTCTTCATGCGTTTGACACCTATGTGACCAAGGCGGCAGTGCCACAAATATGTGGGACTATTGTTATCAACTTTAACTCTTTTGGTATTCACACTATGAATATGTGTATCATCACGTACGAGATTCATTAAGAATAAACCATTAACCATCGGAGCATGACCATAAAACATATCTCTCATATAAATAGAACAACCATTATTCTCGGATTTAAATGAGTAGCCATCTCGAATTAAACGAGATCCAGACACAATGTTCATGCTCAAACTTGGCACTAAATAACAATTATTGAGGTTTAAAACTAATCCCGTAGGTAAATGTAGAGGTAGCGTGCCGACGGCGATCACATCGACCTTGGAACCATTCCCGACGCGCATCGTCACCTCGTCCTTCGCCAGTCTCCGTTTATTCCGCAGCTCCTGCTTTGAGTTACAAATGTGAGCAACTGCACCGGTATCAAATACCCAAGAGCTACTACGAGTACTGGTAAGGTACACATCAATTACATGTATATCACATATACCTTTTGTTTTGCCGGCCTTCTTGTCCGCTAAGTATTTGGGGCAGTTCCGCTTCCAGTGACCACTTCCCTTGCAATAAAAACACTCAGTCTCGGGCTTGGGTCCATTCTTTGGCTTCTTCCCAGAAACTTGCTTACCGGGCGCGGCAACTTCCTTGCCGTCCTTCTTGAAGTTCTTTTTACCCTTGCCCTTCTTGAACTTAGTGGTTTTATTCACCATCAACACTTGATGTTCCTTCTTGATTTCTACCTCTGCTGATTTCAGCATAGCATATACCTCAGGAATGGTCTTTACCATCCCCTGCATGTTGTAGTTCATCACAAAGCTCTTGTAGCTAGGTGGAAGCGACTGGAGGATTCTGTCAATGACCGCTTCATCCGGGAGATTAACTTCCAGTTGAGTCAAGCGGTTGTGCAACCCAGACATCTTGAGTATGTGTTCACTGACAGAGCTATCTTCCTCCATCTTACAGCTAAAGAATTTGTCGGAGACTTCATATCTCTCGACCCGGGCATGAGCTTGGAAAACCATTTTCAGCTCTTCGAACATCTCATATGCTCCATGTCTCTCAAAATGCTTTTGGAGCCCCGGCTCTAAGCTGTAAAGCATGCCGCACTGAACGAGGGAGTAATCATCGGAACGTGACTGCCAAGCGTTCATAACGTCTTGTTCTGCAGGGAGAATAGGTGCGTCACCCAGCGGTGCTTGTAGGACATAATATTTCTTGGAACCTATGAGGATGATCCTCAGGTTCCGGACCCAGTCCGTATAGTTGCTGCCATCGTCTTTCAGCTTGGTTTTCTCTAGGAACGCGTTGAAGTTGAGGACTACGTTGGCCATTTGATCTACAAGACATATTGTAAATATTTTAGACTAAGTTCATGATAATAAAGTTCATCTTAATCAAATTATTTAATGAACTCCCACTTAGATAGACATCCCTCTTCTAGTCATCTAAGTATAACATGATCTGAGTCAACTAGGCCGTGTCCGATCATCACGTGAGACGGACTAGTCAACATCGGTGAACATCTTCATGTTGATCGTATCTTTTATACGACTCATGCTCGACCTTTCGGTCTTCTGTGTTCCGAGGCCATGTCTGTACATGCTAGGCTCGTCAAGTCAACCTAAGTGTTTGCATGTGTAAATCTGTCTTACACCCGTTGTATGTGAACGTTAGAATCTATCACACCCGATCATCACGTGGTGCTTCGAAACAACGAACTGTCGCAATGGTGCACAGTTAGGGGGAACACTTCTTGAAATTATTATGAGGGATCATCTTATTTACTACCGTCGTTCTAAGTAAACAAGATGCAAAACATGATAAACATCACATGCAATCAAATAATAAACGTGACATGATATGGCCAATATCACATAGCTCCTTTGATCTCCATCTTGGGGCTCCATGATCATCTTGTCACCGGCTTGACACCATGATCTCCATCATCATGATCTCCATCATCGTGTCTCCATGAAGTTACTCGCCAACTATTACTTCTACTACTATGGCTAACGCGTTTAGCAATAAAGTAAAGTAATTTACATGGCGTTACTCAATGACACGCAGGTCATACAAAAAATAAAGACAACTCCTATGGCTCCTGCCGGTTGTCATACTCATCCACATGCAAGTCGTGATTCCTATTACAATAGCATGAACATCTCATACATCACATATAGATCATTCATCATTCATCACAACTTTGGCCATATCATATCACAAAGCACTTGCTGCAAAAACAAGTTAGACGTCCTCTAATTGTTGTTGCAAGTTTTACGTGGCTGAATTAGGGTTCTAGCAAGAACGTTTTCTTACCTACGTGAAAGCCACAACGTGATTTGTCAACTTCTATTTACCCTTCATAAGGACCCTTTTCATCGAATCCGCTCCAACTAAAGTGGGAGAGACAGACACCCGCCAGCCACCTTATGCAACTAGTGCATGTTAGTCGGTGGAACCGGTCTCACGTAAGCGTACGTGTAAGGTTGGTCCGGGCCGCTTCATCCCACAATACCACTGAAGCAAGATAAGACTAGTAGCGGCAAGAAAGTTGACAACATCTACGCCAACAACAAATTGTGTTCTACTCATGCAATAGAGAACTACGCATAGACCTAGCTCATGATGCCACTGTTGGGGAACGTTGCAGAAAATTAAAATTTTTCCTACGGTTTCACCAAGATCCATCTATGAGTTCATCTAAGCAACGAGTCATGGGAGAGAGATTGCATCTACATACCAATTTGTAGATCGCGAGCGGAAGCGTTCAACGAACGGGGATGAGGTAGTCGTACACGACGTGATCCAAATCACCGGAGATCCTAGCACCGAACGGACGGCACCTCCGCGTTCAACACACGTACGGTCAGCGTAACGTCTCCTTCTTCTTGATCCAGCAGGGCAAAGGAGAGGTTGGGGAAGATGGCTCCAGCAGCAGCACGACGGCGTGGTGATGGTGGAGTTGCAGTACTCCGGCAAGGCTTCGCCGAGCTCTACGGAGGAGGAGGAGGTGTTGGAGAGGGAGAGGGAGGCGCCAAGGACCAGGGTACGGCTGCCCCCCTCCCCTCCCCCTTTATATAGCCCCCTAGGGGGGGCGCCGGCCCTAGGAGATGCAATCTCCTAGGGGGGCGGCGGCCAAGGGGTGGGGGGCTTGCCCCCCAAGCAAGGGGGCGCTCCCCCTTTAGGGTTTCCCCACCCTAGGCGCATGGGCCTCTTGGGGCTGGTTCCCCTTGGCCCATGTAGGCCAAGGAGCACCCCCTAGAGCCCATGTGGCCCCCCGAGGCAGGTTGCCCCACCCGGTGGACCCCCGGGACCCTCCGATGGTCCCGGTACAATACCGATAACCCCGAAACTTGTCCCGATGGCCAAAACAACACTTCCTATATATAATTCTTTACCTCCGGACCATTCCGAAACTCCTCGTGACGTCCGGGATCTCATCCGGGACTCCGAACAACATTCGGGTTACTGCATATACATATCTTCACAACCCTAGCGTCACCGAACCTTAAGTGTGTAGACCCTACGGGTTCGGGAGACATGCAGACATGACCGAGACGGCTCTCGGGCAATAACCAACAGCGGGATCTGGATACCCATGTTGGATCCCACATGCTCCACGATGATCTCATCGGATGAACCACGATGTCGAGGATTCAATTAATCCCGTATACGATTCCCTTTGTCAATCGGTATTTTACTTGCCCGAGATTCGATCGTCGGTATCCCAATACCTCGTTCAATCTCGTTACCGGCAAGTCACTTTACTCGTACCGTAATGCATGATCATGTGATCAAACACTTTGATCATATTGAGCTCATTATGATGATGCATTACCGAGAGGGCCCGGAGATACCTCTCCGTCAAGCGGAGTGACAAATCCCAGTCTCGATCCGTGTCAACCCAACAGATACTTTCGGAGATACCCGTAGTATACCTTTATAGTCACCCAGTTACGTTGTGACGTTTGGCACACCCAATGCACTCCTACGGTATCCGGAAGTTACACGATCTCATGGTCTAAGGAAAGGATACTTGACATTGGAAAACTCTAGCAAACGAACTATGCGATCTTATGCTATGTTTAGGATTGGGTCTCGTCCATCACATCATTCTCCCAATGATGTGATCTCGTTATCAATGACATCCAATGTCCATAGTCAGGAAACCATGACTATCTTTCGATCAATGATCTAGTCAACTAGAGGCTTACTAGGGACATATTGTTGTCTGTTATTCACACATGTATTACGATTTCCGGATAACACAATTATAGCACGAATAAAGACAATTATCATGAACAAGGAAATATAATAATGATGCTTTTATTATTGCCTCTAGGGCATATTTCCAACAATAACTTCTTTTCGATTTCATGCTTCATTGTACGGATCCAGCTCCCCAGGTCACTGCATGCGGGTTTTCTTCTATGCCACTACCCACCAGCTCCCCATGTACAGTAGCTAGGGTTCGTCGGCTGGTCCAACATCACTTATTTTTTTACTAATATAGAGGAAATGCTACTTGAAAAGTTGTCCTGGTTTATGCCTTGGTGGAGGTATACATGTTATTTTGACAAAAAGTACATGGTGGTTGTGCGGTCATTGTCCATATGCTCCTATTGCTGCTGCTAATCTAATACTATCACTAGTTAAATGAAGAAATGTTTTTTTCTCAGGTATCCTGGTTTAGTTCCCATCTAGATAATCATGATGCTTCTGTTTGTTGGTGTACTTTTCATTAATTCTTATTGGCAATTGAGATGTCGCTGTTAATCTTGTACCACTGCCAAAACAAAGTAACAACACTATATCCCTTTTTTATATTTTTGCAAACAGCGATGCGTATCTCCATACCCGGGCATGTCTTCCTTAATTTTAGTGGAACTGCACCAAATTGGATGGCCATTGTTGTTCCGCCTCACTATCCTCTGCCATGTGGTTCTTCCTTCCTCGAGCTTGATTACCGAGAAGAAACAGACCACAATGAGGATTTGTCGAACTTCATTGGTGCCTCACCCAAACTTGATGCCAAATGGATGATGCATCACCATGTTGACCAATCGATGCTCATGGTTGCGCCTCATGGTTGCATCGGCTGGTGAAGCTGATCGATTTTCAATGAAAAACAAGCTGTCTCCAATCAGTGCTCTTTGCTTGTTACCCACAAAGATGATATCCTTCATCAGTTCACCTTGGTTGCATTGGAGACGCGGTCGTCTTTCACGTTGGTTTATCACACAATCGGCTATGAACCAAATGTTTCCTCGAAGAAGGATTGACGTTGGTACTAAGAGCATAAGTTTTGTATTGATTTCTAAGCCTTCTCACAACTTTGTTTTCAGCTCCCCTGTAATTTTATTTGTCCAGCTATTAACTAAATATGTGGTCAGACTTTGATTAAAAAAATGGCGTGGACTAAAAACCCGGATGGACGTAGTAGCCCTCCATTTTTATTTACTCTGCATATTAGATTTGACTGAAGTCAAACTTTGTAAAGTTTGACCAAGTTTAGGCCGAACACAACAAAACATAACTATTGAGAGAGGACAAACAGTACATACTCTCAAACATTTCCGATAATTGAAATTAAAATTCTTTATTTTTACACACTCTCACACGTTTCCGATAATTTGGCGCATGTGTGGTTGTTCACTTAACGGATGGTAGTGTACCGCACGTGAAGGACAGGAAGTGCGACCAGGACGCATGGATCGTTAGTTCATCGTAAGTAGTTTTCCTCACTTGTACATTAAATAAAGAGTTTTGTTTCATACTTACACAATTTAAAATGATTGTTATGGAGAGAAAAAGGAAACCACTCCACTATATATTAGTAGTATACACGAGTACTATATAAGTACTATATAAGCTGAGCCTCAAAGCTTGTTCTCTAGGGTTTGCACTCTCCACACTCTCGCTGCACTACATATATATATATATATATATATATATATATATATATATATATATATATATATATATATATATATATATATATATATATATACGCTGGAGGCTCGGCGTTTCTTTCCTAGGGTTTGCTATATTCACAGTCTCTCACCCTCTACACCAGATCTAAACAAGACTGTGTTGGCCTCTGTCTCTCTCTCCTCCCTCACAGCTGGTGAAGGAGCCGTCCGGATCCCGTCGCACGGGAAGGGGAGGAGGTGCAGCATTCACTCTATTGCCTTCGGCGAGGGAGGCAATCCACTGCCGGTTGCGATGTTCTCTTTCACCTAGCACCTGTGTGGGAGGGCCACCGACCCCTTCTTCCTCGCTGTCATACGTAGTGTTGGCAGATCCGGTCTCCTGCCGTACGCCTAGCCACATCCCGACGACCCTAAGGTATAAATTTCTTTGAAACCGTCATTGCTCTAGCTGCATGCAGATTTTTTATGATTTTGTAGTCGAATCTAGGTCTTGGTTCAAAGAGGAAAGAAGGGTGCGGTGGGGTGGAGCATGAATCTAGGATGTGGTTCAATGAGGAAAGGAGGGAGGGAAAGTAGAATAGACTGGCTATCCAGCCGCTTTGTTGGTCGAAAAGGGGGTAACCCAGTACACACATCTGTAAGGAACCGATCTCTTTGTTGAAAAAGAAAGAAACTTGGGGGTCGGGTAGTTTGTGTAGGACTAGATTTGCTACCCTCACATAGGAAAAAGGTTCAAAGAGAACGGTACTAACGCAGATATGCTGCTTGGCAACATACTCTGTGTCGGGGCGGACGGGCGTCCCCCCCGCGAGCACCTATGGGGCCGGAGCCCCTTTTCGTTGTCCGGTGAGGGGGGCGGAGGGAGCACAGAGAGCAGATCGAGGCGGGCACACGAGCGGTTTACCCAGGTTCGGGCCGCGATGGACGCGTAAAACCCTACTCCTGCTTGGTTGTATTGAACTGGGGAGCTCGGGAGCTTGGGGAGCTAGCTGCACCGAGCGTATGGCTGTCTGGATGCCGAATCTCCGAACCGAACCCCCTCTACGTTGCACACGGGCCTCCTTTTATAGCGCAAAGGGGTCACCGACAGGTGTCAACGTAAGAGAAAGGGGTAAAAGCGTAAAAGGGGTGGTAGCTGTAATAGTGTGGGAACGGTGGCGCTACAGTGCGGCACAGTGTTATCATACCTACTTCTGACGGTAGGGGACAGGGGCATTAAATGCCCGTCACGGTCGCCCGGACAGCACCGGGGCGGACCGTTAGGTGCGCCACCGTTCGCCACGATGGCGGCTGCATGCCACCGCATGCCCCAGGCTGCGCGGTGCCTCGCCACGTGCCCTCGGGGGAAGCCCCGGAGCGACGCGTGGCGGGCGAGCTGGAGCGCAGTCTTGAGGTGGCGATCTTGCCGCGGCAAGTGGCTTGCCGCGGGGGTCGTCTTCCTGTGCCTGATAGCGTGCCAGCTATCAGGCCTTGCCGGGGCGCTTGGCGCGCCACGGCGGGCTTCTCTTGTGGTGCCTGGGTTCGGCCTTCCCGACAAGCTCCTCTTGTCGGGGGCTCGATCTTCTGTCTCGTATACTTTGTTCCTGGATGGCCTTACATGGGCTCAGTCGTCCCGGCAAGCTCCTCTTGCCGGGGTCTTGTCTTCTTGGCCCGGCAAGCTCCTCTTGCCGGGGGCCTTGTCTTGAATGCTTGATCTTCTCTTGGCGCTTCCGGGGCGGGCCTTGCCGCAGGGTGCTACGACTGCCCGTGCACAAGTCTGGGGTACTAAGGTACCCCTACTTTAGTACACCGACACTCTGCATCACCCATTTATACGTGTGGACGCACATGGTGCTGGCATGTCCCATGTCCCATGTCCCATACAACTATTTTGCTGTTGTTAATCTAAGAATGCTACTGGAAAATTGAAGCAATGCCACTGTTAAAAGTAAATTACATTTTTAACTAATGTTGTTTTAAAAGAATGTCTGTGTTAATATGAATCAATGCAACCGTTTTATAAATGCCACTGTCCTGCTTTGTTTTCCATCAAGATAAGTCAGATGCTTCTTTTTGTCGTCGTATGTTTCATCCTCCTTTATTGGCCAGTAAATGTTTCCTTTTTTTCCTCTGTTAAAACAGGGACATCTATTCAACTTGTTGCTATAGCGAACTTAAATGTCACGCCGGTAACTTTGCTTGATTTCAGTGCAACTGCACAAAACTAGATTGGATTTCCTATTCGTGTTGGTAGATTTGTATTTTATCTTGTTCGTCTCATGAAAGGTCAGTACATGCCTTCATCCACATGATTGTGCAGTGTGCTTTGAGATGTTGTGCTACTTGTATTGGTACTATTTTAAATAAATGTTGAATTGAAGCTATTGAATTGCTATCTTTTCCCATTAAGTAGTGAACAAAAATGGGACCGACCCAGACATGATGCTTGTTGCTTTGTTACAACAAACTCTGCATCACCCCCTTTGTAAGTAGATGGAAGCACATGGTGTTGTTGCGCCCACTCTCCCCTGAAACTGTTTATGCTTTTTGTTAATCTAATGCCGCTGTTAAAATTAAGGAATGCCACTCTCAGAATTAACTACTGAATCTTAGTTCAAAACTGTAACACTTGTTAGGGATCGGCGGGAGTACCATTTTTGTTAGGGATCAATCGGAGTACATGTTTAAGAAATGTATTGTTGAGATAATGTCTCTGTTATTATATATCAGTTACAGTGTTTTACAAATGGTACTATCCTACTTTGTAGTTCTTCTACATATTTAACCAAGGTATTTGTAAGATAATGTCTCTGTTAATATGAATCAGTCGGATTGTTTTAGGAATGGTACTTTTCTGCTTTGTCGTTCTTTATACATGTTGAAACAAGGCATTGTTAAGCTAATGTCTCAGCTAATATGAATGAATCACACTGATTGAGAATTGCTACTCTCCTGCTTTGTTTCCCATTAAGATAAGGTAGATCAGTAGATGTTTTTCTTCTCGGAGTATAAGTCATCAACCGTTGTTTCTCAGTAATTGTTTCCCTTATACCTATTGTCGCATAGGAAAAAGGTTCAAAGAGAACAAATATGGGACCAACACAGATATGTTGCTTGGCAGCATACTCTGCATCACCCATTTATACATGTGGAGGCACATGGTGTTGGCATGTCCCATGTTCCATGCAACTATTTTGCTATTCTAAATCTAAGAATGCCGCTGGAAAATTGAAGCAATGCCACTATTAAAAGTAAATTACATTTTAACGAATGTTATTTTAAGAGAATTTCTCTGTTAATATGAATCAATGCAACCGTTTTAGAAATGATATTGTCCTATACTTTGTTTTCCATCAAGATAAGGTAGATGCTTCTTTTTGTGGCCGCATGTTTCATCCTCCTTTATTGGCCAGTAATTGATTCATTTTTTGCCTCTGTTAAAACACGGATCTCTATTCAGCTTGTTGCTATTGCGACATTTTGCTTCACTGCGCGAAACACTTTTGTTTTAAGAGTGTTTTGTGCAGTTCAACTTGAATGTCACACCGGCGACTTTGCTTAATTTTGGTGGAACTGCACAAAAGTAGATCAGATTTCCATATATGTGTTGATATTTCTTTCAAGTCCTCCTCGTGAGTTTTTTCAAATCTTTGTCAAGAAAGGTCAGTACCGACTTTCATGCACATGATGCTGCAGTGTGCTTTGAGATGTTGTGCTACTTGTATTGGTACTGTTTCGGATAAATGTTGAATTGAAGCTACTGAACTGTTGTGTTTTACCATTAAGTGAGCAAAAATTGTTCCAACCCAGACATGATGCTTGTTTCTTTGTTACAGCAAAACTCTGCATCACCCCCTTTATAAGTAGATGGAAGCACATGGTGTTGTTGCGCCCACTCTCCCCTGGAACTGTTTATGCATTTTGTTAATCTAATGCCGGTGGTAAAATTAAGCAATGCCACTCTCAGAATTAACTAATGAATCTTAGTTCAAAACTGCAACACTTGTTAGAGGTCGGGGGAGTACTACTTTTGCTAGGGATCGGCCGGAGTACATGTTTAAGAAATGTATTGTTGAGATAATGTCTATGTTATTATATATCAGTTACAGTGTTTTACAAATGGTAATATCCTTCTTTGTAGTTCTTTCTACATGTTTAATGTTGTCGCTTGAAGCTACGTCGGTATTTCCCCAAAGAGGAAGGGATGATGCAGCACAACGACGGTAGGTATTTCCCTCAGATATGAAACCAAGGTTATCGAACCAGTAGGAGAACCAAGCAACATAACGTAAACAACCCATGCACACAAATAACAACCTCTCGCAACCTGACGTGTTAAAGGGGTTGTCAATCCCTTTCGGGTAACGGCGCCAGAAATGGTGCGCAGACGGGAGAAAGTTGTATTAGATTGAATAAATAGATAGCAAATAAAATAAAGTGCGGCAAAGTATTTTTGTATTTTTGGTTTAATAGATCTGAAAATAAATGCAAGAGAAAAGTAGATCGCAAAGGCAAATATATGATAAAGAAGACCCGGGGGCCATAGGTTTCACTAGTGGCTTCTCTCGAGAAAAATAGCAAACGGTGGGTAAACAAATTGCTATTGGGAAATTGATAGAACTTTGAATAATCATGACGATATCCAGGCAACGATCATTATATAGGCATCACGTCCAAGATTAGTAGACCGACTCCTGCCTGCATCTACTACTACTACTACTCCACACATCGACCGCTATCCAGCATGCATCTAGTGCATTAAGTTCATGGAGAAATAGAGTAATGCAATAAGAACGATGACATGATGTAGACAATATCTATCTATGTAGAGATAGACCCCATCATTTTATCCTTAGTAGCAAGATACATACGTGTCGGTTCCCTTTCTGTCACTGGGATCAAGCACCGTAAGATCGAACCCACTACAAAGCACCTCTTCCCATTGCGAGATAAATAGATCAAGTTGGCCAAACAAAACCCAAATATCGGAGAAGAAATACGAGGCTATAAGAGATCACACATATAAGGGATCAAAGAAACTCAAATAACTTTCATGGATATAAAAAGATATAACTGATCATAAACTGAAAGTTCACCAGATCCCACCAAACACATCGCAAAAGAGTTACATCATATGGATCTCCAAGAGACCATTGTATTGAGAATCCACTGAGGAAGCCATGTAGCTACTAACTACGGACCCGAAGGTCTACAAAGAACTACGCACGCATTATCGGAGAGGCACCAATGGAGGTGGTGAACCCCATCCGAGATGGTATATAGATTGGATCTAGTGGTTCTGGACTCTGCGGCGACTGGATGAATATTTCGTCGATGCCTTTAGGGTTTCTGGAATATTGGGGTATTTATAGAGCAAAGAGGTGGTCCGGGGGCACCCGAGGTGGGCACAACCCACCAGGGCGCGCCTGGGCCTCCTGGCGCACCCTGGTGGGTTGTGCCCCCCTCGGGGCACCCCCCAGGCGCAGCCAGGGCCCGTTGTGTACCTTCTGGCCCATAAAAATTCTCCGTAAAGTTTCGCGGCATTTGGACTCCGTCTGGTATTGAATTTCTGCGATGTAAAAACATGGAAAAAACAGCAACTGGCACTTGGCACTATGTCAATAGGTTAGTACCAAAAAATGATATAAAATGATTATAAAACATCCAAGATTGATAATATAACAACATGGAACAATAAAAATTATAGATACGTTGGAGACGTATCAGCATCCCCAAGCTTAACTCCTACTCGTCCTCAAGTAGGTAAGTGATAAAACAAATTTTTTGATGTGGAATGCTGCCTAACATGTCATAACATATTTCTTTTCTTTATAACATGGACATTTGGACTTTTAGTTGTTCAAAGCAATAGTCTAGTTTTGACATGATAATTTAGATACTCAAGCATATCAACAAGCAACCATGTCTTTAAAAATATCAATGCTAAAATAAGTTATCCCTAGCCCATCATGCTCAACCATTGATACATTCATGAAACACACTCGAATATTAGCTACACCAATACTTAAGTACGATCATATTGCCTCCTAGTTGGTGCTTTTATAAGAGAAGATGCAGACTCAAAATTGAAAGTTGCATAAAGTAAAAGAAAGGCCCTTCCCAGAGGGAATTAGGGATTTGTAGCGGCCGAGGGAGTCCTGGATTAGGGGGTCCTCGGACAGCCGGACTATATACTTTGGCCGGACTGTTGGACTATGAAGATACAAGATTGAAGACTTCGTCCCGTGTCCGGGTGGGACTCTCCTTTGCATGAAAGGCAAGCTTGGCAATACGGATATGTAGGTCTCCTCCCTTGTAACCAACTCTGTGTAACCCTAGCCCCTCCGGTGTCTATATAAACCGGAGGGTTTAGTCCGTAGGACAACAACAATCATAATCATAGGCTAGGTTCTAGGGTTTAGCCTCTACGATCTCATGGTAGATCAACTCTTGTAATACTCATATCATCAAGATCAATAAAGCAGGAAGTAGGGTATTACCTCCATCGAGAGGGCCCGAACCTGGGTAAACATTGTGTCCCCCGCCTCCTGTTACCATCCGCCTTAGACGCACAGTTCAGGACCCCCTACCTGAGATCCGCCGGTTTTGACACCGACATTGGTGCTTTCATTGAGAGTTCCACTATGCCGTCACGATAAAGGCTTGATGCCTCCTTAGATCATCGGCAACGATGTGATCCAGGGTGAGGTTTTTCTCCCCTGACAGATCTTCGTATCCGGTGGCTTCATACTGCGGGCCAACTCGCTTGGCCATCTGGAGCAGATCGGCGGCTACGCCCCTGGCCGTCAGGTCAGGTTTGGAAGCTTAAACTATACTGCCAACATCTGCCGAGACTTGATATTCGACGGATTCGAGCCCATGTCAGGTGCGCCGCACAGTCACGATGAGCATGACTTAGCTCTGCCGTCGGACGGTGTTCGGGGGATCACACCTGCGGCTACTCCGGCCCTCAATCCGGAGCAGATCGTGCCATCCGAGGACGGGTGGATGGACCCCGCCACGGAGGCTGCACACTCAGCGGCGATAGAGCCGAATACTGACTTCACCCCTTATGAGACCTGTGTCATCGAACCCTTGGATTCGTCCCCGGCCACAGGCTCCGAACCGCCTGCGTCCGTGCCTATCGAATCTGATGGGGCACCGATCATGGAGTTTACCTCCGCGGATATTTTCCAGCACTCGCCCTTGGGCGACGTGTTAGATTCATTAAGGTCTCTCTCCTTGTCAGGAGACCCTTGGCCGAACTATGTCCGGCTTGAGTGGGAAGCGGACGACGAAGAAATTCATTACCCACCCACCACCCACTTAACCAAAACCGAACGCTACAACCGTCCAAAGAGTGCCATGACACATCCAAATACATGGGTGCCGCGCTCCCCCTATGCTTCATCGATGAGGTGCTAGACCACGAATTTCCGGAGGGATTTAAACCCGTAAACATAGAGGCATACGACTGAACGACAGACCCTGGGGTCTAGATTGAGGACTTTATCCTTCACATCCACATGGCTCGCAGATATGATCTCCACGCCATCAAATACCTGCCCCTCAAGTTGAAAGGACCAGCTCGACACTGGCTGAAAAGCCTCCCCGAAAACTCAATTGGAAGTTGGGAAGAGATTGAGGATGCTTTTAGGGCTAATCTTCAAGGGACCTATGTCCGACCTCCGGATGCAGACGATTTAAGTCACATAATTCAACAGCCCGAAGAGTCAGCCCGAAAGCTTTGTAACAGATTTCTCATGAACAAGAATCAAATCGTCGACTGCCCGAATGCCGAAGCCTTAGCGGCTTTCAAACATAGTATTCGGGACGAATGGCTCGCCAGACACCTCGGCCAGGAAAAACCGAGGACAATGACAGCCCTAACAAGCCTTATGACCTGCTTTTGCGCGGGCGAAGATAGTTGGATGGCCCGTAGCGGCACCAGCAACCCAGGCACATCCGATGTTAGGGATGGCAATGGAAAACCGTGACACAATAAAAGCAAGCGTTGAAACAATGAAGACAGCCCAGACAACACGGCTGTAAACGCCGGATTCAGGGGCTCTCGACACGGTGAACAGAAAAAGCCATTTAAAGGCAGCAGAGATGGACCGTCCAGCTTAAACAAGATTCTAGACAGATTATGTCAGATTCACGGCACCTCCGACAAACCTGCAAATCACACCAACAGAGAATGCTGGGTCTTCAAGCAGGCCGGCAAGCTAAACGCCGAACACAAGGGGAGGGAGACACCAAGTGAAGATGAGGATGAGCCTCACCAGCCGAACACTCGGGGACAGAAAAATTTCCCACCAGAGGTCAAAATAGTGAACATGATTTACGCAACTCACATACCGAAGAGGAGGCGCAAACGCGCACTCCGAGACATATACGCCGTGGAGCCCGTCACCAACAAGTTCAACCCTTGGTCGGCCTGCCCGATCACTTTTGATCGCAGGGATCACCCGACTAGTATCCGGCGTGGAGAATCGGCTGCCTTGGTGCTAGACCCAATAATTGACGGATACCATCTCACCCGAGTCCTTATGGACAACGGCAGTAGTCTTAATCTGATATATCAGGACACCGTCCGCAAGATGGGGATAGACCCGACAAGAATCAGCCAAAGCAATACCACCTTTAAAGGAGTAATACCAGGCCCAGAGGCCCGCTGCATGGGCTCTCTAGTACTAGAGGTTGTATTTGGTTCTCCCGACAACTTCCGAAGCGAAGAATTAACCTTCGACATCGCTCCATTCCGAAGCAGCTATCACGCACTACTCGGAAGAAGGGTCTTCGCTCGTTTTAATGCAGTACCGCATTACGCTTATCTTAAGCTTAAGATGCCCGGTCCACGTGGCATCATCATAGTTAGCGGAAACACAGAGTGTTCCTTACGTGCGGAGGAATGTGTGGCGGCTCTAGCAGCCGAACACTGAGCGGCCTCTCCACCCAGAATAAATGAACGATCGTCAAGACCATGGACATGGTTAGACGGGTCCGGCGCACCACTAGCTATAACAACTCAGATAAACCTGAGGTTGGGTCGATGGATATACCCCCATAGGTGGTGCTAGGGGCTTCCGGCATGTAAAAAGGGCTACAGTTCGGCTTGACCCTATTTAGATTGCATTTTAATGGTTCATTAAGAATAACCAATTTTTCGCACGAAGACTTTCACCTGGGTTTTTCTCTTTTACAGATGATCATCGTGCTACACCCTTCCAGGATACGGCACAATGGAGACACAGGCGCAGACGTGCAGCAGGGCCCCGCTCAAAGGTTTCTTTTTAGATTAAGACCCTGTGTAAACCTTTTTTACTGTCTCTTGTTGCTTCACACCCTCCGGATACTCAACACAACCGAGAGGGATGCTGGTGTTATTGGCATTTCGTCATGTCAGACCAATGCACGTACCTGGAAATTCAGGGCTCATTACCAAGGGCGTTACTCAGCCCAGTATATGTTGTAAAGTCCGAATACCTTAGGGAGTGTTCGGCATCACGAGTTTAGCCTTATATGCATCAGCTCCGAATCATGTCTTTGTTCAATAGTTGGGTTTGCCCGGCTCCCGTGTTTTGCTACCTTATGTTCCGCTCTATCGGCTAAGGTGGCAACGGGAGAACTGCTGAGATTGTGCCATGGTTCATCTGGATGAGCACCTTAGTAGAGAAAGCCGAGAACTGACTGTCATGATAAAGCACATGTCGGTGTACAAAAAGGGGGGTGAGGGAGTCCTGGATTAGGGGGTGTTCGGATAGCCGGACTGTACCTTCAGCCGGACTCCTGGACTATGAAGATACAAGATTGAAGACTTCGTCCCGTGTCCGGAAGGGACTTTCCTTGGCGTGGAAGGCAAGCTAGGCGATGCGGATATTCAAGATTTCCTACCATTGTATCCGACTTTGTGTAACCCTAACCCTATCTGGTGTCTATATAAACCGGAGGGTTCTAGTCCATAGGACAACTCCATCATACAACAATCATACCATAGGCTAGCTTCTAGGGTTTAGCATCCTTGATCTCATGGTAGATCTACTCTTGTACTACCCATATCATCAATATTAATCAAGCAGGAGTAGGGTTTTACCTCCATCGAGAGGGCCCGAACCTGGGTAAAAATATCGTGTCCCTTGTCTCCTGTTACCATCCGGCCTTGACGCACAGTTCGGGACCCCCTACCCGAGATCCGCCGGTTTTGACACCGACATTGGTGCTTTCATTGAGAGTTCCTCTGTGTCGTCGCCTTTGGGCTCGATGGCTCCTTTGATCATCAACAACGATGCGGTCTAGGGTGAGACTTTCCTCCCCGGACAGATCTTCGTCTTCGGCGGCTTCGCACTGCGGGCCAATTCGCTTGGCCACCAGGAGCAGATCGAAAGCTACGCCCCTGGCCATCAGGTCTGGTTTGGAAGCCTAAACTACACGGCAGACATCCGCGGAGATTTGATCTTTGATGGATTCGAGCCACAGCCAAGCGCGCCGCACTGTCTCGCGGGGCATGATCTAGCTCTGCCGCCGAACAGTGCCCTGGAGGCCGCAAGCGCACCTGCTCTGACTCTCAATTCGGAGCCAGTTGCGCCGATCGAGGATGATCGGTTGGACGTCACCTCGGGGGCTACGATCTCAAAGGCGATCGAGCCGAACGCCAGCCCCGCACTCTGCAGGACCCGTGACTCCGAGGATCCGGACTCCTTTCCGGACTCCGAACCCCCCGCGCCCCTGCCGATCGAATCCGATTGGGCGCCGATAATGGAGTTCACCGCCGCGGACATCTTTCAGCACTCGCCTTTTGGCGACATCCTGAATTCCCTCAAGTCTCTCTCTTTATCGGGAGAGCCCTGGCTGGACTACAGTCTGCGAGGATGGGATACGGACGATGAAGAAATTCAAAGCCCGCCCACCACCCACTTGGTTGCCACTGTCGATAATTTGAACGACGTGCTCAACTTTGACTCCGCAGACATCGACAGCATGGATGACGATGCATAAGATATGGATGAACCAACGCCCATAGGGCATTGGATAGCCACCTCATCTCACGATGTGTACATGGTGGATACCCCTAAAGGGAGCGATAACAAGGGAAAAGGGGATGGAATAGGAGATCAACCCCCCGAAAAGCAATCAAAGCATCGGCGTAAACGCCGACCCAAGCCCCACCTCGATAAAGACCCACCATAGAGCAGGATGAGCCGGTAGACGGCGAGCAGGCCTTAGAGCAACCATCCGAACATGGCAACACAGATAGAGAAACCGAACATCTCTCCCCCGGTGAAAACGGCATTCCGGACGACCTCACGCCGGATAAACCAACGAAGAAGAAGAATCTCCAACAGAGGCTCGTTGCAACAACACGTAGCCTGAAAAAGCAGAAGCGGAAGCTAAAAGCAGCGGAAGACGCACTCAGGATCAGATGGAGCAAAGTAATCAATACCGCAGATAAATACGGTGACAGTCGCCGCACTAAAAGCTATCCGAAGAGAAAGCTACTGCCTGAATTCGACGAAGAGGCCCTAGAGCCCTCGCATTCAAAAAATAAGAAAGCCACACGGTCGGATAGACGACCCCATGGCCAGCATAAAGCGGCAAGCGGCGCCGCACTTAAATCGGCATGCGACCCACTTAAGGATTCGCATCATGGCCCAGTCAGGTCCATTTACGGGCCCAGAAAGCAAGCTCTCGTGAGCAATGCAATAAAGCCATCATCAAAATCCGGCACATCCAAATACAGGGGCGCCACACACCCCCTATGTTTCACCTATGAGGTCCTGGACCATGAATTTCCAGAGGGATTCAAACCCGTAAACATAGAGGCATATGATGGAACAACAGACCCTGGAGTCTAGATTGAGGACTATATCCTCCACATACATATGGCTAGAGGAGATGATCTTCACGCCATAAAATATTTACCCCTTAAGCTTAAAGGGCCAGCCCGGCATTGGCTTAAAAGCCTTCCTGAAAACACAATTGGAAGTTGGGAAGAGCTCGAGGACGCTTTCCGAGCAAATTTTCAAGGGACCTATGTCCGCCCTCCGGATGCAGACAATCTTAGTCACATAACTCAACAGCCCAGAGAATCAGGTCGGCAATTCTGGAATAGATTCCTCACTAAAAAGAATCAGATAGTCGACTGTCCGGACGCCGAAGCCTTAGCAGCTTTCAGGCATAACGTCCGAGACGAATGGCTCGCCAGACACCTCGGCCAAGAAAAGCCAAGAACAATGGCCGCACTAACAAGCCTCATGACCCGCTTTTGTGCAGGAGAGGACAGCTGGTTGGCAAGATGCGGCCCCAGCGATGCAAGTACATCCGAAACCGGGGATGGAAATGGAAAACCGCGACACAACAAGGACCATCGCCGGACAAAGGAAAAAAGTCCGAAGAGCATGGCAGTTAACACCGGATTCAAAGGCTCACGACAGAATCAGACAAAACCTCCCCTCCAGGATAATAGGGATGATCCATCCAATTTAAACAAAATCCTGGACAGGATATGTCAAATACACAGTACTCCCGGGAAGCCTGCTAACCATACCCACAGATATTGTTGGGTTTTCAAACAATCCGGCAGACTCAACGCCGAACACAAGGGGCTCGACACACCAAGTGAAGACGAGGACGAACCCCAAAAGCAGAGTACCAGGAAACAAAAGAACTTCCGGAAAGAAGTAAAAACTGTAAACTTACTTCACATAACAAAACGTGCGGCGCCCATAAAGGTACGCACCACACGACCTATCCCAAAGGGGTCCCGCCACTGGTTGTCAAAACCAATCATCTTCGATCAACGGGATTACTCTAGGAGTACCAGGAACACAGGTTGGACTGCCTTGATACTCGATCCAATAATTGGCGGACTACCATTTTCAAATGTCCTTATGGACGGCGGCAGTGGACTAAACCTGATATATCAGGACACAATCCATCACATGGGGATAGACCCAGCAAGAATCCGCCGCAGCAAAACCTCCTTTCAAGGGGTAACACCTGGTCCGGACACCCATTACATGGGTTTTCTCAGGCTTGAAGTCATATTCGGCTATACCGACAACTTCCGCCGCGAAAAGCTGACCTTCCACATCGTCCCGTTCTCAAGTCGCTATCAAGCACTACTAGGACGCGAAGCTTTCGCCCGCTTTAACGCAATACCGCATTATGCATCCCTCACGCTTAAAATGCCCGGTCCACGAGGCATCATCTCTTTGAAGGGGAAGCACTGAAGTGCGCCTCCCCCAAGTAGAGGACTGTGCGGCCGCTTTGGCAGCCCCACAGTAAAATGGCCATACACCCCCGCACTAGGGGCTTCGCACATATACAATGAGAGACAATAAAGCTCAATTTTATATATTTTTATACCTTTTTTTAAAAAAATAAAACTTTTTTTTCTTTCGGCACGACCCATTTTCAACTCAGTTCCTCTCTTTTACAGATGAACGTCATGCGGCGCCCGTCCAGGATACGGCACAACGGAGACACAGGCGCAGACGTGCAGTAGGGACCCGTCCTAAAGGATTCTTTTTAGATTAAGACCCTGCGTAAACCTTTTTTACTGTCTCTTGTTGCTACTTATCCCCTGGTTTTCTCTTATATAACCAAGGAGGAGGCTGGCGTCTTGGCATGTGGCCACGTCAGAATTTTTGCGCGTACCTGGACACTAGGGGCTTTTTTAATATAGAGTGTTGTATTGCCCGCACTCATAAAGACCGAACACCTTAGGGAGTGTTTGGCGTCGCGAGTTTTGGCATTATATGCATCAGCTCCAAATCATGTCTTTGGTCAAATGTTGGGTTGCCCGGCTCCTGAGTTTGGCTACCTTACGTTCCGCTCTATCGGCTAAGGTAGCACCGGGAGAACTACTGCGATTGTGCCCCGGTTAGGCCGGGCGAGCACCTCAGTAGAGAAAGCCGAAAACTGACTGTCATGATGTAGCGTGAGACCGGTCAGCCACTCGATGACCTATCGGAATCTATAGGATTCCTCCGCTTTAACGAAGGGCCATTTCCCGGCCAGGCACATATGCGCCCCGAACTCGGGCGAGCGCAGTCGCCATCAAGGGGCTACCTAAATAGTCCCACTATCAAGCTCCTATGGCTAAGTGAAAGTGTTAAAGCATTATAGTCCGGTTGCCTGGCCCGCTGCGCTATCACCTCCTTTGTAGGACCAAGACGTTGGGTTAAGTGTGAAAATGCGTCTTCTGCGAGCACCCCCGCACTATCTGCGTGGGGGCTGAAGCCAATGACTGCCATCTTTCAGATTTTGTATCTTAAAATGACCGCACAGGAGGTGTTCCAAATACTTAAGGCACAAGTATAAAAGGCCAATACAATTTATCAAAATATTCCTTTATAATTACATATGCTATCTTAACATAGCATCCTTCGAGCACTGCGTCTCTATTACACGAGCGCCTTCAAGGACTTCCTGAAAATAGTGCTCGGAGGGTACTCGGCTTTCGTCCGAGTCTTGGGACGCAACAACGGTGGTATCCATCTCTGCCCAATATGTTTTGACACGGGCAAGAGCCATCCGTGCGCCCTCTATGCATGCTGACCTCTTCATCGCACCAATACGCGGCACCGCGTCAAGGACTTGCTGCACCAAGCCGAAATAACTCTTCGGCTCCGATCTCCCCGGCCACAGATGACCCATGACGTACTTCATGGCGAGTCCGGACAACCTATTCAGTTCGGCCCATTGAGCCAAACGATCGTCCACTGCCAGCGGACGCTCTGGATTGTGAAACTGCGACCAGAAAAGCTTTTCCACTTTGCGATCTTTTTGATCTCGAAAGTGTTCGGTTGCATCAGCAGCACTTGATGCCAAATACAGATAGGTGTCCTCCACGCTCCACATCTGGTCCAACGGAGCAAACTTCAGATCACAAAACTTCCTCCGCAGCATAAAGGGCTTTCCAGCCGCAATCTGTTCGGCCTGACGCAACTCCTCCTTCGCAGCTCTCATCGCAGAGCGAGCGTCCTTGGCATCGGCAACGGCCTTCTCTAAGTTCGTCTGTCTCGCACGGTCTTCTTTCTCAAGAAATTTGCAATAGTCTGCAGCGCCCCTTAACTTTTCGGCCATCTCGGCCATTTCTTCCTTGCTTCGGCAGTGAGCAGCCTGTTCGGCTCTCAGCTCTTCAAGGGCTTTCTTGGCAGCTGCATCACTTTTTCTGGCTTGATCCTTAGCTCGGGCAAGTTCTGCCCTGAGACTCTCCACGGCGGCAGCACCATCTGCGTCAAGCACACACATCGTAAGACACTGGCATAAAACTCTTCTTACCGGATGCCGCCCGAGGAATTACATACCTTGAGCCTCATCAAGCCGCTTGTTGACAAGCATGATATCGACATCTGCCGCGTCCAGTTGCCGCTTTAGTTCGGCAAAATCATCAGTTCGGCTCGATTCCGGACACCCCGCCGCCTACATTCAAAGGCGACATCTTAGACCTGGGATTATGATCCTCTGCATGCCGTCATTTCTTGACGACGCACGGAGTCTCAGGGGCTACTATCTACACAGGGCGCATCTTACTTATGCGCAACTGACGAAAGCGTACATTATCCAACGTACCTCGAAACCCGTCAGCAGGCTTTTGACGGCCTCATGCAATCCGCTTTCTGCGGATGAAATCCTTTCAATCACCACGCCCATCAATGCACGGTGCTCCTCTGAGATAGAAGCTCGCCCCAGCAGAATCTTTAGCTCCTCCGGCCGAGCACTAGACGGTGCCGTACTGGTCCCATGGCCTCTTTCGAAGGCCGGACACGGAGAACCTTGGGGGGCCACATAGCTATCTTCCGCCCCTACCGGATTCGGAGAAACCCTCCGCGACGACACCTTAGGGTCACCCGCCTCACTAGGCGGCACGACAGGGGGAGGCGTCCCACTCTCCATCATCTCCGGAAGAAGATCCCCCGAAGATGAGCTCTGCTGAGAAGGGCTGAGGTCCGAACTACAAGGTGAAATTTCGGTTAAGTCTTCTCAGATATAAAATCAAGGATTTCCCTAATGCCTCAAAAGGAAAACCTTTCTCTACTTACGACTCGCTGGAGGGCTGATCCCTGTGAGGGCGTAGCTCGGCCGAGGAACTCCCCGGCGTCAGACCCTCTAACGAGGATTTTTCCCCCCGCTTCGAGGCCATGGTCTTCGGGTTGTCAGAGGCGGCCCTCTTACTCCCCTTAGGAGAGGAATTGTCGGTTCCTCCCTTCGGAGCAGCCTCCTTCGAGGAGGCCATAGTTTCCTTGTTCTCCCCCATACTTCCCTCTAAAGGCATTATCTTCAACATCATGACAAGCATGGGATCCGGCCTGGTTTCGGGAAGGGGAGCCGGACACCTGATCAGCCTCGCCTTCGCTATCCACTCCTGTTTAAAAGGACATCTCTTTTAGGGGCAAGTTTATGATAATTATACGGATAGCCGGTCCGGGCACTGGGTTACTTACTTGAGTATCCGGGCGATTGCAGCTTAGGCCCGCATCCTCGGTCAAGTCCGGACACATCTCTTGTGATCCGAAGAACAGTCTATACATCTCCGCGGGCGTTGTGCCCATGAAACTCTAAAGAGCTCGCGGTCCCTCTGGATTAAACTCCCATAGGCGGAGGGAGCGACGTTTGCCGGGCAATATCCGACGAATCAGCATGACCTGCGTCACTTTGACCAGGCTGAGGTCTCCTTCTAAGAGATCCCTAATGCGGCCCTGCAATAGGGGCACATCTTTGGGTAACCCCCAATCTAACCCTTTGCTGACCCATGACGCTAGTCGTGGTGGGGGACCCGAGCGAAAGGCAGGAGGCGCCACCCACTTGGTGCCCCGGGGAGCGGTGATATAAAACCACTCTCGTTGCCACAAGCCTAGCTCCTCTTGAAAAGAGCCCTCGGGCCATGGAGCATCAGCATTTCTGCTTATGACAGCGCCTCCGCACTCTGCGTGCCGTCCCTCGATCATCTTCGGCTCCACTTTAAAGGTCTTGAGACATAATCCGAAATGAGGGGTAACCCGGAGGAACGCTTCACACACAACGATGAATGAGGAGATGTGGAGGATGGACTCCGGAGCTAAGTCGTGGAATTCCAGCCCATAATAAAACAACAGCCCTCTCACAAAGGGATCCGAGGGGAAGCCTAATCCCCGAAGGAAGTGAGACATGAACACCACGCTCTCGCCGGGCTGGGGACTGGGAATGGCCTGCCCTTGAGCAGGCAACCTGTGCGAAACTTCGCCGGTCAAGAACTTAGCCTCTCTCAACTTTAGCACGTCCTCCTCCATGACGGAGGAAGGCGTCCATCGGCCTTGAAGGTCAGAGCCGGACATTGTCGAAGGTCCGAAGCGCCTGGAATCTGGAGCCTAGGGTGTTGGAACTCGAGGCGACGGGCGAACTCGCTTGAGATTGAAAGGAGTAAGGCCTTGGTATCTTTATAAGAGGTTGAATACCAAGAGCCCTCCCCGTAACCGTTTGGGACTCGTCTTTAATCGAGGAAACATGCTAACGGGCACGATTGGGTTACCCACGTCCATATTGATGAGAATCCCGTAAAAGGGGGACACGATCTCTGCTTTGACAAGACGTGCCAAGGAAATCGCCTCGCAAGACGTGCTGAGGTGGAAAAGCAAAAACTATTCGAGTAAAGGACTTGGCTGCAGTGTAATGACGCACTGCGGAATACGTCAGCAGATCTGATTTGTGTTAATATTGTTCTCTCTATGGCACTATGTGGAAACTTATTTTGCAGAGCCGGTCACTACTCTTGGTGTTTACAATCTTCTATGAAGGACTTGGAGGAGGAACCCGCCTTGCAATGCCGAAGACAATCTGCGCGCCGGACTCGTCGTCATTGAAGCCTGGTTCAGGGGCTACTGAGGGAGTCCTGGATTAGGGGGTGTTCGGATAGCCGGACTATACCTTCAGCCGGACTCCTGGACTATGAAGATACAAGATTGAAGACTTTGTCCCGTGTCCGGAAGGGACTTTCCTTGGCGTGGAAGGCAAGCTAGGCGATGCGGATATTCAAGATCTCCTACCATTGTAACCGACTTTGTGTAACCCTAACCCTATCCGGTGTCTATATAAACCGGAGGGTTCTAGTCCGTAGGACAACTCCATCATACAACAATCATACCATAGGCTAGCTTCTAGGGTTTAGCCTCCTTGATCTCGTGGTAGATCTACTCTTGTACTACCCATATCATCAATACTAATCAAGCAGGAGTAGGGTTTTACCTCCATCGAGAGGGCCCGAACCTGGGTAAAAATATCGTGTCCCTTGTCTCCTGTTACCATCCGGCCTTGACGCACAGTTCGGGACCCCCTACCCGAGATCCGCCGGTTTTGACACCGACAGGGGGTACACTTTTTGCACCCCTATAACTGTGCACGGGCAGTCTGAGCCACTGGCGCCGCCACACCGAGCATGGCAAGGGAGGTAAGCCAGGGTAAGGCCGAAGCTGAAGAGAAGCAGAACGACGCCAAGACCAAGACCACAAAGAGCAAAGGGGACAGAGCATACCCCCCCGGCAAGATCCTTGCCGGGGGGCAGCTTTAGCTGACCTAGCAAGATCCTTGCCGTGGCAGCTTGCCCCACACCTATGGAGCAAAGTCACCCTTGAGTCCAGTGCCCCCATGGGGCAAGGATTCGGGAGACATCCCCGTGGTGGCATGCAGATATTTGTGAAGACATTCAAGATCAGATACCCACTTAAGAAGGTGATGATCCTTGGCGGGATCCCAGCCAAGGAGGACCACAAGGCCCCCGGCAAGAGCCTTGCCGGGGATGACAGCGGGTGCCACGGCAAGACCCTTGTCGGGGCCTCGGCAAGGCCCTTGCCAAGGACACCCGTGGGGCCACCATCAGGCCCGCGCCAGTCGCACCTCCACCGTCGTTCGCATACAGCTACCGACCCAACCAGTTGGGCAGGCACCTGCGTGGCGGCGTACAGATCTTCGTGGAGACCCACCACTGCGCCACCTCAGCTGCCTGCCTGCCTACATGGCACCACAAGCACCGTTGGCCAGGGCGCGTGTCGACGCAAGAGGGAGCGGCGACGGACGAGACAGGGCTCTTCCCCGTCCCCGATAAAGCAAGGACACCTAAGCAAGGCGCATTAAATGCGCCTTGTCATGTAATGCGAGGGATAACCTCGCATTACTGTAACCTTTCCACCTCATGTGTGCCACTGTGGCAACCCCTTTCCTATAAAATGAGGCCCGAGTCGGCCAGGAGGGGGATTTGGCTTTTTGGAGCTCTTCACGCCCCATAGCTAGCTCAAGAACACAGCTAAACAATCCACCAAAGCAGGAGTAGGGTTTTACGCATCCTCGTGGCCCGAACCTGGATAAAGGAACAGTGTGCTGTCTGTTTGATCCGCTCTCCTCGCAACCCCGCGCCCCGCAACCGTAGTAGGGATTCTTGTGATCCCATAGGTGTCGTTTCCCACCGACATCTTTGGCGCGCCAGGGAGGGCGCAGCGCGGTTGTGAGAAAGAATCGGCCGTGGCAGTCAGCCCGGCGCTCCTTCATCTTCGCGACCCTTGAAGAAGAAAGGAGGCCAGGAAATCGACACTCGAGCGATCGCAAACAGAAGCTAAGTTGCACTGAACCCTCGCTTATACTACCCTTTTTATTTGAGGTTATCCCCCCCCGGAGATGTCGCGCCTTTGTATGAAAAACCTACACGCCAGGGGGCTCTATCGGCAACGCCCTCGCCCTGTTTCGAGTCTGCTCAACAGCTCAAGAGGTTGCGTCGAGAGTGGCAGAGTAGCCTTCCGCGATCAACAACGCCCTCTATTCTGACTCGAGTCAAGCTCGACAGTTCGAGCGGCCGCGTTCGGAACGGGGAGGTGGCTCGTCCGGCAGCACGCGTACCCGGCAGGCCATGGGGATCCGTCCCCAAGACGCCGCTTGGGGCTTCTGCGCCGGCAAGCCTTCCCAATCGACGTAGGGCACACATACAAAGAGGAATTGAACGGGGAAATAACATGCTTGAAAATTAAGAGTACTTCAAAGTTATATTACATCACATCATTGCTGCGGCCCTAACTAAGGATAAAATTTGTCTTGGTCGGGAACCCGCAGCGGCGAAGAAGAACGGGACGCCTAGTCCCGGCGCTGGCCTTCCACCTTCTTGATTTCGTCGATGCAGTCGGTGATGGGCTTGATGCGCTCCTTGAGCACCGTGAGGTCAACACCATCCGGCAAGCTCGTCATCGCGGCCGCGAAGTCAAGGTCGGGATTCCAGTGCGCCACCTTGGTGAGGACCTTGGTCACGACCCTCCGGCAAAGCCGCCGGGCCTCCTCGGCTAGTGTGGCCGTCCTATTGGAGTGAAGATAGGCCAAGGCTCCGAGGACACCATCGAAGAACTGGGTTAGCTTGGCGTTGACGGTCCCGCTGCGCTCAGGGGCGTACCTCACGTTTGGCATCCCCATGCTGGCCAATTGCGAGGTGACCCTGCCGGCGACGACCTCCAGATGGCTGATCCACCTGTTCTCGCCCGCCACGTATTCTTGGTGGGAGGCGGCCTCGTTTGCCCGCAGTTGTTTCTCCTCCTCCAGGCTCCTGGTCAAGGTCTCCTCCCGAGCCCTGCTCTCCGACAACAGCTTCTCGAGATCCTCCAGCTTCAGCTTGAGGTCTCTGATGGAGTTCCACGCTTTGGAGAGCTCTCCAGTCTTGCTGACGACCGCTCCTTGCGCCTCTACCAAGGTGCGGTTGAGCGTGTTCTTCTCGCCGGACAGCTTGAGGGCCTGCTCCTTCAGCTCGTCCCGCTCTACTTCCAGCTCCTTCACCTTGCCGGCATGGGCCAGGGCTTGGGCATCGAGTGCCTCTTTGTGCCTCTGCTCCAGCTCGTGGGTCCGCCGCGCGACAAGGGCCTCGAGCTCCTCGTCCTTGACGCGGAGCGTTGCGGCAAGCTTCGCCTCATGCGCGGAGAGGTCCTCCTCCTGGGAGTCCAAGGCGGCTTGATGCTGGTTCCGGGTGGCTTCGGCCGCGGCAGCCAGGTTCGCCGCCTTCTCCTGGGCCTTCTCGATGTCGGCCAGCTTCATGGTGAGCTCCACATCGCGCTGGGCCAATTTCTCCTGAAAGGCCCTCTGCTCCTCGCGAGACTGGTGGAACCAGGTCTGCGTCTCGGCGACGCGCGCCTTGAAGTCCACCTCCGCGTTGTCCACCGCTGCCGCCCTGGACTTGACTTTGTCCAGGCGGGCGCGGTAGAGCACTTGGAGCTTCCGGAAATTGGCCCCCATGGCGCAGAAGAGCTGCTCTTCTGGAGAACCGTCGCCGCCAACGCCCGGCGCGTCGACAACCTCGAACCCGGTGGCGGCAAGCACCTCGCCGTCAAAAACTTCTCCTTCGGCGGGCGCTCGGCTTGACGCCCCTGGGAGGTGGACGAAAAGATCATCGCCCACCTTCAGATACCTGCCGGGGCTCGAGGTTGAGGAGGAGGGAGGCTGATCATCCATCACCTCTTCCTCGGCGGAGGCCTTGCCGCCCCCCCGGCAGGACCACCGCTGGCGCCCTCGGCGGAAGCCTCGTCGGTAGCCTTGGCGGCCCCCATGGCAGCATCCTCGGCGGCGCCCTTAGCGGCCTCATCAGTATTCTTGGCGGCCTCCTCGGCGGCAATTTTGTCGGCCTCAGCCGCGGCCTCTTCGGCAATGTCTCTGACAATGGTGTCCACGTCCTGCGTGTCTGTTGAAGGAGGGCCTGGGCAGCAGCGGGAACAATGAAGCCAAGAAAAGTATATGGGAAAAGAACAGAGACGAAGGACGGGCGACTCACCAGTGCCGGGCTGTGAAGCAGAAGTCCCCTCTCCGCCAGCATTTGGAACCGAGGCAGAGCCACCAGCGCCTAAGTTCCCCTCTTCCTCCATGGGTGTGGACTCCGTGCCCGATGCCCTTGCCGGGGACGCCCCTCGCGGCGGCGTAGTCATTGGGGGTGGTGTGTTGGGAGTAGCCCTCTGTGGCTCCTCCTGCTGCCGCTCCCCTCCTATAGAACCCGGCAAGGTCAGCATCGTGGCATCGAGCGCCTACCGCATGTCGAGTAAGAGGAGGGTGACGAACTTACGCTGGGGGTTGCGCCGGGGGCTGCTCTCTGGGCTGCTCAGCACCACCAATGGTGTCTTTGAAGCCCCAGCCGGGGGCTGGCTGCTCGCCGAGGTCCTCGCCCTCTCTGCCCTCTAGGCCAATGTCTCTGCATCCCTACAAAAGCAAAAATGGATCAAGACAAGAGACCCAATTCAGGGAAATGGGAATGACAGTAAGGAACGGAGTACTTACTCGTCGTCCGTCTCCTCCTCTTCCGCCAGTTTACTTTTCCTCTCCGGGCTGAGAGGCCCGAGATCAAAACGGAGCTCCGCATCATCATCCGAGTCGACGCCTGCCGGAGGAGGCGAAGAAGGCGGCGGGGTCTGTGTGCGCCCAGATGAGTAAGGGGCTGCTGCCTTCCTCTTCTCAGCGGCCTTCGTCAGCCTATTCACTGCCGAGGCCCTCGTGTGACGCACGGACCCTTCCAGGGTCAATTGAGGCCGCGTGGCCCTGCCAGGCCGGACGGGCTCACCGGAGCCAGCCCGCCGCAGGACTCGCCCTCTTCCCCTGGTTGGCGTCGAGCCTGCTGCCACGTCCTCCTCCTCCGACGACTCGTCGGCCGCGTCCTCGACGAGCGGATCTCCGGTCTCGGCGCTGTTGGCCTCCCCAGTGACCACCGCCCACAAGGTGAACTGCTCCTCCTCCGCGGCCGTGGAGACCTCGTCCTCCACGCCCCCGGCGCTGCCGGCCTCCAGAGCAAGCTGTGCTTCCCTCGCCCTGGTGGCGATGTAGTCCAGCCCTGCCTAAGTGGTGTCCATGACCAGCCACCGCTCGGCGTCAGCACTGACGTACGCCTCAATCAAGGTGTCGAAGAATTGTTGCACATCTGCGGCCGTCGGCTCCCTCCAGCTCGGAACGGGGCCGTGCGCATTGCAGTCTGGCATCATGGCAATGATTTCGGACCGGCGCGAGTTATTGCACAACGGGACCACCCCCGCTGGCAACTTGAATAGCGGCCCCTTGACGGCCTTGCCGGCCTTTCCGGCAACCCTTGCGGCCTTTTCGGTCAGCTCGACCTCGCCGTCGCGATCCACATCCAGCTGGAAGAGCCGCTGGCAGAAGTGGGCATGCGCCATCACCGTGAAGTTGTGGTCGAGGCCAGGGCGGAGCCGCATAATGTCAGCCGGATTCGTGAAAAGCCAAGCCGGCCTCCCCTTATTGTGCAGCGGGGCGATCCGGCGGCGAATGAAATCCGCCCCGATCATCTCGAGGGTGAGCCTAGCCCGGGTCGGCCGGAGAATCCTGGTGGTGGCGACAGTAAGCCTCCCGTCGGCGGCGTCAACATCACCCCAATCGTTGCCGTGGACCGGCGGTGCTCAGAACTCTCCATTTTAAGCTGATGGAGGGCGGCCTTCTCTCCGTCAAGGTCTTCGGCGATTTTGGAACTCGCCTGAAGTGCTGCGTGGAGAGCTCCTCCGACGATGAAGATTCCTCCTCTGGCGAGAGTGACGAGGAGGACAGCGACAGCGGCGACGAGGGTGGTAGGCAACAGGATGATGGGTCCGAGTAGGCGACGGTCCCGTGGTCCTGGGGCGATGTTGGCAGCAGCAGCATCTGCACCGAGCCCCCACCAACTCCTCGTGGCCGTCCCCTTGGGTGGCTGGCATAGGAAGTGCAGGAGGGCGAAGAAGCTTACCGCGGTAAAAACCGCCACGCCTGCCCGCGCATCGTTTTTGGGCCTAGCCCAACAACGTGTTGCGCTTATGTGTGGCCCAGGCCCGGGGGCTCCTGTCGGTGTACAAAAAGGGGGTACACTTTTTGCACCCCTATAACTGTGCACGGGCAGTCTGAGCCACGGGCGCCGCCACACCGAGCATGGCAAGGGAGGTAAGCCAGGGTAAGGCCGAAGCTGAAGAGAAGCAGAACAACGCCAAGACCAAGACCACAAAGAGCAAAGGGGACAGAGAAGACCCCCCCCCCCAGCAAGATCCTTGCCGGGGGGCAGCTTTAGCTAACCAGTCAAGATCCTTGCCATGGCAACTCGCCCCACACCTATGGAGAGAAGTCACCCTTGAGTCCACTGCCCCCATGGGGCAAGGATTCGGGAGACATCCCCGTGGTGGCATGCAGATCTTTGTGAAGACATTCAAGATCAGATACCCACTTAAGAAGGTGATGATCCTTGGCGGGATCCCAGCCAAGGAGGACCACAAGGCCCCCGGCAAGAGCCTTGCCGGGGATGATAGCGGGCGCCACGGCAAGACCCTTGCCGGGGCCCCGGCAAGGCCCTTGCCAAGGACACCCAAGGGGCCACCATCAGGCCCGCGCCAGTCGCATCTCCACCGCCGTTCGCATAAAGCTGCTGACCCAACCAGTTGGGCAGGCACCTGCATGGCGGTGTACAGATCTTCGTGGAGACCCACCACTTCGCCACCTTAGTTGCCTGCCTTCCTATGTGGCACCACAAGCACCGTTGGCCAGGGCGTGTGTCGACGCAAGAGGGAGCGGCGACGGACGAGACATGGCTCTCCCCCGTCCCCGATAAAGCAAGGAGACCTAAGCAAGGCGCATTAAATGCGCCTTGTCATGTAATGCGAGGGATAACCTCGCATTAATGTACCCTTTCCACCTCCTGTGTGCCACTGTGGCAACCCCTTTCCTATAAAAGGAGGCCCGAGGCGACCAGGAGGGGGATTCGGCTTTTTGGAGCTCTTCACGCCCCATAGCTAGCTCAAGAACACAGATAAACAATCCACCAAAGCAGGAGTAGGGTTTTACGCATCCTCGCGGCCCGAACCTGGATAAAGGAACCGTGTGCTGTCTGTTTGGTCCGCTCTCCTTGCAACCCCGCGCCCCGCAACCGTAGTAGGGATTCTTGTGATCCCATAGGTGTCGTTTCCCACCGACAGCGCGAGACTGGTCAACCACTCGATAATTCAGCAGAATCTTCATGATTCCTCCGCATCAACGAAGGACCGGTTTCCCGGTCATGTATGTACACGCACCGTATTCGGATGAGCGCGGAAGTACCAGGGGCTATATAGTAGCCCCACCGTCAAACTCCTATGGCTAAGTGAAAGTGTTAAAGCTATATAGTCCGATTGCCTTGTTCACCGCGCTATCACCTCCTTAATGGACCAAGACGTTGGATCAAGTGTGAATATGCACTTTTCTGAACACCCCCGCATTATATGCGTGCGGGCTGAAGCCGACGACTGCAAACTTTCAGGTTATATACATACATAAACGGCCGAACATGAGGCATCATAATACTTTCAGGCAAAAGTATAAACACAGCCTTTATAATCCAAATAGCATTGTTTTTACAACTGGGATACATGTCACTCGAACATGATACTCTTCGAGCACTGAGCCTCTATTAAACGAGCGCCTTCTAGGACTTCTTCAAAGTAGTGCTCGACCGAGACCTGGCCTACGGCCGGACCCTGGGTTGCAATAGCGGTGGCCTCCATCTCTGCCAGGTATGTCTTAACATGGGCAAGTGCCATCTGCGCACCCTCTATGCACGCCGACCTCTTTACAGCGTCGATATGCGGCACAACACCAAGGAATCGTTGCACTAAACCAAAATAACTATTCAGCCTTGGTCCCTTCGGTCAAAGATGATCCACGACATACCTCATGGCAAGTCCGGACAACCTATGGAGCTCGGACCACTCGGCCATTTGATCATTTAACAGCAGCGGACGCGTTGGAGCACTAAACTGCGACCAGAACAACCTTTCCACTTCATGATCTTTCTGATCTTTGAAAACCTCAGTCGCATCAGCAGCACTCATTGCCAAGTCCAAGTATGCATCTGCAGCACTCCATAATTGATCCAGAGGGGCATACTTCGGATCTCTGAACTTCGTCCGCAACAAAAAGGGCTTCCCAACCGTGATATCTTCGGCTTGACGGAGCTCCTCCTTCACCACTCTGAATTTAGAGCGGGTTTCCTTGGCTGCTTCCATGGCTTCCTTAAGGTCAACCGATTTTGCTTGGCTTTCCTTTTCAACAAGCTCATATCGGCCGGCGGCATCTTTCAGCTCAACAGACATCTTGGCTATTTTATCTTCGCTCTGGCGATGAGCAGCATGTTCGGCTCTTAACTCTTCGGCCGCCTTTAGGGCGGCCGCATCACTTCTCCTGGCTTGTTCCTTGGCTCGGGCAAGTTCCGCCCGAAGGGTCTCCACGGCGGCAGCTCCATCTGCAGTCACAACATATTATAGATACTAGCATCATGCTCCCCTTAATATTTGTTGACCACCCGAAAATACATACCCTGTGCCTCGTCAAGCCGCTTGTTCACAAGCGTGATGTCGGCATCTGCCGCGTCAAGCCGCCGCCTCAGTTCGGCAAACTCAGCAGTCCGGCCAGCCACCGGACCCTCACCCTCCTGCACATGAAAGTAGCGCGATCATTACCTGGGACTGTGATCCTCTGTTTGCCGTCTTTGGACAGCAACCAGAGTCTCAGGGGCTACTGTCTTTATAGAGCACACCTAGCGTGTGTGGTACTATCAAAAAAAATATTACTTTGCGTACCTCAAAGCCTCTTAGTAGGCTCGTAAAAGCTTCATGCAACCCACTTTTGGCGGATGAAATCCTCTCAACCACCGTACCCATTAAAGTATGATGCGCCTCTGAGATAGCCGCTTGCTCCAGAAGACCCATCAGTGCGTCCGGTTGTGCACCGGACAGTCCCGGACTCTTTCTGTTGCTCTCCTTAGGAGCTGAATACTCCAGACTTTGGGTGGCCGAAGGTTTACCTTCTGGCCTTGGTGGATCAGGAGAAACCCTCCGTGACGACACCTCAGGGTCGTCCACCCCATGAGGCGGGGAGACAGGGGGAGGCGTTTCGCTCTCCATCATCTCCGGAAGAAGACCCCCCGAAGACGAACTCTCTCGAGAAGGGCTACAGTCCGGACTGCAAGACATATGTCTCGGTTATTGTCCTCGGAGATAAAGCATGATATATTTAGCAAAAGTACTCTTGTTCACTTACAGCTTGGTGGAGGGCTGACCCCCTTGCGGGCACTGTGCGGTAAGGATGCCCTCCGGGGCAGGGCCCCCTGGCAAAGGTTTCTTCCCTCGTTTGGAAACCCTCGTTTCCAAGGCTTCAGAGGCGGTCCTTTTCCTTCCTTGGGGAGAGGGGATTCTAGATTCTTCTCCCCGATTATCCTCCATCGCGGAGACACTAATTCCCCCAGTTTGGATGAGTAATGTGTGAGGCCCGATTTTGGCTTCTTTATTCCTCCCTTTATCTTCCTCTGATGGCACTTGATAAGCTGCGTTTTGATGTCTACTACGCAACCTTCTTATTGTAGACATTGTTGGGCCTCCAAATGCAGAGGTTTGTAGGACAGTAGCAAATTTCCCTCAAGTGGATGGCCTAAGGTTATCAATCTGTGGGAGGCGTAGGATGAAGATGGTCTCTCTCAAGCAACCCTACAACCAAATAACAAAGAGTCTCTTGTGTCCCCAACACACCCAATACAATGGTAAATTGTATAGGTGCACTAGTTCGGCGAAGAGATGGTGATACAAGTGCAATATGGATGGTAGATATAAGTTTTTGTAATCTGAAAATACAAAAACAGCAAGGTAACAAGTGGTAAAAGTGAGCGTAAACGGTATTGCAATGATAGGAAACAAGGCCTAGGGTTCATACTTTCACTAGTGAAAGTTCTCTCAACAATAATAACATAATTGGATCATATAACTATCCCTCAACATGCAACAAAGAGTCACTCCAAAGTCACTAATAGCGGAGAACAAACGAAGATATTATGGTAGGGTACGAAACCACCTGAAAGTTATTCTTTCCAATCAATCCGTTGGGCTATTCCTATAAGTGTCACAAACAGCCCTAGAGTTCGTACTAGAATAACACCTTAACACACAAATCAACCAAACCCTAATGTCACCTAGATACTCCAATGTCACCTCAAGTATCCGTGGGTATGATTATATGATATGCATCACACAATCTCAGATTCATCTATTCAACCAACACATAGAACCTCAAAGAGTGCCCTAAAGTTTCTACTGGAGAATCACGACGAAAACATGTGCCAACCCCTATGCATAGGTTCATGGGCGGAACCCGCAAGTTGATCACCAAAACATACATCAATTGAATCACGTGATATCCCATTGTCACCACAGATACGCACGGCAAGACATACATCAAGTGTTCTCAAATCTTTAAAGACTCAATCTGATAAGATAACTCCAAAGGGAAAACTTAATCCATTACAACAGAGTAGACGGGAAGAAGAAACATAAGATCCAACTATAATAGCAAAGCTCACGATGCATCAAGATCGTGCCAAATCAAGAACACGAGAGAGTAAGATCAAACACATAGCTACTGGTACATACCCTCAGCCCCGAGGGTGAACTACTCCCTCCTCGTCATGGAGAGCGCCGGGATGATGAAGATGGCCACAGGTGAGGGATCCCCCCTCCGACAAGGTGTCGGAACAGGGTCCCGATTGGTTTTTGGTGGCTACAGAGGCTTGCGGTGGCGGAACTCCCGATCTATTCTCTGTTCTGGAAGTTTTAGGTTACGTGAGTATATATGGGTGCAGGAAGTACGTCGGTGGAGCTTCGGGGGCCCCACGAGGCAGGGGGCGCGCCCTGGGGGGGCGCCCCCACCCTCGTGGGCACCTCCCTTCTCTCCTGACGTGGGGTCCAAGTCCATTCGGTAGCTTTCCTTCCAAAAATAACTTCTCAAGTTGATTTCATTCCAGTTTCGACTCCGTTTGATATTCCTTTTCTTCGAAACACTGAAATAGGAAAAAAAACAGCAAATCTGGGTTGGGCCTCTAGTTAATAGGTTAGTCCCAAAAATAATATAAAAGTGGATAGTAAAGCCCAATATTGCCCAAAACAGTAGATAACATAACATGGAGCAATCAAAAATTATAGATACGTTGGAGACGTATCAAGCATCCCCAAGCTTAATTCCTGCTCGTCCTCGAGTAGGTAAATGATAAAAAAGATAATTTTTTATGTGGAATGCTAGTTGGCATAATTTCAATGTAATTCTTCTTACTTGTGATATGAATATTCAGATCCGAAAGATTCAAGACAAAAGTTCATATTGACATAAAAATAATAATACTTCAAGCATACTAACTAAGCAATTATGTCTTCTCAAAATAACATGGCCAAAGAAAGTTCATCCCTACAAAATCATATAGTTTAGTCGTGCTCCATTTTTGTCACACAAGAATGCTCTCATCATGCACAACCCCGACGACAAGCCAAGCAATTGTTTCATACTTTAGTAATCTCAAACTCATAAACCTTCACGCAATACATGAGCGTGAGCCATGGATATAGCACTATGGGTGGAATAGAATATGATGATGGGGGTTATGTGGAGAAGACAAAAATGAGAAAGTCTCACATCAACGATGCTAATCAATGAGCTATGTAGATGCCCATCGATTGATGTTAATGCGAGGAGTAGGGATTGCCATGCAACGGATGCACTAGAGCTATAAATGTATGAAAGCTCAACAAAAGAAACTAAGTGGGTGTGCATCCAACTTGCTTGCTGACGAAGACCTAGGGCACTTGAGGAGGCCCATTGTTGGAATATGACAATGACAACTCAAGAGACTCTCTATCATGAAGATCATGGTGCTACTTTGAAGCACAAGTGTGGAAAAAAGGATAGTAGCATTTCCCCTTTTTATTTTATATTTTTTTGGGCCTTCCTTTTTTTTCTTTGGCCTTTTTTGGGACAATGCTCTATTGAATGATGATCATCACACTTCTATTTATTTACAACTCAATGATTACAACTCGATACTAGAACAAAGTATGACTCTATATGAATGGCTTCGGTGGTGTACCGGGATATGCAATGAATCAAGAGTGACATGTATGAAAGAATTATGAATGGTGGCTTTGCCACAAATGCTATGTCAACTACATGATCCTGCTAAGCAATATGACAATGATGGACGTGTCATGATGAATGGAATGGTGGAAAGTTGCATGGCAATATATCTCGGAATGGCTATGGAAATGCCATAATAGGTAGGTATGGTGGCTTTTTTGAGGAAGATATAAGGAGGTTTGTGTGTGAAAGAGCATATCATATCACGGGCTTTGGATGCACCGTCGAAGTTTGCACCAACTCTCAATGTGAGAAAGGGCAATGCACGGTACCGAAGAGGCTAGCAATGATGGAAGGGTGAGAGTGCATATAATCCATGGACTCAACATTAGTCATAAAGAACTCAAATACTTATTGCAAAAAATCTACAAGCCATCAAAAACCAAAGCACTACGCGCATGCTCCTAGGGGGATAGATTGTTAGGAAAAGACCATCACTCGTCCCCGACCGCCACTCATAAGGAGGACAATCAAAGAACACCTCATGTTTCAAATTTGTTACATAACGTTTACCATACGTGCATGCTACGGGAATTGCAAACTTCAACACAAGTATTTCTCAAATTCACAACTACTCAACTAGCACGACTTTGATATCACTACCTCCGTATCTCAAAACAATCATCAAGCATCAAACTTCTCTTAGTATTCAACACACTCATAAAAATTCTTACAAATCTTGTATGCTTAGCATATTATGATTATTTAAGAAAATTACCATGCTATTTAAGACTCTCAAAATAATCTAAGTGAAGCATGAGAGTTCATCAATTTCTTCAAAATCAAACTACCACCATGCTCTAAAAGATATAAGTGAAGCACTAGAGCAAACAACAAGCTACTCCAAAAGATATAAGTGAAGATCAATGAGAAGTAAAATGAATATGTAGCTTTGTGAAGACTCTCTCATTTAGGAATTTCAGATCTTGGTATTTTATTCAAACAGCAAGCAAAGCTAAAGAAAATAAAATGACGCTCCAAGCAAAACACATAACATGTGGTGAATAAAAATATAGCTCCAAGTAAAGTTACCGATGAACGAAGACGAAAGAGGGGATGCCTTCCGGGGCATGCCCAAGCTTAGACGCTTGGTTATCCTTGAATATTACCTTGGGGTGCCTTGTGCATCCCCAAGCTTAGGCTCTTTCCACTCCTTATTCCATAGTCCATCGAATCTTTACCCAAAACTTGAAAACTTCACAACACAAAACTTAACAGAAAATCTCGTGAGCTCCGTTAGCGAAAGAAAACAAAAGACCACTTCGAGGTACTGTAATGAACTCATTATTTATTTATATTGGTGTTAAACCTACTGTATTCCAAGTTCAATATGGTTTATAAACTATTTTACTAGCCATAGATTCATCAAAATAAGCAAACAACACACAAAAACAGAATCTATAAAAAACAGAACTGTCTGTAGTAATCTGTATCAAACGTATACTTATGGAACTCCAAAAATTCTAAACTAAATTGGTGGACCTGAGGAATTTGTCTAGTAATCATATGCAAAAATAATAAACTAAATAGAACTCTTCAGTAAAAAGTTCTAGCTAATCTCGTGAGCGCTAAAGTTTCTGTTTTTTACAGCAAGATCATAAAGGCTTCACCCAAGTCTTCCCAAAGGTTCTACTTGGCACAAACACTAATTAAAACACAAAACCACATCTAAACAGAAGCTATATGTATTATTTATTACTAAACAGAACCAAAAAGCAAGAAACTAAAATAAAACTGGGTTGCCTCCCAACAAGCGCTATCGTTTAACGCCCCTAGCTAGGCATGATGATTTCAATGATGCTCACATAAAAGATAAGAATTGAAACATAAACAGAGCATCATGAAGAATATGAATAGAACATTTAGGTATAACCCACTTCCTATTCATAGGGATTTTGTGAGAAAACAACTTATGGGAACAATAATCAACTAGCATAGGAAGGTAAAACAAGCATAACTTCAAAACTTTAATCACATAGAGAGGAAAGTTGATATTATTGCAATTCCTACGAGCATATAATCCTCCCTCATAATAATTTTCAGTAGAATAATGAATGAATTCAACAATATAACCAGAACCTAAAGCATTCTTTTCATGATCTACTAGCATAGAAATTTTATTACTCTCCACATAAGCAAAATTCTTCTCATTCGGAATAGTGGGAGTATCATAAGAGACTTGAATACTATAAATTGTTTCCACATTAAAAGAGTAATGTTAAGGAAAAGGGTAATCATAATCATGACAAGTTTTATAAATATAATCATCACTACTTTATAGCATAAGTTCTATCACAATAATCATCATAAGTAGCAAATTTGTTCTCATCATAATCGATTGAAACCTCTTCCGAAATAGTGGGTACATCACTAAATAAAGTCATGACCTCTCCAAATCCACTTTCATAATTATTATAAGATTAAACATACTCCAAAATAGTGGGATCATTACTTCCTAAAGTTGACACTCTTCCAAACCCACATTCATCAATATAATCATCATAAGCAAAAGTCATGCTATCATCATAACTACTTTGTATATGAAAACTTGGGAGGCTAAAAATATCATCATTATTAAACATAGCATCCCCAAGATTGGGATAAACATTAATTGCAGCAAATATATTCTCAAATATGTCATCCTCATCAAACATAGCTTCCCCAAGCTTGGGCCTTTTCATATCATAAGCATAATCACTCTCATCATTACTAGTATGGATAGCACCAATAGTATAGCAAACATTATTATCATATTCTTCCAAGAAAGTGCCAAAAAGGTTTTCAAGATCATAAGAAGTATCATTATCTTCCCAACCATAATCATCACAACAAGCAATTGGCATAACGAGATCATCATCAAGTGCATCATCTTCCACAATTATTTTTGATTCATTTTCATGAGGCACAACAATAATAGGAGCAACATTATTTGGGAGAGATATCTTTTTACCTCTCTTCCTTTTTCTTTTCTTCTTCTTCACCACATCATGAGTGGGTTCAATCCTCTTTTTGGAGCTCCTTATTAATGAGATTGGTTGGATAGAAGGCTCCTCCTTGTTACCTGATTCATCATAAGAAATAATCAGAGGATATTGGGAAGTCTCTTCCCTTTCATTAGTATTCTCTTCATCCTTTATTTGTTTTCTTTTCTTTATGTAATTGGCAATATAAGGATTTTCAATGCAATTCACCGCACAATACATATAAATTTCCTCTAGATCAAAACCAAGAAGTTTATAACGGGCAAAATCTGGGAGATAGTTGGTTATACGTTTCATTTCTTCATAGCCCATAAGCAAACTAAGTTCATTATAATGTGCAAGGGAAATCAAGTCATCACAATTTTTGACACGATTAGATCGTGAAACAATTTGCATCGGATAGCTAAATGACCACTTTCATTGCAAAGTCCACAAGTACGACCAAGATAATTTGAATCTTCAGCACAAACATCTAGCCTTTCTTGCAACAATTTAGTTTCTAATTACTTATTCCTATTGCAATATCTATCTTCCCTATTTGGTGTGTACTTGCAAACCCAATGCACTCCACAAAAATTGACATGTTTATAGGAGGCATTTTCATCATAACTAGTGCAATCATCATTAGTACCATGGATATTCAAGGAATTCATACTAACAACATTGCAATCATGCTCATCATTCAAAGATTTAGTGCCAAACATTTTAATGCATTCTTCTTCTAATACTTTGGCACAATTTTCCTTTCCATCATACTCACGAAAGATATTAAAAAGATGAAGCGTATGCGGCAAACTTAATTCCATTTTTTGTAATTTTCTTTTATAAACTAAACTAGTGCTAAAACAAGACACAAAAAGATTCGATTGCAAGATCAAAAGATATACCTTCAAGCACTCACCTCCCCGGCAACGATGCCAGAAAAGAGTTCGATGTCTACAACGCAACCTTCTTATTGTAGACGTTGTTGGGCCTCCAAGTGCAGAGGTTTGTAGCATTGCAATCTATTAGCATCATGGGTATTCAAAGAATTCATACTAACAACATTGCAATCATGCTCATCATTCACATATTTTATGCCAAGCATTCTATGTAATTCTTCTTCTAGTACTTGAGCACAATTTTCCTTCCCATCTTTTTCACGGAATTAATTAAAAAGATGAAGAATATGAGGCAACCCTAATTCCATTTTTTTGTAGTTTTCTTTTATAGACTAAACTAGTGATTAAACAAGAAACTAAAGATTCGATTGCAAGATCTAAAGATATACCTTCAAGCACTAACCTCCCCGACAACGGCGCCAGAAACTGCTTGATGTCTACTACGCAACCTTGTTCTTGTAGACGTTGTTGGGCCTCCAAGTGCAGAGGTTTGTAGGACAGTAGCAAATTTCCCTCAAGTGGATGACCTAAGGTTTATCAATCCTTGGAAGGCGTAGGATGAAGATGGTCTCTCTCAAACAACCCTGCAACCAAATAACCAAGAGTCTCTTGTGTCCCCAACACACCCAATACAATGGTAAATTGTATAGGTGCACTAGTTCGGCGAAGAGATGGTGATACAAGTGCAATATGGATGGTAGATAAAGGTTTTGTAATCTGAAAATATAAAAACAGCAAGGTAGCAAGCGATAAAAGTGAGCGTAAACGGTATTGCAATGCTAGGAAACAAGGCCTAGGGTTCATACTTTCAATAGTGCAAGTTCTCTCAACAATTATAACATAATTGGATCATATAACTATCCCTCGACATGCAACAAAGAGTCACTCCAAAGTCACTAATAACGGAAAACAAACGAAGAGATTATGGTAGGGTACGAAACCACCTCAAAGTTATTCTTTCCAATCAATCCGTTGGGCTATTCCTATAAGTGTCACAAACAGCCCTAGAGTTCGTACTAGAATAACACCTTAAGACACAAATCAACCAAAACCCTAATGTCACCTAGATACTCCAATGTCACCTCAAGTATCCGTGGGTATGATTATATGATATGCATCACACAATCTCAGATTCATCTATTCAACCAACACATAGAACCTCAAAGAGTGCCCTAAAGTTTCTAGCGGAGAATCACGACGAAAACGTGTGCCAACCCCTATGCATAGGTTCATGGGAGGAACCCGCAAGTTGATCACCAAAACATACATCAAGTGAATCACGTGATATCCCATTATCACCACAGATACGCACGGCAAGACATACATCAAGTGTTCTCAAATCTTTAAAGACTCAATCCGATAAGATAACTCCAAAGGGAAAACTCAACTCAATCCATTACAAGAGAGTAGAGGGGAAGAAGAAACATAAGATCCAACTCTATAGCAAAGCTCACGATACATCAAGATCGTGCCAAATCAAGAACATGAGAGAGAGAGAGAGAGATCAAACACATTGCTACTGGTACATACCCTCAGCCCCGAGGGTGAACTACTCCCTCCTCGTCATGGAGAGCGCCGGGATGATGAAGATGGCCACCGGTGAGGGATCCCCCCTCCGGCAGGGTGCAGGAATAGGGCCCCGATTGGTTTTTGGTGGCTACAGAGGCTTGCGGCGGCGGAACTCCCGATCTACTCTCTGTTCTGGAAGTTTTAGGGTACGTGAGTATATATGGGTGCAAGAAGTACGTCGGTGGAGCTTCAGGGGCCCCACGAGGCAGGGGCGCCCCCCACCCTCGTAGGCACCTCCCTTCTCTCCTGACGTGGGGTCCAAGTCCATCCGGTAGCTTTCCTTCCAAAAATAACTTCTCCAGTTGATTTCGTTCCGTTTCGACTCTGTTTGATATTCCTTTTCTTCGAAACACTGAAATAGGCAAAAAAAAACAGCAAATCTGGGCTGGGCCTCCGGTTAATAGGTTAGTCCCAAAAATAATATAAAAGTGGATAATAAAGCCCAATATTGCCCAAAACAGTAGATAACATAGCATGGAGCAATCAAAAATTATAGATACGTTGGAGACGTATCACGTGCTCAAGCATCCTGGCTAGTACAGGTTTCGGTGAGCCTTCGGGAAGGGGGGCCGAACACCTGATCATCTTCGCCTTTCTTATCCAGTCTTGGCCAAGAGTGATTTTTTCAGAATGATGTTGTGACAAATAAAAAGACAGCATGTTCGGCCGCAGAATTACTTACGTGGGTATCTGGACGATTGCAGTTGAGACCCGCATCCTCGGTGGTGTCCGAACACTTTATTCGTGATCCGAAGAACAATGCATAGATCTCTTCGAGCGTCACGCCGAAGAATTGCTGAATAGTTCTCGGTCCTTCCGGGTTGAACTCCCACATACGGGGAGATCGACGTTGGCATTGCTGGACCCGACGAACTAGCATAACTTGCATTACCTTGACAAGACTGACATCTCTCTTGAGGAGATCTCGGATGCGACTTTGCAATGTCGGCACGTCATTAACTGGCCCCCAGTCCAGCCCCTTGTTGACCCATGACGCCAGTTGTGACGGGGGCCCGAACGGAAGGCGGGGGCAGCTACCCACTTAGTTCTTCGGGGAGCTGTGATGTAAAACCACTCCCGCTGCCATAAGTTGGACATCTCCGGGAAGGAACCCTTTGGCCATAGAGCATCGGCGCCTTTGCTTATTATGGCACCTCCGCGTTCTGCATGTCGCCCATCGATCGTCTTCGGCTTCACATTGAAGGTCTTGAGCCATAAGCCGAAGTGTGGGGTGATGCGGAGGAATGCCTCACACACGACGATAAACAACGAGATGTGAAGGATGGAATCTGGAGCTAGATTGTGGAAATCGAGCCCGTAATAGAACATAAGCCCTCTAACAAAGGGATCAAGACTAAAGCCTAGCCCTCGGAGGAAGTGGGAAACAAATACGACACTCTTGTTGGGTTCGGGAGTGGGGATGACCTGCCCTTGAGCAGGCAGCCTGTGCGGGATTTCTCCGGTCAGATACCTGGCTTCCCTTAGCTTCTTGATGTCCATCCACCGGTCTTGAAGGTTGGATCCGGACATGATTGAAGGTCCGAAGCACTTAGCCTGACCCTTGGGTGTTGGAACTCGAGGTGGGGGAAGGGAAGGGTCGAGCGCGAGAAGAAAAGGACAGGCCTTGGCCCCTTTATAAAAAGGGCGAATATCAAGCGTCCTCCCGTGGCCGTTTGGAACTTGCCTAAAATCAAGGAGTCATACTAACAAGCACGATTGGGTTACCCCCACCCGTATTGATGAGAATCCCGTGATAAGGGGACACGATCTCTGCTTCGACAAGACGTGCCAAGAAAACAGCCTCGCAATATGTGTAGTAGCTGGTTGAGAAAAATGGTTTGAATAATGACCGGGCCGTGGCGTGATGTCACGCTATGAAATTTTTCAGCAGATTAGATTTGTGGGATATTGTACTCTCTACGATGGTATGTGGAATTTTTTTTGCAGAGCCGGACACGATCCTTGTGTTCAAAATCTCCTATGGAGTATTCGGAGGAGGAACCCGCCTTGCAATGCCGAAGACAATCTGCGTGCCGGACTCATCGTCATTGAAGCCTGGTTCAGGGGCTACTGAGGGAGTCCTGTATTAGGGGGTCCTCGGACAACCGGACTATATACTTTGGCCGGACTGTTGGACTATGAAGATACAAGATTGAAGACTCCGTCCCGTGTCCGGGTGGGACTTTCCTTTGCATGGAAGGCAAGCTTGGCAATACGGATATGTTGATCTCCTCCCTTGTAACTGACTCTGTGTAACCCTAGCCCCCTCTGGTGTCTATATAAACTTGAGGGTTTAGTCCGTAGGACAAAAACAATCATAATCATAGGCTAGCTTCTAGGGTTTAGCCTCTACGATCTCGTGGTAGATCAACTCTTGTAATACTCATATCATCAAGATCAATCAAGTGGATGTAGGGTATTACCTCCATCGAGAGGGCCCGAACCTGCATAAACATTGTGTCCCCCGCCTCCTGTTACCATCCGCCTTAGACGCACAGTTCGGGACCCCCTACCCGAGATCCGCCGGTTTTGACACCGACAGCGGCGCCTAAGCTCAAAGCGAAAAACTTAGAGATAAAAACATTTTGGGAGGTGTATCCATCCCACCAACGAAAACGACTTAGAGTTCCCAACACTTTCCATGCTAGATATATCATAGGCGGTTCCCAAATAGAAAATAAAATTTATTCCTTTTCCACCATACTTTCACTTTCCATGGCTAACCGTATCCATGGGTGCCCTCCATACCAACACTTTCCAAGGAATTTATTATTTGATAACATAAAGTAAATTAATTTTTTTTGCATTTCGGGACTGGGCATCCCTAATACCTTTGCCTTACTCTCGTGAAATGACAAGTAAATAAACACTCATCGTGAGAATAACACATCTAGCATGGAAAATATTAGCCACCACTCACCGCTCCCCGAGCGAAACAAACACACAGAAGAGAAGTTTATTTTGAAAATTAGAGATGGCACATGCAAATTTGCTTAGAACGGCAAAAGAATACCGCATATAGGTAGATATAGTGGAGTCATGTGGCAAAACTGGTTTAAAGGTTTTTGGATGCACAAGTAGAGGTCATACTTAGTGCAGAATGAAGGCTAGCAAAAGATTGAGAAGCGACAAACCAAGAAACAGATAATCTCATAAGCAATCGTTAAGCATAAATAACACCAAATAATGCACCACAAGTAGGATATAATTTCATTGCATGACTATTGACTTTCGTACTTGCATAGGGAATCACAAACCTTAACGCCAATGTCCTTACTAAAGCATAATTACTCATCAACATAACTCACATATCACATCATCATATCTCAAACTATTACTAAGAATCAGGTTTATTTTGTCCAATGATCTTCATGAAAGTTTTTATTATATCCTTCTTGTATATCTATCACTTTGGGACTAATTTTCATGTGTTGCTTTTCATAAGCTCAAACAAATATAAGTGAAGATCATGAGCATAATTTTTTCTTTCTCTCAAATTAATTTAAGTGAAGCAAGAGAGAATTTCTTCAAAAATACTAAGCACACCATGCTCAAAAAGATATAAGTGAAGCACTAGAGCAAGTCCATAGCTCATAAAAATTTAAGTGAATCATGTAGAGCAATTCTGACAAGTCATGACATAATTTTGGATCTCTCAAATAGGTGTGTCCAGCAAGGATCGATGACTAAAAACACAAAATAAAACAGATTCATAACATACAAGACGCTCCAAGCAAAACACATATCATGTGACGAATAAAAATATAGTTTTGAGTAAAATACCGATGGTCGTTGGAAGAAAGCGGGGATGCCACTCAGGGGCATCGGATGCCACTCAGGGGCATCCCCAAGCTTAGTTGGTTGCTCATTTTTGGATAATAGCTTGGGATGCCGGGGCATCCCCAAGCTTAGGCTCTTCTATCCTTCCTTCATCCATCGTAAGATAACCCAAAACTTGAAAACTTCAATCACACAAAACTCAACAAAACCTCTGTGAGATCCGTTAGTGTAAGAAAGCAAACCACTACTATAAGTACTGTATCAAACCAATTCATATTTTTGTTTTTATATTATATTTACTGTATTCCAACTTTTATATGGCAAAAATCATCAAAGAAAACCGTAGAGCCATCAAAATAAGCACACAACACAAAAAAAACAGAATCTGTCAAAACAGAACAGTCTGTAGCAATCTGACTTTGTCGAAAACTTCTGGAACTCCAAAAATTCTGAAAAAATAGGACGACCTGAGAATTTTGTATATTAATTTTCTTCAAAAAGAATCAGGGCAAAATCACTTTATGATAAAAAACGAGAATTGTTTTCGTGAGCGCAAAGTTTCTGTCTTTTTTAGCAAGATCAAACAACAATCACCCAAGAAGATCCTATCGGTTCTACTTGGCACAAACACTAACTAAAACACAAAAAACACAATCATAATAGTAGTATAATTTTTCTAACACTCAAGAACACAAAGCAAAAAGCAAAAATAAAATTTATTCATTGGGTTGCCTCCAAACAAGCGCTATAGTTTTACACCCTTAGCTAGGCATAAGGCAAGGATGTAAGTTTTGTCTTCCAAAGTTTTGGCAACTTTTGTACGGGTTTTCTCAAACCCAGGAGGCTCTTTACGCTTCCCTAAATTCTCCGGGAAAGAAACCATCTTAAGATCCAAAATGTCCAATCGCTTATTGCGAAGAGTAATCAGGGTATTCATGCGATTGATACTACCATTGAGGTGCTTGAGGGCTTCATTATATTTCTGTATTTCAACCATATGTTTATGCAAATCACCAAGTTTGTCTAACATTTGAGATCCCTCGGGGGTAAAAGGAAACCCCTTCTTTTGAGGTGGAATTCCCAAAATCCCCTCTAAAATTTCATAGGCAGCATTGGCATCAAGTTCAATGAAATTCCCTTTAGCGGCAAAGTTGAGAAGTTGCCTATGATGCAAGGCCAATCCTATATAAAAATTATGAAGCAAAACCTTAGCGTCCCCATTTAAGTTGGAAATACAATATGATTCCATAAGCCTATACTAGACATCTTTTAAATTTTCTCCTTGTCTTTGCTTGAAATAAACAACTTCAAAGTCTGATGAGAAAGGAGGAGTAGGGACGCTTGCCATCAAGACTAGAAAGCAAGAAAACGACGAATGGAAAAAGAGAGGTGCATAAAACGACAATTTTTTTTGAAGTGGAGGAGAGGAAAACGAGAGGCAAATGGCAAATAATGTAAATTGTGAGGAGATGAGATTTGTGATTAGGAACCTGGTATATGTTGAAGATCCTCCCCGGCAACGGCGCCAGAAATTTCTTTTGATGTCGCTTGAAGCTACGTCGGTATTTCCCCATAGAGGAAGGGATGATGCAGCATGGCGGCGGTAGTATTTCCCTCAGATAGGAAACCAAGGTTATCGAACCAGTAGGAGAACCAAGCAACACAACATAAACAGCCCCTGCACACAAATAACAACCACTCGCAGCCCGACGTGTTAAAGGGGTTGTCAATCCCTTTCGGGTAACGGCGCCATAAACGGTGCACGGACGGGAGAAACTTGTAATAGATTGAATAAATAGATCACAAATAAAATAAAGTGCAGAAAAGTATTTTGGTTTAATAGATCTGAAAATAAATGCAAGAGAAAAGTATATCGCAAAGGCAAGTATATGAGAAAGAAGACCCGGGGGCCATAGGTTTCACTAGTGGCTTCTCTAGAGAAAAACTGCAAACGGTGGGTAAACAAATTACTGTTGGGAAATTGATAGAACTTCGAATAATCATGACCGCTATCACGTCCAAGATTAGTAGACCAACTCCTGCCTGCATCTACTACTATTACTCCACACACCGACCGCTATCCAGCATGCATCTAGTGTATTAAGTTCATGGAGAAACGGAGTAATGCAATAAGAACGATGACATGATGTAGACAAGATCTATCTATGTAGAGATAGACCCCATCGTTTTATCCTTAGTAGCAATGATACATACATGTCGGTTCCCTTTCTGTCACTGGGATCAAGCACCGTAAGATCGAACCCAATACAAAGCACCTCTTCCCATTGCAAGCTAAATAGATCAAGTTGGCCAAACAAAACCCAAATATTGGAGAAGAAATACGAGGCTATAAGAGATCATGCATATAAGAGACCAAAGAAACTCAAATAACTTTCATAGATATAAAAAGATATAACTAATCATAAACTCAAAGTTCATTAGATCCCAACAAACACACCGCAAAAGAGTTACATCATATGGATCTCCAAGAGCCCATTGTATTGAGAATCCAGCGAGAGAGAGGAAGACATCTAGCTACTAACTACGGACCCGAAGGTCTACAAAGAACTACTCACGCATCATCGGAGAATCCGGGCAGACGCACTTGTGTGTCGTCGCCGCCATCTTCCACAGGTCCGCCTTCAGATCATATTGAGGCAGCTACCTCGTCTGGCCACTCATCCATCAACGTCACCATGACGCCAGACAGCTACCTCCTCCTGCGCGAGTCCATCCCGCGCATCGGACACCGAGCCTCCATAGCGCCATGCCGCCGATAACCGCCGCCATCAATGTGTGAGATGAAGCACCGCTCCACCGTCCCCCCAGCCATCGCTTGCTCCAAAACGATGCCCCCAGGAGGGAAAGCGATAAAACGCCATCATCATCCGATCAGGAAGACCCAGATCTAGGGCTTCCCCGGAGCATCCCAAGCCTGATGACGCAGACTGCAACAACGATGCCTCGACAAGGGAACGACATCAAAGACGCCGCCATCGTCCGCCATGACCGTAGTCGGCACGATTTTCATCGATAGTTGCTCCACCAGACGTGCGCCACCGATGTCGCTGGTCCCTTCAACTGGAGTAAACTCCAAAACGAAGCCCTAAAGAGGGACTACGACGCAAAAGCGCCGACATCGCTCGATCCCAAGGAGATCTAGGGTTTCCCCCGGAGTTGCCCGCGCTGTCAAGGACCAGACAAGGGTAGAATCCCGGCGGATCTGCCTAGCTGTCGACGAGTCGCACCCGCCACCGTGCCGACGACAATCCAGCGATCAAGGCCCACGCTTGGGCATAGATCCGGCCGCGCCTCCGTGAACCGATCCAGCCGCGCCGCCGCGAACCGATCCAGCCACGCCGTCACCGTCCCTGGCGACTGCGACACACCAGATCGCGAGGCCGTTTGCCGCGGGGGAGTGAAGTCTTCAAGGCACCTCCACCACTAGCCGTGGCGTCCGTCCCGCCGCCATGCTCCGGCCCGGGGGCGCCGGCCCGCGCCAACCCCACCCGAGCGAGAGGGCCCGTGTCCCCTCCGCCGCTGGCGACGACAGGCTTCGCCTGGCTGCGCCCTTGGGCGGCGGCAAGGGAGGAGGAGGAGGAAAGGGGGCGGGTCGGCCGATGAGATCTGGGGGCCTCCCGGCCGCCCACGCGGGGGGCAACTCGGGAGGGGGAGGGGCAATGCATTTCTAGCTAGGCATGATGATTTCAATGATGCTCATAAAAGATAAGAATTGTAACATAAAGAGAGCATCATGAAGCATATGACAAGAACATTTAAGTCTAACCCACTCCCTATGCATAGGGATTTTGTGAGCAAACAATTTATGGGAACAATAATCAACTAGCATAGGAAGGCAAAACAAGCATAACTTTAAGATTTTAAGCACATAGAGAGGAAACTTGATATTATTGTAATTCCTACAAGCATATATTCCTCCCTCACAATTATTTTCAGTAGCATCATGAATGAATTCAACCATATAACTAGCACATAAAGCATTCTTTTCACGATCTACTTGCATAGAAATTTTACTACTCTCCACATAAGCAAATTTATTCTCATCAATAGTAGTGGGAGCAAAGTCAACAAAATAACTATCATGTGAAGCATAATCCAATTGAAAATTAAAATCATGATGACAAGTTTCATGGTTATATTTATTCTTTATAGCATACGTGTCATCACAATAATCATCATATATAGGAGCCACGCTTTCATCATAATAAATTTGCTCATCAAAACTTGGGGGACTAAACATATCATCTTCATCAAACATAACATCCCCAAGCTTGTGGCTTTGCATATTATTAGCATCATGGGTATTCAAAGAATTCATACTAACAACATTGCAATCATGCTCATCATTCACATATTTTATGCCAAGCATTCTATGTAATTCTTCTTCTAGTACTTGAGCACAATTTTCCTTCCCATCTTTTTCACGGAATTAATTAAAAAGATGAAGAATATGAGGCAACCCTAATTCCATTTTTTTGTAGCTTTCTTTTATAGACTAAACTAGTGATTAAACAAGAAACTAAAAGATTCGATTGCAAGATCTAAAGATATACCTTCAAGCACTAACCTCCCCGACAACGGCGCCAGAAACTGCTTGATGTCTACTACGCAACCTTGTTCTTGTAGACGTTGTTGGGCCTCCAAGTGCAGAGGTTTGTAGGACAGTAGCAAATTTCCCTCAAGTGGATGACCTAAGGTTTATCAATCCTTGGAAGGCGTAGGATGAAGATGGTCTCTCTCAAACAACCCTGCAACCAAATAACCAAGAGTCTCTTGTGTCCCCAACACACCCAATACAATGGTAAATTGTATAGGTGCACTAGTTCGGCGAAGAGATGGTGATACAAGTGCAATATGGATGGTAGATAAAGGTTTTGTAATCTGAAAATATAAAAACAGCAAGATAGCAAGCGATAAAAGTGAGCGTAAATGGTATTGCAATGCTAGGAAACAAGGCCTAGGGTTCATACTTTCAATAGTGCAAGTTCTCTCAACAATAATAACATAATTGGATCATATAACTATCCCTCGACATGCAACAAAGAGTCACTCCAAAGTCACTAATAACGGAAAACAAACAAAGAGATTATGGTAGGGTACGAAACCACCTCAAAGTTATTCTTTCCAATCAATCCGTTGGGCTATTCCTATAAGTGTCACAAACATCCCTAGAGTTTGTACTAGAATAACACCTTAAGACACAAATCAACCAAAACCCTAATGTCACCTAGATACTCCAATGTCACCACAAGTATCCGTGGGTATGATTATACGATATGCATCACACAATCTCAGATTCATCTATTCAACCAACACATAGAATATCAAAGAGTGCCCCAAAGTTTCTACCGGAGAGTCAAGATGAAAACATGTGCCAACCCCTATGCATAGGTTCATGGGAGGAACCCGCAAGTTGATCACCAAAACATACATCAAGTGAATCACGTGATATCCCATTGTCACCACAGATACGCACGACAAGACATACATCAAGTGTTCTCATCATTGAAGACTCAATCCGATAAGATAACTTCAAAGGGAAAACTCAATCCATTACAAGAGAGTAGAGGGGGAGAATAAACATAAGATCCAACTATAATAGCAAAGCTCGCGATACATCAAGATCGTGCCAAATCAAGAACACGAGAGAGAGAGAGAGAGAGAGAGAGAGAGAGAGATCAAACACATAGCTACTGGTACATACCCTCAGCCCCGAGGGTGAACTACTCCCTCCTCATCGTGGAGAGTGCCGGGATGATGAAGATGGCCACTGGTGAGGGATTCCCCCTCCGGAAGGGTGCCGGAACAGGGTCCCGATTGGTTTTTGGTGGCTACAGAGGCTTGCGGCGGCGGAACTCCCGATCTATTCTGTTCCCCGAAGGTTTTAGGGTATATGGATATATATAGGCGGAAGAAATACATTAGGGGAGCCACGAGGGGCCCACGAGGGTGGAGGGCACACCTAGGGGGGTGGGCGCGCCCCTGCCTCGTGCCTCCCTTGTTGCTTTCTTGACGTGGACTCCAAGTCTCCCGAGTTGCTTTCCTTCCAAAAATAACTTCTCCAGAAGGTTTCATTCCGTTTCGACTCCGTTTGATATTCCTTTTCTTCGAAACACTGAAACAAGGGAAAAAACAGGAACTGGCACTGGGCTCTGGGTTAATAGGTTAGTCCCAAAAATAATATAAAAGTGCATAGTAAAGCCCATAAAACATCCAAGATGGATAATATAATAGCATGAATACTTCATAAATTATAGATACGTTGGAGACGTATCAACACTATGTCAATAGGTTAGTACCAAAAAATGATATAAAATGACTATAAAATGATTATAAAACATCCAAGATTGATAATATAACAACATGGAACAATCAAAAATTATAGATACGTTGGAGACGTATCATTTAACCAAGGTATTGTTAAGATAATGTCTCTGTTAATATGAATCAGTCGCATTGTTTTAGGAATGGTACTTTTTTGCTTTGTCATTCTTTATACATGTTGAAACAAGGCATTCTTAAGATAATGTCTCAGTTAATATGAATGAATCACACTGATTGAGAATTGCTACTCTCCTGCTTTGTTTCTCATTAAGATAGGGTAGATCGGTAGATGTTTTTCTTCTGGGAGTATAAGTCATCAAACTTTTTTTCACAGTAATTGTTTCCCTTATACCTATTGTTGCATACAGGGATATCAAAACTTCTGCTCGGTTTTATTTCGACTTTGATTTTAATTGAACTGCACAAAAGGAGCCAATGTGTCTAAGGCAAACTGCTGCATTAGTGGGTCCAGTTGGTCTTACCACTTTGCAGAAAGAAGCAGTCACTGTTTGCGCTACATTACAGAAGAAATGATTGAGAAGCTTTACAGAGTATTAGTAGACGCTGGTGACATGACTAGTCTGCAGAGAGCATGGGCAACTCAACAACACGTGGAGTGCAAAATTCACTCCACAAGGAAAGATATGACCAAGTCAGTTGCCGACGCATCTGTAACAAACAAGGTTAGTATCGGCCTTCATCCACATGATTGTGCTTTGTTATGTTGTGCTACTTATATTGTTGTATTGTTTTGAATAAATGTTTAATTCAAGCTATTGTATTGCTATCTTTTCTTGTTAAGACAATGAAGATGATTATAGTTGTAAGCGTATGTTTAATCAACTAGTACCACTATTATATTCATCTTGCTTTTTCTATATTTATGCACACAGGGATGCTCAGCTTGATTTTAGTGGAACTGCACAAAATGTTCAGATGGTTCGTGTCCTCCATAATACTTCAACATGCACAATACATCGAATGGTTCTCTAATCATTCGTCCTCACCTTGAGCCACCGGACTATCTATTTGAATGGAGCTGTGTGACGCCCCCGATTTAATCGTACACTAATCATGCATGCAAACGTGTACGACCAAGATCAGGGACTCACGGGAAGATATCACAACACAACTCTAAAAACATAAATAAGTCATACACGCATCATAATACAAGCCAGGGGCCTCGAGGGCTCGAATACAGGTGCTCGATCATAGACGATTCAGCGGAAGCAACAATATCTGAGTACATACATAAGTTACACAAGTTTGCCTTAAGAAGGCTAGCACAAACTGGGATACAGATCGAAAGAGGCGTAGGCCTCCTGCCTGGGATCCTCCTAAGTACTCCTGGTCGTCGTCAGCGGGCTGCACGTAGTAGTAGGCACCTCCAGTGTAGTAGGAGTCGTCGTCGACGGTGGCGTCTGGCTCCTAGACTCCATCGTCTAGTCGCAGCAATCGGGTAAAGGAAAGGGGAAAAGGGGGAACAAAGCAACCGTGAGTACTCATCCAAAGTACTCGCAAGCAAGGAGCTACACTACATATGCATGGGTGTATGTGTAAAGGGCCATATCAGTGGACTGAACTGCAGAATGCCAGAATAAGAGGGGGATAACTAATCCTGTCGAAGACTACGCTTCTGGCAGCCTCCGTCTTGCAGCATGTAGAAGAGAGTAGACTGAAGTCCTCCAAGTAGCATCGCATAGCATAATCCTACCCGACGATCCCCTCCTCGTCGCCCTGTTAGAGAGCGATCACCGGGTTGTATCTGGCACTTGGAAGGGTGTGTTTTATTAAGTGTCCAGTTCTAGTTGTCATAAGGTCAGGGTACAACTCCGGGTCGTCCTTTTACTGAGGGACACAGCTATTCGAATAGATTAACTTCCCTGCAGGGGTGCACCACATAACCCAACACGCTTGATCCCATTTGGCCGGACACACTTTTCGGGGTCATGCCCGGCCGCGGAAGATCAACACGTCGCAGCCCCACCTAGGCGCAACAGAGAGGTCAGCACGCCGGTCTAATCCTAAGCGCATAGGGGTCTGGGCCCATCGCCCATAGCACACCTGCATGTTGCGTACGCGGCCGGAGAGCAGACCAAGAAACCTCCATTACAAAGGAAGTCACGTTACACGGTCCAACCCGGCGCGCGCCGCTCAGTCGCTGACGTCATGAAGGCTTCGGTTGATACCACGACGTCGAGTGCCCATATCTTTCCCACGTAGTTGGTTAGTGCGTATAGACCAAATGGCCAGACTCAGATCAAATACCAAGATCTCGTTAAGCGTGTTATTTTGAAGTAACCGCGAACGCCGACAGGGCCAGGCCCACCTCTCACCCAGGTAGTCTCAACCTGCCCTATCGCTCCGCCACAAAGATCCACCTAGAGTGTCGTCGGGACAAAGGTCCTTTCAGCCCCCAATCCATGAATCACTCGCGGGTACTCCTCGAGCCGACCCGACTTTAGTCACCACATGTATCATGTATAAAGTATGTAGTATATACCCGTGATCACCTCCCGAGTGATCACAGCCCGATAGTATAGCTCAACAGACGGACAAGAATGTAGGGCCACTAATGGAGAACTAGCATCCTATACTAAGCATGTAGGATTGCAGGTAAAGGTAACAACAGTAGTAGCAAGGACAGGCTCTGCATCAGGATAGGAATAACGGAAAGCAGTAACATGCTAGACTACTCTAATGCAAGCAGTATAGAAGAGAATAGGCGATATCTGGTGATCAAGGGGGGGCTTGCCTTGTTGCTCTGGCAAGAGAAGAGTTCGTCGTCGATGTAGTCGAACACAGGGGTACCGGCATCGGTCTCAGGGTCTACCGGAAAGAAGTAACGGAGGGGGAACACAATAAATAATAGAGCAACCAAAGCAACATAAAGCATAACATGGCAATACGCGGTGCTAGGGGTGACCTAACGCAGGGATAGGTGATACCGGTGAAGGGGGGAAACATCCGGGAAAGTATCCCCGGTGTTTCCCGTTTTTGGACAGATGAACCGGAGGGGGAAAGTTGCGTGTTCGCTATGCTAGGGACATGTCGCGGACGAACGGACTGTGTATCCGGATGTCTCGTCGTTCTGAGCAACTTTCATGTATAAAACTCTTTCATCCGAGCTACGGTTTATTTTCTAAAAAATTTCAAACATTTAACAATACCTGGAAAAATCCTGAAATTTTGCTAAGTCTGAGAATTCGTCAGTTTTTAACATCACTTAGCTGTTTTCAAAAGGCTACATCTATTGTTCTTTACATCCTGTGAATTAGTGCCTTATATCAAATTTGAGCACTTTGTTGTGATCTACATGAAAGTATCAAGTGCAGCTATGTTAGCATCCATTTTCTTGTTCAAATCTTTGTTTGAAAAGTGCTACTGCAGCATTTCTGTTCTCTGTTTTCTGTTAACAGAACATAGCATTTTGTGATTTTCATAGGATTTAATCCACGGATCAGATGGATTTGCTCCAGTGGGGTAAAATGAAGTTTGACAAGTGTACTACCTGCCCATATTATTTTTACTCCGGTTAACAGTTATTTAACCGATGTTTAGGGGCTATCTAGGGGGTTACTCGGCGTGAAATTAGAAAAGCTAGCTAGTACCTACAGTACCTAGCAGTACAAAGCAGCACTAGTGAGCAGCGGCAACGGGTGTGGGCGCGAGGCCGGGAGCAGCAGCCTGCGGCTGCGGGCAAGCGGGCAGGCGCGCGTGTGCACGGAGCCGGTGCGGCTGGGTTCGCGTGGGCGTCGTGCAGGCAGCAGCAGCAGTGGCCGCGCGCAGTAGCAACGCAGCAGCAGCAACAACAGCAAGTGCAGGGGCGGCGGCGAAACAGCAGGGCAACAGCAGCGGGGAGCGAAGGCAGGCGCAGGGCATGCGCTGGGGTGCGGGACGGCCGCAGGCGGCGCGTGGTGACGGCTATAGGGGCCGCGGGGCGCGTGGGGCGCGGCCAGTGCGAGCAGGCGCGGGCGGCTACGACGAGGCGAGGCACGGCAGGGACTGCACGCGCTGGTGCTACGGCCTACTACGGTGCCGATGAGCATGGCCGAGGGCTCAGGCGAACTCGACGTCGACCGAAACGACGACGACGAGCGCCGTGGCGGAGACGATCTACGACCATGGAGGCTAGCTAGCCAGAGGGGCGGAACCGAAGCGTGGGGAGGAGCAGGAGGAGGAGCGGAAGCTCACTGGGGAGGCACACGGGGGCCCGGCGGTGGCTTAGTAGCAGCAGAGCAGCCGACGTTGACGTAGAGGCGGCAACGGTCGAGGGAAGAAGACGAGCTCGATGTGGCCGAGGCGGTGGCTCCGAGCTCCAAGTAGAGGGCGCAAACGACGTAGAGGAGCTCGGCGTAGCTCCTGGGCACGACGGCGGGGGTTCGGGGCGGTGGCTTCGGGCGTCCACGGGCACGGCGACGTCGACGAGGAAAAGCAGACGAGAGCGCAAGGGAGGAAGGGGAACGGGGAAGCTTAGGGTTTGGGGCCGCCCTGGGTGTATTAGTAGGGCGCCAGGGGGGTGGATGGCCGCCACGCCCGGCCATCGCCGGCGGATGGGCGCCACGATCCCCCTGCCCCCTGTAGCAGAGGAAGGGGATGGTGGGGAGGAGCAGGGCCGGCCTGGTGGCTTTGTGGCCCAACTGGTCCACGAGGCCCACTAGGGGAGGGGGGTGTTGTTTTGTTTTCTTTGCTTCTTCCCTTTTTCTTATTTCTCTTTTTACAGTTTTAGTTTTCTTTTATTTCTGAATAGAAATTAGCTTTATAAAATATAGTAGCAACATCTAAATTGGTTTTACTAGTTATACCACTGCCACATTTAGTTTGAGGTACAAATAAAATAGGTTGGTATTTTTATAATTTAAAAAGCATTTAATAATTCTTTTTAGTCTTTGTTATATTCACAAAAGGGCATTTAATTATTTTACAAAAGTGTTGGGTCACCACCATAATTAGTTATGGTATAATTGCCACACTTTGAACATTTTATTTTTCATGTTTGGCTATTTGAATTTTGGACTTTGATTTGAATTTGAAATTTGAACCAGTTTCAAACCAACGCGAGTTCAATAACAGTAGTCATGATGATGTGGCATCATTAGCCAGGAATTACTGTAGCTTAATTATCCGAGTGTCACAATTCTCCTCCACTACAAGAAATCTCGTCTCGAGATTTAGGAGGTAGAATAAGGGGGAAAGACTCGGGAAGGACAAAGCTCAACACAAGATAGGTACCTGGGGGCTATCTGAGTGAACGTGGCATAGAGGCATCTTTCGAGTTGAAATTCAAGAAAGTCATCGAGAGCAAGAAGGTACAATAAGAAGTTTCAAGCGGATAGACAATCGTTCGATGTCTGAAACAGTGGGTGAAAGGGGTTGAGAGCAATGGGAAAGTATTTCGTCTAATACCATAATAGATCACTAGGAAGATGGCTCATGATTTACATATGAAACCAAGTGCGAGGAATAATTTAGAAAACATGGACTTATAGGAGAGTTAGGTTTTGATCTTGTGGAACTGTGGGTTATTGGCCCACCATGTGGGTTAATAGCAGGAAGGCGCTAATCATTTTGCACGGTCATGTTAGCCAGGCAAATCAGAGGATAGCCCGTCAATTATGTTGGCAACAACGTTGGTACCAAGGGCGAGGGACGAAGAGAACCATTTTCCTGCTCGTTGAACGAGGCAGACCAATAGGCAAAGTTCTCGTCCATGGGTGGCTACCGGAATGTCATCAACAATAGTAACAGGGTCTTGCTGACAGAATTGTACACCGGGGTGTTTACATAAGCAGGAGAATATTACTGCTTATATCATATAGATCACCAGAAAGGTTAAACAAAGCAATGGAAAGGAAAATATGATTATCAGATATTTCAGGGGGATATCCTTCCCAATGATAAGCAGAGCATGATATCCATGACATGATATAAGCTAGAAAACCTTTTAGGTAGGGGAGAGAAATTTTATGACATTACCCATACAACGGTGTTTGGATAATTGAGCAGAAAACACTTAGCATTGGGCTTCAAATGTTCTTGTTGAAAATCGGAGTACCACAGACATGCTTCGAGATAGCATTGACATGGTCTTCCAGCAAAGGTCAGACTTTGGATACACGAAGGATTCATCAGGAACAACTTGTAGAATAAGTCTTACAATTTCCTCATGGAAGAATAGATAACCTTGCTAAGAGTAAACTATAACAATAGGTCCTCCAGCCAGGTGTGCTAGGCGTGACATCACCTTACCGGGTCACATAAAGACCATTGTTATAACTCTTGGGAATATGTTCCAATCATCATATCTGACCGAGATTCAGATCTGATTGGTGTCAGGATAACTCATACTCAGGATGCCCGAGAAGAAAAGGTGTAACACAAATTAACATAAGAACATTTTAAGATTCTCAGGGAACGACCCATGGGAGCAAGTTCCGAAACAAGAGTTCATCAGTAAACCAACGAGAGGATGAGGAGGTGGCTGATGGAATCAGCGACAATTCATCGAGGTTTCCAAAAAGATGGATTGCCACAATTATGTAAACAAGGAGATAATATTGGACACGTCGAAGTAGATAACGAAGTATGTTCGAGGAAAACATACACAACTAAACATTGGTTGAAAGGTGCGCCCAAAATATGGGTTGGATTGCACGACCAATGTCAGAATGGTGATTCAACAATCAACAGTCTAAGAATGAAATGTCGGCCATTAACTTCAAAGCAATAAGGTTGCTAGAAGTTTTAAAATTACTAGTCCATTTGTCGGTATTAATCCGTTAGTATAAGAAAGTAAATCACCACTTAGGTACTGTTGTGAACTCATTCTAAATTCATATTGGTGTAATATCTACTGTATTCCTACTTATCTATGGTTCATACCCTCCGATACTACTCATAGATTCATCAAAATAAGCAAACAACACATAGAAAACAGAATCTGTCAAAAACAGAACAGTCTGTAGTACTCTATATCAAACACAAACTTCTCGAACTCATAAAAATCTGAAAAAATAGGAAGACCTAGATAATTTGATCATTGATCTACTGCAATTGGAATCAGTATTTTATCACTTTTTGGTGATATTTAACAATTGTTTTCGTGAGCAGAAAGTTTCTGTCTTTTTCAGCAAGATCAAATAATTATCATCCAAGAAGATCCTATAGGCCCTACTTGGCACAAACACTAATTAAAACATAAAACCACATCTAACCAAAGGCTAGATAGATTATTTATTCCTAAACAGACCCAAAAAGCAAAGAACTAAAATAAAATTGGGTTGCCTCCCAACAAGCGCTAACATTTCACGCCCCTAGCTAGGCATGATGATTTCAATGATGCTCACATAAAAGATAGGAATTGAAACATAAAGAGAGCATCATGAAGAATATGAATATCATATTTAAGTCTAACCCACTTCCTATGCATAGGGATTTTGTGAGCAAACAATTTATGGGAACAATAATCAACTAGCATAGGAAGGAAAAACAAGCATAACTTTAAAACTTTAAGCACATAGAGAGGAAACTTGATATTATTGCAATTCCTACAAGCATATATTCCTCCCTCATAATAATTCTCAGTAGCATCATGAATGAATTCAACAATATAACCAACACCTAAAGTATTCTTTTCATGATCTACTTGCATAGAAATTTTACTACTCTCCACATAAGCAAAATTCTTCTCATTCGGAATAGTGGGAGTATCAGAAGAAACCCGAATACTATAAATTGTTTCCACATTAAAAGAGTAATGTTTAGAAAAAGGGTAATCATAATCATGACAAGTTTCATAAATATAATCATCACTACTTTTTATAGCATCAGTTTCATCACAATAATCATCATAAGTAGCAACTTTATTCTCATCATAATCAATTGAAACCTCTTCCGAAATAGTGGATTCATCACTAAATAAAGTCACGACCTCTCCAAATCCACTTTCATAATTATCATAATAAGATTCAACATCCTCCAAAATAGTGGGATCATTACTTCCTAAAGTTGACACTCTTCCAAACCCACTTTCATCAATATAATCATCATAAGTAGGAGGCATGCTATCATCAAAATAAGTTTGCTCATCAAAACTTGGGAGGCTAAAAATATCATCTTCATTAAACATAGCATCCCCATGCTTGGGAAAAACATTAATTGCAGCAAATATATTCTCAAACATGTCATTCTCATCAAACATAGCATCCCAAGCTTGGGCCCTTTCATATCATAAGCATAATCATTCTCATCATTAGTAGTATGGATAGCACCAATAGTTTAGCAATTATCATCATCACAATGAGTAATAGGAGCAACATCATTTGGGAGGGATACCTTTCTACCTTTGCTTCTTCGTATTTTCTTTTTCTTATTCACATCATGTGTGGGTTTAACCCTCTTTTTTGAGTTCCTTATTAATGAGATTGGTTGAATAGAAAGCTCCTCCTTGTTACCTGATTCATCATAACAAATAATAGGAGGATATTGGGAAGTCTCTTCCCTTTCATTAGTATTCTCTTCATCTTCTATTTGTTTTCTTTTCTTTATGTAACTGGCAATATAAGGAGTTTCAATGCAATTCACCGCACAATACATAAAAATTTCTTCTAGATCAAAATCAAGAACTTTATCAAGGACAATTTCTGTAAGATCCTTAGTTATACGTTTCATTTCTTCATAACCCAAAAGCAAACTAAGTTCATTATGATGTGCAAGGGAAATCAAGTCATCACAATTTTTGGACATGATACGATCATGAAACAATTTGCATTGGTTATTGAAATGATCACATTCATTGCAAAGTTCACAAGTACGGCTAAGAAAGATTAAATTTTCGGCACAAACATCTAGCCTTTCTTGTAACCATTTAGTTTCTAAATACTTATGCCTCTTGAAAAATCTATCTTCCCTATTTTTTGTGTACTTGCAAACTCTATGCACTCCACAAAAATCGACATGCTTATAAGAGACATTTTCATCATGACTGGTGCAATCATCATTAGTACTATGGATATTCAAGGAGTTCATACTAACAACATTGCAATCATGCTCATCATTCAAAGATTTAGTGCCAAATGTCTTAATGCATTCTTCTTCTAACACTTTGGCACAATTTTCCTTTCCATCATACTCACGAAAGATATTAAAAAGATGAAGCGTATGAGGCAAACTCAATTCCATTTTTTTGTAGTTTTCATTTATAAACTAAACTAGTGATAAAACAAGAAACTAAAAGATTCGATTGCAAGATCTAAAGCTATACCTTCAAGCACTCACCTCCCCGGCAACGGCGCCATAAACTGCTTGATGTCTACTACGCAACCTTCTTCTTGTAGACGTTGTTGGGCCTCCAAGTGCAGAGGTTTGTAGGACAGTAGCAAATTTCCCTCAAGTGGATGACCTAAGGTTTATCAATCCATGGGAGGTGTAGGATGAAGATGGTCTCTCTCAAACAACCTTGCAACAAAATAGCAAAGAGTCTCTTGTGTCCCCAACACACCCAATACAATGGTAAATTGTATAGGTGCACTAGTTCGGCGAAGAGATGGTGATACAAGTGCAATATGGAAGGTAGATATAGGTTTTTGTAATCTGAAAATGTAAAAACAGCAAGGTAACTAATGATAAAAGTGAGCGTAAACGGTATTGCAATGTGTTGAAACAAGGCCTAGGGTTCATACTTTCACCAGTGCAAGTTCTCTCAACAATAATAACATAATTGGATCATATAACTATCCCTCAACATGCAACAAAGAGTCACTCCAAAGTAACTAATAGCGGAGAACAAACGAAGAGATTATGGTAGGGTACGAAACCACCTCAAAGTTATCCTTTGTGATCGATCTATTCAAGAGTCTGTAGTAAAATAACACGAAGCTATTATTTCTGTTCGATCTATCATAGAGTTCATACTAGAATAACACCTTAAGACACATATCAACCAAAACCCTAATGTCACCTAAATACTCCAATGTCACCTCAAGTATCCGTGGGTATGATTATACGATATGCATCACACAATCTCAGATTCATCTATTCAACCAATACAAAGTACTTCAAAGAGTGCCCCAAAGTTTCTACCGGAGAGTCAAGGCGAAAACGTGTGCCAACCCCTATGCATAAGTTCACGGGGTCACGGAACCCACAAGTTGATCACCAAAACATACATCAAGTAGATCACGTGAATATCCCATTGTCACCACAGATAAGCACTGCAAGACATACATCAAGTGTTCTCAAATCCTTAAAGACTCAATCTGATAAGATAACTTCAAAGGGAAAACTCAATCCATTACAAGAGAGTAGAGGGGGAGAAACATCATAAGATTCAACTATAATAGCAAAGCTCACGATACATCAAGATCGTATCACCTCAAGAACACGAGAGAGAGAGAGAGAGAGAGAGAGAGAGAGAGATCAAACACATAGCTACTGGTACATACCCTCAGCCCCGAGGGTGAACTACTCCCTCCTCGTCATGGAGAGCACCGGGATGATGAAGATGGCCACCAGTGAAGGACCCCCCCCCCCTCCGGCAGGGTGCCGGAACAGGGTCCCGATTGGTTTTTGGTGGCTACAGAGGCTTGCGGCAGCGGAACTCCCGATCTATTCTGCTCCCCGAAGTTTTTAGGGTATATGGGTATATATAGGCGAAAGAAGTCGGTCAGGGGAGCCACGAGGGGCCCACGAGGGTGGGGGCGCGCCCAAGGGGGCAGGCGCGCCTCCCTGCCTCGTGGCCACCTTGAAGCTTCCTTGAATTCAACGCCAAGTCTCCTGGATTACATTCGTTCCAAAAATCACGCACCCGAAGGTTTCGTTCCATTTGGACTATGTTTGATATTCCTTTTCTGCGAAACACTGAAACAACGGAAATAACAGAAACTGGCACTGGGCTCTGGGTTAATAGGTTAGTCCCAAAAATAATATAAATGTGTTTAATAAAGCCCATAAACATCCAAAACAGATAATGTAATAGCACGAATACTTCATAAATTATAGATGCGTTGGAGACGTATCAGCATCCCCAAGCTTAATTCCTGCTCGTCCTCGAGTAGGTAAATGATAAAAGAAATAATTTATGAAGTGTGAATGCTAGAAGGTGCACAAGTTTGATCAATGATAATTTCAATCACCTTTTCTAGCATCCTTATATATTATAACAGCAGCTCATCTCATAAAGCTTCTCATGATCAAGTAACAAGATATTCACATGTTAAAGTATAGATCATAAACTTTCTTGAAAACTAACAAACCGTGTTATCAGTCATCAAACAATTACAATTCATCTTATTTACAGGAAAAGGCTATGTCAGAGCTTTGATTTAGCAAACTACACATACTCAACTATCATTTAGTCTTTCACAATTGCTAACACTCACGCGATATTTATGGGTTCAAAGTTTTAATCAGACACAGAGAAAGATAGGGGCTTATAGATTTGCCTCCCAACCTTTTACCTCAAGGGTAACATCAATAATAATAGTTCATGATGCCTTACATCCAATTGGATATATATCAAAATCTTTCCAACACAATGTGCTTGCCAAATGATTAAATGTAAAAAGGAAAGGTGAAGATCACCATGACTCTTGCATAAGGTAAAAGACAATAATAACAGATAGGCCCTTCGCAGAGGGAAGCTGAGGTTGCCATGCGCTTTTATAGTTGGATGCACAAAACCTTAATGCGAGGGAACGTCACTTTATATTGCCACTTGTGATAGGGACCTTTATTATGCAGTCCGTCAGTTTTATTGCTTTCATATCACAAGATCGTATAAATCTTATTTTCTCCACACTAAAAGATCATACATATTTAGAGAGCAATTTTTATTGCATGCACCGATGACAACTTACTTGAAGGATCTTACTCAATCCATAGGTAGGTATTGTGGACTCTCATGGCAACACTGGTTTAAGGGATGTTTGGAAGCACAAGTAGTATCTCTACTTGGTGCAAAGAATTTGGCTAATATGAGGGGGAAAGGCAAGCTCAATGTGTTGGGCCATCCATGACAATATACTTTATTTAGGATATAAGAAAACATAACCCATTACGTTGTCTTCCTTGTCGAACATCAACCTTTTAGCATGTCATATTTTATTGAGTGCTCACAATTACAAAAGATGTCCAAGATAGTATATTTATATGTGAAATCTCTCTTCCTTCAATATTCTTTCATGAATTGTTCAAGTGACCAATACAATGTTTGCTAACCTACAATAAATTTACCACCTCTACTTCTTATATGTGAAGTCATTACTCCCCATGGATATGAAACATATATAATTTCAGATTTATGATATTCAAATTATTCAACTATTTACTCATAGGATATAAGTGAAGCACACGAGTAAATGACAAACTACTCCAAAAAGATATAAGTGAAGATCAGTGAGTAGTTCAATAATTATGAAGCTATGTGAAGACTCTCTCTCCCATTTTAAGAATTTCAAAATTTGATACTTTATTCAAACAACAAGCAAAAGAAAATAAAATGACATGACGATCCAAGCAAAACACATATCATGTAGTGAAAAAAAATATAGCTCCAAGTAAAGTTACCGGTGAACGAAGACGAAAGAGGGGATGCCTTCCAGGGAATCCCCAAGCTTAGGCTCTTGGTTATCCTTGAATATTACCTTGCGGTGCCTTGGGCATCCCCAAGCTTAGGCTCTTGCCACTCCTTATTCCATAGTCCATTGAATCTTTACCCAAAACTTGAAAACTTCACAACACAAAACTTAACAGAAAACTCGTAAGCTCCGTTAGTATAAGAAAATAAATCACCACTTAGGTACTGTTGTGAACTCATTCTAAATTCATATTGGTGTAATATCTACTGTATTCCAACTTATCTATGATTCATCAAAATAAGCAAACAACACATAGAAAACAGAAATTGTCAAAAATAGAACAGTCTGTAGTAATCTGTATCAAACGCAAACTTCTGGAACTCATAAAAATCTGCCAAAATAGGAAGACCTAGATAATTTGATTATTGATCTACTGCAATTGGAATCAGTATTTTATCAATTTCTGGTGATATTTAACAATTGTTTTCGTGAGCAGAAAGTTTTTGTCTTTTTCAGCAAGATCAAATAATTATCATCCAAGAAGATCCTATAGGTCTTACTTGGCACAAACACTAATTAAAACATAAAACCACATCTAACCAGAGGCTAGATAGATTATTCATTCCTAAACAGACCCAAAAAGCAAAGAACTAAAATAAAATTGGGTTGCCTCCCAACAAGCGCTAACATTTAACGCCCCTAGCTAGGCATGATGATTTCAAGAAGCGTGGCGGCCCAGGAGGTTGCCGCGGCAAAGATAGTCAACAAGAGAGGCCCGCTCAGGGCCGCGATAAGAAGGAGCAAGATAGTGATCATGACGAGGACGACGAGTCCGGCAAGCACGGGTTCCAGAAAGCTACGGAAGCCATGTGCGTCGACGGTGGCGCCTCGCTGCACACCTCTCACCACCAACTGAAGCAGTGGGCGCGTGAGGTCACCGCAGTGGAGCCATCGTTCGACGCCCAGAAGCCACTATAGTGGTCCCGCATGTCGGTGTCAAAACTGGCGGATCTCGGGTAGGGGGTCACGAACTGTGCATCTAGGATCGATGGTAACAGTGGACGGGGGACACAATGTTTACCCAGGTTCGGGCCCTCTCTATGGAGGTAATACCCTACTTCCTGCTTAATTGATCTTGATGAATATGAGTGTTACAAGAGTTGATCTACCACAATATCGTAATGGCTAAACCCTAGAAGCCTAGCCTATATGACTATGGTAATGTGTGTCCTTTCCGGACTATCCCCTCCGGTTTCTATAGACACCGGGGGGATCTAGGGTTTACATAGAGTCGGTTACATAAGAAGGAATCTTCATAATTGTTCGCCAAGCTTGCCTTCCACGCCAAGTAGAGTCCAATCCGGACACGGGTACAATCTTCGGCCTTCATGTCTTCACAGCCCATCATTCCGGCCCATGGATAATTGGCCGGACGCCCGAGGACCCCTTAGTCCAGGACTCCCTCAGTAGCCCCTGAACCTGGCTTCAATGACGAGGAGTCCGGCGCGCATATTGTCTTCCACATTGCAAGGCGGGTTCCCCTTTCTGAACTCCAAGATAGTCTTCGGACGCGATGATAGTATCCAGACCTGCCACATACACACCATACGTAACCGCAGAGAGAATATATATTTTTACACGAGTTCTATTTGTCATACTTTCGAACCGTTCTTCGTCTGCCGCTACACGTTTTGAGACGCGGTTGTCATTGGCACGTCTTGTCAAAGCAGAGATCGTGTCCCCTTGTCGCGGGATTCTCATCAATGCGGGCATGGGCAACCCCACAGTGCCGTTTATACGGCCCTTGGGAATAGGCGAGTTTCGAGGGCGAGTGAGGAGGCGTTTAATGTTCGCTACCTTTATAAGGGGATAAGGACTCCATCTTCCTCTCTCATGCCCTCTCTCCGTCTCCGTCTTTCCAATCTCGAGCTCCAGCGCCCAAGTACTCATCTCCTTTCCACTCAAGCAAGCATGTTCGGATCCGGAGGTCAGGGCAAGTGCATGGTTTCCTCCGTCAAGGAGGAGGACATTATTGAGCTTCGGGAGGCCGGGTATTTGGCGAAGGAGATCGCCCACCGTCTGCCGGCCGAGGGACAAGTCGTCCCTACGCCGAAGCCTACTCAGAGGGTAGTATTCATCCCCCATTTCTTTCGTGGGCTAGGGTTTCCACTTCACCCTTTTGTCTGTGGGCTGATGTATTATTACGGGATAGATTTCCATGATCTCTCCCCGAATTCCTTCCTCAACATCTCGGCGTTTATCGTCGTGTGTGAGGCCTTCCTCCGCATCCAACCCCACTTCGGGTTGTGGCTCAAAGTCTTCAACGTGAAGCCGAAGGTGGTGGAAGGCCAGTACGCGGAGTGCGGAGGAGCCATGGTGAGCAAGCTACCCAACGTCTCCTGGCCGAAAGGTACTTTCGTGGAGAGAGTGAAGGAGTGGCAGAGACAATGGTTCTACATCACAGAACCCCACGACACCACCTGGGCCGCGGCTGCCGAATTCCGCTCCGGCGCTCCCATGCATCTCACCTCCTGGGTCGAGAAGAGTCCGGACTGGTGTTCGCCCGATGAGCTGATAGCATTGCAGACGCGCGTCCAGAGCATGATAGCCAAGGACGTCAAGCTCGTCGATGTGATCCAGGTGATGCTAGTTCGCCAGATTCTTCCGTGCCAGTGCAGAGGTCGCCCTCTATGGGATTTCAATCGGAAGAAGCATCAAACCCTGGTGAGGCTCTTCGAGTCCACCCACGAAGATGCCTGGAAGTTGCTTTTTAAGGGCAACGAGAAACCGCCGGCCACGGACTCAGACCGTGGTCACGATTGTAAACACCCCGCAAGCGAGGTATGTTACCTTTGATGTATCCCCAACTTAATGGTTTCGGGGATGATGTTTGAGCTTTCATTATTGCTTTTTCAGGACTGGATGGAGAGGGCGAAGCGGATCCAGTGTCCGGCTCTGCTGCCTGAAGAACCGGTCATCCCGCGCCTAGCGAAGATGCTGGTGTCGGCGCCATACAAGGCGCCTGAAAAGAAAGTCAAGAAGAAGGCCAAGGGAGCCAAGAGTGGCCCCCGTCGCAAGGGCACTTCGGACGTGACGTCCAAAGATGATGAAGCGCATTCCTCTGTCCCTGAGGACAATGATGAGGAAGAGGAGGAGGAAGAGGAAAACAACCCTCCCCCTAAGGAGAGGAGGAAGAAGAGGGCGACTTCGGCGCATCCGGAAGCGGAAACGCCCAAGAAGGGGAAGGGCGTCCCAACGGTCAATACCGCGTGGGATGTTGATAGTAGTCCGGAACGACGCCCCTGCACTAAGCCCCAGGCCGCATCGTAAGTGACATGGCCCACTCATGTGCACTTCCTGCCTTTTATCTTCATTATTTTGACGTAGTTAACTATACTATTATAGTCCGGCCCGCGACCATATCCAGCGATCCTCATCCGGAGGTTCGCTGGCTCCGTCGGAGATGGCGAGCATGTCGCCACCGCCTGCTTATTCCCCCGGGGCCACAGATGACACGGAGGTGTTGTCCCGGGGGGTCGCTCCGAAACGGGGAGGAGCCCAGGATGTTGTTCGGGAGGCGCCACGAGGCGAGACCTCCACTGCCGGACACATGGAGGAGCCGAGCCCCATGGAGACTAGCGAAGAGAGCCGCATCTAGTTCGACCCTCAACCGAATATGATTCTGGAGAGTCATATGGCTCCGGAGTCAGGCGAGCAGCCCCCTTTGAAAGAGGGGGGGTGCGCCGCTTCCACCAGTGGCCCCCGTCCATCCAGGGGCGCCGGATAACCTGATGGAGGCGCTACGAGGCGCCTCCATCATGGACGAGCATCGTGTCCTTATGGGTGCGGTGATCGAGAAGGTTTAGTCTACCAAGAGCGGACTGAATGAAGCCTGCAGCAACCTGTTGATAGGTATTGAGGTTAGAAAAAGAAAAACCGTGTAGACCATAGCCCCTGAGACACTGTCCGGTGTCCGGCAAGGAGAACCGGACAGGGGATCAATCCTTTGTTAATATGTGTCAATAAGCAGGCTTCACTGTTGGTCACGACCTCGCAGGCCGCTGAAGTCTCTGAACTGAAGTAGAGGCTGGAGCGGACCGAGAACGAGCTCGGCGAGGTTAAGATTCGGCTCCAGGAGAAGCAAGGTGAGTGACTACTTGCTGTGTGTTCGTAAGGAGTAGGCGCTGTATATTGACCGCAATGTTGTAACATGTGCAAGAGCCGCGACCGAGGTCAAGGCCCTGAGGAAGGCCCTCGATGAGGCCGAGGAGAAGGCTGTCCAGTAGCAGGCTACCCGTAAGAAGCTCAAGTCCCGGGTCAAAGAAGTCCAGCAGGCGGTGAAAAAATTTGAGACCTTGGAGTGTGATGCGGAACTCACCAAGGCTCGTCAGAGCGCGGAGACCGCACGGAATGAGGCCCAGGCCGCCCTCCAGGAGATCCAGGAGGCCAAGAAGATCGCGGCGGGTAAGGCCTTTAAGATGCAAAGCAAGTATGCCACGAAGCAGTACCTTTTACTAACCCAGGTTCAGAGTTCCCCAGGGGCTTTTGCTGATTTTCCACGAAGTGTATCGGACGCCATGGAGTTCTATCGAGCCAAAGGAGGGTGTTCGACGGAGAAGCTATTCTGGTCACAATATGAGGCGTCAGAGCCTCCCGTGTCCCCCACCGATCAGCTGAAATAGCTGGTGGAGCTGCATAGGGTGGCCGAACTAGCCATGAAGGACTTGATAATCCGGCTATCGCCAGCCGAAGCTATGCCTGGCAGCTACTTCGGACTCGTGAGGCAGATGGTGGACGCCTGTCCTCGGCTGGGGGTCGTCAAGCACTCTGCCTATATTGAAGGTGCCCGTATGGCCTTCGCTCGTTGCAAGATGTGGTGGGCCAAGATGAACGCTGTTGAAGTTGCCAGTGGGCCGCCGGAGGGCAAGAGCACCGCACACCCGAGCGATACTTTGCGAATGTCACAGAAGGGTCTCGACTTGTAGCAGTGCAACGTTCGCATGACATTGTGTTTGAATAAATGTATTCATGGTTCCTTGGCCTTGTGTTATGAAAACAAAGCATGTTTTTGTGATGTAATTTTATTATGCTTTTAATTGTGTCCTCCTGTGCGGCCGTGTTGCATGTAATCTAAGGGTTGGCCAGTCGTCAGCTTCTGCCCTCGCGTAGGTAGTACGGAGGTGTTCGAGATGGAATCTAAACAATCTTGATCGAATTATATGGTCCTTGAAGTAGTTGTTTAGCGCAACGAACAAGGCAATCAGACTATACGGCTTAAACGCCCTCACTTAGCCATAGGAGTTCTTTTATAAAGCATGGGCGCAGCCCCTGGTTTAAGCCGGAGTGCTGTCAGCATCTGATCGGGAGGTGCCGATCGCTCGCATAACACGGAAACAATCTCCAATGATTTGTAACCCTCGAACAGCTGACCGGCTCTCGCCATATCATGACAGTCATTTTTTGGCTTTCTCTACTGAGGTGCTCGTCTGGTCAAGGCCAGGGCACAATCGCAGTAGTTCCCCCTTTACTACCCTAGCCGATTCAGCAGAACGTAGGGTAGCAAGCACAGGAGCCGGGCAACCCAACTATTGACCAAAGACATGATTCAGAGCCAATGCATATAATGTTAAATTCGGGGTGCCGAACTTATCTATAAGAAGTGTTCAGACTTTGCTGCCGTGTTATGGGACGATGGGGAGCCCCTGGCGAGTATGAGATGTACCAGATTGTACGAATGCGGTCGATAAGCAAATCAAAATAAAAATGAAGTAAGAAACGAAAACCACAGAAACTGGGTCGCAAACCATTTTCATTATAACTACATGGATACGTCAAGGCGTATGCTGTACAAAAAGCGCGATAAGCATCCGGTCTATTTAACATGCCGGAATTAAGAGGGCGCGGCGTGCGGGTCCTGAGAAATAAGTAGAAATACCGTCAATAAGAATGTGTAGAGGTTACCCTATGCCCTTATGCTGCTTGCCATCTTTGTATGTCGATCCTTCAAAAGGACTGGTTATCAGGCACACGGGGAAAAGAACCTGAAACAAAAAGGAAAAAAGGGTGAAAGTATGTGTGAGTCCGGGGTCGGTCAGGCCGTACTATGGACAACAAGCTGTGCCTCCGTCGACGCCCATGGGATTTTGAGTGCGTAATTATGTGCACGTGGTACGAGTGCCACTACTTGATCAGGGCTGGGACGGAGGCCGAATTTCTAGTCAAGCTCTTGACGGGCCGAGTTGTCATGTGGCAGCGTAGTCCGGACCTTCTTGATGGTGTCCGTGGGCTCGGCAGCCGGATTGCGGATCTGCTTGAAAAGGCTGTTCTGTACTTCTGCTGCTAGGGCGGCGGTGTGCTCCTCTGTGCGGAGGGAGCATTCCCTATTTCCATTAACTGTTATGACGCCACGTGACCGGGCATCTTGAGCTTGAGGTAAGCATAGTGTGGACTGTGTTGAACCTAGCGAACGCGTTTGTCCGAGCAGTGCATGGTAGCCACTGCGGAGGGGGACGATATCGAAGATTAACTCTTTGCTTCGGAAGTTGTCCGGAGAACCGAAGACCACCTCGAGCGTGATTGAGCCCGTGCAGTGGGCCTCAACGCCTGGTATGACTCCTTTAAAGGTAGTCTTTGTGGGCTTGATTCGTGAGGGATTAATGCCCATCTTCCATACTGTATCCTGGTAGAGCATGTTGAGGCTGCTTCCGCCATCCATCAGGACTCGTGTTAGGTGGAATCTGTTGTCGATTGGGTCAAGGACCAGTGCGGCCAAACTGCCATGGCGGATACTAGTTGGATGATCTCGGCGATCGAATGTGATCGGAAATGACGACCATAGATTGAATTTTGGGGCGACTGGCTCTACCGCGTAGACGTCCCTGAGTGCCTGCTTGCGCTCCTTTCTGGGGATGTGCGTGGCGTATATCATGTTCACCGTTTTGACTTGGAGGGGAAATTTCTTCTGCCCCCTGGTGTTCGGCTGCCGGGGCTCTTCGTCCTCTTCCTCACTTGGTGATCCCTTTTCTTTGTTTTCGGCATTTAACTTGCCAGCCTGTTTGAAGACCCAACAATCTCTGTTGGTTTGATTGGCTTGTTTGTGTGGGGTGCCGTGTATCTTGCATGGACGGTCGAGTATGTGGTCCAGGATGGAAGGTCCCTCATTGTTCCTCTTGTAGGGCTTCTTCCGTTGGCTGGACTTGGAGCCGCTGAATCCGGCGTTCACTGTGGTGTCGTCGGTGTTATCGTTGTTGCTTTGGTGTTTGTGTCTATTGCGCCGGAGCTTGCCGGTGTTGTTCTTGGCTTCAGAGGGGCCTGCCTCATTGGCTGTGTTTTTGCTTCGGGCTAGCCAGCTGTCCTCACCCGCGCAAAAGTGGGTCATGAGTGCTGTGAGGGCTGCCATGGATCTTGGCTTTTCTTGGCCGAGGTGGCGGGCGAGCCATTCGTCACAGATGCTGCGTTTGAAGGCTGCTAGGGCTTCGGCATCCGGACAGTCAACGATCTGGTTCTTTTTGGTTAGGAACCTAGTCCAGAATTTTCTGGCTGATTCTCCAGGTTCTTGAACTATGTGGCTTAAGTCATCGGCATCGGGTGGCCGGACATATGTACCTCGGTCGGGTTCAGTTAGAGCCCAACGCCTTGCTCGGGTTCAGTTAGAGCCCAACGCCTCGCTCGGGTTCAGTTAGATCCCAACGCCTCGCACACACGCGCGTATGTACGAGAGAAACGCACATCGCTCGGCCCCGACCAGCCACCGTAATCGGGAACTCCCCGATATTTTCCTCTCCCTCGCTTCTACCACGGTATTTTCCGTCATGGACGGCCCAAGGAATGTCATGCAGCTGCGTCTCCGGCCCGCCCAAGACGAAAAGCCCATTTTCTATCATGTTTTTTGTCATAGAAGTGGGCCCCACCACATCTATGATGATACCAGGTTTTGTCACAATTATCGTCATAGAAGTGTCATAAGTATGACAGAAAAATTTTCGTTCGACCCAAAATGTCACGGATGTGTCTTTTTTTGTAGTGGAAAGCCTCGTTTTTTCTAGTTTGATCTTTTTTTAACGTTGTTTGGGTTCATATTCTTGTGCCATGTTAACATATGGTTTAAACCGATTCAGACCATGTAGCCTTAATCCTTATGGCTCATATTTGAGCGTATCTGAGGTGTTCATTGATACGTCTCCAACGTATCTATAATTTTTTATTGCTTCATGGTATATTATATTCTGTTTTGGATGTTTAATGGGCTTTATTATACACTTTTATATTATTTTTGGGACTAACCTATTAACCAGAGGCCCAGCCCAGAATTGTTGTTTTTTTGCCTATTTCAGGGTTTTGCAGAAAAAGAATATCAAACGGAGTCCAAACGGAATGAAACCTTCGGGAACGTGATTTTTGGAACAAACGTGATCCAGAGGATTTGGACCCTACGCCAAGAAAGCAACTAGGAGGGCATGAGGTAGGGGGCGCCTACCCCCCTGGGCGCGCCCTCCACCCTCGTGGGGCCCACGTTGCTCCACCGACGTACTTCTTCCTCCTATATATACCTACGTACCCCCAAACCAACAGAAGCATCCACGAAAGCCTAATTCCACGGATGCAAACCCATGGAACCCGCCTCCATGCCCTTTCACCCACCCACACCTCTCACCGGCGATCTCCCATTCTGGCCTTTGATTTGATCTTCTGATCCGATCAATCTTTCTGGCGGCCTCTGCTCTTCACCCCTATACCCATCTTGATGGGTTCGGCTTCTGGATCCACCCTTGGCTTGGACTTCTCCAAGGGTAGGGTTTTTGCAGATGAGATCTATAATGCTTCCGGACTTTCTGTTCATCCTATGGAGAATATGGGATCTTTCACTCTGGTAGTGTCTTTTAGTAGGCACGATTTTCGTCTTCATGAGGATTCTATTGCGGCTGCATTAGAATCAGCTCTTGGAGGTTCGGCCATTGATCTTTTGGTTTCTCAGATTGGTGATAAGGTATTCAGCTTCAATGTTTCTTGCAAAGATGTTGGTTTTCATATTGTGGATCTTAGATCTTTCTCATGCCCGCAATTCAAATGTTACTTTCATCTTTGGGGTAATGGAGGCCCTAACTGGGTTCGAGAGTTTAAGATCTGGAGGAAGGAGTGTGATGCTGAGTGGATCCTTGTTAGTCCTTCTAAACGCAGGGCTGCTCTTGGTCTCTTAGCCATGCATAATCCACCAGCTAAATCAGCCATCAAATCTACCTCTGGTGTTAAAAAAAAGCTCTCCTTTGCTACGTTTTAGAATTATTCGGTTTGCAAGGGATATAGGTATCCTGCCACGGATAATTGCATTGCAACTGTGCAAGATGCTGGTTATCAGATTTCAGAGAGTGAAAGGGTTGTCATTCGTGCTCCCGAAAATTGTGATCTCAATTGGACAGTGGCGTCACCGCCGATCGTTTTTGGAATGGTTGGATCTCCGGTGGTGCACCGCCGCCTTGCTCTGCATGCAGATTCCTCTCAGGAGCCGCCATCTTCGGCGATGTTGTTGGGCGGGATCTCGTCTCCTATGATTTCCCATGATGGGCCTTCTTCCTCTCAGCCTGTTCAGCCTATTGGGCCTTTGATCGCTCAGTCTGCTGAGCCTGTTGGGTCATCAAATGTGCTGGCCCAAGTTTTAGGGCCTTCGATCAATCAGAATGGGTATCTTGATGAAATTCCTTCTACGCAGGAAGCAAATACTGCTTTTAATGATATGATTGACAATATGGTGGATAAAATTTTTACATGTCAACGATGTTCTCTTCCTGGTCATTTTGATAAAGATTGCCCTTCTTCGTTAGTTTGTTTGGCATGTTTGCGTGTGGGCCATAGTCGCAGGGACTGTGAGACGATATGTTTGGAGCAAGGTCTATTTTGGAAGCCAAAATCTCCCCCGACGTCTCCGGTTTCCAATACCGGTATCGAAGTTGCCGCCTCCACTTTTTCTCCAGCTAGGGACGCTTCATGCTCCTCTGACACCCAAGTCGCATCTATTCATTGCTCTCCATCGCCAAAAACCCCAGCAGGCTCTCCGCCGGCGATGCCTTCGCCCCCTGTCTCTCCACCTTCTGAGCCTCTTATGGCCAACTTTGCGCTTGACGCCCACCGCTATGTTCCGGCTGGCCATCACATTGTTGATGGTGGAGGCAACAGGCTGCCTCGGACTTTTGTGATACCTCCTGCCCCCATTGTTCGTCGCCATGAGGAGTTCATGGTGGCTGAAGTCATGCCTCTGCCGCCTCCTGATCAAGTGGGGCCTTCTCGTGAAGAAGTGGTTGATTTGCTGGAGAACATGGGTATTCAGGTTAGATCTGCTCAGCCCTGGGTTTGTGGTGTTGGTCTGTTCCAGCTTAGAGATGCTGCAGTTTGTTTCCGCTTGCTGCAATTGCCACCGCAACCTTTGGGTGGTGATAGATTTGTCAGATTTCATACGCATGATGAGGGAGTTGGTTATAGAGGCACTCAGGGTTTCCGTGATGGATGTTTGATGTTCCTTGGTATTCCTCTGGATCTTAGGACTACTGAAAACATTAGAGCTGCAGTTAATACTTTTCGGAAGTTTCAGCACTGGGTGAGCGATGATCCATATTTGGTTTGCTCCATCGTTTTTGCTTCCTTCCCTGAGGATATTTTGGTCCCTCGAGACGTGGTTTTCACTGATTATGCTTCATATGGAGGGGACAAGGTTTCCTGGACTGCTCCCTGTTATATTTTGGGGGCAAACTTTGCTGAGCAAATGCCTGAAGATGAAGACCCGATGCCTTTGGATGGAAATCCGCATCCTCTTCCTGGCCATGAACTGCCTGTTGAGCATAACTTTGTGCTACCTCCATACCCTGCCATTGGGTGGAATGACTTGCCGCCAATTCCTCCGCCCGCTGATCATGTTGCGGATGATAACTGGGGCAATGCAGTTTGGGGGGATGAGGAAAATGAGCAGCATGCTAATGAACAGCAGCCAATCCAAGACCAAGAGTCTATGGTGATTGATCAACCGGTTCCTTCTGATTCTGATGTGCACTTGGAAGAGCCTGAGAATGTCCAGCCTCCTTTGCCTGGGGATGAGGCGGGCCCCCTGGATGGCATGCCTGAAAATGCTCTACAAGCTCCTCAGGTTGAAGACGCTGCCCCTATTGTTGCCGTGCAAGAGCCTCAGCTTGCAGCTCCTGAGAATGATGTTGAGGGGCCTGCTGTTAATGACTGGGCTATTGTGCCTTACCACCCTCCTCTGATTCAGTTTGAAAGGATTTTTGTTGGAGCTGTTAAGGTTGTTTTTGGTCCTACTCTTCCACCAGAGCTTGCTTGGAAAAGGACTTTCGATTCTCTGCTGCAGTTTGGTCCTTTAATGGCCAAGCCCATTGCTATGCCATCAGTTGATTTTGAGCCCATTGTTCTCTCCAAGAGGAGCTGGGAGCTTGCATTCAGTGATGTTCAGGTGCTTTCACAGCTTCAGTTTGTTCAGGCTCTTGCTGCAAGCCCTTCTTCTTCTCGGCCTATTGTGAGAAAATTATTTCCTTCGATGGACTCCGAGGTCTCTAATAGTAATGCAGCCCTGGATTCTGGATCTGTTCCTTCTAGGGTGGAAATGTCATGCTCTGACAAAACGTTCTCCTTCTCCGCTGAACGTCAACTCAAGAAGGGTCGTAGACGCAAAACTTTAGCGCCAACACCTCTTGTGGAATCTTCTGTTCGCAGGTGTACTAGGGGATCAATCAAGCGGGACGGATTCAAGCCTGTCTTTCAGGAGCTGCAGTCTGAACCCAAGAAGAAGAAGCCTAGGAGAAAGCCTTTTGTGGCCACTCTTTCTGAGGACGCTGATCAGCATGCCCATGAAGACAATGTAGAAGACCCTCAAGCTGTGCCTCCTCCTACTCCAATTTCCACCCTTCAGCGAGTTGGACAAGATCTGGGCATAGCTCCAGAAAAGCTTTATGTGGACCGGCTTATGGCCGAACCGTCTAAAGATCGTCCTGCTACGTCTGATGTCTGAACTCAGCCTGCTTTTATGGGTTTGGCAAGCCCCAAAATTGGTTGTTTATGTCTGGACTTCTTTTGTTTATGCTACAGGAATATGTCCTGCAGTTATATCTTGTTACCTTCCAGTGATTGCCATGGTTTGTAATAATGCACTCTGTCATATGTGCTGGATATGGGCTCTGCATGTTAGACACTATTATATAGTGTTGCGCTTTTGCTACTTCGTTGCTGTTTATCATGAATCAGACATCTGTTAGGAAATGGAGTGTTCTTTGTTGGAATGTGCGTGGTCTGAATTCCCCTGCTAGGCAACATGCTGTAAAGCAAAAAATTGAGGAAAGTCAATGTGTGGTGGCCTGCTTCCAAGAAACTAAATGTAGTTCTTTTGACAGCAGAGATATTAGGGCTTTTTGCCCCAATCATTTTGATTCGTTTGCTTTTGCTCCCTCTGTGGGTGCTTCTGGGGGTATTCTTGTGGTCTGGAATTCCACAATCCTATTTGGTATGCTTGTGGAAACCCACCCCTTTGTTGTGGTTGTCAATTTCACTTCCAGGCACAATAATGAGCAGTGGACTTTAGTATCTGTTTATGGTCCTTGTCAAGGTGAACCTAGGGACAATTTTGTTAACTGGCTCTACCATCTGAATATTCGTATTGAAGATAACTGGCTGCTCCTTGGAGATTTTAATTTTATCAGATCTATTGACAACAGGAATCTGCCAGGAGGGGATCTTAATGACATGTTCATTTTTAATGAAATTATTGGGCACTTAGGTTTGCTTGAGCTACCTTTGAAGGGTATATCTTTCACCTGGTCAAATATGCAGGATGCTCCACTTCTAGAGCAGCTGGACTAGTTTTTTACCTCAACCAACTCGATTTCATGTTATCCTTTTTCTGAAGTGTTGCCTTTGGCTAGGACTGCCTTTGACCATGTTCCTTGTGTGGTGGTCATCAGTACAAACATTCCAAAAGCTAATATCTTCAGGTTTGAGAATTTCTGGGTGAAAATGGAAGGGTTTCATGAGTGTGTGAAGAAGTCTTGGGAGAAGCCATCAAGGAAAACTCATATTTCTGCTATTATTGCTGATAAACTGAAAACTCTTAGGCAGGATCTAAAGAAATGGAAGCTGGGGATTTCTAAACTAAAAATCTTGATTGATAAATGTAATAAGGTGGTGATCATCTTGGATAATCTTGAGGAGTTGAGGCCCTTGTTTAGGCAAGAATTTAACTTCAGAAAGATTGTTAAACTGCATGTGGAGCATCTGCTGCATCTCCAGTTCTTGTACTGGAAAAAAAGGTGCACTATTAGATATATCAAAGTGGGGGAGGAGAATACAAAATTTTTCCATGCTATGGCTACTGAAAGACATAGAAGAAACTCTATCGCTAGCCTTCAACTGCAGGATGGTACAGTAATCTCTGAACATAGTCAGATGGAAGGCATTATTTGGTCTGCTTTCAAAGGGAGAATGGGAACTTCTAGAGGAATTAATATGGGGTTTGATTTATGCACTCTGCTTAAACCTGTTCCTGGCTTAGATGCTTTAACCAAGCCCTTCACAGTTGCTGAGATTGAGAATGTTGTGAAGCACATGCCAGTGGATAAGGCCCCTGGACCTGATGGTTTCAATGGCCTCTTTTTTAAGAAATGCTGGCCTCTTATTTGCAAAGAGTTTATTGCTCTTGCTCAGGAGTTTTATGATGGTTCTGCACATCTTGATAATCTGAATTCTTCCTATATAACTTTGATCCCTAAAATGCTTGCTCCTGAGGGAGTGAGGGATTATAGGCCTTTGTCTTTAACTGGATTGGGAGTTAAATTCCTGTCTAAGATTGTTGCCAATAGATTTCAGGAGCTCATTATGGAATGCATCCATAAAAATCAGTATGGCTTCATTAAATCAAGAACAATCCAGGACTATATTGGTTGGGCTTTAGAGTATTTGCATCAATGTCACCAATCTAAGAGGCCTATTCTTATCCTCAAGCTTGATTTTGAGAAAGCCTTTGACTCTATCGAGCACTCTGTTATTTTTGAGATAATGAAATATAAAGGCTTTAATGAGAAATGGATTGGTTGGATCAGGGAGCTTTTAACTACTGGTACATCCTCAGTCTTGCTTAATGGTGTGCCTGGCAAGCAGTTCTTGTGCAAGAAGGGGGTCAGGCAAGGTGACCCTGTCTCACCTCTTCTCTTTGTTTTGGCTGCTGATCTACTGCAATCAGTTGTAAATGAGATGCATGTTAAGGGTGATCTTCAGCTGCCAATTCCTTGCCATGATAAGGATTATCCAATCATTCAATATGCTGATGACACTTTGATAATTCTCCCTGCTGTGGATAGTCAATTGTTGGCACTAAAGAAAATGCTTTTGGTCTTCTCTCAATCCACTGGTCTGGATGTAAACTATCATAAGTCTTGCATGATCCCAATTAATGTTTCTCAGGAGACAAAGAGACTGGCTGATATTTTTGGTTGTCAAGTAGGAAGTATGCCTTTTACTTATTTGGGGCTTCCTGTTGGTACTACTAAGCCTAAAATGATAGATCTTATGCCTTTGGTGGACTGCATGGAAAGAAGAATGACTGCTATCTCCTCCTTCTTGGCTCAAGGGGGAAGGCTACAATATCTAAACTCTGCTCTGTCATCTCTTCCTATTTTTTTCCTCTGCAGTTTGCTGATTAATCCTGGACTTTTAAAGCAGCTTCAGAGAATCCAAAGGCAGTGTTTGTGGAGAAAGAAGAGACAAGAGCCTGCCCCCTCTCTGGCTGCTTGGGAGTTGATTTGTAGGCCTAAAAATAGAGGTGGTTTGGGTATTTTGAATCCGGGAATTCAGAATGTTGGATTGCTTCTCAAACACTTGAATAAGTTCTTCAACAGGGCTGCAGTTCCTTGGGTAAATCTTGTTTGGAATTCTTACTACCATGGAGTTGTACCACAGGGTACCACTTCATGTGGATCATTTTGGTGGAAGGATGTCCTCAAGTTGGTGGATCATTTCAGAGAGGTAACATGGATTAAGGTCAATCAAGGGGATACTACTCTTTTTTGGTCTGACAAATGGCAGCTAGGAAATTCTGTTACACCCTTGCAGCAAAGATTCCCTAGGCTCTTCTCTTACTGCAAAGATACTTTCTCAATTGTTAAAGAGGCCTTGGAGAGTTCGGAATTGATTTCTTGGTTTAATTTTCCTTTATCTGAGCAGGTTCATTTGGAGTTTCTTTCTCTTAAAGATTTGTTGCTGCATCATGAGGTTGAACCATCTGCAAAGGATGTGTGGTACTGGCATGGATCTGATAAACCCTATACCCCCAAGAGGTTTTACATCCAAATGCATTTGAATCTGCCTTTTAATCCTCTCTTGAACTGGATCTGGGCAAGCTCTTGCACAATGAAAATAAAGGTTTTTGCCTGGATGATGATCATGGACAGGTTGAATACTAAGGACATGGTTGAGAGAAGGCACTAGCATATTGATGATGGGATCTCTTGTGTGCTATGTCATTTGCAAGTCAGGGAAGATAGGGATCATCTCTTCTTCAACTGTATCTTTAGCCAGCGTGTGTGGAATTACCTTCAGATCAATTGGTCTCAAGGTACAAACATGACTGAAATTGCAGTCAATGCCAAATTGGATTTCAACAAGCCTTTATTTGCTGAGGTCGTCTTCACTGCTTGCTGGAATATTTGGCTGATCAGAAATGCAAAAGTTTTTAGACATGTCAGACCTAGCTTTAATCATTGGAGGAGAACTTTTGTTCATGACATGTCTCTTCTCTCCTTTAGGATTAAGCCTAAGTTCAAGGAGAGCCTTGTTTGTTGGGTAACTTTTCTTCCCCCTTGATGTAATTTTTCTCCTTGATGTACTTTAGTTTAGGTTTTTCGTTGGGGTTATTCTTCATAACCTTGTACATATTGTAACTTTATCAGTTGGAATAAAATGATAGGCTGTGGGGGTTTTCCCCTACAGTACACAGTAAAAAAAAGCCTAATTCCACCGCCGTAACCTTCTGTACCCGTGAGATCCCATCTTGGGGCCTTTTCTAGCGTCCTGCCGGAGGGGGCATTGATCACTGAGGGCTTCTACATCAACACCATAGCCTCTCCGATGATGTGTGAGTAGTTTACCTTAGACCTTCGGGTCCATAGTTATTAGCTAGATGGCTTCTTCTCTCTCTTTGGATCTCAATACAAAGTTCTCCACGATTCTCGTGGAGATCTATTCGATGTAATCTTCTTTTGCGGTGTGTTTGTTGAGACCGATGAATTGTGGGTTTATGATCAAGATTTTCTATAAACAATATTTGAATCTTCTCTGAATTCTTTTATGCATGATTAGTTATCTTTGCTAGTCTCTTCGAATTATCAGTTTGGTTTGGCCTACTAGATTGATCTTTCTTGCAATGGGAGAAGTGCCTAGCTTTGGGTTCAATCTTGTGGTGTCCTTTCCCAGTGACAGCAGGGGCAGCAAGGCACGTATTGTATTGTTGCCATCAAGGATAACAAGATGGGGTTTATTTCATATTGCATGAGTTTATCCCTCTACATCATGTCATCATACTAAAAGCATTACTCTGTTCTTATGAACTTAATACTCTAGATGCATGTTGGATAGCGGTCGATGTGTGGAGTAATAGTAGTAGATGCAGGCAGGAGTCGGTCTACTTGTCACGGACGTGATGCCTATATACATGATCATACCTAGATATTCTCATAACTATGCTCAATTCTATCAATTGCTCAACAGTAATTTGTTCACCCACCGTAATACTTATGCTCTCGAGAGAAGCCACTAGTGAAACCTATGGCCCCCGGGTCTATTTTCCATCATATTAATCTTCAAACACTTAGTTATTTTTATTTCCTTTTATTTTACTTTGCATCTTTATTATAAAAATACCAAAAATATTATCTTATCATATCTATCAGAACTCACTTTCGTAAGTGACCGTGAAGGGATTGACAACCCCTTTATTGCGTTGGTTGCGAGGTTTTTATTTGTTTGTTTAGGTGCGAGGGACTTGTGCGTGGCCTCCTACTGGATTGATACCTTGGTTCTAAAAAACTGAGGGAAATACTTACGCTGCTTTACTGCATCACCCTTTCCTCTTGAAGGGAAAACCAACGAAGTGCTCAAGAGGTAGCAAGAAGGATTTCTGGCGCTGTTTCCGGGGAGTCTACGTACAAGTCAAGACATACCAAGTACCCATCAGAAACTCTTATCCCTAGCATTACATTATTTGCCATTTGCCTCTCTTTTTCCTCTCCCCCACTTCACCCTTGCCATTTTATTCACATTCTTTTCCGTTTGCCTTTTTCTCGCCAGATCTATTGTTTGCTTGTGTTACAATGTGCCTTCTATTTGCTTGCATCTTCGCTTGCTAAAAATCTATTGCTATGGATCCTCATCCGCTTGCTAATCTCTTTAAGAGATCCAATCATGATGAACCTATTGCTAGTGAGTTGAGCACACTAGATTATCTTTATGAGGTTTTGCTTGAAATTTGTGAATCTGAAAATTGTGATGAAGAAATTTATGAAGAGATTCACGATACCTCCTTGAATAAAAAGCATGATTGCAATGATTTTACTATAAATTCTCTTGATGTCAATTGTGCTAATAATACGCAAAACCCTAAGCTTGGGGATGCTAGTTTTGCTATATCCTCTACTTGTTACAATGATCATGATTGGGGTGATTCTTCTTATGATCTTGAAAATTTATTTAAGCCCCATTGTGAATATGAGATTGATAATAATGTTTGCATTAATATTGAAAGTGGGTTTGGAAGAGTGTCAACTTTAGATCCCACATATTTGGAGAATGTTCAATCTTATGAAGTTTTTGATAAAAGTGGGTTTGGAGAGGTCATGACTTTAGTTAATGTGAATCCCACTATTTTGGAAGAGTATCAACTTTGCATGCATGTGGATCGTGTTGAAATATTTTATGTGATAGCTATTTTGTTGAATTTGGTTATGATCCCACATGTAATTATTATGAGAGAGGAAAATATGGTTGTAGAAATTTTCATGTTACAAAATTACCTCTCGTTATGTTGAGATTGCTATTGTTTCTTTCCACTTCCTTGCATATGCTAGTTTTTGCTTGCTATGATAATTTGTTTACCTATAAGATGCCTATGCATAGGAAGTATGTTAGACTTATATGTTTTTGTCACGTTTTTCATGATGCTCTCTTTGCACTTCAATTCTTGTCTTTTATGTGAGCATCATTAAAATTATCCATGCCCAGCTAGGGGCGTTAAACGATAGCGCTTGTTGGGAGGCAACCCAATTTTATTTTTAGTTTTTTTGCTTTTTTCTTCTATTTAGGAATAAATATTTGATCTAGCCTATGGTTAGATTTTTTATGTTTTAATTAGTGTTTGTGCCAAGTTAAACCTATAGGATCTTCTTGGATGATAGTTATTTGATCTTGCTGAAAATTCTAGAAACTTTCTGTTCACGAAAACAATTTTTAAAAATCACAAGAATGTGATAAAATATTGATTCCAACTTATGAGGATCAATAAACAAATTTTCTAGGTCATCCTATTTTGGCTGAATTTTTGGAGTTCCAGAAGTTTGCGTTAGTTACAGATTACTACAGACTGTTCTATTTTTGACAGATTCTATTTTTCGTGTGTTGTTTGCTTATTTTGATGAATCTATGGCTAGTAAAATAGTTTATAAACCATAGAGAAGTTGGAATACAGTAGGTTTAACACCCATATAAATAAATAATGAGTTCATTACAGTACCTTGAAGTGGTGTTTTTTTTTCTTTCGCTAACGGAGCTCATGAGATTTTCTGTTAAGTTTTGTCTTGTGAAGTTTTCAAGTTTTTGGTAAAAGATTTGATGGATTATGGAATAAGGAGTGGCAAGATCCTAAGCTTGGGGATGCTTATGACACCCCAAGATGATCCAAGGACACCAAAAAGCCAAAGCTTGGGGATGCCCCGGAAGGCATCCCCTCTTTCGTCTACTTCCATCGGTAACTTTACTTGGAGCTATATTTTTATTCGCCACATGATATGTGTTTTGCTTGGAGCGTCTTGTATGATTTGAGTCCTTATTTTTTAGTTTGACACAATCATATTTTCTATACACACCTTTTGAGAGAGACACACTTGATTCGGAATTTATTAGAATACTCTATGTGCTTCGCTTATATCTTTTGAGCTATATAGTTTTTGCTCTAGTACTTCACTTATATCTTGTAGAGCATGGAGGTGGTTTTGTTTTATAGAAACTATTATTCTCTTATGCTTCACTTATATTATTTTGAGAGTCTTAAACAGCATGGTAATTTTCTTAAATTGGGAAATTAATCCTAATATGTTAGGTATGCAAAACTAGTAAAAAACTTTCTTATGAGTGTGTTGAATACTAAGAGAAGTTTGATGCTTGATAATTGTTTTGAGATATAAAGATGGTAATATTAGAGTCATGCTAGTTGAGTAGTTGTGGATTTAAGGAATACTTGTGTTAAAGTTTGTGATTCCCATAGCATGCACGTATGGTGAACCGTTATGTGATGAAGTCAGAGCATGATTTATTTATTGATTTTCTTCCTTATGAGTGGCGGTCGGGGACGAGCGATGGTCTTTTCCTACCAATCTATCCCCCTAGGAGCATGCGCGTAATACTTTTCTTTGATAACTTGTAGATTTTTGCAATAAAATATATGAGTTCTTTATGACTAATGTTGAGTCCATGGATTATACGCACTTCCTTCCTTCCACCATTGCTAGCCTCTCTAATACCGTGCACTTTTCGCCGGTATCATACACCGACCATATACCTTCCTCAAAACAGCCACCATACCTACCTATCATGGCATTTCCATAGCCATTCCAAGATATATTGCCATGCAACTTACCACTGTTCCGTTTATTATGACACGCTCCATCATTGTCATATTGCTTTGCATGATCATGTAGTTGACATCGTATTTGTGGCAAAGCCACCGTTCATAATTCTTTCATACATGTCGCTCTTGATTCATTGCATATCCCGGTACACCGCCGGAGGCATTCACATAGAGTCATATTTTGTTCTAAGTATAGAGTTGTAATTGTTGAGTTGTAAGTAAATAAAAGTGTGATGATCATCATTTTTAGAGCATTTTCCCAAGTGAGGAAAGGATGATGGAGACTATGATTCCCCCAAAAGTCGGGATGTGACTCCGGATGAAAAAAAGAAAAGAAAAAAAGAGGCCATAAAAAAAGAGAAAAGGCCCAAATAAAAAAATGAGAGAAAAAGAGAGAAGGGACAATGTTACTATCCTTTTACCACACTTGTGCGTCAAAGTAGCACCATGATCTTATGATAGAGAGTCTCTTATGATATCACTTTCATATACTAGTGGGAATTTTTCATTATAGAACTTGGTTTGTATATTCCAATGATGGGCTTCCTCAAAATGCCCTAGGTCCTCGTGAGCAAGCGAGTTGGATGCACACCCACTTAGTTTCTTTTGTTGAGTTTTCATATACTTATAGCTCTAGTGCATCCGTTGCATGGCAATCCCTACTCACTCACATTGATATCTATTAATGGGCATCTCTATAGCCCGTTGATACGCCTAGTTGATGTGAGACTATCTTCTCCTTTTTTGTCTTCTCCACAACCCCCATTCTATTCCACATATAGTGCTATATCCATGGCTCATGCTCATGTATTGCGTGAAGATTGAAAAAGTTTGAGAACACCAAAAAGTATGAAACAATTTCTTGGCTGGTCATCGGGGTTGTGCATGATTTAAATACTTTGTGTGGTGAAGATAGAGCATAGCCAGACTATATGATTTTGTAGGGATAACTTTCTTTGGCCATGTTATTTTGAGAAGACATAATTGCTTAGTTAGTACACTTGAAGTTTTATTATTTTTATGTCAATATTAAAATTTTATCTTGAATCTTTCGGATCTGAATATTCATACCACAATTAAGAGGGTTACATTAAAAAATTATGCCAAGTAGCATTCCGCATCAAAATTCTGTTTTTATCATTTACCTACTCGAGGACGAGCAGGAATTAATCTTGGAGATGCTTGATACGTCTCCAACGTATCTATAATTTTTTATTTCTTCATGCTATATTATATTCTGTTTTGGATGTTTAATGGGCTTTATTATACACTTTTATATTATTTTTTGGACTAACCTATTAACCGGAGGCCCAGCCCAGAATTGTTGTTTTTTTGCCTATTTTAGAGTTTTGCAGAAAAAGAATATCAAACAGAGTCCAAACGGAATGAAACCTTCGGGAACGTGATTTTTGGAATAAACGTGATCCAGAGGACTTGGACCCTACGTCAAGAAAGCAACCAGGAGGGCACGAGGTAGGGGGCGCGCCTACCCCCTGGGCACGCCCTCCACCCTCGTGGGGCCCACGTTGCTCCACCGACGTACTTCTTCCTCCTATATATACCTACGTACCCCCAAACCAACAGAAGCATCGACGAAAACCTAATTCCACCGCCGCAACCTTCTGTACCCATGAGATCCCATCTTGGGGCCTTTTCTGGCATCCTGCCGGAGGGGGCATTGATCACGGAGGGCTTCTACATCAACACCATAGCCTCTCCGATGATGTGTGAGTAGTTTACCTCAGACCTTCGGGTCCATAGTTATTAGCTAGATGGCTTCTTCTCTCTCTTTGGATCTCAACACAAAGTTCTCCACGATTCTCGTGGAGATCTATTCGATGTAATCTTCTTTTGCGGTGTGTTTGTTGAGACCGATGAATTGTGGGTTTATGATCAAGATTATCTATGAACAATATTTGAATCTTCTCTGAATTCTTTTATGTATGATTGGTTATCTTTGCTAGTCTCTTCGAATCATCAGTTTGGTTTGGCCTACTAGATTGATCTTTCTTGCAATGGGAGAAGTGCTTAGCTTTGGGTTCAATCTTGCGGTGTCCTTTCCCAGTGACAGCAGGGGCAGCAAGGCATGTATTGTATTGTTGCCATCGAGGATAACAAGATGGGGTTTATTTCATATTGCATGAGTTTATCCATCTACATCATGTCATCATACTTAAAGCATTACTCTGTTCTTATGAACTTAATACTCTAGATGCATGCTGGATAGCGGTCGATGTGTGGAGTAATAGTAGTAGATGGAGGCAGGAGTCGGTCTACTTGTCACGGACGTGATGCCTATATACATGATCATACCTAGATATTCTCATAACTATGCTCAATTCTATCAATTGCTCAACAGTAATTTGTTCACCCACCGTAATACTTATGCTCTCGAGAGAAGCCACTAGTGAAACCTATGGCCCCCGGGTCTATTTTCCATAATATTAATCTTCCGACACTTAGTTATTTTTATTGCCTTTTATTTTACTTTGCATCTTTATTATAAAAATACCAAAAATATTATCTTATCATATCTATCAGATCTCACTTTCGTAAGTGACCGTGAAGGGATTGACAACCCCTTTATTATGTTGGTTGCGAGGTTTTTATTTGTTTGTTTAGGTGCGAGGGACTTGTGCATGGCCTCCTACTGGATTGATACCTTGGTTCTCAAAAACTGAGGGAAATACGTACGCTGCTTTACTGCGTCACCCTTTCCTCTTCAAGGGAAAACCAACGCAGTGCTCAAGAGGTAGCGTTGATAACCCGGCCTGGCTTTGGACGATAAGTCGCCAGTATGCATGGATTGAGCACTTGGAGTTCTGTGCTCTAAGTCTTTGGGCTGTTACCCTAACTACATATAGTGTTGTAAGCCGGCAGTATGACCAAATCTCACAGGTATGTTATTTACTTGTTATATGAATATGTGAGATTTTGATAACCCGCCCTGGTTATGGACTATACAGTCACCAGCGACTATTATATGGGAAATCATGAACCGCCCTGGGGTAAAATGCCAGGGCACATGTTATCTGCTTGTGTGTAGAGAATATGGTAAATATGACATGTATGATTGATAATATTGTGAGCAGAAACAGCAGATCTACCCATATCAAGATCGGTGGTTTAAAGATAAACATGCACGATGGCATGTCAGATCATGGTTTTCAACTAGCCTATTACGAGGCGTCATATGGCCCAAAAGAATAAGTGTTTTTGCTGCGCACAACTTCTATGTGGCAGGCGGAGAGCTGCCTTGTGATTCAGTGGCCCTGGTCTTGGCGTGTTGAAGATTTTGGGTCATCCTGCACCGATTCTTCTTCTTGTTGTTCACCCATTGGCTGGAAGTCAGATGTGGCCCAGTTGATCCCAGTCAAATCTCTAAATACAGCTTCATCATCTATAAGGCTTGACGGGTCAATATCAGGAGCAAAGGTGTGCTTACGTGTTGGCGGGATAAGGTCCACGGCCTCATGAACCGGCGCCTTCACTCTTGCGTTTTCAGCATCATAAACCGCACGATACTTGGAGAGATCAGTCTCCTCAGCCAGTTTGCTTGCCAAAGGATGAATCTCCCTTACTATTTTGGTGAAGTCATCGGCGCTGAAGGGAGACCCATCTTCTTCTAAGCTGGGGCAGCCGATGGCTAGTTCTTCCGGGTCAAGTTCCGCTTGCCATGCCTTTGCCCGGCTCAGGGCGGTGATGGCACCGTCTCTGGCGGCTGATCGCTTTAATTCTTCAACCCTTTGCGGCAGCATAAACAATTTTTCCAACACTTCCTTGATGAGGGAAGGTGGTTGCTTCTTATGGGAGGCAGCAAAAATAGCCCGTTGAGCGCCAGTATACAACTGTTCCACAAGGGTGTATACAGCTTTAAGCCTTATGCGCATGTCTTCACCCAGCTTGGAGCTTCTGGAGCCTGCATTACCAAAGATATTTATAAACAGGGTCAATGGTTGTTCAACATTGATGATGAAAGATTGAAGTACAATATTACTTACCAAAGATGGTGGCTATCATGCTATTGATTTGATACTTTAAACCAGACAACTCGTCGGTTACCGGCTTAAGGGCAGCTTCAGCATCTTCTGCTCTTTTCAATAGAGGTGCTTTCTCGTTGTCCCAGCCGGTTCTCTCAGTGCTAAAATCCTCCTGCACCTTCTCAATATTTTCTAAGGCGGTTTTCAGCTCTGACTTGGCCTTTGAAGTTTCTGATTGTTGGGACTGGATATTTTGCCTCAGATCCACCACTTGAGATTCTTTCATATTCAATTCAGCCTACAAGATAATGCGAGTCAGCAGCAGTTTATGGTTATGATAATCACTTTATTTGAAGTCCCAAGCATAATACTAGTATTTTACTTGGCACTTGGGGGCTAATGTACATTGCTCTTTTTGAAGACAATTCTATGATGACCCGGGTACAATTCTACGACTATAGCCGGTTCATGGGGGCTATATATTTGGATTTTATTCATAAATATCGTGATAAGTCCCGACTTTGCCATGCTGATTAAGCCGACCCTTGGGGGCTACATGTGCAAAGTTGAGCACTACTATTTGAAGTTCTGGCTTAACTTTCTAGTTTAAGCCGACCCTTGGGAGCTACATTGCGAAATTGAGTACTACAATTTGAAGTCTCAGCATAACTTTCCAGTTTAAGCCGGCCCTTGGGGACCACTTGTTCTGATTCAGCAGTTACAAATTGTTATGACATGTCTACAAGGTCAACCAGGATATTTAAGTCTACAACATATTCAAAATTTCCACATTCAGTAGACTTGGTGTCGGTGTGGAACGACACCTATGGGATCACAAGAATCCCTACTACGGTTTCCGGGGCGCAGGGTTGCGAGAAGAGCAGGATTAACAGTCAGCACAAGGATCATTTACCCAGGTTCGGGCCACGAGGATGCGTAAAACCCTAGTACTGCTTTGGTGGATGTATTGAGTGTTCTTGAGACCTCGAACTAGCTACGGGGGCTGAGTAGTTCAAAAAAGCCGAATCCCCCTCCAGTACGCCATGGGCCTCCTTTTATAATCAAAAAGGGGCTGCCACAGTGGCACACAAGAGGTGGAAAGGCCTACAGTACTACGAGCTTATCGCCCATATTACAGGACAAGACATGTTTAATGCGTCGCTTAGGTGTCCCCTAGCTTTATCGGGGACGGGAGCGAGGCCCGTCCCATCCACCACCGCTCCTCCTCGTGTCGATACGTGCCCTGGCCAGCGATGTGTGCGGCGCCACATAGGCGGGCAAGCAGCTGAGGTGGCGCGGTGGTAGGGTCTTCACGAAGGTCTGCATGATGCCATGCAGGCACTCGCTGATCTGGTCTAGAAGCTGCATGTTGCCATGTAGGTGCCAGCCTAGCTGGTCGGGCTGGCAGCTGCATGTTAGTGGTGGCGGAGACTTGGCTGGTGCGGGCCTGGCAGTGGCCCTGCTGGCATTCTCAACAAGGGTCTTGCCGCGGTGTGCAGTCGTCCCTGGCAAGGATCTTGCTGGGGGTCTTGTGGCTTTCCTCGGTAAGGGTCTCGCTGAGGATTGCCGTCTTTTGGTCCTCATCTGATCTTGTATATCTATGGTCTTGACAAAGATCTGCATGCCACCACAGAGGTGCCTCCCGAGCCCTGGTCCAGTCGTGGTTGGTTGGATTGGAACCTGCGGGCTCAAGGGTGGCTCACTCTGTTAGTGTGGGCAAGTTGCCCCGGCAAGGGCCCTTGCTGGGGGAACCTGCTCCGCCCCTCGGCTTCTTTGTGTTCTTGGCCTTGGTGTTGTCTTGTCCGTCTTGGGCTTCGGCTTCTCTCCAGTCCCCTCCTTTTCCCTGCTACGTGTGGTCGTGGCGCGTGGCTCTGATTGCCCGCGCACAAGTAAAGGGGTCAAAAAGAGAGCCCCTACTTTTGTACACCGACAGGAGCCCCCGGGCCTCGGCCACACATAAGCGCAACACGTTGTTGGGCCAGGCCCAGAACGGTGCGCGGGCAGGAGGGGCGGATTTTACCGCGGTAATTCTTCATCCGCTGCGCTTCCCCATGACCTGCGTTGAATGCGCGGCATGGAGGGGTGTGCGTGATGTGGGCAGCATGCGTGGGGCGGTTTCCGCACGCATGCGTCACATCATGGTAAAGAGGCGGCTCGTGCCTTCCCCGTAAAAAGAGGGAGGCGGCTCGTCACATCACTGGATGGACTCGAGTCGCAGTCTTTAAGGCGCCCACGCCCTCCTGATCACGGGGCGGGGAACGGTCGCCTCACCCGTCCTTTCGACCCTACACGCTTGCCACACGTCCTTCATGCAGGTGGCGAGCTGTGGAGGCGGGAAACCAGGCCGTCGCTGGTTGGGGCAGCTGGTCGGTCTCGATTCCCTGCGCCTCCGGTGGCTGGATTGGATGAGCGGGGCGGCCGAGCCCCGACCCCACCCCTTTATAAGGAGAGGGAAGGGGGATGGCATTCCGCACTCTTCTATCTTCTATCTCCTCCTGCTTCTACTTCTTCCTCTCATCCACCATGGAGAAGGGGAACCCAGGTCCCTCGACGGTGGCGGCTTGGGTCGTCGTTCGACAGCGCGTCCCTCCTCCTCCTGAGCCCACGGTGGTAGAGCCAGCCGCAAGGGGAAGGGGGAGGGGGCGAGGCCGTGACAGAGGTCGTGGTGCCCGGGGAAGAGGAGGACGGGGCGGCGCGCCGGCCTCGCCCCCGCCAATGATGCCTTTCCAGACGAAGGGCCACGTTGGAGACCAGCGTCGCGAGTTCTACATCAGGCTGCGCCGGCCTCCGCGTCACCGTCTTCGTCTTCCCGCCCCGTTCTCTCAGGAGATGGAGCGTGACCGCCCTAGACCCTCAGATTGCACATGAGGGGCTGCGGGAATGGGGGCACGCGGGTCGACGTCGAGTTCCCGGCTCCTCGGGTCATGTACCTCCGTCGTGGATGGAAGACGTTCGCTCGCATCCACAGCCTGACGGCGGTGCTCGTCCTCGACTTCAAATTAATGGAGGACGGCCTGCTCTCCGTCAAGGTCTTCGGAGATCTTGGAACTCGCCTGAAGTGCTGCGTGGAGAGCTCCTCCGACGGAGATTCCGAAGATGAAAGCTCTTCCTCGAGCGAAAGTGACAAAGAGGACAGCGGGGCAGATGATGGGACGACTCCGACTAGGCGTCGGATGCCCCGCGCCTGGGCGGGTGCGGCAGCAGCAGCATCTGCACCTGGTCGATCCTCCAGCGGAGTTTTGCCGGGGGAGGGGCCAGCTCCTTGAACTTCTCGGGGCCGTCTCCTTGGGCAGCTGGCGTCGGGGGGCTGCGGAAGAGGAAGAGGGCGGGCGGCAAGGCCGTCAACTTGGAGTACGCGGACACCGACGCCTTCATCGCGTGTTTGGCAACCTGCCGCCTCGTCTTCCAGCTCCTTTCCCGGCACCGTCATCACCGGCCCACCCGTGGGCAGCCACCGAGGGTTCTCTTGGTGCTTTCTGCTGCTCGTAGTTTGACTAGGCGCCCCTTTTTCCCTTTTGCCTCCTTGACCTGCCTCCTGAGGAGAGGGACAAGAAAGGGACTACGGGCATCTCATCTCTTTTTTAGTCTATAAGCCTGTGGGCATTTGTTAGATTTAAAGCTTGTAATCCCCTTGCTCCTGTTTTTCTTTCCGTACGAAATGTACCTGTATGGGACGTTTTTAATGAAAATGGGTGCTTGTCGGGTTCTTCGTGCGTGAGCGAGGCCCATGCCAAGGATGAATCATTGTTATTTTTATAATAAATGTTATCGCCCGGCAATAGGCCTTGTCGTTTCTCTTCTTCAGTCACCCATTCTCGCGCTTTCGGCGGAGGCAGGGGCGAAGTAGAGTTAGGCTCCTCGTTCGTCTCTTCGCCACCGCAACTACTACCAAACTCCGACCCAGGAAGTAACCCTCGGGTAGAGGAAAAAAGATAGCACGGTGGTCTTAAGACATAAATGAGGCTTCACATGTCCCAGTTCCATACGGAAACGCATAGTAGGGGGATGAAAGACTTATCTGAATCCCCAGCCCCAGGCAACCTTGGCTTGTCGTGGTTGGACCCTTACATCTTCAGCCCCCGGCAACCTTGCCTTGCCGGGGCCGGAGCGTCAGTTCGTCCTCCTTTTCCCATGTGGCTCAGCAGAAGTGCCCTGCGAATCAAAGAGAACAGAAAGACGCACACTCGACCTCTAGGCTAGGGGTTAGTCACCGATAAGAACTATCAACCCTAACCGAGGAAGAGACTTAACCTAGCATGCATGCTATAACTTAGGGCGCTAGCGCTTCGTTTATTTATGCTCAGGGTCTACGCCTGGCTTTGTATAGAGGGTTACATGCCTTGCCGGCAAAGCTTGTACAAAAGGTGGCTTGCCGGGGGGCCGGCAAGCCGCGCCTTATGAGTAAAACTTGCGAAGATGCTCAGTGTTCTAGGAGTTGCTCACTGGGATAGCATCTTCGGTCTCCAGGCGGACTGCACCGGGCCTGGTGACTCGTATTACCCGATAAGGGCCTTCCCACTTCGGCGTCAACTTGTTGGTATTCTTGGCTGACTGAACGTGTCGAAGAACAAGCTCGCCTTCCTCAAAGCTTCGGGCATGAACCTTGCGGCTATGGTAGCGGCGCAAGGCTTGCTGGTAGCATGCTGCTCTCACAGCCGCCCGAAGACGATCTTCCTCAAGGAGCGTTGCGTCATCTTCCCGCAACTTCTCTTGCTCAAGCTCATCATAAGCGAGCACTCGAGGTGACCCGTATATGAGTTCCGTGGGGAGAACTGCCTCTGGCCCATATACTAGGGCAAAGGGTGTCTGACCGGTGGCTCGATTTGGTGTCGTCCTCATCGACCAAAGAACCGCCGGCAACTCATCAATCCAGCGCCTTCCGCTCTTGTGCAGCATGTCAAAGGTCTTTGTTCTCAGGCCTCGCAACACTTCAGCATTCACCCTCTCCGCTTGGTCGTTGCTCTGGGGGTGTGCCACGGAAGCAAAACAGACCTTGCTGCCGAGGTCTTGGATGTATTGCATGAAGGTGTGGCTTGTGAACTGCGTGCCGTTATCGGTGATGACTTTGTTTGGCACACCAAAACGGCAGACTAGTCCCTTGAAGAACTTGACGGCTGATTGTGCTGTCACCTTCCTCACTGCTTCCACCTCCGGCCACTTTGTGAACTTGTCGATTACAACCTACAAGTATTCAAAGCCCCCGAAGGCACGGGGGAAGGGGCCCAGTATGTCGATCCCCCAGATCGAAAATAGCTAGGAGAGAGGGATTGTTTGAAGGGCTTGAGCTGGTTGATGAAGCTTCTTTCAATGGAACTGACACGCTTCACACTTGGTTACTAGTGCCGTTGCATCCTGGAGGGTTGTGGGCCAGAAGAAACCTTGCCGGAACGCCTTGCCGGCAAGGGCCCTCGACCCTATGTGGGAGCCACATATGCTTCCATGTATCTCTGCCAACAGCTCCAGTCCTTCCTCCCGGGTGATGCACTTCAATTTCACCCCGTTCTGTCTTTTTCTGTACAGGACATCATCGACGAACTGATACAGGGCAGACCTACGGGCTACTTTTTCTGCTTTTCCTGCTCCTCGGGAAGTTCCCCTGTTTGGAGGCATCGGACGATATACTGTGCCCATGCCGGAGCCTGGGGCTCGACGGCAAGAACTAAAGGCATTTCTTCCGCCATGGGAGCGGCTGTCTCCGCGGCTAGGGCTTGACGCCCTGCTGGAGCCAATTGCTCTTTGGCAGGCTTAGTATCCATGGCAACATCCTTGCTGGCAGTCACAGGGGGCTTGGTGGGAAAGTACTTGCCGGGACCTGATTTCCTCTGCTTGTTCTGCTCCGTTGATGGTTCGACTGATGGCAGCAAAAAGGTACCTGGTTCCACAGGTAGCTTGAATGCAGCACACTTTGACAGGTAATCGGCGATGTCGTTCTCCGCTCGAGGAACGTGCTCCGCTTGGAAACCGTCAAAGCGTTCCTCCAGCTTTCTCACCTCATCTACGTAGGCCTCCATCAGCGGGCTCTGGTAATCCTTGTTGACCTGTCTGAGAACAAGCTGCGAGTCACCCCTGACGATGAGCTTCTTAACCCCGAGGTCTGCCACGATCCTGAGACCGGCAAGCAGCCCCTCGTACTCAGTGGTGTTGTTGGTGGACATCTCCCTGGGAAAGTGCATCTGGATCACATACTTGAGGTGCTCTCCGGTGGGTGCGACGAGCAGCACACCAGCACCGGTGCCTTGCAGCGATAAAGCTCTGTCAAAGTACATAATCCAGTCGCGAACTGTTTCCTTGCCGGGGAGGGTAGTATCCTGGACCTCTTCATCAGGCGTCGAGGTCCATTCTGCAATGAACTCCGCCAAGACCCTGCTTTGGATCGTCGAGGTACTTTCAAATTTCAAACCGAAGCTTGACAACTCCAAGGCCCACTCCACAATCCTTCCGGTCGCGTCTGGGTTGTGCAGTATCCATTGCAACGGGAGGCGGGTGACGACAGTGATATCGTGGGCTTGGAAGTAATGACGCAGCTTCCTCGAGGCCATAAGGAGGCTGAAGAGCAATTTTTGCACACTGAAGTACCTTGATCTAGGCCCCTGCAAGAGGGAGCTGACAAAGTAAACCGGGTGCTGCATCATCTTCTTCTTCTGCACCACTCCACTTGACGGCACAGGCCCCGTCCCGATGGCGTCGGACTCTGCTGGGGGCCTTGCCTTGCCGGCACCGGGCCCTGCCGGGGGAGTTTCTAACTTGCCGCCCGTCGGTCCCGCCACTGCCACTGCCTCTTCTTCAACTTCCCTCTACGCCACTAGCGCGGCACTGACCACTTCATTTGTCGCCACCAGATACAGCAGCAAATGGCTCTTGTGGTTTAGGCGCAACTAGTATCGATGTGGAGGAAAGGTATTTCTTCAGATCCTGCAACGCTGCCTCGGCTTCTGGGGTCCACCCCATCGGGCCCGCCTTCTTCAAGATTTTGAAAAAGGGAAGGGCGCACTCAGCGGATTTGGAGATGAATCGGCTCATGGCGGCGACGCAGCCAGTGAGCCGATGCACATCCTTGATCCGCTTGGGCGCCTCAATCTGTTCAATAGCCTTGATCTTGTCTGGGTTTGCCTCAATCCTGCGCTGCGACACAAAGAACCCGAGAAGTTTGCCAGATGGAACGCTGAGGACACACTTCTCAGGGTTCAGCTTGAGGTTCATCTTGCGCAGATTGGCAAATGTCTCTTCTAAATCTTGTATAAGAGTTGCCCTGTCCTTGGTTTTGACTTCTATGTCATCCATATAAGCTTCCATATTTCTATGTAGCTGGGGTTCAAAAGCAATTTGGACTGCTCTTGCAAATGTCGAGCCAGCACTCTTCAACCCGAAAGGCATTCGTAAAAAGCAATACGTACCACATGGGGTGATGAATGTTGTCTTCTCTTCGTCTTCTCTTGTCATCAACATCTGGTGGTAGCCCGAGTAGGCGTCGAGGAATGACAAAAGATCACACCCGGTCGTGGAATCAACAATCTGGTCGATGCGCGGTAACGGGAAGGGGTCCTTAGGGCAAGCCTTATTGATATCTGTGTAGTCAATACACAACCTCCACTTCCCATTTTCCTTGCGCACCATCACCGGATTGGCCAACCACGTCGGTGGAGCACTCCTCTCACAAAACCTGCCGCTTCCAACTTCCTGATCTCCTCTATGATGAACTCTTGCCTTTCTAGAGCCTGCTTCCTGACCTTCTGCTTGACGGGCCGCGCATGAGGACAGACAACTAGGTGGTGCTCAATCACTTCCCTGGGAACACCGGGGATGTCGGATGCTTGCCATGCAAACACGTCAACATTCGCCCACAGGAAGGTGATGAGCGTGCCTTCCTATTTGCTGTCGAGGGTGGAGCTTATGGTGAAAGCCCCTCCCGTGCCATCCTCCCGAACGGGTACCTTCTTGCTATGCGGTGGCTCGGTGGAGCGTCGACCCGAGGGTCCTGCCGGTCGCGGATCATCTTTGTTGGTGACGGCGACGAGGCTCTGGATGGTGGCCCTCCACTTGTCGAGCTTCTCTGCAGCAGGAGGGAAGTCGAGGAGCAGCTGCGCGCACGCCAAATCTTCTGCTGGCGTGGGTGGTGGCGACAGCTGCGTGGACCGTGGCGCGCTTCGACTTCTAACCACGTTAGAAGGAGCTCTATCACGGCCCAGCGGTTGCGCGCCATTTTCGCCAGCACTTCGGCGGGCATGCTGAACTCCTTCGTCCCGCGGACGACGCACAGGGCTCTTCCCATGGCGGTGTCCAGGGTCACCTATGTGGTGACGCTGCTCGTCGCGCACACCATGGGAAGAGCGCGCAGTGGTCACCGGCGTGGGTGTCTTGGAGGTTGTTGTGCCGCCCATGGGTGGCACAACGACACTTCTGGAGGGCCCCACACTGCCTGCAGGGGGGCCAGCCCCGTCTTTGGATTTGGTGGCGTGTGGCCCGTCGCCTAGCGCACAAACAGTGCCGCTCGCCATTCTCTGACTACCAGGGCGATGCTGGTTCTCGCGGACCACGGCCCGGGTTCTGTTCGCGACCGGGCCGCTGCTCGCCCGTACTGGCACGGGCCGTTCGGCCCCCGATGAGCCGATCGCCATGGCCTTCTTCTTCTTGGGAGCCATGGCGATGAAGAGCCGCTAGGCTAACTACTAGACTAGATTCTCACAATTGCGTCCCCCTACCCGGCGCGCCAAAGATGTCGGTGTGGAACGACACCTGTGGGATCACAAGAATCCCTACTACGGTTGCCGGGGCGCAGGGTTGCGAGAAGAGCAAGATTAACAGTCAGCACAAGGATCGTTTACCCAGGTTCGGGCCACGAGGATGCGTAAAACCCTAGTACTGCTTTGTTGGATGTATTGAGTGTTCTTGAGCTCTCGAACTAGCTACGGGGGCTGAGTAGTTCAAAAAAGCCGAATCCCCCTCCAGTACGCCATGGGCCTCCTTTTATAATTGAAAAGGGGCTGCCACAGTGGCACACAGGATTTGGAAAGGCCTACAGTACTACGAGCTTATCGCCCATATTATAGGACAAGATGCATTTAATGCGTCACTTAGGTGTCCCCTATCTTTATCAAGGACGGGAGCGAGGCCCATCCCGTCCGTCGCCGCTCCTCCTCGTGTCGACACGCGCCCTGGCCAGCGATGCATTCGGCGCCATGTAGGCAGGAAAGCAGCTGAGGTGGCGCGGTGGTAGGATCTTCACGAAGGTCTGTGTGCCTCCATGCAGGCACTCGCTGATCTGGTCTGGAAGCTGCATGTTGCCACGCAGGTGCCAGCCTAGCTGGTCGGGCTGGCAGCTACATGTTAGTTGCGGCGGAGACTTGGCTGGTGCGGGCCTGGCAGTGGCCCTGCTGGCGTTCTCGGCAAGGATCTTGTCGGGTGGCCCAGCAAGGGTCTTGCGGCGGTGCGCAGTCGTCCCCGGCAAGGATCTTGCTGGGGGTCTTGTGGCTTTCCTCGGTAAGGGTCTCGCCGAAGATCACCGTCTTTTGGTCCTCATCTGATCTTGTATATCTATGGTCTTGACAAAGATCTGCATGCCACCACAGAGGTGCCTCCCGAGCCCTGGTCTAATCGTGGTTGGTTGGTTTGGAACCTGCGGGCTCAAGGGTGGTTCACTCTGTTAGTGTGGGCGAGCTGCCCCGGCAAGGGTCTTGCCATGGCTGTTGAGGTTGCCCCGGCAAGGGCCCTTGCCAGGGGAACCTGCTCCGCCCCTCGGCTTATTTGGGTTCTTGGCCTTGGCGTTGTTTTGGACGTCTTGGGCTTGGGCTTCTCTCCGGTCCCCTCCTTTGCCCTGCTACGCGTGGTCGTGGCGCGTGGCTCTGACTGCTCGCGCACAAGTAAAGGGGTCAAAAGGAGAACCCCTACTTTTGTACACCGACACTTGGCGGCTGACAAATATATACTTATATGAGAAGTTTTTTAGTGCTTACCTCAAAGCACTCCTTCATGAGGTTAACCAAGTCGGCTTCAAAGTCACGGCTGATTTGAAGGCGGTTCAAATAACCTGCGAGAATCTCATGGGCGTTGAATTGAGCATAGCTCTCCAGATCCAGTTTCCACTTACCCTTGTCAATAGCTAAAATTTCTTCTTTGGAGTTGTGCTTGGATAAGACGGTGGGATTGCCCGGTGCTGTATAAGCCATCCCAGTGACTATTACGTCTTCAGTCTCTTGAGCCGGCTGAGCGGGACTGGGCGGCTTAGCACTAGCAGGATTAACATCCATGGAATCCATGGTGACGTGGTGTTCTTCTGGTGGCGGGTCATTGAAAGTGCAACTAATCCCTGGGTGGTTTTGGTAATTCTTAACAACATATAGCTCATTGAACTAATATTCTTTCAAGATAATCATTTCAAAAATTTCAATGATTGGCATGGCACGGACTAGAGATGTGGACCCCTCAAAATGCAAAGGACACATATTGGCAAAAGCTCAAGACTCTACATTTTCATTTTAGTGATCCAAGATCACACTGAGTCCATAGGAAAAGCCAATACTATTACAAGGGGATGAGGTGTTGCTTAATGGCTTGCTTACTCAAAATGCTTAGTGATATGCTCCAAAAGTCATCGACCACTTTCTCATTTCCACATATGTCCTAAACCTAAAGTCAAACTTGGCCCCACCGATTTGATCCATCCGGCGCCACCGAGTCATTTGACATAGCCATAGCCAGAAACCCTAACCAGTTCGGTCTCACCGATAGGGATCTCGGTCTCACCGAGATGGGATTGCAAACTCTCTGTTTCCCTTCGTAATGTTTCGGTCTAACCGAGATGAGCGATCGGTCCCACCGAGTTCGCAATGCAAACTCTCTATTTCTTTTTCGTAACGTTTTGGTCCCACCGAAATGAGCGATCGGTCCCACAGAGTTTGCGTGACCAACTCTCTGTTTGCCTATTACTGAAATCGGTCTCACCGAGATCAACTTATGCCCTAACCCTAACATATCGGTCCCACCGAGTTGATCATGTCGGTCCCACCGAAAAGCCTATCGTTCACATTTTGAACTGAATCGGTCTGACCAAGTTTCACTATTCGGTCTCACCGAGTTTGGTAAATTGTGTGTAACGGTTAGATTTTGTGTGGAGGCTATATATACCACTCCATCCTTCCTCCATTCATGGAGAGAGCTATCAGAATGTGCCTAGACATCCAGCATTCATTTTCTGAGAGTGAACCACCTACTCATGTGTTGAGACCAAGACATTCTAATCCAACCACAAGAATCTTGATCTCTAGCCTTCCCCAAGTTGCTTTCCACTCAAATCATCTTTCCACCATATCCAAATATGTGTGAGAGAGTTAAGTGTTGGGGAGACTATCATTTGAAGCACAAGACCAAGGAGTTCATCATCAACACACCATCTATTACCTTTTGGAGAGTGGTGTCTCCTAGATTGGTTAGTTGTCACTTGGGAGCGTCCGTCAAGATTGTGGAGTTGAACCAAGGAGTTTGTAAGGGCAAGGAGATCGCCTACTTCATGAAGATCTACCCAAGTGAGGAAAGTCCTTTGTGGGCGATGGCCATGGTGGGATAGACAAGGTTGCTTCTTCATGGACCCTTCGTGGGTGGAGCTCTCCATGGACTCGCACAATCGTTACCCTTCGTGGGTTGAAGTCTCCATCAATGTGGATGTACGATAGCACCACCTATAATCATGCCAAACATCTTTGTGTCTACATTGCGTTTGCTCCCTCCAAACTCCTCCCTTTTACCTTCATATGCAATGATTTACATTCCGCTGCTATACCCTTAGAATTGCATGTGTAGGTTGATTGCTTGACTTGTGCTAAGTTGCTAAAATTTGCCAAGACTTAAAATTGGGAAAAGGCTAGATTTTTATTTGGTCAAGTAGTCTAATCAACCCCTCCCCTCTAGACATACTTCCGATCCTACAAGCGGTATCAGAGCTTTGGTCTCCATTTTGCCTTGATTTCCATAGCTTTGGTGATCATAGCCTTGGTTTCACAACCTAGTAGAGTATGACGTCTAGCGAGGGAAATTACCACCGTAGAGGTCCTTACTTTGATGGTACTAATTTTGTTAGTTGGAAGCATAAGATGAAAATGCATATTCTTTAACTTAACCCCGCCGTTTGGGCTATTGTGTGTATTGGCTTGCAAGGTGAATTCTTTGATGGGAGAGAACCGAATCATGAAGCGACCGCGGAAGAATTGAATATGTTGCAATACAATGCTCAAGCTTGTGATATCCTGTTCAACGTATTATGCCTCGAAGAATTCAACAAAATCAGCCGTCTTGAGAATGCAAAGGAAATTTGGGATACTTTGATTGATATGCACGAAGGTACCGACTCCGTCAAGGAATCCAAATTTTATGTGCTTCAAAGTCAACTTGACAAGTTCAAAATGAAGGATGGTGAATGTGTCGCTGAAATGTACTCTAAGCTTGCTCTCATCACAAATGAGATTGCTGGCTTAGGAAGTGAAGAGATGACCAATAGATTCATCATCAAGAAGATCCTAAGAGCCTTGGATGGAAAATATGATATTGTGTGCACACTGATCCAAATGATGCCCAACTACAAAGATCTCAAGCCAACGGAAGTCATTGGTAGAATTGTTGCTCATGAGATGTCACTCAAGGATAAAGAAGAGCTTCACAACAAGTCTAGTGGTGCTTACAAAGCCTCATGTGATGCTCCTACATCATCAAGTGAGAAACAAGCTTTCAATGAAGAATTGAGCTTAATGGTGAAGAACTTCAACAAGTTCTACAAGAGTAGAAGCAAAGAAAGAAGTTCCAAGTCAAGGTCCTACAATGACAAAAGATCTTCTAGTCGTGAGCGTAATTGCTACAATTGTGGAAGACCCGGACACCACTCCAATGAGTGTATGGCTCCCTACAAAAGAAGAGAAGACTCGCCTAAAAGGAGAAGCAAAAGATAAGAATCACCTCCAAGGGAGAGAAGGAGTAGAAATGATCATTATGAAAGAAGAGCCTCTTGACGAAGCAAGGACTCGAAAAGGAAGGACAAGTCATCAAGGAGCTACACAAAACAAAGACATCAAGCTCATGTTGGTGAATGGGTATCCGGCTCAGGCTCCGACAATCACCCCAAGAGAAGTTATCACTCTGACTCTGAATATACTCAAGATGAAGGTGTTGTCGGTCTAGCACTTGTGTCAACCAACTCCTATGATATATTTGACTCACCAAATGAAGGAATTGGAAGATGCTTCATGGCTAAAGGCCCAAAGGTATCACACCCCAAGTATGTTGATTTCAATAGTGATGAAGATGATTTGCTAGGTGATGATGATTTACTTATTAACAACTCTAGTGATGAAAACTATGATGAACTTGCTATTAATCATGCTAATCAAGATAAAAGGAATGACGATGATAAGAAGGATATTGAGCGTCTAACTAAAGAACTAAACACTCTTACGTTAGCTCATGAAACTACCTTGGAAGATTATCGGGAGCTTTTAAAGACTCATGAGAAGCTACGCTTTGAAAAGCCCAAACCTAGAGCAAGAGCATGGGTTCTTAAAAGCAATCAATGATGATCTTCATAAGAAAAGTTCTTCTTACATTGCAAAGCGTTTACTCTTGTCTACTTACATGCCACAAGTAAATCTAGCAACAAGTGTAAGAAAGATTCTTCTTCTAGTAGTATTAATAATCATGCTAAAACCAATATTGTTGCTTCCAGTAATTCTCTTGATTCCACTAATGATTCTCTTAGCCAAGTTACACTTGAGCAAGAAAATAGCTTATTGAAGGGAATTATAGAGAAAGGTGTCTACAAGAGCCTTGCCGGAAGTAATAAATTTGAGGAAATTGTACGCAAGCAAGGAAGGCACCGGAAGAATCAAGGGTGTTGGTTTTGAACGAAAGTTCAATGCCAATGGAGTTGAGTGGGAGGAAGATCAATACCCCAAGACGAAGTTTGTTCCTCAATGAGAGAAGTGTGATCCTACTTCCTTCAAGGGGACACAAGCTCAAGATGATCTTCCACCACAAGACCACAAGCTAAAAGGCAATGACAAGCTTCAAGAGGAAATTGGTGCATTTGAAGAAGCTCCTAAGGCGTTGGTCAAGTGGCACTACTACAGGATGCTGCTAACGCGACACTATGATCAGAGACCCTTCGAGAAACTGTGTGCGATGCCATAATCGCAAACGGTGATGTATGAAAATAGTCAAAAAAGGTGAAAACGTTTGCGATGGAGGATGCATCAAACACGGCTCAGATTTTAGTTGCGTGTGCGATCCAGGGCATATGGTTCATTCCAATGAACTGTTTGCGATGAGGAGGAACAAAAGAAACGGGCAGCCAGATGAAGGTGTGTGCGATATACAGCATACAGTTCACTCGGATGAACTGTTTGTGATTAGGCAACACAAAAGAAACGGTCAGCCAGATCAAGGTGTGTGTGATTGAGGGCTTACGCTTCAGAAGGATTAACTGTTTGTGATTAGGCAACAGAACAGAAACGGGTAAGCCAGATCAAAGTGTCTGCGATTGATGGCGTGTGTGCGCTAGACGGGCACACCCATTCTAATTAAAAGATGTGTGCTGACATTGCCTATTGCGGTGCACCCTATGGTGCAAACGCCACGTACGCGGCCGAGAAGGCGTACGTGCCCACATTACGCCTTCCAGGAATAGTGCCGCACTTATAACCATTAGTAAATTTTGAGCATGCGTCCCGTCACATTCCAAATTGCAAACTTGTTCACACGATCAAAACCTAAATGGTTTCCCACTTAGGAGCGTATTACTACGTGGTTATAAATACTACTACTCCAAGATGACTGCACATTCCTCCTCAACTCCTCATCAACAAAAAGTCAAAAACAAACAAGGCATTCATCATCGTTCCCTTGCGTCCGCCATGGCCAACGTGAGTTCTGGGTGGAGAGATTGCAACCAGGGAGAGGCGAGCCTGGAAGCGGGAGCACGAGAGATGTCCCGCCTCGCCGCGATAGCAGCCAACATGTCCTGCCGCACGGCCGTAGCAGCAAAGAGGTCCCACCACGCCGCCGAAGTAGCACGGAGGACACGCTGCACCGTTGATGCAGCAGACTGGTCCGGCCGCGCCGTGGAAGCACAAGAGATGTCCCGCCGCGCTGCGAATGCACCAGAGATGTCCTCCCTTGTCGTGGCGGCCTAGGAAATGCCTCCCGGGTAGGCGAGGACTCTGACAGGCGCATGCGTGCCCTCATCCATAGGCAGATGGATCAGATCTCCAGGTGGGCGAGGTTGCAGGATGACCTGCAAGCCTTGTTTGAACAGTCTACCAACGTCATCCGACAACTAAATGAGAGCAATGCGAAGCTCTGGGCCGAGCGCGACCTGCTGAGGGCGAAGATCGTCGGAAGTGCAGAGTAGCCGGAGCAGACCACTGCCTTGTTGAAGAGGACAGGCGTCATCGTCGAGAAACTTATGGACGAGAATAACAAGAGCTCGTCGCCGCTCGCCGCGGAGACTAGTTCCCGCGGCCTGCAGCAATGCATCAAGAAAGTAGAGATCAGCGAGCCAGATAGTTGTCTTCCTTCTTCTTTTGCCCTTGTGTATTTCGGGCGTTGCCGCATGTGGCTTTTTTTAATTATGTTTCTAAATATGTAAGACAATTATTATCCACTGTCATCGTCCTTATATTCATCATGCTTGCTATAAGTCACAATCGATGTTATATAGGTCCGTCGATGCTATAAGTCACAGACGAGAAGCATCACAATATACCTGGTAATCCTTGTGTATGTCCGGCAAAATCAGCATTGGGGCTGTAACCAGACGTTTCTTCAGCTCCTAAAAACTGGCTTCACAATCCTCGGTCCAAATGTATTTGGCGTCCTTCTTCAACAGCTCAGTCATGGGCTTGGCAATCTTCGAGAAGTTCTCAATAAACCTCCGATAATATCCTGCGAGTCCGAGAAAACTGCGGATCTCCTTGACTGAGGTGGGTGACTGCCAATCGGTGACTGATACAACCTTGGTGGGGTCGACTGCTATTCCTTCTCCTGAAATAACATGTCTGAGGAATCCGACATCCTTCAGCCAAAATTCACATTTGCTGAACTTGGCATACAACTGATGTTCTCGGAGTTTCTCCAGAACTAGACGCAAATGTTCCTTATGCTCTTCCTCGCTCTTGGAGAAAATCAGTATATCATCGATGAACACCACGACAAACTTGTCCAGATATTCCATAAATACCTTGTTCATCAAATTCATGAAGTATGCAGGGGCATTAGTCAATCCAAATGACATGACGGTATACTCATATAAACCATACCTAGTGGTGAAAGCTGTTTTGGGTATATCCTGTTCACGAATCTTCAACTGATGATACCCTGATCGAAGATCGATCTTGGAGAATACCTTGGCTCCAACTAGCTGATCAAACAAATCGTTAATCATCGGCAGAGGGTACATGTTCTTGATGGTCACGTCGTTCAATGAACGATAATCCACAACCATTCTCAGGGTTCCATCCTTCTTCTCTACCAAAAGAACTAGGGCTGCCCAAGGTGACGAGCTTGGCCGAATATATCCCTTCTCCAATAATTCCTTGATTTGCTTCTTGATCTCTTCCAAATCATTTGGGGGCATTCGATAAGGTCTCTTGGATATTGGGGCTGTGCCGGGCAATAACTCAATCAGAAATTCAATGTCTCTGTCCGGTGGCATTCCTGGTAATTCCTCCGGAAATACATCAGGAAAATCTTGCACTACGGGCACTTCCTCCTGAACAACTCCCGTGAGGGAATTTACCTGATGCTTCATCGGGGTGCGTCTGGATACATACTTGATCCTTTTCTGCTCCGGGGTGGTGAGCAAAATCGTCTTGCGGGCACAGTCGATGTTTCCTTCAAACTTGGTCAACCAATCCATGCCTAGGATTACATCCAAACTCTGGGATTCCAGTACTATGAGGTCTGTGGGGAAATCATGATTTCCGATGCTGAGGGTCGAATGACAGCCTAAGCCTGCCGTCATCTCTCCTCCTGGGGAAGTGACCTGAAGCGGGGTTCTAAGGGTTCTAGTGGGCAACCCATACTTTTCCACAACTACCCTTGATATGAATGAATGCGTTGCACCGGAATCAAAGAGTACCAATACTGGACGTGAATTTAATAAAAACTTACCAACCACAGTTTATGGCTGATCATAGACGTCCTCCACGTCGATGTGGTTCACCTGAGCACGAGGAAAAGGATTGGGATTCTTTGCTGAGCTTCCATTGCCGTTGCCGTTTCCATTCCTCTGCCTGGCCTCCGGGCAGTCGGTGGCATAGTGTCCTGTTTTCTGGCACTTGAAACAGGTGATATGACTCAGATCCTTCTGAGCCAGAGCGGGACGGTGCTGGTTGCCATTGCCTCCATTGCCTGACTTGGAGTTGTTGTCGTGGTTGCGGTTGTTCCCATTTCCTCCATGGTTATGTCCTCCACGATTATGTCCTCCATGGGTGTGATGGGTTTGTCCTCCCGAGTATGGGGCATAGCGGGGCTTCTGCTGAGCTCCGGAGTTGTACTTTCCCTGTACATATTTCTGCTTGCGGCTATCAATCCGCTGCTGCTTGCCTTCAAGTATGGTGGCCTTGTCTACCAGCTCCTAGTAGTTGTTGAAGGTAGCCACCATTAGCTGCATTCCCAGCTCATCATTGAGTCCCTCGAGAAACTTCCCCTGCTTTGCGGCATCTGTGGCCACATCATCTGGGGCATAGCGGGCTAACTTGCTGAACTCATCCACGTACTGCCCCACGGTACGGTTCCCCTGGAGTAAGTTGCGGAACTCACGCTTCTTCAGACTCATGGCTCCAGCTGAGACATGAGCGGTGCGGAAAGCCTGCTGGAACTGATCCCACATGATGGTGGCGATGGGATAAGTGACGGTGTAGTTCTCCCACCAAGAGGCTGCAGGTCCATCAATCTGATGTGTGGCAAAGCGCACCTTCTCTGCATCTGTGCATCCAGCAGTGGCTAACTCCCTTCCAACTTTGCTGAGTCAATCATTGGCCACAATCGGCTCAGTGCTGCTAGAGAACACTGGCGGATTCAGCCTTAGGAAGCGGGTCAAGTTGTCAACAGGGGGTGGTGGCGGTGGATTGTTGTTGTTGTTGTTGTTGTTGTTGTTGTTGTTGTTGTTGTTGTTGTTGTTGTTGTTGTTGTTGTTGTTGTTGTTGTTGTTGTTGTTGTTGTTGTTGTTGTTGTTGTTGTTGTTGTTGTTGTTGTTGTTGTTGTTGTTGTTGTTGTTGTTGTTGTTGTTGTTGTTGTTGTTGTTGTTGTTGTTGTTGTTGTTGTTGTTGTTGTTGTTGTTGTTGTTGTGGTTCTGGATGAGTATCTGCATCAGGGCATTCTTCTGCTGGATCAGCTGGGTGAGCTCCGGCGGAAAGTTGGAACCGGGGTCACGTCTCGGAGGCATCTGGTGTTTTGGAGTGGATGAGAAATTAGAATAGAACAAGGGTCTAATGAGAAAATAGCACTACCCATATGAATGCACAATCATAATCACACCAATCATTTATTCATTCATCTCAAACAAAGTTCATTCTCGGATTACAAAATCTCACGACTAATCGAAATAACGGCCTAACTGATCAACAGGAAAAAAATAACACGACGGTCGACTAAATGTCTTCATCAATTATCCTTGCGTCCTCCGGTGCGGCGTCCTCTGGTGCGTCGTCCCCTGGTGCGGCGCCTCCTCTTGCGGCTTCCTTCGGTGGAGCTCTCTTCATAATCCTGGTCATTGCTCACGAGGGGTCCATCATCTCCACTCGGAAAAAGGTCTTCTCCCAGGTCCATCTTCTCCTCTAATGCGGCAACATCCATCTTCAGCTTGTCGACTCTCTCCATGAAATCCTTGACTTCATCCTCATGCTCATAGTGGGCTTCACGTGTTGCATCCTCCAGTTCAATTTCACGAAGATGCAACTTTTGGACCGTCTTCAAGCTCCTGCGCATCTGAACCTCTAGAGCCCCGATGTGAGCCTCCAAGTCTTGGACATATGAGCGAACGGAGTCGTCATCTATGGTGCGGATGATCTCTCCATCTGCAGTCCTGCGAGAAATCATGGTGTGGTCTGATCCAACGAGCTCGACCCTGTATTCCTCCTGGATGCGTCCAAGTGCACTATGAACTGCTATGTCTCTCCCGAGGATCCAAGTGGGAGCAGTGAACCTGAAGTCAACGGGCGCCGAGAGACTTCCGAAAGTCCTCCCTGGTATGTGCACCTTAATCCTATAGCAACGGTCTTCTGGAAATGCCATGATAGGGGTCCCGGTGATAGACGGCAGAGCAATCTTCAATTCCTTGGTGATCTGGACCAACCTCCTGCCGAAAAGCATTGTCTCATCTGGCTGGCAAAACTCCGGGAGCAGAACTGGGATGAACTTGACGGCCATCTAGAATGTTGAAAATCGGAGAGAAGTCAGAAATGAACAGGGGAGAATTACGGAATGATAAGGACATGAAATAAAATAGTCTCTTCCTATGGTTTTTCGATCCTAGGGGTTACGTCATGCGGTCAGCGTGTGCTCTGAATACCATCTCTGTAACGACCCGACCCGAAATCGGTCAAGTCTCTGTGTAGCTGTACCATCCCAAGATCATGCTGGCACACACAGTACATTGATGCAAAGATTCAAAGTTCAATCACACCTGAATTTATTACACGATTCTCATATCGATTCTTTATTACATCATAATAAATTCGGCCGAATGCCAACTCATGAGAAATAAACTAAATAAAGTTGCGGAAGCGTAGACGAATAGCGAGTCCATCCGACTCCATAGGGCAATCGCCAAGCGTGGATCGTAGCCTCACTCCTGGTCGGAAAACTCCTCTGCAACATAAGACATTGCAGCTGTGTAGGTCAGCATTTTGAATATGCCGGCAAGTCATGGAGAAAACAACAACAATAATGCTAACACTATATACAATTTGGCTGTGGGGCTCTAAGTTTTATGTTTTTGCGAAAAAAGCCAATTTTTCCCTATGACAAAGGACTTGCTTGCAATTACTACAAAATGTTGGTTGTTATTGAGATGGTTCCGCCAACCAATGTCTCATTCCCAATTATTAAATAACCCATCAATTAATTTATTATGTTCGGTGTTGAGATTTCCGAAATACTCCAATTTCCAGATGCTCATTTGTCCGTAACCGGGGACACGGCTAATCGATTAGGTTGTTACTCTGCAGAGCCTTGTGCACTTTACCCGCAAGAATCGTTCCCTCCTTTATGTCCTCGCACTGCCAGGTGTTTGAAGACGGGACGAACGAAACAGGGTCTTCCGTAGAGTTTCTCTGGGCACTGCCGGTGCCCATCCATGTCCTACCGTACTTCTACATCTGCTGGCACCGTCCGTCCAGAGTCACGCCTAGGGTCAAGCCAGCCAGAGCCCATAATGACTTGCGGCTGCACAGGTAAGCTTCCGGTCAAGGTGTATCCATCCGTCTCTTCGTGGCTGGGTGAAGCTTTCCGCAAGATGTCATGGCGCTTCTCCATGCATCGCGGCCATCCGCTGGTTTCTCCAGGGTGCCCGTCAACCGTCCTCCACCCAGTAGTGAATTTGAAGTCCATCTTGAACTTGAAGTCATGGGGTTGTATCATCTTGACTCTCACATCTCCCTTATGAATCTCTCAACCAACCCCGTCTACGAGCATAGCAAAATAAACTACATCGTCCCGGGAAATGGTAAGGGGAATTGGGTTCATCCTACCTCATGATACTACTCAAGAACATAACTTAAAATTCTCCTACTGCATCCATGGTGGGGAGGCATAATTCTAATGCAACAAAATCATAGGTATGGTAAAACATGATCAAATGACTTGCCTGGTTGACGGTCTTCGAAAGCTAGCGACTCGAGATAGCAAGCTTCGCACTCCGGAAATTCTATCGAAGCAAACAATAATCATATAAGCATACAAACATACAATCACTTAACATAACAACATGCTAACATAAATCACACAAAACAATCAAACCAAAACCAAAGAAAAACTCAGAGAAAGCAAATCAAGGTTTTCATCATAACAAGCAACATCTAAGAAATAGTTTTACATAACTAAAACTTTTCTTAACAGAACCTAAGCATTGGTTTTGCTAACTAACAGAAGGGAAAACATCATATAAACTAGGAGCAAAAAGAATCATATTAAAAGCTATTATAGAACTCATATTATGCCTAAAACAATCCTAGCAAAGAAAATAAAATAAAAATTTTATTCTACCGTAAATAAAAGTTCATCCTCTGTAGCTACAGAAACTAATCTAAAATAAACTATAACATAATAAAAAATAAAATAATTTACTAACTAGAACAGTAGGAAAATAGTAGCTAGCTAAAATAAACAAGAAAAACTTGATTTCGACTAAACTATTTTTTTTCATTAAATCTAAAACACCCAAACATGTTCCTAATGCTAGGCATGGTCAAAACTAAGCATTAGCAAAAAGAATCACTAAAAAAATAATCCTAACTCCATTTATGGCAGAAAAACTAATCTGAATAAAACTAATATAAAACAATTTTTAAAAACTAAAACATGGCCGAATCTATTTTATCCAGAAACTATAGGAAATTTGCAAACTAGATCAGAAAGAATCAACTAAAAATATTGAATAACCTAAGAGATATAGATTTTACAAAACTGGAACTATTCTGTTAAAAACAGAAACGAAACTAAACATAAAAAAACTAAAGCGCTAACGGGCCGAAACAGTGGGCGATCTGCAACTAAACTACGCTCGGGCGTTGAATAGGCTAATACGCGTACGGGTAAAAAAACGATCGGGCCGGTCTACACTAAACCAGAAACTAAACCAAAATAAAACCAACTAAAACCGATCTAATCTAAATAAAACCTAACCTTTCACTACTTCTAATCTACGCCGTACATGCGAGATCCAACGGTGGAGGGGCTCCGGTGGCTTACCGCGGCGGTTGACGGCGAAGGCGACTCGGGCGGCGACGGCGCGGTTGCCCTGGTGGTCCTGGGTGGCGGCGGAGACGTCAGGTGGGTGCGGCGGATCGAGGGGAGGTCGGGGGTGGAGTCGCTGGAGCTCGGGGATGACGGAGACGACCGGTGCGAGCTCGGGTGAGCTCCTGCTCCGGCGGGCGGTGGACGAGCTTGGGGCAACGGTGTCGGGGGCTCCTGGACAGGGAGATGATGTCAGCAAGGTGCGCGGGGAACCGGTGGTTCAGGTGGTGTAGTTTCGAAGGGCAGGGGGTGCTCACCGACGGCGGAAGTGGCGGCGAACCGAAGCGGCTGCGGCGAGATCGGGACGGCGAGGGCGTCGGCTCTGGTGGGTTTCGGGCGTAGAGTTTTAGGGGGTCAAGAGAGGAGGGGCTTGGCCTTTTATAGGGCATCATCTTGGAGGAGGGGGCGTCGCGGGATCGTGATCCCGAGAAAATCGCGGCGACGGGCGGCGGCGGTCGCATTCTGGCACGGTGTCGTGGGCGAGGGGAAAGAGATGAGGTGGGGCCGGCGCGTCGGTGAGAGAGGGAGAGAGGAGAGCGAGCGGGCGACCGGTCGGGAGGGGATTCGGGTGCGGCGCTACGCTGGGCTGGCGGCTCGGCGCTGGCTGGGCTGCGGCCTCGCTAGCTGGGCCGTCGGCCTGGCCAACAAGGGGGGGGTGGGCTTTTTGCCTTTTTTTGAATTAAGTCAGAAAAAAACTAAAAAAAGAGAAACAATAATATTTTTATATAGGACATATATATATCAATAAAATCAGAAAAACAAATCCTACAGCGTGAACATTTTTCGAGAGGCAAAACAGAAACTAAATAAAAAACATTTTTGTAGATTCCAAATAAAATCAAATTTGAATTCAAACTTTTTTGGCAATATTTTTGTCGGTGTACTAAAGTAGGGGTACCTTAGTACCCCGAACTTGTGCACGGGCAGTGGTAGCACCCCGCGGCAAGGCTTGCCAGGCGATCGCCAAGACTCTCCGTGGTCCCTTTTTGGGCCATCCAAGAGCAAAGTATTTAAGCCAAGGCCCCGGCAGGAGGAGCCTGCCGGGAAGGCCACCCGAAGAGAGCAAGGCCCCGGCAAGAGGAGCTTGCCGGGACGACCGCTTGAAGCACAAGGCCCCGGCAAGAGGAGCTTGCCGGGAAGGCCGACCGAGGCACGACAAGAGACTTGTTGCGACGCGCTCCGCGTCCCGGCAAGGACCGGTGAGCGACAAGCTCCCGGACGCGACAAGACATCAGCCGCGGCAAGGCGCTTGCCGCGGCAAGTCACCACCCCGCGCCTGCGCTCCAGCTCATCCACCCACGCGTCGCTCTGGGCCATTCCAGGTGTACGTGGCGAGAGGCTACGCAGCCAGGAGCATGCGGTGGCGAAGCAACGCTGACAGAGTAGCCATCGTGGCAAACGGTGGCGCTCCTGACGGTCCCCTTTCCTGCACCGTCTGGGCGATGCGGACGGGCATTTAATGCCCTTGTCCCCTGCCGTCAGAGTTAGGTATGTTAGCACTGTGCAAACAGCTGTCCCCAACACAGCGGTTTCCAGTTTTGCCCCCGCCTACGTTGCCACCTATGGGTAACCCCTTGCACATATAAAAGGAGGCCCCATGCGCAACGAGGGGGGAGGAGGCCATTCACGCTCGGTCTCGCCAGCAGCTCGCGTGTACTGTAGCACCACATGCTCTCGAGCAAGAACACAATACCCAACCACAAAGCAGCAGTAGGGTTTTACGCATCCGTGCGGCCCGAAGCTGGGTAAACCCCTCGTGTGCACCGCCTCGATCCGCTCTTCGTGCGACCTCCGCCCCCCGCCGAACCAAGAAAGGGGCTCGGTCCCCATAGGTGTTGGTGGAGGCAGATTTCCCCCCGACATCTTTGGCGCGCCAGGTAGGGGGCGTCGAAGTTGTGCGAACCTGATCCGGCGTCTGCACGGGCTAGATCTCCATCGTCTTCATGGACATGCCACCGAAGAAGAAGGTTCCGGAGGTGGCTGGTCCGTCCGCGTCGAACCCACCGCCCCTGGAGCAAGCGGGTGGTGGGGACGGCACCGGCGGCGGAACGGGCGCCACCGAGCCAGCTCATGGCGCCGCGGCGTCCGAACATGCACCGAGCTCACGGTGCCTCGACGTCCGAACATACGCCGACACCTCTCGGCGCAGGTAAGCCCTGGTATGACCAGGCAACCTCTCGCTCCATTCCATGGAACAGGGACAGTTAGCCCCACGGATCTCGCATACGGGCCACCTCGAGTGCTCGCTCATGCTGAGCTCGAGCAAGAGCAGCTGCGACATCTTTGACGCGCTGCTCCTCGAGGAGGACCGTCTTCAGGCCGCTGTGCGAGCTGCTCGCTACCAGCAAGCTTTGCGCCGCTTTTATAGCCGCAAAGTTAGTGCCAGAAATTTCGAGGAAGTGGGAAGGCCCTTACCGGGTGAAACAAGTCGCTAGGCCTGGCGCTGTCCGCCTTGAGACCGAAGATACCACTCCGGTGAGCAACTCCTGGAACGTTGGGCTTCTTCGTAAGTTTCGCCTGTAAGGCTCGGTTGTCGGACCCTGTCCGGCAACCACCCTTCTGTACAAAGTCTTGCCGCTGTTGCATGTGATCCTTTGTATAGAGCCAGGCGCAGACCCTGTGCGCAGATTGAGTTCATGTGCTCCGCGCACCTTGTCGATCTCATGCTATTTATCCTTTGCATGCATTATCTGACACTCTGTGCAGCACTGACCCCCGGTAAGCAACGGCGAGCCCCGTGTTTCGCCTTGACGGAAAACGACCTTGCCGGGTAGCGAGCCACGGAAAAGCTAAGTTGCCAAAGTTTGAGCAATCGAGTTTTTAAAAATTTGAGGTTATCTTCCTCGAACGACCGTACTTTGTATGGAAAACCTGTGCGCGGAGGGACCGGCTCGTGGCTAGTTGCGCCCTTACTTCGTTTCGAGTCCGCTCAACGACATAAGTGTGCTACAACCAAAGTGGCATCCTTACTTTGTTTCGAGCTCGCTCGACAGCTTAAGTGTGCTGCAACTGCAGTCGCAACACTTACTTTGCTTTGAGCCTGCTCAACAATTTAAGTGAGCTGCAGCTAGCCGCGTCAAGGTTTCTTGCCGGTAGTGGCGCCGCTGGCGGGCTGCTGATGTCCCGCACTCAGAGCCCGCGGTAAGGCGGAGGCCTACGCCGACAAGTCCCCAAAAGTGTAGGGCAAAACATACAGAGCACAGAGTCAAGTAGAGGAAATAACAGTGCAATCACTACCTAAGATAAAGTTATATTACAAGATAGTTTGTCGCGGCCCTAATGAATCGCTTTCATGACTTGGCCAGCAGCGACAAGAAAAGAAAAGGGGAGGCGGCCTAATCCACACGGTCGCCCTCGATCCTCTTGATCCCGGCCACCTTCTCCACAATGGGCGCGACGAGGGCCCTGATCTTCTCGAGGTCAGCGTCTGCTGGCAGGGATTTGAGGACGTTGGTGAGCCTGATGCCGGGGTTGCGGAAGGCGATCTTCACCAACACCTTCTCGAGGGCTCCGACGATGGCGTCGCGCGTCTCGCCGGCCAGCTGCTCTGGGATCGCGTTCCTGAGATGCTGAAGGGCCGACACCACGCCTTTGAAGAACGAAGTGAGCTTGGCGCTGGGTGGGAGGTTTGCGTCGGAGGGATACTCGTGACCCTCCATCCCCAGCAGCGATAGCTCCTTGTCGATGGAGGCGGCGATGTCCACCAGACCCTCCGTCCACTGCTCCACCATCGCCCTGAATTCGTTCTGGGTGACTGCGGCGCTCTCCAATAGCGCCTCGTTGTCCGCGACCTCCTTCCGCAAGATCACCTCTTGCTCCTTGGCGCTGTCCAGTGCCTTGGACAGGGTGTCCAGCTTCAGCTCAAGATCAGCGTTGGAGTCCCTGGCGGCATCAAGCTCCTTGATCTTCTCGGCGAAGCGGCCCTACAGCTTGCCGAGGGTGTGGGCACCCTTCTCGCGCTCCTGCTTGAGCGCGGCGAGCTCCTCATCGCTCGCCTTGAGATCAATGTCGAGCTGCGCCACCTTCGCCTCCAGCGCCTTCTTGGCAGCCTCGGCGGCCACGGCAGCATCTTGCGCTTTCTTGAGGGCTCCGCCAAGCGCTTGCTCGCGCGCGGCGACCTCCTCCTCATGGCTGGCGAGGCTGGCTTTCTGCTGCACCAGCTCGCCCTCCCGCGCGACCAGCCCCGCGGCGGCAAGCCTTTGCTGCTCCTCGGTTTCCGCCTTCTCGAGGATGAAGGTCGTCCGCGCCTTGTCGAGCTGCCTTCGCTCCTCCGCCAAGGATCGGAGGGCCTCCTGGTTGAGCTCTCGGAGCTCCCCGGCGCGCTTCTCCATGTCCGCTCCCGCCTTCGCGACAAGCACTTCCCGGCATTCCACCTGGGCTTGTCGGGCGCGGTAGAGCGACACCAGCTTCCGGAGCAGCCGCTCCTCCTCAGGCTCGCCGCCGCTGCTGCCTGGCGCATCAACCAGCATCAGCCCGGTGGAGGCGAGCACCTCTCCATCCAAGGTCTCCCCCTCGACCGGCGCCCTGGAAGTCGACTCCCAGGGGAGCTTGATGAAGATATCATCGCCGGCCTTTAGGTAGACGCCTGGCTGGGGCTCCTCGGGGCCCGACACAGCTGCAGAGGCGGGATCGACGGTCGGCGCAGCGCCTGGCGCTCCTGCGGCCCCAGGGCCGTCAGTACGATCGCCGGCCCCCTCGCCCGCGGCTGCTGCGGCAGCCTCGGCGGCCTCTTCGCCGGCCTGATCTTCAGCACCAGCCGTCTCTCCGGTGGCGGCCGCGTCGTCAGTATGGCCGCGCGCCTCCTCCTCGACGACGACCTCGGTTTCCATCGGGTCCATGGCGGACGGGTCTGAGGGCCAAAAGAAGGGGGGAAATCAAGCAACTATCCAAAGAAGAAGAACCCCAGGGGAGTTTCGAAGCAAGGAAGTTACCTGCGCCAGGGTCTGTAGTCGCGATCTCCGTTGCCGAAGGGTCGCCGGTGCTGTCCCTCGCCGGAGACTGCTCCCTCGCCGGGGACTGCTCCCTTGCCGGGGACGGCTCCCTCGCCGGGGACTCCTCCCTTGCCGGGGAACTCCCCCTTGGCGGTGTAGTTGTAGCGGGTGGCTCATCGGGGGCGGTATTCGGACGCTCCTGGTGGGGCTGCTCTGCTCCTACACAAATCATCAGCCAGATGTCAAGAAAACCGAAGGGTACCCGGGCGCGCCCAACGGCAGGAAGCAAATCATATGCTTACGCTGGGGGCTGCTCTGGGGGCTGCTCAAAGGATCAGTTGGCGGCTCCGACAAGGTCATCTCAGGCGCACCCCCTGCCGTCACGGTGGGCTCGTCGTCGAGGATGACCACCGGGACCTTGTCTCTCTTTGCCGCCCTTTGAGCCAGAGTCCTGAAAAGGGGCAAATTCAGAGGAAAGCAGATGAGATGCGAGACACAACTACAAGAATTGAAGAAACACAAGAACAGCGGGGATCTTACTCCTCTCCCTCTTCCTCGTCGGAGCTAAGCGCGGAGAAGTCGAAGACTGGCCCGCTTCTGGCGCGAGGAGGCGGAGGAGTAGGCTCCCTCGGCCGCTTGGCGGAGGCAGTGGTGGCGCTAGCCCAAGACGGCTTTGCCCCGGCCGCCGCCGTGGCGTGAGGGGCGGCAGGAGCAGGAGCAGCGGCTTGCGAAGACCCCGCTCCTGCTGAAACAGCGGAGCGCGTCACGCGGCACTGCGGCTGTTGGCTCGCTTGCCGTACCACCTCTCCGGCCTTGCGGAGACGCCTCCGTGGTTGAGCCGGGAGCTCCGCTTGCGACGAGCTGCCCGAGGGTCGGGAGGAAGAGGCGTCAGCCTCCGGCAAGCCGCTCGTACCCTCGGTGGACTCGTCCGCCCCTGCGCCGTGCCCGACAAGCTCTTCCTCGCCGGCAAACTCCGCTCGATCGGCAAGGCTTTCCGCCTCCGCTGCGTCCGCATCCGCCAATGTGAAGCCAAACTCGCCCGCGGCCGCGGCTGCCGCCGCCTCTTCCATTCTGGAGGCGATGCGCGCCAACTTTGCGTCGGTGGTATCTCGGGTGAGGCCCTTCTGCTCGTCGGCGTCGACTGGCTTCTCCACCAAGTCGTCGAAGAATGCCCGCACGACATCGTCGGCGGGCTCCTGCCAAGTGGAGTCGATCCCGTGCGAGTCGCACAGCGGCATCATTGCAAGGATGCGGCTGAGCGACGAATTGTTGCACAGCGGGGCGACGCCTCGCGGCAGCTTGAACCATTCGGGGTGCTCGGGGTCGTGCTTGAACAGCTCCCTGAGCGTCCCGTCAAGCTCCAAGACGGTGAAATTGAAGTTGAGGCCAGGGCGCAGCCTCATGATGTCCGTCGCATTCTGGAACTCCCAGGCGGGTCTCCCTTTCTCCTGCAGGGGAGCGATGCAGCGGCGGAGGAAATCTGCGCCAACGGCGCCAACTGTGAGCCCAGCACGCCTGAGCCGCAGGATCCGGGTGATGGCAATCTGCAGCTTGTCGTCGTCCGGAGCCACGTCGCTCCAATCCCTGCCGCGCACCACAGGAGTTTGGCGCACGGCAGTGAATGGCTGCGGGTTCTCCTCGACGATCAGGCACCAGTTTGCTCTCCATTCCTCCCATTTGCTGCGGAGCTCTCCCTCCAAATAAGCATCCTTCTTGCCGAGCTTCGAGATCCAGGCGATCCCGCCGGAGAGGGGCTCTCCTCTCTCTACTCGAGGCGTGAAGAAATGGCGGAAGAGAGCTATGTTTGGAAAGACTCCGACGAAATTTTCGCAAAGATGTGCGAAAATTGCCATGGTCAGGACAGCATTGGGGGTGAAATCAAGGAGATGGAACCCGTAGGTGTTCATGATGTCGCAGAAAAATTCAGAGAAGGGCAGGCAGAGCCCGCAATAGAAGAACAGAGCAAAGAAGGGATACCCGGTCGGATACTCCTTCTGGGTGGCGGCGGGAAGAACCCTCGTGCGCGGATGTGCTCGCATCCCCGTTGACCAGAAGAGGTAGTATTCCTCCCTCAGGACCAGCGCGTCGAGCTCAGGGGGGAAGGTCGCCTGCTCCTTTCGCAGCGCCTCAAGCCGCTGCGCCTCGGCCGACTTCACAGCCTTCCCCTTTCCCTTGTCGCCCTTCGGGGCCATGGCGGAAGCGGGGAGGGAGGTCGGCAGCGTCGGTAGCACTGGTGGCGGCGTAAGGGGCGGAGCGCTGCTTCTCTTGGGAAGTGGCGGAGGTTTTCGAGGAATCGCAACTGGCGGGTGGGCGGACTGCCCCTGTTTCCCCTGCTTATAAGGGGAGGAGGGGGGCGCTTCGCCTTTCCGAATAAACAAATCACCTGCGACGTGACGCATGCCTGCGGGGCTCAGCCCCGCACACGCCACCCACGTCACGCACGCCTCATCCCACGATGCCGCGTTCGACGCGTGCCGTTCGGGGAGAACGTGGTGGATGCAGAAGCAGATGCAGCGTGACCCAGGCCGCGCATGCCCGTGCACTCTTTTGGGCCTGGCCCAACAGCGCTCGGCACCGTGTATGGCCCAGGCCCGGGGGCTCCTGTCGGTGTACTAAAGTAGGGGTACCTTAGTACCCCGAACTTGTGCACGGGTAGTGGTAGCACCCCGCGGCAAGGCTTGCCAGGCGATCGCCAAGACTCTCCGTGGTCCCTTTTTGGGCCATCCAAGAGCAAAGTATTTAAGCCAAGGCCCCGGCAGGCTGCCACCCGAAGAGAGCAAGGCCCCGGCAAGAGGAGCTTGCCGGGACGACCGCTCGAAACACAAGGCCCTGGCAAGAGGAGCTTGCCGGGAATGCCGACCGAGGCACGACAAGAGACTTGCTGCGACGCGCTCAGCGTCCCGGCAAGGACCGGTGAGCGACAAGCTCCCGGACGCGACAAGACATCAGCCGCGGCAAGGCGCTTGCCGCGGCAAGTCACCACCCCGCGCCTGCGCTCCAGCTCATCCACCCACGCGTCGCTCTGGGGCCATTCCAGGCGTACGTGGCGAGAGGCTGCGCAGCCAGGAGCATGCGGTGGCGAAGCAACGCTGACAGAGTAGCCATCATGGCAAACGGTGGCGCTCCTGACGGTGCCCTTTCCTGCACCGTCTGGGCGATGCGGACGGGCATTTAATGCCCTTGTCCCCTGCCATCAGAGTTAGGTATGTTAGCACTGTGCAAACAGCTGTCCCCAACACAGCGGTTTCCAGTTTTGCCCCCGCCTACGTTGCCACCTGTGGGTAACCCCTTGCACATATAAAAGGAGGCCCCATGCGCAACGAGGGGGGAGGAGGCCATTCACGCTCGGTCTCGCCAGCAGCTCGCGTGTACTGTAGCACCACACGCTCTCGAGCAAGAACACAATACCAAACCACAAAGCAGCAGTAGGGTTTTACGCATCCGTGTGGCCCGAAGCTGGGTAAACCCCTCGTGTGCACCGCCTTGATCCACTCTTCGTGCGACCTCCGCCCCCCGCCGAACCAAGAAAGGGGCTCGGTCCCCATAGGTGTTGGTGGAGGCAGATTTCCCCCCGACAATTTTCTTCTGACATTTTTCTTTGGAGTGTCATGTTTACTCCTCTCATACTTTTTCTCAAGTATTTGTCAGGTACTTCTGAAATAAATTTCAATTGCCAAAATCAAATTCAAATTCAAATAAAACTCAAATGCCTCTGAAATTCCCAAATGCCACTCAATTCAAACAAAATGCATAGATGCTTAGCTATAATTGTAAAACATTCCAAGTTGAAGATTTGGGATGTTACATTCCAGCCGAGCCACGATGCACAGATGTTTGAATTTCACTCCCATCTCTTGCATGGGACCTAGAAATTCACCCAAGGACAGACATGTTATTTTTCGAACAACTTTGGTGCACTGGAGCATGTGCTTGTAGTTCAAATTTGAAGTATCCACATTAAATGCCCGGAAACTCAATTAATTTATAAAAAGGCGAAACGAGCCTGAAATAATTCCAAAATTTAGCACGGTACTTCTATTTGGTCTAATCTGGCTGTGTAAAAAAATAAGGCGGGAGAAGGTAGTGTACGTATGTCGTTTCGCACACGGAGGTGACACGTTCCCTCTCGGAACCACGAGCCTTCTTGAGGGAAGCTCCAGTTTGCAAGAAGCTTACACCAAAGCTTGTCCCAATTCGGCCAAAAATATTACCGCAACATGTTGGTGCCATGTCATGACACCACGCCAAGTTTCATGATTTTCAGGCGTGTTTTGAAATTACAAGAATTAAAAAACCAAGTTTCTCAATCTTTCCAGTCGAGCCACGACTCCCAGATGTTTGAATTTCACTCCCATCTCTTGCCTGGGACCTAGAAATTCGCCCAAGGACACACATGTGATCTTTCAAACAACTTTGGTGCATTGGAGCATGTGCTTGTAGTTCAAATTTGAATTATGCACATTAAATGCCAAGAAACTCAATTAATGTATAAAAAAGGTGAAAGGAGCCTGGAATAATTCCAAAATTTAGCACGGTACTTATATTTGGTCTAATCTAGCTATGTAAAAAAATTAAGGCGGGAGAAGGTAGTGTACGTATATCGTTTCGCACACGGAGGTGACACGTTCCCTCTCGGAACCACGAGCCTTCTTGAGAGAAGCTCCGGTTTGCAAGAAGCTTACACCAAAGCTTGTCTCAATTCGGCCAAAAAAAATACCGCAACATGTTCGTGCCATGTCATGACACCATGCCAAGTTTCATGATTTTCACGTGTGTTTCGGAATTACAGTAATTAAAAAACCAAGTTTCTCAATCTTTCCGGCCGAGCCACGACGCCCCGATGTTTGAATTTCACTCCAGTCTCTTGCATGAGACCTAGAAATTCACCCAGGGACACACATGTCATTTTTCAAACAACTTTGGTGCACTGGAGCCTGTGCTTGTAGTTCAAATTTGAATTATGCACATCAAATGCCCAGAAACTCAATTAATGTATAAAAAAGGCGAAACGAGCCCGGAATAATTACAAAATTTAGAACGGTACTTCTATTTGGTCTAATCTGGATGTGCACAAAAATTAAGGCGGGAGAAGGCAGTGTATGTATGTCGTTTCGCACACGGAGGTGACACGTTCCCTCTCGGAACCACGAGCCTTCTTGAGGGAAGCTCCGGTTTGCAAGAAGCTTACACCAAAGCTTGTCCCAATTCGGCCAAAAAAATTACCGCAGCATGTTCGTGCCATGTCATGAGACCATGACAAATTTCATGATTTTCAGGCGTGTTTTGAAATTACAGGAATTAAAAAACCAAGTTTCTCAATCTTTCCGGCCGAGCCACGACACCCAGATGTTTGAATTTCACTCCCATCTCTTGCATGGGACCTAGAAATTCACCCAAGGACACACATGTGATTTTTCAAACAACTATGGTGCACTAGAGCACGTGCGTGTAGTTCAAATTTGAATTATGCACATTAAATGCCCAGAAACACAATTAATGTATAAAAAAGGCCAAACAAACACGGAATAATTCCAAAATTTATCACGATGCTTCTATTTGGTCTAATCTGCCTGTGTAAAAAAATTGAGGCGGGAGAAGGCAATGTATGTTTGTTGTTTCGCACACGGAGGTGACACGTTCCCTCTTGGAACCAGGAGCCTTCTTGAGGGAAGCTCCGGTTTGCAATAAGCTTACACCAAAGCTTGTCCCAATTCGGCCAAAACAATTACTGCAGCATGTTGGTGCCATGTCATGACACCATGCCAAGTTTCATGATTTTCAGCCATGTTTTCGATTTATAGGAATTAAAAAACCAAGTTTCTCAATCATTCCGGCTGAGCCACGACACCCAGATGTTTGAATTTTATTCCCTTTTCTTGCATGGGACCTATAAATTCACACAAAGACACACATGTGATTTTTCAGCTAACTTTGGTGCATTGGAGCATGTGCTTGTAGTTCAAATTTGAATTATGCACACTAAATGCCCAAAAACTCAATTAATGCATAAAAATGCCAAACAAACCCGGAATAATTCCAAATTTAATCATGACACTGATGTACTAGTTGCATGTTCACTGTACGTAAATGTTCTAGCAATTCAAACACCATCATTTCCCTCTGTAACACCATTTTGTCTTTCAAAACATAATGAAAAATCAGGTATACCACAAACAGTTTACTAGAAAGAATCATGTAGGGTGCGATATAAAATATCTTGGCGCACCGTCTTGTCTGGCTTACGCAGGAAGCTTCATCATCTACAGTCCACCGCCCCCGCTTGAACCACACTTGCATGCAAGTTTCTCGCGGCACCGAGCGAATTTTTTTTGCCACCGCGGAAATATCTATCTCCCCGCCCCCTCCCTCCTACCAAAAGCCACATTTCCACTGTTCCTCCTTGCTTTCGAAGTTCAAACCTTCACTACTGCTTACTGGTAGCTCAGCCTCCTCGCTGGTGACCCTTCTTCTTGCAGCGTCGCCTCCTCGCCGGCTACCCTTCTTCTTGCAACGCCGCCTCCTCGCCGACGACCATTCTTCTTGCAGCGCCGCCTCCTCGCCAGCGACTCTTCTTGTTGTTGCGCAGCCTCCTTGCCGCCGACCCTTCTTCTTGCTGTGCGGCCTCGTCGATATGGTCAGGTAATCCACACCCACCCACACCATCCTCCTCATTTCCCGTCCCACATGCCCCGACTGACAGAGCAACACCTTCCACCGAAATCACTGCCCCCTCCTCCAATTAAGCGCCGCCCACAGCCATTTTACACGCAGTATAACATGGAGCTGAGTAGCATGCGGCCGCACGCACGAACGAGGTCGCTATGGCTGACATGCGTGTCGACCGCCAGATCTTGGAGGAGCACCTCGTCTTCGAGGCCACCGTCGACACCACCGCGCGGTTGTCTACTTTAAAATATAGTTCATGATGTTTTCTCGAGGCCACCGCCAGTGCCTTCTAGTGATTTGTCCTCTGTAATGTTAATATGCAATCTGATGTTCAGTTAACAGTTTGGTCCTCTGAAATGTAATGTTCAGCTAACACTTCGGTCCAACAATTGCTACATTTCATAGTATTGTTCTCAAGCATTCTTTGTTTTGTTAACTGTCTTATCTTCTAGTACATGTTTCTAATCTGCAATGTCGTGCTCAGTTAACTATTTTGGTTCATTTGGTCTGCTGTCCATTTAACTGTTTAGTTCAGTTCTGCAATTTGTTTTTCATTTGTTGTGGGTAAAATTTTGTATTGTTATGCATGTGACACTAACCAAATTTGGCTGTACTCAATACATATTCTACTGATAGTATGGCAACTCTCAATTAACCTGATCAAGATCTTCCTTATGTGTGTTGCAGGGAAACAATGGGAGACACTGCGGTTTACCATCGAGGTTTGTTAGCGCGGGGTCCTTTGGCTAATATCACATTATTGTGCAGTTGCGGGAATCATTCTAATATTTAGGTTTCTTACAATTTGGTCTTGCACATGTAGGTCCTGCTGTCAGAGGCTTAGACCCACTGTTCGACCCATTTTGCATATGGGGAAATGAGATGTCCATGAATATCAGTCAAGTCAAGACACTCGGAAAGATTGTTAGGATGAAGAAACTTGCGACAAATAACAGCAAGATCTTTGTTTGCACAATGAAGAAGACATCAATCAACTATAGGATGGTACCAACTCTTTTACCTTGTTTTTACCCCTTGCGCCATTTCAAAATTTACAACAGTGATTTATGCATAGCTTTGTTTTTAGTACTTTTCAAAGAAGTTCACCAATGATTCAAACCACCTGCATGGTCAAGAGGCGAGGAAGGTATTCATTCAACACCCATGGTACAATATTGAAGTCTTGCTGAAGAGGACGAAGGTTGGTCGGGCAATTATCCATAGCCACACTCTGTCCCTTGCAGGTTCGAGAAACCAGGGATCATCTTTTCTTCAACTGCAACTTCAGTTTTAGAGTCTGGAATTATCTGCAGGTTGATTGGGCTTCTGGCGACTCAATGTCTGATCTGGTTATTCAGGCTAGGAATCGTTTTGATAAACCCTTTTTCTCTGAAGTGGTGTTCACTGCATGTTGGAATATCTGGATCATTAGAAATGCCAAAGTCTTTAGAAATGAGAGGGCCAACTTTAATAAATGGAGAGGTGCTTTTAGGCATGATATATCTCTATTACAATATAGGATTAAATCAGCCTACAAGGATGATCTCCTCAAGTGGATCTCTTTCCTTCCCCCTTAAGCCTTAGTGTAGTAAGGTTTTTCTACCCCCCCCCCCTTTCATAGTCTAGTTTTTGTTCTAGATTACCCCTTGTAATCAGCTTGTTGTACCTGTTTCTTTTTTATTAATAAAGTTGTGATATGCTGTGGGGGTGTTGCCCCACATTTCCCAGTCAAAAAAATTATCCATAACCACTGGCCTAAAGTTGCAAGGACATTTAACATCACTGAAGGCTCAATATTTTCCTTCCGCTTCTGCAGTTTCCCAGATGAGATTCATCTGTCTATTTACCGTGTATGATGCTACTTTCCAAAGGTTTTTGATGTTGCATGTGAAACTTGGTGCTGTTGTGTAATGGCGTAACTGAGTGCCGAAGCTATCTGATGTAATTAGATTATGAAATCCTAGTTGCTTTTATATGGATATGAAATATCTGGCGTGTTTCATAAGAAATATTAGTTTTATTAGTACATGGATTATCAATAATAGGCTAATTACCCTGCTTATTGGGGTTTTCTATTGCAAACGGTTACTCAGACATCACCGTGGGCGATGAACTCAAACAACCTGCACGGTTTCTAGAAAGTAGGCATGTTCGATCAACTAACAATCACACACGGCTTCCAGCAGCGAACTGTTTGCGTTAGACCACCTTACACACACGTTTCCACACAAAGAATTGAGTGGGATGTACATACCTACGGAAATGATTTTCTGGGATTCACCGTGTGGGATGTACACACCTATGGAAATGATTTCTGGGATTCACCGTGTGGGATGAACATACCTACAGAAATGATTTCTGGGATTCACCGTGTGGGATGTACATACCTACGGAAATGATTTCTGGGATTCATCGTGTGGGATGTACATACCTACGGAAATGATTTCTGGGATTCACCGTGTGGGATGTACATACCTAAAGAAATGATTGGGTTTCCATGCCTCGCCCGATCGCACACGGCCCCAACCTGGGTCCCACGAGGGCCTATCCCCGACGATTTCTGGGCCATGTGGGAAGGACCCCCCCCTATCACCCACACTCACTTGGCGACGGTTCCAAATGTCGTCGCGGAAAGGGGTTTTAAACCATTTGTTTAGGATGTCGATGTACCAGTGTGGGTTCCCAAGACCACATCAAGTTCTACTTCATCAAGTACGACTACAACTCCAAGGATTCCCATCAAGTTAATGTGGATCCTGAAGAAGAAGAACTAGAGAGTTCTTGAGGGTGACTCCGCCAACATACTTCACTCATATTTATTTTGGCAATGACAAGTGCAATCAACTTCCACATCTTGCACTAGATCAAGGAGTCACAAACCCTCTTGTCGGTAAGTCAAGGGACAAGGTAACCTAATGCTTTCATGGACATCATCTTGTGTGTACTTCACTCTATGTCTATGGATATCCTTGTTTGTTCCTTGTGGGACTAACCCATGTAGGTATTGAAAGTGCAACTCACTCCAATGGATAGCTCCAAATGATCTACATCAACATTAGCATCCACATCTTCAACATCTATATGAAGTCATCATCGACAAAACCCAAGGTTAGTTCATCCCTCTTTGGGGGGATATACATCTAGGGGGAGCTTTACTCTAATAATTGAGCCAAAGCAACTCTAATGATGTGAACACAAAAATGCTTTATGTAAAAGTGGTAACCCCACTTGTGCTTAAACGATGAGTATGACCTACGCTCAAATGTTCTCATTTGACTCCTCAGTCAATATACTCATATATAGATGACCAAGTCATTGCCAATTGCTTGATAGATGCTAGAGTGTTTGTGCATGCTTTGCCACATGATGAAGCTATGTACCTAGGGTAGGGGCACGGACCTGTCCTAAGTGCCCTACCCAAGGACATCCCTAGAAGAAGTCACCTTTCAATCGACTTGGAGGTATCCCACTCGACGGATTCAAGACACTCGACCACTAAGCCGTCACTCGACCACTAAGCCATCACTCGACTGCTAGGAGATCTAAAGTCACTCCGCACACAAACGGTTGGTCATTAATTAGCTTTTATGGTCATCATAGCACTTTATTAGGGGCGTTACCAGTAACTCCCAGCCTTAATGTACTTTAAACCCTGCATTACTGAGGGCTGGAGGGGCCTGGCGAACACTATATAAGCCACCCCCTCCTCAGTGTCAAGGGTACGCACCCCTGTTATTCATATGCATATAATCCAATCGACCGCCTCCGGGCACCGAGACGTAGGGCTGTTACTTCCTCCGAGAAGGGTCTGAACTCGTAAACCTCGTGTTCTTACAACTCCTCCATAGCTAAGATCTAGCCTCTCCATTCATACCCCCTACATTACTGTCAGAGTTAGAACCACGACAGTTGGCGCCCACCGTGGGGCAGGAGTCTTAGCGCCTAGTTCGAGAAGTTGCGATTTTTCCGATCTCTTTGATCATGGTTTCGGGCGGAGTTTTGGTCGAGGGCCGCGAGATCCGTCTCGGCGCGCTCACGTTCATCGCCGATGACTCCGCTTGGCTCCAGGAGGCTCCGCTTGACGTCGATGCGCTTCCCGTCCGCAGGGCGACACACTTTCGCTCATGCGTCCGTGGCGTCCTCCTGCGGCAGCCGTCGACCCAGTATCGGTCGGCCCTGTGACGTCTTCCCGCTCTGTCCCTCGCCGGCGCAAGCGCTCTGGTCGGTCGAGGCTTCAGAGGTGGGTGAGACATGCGGTGGCCCGCCAATCGGCCACGCCACAAGTCACGGCGATCGAGCCCGACGAAATGCTCTACGGCCTGTTCGACTGGCTCCGCAGAGACTGCGTCGGAATGCGACAGCAGTGACCCAGCGGCGGAGGTTTTGGTAATCGATGGACCAAGCAGTCCTACCGGTTTCCCCCGCACTGATGGAGGTGCAAATGGGGGCGACCCGTCGCATCCCCACGAGGAGTATCTCCCCGAGCCTCTCACGTCATCGCAGCGTGAGGAACTTCGCCGCCGGAACATGGATGCACTTCACACTCCTATTGTTGGAGAAACCCCCGAGGCCCGGGCCTTGGAGAACGTGCGCTTGGCTAACTTGGCCGAGCACACTCGACTGGAGAATTTCCAGCGAGCACTTGACGAGCGAGCGCGTCAACGGGTTCCAAAATCCAGTCGATGTCAGCTCTTTCCGCCTCCGCAGGTATATCGAACTCCGATTTAGAATTTGGCAGCTGCAGCCTGTATAGCTGAGTCAATTCAGCCCTCCCAGTCAGAGGCTGGCAGAGGCTTGTTGCAAATCAGAGCGTTGCTCCGGGCAGCGAGAGACCAGAATTCCGCTGTTTCTCAGTCACGGAACAGGGTCCATAGCCGAGCCGTTGCAGCGGATACAGTCCAGTCGGCTCACAGCCCAAGATCGCCCCCGAGGCGTGAGGGACGTGGAGACCGGCATGATCAGCACAGAAGGAATGAGCAGTATGATCACCGATTCGATCATGATGATCGACGTCGAGTGCCAACCCCTCCCCCGAGGAGTGGATCATATGTGCCTCGACAGCAGGATGACAGATGCCCTCATAGTGTTGGGCGAAGAATTCCAGTCGACCCCAGAGAACCGGGCTTTGATGCGAGATCCATTCTCGTTCAAGGTTTGGTCGACAAGAACAGAGCTCACCGAGAAGGCCACGACAGAGATGCGCCTACCAGTAGCAGAGTACATGTTTCAGGACCGAAGTGTTTCAGTCGAGCCATCAGAGCCGCTGTGATTCCTCCCAATTTCAAGTTGGCGACTGGAGTTAGTAAGTTCACCGGTGAGTCCAAGCCCGATACTTGGCTCGAAGACTACCGAGTGGCTGTCCAGATTGGCAGTGGCAACGATGAGGTGGCCACGAAGCACCTGCCTCTCATGTTAGAAGGCTCGGCCAGAGCGTGGCTGAATCAGTTAGCTCCCAGCAGCATTTACACTTGGGAGGATCTCTCCCGAGTGTTTGTAACAACATTCGAAGGAACATGCAAGCGACCTGCAGGTCTTACGGAATTGCGGTCTTGCGTACAGAATCCGAATGAAACTCTGAGGGATTACATCCAGAGGTGGATCACGTTGCATCACACAGTGGAAAATGTACCAGATCATCAAGCAGTTTGTGCCTTTAAAGAAGGCGTTAAATATAGAGAATTGAATCTGAAGTTCGGTCGAACCGGAGAAATGTCTCTGAATCGGATGATGGAGATTGCCACCAAATATGCCAATGGTGAAGATGAGGATCGACTCCGGAGTGGCAAGCATAAGTTAGTCGCCCAGGAAACCGGAGGAAATTCCAGTCGGAAACAGAAGCGGAAAGCAGAGCCAGCGGCTCCTGGGGAGGCCCTGGCCGTAACCCAAGGAAAATTTAAGGGGAAACCCAAAGGGCCTTGGAACCCTAAGAAAGTTAAAGACCAAGATGGAACGATGTCTTGGATCTACCGTGTCACATCCACACCAAGAAAGATGAAGAGGGTAAACTTATTTACCCTAAGCATACCACTCGACAGTGTCGGCTCTTGATCCAGCAGTTCCAGGGAAAACAGTCCAAAGATAACGAGAAAGAGTCAGATCAAGTGGAAGACAAGGAAGACAGTGATGGATACCCCCAGGTTAATTCCACCTTGATGATTTTTGCCGATGTCGAAAGCAAAAGTCGACTGAAAGTTATCAATCGGGAAGTAAATATGGTTGCTCCAGCAACTCCCAGTTATCTGAAGTGGTCTCAGACTGCCATCAAATTCGACCAGTCTGATCACCCCACGCACATTGACACCCCTGGGAGGCAAGCTTTGGTGGTCGACCCGGTTGTCGAAGGCACTCGACTGACCAAAGTCCTGATGGATGGTGGCAGTGGTTTGAACATACTGTATGCGGAAACATTGAAAGGGATGGGCATTCCGATGTCCAGGCTCGGTACCAGCAACATGAGTTTCCATGGAGTCATTCCTGGGAAGAAAGCCGAGTCACTTGGCCAAATTGCTCTTGATGTGGTTTTCGGTGATTCCAAGAATTACCGCAAGGAAAAGTTGACATTCGAAGTTGTGGATTTCCAAAGTGCTTATCACGCTATTTTGGGCAGACCAGCTTATGCACGCTTCATGGCACGACCATGTTATGTGTATCTCAAATTGAAGATGCCTGGTCCCAAAGGTGTGATCACTATTAAAGGCAATCGGAAGAAAGCAGAAGAGTGTTTTCAGAAAGGCTCAAAGATTGCTGATGCTTAGATGGCAGTGGTCGAGCTGCAAGAGTATTAGAAGACTGCAGATCCGAGTGAGTTGTTACGAGCCAAGAAGCCCGCTTCAGAATCAGCTTTTCAGTCGTCCGGTGAAACGAAGCCAGTTCACATTCACCCGACCGATCCGAATGCTGCTCCAACTCACATCTCAATGACGCTCGACTCCAAATAGGAAGAAGCGCTCATCCAGTTCCTCCGTGAGAACTGGGACATCTTCGCATGGAAGCCTTCTGACATGCCTGGAGTTCCCAGGGGACTGGCTGAGCACTGCCTACGAGTCGACCCGAAAGTTAAACCTGTCAAAGAACATCTTTGACGGTCCGTCGTCCAAAAGAGGAAGGCTATTGGTGAGGAGGTGGCTCGGCTCTTAGCAGCGGAGTTCATCCGAGAGATTTACCACTCCGAGTGGCTCGCCAATGTTGTCATGGTCCCCAAGAAGGACAAGTCACTTCGCATGTGCATTGACTTTAAGCATATCAATCGGGCCTGCCCGAAAGATCATTTTCCTCTCCCTCGCATCGACTAAATAGTTGACTCGACCGCGGGGTGTGAGCGATTGTCTTTTCTAGACACCTACTCCGGGTACCATCAGATCCGTCTGTATGGACCCGACGAGATCAAAACTGCTTTCATCACTCCATTCGGGTGCTTTTGTTATGTCACCATGCCTTTCGGCCTCAAGAATGCCGGAGCCACGTTCATGAGGATGATTCAGAAGTGTTTGCTCACCCAAATCAGTAGGAATGTGGAAGCATACATGGATGATATTGTGGTCAAGTCACCGAAAGGTTCCGACATGCTGACTGACCTAGCTGAAACCTTTGCCAACCTTAGGAGGTACGATATCAAGCTCAATCCATCAAAGTGCACATTCGGAGTTCCAGGCGGAAAGTTACTCGGTTTTCTCGTTTCTGAACGAGGAATCAACGCCAATACTGAAAAGGTTGGAACTATACTTCGGATGAAGCGTCCTGTGCGCGTGCACGATGTCCAGAAGCTTACAGGTTGCTTGGCCGCTTTAAGTCAATTCATCTCTCGGCTCGGTGAAAAGGCATTGCCTCTTTACCGACTGATGAAGAAGTCAGACAAGTTCGAGTGGACTCCAGAAGCTGATGCAGCGTTTGTAGAGCTCAAAGCCCTGCTCTCCACCCAGTTGGTGCTTGCTGCCCCAATCAGCAAAGAGCCTTTGCTGCTTTACGTTGCAGCCACGGGACAAGTTGTCAGTATAGTACTTACGGTCGAGCGGGAAGAAGAAGGAAAGGCCTTCAAGGTTCAGCGCCCAGTATACTATGTTTCTTAAGTTTTGACTCCTTCAAAGCAAAGATATCCTCATTATCAGAAGCTCGTATATGGGATTTATATGACCACGAAGAAGGTTGCACATTACTTCTCTGACCACACCATTACAGTCGTCAGCGACGCCCCACTGTCAGAGATTCTGCACAACAGAGATGCAACTGGTCGAGTGGCAAAATGGGCGATTGAACTCCTTCCCCTAGATATCAAGTTTGAGGCAAAGAAGGCTATCAAGTCCCAAGCAATTGCAGATTTCGTCGTCGAGTGGATTGAACAGCAACTACCGACTCAAGTTCACTCGGAGCACTGGACCATGTTCTTCGATGGATCTAAGATGCTGAATGGTTCCGGTGCTGGGGTAGTATTGGTTTCCCCCCGAGGAGATAAGCTCAGATATGTTCTCCAGATTCACTTCGATTCCTCCAATAACGAAGCAGAATATGAAGCACTTTTGTATGGGTTACGCATGGCCATTTCACTCGGCGTCCGTCGCCTCATGGTCTATGGCGACTCAGATTTGGTGGTTAATCAGGTGATGAAGGAGTGGGACGTCAGGAGCCCAGCTATGACTGGTTATTGCAATGCAGTGAGAAAGCTAGAAGAGAAATTCGAGGGGTTAGAGCTTCATCACATACCCCGACTGAAAAATCAAGCAGCTGATGATTTGGCAAAGATAGGTTCCAAGAAAGAAGCCATTCCTAGCAATGTGTTTCTGGAACACATCCACTCGCCTTCAGTTTAGGAGGATCCTTTCACAGATGAAGCCCCGCAGCCAAAGAGTGCCTCAGATCCGACTGAAGTCGAAATTCCAGAAGTGGTCGACCTAATCATGGAAGTCTTGACAATCACCCCCGACTGGACGATACCGTACATCGCGTATATCCTGAGGAAAGAACTCCCGGAGGAAGAAGAAGAGGCTCGACAGATCGTCCGTTGATCCAAGGCCTTTACAGTCATAAAGGGACAGTTGTATACAGAAAGCGCGACTGGAGTCAGTCAGAAGTGTATAACACCAAAAGAAGGTCAGATAATCCTTGATGATATCCACTCGGGGACCTGTGGTCACCATGCGTCCTCTCGGACCATCGTGGCTAAAGCATACCGAGCGGGATTTTACTGGCCAGGAGCAAACGAAATGGCAAAAGAAATAGTCGACAAGTGTGAAGGGTGCCAGTTCTACTCCAACATGTCGCACAAACCCGCATCAGCCCTGAAGACCATTCCACTCGTCTGGCCCTTCGCTGTTTGGGGACTGGATATGGTTGGTCCACTGAGAACAGGCAGGAGCGGTTTCACACATGTGCTTGTGGCAGTCGACAAGTTTACCAAATGGATTGAAGCTAAGCCTATCAAGAATCTTGATGCTTGCACTGCTATCAGTTTTATCAGGGAGTTAACATTCAGATATGGAGTCCCGCATAGTATCATCACTGATAATGGGTCAAACTTTGTTTCAGACAAGTTCAGAGCTTTTTGCGCCTCGCAAGGCATACGAGTCGACTATGCATCGGTCGCTCACCCCCAGTCGAATGGACAAGCAGAAAGGGCAAATGGTCTGATTCTCAAAGGGCTGAAACCTCGGTTGATGCGTGATCTCAAGCATGCAGCAGGCGCATGGGTCGACGAGCTTCCATCAGTTCTTTGGGGATTGAGGACCACCCCGAATCGGTCGACTGGAAGAACCCCGTTTTTTCTGGTCTACGGAGCGGAAGCCGTCTTGCCGAGTGATCTGCTTCACAATGCACCCCGAGTCGAGCTCTACTCCGAAGCTGAAGCAGAACAAGCCCTGCAAGACACAGTTGATCTCCTGGAGGAAGAAAGAGAAATGGCTATGATCCGATCGACCATTTACCAACAAGACTTGCATCGATTCCATGCCAGAAACGTGAAGATTCAAGCCTTCCAAGAAGGAGATTTGGTCCTCCGAGTGGATCAACAGAAACCACACAAGCTCGCTCCTACCTAGGAAGGCCCCTTCATCGTCACCAGAGTCCTCCACAATGGAGCGTATCACCTTTACAATGTCGATCGCCAGATTGATGAGCCACGAGCTTGGAATGCGGAACTGCTCCGCCCCTTTTACACTTGAATTCTCACTCAGATGAGATGTAATAAGAGAAACTTCTGTAGTCTATTTATCAAAGACAAGAGTGTTACAATTTTTCCAGTAATTGTTGTTGCTTTTGTTTGCGTGTGAAATCCCCCAGTGGGTGGCTTACCTGCGAATCCGTTTCGCCTAAGTCTATATAAAAAAATCCTACCGAGTGGAGAGCCAGCCTCCCACTCGGAGGCTTAGCTGCGAACCCGTTTCGCCTAAGTGTTTAAAAATCCTACCGAGTGGAGAGCCAGCCTCCCACTCGGGGGCTTAGCTGTAGTCCAGTACTCGCCTAAGTTTGAAAAATCCTACCGAGTGGAGAGCAGACCTCCCACTCGGAGGCTTAGTTGCAGCCCAGTGCTCGCCTAAGTGTTTAAAATCCTACCGAGTGGAGAGCAAACCTCCCACTCGGGGGCTTAGCTGCAGTCCAGTACTCGCCTAAGTTTGAAAAAATCCTACCGAGTGGAGAGCAGACCTCCCACTCGGAGGCTTAGCTGCAGCCCAGTGCTCGCCTAAGTGTTTAAAATCCTACCGAGTGGAGAGCAAACCTCCCACTCGGGGGCTTAGCTGCAGTCCAGTACTCACCTAAGTTTGAAAAATCCTACCGAGTGGAGAGCAGACCTCCCACTTGGAGGCTTAGCTGCAGCCCAATGCTCGCCTAAGTGTTTAAAATCCTACCGAGTGGAGAGCAAACCTCCCACTCGGGGGCTTAGCTGCAGTCCAGTACTCGCCTAAGTTTGAAAAAATCCTACCGAGTGGAGAGCAGACCTCCCACTCGGAGGCTTAGCTGCAGCCCAGTGCTCGCCTAAGTGTTTAAAATCCTACCGAGTGGAGAGCAAACCTCCCACTCGGGGGCTTTGCTGCAGTCCAGTACTCGCCTAAGTTTGAAAAAATCCTACCGAGTGGAGAGCAGACCTCCCACTCGGAGGCTTAGCTGCAGCCCAGTGCTCACCTAAGTGTTTAAAATCCTACCGAGTGGAGAGCAAACCTCCCACTCGGAGGCTTAGCTGCAGCCCAGTGCTCGCCTAAGTGTTTAAAATCCTATCGAGTGGAGAGCAAACCTCCCACTTGGGGGCATAGCTGCAGTCCAGTACTCGCCTAAGTTTGAAAAAATCCTACCGAGTGGAGAGCAGACCTCCCACTCGGAGGCTTAGCTGCAGCCCAGTGCTCGCCAAAGTGTTTAAAATCCTACCGAGTGGAGAGCAAACTTCCCACTCGAGGGCTTAGCTGCAGTCCAGTACTCGCCTAAGTTTGAAAAATCCTACCGAGTGGAGAGCAGACCTCCCACTTGGAGACTTAGCTGCAGCCCAGGGCTCGCCTAAGTGTTTAAAATCCTACCGAGTGGAGAGCAAGCCTTCCACTCGGGGGCTTAGCTGCAGTCCAGTACTCGCCTAAGTTTGAATAATCCTACCGAGTGGAGAGCAGGCCTCCCACTCGGAGGCTTAGCTGCAGCCCAGTGCTCACCTAAGTACGAAACACATCCCAATCCGCAAGGACGACGAGGTGCAAGTCGACTGCTACCTTCTCCTTCGGAGCTACACCACAAATACGAAGTTATTATGAGTGAGGAACAAGTTCCACTCAACAGATATTCATGAAGATATTCAACGATAAATCAAGTTCAGATAAGACCCAAAGGTCCCAGACCTCAGATCAAAGTACTCGAGCCTTCAGCTCGACAGAGTTTAACGGTTACAAAATCCACTCGGCATTCCGAGGCAAATTTAAAGTGAAGCATAAAAGTCTTATTCCTCAGGCGGAGGACTGGAAGGGGCGACGAACTCGTCCAAGTCGATCCCGTCTGCAATGCGAGTGGCTGCAGCAATGAAAGTCTCCATGAAGTCTTGAAAGTTGTGCTTCCTGGTATTGGCAACTTGGATAGCAGCCAGCTTTTCCTCTCGCGCCTCCTTGCAATGGACGCGGACCAGGGACAAAGCGATGTTAGCACCACACCTAGCAGAAGATTTCTTCCATTCCATCACTCGACCAGGAACGTCATTCAGTCGACTCATCAGAGACTCAAGGTCATTTGGAAGCGTCGTCCTGGGCCAGAGCGACGTGTCGATCCGCGACACTGCAACCTTCAGTCGGGCCAGATAATTAACCACACCTGCAACACGAGACTCCAGTCGGAGCACATTCATAGCAGCTTCATCCTTCACCGGGGAGTTAATGGGGTCCAAGCTTCTCTCCACTCAACTGGTCTCCTCCTCGAAGTTCTGGCATAATTCTGTTAACACAAGTCAAAGATAAGACAGCGAGTCTGCATGAGCTTAGTGACGACAAGCCAGTCAGGTAAAAATGGTTACCCTCAAGCATGACGAACAGCTTCTTGTTGAGTCCATCGAGATAAGCCTCCAGATCGTTCCTCTTCCCTACCAATTCACTGGCCTTGTCACCTAGAGCTATCTTGTCATTCTTCAGACGGTTGACCTCTTGGTTAGCCGCGTCGAGAGCAGTTTTCAGTCTAGAGTTTTCCTTTTCAAGGGTTCTGGCTGAAGCCAGTTTTTCTTCAGCAAGCTTCGTTTTGTTCAAGGCTTCCTTCTGCGCTTCAGCAAGGTCATGGTCCTTCTTCTTCAGAGCCTCCTCCAGTTTATCTATGGAACGACAAGTGAGATCAACATCGAGAATGGCCAGAAAGAAAGGACAGTTGTCAAAAGCTCACCAGCCATGCCTTTCGCTTCGTCTCTCGCCTTCTGCAAGTTCTCTTGCGCAAGCTTCAAGTCAAAGTTGAGCTGGATCTGTTTGTTTTCCAACTCAGTATAGCGAGCCACAAGCTCGCAGGATTTCTGCGAATAATCAGTCGACGGATATTAAGGATAGGTTACTTCCGAGTAACTAAGAGAAAATGGTGGTGTTTCTAAGACTACAGCCGAATCAAAAACATTCGACAGTAGTCTCGGGGACTACACCCAGTGGGTGCACTCAGCGTGCCCCCACTGGTTCGACCAAAAAAAATCGACTGCCCGCAGTTGACAATGTACAGTGGGTGCTCTCAGCGTACCCCCACTAGATACAAGATTCCATTCGACATGGCCTGACCAGACCGAGTGAAGAAGTTCGAATAAAACAACACAATCTAAAGACTACAGTCGACTACCAGAAGTCCATCGTAGTCTCGGGGACTACACCCAGTGGGTGCACTCAGCGTGCCCCCACCGGTCCAAAAATTCAATCGACACAACCAGTGGGTGTACAGATACAAAGATCTTCTAAAAAGAGAGTCTTCAGATAAGCATATCCTAACAGAACAAGCAGCAATCGACTGACCTGGACATTGCTCTGAAGAGCTGAACTTGCATCATAAGCCGCTTGGCTAGCTTCCCGGACCACCTTCACTTGCTCCATCATGATTCCCGCCTGGCGTATGGCTTCTTTAGCGGCACCCACCTGATCCTCAGGGACGTGGTGTATGGCAAAAAGCGAAGGTTGATCTGCAGTCGACGATGAAGGCCAGGCACTTGTGAGAGGCTCAGCGAAGGTCACGGAAGTCCGAGTGGCATTACCGCCCTCCCGAACTACGGCCTCAGGCGCCGAGGTAGTTTGTGGGGTCTTGCCAGCCGGTGCCTTCCTGTTCCTTCTCGCCCTCAGAGGCACTTCGTCGTCGTCATCAGGGAGGTCAATGACATGAGGAGGAGCTACAAGAAAAATCCAAAGTTAAAGATGAAAATCCAATCGACCGGAAGAGATCATCAGTCGACTAAAAGCGGAGCATCTGAAATCGTACCAGGGTTGGAGGTAACAACATCTTCCATATCTTGATCATCGTCCTTGGCAGAGATCTCTGAGGTAGCAGCGCTGCAAATTTCGAAAATCAGTCGGATTATTCAACGAATCGACCAAGGATCCGTCCACGGTCAACAAAGGGAAACAAGTTCTATTATTACCCGGAAATGGTGGGGACAGTCATCTTCATCTTAGGCAGAGCCTTTGGCGGCTTGGACGGCGTCGCTCGTGGGTGCTTGGGAGCTTTTTCTGTCGGCGCTGGAGAAGTGGTCCGATGGTGCTTCGACGACTACCCGACAGGGACGGTCGCCTTACCACGTTCCCGCATAGGGTTGTGGGTAAGCTTGGATCGCCTTTCTGAGCGGGGAGGTTCGATTTCTTCCTCCTCCTCTTCACTGGAGTCATCGTCGTCATCCCCCTCTCCTTCGCCGTCAGATTCCCACTCCTCTCCACTTTCGCCTCCACTCGCCTCCCCTTCCTCGGCCTACTCCTGCGCTCCATTGGGCATCGAGTACATCTCAGTAATATCCTGAAGGACAGCAAACAAGACAAAAGTCAATCGAGTGATTCAATGAGAACAAATCAAAAAGCAAGATTACAGTCGGAAACGCAAGGTCAGACCTTGTCCACTTCGTATGTGTGGTCGAGTGGAGGAATCCTCCTGGCTCCTCGGGGGTTGTCCTTGTTCCCTGTGATACTCGACAGCCATCCTTCCAGCATCTCGTCAGTGGCCTCCTCCGGATAAATCCGAGTGGTGTCATCGAGACCCGAGTACATCCACATCGGATGGTCACAAGCCTGAAGCGGTTGGATGCGCCTCCGAAGGAAGACTTCCAACAAGTCCATGCCAGTCACGCCCTCGCGGACAAGCTGAACCACTCGACCGACCAGCACCTTGACTTGCGCCCTTTCTTCTGGCGTCACTTTCAGAGAGGCAAGTTTTTCCGCTCGGTTCAAGGAGAAAGGAGGAAGCCCGGTCGCCTGTCCTAGAGTCACCTGGTCTTTACAGTAAAACCAGGTCGACTGCCACCCGCGGACCGACTCAGGGAAGGTAATGGATGGAAAAGAGCTTTTTCCCCTCATTTGGATCGCCAGGCCCCTGCACAACTGGATCACCTGCGTCCTCTCATCACTCGACTTGGCTTTCTTAACCGACTGAGAGCGACAAGTGAAGATGTGCTTGAAGAGCCCCCAATGGGGGCGGCAACCCAAGAAGTTCTCACATAAGGAAACAAAGGCAGCAAGATACACAATGGAATTGGGAGTAAAGTGATGGAGCTGCGCTCCGAAGAAGTTCAAGAAGCTCCGGAAAAAAGGATGAGGAGGCAGAGAGAATCCACGATCAATATGGGTGGTGAGGAGGACGCACTCACCATCGAGAGGCTGGGGTTCGACTTCTTTCCCTGGAAGACGCGCAGACTCGTGGGGAATGAATCCCCCCTCAACCAAATCATCAAGATCATCTTGCCGAATCGCCGACGGCATCCAATCGCCCTGGATCCAATCCTTGGGCAGAGCGGTCCTCGAAGAAGATCCGCCCCGACCGGACTTCTTCGCCTTCCCCTGCACTGCCGCCTTCTTCGTGCGCTCCAGAGCCGACATCTTCTCCTTCCCCATCATCACCGACGAAGCTCGAACAGACCTACGGCACCGAGGTGAGAGCGGAGGTGGCGGAGGATTTTGTGAAGGAAGGGCGGAAACTGAAGGCGCACTGTTCGGGGGTCCCGAGCCGGCAGCTTATAAGAGGTCGCTTCCGAGTGACTGACTGGTAGGCCCAGGCAATCCTGCCAGATCCCGCAACAAGCGCGCGCGCTGTACGTGGCGAAAAAGGTGGCACGAAGATCGAGGAGGTTTCGTTCTATCCCATCCGATTACTGCGGCCGCCCCCGTCCCGCGCACTTCCCGAAATTCAAATCCCGCAAAATCCGCGGGTTGCAGAACAACTCGTCAGGCGAGAGATCACCTTCACACCATCACTCGGAATTCTTCAAGTAAAGAAACTCACTCGACAAGAAACCAAGAATGGATCAAGGCGACTGAAAGAAGTTGATGACGTCATCCATGACAATTGATCCAGAACGAGGCGTTCATATAATACGAAGGACTGGTCGGAAGGACCCCCAACTCCTTCTCCACTCGAACCTCGATCCATTCGGGGGCTAATGATGAAGCTATGTACCTAGGGTAGGGGCACGGACCTGTCCTAAGTGCCCTACCCAAGGACATCCCCAGAAGAAGTCACCTTTCAATCGACTTGGAGGTATCCCACTCAACGGATTCAAGACACTCGACCACTAAGCTGTCACTCGACCACTAAGCCATCACTCGACTGCTAGGAGATCTAAAGTCACTCCGCACGCAAACGGTCGGTCATTAAGTAGCTTTTATGGTCATCATAGCACTTTATTAGGGGCGTTACCAGTAACGCCCAGCCTTAATGTACTTTAATCCCTGCATTACTGAGGGCTGGAGGGGCCTGGCGAACTCTATATAAGCCAGCCCCCCTCCTCAGTGTCAAGGTTACGCACCCCTGTTATTCATACGCATATAATCCAATCGACCGCCTCCGGGCACCGAGACGTAGGGATGTTACTTCCTCCGAGAAGGGCCTGAACTCGTAAACCTCGTGTTCTTACAACTCCTCCATAGCTAAGATCTAGCCTTTCCATTCATACCCCCTACATTACTGTCAGAGTTAGAACCACGACACCACATATTTCATTTGTCATCTTATTGTGTGAGCATGTTGATTGCATATTTTTCCCATTCGAGGACCTCCATTTGTTACTTTGATTGTTTGGTTTTTTTCTTTTGTCAAATGTACGGACAAGAATTCCTAAGAACTCCCTCTAGCTATCTATGTTTTTCTCGTCTGAAACTCTATTCTTGCTACATCACAAAGTTTGATCAAGTCAGATTCGAACCCTCTGGGTGAGGAGCACTCGGAGCCACCGATTCGTCATAGACTTAAACTTACAAAACCTCTATGTGTATTTTGGTCTAATCGATTCATCCCTTTCGGTCATACCGAGTTCATTGAGTTGATCTAGGTTTCAATCTCGGTGCAACCGATTTGAACAATTCGATCACACCGAGTTGCAGTAACCGCTTGCGATTCTGCATCTCGGTGCCACCGAGTCATTCCACTCGGTCACATCGACGGGATTGGATATATATATACTCACAAGTCAAATTTTGGAAATTCCTCCAAAACCTTTGATACATCTCCAACGTATCTATAATTTTTTATTGCTCCATGCTATTATATATTCTGTTTTGGATGTTTAATGGGCTTATTTATACACTTTTATATTATTTTTGGGACTAACCTATTAACCCGAGGCCTAGTGGAAATTGTTGTTTTTTGCCTATTTTAGTGTTTCGCAGAAAAGAAATATCAAACGGAATCCAAACGGAATGAAACCTTCGGGAGAGTTATTTTTGGAACAAACATGATCCAGAGGACTTGGAGTGGACGTCAAGCAATCAACGAGGAGGCCACGAGGCAGGGGGCGCGCCTACCCCCTGGGTGCGCCCTACACCCTCGTGGGCCCCTTGTGGCTCCACCGACGTACTTCTTCTTCCTATATATACGTACGTACCCCGAAACCATCGAGGAGCACCACGAAAATCTAATTCCACCGCTGCAACCTTCTGTACCTGTGAGATCCCATCTTGGGGCCTTTTCCGGCGCTCTGCCGGAGGGGGCATCGATCATGGAGTGCTTCTACATCAACACTATAGCCTCTCCGATGATGTGTGAGTAGTTTATCACAGACCTTCGGGTCCATAGTTATTAGCTAGAGGCTTCTTCTCTCTCTTTGGATCTCAATACAAAGTTATCCTCGATCTTCTTGGAGATTTATTTGATGTAACTCTTTTAGCGGTGTGTTTGTCGAGATCCGATGAATTGTGGGTTTGTGATCAAGATTATCTATGAACAATATTTGAATCTTCTCTGAATTCGTTTATGTATGATTGGTTATCTTTGCAAGTCTCTTCGAATTATTAGTTTGGTTTGGCCTACTAGATTGATCTTTCTTGCAATGGGAGAAGTGCTTAGCTTTGGGGTCAATCATGCGGTGCTCGATCCCAGTGACAGTAGGGGAAACGACACGTATTGTATTGTTACCATCGAGGATAAAAAGATGGGGTTTATATCATATTTCTTGAGTTTATCCCTCTACATCATGTCATCTTACCTAATGTGTTACTCTGTTCTTATGAACTTAATACTCTAGATGCATGTTGGATAGCGGTCGATGTATGGAGTAATAGTAGTAGATGCAGGCAGGAGTCGGTATACTTGTCACGGACGTGATGCCTATATACATGATCATGCCTAGATATTCTCATAATTAAGCACTTTTCTATCAATTGCTCAACAGTAATTTGTTCACCCACCGTAATACTTATGCTATCTTGAGAGAAGCCACTAGTGAAACCTATGGCCCCCGGGTCTATCTTCCATCATATTAATCTCTCGTCAACTAGTTATTTCTTTCACTGTTTATTTTGCAATTTTTACTTTTAATCTTTATCATAAAAATACAAAAAATATTATCCTATCATGTCTATCAGATCTTAGTTTTGCAAGTGGCCATGAAGGGATTGACAACCCCTTTATCACGTTGGTTGCAAGGTTCTTATTTGTTTGTGTAGGTACGAGGGACTTGCGTGTGGCCTCCTACTGGATTGATACCTTGGTTCTCAAAAACTGAGGGAAATACTTATGCTACTTTGCTGCATCACCCTTTCCTCTTCAAGGGAAAACCAACGCGGTGCTCAAGAGGTAGCAAGAAGGATTTCTGGCGCTGTTGCCGGGGAGTCTACACACAAGTCAAGACATACCAAATACCCATCACAAACTCTTATCCCTCGCATTACATTATTTGCCATTTGCCTCTCATTTTCCTCTCCCCCGCTTCACCCTTGCCGTTTTATTCGCCCTCTCTTTCCGTTCGCCTATTTCCCGTTGTTTTTCTTGTGCCATGGCTGAATCAAAAAGGCCCAAGGGATCATTCCATGGTTTTAGAACTTTGGATAGTCCCTCTGTCCTCTCTAAGCTCATAAATAATGATGCTATGGAAAAACCTATCGGGGTTGTCATTGAGGGATTGAATAATTTCGATGAAGATGATCCCAGAATTTTTCATTATTTACTCGATGAGTCTTTGAAAGATGCTTGGGATAGGCTTTTAAGGATCCGAGCTAGCTATGTGCCCCAATATAAAATTGAGATATACCTAAAAAGCTTTTATGTTGGGTTGCCCGCTTCGTTCAAGCAAGTTTTAGATTCTATTTTTGACGAGGTTTTTCTTGAAGGGGATCCCATAGATACCTATGAAAAGATGAAAACTATATTTGGGCACCCTATGAGTGAGAAAGTTGAATCCACCTCTCTTTTGTGCTTTTACCAAAACGAAATTATCAAAGAGATGAAAGCTAGCTTAGATGTGAATTTTCGCAGTGTGCTTAATCTTTCTTCCACCATTAATGGCCACGTACTTTATCAAAATAGAAAGATAAACGCCATGGATAACAAATTTTATCTTTTATTTCCCAACACCTAAGATGGCAACACCTAGATCTATCCTTGCCTTTATGCTTAGCTAGGGGCGTTAAACGATGGCGCTTGTTGGGAGGCAACCCAATTTTATATTAGTTTTTTGCTTTTTGGTTCTGTTTAGGAATAAATAATCCATCTAGCTTATGTTTAGATGTGGTTTTGTGTTTTAATTAGTGTTTGTGCCAAGTAGAACCTTTGGGAAGACTTGGGGAAAGTCTTTGTGATCTTGCTGTAAAAAACAGAAACTTTAGCGCTCACGAGATTAGCTACAACTTTTACTAGAGAGTGCTATTTAGTTGATTCTTTTTGCATATGATTAATAGATAAATTCCTCACGTCCATAAATTTATTTTGGAATTTTTGGAGTTCCAAAAGTTTGCGTTAGTTACAGATTACTACAGACTGTTCTGTTTTTGACAGATTATGTTTTTTGTGTGTTGTCTGCTTATTTTGATGAGTCTATGGCTAGTAATGGAGCTTATGAACCATAGAGAAGTTGGAATACAGTAGGTTTAACACCAATATAAATAAAGAATGAGTTCATTATAGTACCTTGAAGTGGTGTTTTGTTTTCTTTTGCTAACGGAGCTCACGAGATTTTCTGTTAAGTTTTCAAGTTTTGGGTAAAGATTTAATGGATTATGGAACAAGGAGTGGCAAGAGCCTAATCTTGGGGATGCCCAAGGCACCCCAAGGTAACATCTAAGGACAACCCAAAAGCCTAAGCTTCGGGATGCCCCGGAAGGCATCCCCTATTTTGTCTTCGTCCATCGGTAACTTTATTTGGAGCTATATTTTTATTCACCACATGATATGTGTTTTGCTTGGAGCGTCTTGTATGATTTGAGTCTTTGCTTTTTAGTTCACCACAATCATCCTTGCTGTACACACCTTTTGAGAGAGACACACATTATTCAGAATTTATTAGAATACTCTATGTGCTTCACTTATATCTTTTGAGCTAAACAATTTTGCTCTAGTGCTCCACTTATATCTTTTAGAGCACGGTGGTGGTTATATTTTATAGAAATTATTGATCTATCATGCTTCACATATATTATTTTGAGAGTCCTTTAGAACAGCATGGTAATTTGCTTTGGTTATAAAATTAGTCCTAATATGATAGGCATCCAAGATAAAAACTATAAAGTGCATTGAATACTTGATAATCGTTTTGAAATATGAAGATGGTGATATTAGAGTCATGCTAGTTGAGTAGTTGTGAATTTGAGAAATACTTGTTCTAAAGTTTGTGATTCCCGTAGCATGCACGTATGGTGAACCGTTATGTGATGAAGTCGGAGCATGATTTATTTATTTATTGTCTTCCTTATGAGTGGCGGTCGGGGACGAGCGATGGTCTTTTCCTACCAATCTATCTCCTAGGAGCATGCGCGTAGTACTTCATTTCGATAACTAATAGATTTTTGCAATAAGTATGTGAGCTCTTTATGACTAATGTTGAGTCCATGGATTATACGCACTCTCATCCTTCCACCATTGCTAGCCTCTCTAATATCGTGCACCTTTCGCCGGTATCATATACCTTCCTCAAAACAGCCACCATACCTACCTATTATGGCATTTCCATAGCCATTCCGAGATATATTGCCATGCAACTTACCACCGTTCCATTTATTATGACACGCTTCATCATTGTCATATTGCTTTGCATGATCATGTAGTTGACATCGTATTTGTGGCAAAGTCACCTTCATAATTCTTTCATACATGTCACTCTTGATTCATTGCATATCCCGGTACACCGCCGGAGGCATTCACATAGAGTCATATTATGTTCTAAGTATCGAGTTGTAATTCTTGAAGTTTAAGTAAATAAAAGTGTGATGATCATTATTAGAGCATTGTCCCATGTGAGGAAAGGATGATGGAGACTATGATTCCCCCATAAGTTGGGATGAGACTCTGGACGAAAAAAAAGAAAAGAAAAGAAAATAAAAGAGGCCAAAAAAAGAAGGCCCAAATAAAAAAAGAGAGAAAAAGAGAGAAGGGACAATGTTACTATCCTTTTTCCATACTTGTGCTTCAAAGTAGCACCATGATCTTCATGATAGGGAGTCTCCTATGTTGTCACTTTCATATACTGGTGGGAACTTTACATTATAGAACTTGGCTTGTATATTCCAATGATGGGCTTCCTCAAAATGCCCTAGGTCTTCGTGAGCAAGCGAGTTGGATGCACACCCACTTAGTTTCTTTTATTGAGCTTTCATACACTTATAGATCTAGTGCAACTGTTGCATGGCAATCCCTACTCACTCACATTGATATCTATTAATGGGCATCTCCATAGCCCATTGATACGCCTAGTTGATGTGAGATTATCTTATCCTTTTTGTTTTCTCGACAAACACCATTCTATTCCACCTATAGTGCTATGTCCATGGCTCATGCTCATATATTGCGTGAAGATTGAAAAAGTTTGAGAACATCAAAAGTATGAAACAATTGCTTGGCTTGTGTAACGCCCGGATAATTAGGCTACAGTAAAACTCTCCTGATGATGCCATGTCATCTATGTTACTGTTGCTAATCAAGTGGTAGTTCCAAAAACATTGCAAATTCAAAAATGAATTAGTGACAAACACCCAATGTTTTCAAAAGTCAAAACAAAAATGTACGGTGGGTGCCAAATATTGCAATGGTAATTATGGTGAAGTAAACACATTTTTAGAAAATGTCTAATTACTTTAAAATGACATAAAACAGAAAAGGAAATAAATAAAAAGAAAAAGTGAAAATAAAACAAAAGGAGAACCCCCTTCCCATTGGGCCAATCGGCCCAGCTGCTAGCCAGGCCGGTCCCTAATCGGCCAACCCACCCGCACAGCCACAACCCCTGCCCCCCTAGCCCGCAACCAGCCTGGTCGGCCCAGCCGGCCCAGCTCCCCGCACCGCACCCCCTTCCTGTTCCTCGGTCGCGCGCCGCTACAGGGCGCGGTCGCCACCGGACCCGCTCGCCGGCGTCGAGGTGGATAAGGACGCCGACGCCGTGCCCCCTCGGGCTCCCCTCCCCACTCGCCCCCACTCCCGCCTCGGTCCTTGCGCCTCTCCCTTCCCCCTCAGATCCACCTCTCTCTCCTCCTCATTCCCCACCATGCCCGAACACCGTCGTGAATCGCGCGGCCACAGCCATCGCCTCGCCGCGCCTGCGTGTCCGTCGTCGCCTCCATCGTCTTCCTCGTCCACCGGAGGCCTCAGCTGGAGCTGGGGAGCCCCGAATCACCGGATCCCCTTCGCCCTCATCTCCGGCTGCCGCGTTCTTCTTCACCAACTCCGGCGACGCCTTCTGCAGCTACTAAGCCACCAAAGGCCACCGTGTGTGCCGCTAGGTGAGCTGCCTCCCCCCTCTGCCCTCTAGGTCCCCTAGCTCACGCCCTAGCTAGCTCGTCGTCGTGCCCAGGCTCTGGTCGCCCGCGGTGTACCTCGTCATCTCCGACTCATCGTCATTCAAAGCAAAAAAGCTTTGAAGTGTTTGTTTTCTTCTTGAAAGGCTTTTTGGGAGCCGTATTCTTTGTCCTGGTCTTCTTGGCCGGCTTATCCCGAAGTTTTCTGCTCCACAAGGGGGAATCAACCTGCAAAAATTCAAGTGATAATGAGAAGACAGATTGATAAATAAAGAGTTAGTAAAAGTTGCTTGAAAAATACTTACAGCCGGCGGCTTGTTGAGGGTGCAGAAGGGGTTCAGCCCCACCTTGCTGCAAGTAGCTAAGCTCTCGTTGAGTAGAGTCTTGGTCATGTCGTTGATCTGTTCATCCTCAAGGCGGATTGAAGAGTAACGCAGTGGATCTTTGACATCACCAGTATACTCACACATTAAGTCGGACCGGCAGCTTAAGGGCAAGATCCTCCATGCGACCCAGCAATGAACCAGGTCGACTCCAGTCAAGCCATTGGCCATCAAGGCTCTGGTCTTTGAAAATATGGGCATATATTTGGCCCATTCTTCTGTGCTGATTCGCTCCAGGAGAGGATGTCTGTTGCTAAGCTGGTTTTCACGGTAACCCAGCCGAGGACTTTCACCTTCTGGAGAGGTGTCATCGCAATAGAACCAAGTCTGGTTCCAGTCCTTGGGATGGCTGGGAGGTGTGGCAGCAGGAACTGTGGCTTCTTTGTGCCTCTGAATTGAAATGCCCCCTAGTTCTAGGTTGGGCCCATCCGTAAACTCAGTCTGGCAGTTTAGGTAGTAAAATTCCCTGAACAATTCGACAGTGGGCTCCTGTTGAAGGTACACTTTGCAAAACACTTGAAAATTACAGATGTTTGAAACAGAATTGGGCCCGATATCTTGAGGATGAAGCTTGAAGAAATGCAGCACATCGCGAAAGAATTTTGAGCCGGGTGGGGTAAACTCTCGGAGCATATGATCAGTAAACACAATAACCTCTCCTTCTTTGGGGTCAGGAGTGGTTTCTGTGCTTGGGACCCTCCAATGGATGACGTTCTTTGCGGCTAAGATGCCCACTTGAACATGCTCGTTCAGTGTTTGCTCGGTAACCCGGGAAGCGACCCAGTTGCATGAGGTGACAGATTTGGTCATTTTGTTGATAAAGACTAAAAAGAAATATATTGCTGGTTTAAGATTATGTTGTTAAGCCAGCTAGTGATCAAAAAGTAAGACCGTTATGCAAGGCTAGTTCGTAAGGCAGAAGAATAAGTGCTATGAAGATTTGCATGGTTAAACCGGAAGACAGTGCCGGGTTATACGGATGATGAACATATACTGGCAGCTTAACAAGGGGACTAATGCTATATGACGGGTTACGGCTTATCGTATGAGCCGCCTGCACGTTTTCAGTACAACAGATCTGCAAGTGATTTTTTTCTAAGTGATGGATGAACAGATTCCACAGATTGGTTCTATGGTTTTGGATCTATGGCACTCAGGAAATGAAGTAAATTCTAAACCTAAGGTGGCGGCAGCAGAAGAAACCGTACGCTCACATGAGATTTTTGTACAGAGAGAGGATCTTCTATGATTGAAAAGGGGTGCTAAACTACTGCCGCACAACTTTGGTACTATATTTAGATCAAACTACGCGACCAAGAAAGGAAAATGAGGAACGGTGAAGAGCACCGACGAAGAGTGAAAACCCTAGTGCAGATCTGCTATGGGGAAAAGTGAATACTTACTGAGGCTGAGGAACGGCGGAGGTGTGCCGCAGTGCTTTGGTCCAATCAGGTCGATGCAGCGACGGGAGTTGAGGAAGCTGGACGGAGACGGCGGCGGTAGAGCTCGAGTTGGCTGAGGCGTCGTGAGGAAGAAGACGATGACGAGGGGGCAAGGTAAAAGTGAAAAGTAGGACCCCTGTCCCTATTTATAAGGAGATGGATAAATGGCATGCACGGGAATCGAGGAGGTCGAAAAAATGATTATGTGGCTACACGGATGCCTCGATTTTCGGGAGGTCCATTAAAGATAAACATCTGTTGAGATGTTTTGAGCTTCATGTGAAGTTAATGCGAGATGATGTCATGGCGGATTAACACAATTATGAGTTGTGATGTCATGGTGGGTTACAATGAATTGGTAAAGAATTGACGATGGAAGATTCTGCTGAGTCAAGTAATGAAGATTGATGTGAACAAGTTCAAATCAACCTGGGCCCTAATGTTGGAGATATAACTATTGGATATGACCCGCCCAGGAGGGGCCGGGTCACGCCGATGGCGGCTTAAAGATGAAGAAGCCCGGTGAGGCCCAAGGAGATATGAAGATGGTGGTTCATGAAGCAGGCTTATTGAAGGCCCAATACCCAGAGGCGATTTAAGGCCCGAAGGGGTGAGTCGCCATATGTTTAACTTGTATTGTAAGGCAAGTTTAGTAGAAACCGAGCCGGTCACGTTTGTGTGAGCCGGTCAGACTCTGTAAGCTGCTGGGCATCCACCTGTATATAAAGGGGTGACCCGGCGGCGGGTTAACTAAAGAAAACAACCGATCTAGAACTAGGTCAAGCGTATTTGCTCCCTGGGAATCAAAACACAAGCAATACAACCTAAAGCAGGAGTAGGCTTTTACCTCGTTGAGAGGGGCCGAACCTGGGTAAACTCTCTGTGTCCTTTGTCCCATTTAACCCCTTCAAGCTAACCTAGCTGTGACGGCTCCACGCCTAAGTCATTTTGCTAGGGCATCTGCCGTGTTAAGTCCATGACACAAGGTATTCCTCCGGTATCCGGGAGTTGCATAACCTCATAGTCAAAGGAATATGTATATGACATGAAGAAAGCAATAGCAATAAAACTGAATGATCAATATGCTAAGCTAACGGATGGGTCTTGTCCATCACATCATTCTCCTAATGGTGTGATGCCGTTCATCAAATGACAACACATGTCTATGGTTAGGAAACTTAACCATCTTTTATTAACGAGTTAGTCTAGTAGAGGCTTACTAGGGACACGGTGTTTTGTCTATGTATCCATACATCTATCAAGTTTCAGGTTAATACAATTCTAGCATGAATAATAAACATTTATCATGATATAAGGAAATATAAAATAACAACTTTATTATTGCCTCTAGGGCATATTTCCTTCAGTCTCCCACTTGCACTAGAGTCGATAATCTAGTTCGTATCGCCATGTGATTTAACACCAATAGTTCACATCTTTATGTGATTAACACCCATAGTTCATATCGCCATGTGACCAATACCCAAAGGGTTTACTATCGTCAATAATCTAGTTCACATCGCTATGTGATTAACACCCAAGAGTACTAAGGTGTGATCATGTTTTTTTTGTGAGAGAAGTTTAGTCGACGGGTCTGCCACATTCAGATCTATATGTATTTTGCAATTTTCTATGTCTACAATGCTCTGCACGGAGATACTCTAGCTAATTGCTCCCACTTTCAATATGTATCCAATTTGAGACTCAAAGTCATCTGGATCAGTGTCAAAGCTTGCATCGACGTAAGTCTTTACGATGAACTCTTTATAAACTCCATAACCAAGAAATATTTCCTTAGTCCTCTAAGGATAATTTTGACCACTGTCAGTGATCTACTCCTGGATCACAATGTACCCCCTGCCAAACTCATGGCAAGGTACGCAATAGGTTTGTACACAGCATGGCATACTTTATAGAACCTATGGCTGAGGCATAGGGAATGACTTTCATTCTCTCTCTATCTTATGCAGTGGTCGGGCTTTGAGTCTTACTCAACTTAACACCTTACAATATAGGCAAGAACTCTTTCTTTGACTAGTCCATTTTGAACTTCTTCAAAATCTTGTCAAGGTATGTGCTTTTGTGAAAGTCCTATTAAGCGTATCGATCTATCCCTATAGATCTTGATGCCTAATATAGTCTTTCATTCAAAAATTCTTTATTCAAGTATACTTTTATGCTATCCAAAAATTCTAATCATTTTTAAACAATAATATGTCATCCACGTGTAATATCAGAAATGCTACAGAGCTCCCACTCACTTTCTTGTAAATACAGGATTCACCATAAGTCTGTATAAAACCATATGCTTTGATCACCTTATCAAAGTGTATATTCCAACTCCGAGATGCTTGCACCAGTCCATAGATGGATCGCTGGAGCTCGCACACTTTTTTAGCACCTTTAGGATTGACAAAACCTTTTGGTTGCATCATATACAACTCTTCTTTAATATCCATTAAGGAATGTAGTTTTTTTACATCCATTTGCCATATTTCATAATCATAAAATGTGGCGATTGCTAACATGATTCGGACAGACTTAAGCATCGCTACGGGTGAGAAAGTCTCATCATAGCCAACTCCCTGAACTTTGTCGAAAACCTTTCTCGACAGGTCAAGCTTTTTATATAGTAACACTACCATCAGTGTCCATCTTCCTCTTGAAGATCCATTTATTCTCAGTGGCTTGTCGATCATTGGGCAAGTCCACCAAAGTCCACACTTTGTTCTCATACATGGATGATATCTCGGATTTCATGGCCTCAAGCCATCTGTCGGAATCTGGGCTCATCATAGCTTCTTCATAGTTCCTAGGTTCACCATGTTCTAATAACATGACTTCGAGGATAGGATTACCGTACCACTCTTGGTGCGGAACATGCTCTGTTCGACCTATGAGGTCCAGTAGTAACTTGATATGAAGTTTCATGGTAATCATCATTAACTTCCTCTCCAGTTGGTGTAGGCATCAGGGGAATGGATTTCTCTGATGTGCTACTTTCCAAATTGAGAGAAGGTACAATTACCTCATCAAGTTCTACTTTCCTCCCACTCACTTCTTTCGAGATAAACTCTTTCTCTAGAAAGGTTCCATTCTTGGCAACAAAGATCTTGCCTTCAGATCTGTGGTAGAAGGTGTACCCAATTGTTTCCTTAGGGTATCTAATGAAGACGCACTTCTCCGATTTGGGTTCGAGCTTATCAGGCTGAAGCTTTTTCACATAAGCATCGCAACCCCAAACTTTAAGAAACGACAGCTTAGGTTTCTTGCCAAACCATAGTTCATATGGTGTCTTCTCAACGGATTTAGAAGGTGCCCTATTTAAGTGAATGCAGCTGTCTCTAATGCATAACCCCAAAACGATAGTGGTAAATCGGTAAGAGACATCATAGACTGCACCATATCTAATAAAGTACAGTTACGACGTTCGGACACACCATTACGCTGTGGTGTTCCAGGTGGCGTGAACTGTGAAACTATTCCACATTGTTTTAAATGAAGGCCAAACTCGTAACTCAAATATTCACCTCCACGATCAAATCGTAGAAACTTTATTTTCTTGTTACGATGATTCTCCACTTCACCCTGAAATTCTTTGAACTTTTCAAATGTTTTAGACTTGTGTTTCATCAAGTAGATATACCCATATCTGCTTAAATCATCTGTGAAGGTCGGAAAATAATGATACCCGCCGCGAGCTTCAACACTCAACGGACCGCATACATCGATATGTATTATTTCCAATAAGTCATTAGCTTGCTCCATTGTTCTGGAGAACGGAGTTTTAGTCATCTTGCCCATGAGGCATGGTTCGCAAGTATCAAATGATTCATAATCAAGTGATTCCAAAAGTCCATCTGCATGGAGTTTATTCATGCGCTTTACACCGATATGACCTAAACGGCAATGCCACTAATATGTTGCACTATGATTATCAACTTTGCATCTTTTGGCATCAATATTATGAATATGTGTATCACTACGATCGAGATTCAATAAACCATTTATATTGAGTGTATGACCATAGAAGGTTTTATTCATGTAAATAGAATAACAATTATTCTTTGATTTAAATGAATAACCGTATTGCAATAAACATGATTCAATCATATTCATGCTCAACGCAAACACCAAATAACATTTATTTTAGGTTCAACACTAATCCTGAAGGTAAAGGGAGTGTGCGATGGTGATCTTATCAACCTTGGAATCACTTCCAACACACATCATCACTCGCCCTTAACTAGTATTTGTTCATTTTGCAACTCCTGTTTCAAGTTACAAATCTTAGCAACTGAACCGGTAGCAAATACCTAGGGGCTACTATGAACACTAGTAAAGTACACATCAATAACATGTATATCAAATATACCTTTGTTCACTTTGGCATCCTTCTTATCCGCCAAGTTTTTGGGGCAGCTCCGCTTCCAGTGACCATTCTCTTTGCAGTAGAAGCACTCAGTTTCAGGCTTGGGTCTAGCTTTGGACTTCTTCACGTGAGTGGCAACTTTCTTTCCATTCCTATTGAAGTTCCCTTTCTTTCCCTTCCCTTTTATTTGAAACTAGTGGTCTTGTCAACCATCAACACTTGATGCTTTTTCTTGATTTCTACCTTCGCCGATTTCAGCATCGTGAAGAGCTCGGGAATCATTTTCGTCATCCCTTGCATATATAGTTCATCACAGAGTTCTAGTAACTTGGTGATGGTGACTAGAGAACTCTGTCAATCACTATCTTATCTGGAAGATTAACTCCCACTTGATTCAAGCGATTGTGGTACCCAGACATTCTGAGTACATGATCACTAGCTGAGCTATTCTCCTCCATCTTGTAGGCAAAGTACTTGTCAAAGGTCCCATACCTCTCGACACGGGTATGACTCTGAAATGCCAATTTTCAGTTCTTGAAACATCTCATATGCTCGGTGGCGTTCAAAATGTTTTTTAAGTACTGGTTCTAAGCCGTAAAGCATGGCACACTAAACTATCAAGTAGTCATCATACTGAGCTTGCAAAACATTCATAACGTCTGCATCTGCTCCTGCAACAGGTTTGTCACCTAGCGATGCATCAAGGACATAATTCTTCTGTGCAGCAATGAGGATAATCCTCGGATCACGGACCCAGTCCGCATCATTGCTACTGTCATATTTCAACTTAGTTTTCTCTATAGGAACATATCAAAAAAATAGGAGCTATATCGCGAGCTATTGATCTACAACATAGATATGCAAATACTATCAGGACTAAGTTCATGATAAATTAAGTTCAATTAATCATATTACTTAAGAACTCCCACTTAGATAGACATCCCTCAAGTCATCTATACGTGATCCGAATCAACTAAACCATGTCCGATCATCATGTGAGATGGAGTAGTCATCAATGGTGAACATCTCTATGTTGATCATATCTACTATATGATTCACGTTCGACCTTTCGGTCTCTAGTGTTTCGAGGCCATGTTTGTACATGCTAGACTCGTCAAGTTTAACCCGAGTATTCCGCATGTGCAAAACTGTCTTGCACCCGTTGTATGTGAATGTAGAGCTTATCACACCCGATCATCATGTGGTGTCTCAGCATGACGAACTAAGCAAAATAAGATGCATAAAAGATAAACATCGCATGCAATCAAAATATGTGACATGATATGGCCATCATCATCTTGTGCCTTTGATCTCCATCTCCAAAGCACCGTCATGATCTCCATCGTCACCGGCTTGAAACCTTGATCTCCATTGTAGCGTCATGGTCATCTCGCCAACTATTGCTTCTACAACTATCGCTAACGCATTGTGATAAAGTAAAGCAATTACGTGGCGTTTGCATTTCATACAATAAAGCGACAACCATAAGGCTCCTGCCAGTTGCTGATAACTTTTACAAAACATGATCATCTCATATAATAACATATATCACATCATGTCTTAACCATATCACATCACAACACGCCCTGCAAAAAATGGTTAGACGTCCTCTACTTTGTTGTTGCAAGTTTTACGTGGGTGCTACGGGCTTCTAGCAAGAACCGTTCTTACCTACGCATCAAAACCACAACGGTGATTTATCAAGTTTGTTGTTTTAACCTTCAACAAGGACCGGCCGGAGTCAAATTCGATTCAACTAAAGTTGGAGAAACAGACACCCGCCAGCCACCTTTATGCAAAACTAGTTGCATGTCTGTCGGTGGAACCGGTCTCATGAATGTGGTTATGTAAGGTTGGTCCGGGCCGCTTCATCCAACAGTACCGCCGAATCAAAATAAGACATTGGTGGTAAGAAGTATGATGATCACCGCCCACAACTCTTTGTGTTCTACTCGGGCATATCATCTATGCATAGACTTGGCTCTGATACCACTGTTGGGAAACGTAGCATGCAATTTCAAAAAAATGCCTATGCTCACGCAAGATCTATCTAGGAGATGCATAGCAATGAGAGGGCGAGAGTGTGTCCACGTACCATCGTAGACCGAAAGCGTAAGTGTCATGGTGGGCGCACGGCAGATGCCAAGGGATGGCTAAAGATAGGAGGAAGCTCGAGGGCACTGGTGGGCTCTAGAGGCGAGGTCGGCATAAGAGAGCGCGGGACGCAAGACATACCCAGGTTTGGGGATCTCCGGAGAGATAACACCCCTAGTCCTGCCAAGTGTAGTTGATGCGTATCAGTACAGGGTTGCTCCTAGAGCTGTCTGGAGGAAGAAGGAGGCTGGCCAAGGCTTAGGCTGCTCCCTCTCCTTGGGTGTTGCTTGCTATGTGTGTGTGGGTGAGTGAGTGAGTGAGTGAGCGAGTGATCGATCGCCCATATGCATGGGCGCTCCTGGAGGGTTTTATAGGTCAATCCCCCAGTGGTACAATGGTAATGTTACAAGGCCGTGGGGCCGGGTTGTCATTGTCGGGGAAGCCGGTGCTGGGACCCGCTAGGGGTCAGGGCTCGCCGGGTTCTCCGGGCGTGGGGCCCGCAGGGTACGGGGGCACTGTTGGCCGTCTTGTCGATCGTCAGGGAGTGGCCAGGTTGAGTCCGCTACAGTGGCGCTCCGTCAGGTTGCCGCTTGCTAGCGTCATTGGTGACGACGGTTGCACTGTTGCCACGCCGCCCTTGGTCAGCGCGTAGGTGTGGCACTGTTGCCATGCCCCGGCTGACCTGAGGCATAGGCTGCGCACTTGTGCCGCTGTCATTGGTAGGTGGAGACTCATCCCATTGTATGGCTGGGATGGGGACGGGAGCTGACCTGCAACTGGGTTGGAGAACACGCCAAGGGTGGAACTGGCTTGTTGGGGAAGTCTTGATGAGCCGGGTTCAGCTGCCTTGCGCCGGCCGTTGGGGCCGGGTCTAGGGATTCGGCCAGGTCGAGGGGCTTGGCCGGGTCGAGTAACCCGGCCAAGCGTGAGCCGGCTTGAGGTGTGTTGCTGGCCCTGTTGTTTTTGAAAAGGATCCGGGTTCCGTTGTTTGCCTGGGGGTCATCCCCCCGACAGTAGTCCCCGAAGTTGTGATGGTCCGTCATCTTCGGATGGGAGGCCCTTCGCAGTTTTCCTTCCCTGAGGAGGCAAATTTTATGGCCGCCGGGTCCGTCAACACCCGGTGTGTGCCGGCTTCTGGAAGCTGGATCGCGGCACCTCATCAGAGGCGGGAAACCTAGGAGTCCGTCGAATCTTAGGGTAATCTTTTGGACTTCGCGCGGGCGCCTGGAAGTCAGAGGGGCCTGACAGGCCACGCGCTGGGGCCCTCGGTCGCGCGCCCTCGGACCACGCGCACAGATTTATTGCGGTGTCCGCAAGTCGGTTGCCATTCTCGAGGCAGTTATTGCGCACGTACGTGTGCAGTTATTACGGGGAAGTGGGAAAGGCGGGCGCAAGCGATCCCACTCCCCCATGTTTCAAATCGTGGCTTATAAATTGGGGCAAGGAGGGGGCGGCGGAAATCATTCTCGCTTGCACCCCCTGCCTTCTGCTTCCTTCCTCTGCTTCTTGCGACCGCCGCGCGCTGCGACGCCCGTTGCTTTGAGCACAGCTTCATCACCATCTTCTTCTTCTTTCTCCCGCACCTCTGTCGATGGTGCTGCCGTCAGGCTCGTGGATTTGCTCGACGGTCTCTCTCGAGTACATCGCCTATCTCCGCACAACTAGGCGCCTGCCGGGGGAGACGGAGGTCGCCGCACGCCTGCCGCGGGAGGAGCGGGAGCCGCGGCCCGAGGGCACGGAGCGCGTGGTCTTCTTCCCGCACTTCAAGCGCGGGTTCAGGCTTCCCGCGAGCATCTTCTTCCGCGACTTCATGGAGTTCTTCGGGCTCCAGCCCCATCATCTTGGTGTCGGCACCATCGTGCAGCTGTCAGGCTTCGTCACCCTGTGTGAGGGGTACCTGGGGGTCGAGCCTTTGATCGACCTCTGGGTGCACTTCTTCTCCTTGAAGCAACAGGGGCCGAGGGCCGGGGAGATGTCTGATTGCGGGGCCACCGTCATATCCAAGCGGTCGGGCGCCGACTGCCCGAAGATGCCGCTGGAGGACTCTGCCAAGAAGTGGCAGAATTCTTTCTTCTACGTCCGCAACCTCGGCGCGGACCGTATCAACTTGCCGCCCTTCATCAATTCACCGCTGAGGGAGAAGCAGAACTGGGGGTACTACCCCAAGCACCCGTCGCAGGAGGTGCTCAACCTGTGCGAGCGGGTGTCGGTGATGAAGGAGCAGGAGGGGCTCACCGGGCCTGGCCTCATCACCGCTTTCATCGTTCGCTGAGTGTTGCCGATGCAGCAGCGCAGCCACCTCATCGGTTAGATGACCGGCCCTCAGGAACCCAACCGCATGGCGAACTTGCGGCTGGGGGTGGACCAGGTCGTGCGCCAGGTCAACGACATCTTAAAGGCCAACCTGCGGGATGACTGGGAGTTTGGGAAACCCCCGTATGGCCTACTTCTGGACGACCCGGAGGGCAGCTCTGAGGAGACAGACGTCTACCGCAACGCGGATGCTGAGGAGGGGGACACCGGCACCTCGGCGGGCCCGGAGGCCACCGAGGGAGATGCGTGAGGCTGCCTGTTTTCAACTTAGTGAAAATTTATGTTAGGTAGCAGGTCCACCCACCCACTAGGGGTTTCTAAGTGTAAAGAATTCTGGCCTTGGGCCTGTTTAAATTCGAACTTGTGATGTATAAATTTCGTGAATGTTTGCACTCTTTCTTTTTTTGTCTTTTGAGCCGTTTTTTTGTCTTTTGAGCCGTTTTCTTGCGCTTTTCCCCTCTCAGACTCCCCCCTCCCCCGCGAGTCTGACGGCCTAGGCTCCGGTCCGTGATAAGAAGTTCAGCCCTTGAGAGGAGTGTGTAGTACTTAAGCCGTCGAAACGTTGAGCACGAGCGAAACACCCACTAGGTCGGCTGGCGGCAATCCGACAAAGCCGGTTGGCGAGCAGCCGGTCGTGCGGCAACTTAAAGTGGCGAGGCCACATTGGGTAACCCGGCGGTCCTTGACTTAGTGTTTGTGGCAGACTGGTGCTCTGGCCTTACGCGCTTGCCAGCCGACAGCTGAAGCCGGTTCTGTGGCTTAGGGCGAAGCGGAAGGTCGCGGTGATCCCAGTGCGTTAGGAACCACTACAAAAAAATACACTTCCGTGATGATACGTGTTTGTCACAGTAGGTCACGTTTTCTGTCATGCATGTACATCCATGAAAATTTTATGACAGAATCAAGATAGTCATACCTGTGTTGTCGTAGAAGTGTTCCATGACATTACCAAAATTATCATCACGGAAGTGTCCACTTCCATGACGATAAATCACGCGTCACAGAAGTGCTTTTGTCAAGGGTGACCGACAGGTGGCATCCACCGTAACGGAACACCGTTAAGCTATCGGGTCCGGTTTTGGATCCAATAACCCATTAACAGCCCCGACCAATGGGGATTTTCCACGTGTAAAATCAGCATTGGCTAGAGGAAACACGTGTCGGCTCACTGTTGGGACAGATGTCATCCACTCATTGGACCCAAAGCGCCTATGATACGTTGACACGTGGCATGGCCCAACAGAGGCCCATTCCTGTGAAAAGGCCGGCCCATTTGACTTGGTCAAAAGGTGGAGGGCCGGCCCACGGCAAGCCTGTTAACGGCCTGTTCGCATATAGCCCATTTACAGCCCACTAACCCAGGGCCCATTTACGGCCTATCCGAATTAGGCCCAGTATCATCATCTGGGCCGTCCAATATAATTCCAGCCCGTTTTAACTTCCAGCCCATGTATGGCCCATGACGTCTTTCGGCCCATATGAGGCCCTTAGTAACTCTTAGCCCATTAATGGCCCGTGGTAAAACTGGCCCATAATGAACAGTGTATCACTTTATACCCATTAACGGCACGTGGTGAACCTGACCCGTAATGAACAGTGTATCACTTTATACCCATTAACAGCCCATTATTCCGTTGGGCCATTTCCAGCCCATGTTATCTTTCGGCCTTCTCGGGGCCCATTTATTCTTGGGCTCATTTCCAGCATTCATTTACTTACGGCCCGTTACTGTCATTTTTTGCTTGTGGGCCAAATTCAGCCCGTGGTTACAGTCGGCCCGTTTGTGGCCCGTTAATACGTTGGGCCGTTTTCATGGCGTCATCAAATACGGCCCATTATGGTCGGCCCATGAACGAATGATTTCAACTCTAGCCCATTTACGGCCATAATGTGGTCTGTTATTGGCCCATGTTTGTCCAACCGATCATACGGCCCATAGAAGCCCATTGATGATATGGCCCGTAGAAGGCCCACTGTGTCTACGGCCCGTATAAGGCCCATTATTTCTATGTCGCAGAAGGCCCATTGTTTCTACGGCCCTTAGAAGGCGCATTGTTTCTACGACCCGTAGGAGGCCCATGTTAACTACACTAAATATGTAGCCCATGGTTATTGTGGCCTAGTTTTAAAAAATAGGTTATAGCGGCCACTAGCAAACAGCGGAAAAAGAACTGCACTGACTACAAGAAAACAAATAAACAAGAAAATAAGGAAATAAATAATCAAGCAACTTACGCTAGGCTATCATGGCTATTACACATTACATCCACTGGGCATCAAAGTTCGCCACCAGTGCAAATATAGGGAACAAAGCAGCATATAAACGCTGCAGCAAAACAAGTCCAGAACTGAAACTACTTCAGAAGAGCTCAAGAAACAATATCCTGGGTACCCATAATGCTAGCAAGATGCTTAGCAAGCTTATTAACTTTCTCTTGTTTGGCGCTTAAATCCTCCAGCACTTGTTGTTGCACCAGAAAGTATGCATCCGAATTCTGCAGGGACTTCCTCACTCCTTCGGCTTCCTATCGCATAACATCTGATCGATGTCTTTCAACTTGAAGTTGAGACTCAAGAAGCCGAACTGATTCAGGCAGCAAGTTCGAAGAGCTGGTGCCAGCAGTAGTAGCCAGTAACTCGAACACTACATCAAGACAGGACTTTGGGGTTGTCTCAGTGTCTTCAGTATAGTTTTTATCAGCTTTCTTGGAGACCAACAGGGATGTCTCACTATCTTGAACCTTATCTGCATTACTTCCTTTACCATTGCATAACGGGGGTACACTTCTCCAATATTTTATCCGCGTTCTAAAAGAGAAACAAACAAACACATCATAGGTTTACAATGTAGTATCTGAAACTCATTTTGGTAAACCAGTTCAGTAGTAAGGTGGACAGGATAACAGCATGAAACAAACATATATCTATGTAGTATGGTCACTGTATGGTCTATATCATTCTAGTTTATGTTGCCAAATCAAGATAGATACAGTTTGAATCATATCTATTTAAGAAAAAGAAAAGCAGCATAGACAGAATATAAGTGTGGGAAACTACACAGCAATAACAACACTTGTAATGTGCATGGCATGAGAACATAACTGTTTATTCAATTGAATCTGAAATCAACATAGAGCAAGTTACAACAGCAAACACGTTAAAGAAACATGTTTAAAACATACCTATTGCGCCATTGGAGTTTCAATTGCATCCTTCAAAATTGAAATTAGTTGGTATGAGTAAATACAGTGATGCAAGAACAAAGTAGTATGAACCATAGCTACGGAACCTGACTTGGGAACAATTCCTCTTCTGCTTTAAGCGTTGACTTGGGGTTCGGAGTGGTGGTCCTCGTGCTTTGGGCACTGCAGTTGCATTACTAACTGCTCGTGTTTGGTTGCTCTGTGGTGGAGATGGTGTTGTGTCAACGGGGACTGGGTTACTATCTGCCGGGGTTGGGGTTAGAAGGGGTGTAGTTGGTTCGCTGTCCAACTAGGTAGGGGTACAATCTGCGTGAGTCTGGGTTATGTGTGGTGGGGCTGGTTCTTCGGCAAGTACAACCATGGTTCTATCTCCATCGACAGGTAGCACGATCTTTTCTGAAGACCGTGTTTTTACTCCCACAGATACTGCCATCACCCCCTTCAATTGAAATGGCTGATAAAAAAGAAAAGCAATTGAATGTATAGAAATTGTAAGATAGACAGGTGCAATGGATAGTAGGGAAGAAAACAGGGCATGAAATAATTCAGATTTATGTTGTCTAACCAAACAGAATAGCAGGACATAATTTCACATATATGATGGCTAATTAAACAGGATAGCATGACACATTTCACATGTATGATGGCCAACTAAACAGGATAGAATGACATACTTCAAAATATGATGACTATGTAAATAGGATGACATGATATAACTATACGATGTGTCTATTAAAGTGGTTGGCATGCCATAAATCACAAACATACCGTCGATGGAAACATGATGGCATGATATAATTCACGGATAGAATGACATAATTCAAAATATGATGACTATGTGAACAGGATGAGATGATATAACTATATTATGTCTTTAAAAAATGGGTTGGCATGCCATAATTCATATACATGTTGTCTATGTAAACATCATGGCATGATATAATTCAAATATATGATTTATATACTAAGGAAGTGAGCAAAGGGCAATCGCATATATGATGTGTCAACTAAGGAGATGACATTCAATATCGTGTATATGATGTAAAAACTAAGCATTGCAATACAACATATGCATGATATGAGTAATATAACCCTGCCAAGTTTGAGCATACACCTCAGGGGGATAATAGGACTGGTCATGTGCCTCTGAATCCTCCTCTGAAGAGCTATCTGTAACCAGTAAGATATCTGCTTCAGCAGGTAGCATTGTCTGCTCTGAAGACCTTGTTTTCACTCCAGATTTCTCCATCACCAATTCAAATGGCTGATGCATAGGAAGAGCAGTTGAATATACAAACATTGTCGACAAAAGCAATGAGAAATACAAAAAAAGGACGGCATGATATAATTCACATATATGATGCTTGGCTAAACAGCATGGCATTGCATAATTCACATATATAATGCCTTGCAACAAGATAGCATTGCATAATTCACATATATAATGTCTTGCAACAAGATGGCATTGCATAATCACATATATGGCAATTAGACACTAAACATGTGGCATTCACACAAAGCATGTCTAAACTAAGAAAATGTAACGCCCTCGATGCGGCTATATCTCCTACGTGTCGAAGCACGACTTAGAGGCATAACCGCATTGAAAGCAATGTCGCAAGTGAGGTAATCTTCACACAACCCATGTAATAAATAAGGGAAAGAGATACATAGTTGGCTTACAGTCGCCACTTCACACAATACATAAATAAACATTCATCATCCAGATTACACTCAAGGTCTGACTATGGAACCAAAATGAAAGAAGACTACCCCAAATGCTACACAGATCCCCGATCGTCCCAACTGGGCTCCACTACTGATCATCAGGAAAAGACACATAGTAACGACCACGTTCCTCGTCGAACTCCCACTTGAGCTCGGATGCGTCATCTGCACTGGCATCGTCGGCACCTGCAACTGTTTTGGTAGAATCTGTGAGTCACGGGGACTCAGCAATCTCACACCCGCGAGATCAAGACTATTTAAGCTTAAAGGTAGGATAGGGTTGTGAGGTGGAGCTGCAGCAAGCGACTAGCATATATGGTGGCTAACAACGCAAAAGAGAGCGAGAAGAGAAGCAAAGCACGGACGTGAAGCTAGAAGTGATCAAGAAGTGATCCTAGAACAACCTACGTCAAACATAACTCCAACACCGTGTTCACTTCCCGGACTCCGCCGAGAAGAGACCAACACGGTTACACACGCGGTTGATGTGTTTTAATTAAGGTCAACTTCGGGTTTTCTACAACCGGACATCAACAAATTCCCATCTCCCTGCAGGGGTGTCCCAACTTAGCCCATTATAAGCTCCCACGGTCAACGAAGGATATTCCTTCTACCGGGAAGACCCGATCAGTCTCGGAATCCCGGACTACAAGACATTTCGACAGTAATAAAACAAGACCAGCAAAGCCGCCCGAATGTGCCGACAAATCCCGATAGGATCTGCACATATCTCGTTCTCAGGGCACACCGGATGAGCAAGACGTCGGGTTGGCATAGACCCTGGTTGCCCAAGGGGCCGGACATCGCTCGGTTTGGACCAGCAATCGAAGGAGAACTGGCCCGAGGGTTAAAATAAAGATGACCCTCGGGCTCGCGAAAACCCGGGGGAAAAGGCTTAGGTGGCAAATGGTAAAACCAAAGTTGGGCCTTGCTGGAGGAGTCTTATTCAAGGCGAACTGTCAAGGGGGTCCCATAAATCACCCAACCGTGTAAGGAACGCAAAAATCAAGGAACATAACACCGGCATGACGGAAACTAGGGTGGCAAGAGTGGAACAAAACACCAGGCATAAGGCCGAGCCTTCCACCCTTTACCAAGTATATAGATGCATTTATTAAATAAGAGATATTTTGATATCCCAACATAATCATGTTCCAACATGGAACCAACTTCATCTTCACCTGCAACTAGTAACGCTATAAGAGGGGCCGAGCAAAGCGGTAACATAGCCAATCAACGGTTTGCTAGGAAAGGATGGTTAGAGGTTTGACATGGCAATATGGGTGGCATGATATAGCAAGTGGTAGGTATCGCAGCATAGGCATAGCAAAAGAGCGAGCATCTAGCAAGCAAAGATAGAAGTGATTTCGAGGGTATGGTCATCTTGCCTGCAAGGTTCTCAGAGTTGTCGAAAGCTTGATCCTCGTAAGCGTTCTCACCAGGTTCCTCGTTCACGTACTCGTCTCCCGGCTCTACCCAAAACAAGAACACAAGCAAAGGAACAACTATCAGCCACGATGCAATGTGCAATCAACATGATGCAAAACATGGCATGATATGCGAGATGTGATATGCAATGCATATGCGTGCTCCGGAAGGAAAAGATGAACAAAGCATAATCTTGGCAAACCAAGTATGCCACTAGAAAGCTGAGGTGATTTCGGTTGAAATCGATATAAAGATCACCGGAATCGGATGCACGGTTTGCAAATGGCAAGCAAAACAAGAATGACAAGATTTTGCCATTAGCAGCATGATGCTACTTAGCAAGCAACAAGTAATTAAGCTACTGCACCCAAACATATCATCAAAGCATATGAAAGTGATCTACTCAAGATGCTTGACAAAAGATGAACACTGAGCTATGGCTAAATCACACCACAACAGGTCCAAACAAGCATGGCAAAAGTGCAAAACATAACAGGTTCACAGACTTGGTGAAAATACTAACAAGCCAGAAATTAACATCAGGATGACATGTTTAGAGCAAGGGAACAACATGATACAGGAACAGGACATAGCAAAGTATGGCATGGAATGAATCTACTCAAAGCATAGAACAAAAGTCCCTTACTGACTATGAGACAAAAAGGACCAGAAAATACAATAGCACCCATGTCAATTAAGCAAGTTTCGTTACAGTTTTCAGACTTAGCAGAAAACTGGACATGTCAAAAACAGATAACAAGTAGGCATGTTTACGAGCTCGATGCACTCACTGCAGAGCATTTCATGATAAACTAAGCACACACACACCAAGAAGACATGGCATAGAAGTTATATATGGCAAGAATAACATCATATCATGCAAGGATCAACTACAACAAGCTTGGAAAAATCGAATAACATGTAAATAATCTGCCAGTAACATTTTATAGCAAAAGTAGAGCTCGATTGACTCAAGTTATGGCACTTTATAATTACAAACAAAGACATGTACGGATAGAGCAAATCCATATGTTCAAAACACACTTACTGATCATGCTCAAAATAGGCATAGATCTCTCTGAAACAACATGAACACATGGTATAAAAATAACAGCAGGACATGACTTAGTGAAATTACTAAGTCCCTGAAATCAGCAACAATATGTACCCTAGTTTGCATACTTGTGCTAGTCACCACAGAGATCACAAAAATACATGGCATACACCCCTGTAAAGATGGCATGGCATATTACAAAACACATGTAGGACTCAACTTCATAGGAAGCACACATCAATCATGGCAAAAATGACAAAAGTGCATCTACTGAAACAGATCTGAAACTAACATCACATAGCCCTCTTCCAACAGCATTTCGGGCATCAAGATGAGCTCAAATGAAAATGATGCAATAAGATGAAATGATTAACTCATCGAGACGAACAATTTGACATATTACACGCACGAAACGGAGCAGTATGCAGCAAGTTATGGCATGAACAATAGTGCACCAGAATGTAATATGCCAGGGACTTAGAAAATCAAGGGGGGAAAAGTCAACCTAGTGTAAGCACGGAAAACGAGGATGGCCCGGGACGAGACGGTGCAGATCGGCGGCGAGGCGGCCGGGGACGGCGGTGACGGATCCGGCGCTGGGGTCGCCAGAGAGGGTCGGGGCGAGGTGGATCTGGGCGCCCCCGACCCGATCCGGCCGGACCCGACGGCAGGGGCGGCGCGGGCGGCGGGGTCCGGAGCGGCGGCGACCGCGGGCGCAGGTCGGCGAGGGAAGGCGCGTGGGGGCGCGGGGCGCTCGGGCCCGGGGAGGCGTGCAGGCGGGGACCGGCGGGGAGGGCGCCGCGACGGGACGGCGGCGCGTGCGCGTGGCGGCTGGGAGGAGCTCTGGCGGGCGGCGCGGGAGGAGCTCCGGCGGGCGGCGGGGGAGGCGAGGGAAGGCGGCGTCGGGCGGGGGTGCCGGGCCGGGAGGGCCGCGGTCGGGCCCCGGCGGGCCCGCGCGGGTGGCGGCGATGTGGGGCTCGGCCCTGGCGACGTGGCGCTCTCCGGTTGGGCGTGGCGGCGGCTGGAGCTGACGTGGCAGGCGCTGATTGGCCGGAGTGAGGTGGCCGGTGGACACGTCCGGCGCGGTGCGGACGCGTCCGGCGGCGCGGAGGAGTGGGGCTAGGGTTTGGACTGCGAGATTTGGATGGGGAGCACCTATTTATAGGTAGAAGGAGCTAGGAAGCTCCAAATGGAGAGCGGTTTGCGGCCACACGATCGTGATCGAACGGCGATGGACATGGGAGTGTCTTAGATGGGTTATTGGGCTGATTTGAAGGGGTTTTGGGGTGCAACACACACGAGGCCTTCACGGTTACCCGGTTAACCGTTGGAGTATCAAACGACCTCCGAATGACCCGAAACTTGACAGGCGGTCTACCGGTGCTATACCAAGGCCGCATGACAAACCTCGGTCCATTCCGAGAAAGTTTAATACACGCTCACGGAAAAAGGTAACAGGGGACGCCGGGGAACATAGGAGCGCCGGATTGCAAAACGGACAACGGGGAAAATGCTCGGATTCATGGAACGAACACGTATGTGAATGCGATGCACATGATGACATGACATGAAATGCAAGACAAGGACAAAATACAAAACGAAGAAGAACCCAAACACGAGGGAATATCATACCACATAGCCGAAAATGGCAAGAGTTGGAGTTATAAATATGGCAAGTTACATCCGGGGTGTTACAGCAAATGACATAGCAATGCAAGATACCATATGCACGATATGAGCAACATAACCCTGCCAAGTTAGAGCTGTTGGGAAACGTAGTAATTTCAAAAAAAATCCTACGCACATGCAGGATCATGGTGATGCATAGCAATGAGAGGGGAGAGTGTGTCCACGTACCCTCATAAACCGAAAGCGGAAGCGTTATGATAGCGCAGTTGATGTAGTCGTATGTCTTCACAATCCGACCGATCCAAGTACCGAACGTACGGCACCTCCGAGTTCAGCACACGCTCAGCTCGATGACGTCCCACGAACTCCGATCCAGCAGAGCTTTGCGGGTGAGTTTCATCAGCACGACGACGTGATGACGATGATCATGATGCTACCGACGCAGGGCTTCGCCTAAGCACCGCTACGATATGATGGAGGTGGATTATGGTGGAGGGGGCACCGCACACGGCTAAGAGAGATCAATGATCAACTTGTGTGTCTATGGGGTGCCCCCTGGCCACGTATATAAAGGAGTGGAGGAGGGGAGGGGCCGTCCCTCTCTATGGCGTGCCCTAGGGGAGTCCTACTCCCACCGGGAGTAGGATTCCCCCTTCCCTAGTAGAACTAGGAGCCCTTCCAAGTAGTAGGAGTATGAGAGAAGGAAATGGAAAAGAGAAGAGAAGGAAGGAGGGGGCGCCGCCCCTCCCCCTAGTCCAATTCGGACTAAGCCTTGGGGCGGCGCGCAACCTCCTCTCTCTCTTTCCCCTAAAGCCTAATAAGGCCCATATACTCCCGGCGAATTCCCATATCTCTCTGGTACTCCAAAAAGTACCCGAATCACTCAGAACCTTTCCGATGTCCGAATATAGTAGTCCAATATATCGATCTTTACATCTCGACCATTTCGAGACTCCTCGTCATGTCCCCGATCTCATCCGGGACTCCGAACTATCTTTGGTACATCAAAACACATAAACTCATATTACCGAACGTTAAGCGTGCGGACCCTACGGGTTCGAGAACTATGTAGACATGACCGAGACACGTCTGCGGTCAATAACCAATAGTGGAACCTAGATGCTCATATTGGCTCCTATATATTCTACGAAGATCTTTATCGGTCAAACCGCATAACAACATACGTTGTTCCCTTTGTCATCGATATGTTACTTGCCCAAGATTCGATCGTCGGTATCTTAATACCTAGTTCAATCTCGTTACCGGCAAGTCTCTTTACTCATTCCGTAACTAACTCATTAGTTACAATGCTTGCAAGGCTTATAGTGATGTGTATTACCGAGTGGGCCCAGAGATACCTCTCCGACAATCGGAGTGACAAATCCTAATCTCGAAATATGCCAACTCAAAAAGTACCTTTGGAGACACCTGTAGAGCACCATTATAATCATCCAGTTATGTTGTGACGTTTGGTAGCACACAAAGTGTTCCTCCGGTAAACGGGAGTTGCATAATCTCATAGTCATAGGAACATGTATAAGTCATGAAGAAAGCAATAGCAACATACTAAACGATCAAGTGCTAAGCTAACGGAATGGGTCAAGTCAATCACATCATTATCCTAATGATGTGATCCCGTTTATCAAATGACAACTCATGTCTATGGTTAGGAAACTTAACCATCTTTGATCAACGAGCTAGTCAAGTAGAGGCATACTAGTGACACTCTGTTTGTCTATGTATTCACGCATGTATTATGTTTCCAGTTAATACAATTCTAGCATGAATAATAAACATTTATCATGAAATAAGGAAATAAATAATAACTTTATTATTGCCTCTAGGGTATATTTCCTTCAAGAGCATGCACCTCGGGGGGGAAATAGGACTGGTCATCTGTCTCTGAATCCTCCTCTGAGGAGCTATCTGTAACCAGCAAGACATGCGCTTCGTCAGATAGCATTGTCTGCTCTGAAGACCTTGTTTCCACTCCAGATTTTTCCATGACCGTGCCGAATGGATGATGCATAGGAATAGTAATTGAATGTACTAAAATTGTTGACAAATTTAACACGTAATAGAAAAACGATGTCATGATATAATTCACATATAAGATGACTGGCTAACCAGGGTGGCATTGCAAAGTTCACATATATGATGCCTGGCTAAACAAGATGGCATTGCATGATTCACATATATGATAAAGAAACTAAACAGATGACATTGACACAAAGCATGTCTAAACTAAGCAGATGACATCTTTGATGTCTACAGTAACCCATGCAAGGCACCATATGCATGATATTACCAACATCAGCATGCCAAGTTAGAGCGAAGACCTCATGGGCTAAATAGGAGTGGTCTTCTGCTTCTGAATCCCCCTCAGAACATTTATCTTCCTCTTGATTACAATCCAAAATGGGTGGAGGGGGGCTGCCTTTGCGCCCACCATGGAGCGACGTCTGCATGAAATTTTATTGCCACGCAAGGATCGTCTCTTTTGCTCTACATGTTCAGTTCCATTGTGTACAATAACTGACATGCATAGGAATAAAACATAGTGAGATTATCTAAGGAGTGCATGCACAAATCCAGAGTGATGGTAGCAAACTGTGGATAGACCCAAAACCAATTATAGCAGGCAGATAATAGCTTTAGATAAAAATACAGATAATGGCTCCTTTAATGTTTGTTTGCACCCAACATGAAACTCATAGTAGACACCCGAGATTAACCAGATAGTAGACAGATAGTACTGATTGTTGCCCCAATATGTACCCCACAACCATTTAAAAACTCAAGTTTCAGCATAAGTTTGGACCTGACTCGGAGTCTAATAGGTGAACACGATGATAAAGTAGCATGTCATCATATTAAGCGATGCATAACGTAAGCAGACACGGAAGAGTGCGACCTCTCTTGTGGACCCGTGTAGTTCTCAAGGTCATCTGCTCAGTTGATGATGGTAATGCAGTTGTCATGGCTGCCGGCGACGGGGAAGAAGATCTGATGCGGCGAAAGACAATCTGGAGAGCGGATCCCTGTTGTGGTGAACCCTTCTATCATTGGAGCAGCTGAGCTGGGGTGGAACACAGCACCGCAGGAGCAGGACAAACCACACAAGGTTTTCTTTGACACATATCTGTAACAGAAGTAATTGTGTAAGGGCTTGTCTGAATTTGAGGATTATAACAATGCATGGATAGGAAATAGACAGGAATAGGATAGGAATGCACATGCAAAACAGAGAATTTAAAAACACAGGATTTCTGCCAATTTGGGTGTTTGGTTCACAAGAATTGGAAGATCACAGGATGCAAAGAAGCATGGTGAGATTAAGTCAAACCACAAGAAAATGTACGCTTATAATGCTATTATGCTACTATCTCTTAGTCTTGTGCTTCATGAATAGGAATTTGAAAAGGAGGGCAAGTGGAAATTAAAATTCCTACGGTTTTTCTTTCAAGGAGACACTAAAGGAACAAATCCTACAGTTTTCCTTTGCTCCATTCCTTTGCACCAAATTCATGAAAAGTAGTACCATACGAAACTTTCCAATTCCTATGTTTTTCATTCACTTTTCCTTTCAAGCACTGGCGATTCTAGTAGGCAGGCTTGAGCAAGGAAAAGCCTACACTAAAAAATGTTTTTGTGCTACTTCTATTATTTTGGACCCAGGCCACTACCCTACTAGCTCAACTCCCAGGGCCATCGACAACGCGCAGAGATAGATAATGATGGCGTTCATGAGAGTCCATCACGGATAGCTAAGTTGCCTGGTACCTCACTGCTTGTCATATAGTAGGATAAAATAATCGTATTTCTCGTTACTCCGTGTGCTCAGTGGACAACATATATAACATGTAGAGTAAAAAAGATATGCAACAAGTGTACAACCTCTTTGGCGAAGCCATGTCGATCTCAGCGTGATTGGGTTGGCCGGTGAGGATGCTCCGGCTGACTTGGCTGTCGGAGGAGGGGAAGAAGATCTTAGGCGTCTGGAGATGGAGCCCGAGGTACTGCTCCGTTGTGATGGAGGGTTTCGTCGTTGGAGCAGCTCCGATGAGTTGTACGACGCCGAGGCTGAAGCAGGACAAGAGAGACAATGTTAACCTGAGTGGAATTCTAATAGCATCTCCAATACATGACGTAAAATACATAACCACAAAGTGCTAGAAGTAAAATACATCAGCCGCTCATCTCTGAACTTAACTGTCGAAACTGAATTTAACTGTCGAAACTGAACTTGGCTGTCGAAACTGAATTTTGCTGTCGAAACTAAATTTTACTATCAAAACTGAACGCACTAGAGGTGAGGCTACACGCCAGTCGACTGACTTTTTCATCTCTGGTCAGTCGATTTTGCAGCCATTGGATACGAAATCAAGGGCCTGCAGTTCATCTTCAACCTCCACCCCCCTGAGCCGCCAGCCACCACCGACTAAACAGCCGCCCGCGACTAGCGGTGCGCCGCCCCGCCCGCCCCGAAAACACTCCCCACCGCCGGTTCACCGCCGCCCCGGCCATCCCTCTAGCCCCCCCCCCCCCCCGTTCTGAGCTTTTTCTCCGGCGATCCCCACGCCACCGCCCCAACACAGTCGGCGACCATCGCCCCCACCCTGAACCCTAAGATAGATAGTGGGGTACCTCTCCGGCGAGCCCCCCTCCCTGCAGCGGCTGGTTCTTCCTTAACTCCAGCGAGCCCCCCCCCCTGAAAATCGTCTGGCCCAAAAGTCGATTCAGTCGACTGAAGTGTAGCTAAATCGGAGCAGCATCGCAAGCAAGAGCAAGAGCGAGAGCAGCAGCGAGAGCAAGAGCAAGAGCAGGCAAGGCAGGGGACTGAGAGCAAGAGCGGAGCATCAGCCCAAGCGAGAGCTAAAGTAGCAGCAACTCCTACTGATGTGGACGTTGCCGCCGAGGGAGCGACGCCGTGGAGGAAGTGGCCAACAGCGCCGCAGTGGATGGAGCCGCGTCGTGTCGGCTCGGGGCCGAGCGCCGGCAGCACCATGAGATCGAATCAAGAAGAAAATGCGGCGATTAGTGTACAACCTCTTTGGTGGCGCCGATTAGGCCGCAACTTCATCCGAGGAAACAGTGATGATGATGCTCTTCCAGTGGTGCAGGTGAAGACGGCGGTGTGGGAATGGAGGTGGCACGAAAGACGAGGGGAACGTTAGGGCAGCTCCTTGGAGGTGGAGGACGGGGTGGTTGAACCGGCGGGACGACCAGATTGACAACGGATCCTCATCCGGTACAGTGGATGAGGGATGTCGAGGTGTTGCTGTGGACGACGTCGTTAGGGAAGAGGCTTCGGCTGGGTGGCGGACGGAGGAGGGTGTGGGGATTCGCAGGTTTTCCCGGCCTCGATGTACAAATGGCTGGGCGGATGGGATGGAAGTGGGGAACCATGGCTTAGGGACGCGCTTATCCGAAATGTGGGGTAGGTTATGAAAGTACCCCCACCGATGTGAGGCGGTTCTTTCGGTTCAGGGGTATCAGGGGCATTTCCCGTGTTGGGATTTCACAGGAGGTGGGAGTTTTTGTGCGCGTTGTAATTTTGGAATAGCAAGGCGCGGGTTGAGATGGATGGAGTTGTCGGAGCACAACGAGACAAAGATTTATCTTAAATATTTCAGGGTAACAAGGCGCGGGTTGAAGAGGCAGGAGTTTCGCAGCACGATAGACAAAGACGCTAGCTTGAAATTTCGGCATAACAAGACGCGGCTTGAAATTTCGGGAGAACAAGCTTAACGTGTACCCAAAAAAAGACAATCTAGACTAGTATGATATACTACGTACAATGTGTTTAACACGCACAACACACACACAGACACCATTTAGACTAGTAAGGTACACGTGCATTGCACGCATGAGATTTGGCAACCAAATTATGAATAAATACCACATTATAACATGTAAGCTTTGAGTCATATATGCATGATGTAGATGTTCATTTAATTCTTATAGTTCATTTCATCAAAATCATCTAGTTTTTATAAGAAAGCTAATCTATTTTAAGATTCATGGAATTGTGCATTGTAAGGCATAAAGTAAAAACAAATCATGTAGAAAAACATTTGGGCAATTCTGATACGGAAGATTCTAGAACAAAGAAGAAGTGCTTGTGTTTTGAGGTTTGTGTATTATGCTTAAGTTCAACCATAGAGTCTTCTAGATTGTACATGTGGCAAAATCTGGTGGAATCTAGATGATATCCAATGGCCAGTAGTGCTCAAATTTGCTAGCTCTGCAACATTGGATTGGCCTCATCCAATGACCATCTTTCAAAGTTAAAGTTATCCACACACTATATAAAAAATATAAAATATAATATATATAGGGGTATAGATATAGATATGTGATGCGAAAGCCACCCATCATCTCCAATTAGAATAGTGTGTCCATGCACGGATGCAATGTGGCCAAACGATGTCTGCCATCGGTATCTCAAATTCAAACCAGTCTGACCTTGTTCAATGTGTATACATTACAACATGCTCGTTTCAAAACCACACTGCACAGATCTCCGTTATATTCATGCATGCATGGGTTTCAAACATCATGATCTCTTATTCAAATATTTGATTCAATTTTACATTGATTATGACCTCACCTAGTCTTTTACACCCACACATTGGTCTTCTCTTTATAATTGTACCACTAACTTTCTCTTGTGCATGCATGCACACACACTACCAGTCGGCATTATCCATCGCACACATGCAATCTTTTTCTTCAGGTCGGTCTCCCATGAAGGCACACACACACATCCCCCTCTCCATCATATCGGGCATTCTTTATCTCTCACGTGCATGTGCAACGATCTATGTTCCTCTATGTGTGTGTGTGTGTGTGTATAGCCAGGTCTTTCATAGTTTTCCACATAAACCGATCAATCTATATATCTAGTGAGGTCTCACCCTCTTCCCCACGTCCACATTGATTAATCTATACCTCTCTATATAGGATTACATATATAGCTAATACACCCACATTAATTATATATCCAACGCCCCCCTCCCATAATCCATGCCTTCCGCTTCATCTCTCAGACGCGCGCACAATGGCGGAGACAGGGGGCAGCAAGGGCCCTGCCCCCCCGTAACATCACTATATATCGAGGCTAATATGAATGTGATCATTAGACAATTGCTGGTAAAAATGGTTTAAGTTGATGAATTAGCCATCCTCGTAAAGGATTAGCAATGCTTGGCCCCCTAGCTCATGGGACATTTTTCATGGCTCTGCCACTGCACGCAACAGCGCACGTTCTCGCCCCCTCTCTCTAAATATCGATCTCGCAGTTGTGCCCTCCTTCATAGTCTCCCTCCACTCGACCCCTCGCACCATCTTCTAGCCCCCCACCGGATTTTGCCACATGTACAATCTAGCAGACTCCATGGTTGAACTTAAGCATAATGCACAAATCTCAAAACAACACTGGTTCTCCTTTGTTCTAGAATCTTCCGTATCATAACTGCCCAAACTTTTTTTCTAGTTGAATTGCCATTATTTGTTTTTACTTTATGCTTAACAACGCACAATTCCATGAATCATAAAATAGATTAAGGGCTTCTTTGATTCAAAGGATTCTCAAAGGAATTTTGGAGGATTCTAATCCTTAGGAATTTTTCCTATCTTGGTTGTTTGATTCATAGGATTGTAAACCATAGGAATTTTTCCATATGATTCATTTGCACTAGATTTCATAGGAAACATCCCATCCACTCAAACCTCTTTGAAAGAATTCTGCGTTTTTTCTATGCACAGTCAAACACTCGTACAATCCTGTAGGATTGAAGACGACATTCCACTCTAATCCCATGTTCTTCCTATTCCTGCATTTTGGAAATCCTATGAATCAAAGAGGCCCTAGGTTTTTTTATAAAAACTAATTGATTTTGAATGAGATGAACTATAAGAATTAAACGAAGGTCTACATCAGGCATATGACTCAGAGCTTACATGTAGTGTGGTATTTATTCATAATTTGGTTGCAAAATCTGACACGTGCAATGCACGTGTACCTTACTAGTACTTCGAGTATGTGCAAAACACAATGGCACACTACACAGTGTCTCTCTTACAGTTCATGAAGCCACGTGGCACATGTGGAGGCGTTGTTGCGACATCCTTGTGTGGATTGATCACGGTGACGTGCTATTGGTTCCAGAAGAATGTACTCGTCCTCCCTGAGCCACACTGGCGGTACATGCACGAAGCAAAGATGTGCACGCACGGCACGCACGCACTCATTACCTCGCACGCACACGCAGGTACACGGGCGGACGCAATTTTGTACCAAGATCCACCCCATGTAATAATTTGACGCGTGTAAAGTCCTTCACTTCATTGATGGTCAATTAATACAGCGCATGCAAATTGTGTGGACGTGAGGGCGGAAGAAAGACATTACTACTCCACTGCGTGCATACGAGTAGTTAAATCATGGTTTGCTAGTAGTACTTCCATTGGTCTCCTTCGTATTTTGTGCCAATTTTTGACAGTAACATAATATTTACGCATCTGAGCAGTGTAGTCTACTTGAAATTTATGTTCCACTAAACTCATCGGGAGCCATTTCGGGCCTCGAAACCAAAACCCATCAATTTATCTTTACCTTGTTCCCATCACATTCGAAAGTACTAGTGCTACAATTAAGCGCAAGCCTGCTCACACCTACTAGTACGTACCAAACCTGAACGTGTTCCCACTATGCAGGTATTAGTACTAGTGCTAGTACTTAGGTTATAAAAAGGGGAACTACCTAACAAATAAATTACTCTACCTTTCCTCCTCGTAAGTGCTTCTTCTTCGTTCGTCCTTGCCATGTCCGGTGCGCAAAGCTCTAGGTCGAGAACTACTCGTAACAAGGGAGCGGCAACCAAGGCTGCGGAAAAAAGAGAGGGCTCGCCGCCATGCAGAGACCTCGAAAGATCTCTCACGGGCTAGCGATGGCTCCCAGGAGTGCCCTAGCTGCGGAGGCGAACGTGCCGAGCTGGCGGTGCTGGAGTCGTTATCCCTCGATGGCATGCCCGATCAGCTCAATAAGCACCTCAATAAGCAGAAGGAGTTCATCCACAGCTTGGTGGAGCTGCTGAAGGAGAGCCTTGACGACATGCCCGCTGAGCTCAATGGGAGTTGACCGCCGGCTTGGTGATGCTGCTGAAGAAGAGCATTGCCTCGGAGAAGAAGGCGGCCAGTGAAATCTTACAACTTCAGGAGGACAAGGCGAATCTCTGCCACGAGCTCGACCTGCTGAAGGAGAAGAACGCCGGCTAAAAGAAGCTGCATGAGAGTAGTACTTCATCGATGAAGATGCTGCAGGCCCTCGTCATGGAACAGAAGGAGGACTTTGCGAAGCTCCGCATCGAGCACCCGGCTATTGTCAAGGTACGTAATGCGGCCGTGGAACAGATGATGAAGGCTCGCGTCGAGAAATCCCGCGTCATGGACAGAATGAAGAAGATGGTGGAGGAGACGCGCAAGGAGATGGAGGTCGTGGAGGCGATGAAGAAGTAGTTATGACTCCGCGGTGAATTAGATCATTTGGGGTGATAATCTTCCTTCTTCTTTTGCTCATGTGTTTCTTCTTTTGCTTCAGGTGTTTCGCCGCACGTGTCACGTTCTCTGCGAGGCATGAATAGAACAATGCTAACAATGAGATGACTAGCAAATTAGATCAATTTTTATCGCCATATGGCACTGGGCTGCCGTGTTTCGTGCTCCTCCATCGTAGTACTACTCCAGTGGAAAACTTGAGTATACCACATGGTTCTTTGCTCCTCCTCAGCTTATCGACACATTTATACAAGCAATCAAATCACAAGGCCTCGCCTTCTAGCAGTAATGAGCCGTCAAATCACAAAGGCCCTCGCCTCTCGTGAAAAGGACCAAGCTAGACTGCCCCGCCCTCTAGCCTTTTAAAAAATGTATACATTTGTACAGTAGTATCGACGAATTGCTCCATGGAGCAAAACTAACAAGATGAAATTAAAGAAAAAGGTGGTACATATAGAGAGCGCTCGTTGCCAAATTATGCATATACTATATGACACTACCCACTATGAAGGTACTAGTAACATAGACTAGTAACTAGTCTATGTTACTCTCCACTATGACCAGCCAAAGTCGAGGCGCGGATACCAACGAGGGCCTGGTTGTGTCTATACTTGGAAAACTCACCCGACCGCATGCACACCAGGCAGACGAAGCTTGTGTCGTGTTGGTGTCGTGTGCGGCCTGCACATTAACCAAAACCTCGCGCCTCCATCTTAGCCTCCGTGTTTTAAACTTCTCAATCTCAAGGCCAAGGAGCAACGTGAAGCCTATGATAGAGCCAATCGGATGGTTGAGAACACTACAATTCGTAGCTACAAATGCGTGTGTGAGATAGGACGAGTGCGTGCGTCCACCTCTTCTCAGAATACAAGTGTATGTGGGTGGCATCGACCTAGGGAGCAGTGATGGTGCATGCGAGAAGTCCCGGGAGATAGGTGTAATGTGTCTCAAAAAAAGACTAGTTTATAGCTCGCCATGAGGCTATTCCTGTCGAACGCCAAGCGTAAGATATGTATCTGACGGTGCCAGTTTTTGCACGTACACAGCAGTAGAAAAAGAACTAGTACCATGGCATATGCTACACCACGGCCGAGAAAACGTGCCGACGTTACGCCATCCGGGAATAGTGCCGCACTTCAAAACTAGAACCGTCAATAATTTTGAGCGTGTCTCGTCACATTCCAAATTACTACTACTACCACGCTATATTTAATTGCAAACCTGTTCACACCGATCACAACCTAAACGGTTTCCCACTTAGGAGCGTATTAGTAGTACTTGGTTATAAATACTACTATGCTAAGATGACTGCACATTCCTCCTCAACTCCTCATCCACAAAAAACAATCAAGTCAATCAAGCCATGGCCAGCATGAGTTTTGGGTCAAGAGATTTCCACCAGGGAGAGGTGAGCATGGAAGAGGAAGCACGAGAGATGTCCCACCTCGCCGCGAAAGCAGCCGACATGTCCAGCCGTGCAGCAGTAGTAGCACAGAGGTCCCGCCGCGCCGCCAAAGCAGCACGGAGGTCCCGCCGTGTCGTCGATGTAGCAGACTGGTCTGGCCATGCTGTGGAAGCAGCAGAGATGTCCCGTCGCGCTGCCGAAGCAGCACGGAGATCCCGCCGCACCATGGCGGCCTGGGACAATTTCTCGCGGGCACGCGAGGACTCTTACAGGCGCATGCATGTGATGGTCCATAGCCAGATGGATCAGATCTCCAGCTGGGCGAGGTTGCAGGACGAGGCAACCGGCGTCATCCGGCAACTAGGGGAGGGCAATGCGAAGCTTCGAGGCAAGCGCGACCTGCTGAGGGCGAAGATCACCGGAAGGGCGAAGCAGGAGGAGGAGACCACTGCCTTGTTGCAGAGGACGGGCATCATCATCAAAAACTTATGGACGAGAATGCCATGCTCCGCATCGAGCGCAACAGGCTGGTGGAGGAATCCATGGATGCTGCCAAGCAGCGTATTAAGGACATGAAACTGATGGAAGAGATCATCGCCCGCCGCGAGAACTAGTCTCCGCGACCTGCAACGCATAAAGAAAGTAGAGATCAGCGAGCCAGATCATTGTATGCGTCTTCCTTCTTCTTTTGCCCTTGTGTATTTAGGGTGTAGACGCATGTGGCTTTTTTAATTATCTTCCTAATTATGTAAGACAATTATTATCCACTCTCGTCGTCCTTATATATATTCATCAGTCTTGCTATAAGTCGCAGTAGGTGCTATATAGGTCCGTCGGATCTTGCATCAAGATCCGTGCAAAATTTTCTTTTCAGATTTTCTTTTTTCTCTCTTAAATCTCAGTCGAGTGAGACATTGCCACTCCATTAAACAGAGGCTCGGGCACAATTAATGGAGACCTTGGGAGAGAGGTGGACGGCAGATGGAGGTCAAAGGGCTCTCCTCCCGATAAGCACACGCAGGGGTCTGATCGCATGCCTCCCGTACTCAAATAGCTACCCTGCACGGCGCCTCCTAGCTAATAAAAAAAGGAGACGCATGGAGGCACGTAAATGGTAAATAGAACGCCCACGGTTTCAATAATACTTGTGTTTCCGATTGCAACGTGACAACACTTGTTTCAAAATGACTTTGTTGATTGTTAATGTGTGCGCCTTCGCAAATCGGACAGCAAAATTACCACAGCATGTTGGTGCCATGTCATGACAACAGGCCAAGTTTCATGATTTTCATGCGTGTTTTGGATTTATAGGAATTAAAAAACCAAGTTTCTCAATGTTTCCAGCCGAGCCATGACGCCCAGATGTTTGAATTTCATTCCCATTTCTCGCATGGGACCTAGAAATTTACCCGAGGACACACATGTGATTTTTCAACCAGCTTTGGTGCACTGGAGCATGTGCTTGTATTTAAAATTTGAATTATGCACACAAAGGTGACACGTTCCCTCTCAGAACCACGAGCCTTCTTGAGAGAAGCTCCGGTTTGCAAGAAACTTATACCAAAACTTGTTCCTATTCTGCAATTTTTTTTACCACAGCATGGTAGTACCATGACATGACACCATGCCAAGTTTCATGATTTTCAGGCGTGTTTTGGATTTACAAGAATTTTAAAACCAAGCTTCTCAATGTTCTCTGCCAAACCACGATGCCCAGATGTTTAAATTTCATTCCCATTTCTTGCATGGGGCCTAGAAATTCACCTGAGGACACACATGTGATTTTTCAATCAACTTTGGTGCACGGGAGCATGTGCTTGTAGTTCAAATTTGAATTATGCACATTAAATGACCAGAAACTCAATTAATGTATAAAAAAGGCCAAACGAACCCGGAATAATTCCAAAATTTAATAGAGCACTCATATAGTTCTATGTTGCCTCTGTAAAGAAAATCTGGGGGGAGGCAGCGTATATTGTTTCGCACACAAAGGTATAAAAAAATAAAGAAATTAGCATACCTATTTAATTCTTGGGTTCTTATTATTTATGCCACTAGTTGTGTATCACTACTCAGTTTTGCCATTAGAAGTTACAACTACTCAAAAAATGCCATCGATCCGTGAGATGCTTGCTCAAAATGCAATTAGATATCTAAAAAATGCCATCGTTAAGTTAGATGTTTGCTCAAAAATGCCATTAGACATCGTTATTTTCACGTCAAACCCGTTGACCATGTTACATGACAAAAATAAGTCGATTCTCACAATGATAAGTTAATGGTGTCTAGCACGACACACCCCTCAAATAAAACTAAGCACCCTGGAATTCCTTGACAAAACTAAGCACCCTGAAATTCTTTGACAACTAAACTGTTGGCTATATGATGTTGGCCATATATATTGTACATATATAATGTGAAGAAACGAGTGGTAGTACTATACCAACTAAAAGATGAAATGTACGAAATATAACAAGAAGAAACATAACATAGTTATGTTGGGGGCTCAGCACAACACACCCCTCAAATTAAACTAAGCACACCTGAAATTAAACTATGCAACTAATCTGGTAGACACTGCATTAGAACCACCATGAGCAACGACACAGCCACCTTACTCGGAGTCCTCGTCCACGTCCTCGACTTCGTCCTTGTCCCTCTTACTCTTGGCCGATACTTCTTTGCTTGAACCGCACACTTGGCTCTTGCTCTTCATCCAACCCTTGTAGATATTGAAACAAAGGTAGCCATCCATTACAGCATAGTGGATGTGGTCTATATCTAGTACATTCCACTGCCATGCATGATGATGAAACGTGTACGGAGGTTTCTCTAGTTTACCGTACAAAGGATGAACCATGGCTCCTGCCAGGGTTACATTGAAGGCTGACCACGGGAGGGCAGCAGCCGATTCTTCTGGAGGTCGAAGGGGTTGCCTACAACGAGGCCTATCCGACCAAGGACTCTTTTGTCGTTTGTAAAGTCTACAGTAACGAATTTGACTAGGCCGCCCTTGAGGAAGTTCTTAAATTCCTCGCACTCAACATCGGCATGGCATATGTGGTAAACCAAGCATAAGTCATGCACGCAAACCTGGATCACGGCGGGCTTCTTCCTCTCTTCCTCCTTTAGATCTTTCTCTTGTCCCAGGATTGTGGTGTACTCAACATCTAGCCCAGCGACCCACTCATCATTTGAGTTTTCGAACATGCGACTGAAGCGAGCAAGGCATCCTTTCACCGTCGTGGAAGAACGGGTGTAGATGACGTCGAACTCATCGCCGGTGATGGTTCTAACCTTGTACTCACCGCCAATCATGGAGATTTGGGACGCCGTGAATTTGGGAGGAGGGTTAGGATTAGTGGAACTGCCGTAATGTGAAAGGACGGGACGACTAGGAGTGAACTGCCGTAATGTTAAAGGACGTCCGGGGACGAGTAGGAGCGAACTGCCAGCGGTTTTTCGATTGGAAAAAAGGCTGAGTGGGGCGTGCGAATGGCAGGGTAGTGGCTTGCCTGCTGGATAAATGGATTCATGCATAGTGCTATGGGGGCCCAATTAGATGTCATGTCTACTCGACGCCCAATTAAATGGCTTTCGATGTCATGTCAAGCGTCAGGAAAATTACAGGTGATACAAAGCTTCCCATTCTCCCATGATACGGGATTCCGAGAGCCCTTGGATCTGAGATCGAATGGTTGCATGGCGTGATTCTAGAGCTATGGGTGAATATCCTATCCTAGATGGTTATTCTGCAAATTTTCGGCAACTTAGCATGCGACCGTTCGATTTCAGATCCAAGGGCTGCCAGCAGCCCGTATCATGGTCGCGCCGCCTACCACGACCGTCGCCTCGATCGCGCGGTCACGCCCTTGGAGATTTAGCACGGTGCGTTAGGCTATCTGATGTTGGCATGTCATACATAGTCATCACTTAGTCACTCGTACTACAACAAGGTTAGCTATAAGGTTGGCTATAAGAGTATTTTTTACTTCTCTCTATCTCTTTCTTCGTAGTATTTATTGCATTTGCCAAGGAGTGACCTCTTTCAATGAAATGGTGCTTAGATGAGGTGCTAAGGGCATTAAATGGCTTAGCAATCAAGTCCCCAATGCATAGGTGCTTAGTTTTTTGTTGCTAAGTTTGCTTCATTTAATTAACTATAGACTCAAAATTGTCTTTTCACCTAGGTACACGCGCTTAGCACCGTTTCTTCCTTGGGTCACCAAACTAGTCTCTCTCTTCTTAATTAACTTGCCACATCAGACTTCATGCCTATGTGGCAAGCTTAGCACCTATAGGAGCAAGTAAGTACTCCATATGTTCCAAAATAGATGACTCAACTTTGTACTAATTTAAGTACAATAGTGGGCTATAAGCCTGCTTTACATGGCATTTTTGCATATGTGGAGGAAAGAGGCAAGGAAAAAGTGGAGGAGTGGGCTCTCATGCAAGAGCCAGCCTCTACATGGTGGAGCATTAGGAGAGAGGTGGTCAGGAATCGGGAGACTCACGCCAGTCGTAGTGCCGCAGTTAAAATGATAATGGCAAGTCAAATCATGGGGCCCCACCTGTCCAGCAGTAACTCGTTGTCAAATCACACAGCCCTACGTTTGCAGGAGCCTACTCCCTCATCTTCTCGCGTCTCTGTCGAACTGACTAGCCGGGACTGCCCCGCCTACCGCACAGCAAAAGCCCCGCCCTCGACTTTTAAATAGTATAGTATACTAATTTTGTATCCATGGATTGCGCCATGGAGCAAAGCCTCAAGAAGACGGCAGTACACATGTACGGAGTATACAGCACACCCGTCACGTTCGCGTCGCACCCCAGACGGTCGGTCGGTCTGGCACGCCGCTCTCCGAATGGAACGTGCGTCATATTGCATTTGCACACACATCTAGGACCGCAATTGAGAACCGACCATAGGCACACTCCCCGGCCCCGCAAGTCGGGGTGAGTTAATAGAAGAGAGAGACGAGCGATAGTACTACTAGAGAAGTGTTGTAGGAGTACATACGTTGGTACCTGGACGATCCCTGCAAGACACGGAAGATCAATCCGTCCATGCATGTGACCAGACTCTAGCAGACACACCTGGATTGGCTATCGTCTACACATCGTGCAGGCTGTGTTGTACAGTGTTGTAGTTCTGGTGAGAAATCTAAAAAAAGGTTTCTTGTCATCTCGCAAAATTAGGTGTCATGTGCTTCGGATCACTGTGAGGGTTAAACAGCGACAACTGAGTTAGGCTAGTCATTGGGGGCACATGCACGAAGACTACTCGGCTGCCATCTAGGTCAAGCCAGCTATGTTAATTAGGACATCTATCGACGGACCCCTTTTCTACAAGTTTATCTTTAACTTGAGCTTTGATCCTCGTCTAGTTTGTCCGTCGGGATTCATCTTGTCTCCTTTGGGCAATGAGGTTATGATTTCTTGTCATGTGGCATTTTTTCGTGTTATATGTTATAATCCGGTGCTTCAGATCAAAATGATGACAACTGCGCCTCCGGGGCACGTGCATGAAGACTTCTCGACAGTCATTGCCGAGGTCAAGCCGGCTCCGGCCGGTAGACAAAAGAAAACTAGTACTCCACTATATAGGCAGGAGCCTCCGCGCTTGCTTGCTAGTGTTGCTCTCTTCACACTGTCTCGTCCTCTCCAGATCTAAACACGACGGCGGTGGCCACACTCTCTCTCTGCTCACCGCTGGTCATAGATCCAGCTAGATCCTCTCCGCCGAGGAAGGTGAGAAGGTGCAATGTTCACGCGGTCGTCCTCGACGACGGCTCTTATCCACTGCCGGCGCGTCCTGATCAGCGCGCCTTGCCGTTCTCCCCCAAGCATCACTGACGAGGGAGGGCCTCCCACCCCTTCTTCCTCGCTGTCGTAGTGTGGGCAGATCCGGCCTCCCGCCGCCCACCTAGCGACATCCCGGCAACCCTTAGGTATAACTTCCTTCAAAACCGGCCTTGCTCTACTTCCCGAGCACCTGACGTCGCTGCATTTGTATCTTTTACTATTTCTCAGGCCCCCTCGTAGATAGGATTGATCGGCTGTTCGAAAACCACCTAATTTTTTACTGTTAAGACGTAAAACTAGTTCATGCACTCGAATCCAGTACTACTTGGTTCAAACAAGGAAGAAAGGGGGTGGGGGTGGGGGAAGATTTGTTACCTGAATCTAGGACTTGGTCGAAAGAGGAAATAATAGGGGCGAAAAGTAGTAGAGACTGGCTATCCAACTGGTCTCTAGGTCTAATAGGGAAATAAAGGGAACGTAGTACAAACTCAATATAAACCCGATCTATTGGTTGAAAAAGGAAAGAAAGTGGGGACTGGGGGACAAGTCAACAGAGTAAGTCCAGCACTAGATTTGCTAGGCTCACACAGTATAAGGTGGCTATATACCGAACAAAAATGGGACCAACCCAGATATCCTCTTCTGATGTTTGTTGCCCCGAGCCGCTCTTATGTGATGCCACTGGTAAAATGTAGCAGTCGCACTTTTAAAAGTAAGGACACGTTAAACCAATGTTGTTTTCAATGTAATGCCTCCAGTAATATGAATCAATGGCACTTTTTTCATGTCCTGCTAAATTTCCCATTAAGATAAGTTGCTTCTTTTCGTTAGAGATGCAACTGTCCTGGTCCGCCTACTCTCCCGTGCCCAAATACCGAATCTGTAGCAGCTGTTAGTGTAATGTTGCTGGTAAAATGAAGTAATTGCACCATTAAAGTAATGTCGTATTTAACGGTTGTCATAGTTAATCCTAATGCCCACACTAATATCTAGCAATGCTGCTAGAAATTGCTACTGTCCTTGTACGATTGCCATTCAGATAAGGAACATGCTTTTTTCATTTGATGCAGGTTTCATCACTTGTTAGTCACCCTCCTTTCCACCTTTTTTGTGCAAACAAAGATATACATTTCACGTTTGATCTTAGTTGAACTGCACAAATGATATCCAAATTATAGTTGAACATTCCACGAGCTTCACGACCAACCTTGATGTTGCTCAATTTTATTCCAACTAATGAAGAAGAAGCTCTGTGGGTTTCGTTTTCTGATGGAAATGGAACCGGGGTTGGAGCCCTTTTCTTAAAAAAAAAAGAAGCAGCTAGCTCATGGGACATTGCTTCATTTTAGGTGAACTGCACCAAAAGGTCCCATGAATTGAATCATCCATGTTGGTGACTGGTGTCATCCCTTCTATGATGGCGCTGACTGTAGATATGGTTCCCATCACGAGGTATGTTCCTTTTTGGTCTGACCGTTTGCCAAAGATCATGAATGTTGATCCTGCTCTTGTGCTACTGTTTTGGCACTGCCATGATAAAGTAGTAATGTTATTATTCTGCACCTTAATCTAGTGGCACTATTAATTTGAGGCAATGTTTTGGCACCGCTAGTGCCACTGTTTTTTTATATCGAAAGAGGGGGTCCCCTCTGATTTCATTAAAGAAACCCAACCATAGAGAACCGTTATCCGACAACATCTCAGTGTAAACGGGAAGTTATGCAACTACTACTAGAACGGACTGGGTACTAGCAGGAGACAAGTTCGCCACATAAGCTAGGCAGGTAGGGGGACGCAGCACCAGCTCGACCAAGTTTGGATTACAACCCAAATGCTACCACAGAAACATCAAGGGGAAGATAGGGACTGAAAGAGCCAGCTTCAGCATCCCAGTCTAAGCACCCCCGGCCTTCATCCTTGCGACGCACGGTACACCTCGTTTGACACCTGCTCAGCCCTAGTGTCACTGATAAAATGAAGTAATAATACAGGTAAAATAGAGTGAGTGTCCTCTCTATCATTTCATTTCCAATGTAGATAAAGAAAGTGCTACTCTTTGTTACTGTATGTTTCATCAACTAGTCCCATTGTTAATGTTAAAGCGTTTCTGCAAACTGGGGTGCTTAATTTTAGTTGATCTGCACAAAAATAGAGATTTGAATGTCTCAAGTCCCCTCCTTGTACTACCGTTGTACACTGATGTTCATCACTGGCAGAAGGTGTATCGGGGAGACTTGGGACGATTTCCAGTATGAGGCGTGGCGTACCGTATGAGGCCTCGCAGGGCCCATCTCGCCCTCGCAGCATGGCATACTATGATACTATCGCAATACTTTCTTCTATTTATTTTGCGTGTTTCATCAACTAGTGCCACTATAATGTAATCATGCTTTTTCATTATCTGTGCAAACAGGGTTATTCAGCTGCATTTTGGTGGAACTGCACAAATGTACGGATGGAACTGGCATATATGCAGAGTGCAAGGTGTGCCAAGTAAAAATTACCGACACCAACCATGCTCCATGCACACATTGGCATCCACCACCACCAGTGGGATGTGTGGCGCTCTCTGTGGACGGATCTTTCTCGGCAGCAAATCCTCTAACCAAATACTAGTAGCTTATATTGGCAGTTTTCTAGGGAGTACTCTTTTCTGAAAGAAGCACCAATCTACTTTTCTTTATTTGTACACAGTGTCACAACTTTGACCCAAAGGTCCAGAGCTATTTAAGGGTGATTGGCATAGTACTCGAAGACTGATTGTAACCATGATTTTCATTAGCTGTCACACTGATTGTAAGCATGAGCAGGTGGAAGATTAGGTTAGTGCGAAGCTTACCTTAAACCCTACCGCCGCCGTTGAAACGAGGCGAGCGTCGAGGGAACAGTGGAGAACGGCGGGGAAGCGACGTTGCGCCATCTGGCCTCCTCTTGCGGTGGGAGAACGAATACTCCTGTGGCTCCGGTTGGCTCTGCAGCCTCACGAACGGCACACCGTACTCGATCGATTTGTTATCCTCTGGGTGCTCGACCTTTGACCTATACGCCCACCACCTTCGCCTGACTTTCGCCTCGGGTGAATCTTTCTGCTCCATCGCCCAGAGGAGATACTCGATGAACTCGAAGGACTGCGGCGTGACAGTCTGACACACTTACGTCCTTGCAAAGTAAATAATTATTATTGTAGTCGTAACCGTAGAATAGGATCCTAATCAAAATAAATACATTTGGTTCAGGCATTGTTCAACTCTTTGATGAAAAGATGAAAAAACCAAAAAAAAGCTTTACCCTTCCATCTCTTGGATAGATAGAGAAGGAGGGCAGAGGCCTTTGGTGTCCCTTTCAGTCAAGAATTGGTGTCCTCATGTTTCGAGGTCTCAAGAAAAGGGCGTGGAAACAGATAGAAACTCTTGCCGCCGAGGAGTACATGTACATCACCGCCCTCATCGTCGTTGTATCGCTCTTTCGCGTACATTGCCACATGGCCCTCACCGTCCTCAAAATCTCCCACTCATTGTCAAACCAAGTAAGGATCTCCTTCAACCTGGCTAACTTTGCATGGTCGCCGCCGGCGATCTGCCTGATTCGTTGCTGCGTCCTCTCCGTAAATGTCCTTCTGAGTGGTCTGGTGCTAGCTTTGGAAGATGGGAGGAGAGACGGTGGTCTTGCAATAGAGAAGAGGGAGAGGCGAGACGGTGGTTTGGGAATGGAAATGATGGAGAGGAGAGGAGGGTGGTTTTGCAATGGAGAAGAGGGAGAGGCAACACAGTGGTTTTGGAATGGAGATGATGGAGAGGAGAGGAGGTGGTTTTGCAATGGAGAAGAGGGAGAGGCGAGACGGTGGTTTTTTAATGGAGACGATGGAGAGGAGAGGTGGTGGTTTTGCAATGGAGAAGAGGGAGAGGAGTGTGCGGCAGCGATTTAGGATTGGACGAGAGGGCCGGCACGCTGTGACTGGATCAAAATCAAAATCAATTTACCCTTCAATTAAGAAAGTGACCCCACATTAACTAGTCTCCCTTTTATTCTGGGTCATAATTGACCATGACTTTCGCAAATAAAATATATGTTATACGTTGCAAAAATAATATAATTTGAAAGTACATTCAGATATGAACCAAACGATACAATTTTTGGTGACATGCATTCACATTTTGCTTGTCAAATACAGTACGTAGTCAAACTTTGACCCAAAATATGCAAAACAAAAAATACTTCCAAGACCAGCGTCGCTCTTCTGCTCTTCTCCTCTTAAACCACCACCGCTCCTCTCCTGTTCCAATCTAAATCCAGCACTGCTCCTCTCCTCTTCCATTTCAAAACCACCGCCCCTCCTCTCCTGTTCCAATCCAAAACCAGCGTTGCTCCTCTCCCATTCTAATCCAAACCAGCGCTGCTCCTCTGCTCTTCCATTCAAAAACCACCGCCGGCGAGTGAAGGCGTTGTGGAGAAGTAGATTGATGGAGGAGTACAACCGATACATGAGGATCGCTGACGGCGACACTGTGAAGCTAGCTAGGATGTTGGAGATACAGTCTTGGTTTGGCAACAAGGACCAACTAGCGGCGACGGCGACATCCATGGCCAAATATCTGCAACAGAGCGAAAAGGCCGTGATACTCCCAGAGGGAGTCGTGCGGGAGTACATAGAGCTGCTCCTCTGGGCCATGGAGCAAACAGATTCACCGAATCCGATCGTGAGGGAGCGGTGGTGGGAGTATCGATCCCAGATGGAGCATCCACCAAAGATTGACGGATCGAGCATCTACAGGGTGCCGTTTGTGAGGGTGTCGTGCCAGAGCGAGCCGGTGGAGTCTTCGTCGACCGAACCCAACTGCAAGAGGAGAAAAATAGTTGGCCCGACGACGCTTCCCCGCCATCCTCTCCCTTGCCGTTCACATCGTCTCACAGGGCGGCTGTCTGCCGTAGAGGAATAGGAGGGACTGCCCCCCCCCCCCAGCCCAATAGTCGGGCAGGTTGTGAATTGTGAGGAGGAGCTTAGGGTTGTCAGTATTTGCAGGTTGTGGATTGTGTTTTGTGTTGTGTATTTTGAGAGTACTTTCAGATATGAATGTCTTTTGAATTTCAGATTTTCAGTATTGAGCATATGAAGTATTTTATGAATTCTAGAGATCTATTTTTAGCACTTAAAAGATGTAGTTTCATAGGAGTATAAAAGTGCAGACAATGTGATTCTCAGAGAAAAATTGGAAGTTTCAGTTTCAGATAAGAAACTCCAAGTTCAGTTTCAGATAAGAAACTGCAACTTTCAGAGGCAGATCATTTATATTAACACGGCCTTTTCAAATAGTGTTAACATCATGTTGGAAGTTTTATTCATGGTCGAAACTGGAACTACCAGCCAGTTAACATCATGCTGATCAACATTCATGCATAGCACATCTTCATATGATGCACAGTCAAAAAGATATGTTATTTTCAAAATGCCCACACAATGTCGAGTGTGCGAAAAACAGAGAAAACGAGGGACGAAGTTTTGGCAAGTGTTGGACGTGGTGTGTGTAGATGACAATTGGGACCCACATGTCAATAAAGGTAGAGGCAAAAAAATTGGAGATATTTTCTCTACACAGGTGGAATCGAACCCGGGCGGAACAGCAGTCGGGTAGTGTCACTCGGCCACTAGGCTAGTTCAGTTGTTTCGTTACTAATAAGGCACTTCCTCAGGTGGTCGGATCTCCTCCTGCACCTTTGTGCGCTCGCCGCGACGCCGATGTTTGCCGTTGTGAACATGCTGAACAAATGAGAGGAATCTAGAGAGGACTGTACGTGGAGAGGCGGACAGTCGGGACCCACTAGGTCTATGGCCGTACGCAAGCAAGTGCCTCATCAAAAAATACTTCCTCCTAATGCTATACTGACGTTGGGGCCCATGGGTTTGTCAACATAGTTACATTTTTTTAGGTGCTTCAGCGTAGTTACTATAGTAGATAAATTCACAACGAAGCCGGGGAGCTGGCAGGTACCATTTATTATCACTGGGGCAGCAAGTATCAATTGGGTTTTGGGCTGCCCCGTCTAGGCTTTCTTTTTTAACATGCGCAGCCCACGACCTCGGATGGGAGGTCCATAGGCATGTTTGTATTTTCTTGAGGGTTGTCATGTATCGACCGGCCTATGGACCTCCCATCCGAGGTTTTATTTTTCCTGAAGAAAACGCAGAGGTCTCTTCTATTTTTCTATATAAGAATAGGAACGCCTGGTCCAACTTATGTTTCCCTTCTGACTATATTATATATATTTAAATTATTTTATATGTTATTATATATTATTGTTATCGGCATCATATATTTAACAGATACTTACATATGTAAGAAAACAATATCCCACATCTTATTAACTTATAAAAATAATTTCTTAACAATAAAATCCTGGATTTTTTTGGCAAGAAAATCCTGGTGATTGTGTGCAAAAGCTTGGTAAGATTTAAGGACCAATGTAATAATAAATCACTTATTATTTAAATATATATATATAACAAAATGCTCAGCCCCTGTTTATTTTTTGATAACATTGATGCGCCCACCCCAACATTATAATTAGAATCAGCCCAAGAAAATCGTGTATTTCGAGAAAGTGCAAATGGCCTATAATTTTTTAGGAAAAACATAAATGGGCCGCATGGACGCTACATTATTTGTTCACCCAGCCCAGCTAATGGACTGTAATTCAAAAAAAAAGATCAAATTGACTATAAATTCTACCCGCAAAAAAAGACTGTAAATTCTAAAAAAATGGGTTGAATACGTGCCACATTTTTGGAGGCTGAAATGTGGGCCAATAGGTCGAAGCCAATGCAAGTCGTTGTCAACTTAGTCAACAAATGATTCTGACATCGTTAGCCGTTGGATTTACATCCAACGACCGGCATCCATCTTCAATCTCTCGTCTTCTTCCTCCAGCGCCGCCGGGACCACCTGCTCCCACCTCCTGCTGCTAGCAGCTCTGCTTAGCACGCTTCGTTGTGAAGCGCTACTCCACCATTGGTTAGGCCGACCCTCCACCCCTCCACACCTCCTGTTCTTCTCCACCGACTGCCGAACCACACCGCACCAGAACCAGTTAACCCTCGTACACCTCTCCATATGCGACTCTACTCCCGCGTCTTCCCATCTCCGGCTCGTTGCTGTCCGGGGCCTCGCCGTCATCCACCACCTTGGATGAACTCGGCGTGGAGTGGTCAACGTGGTCAATGAACGACACCATCGGAAGTAGACTGTGCGTGGAGAGGTTGACAGCTGGGTCCATGGCCGCACGCAAGGAAATGCCTCCTTATTATGCGCAAAATAATGATTCCTCCACCTGACAGCTGGGACCCACCGGAAGGGCCTCTGTATTTCATGAAAAAACGTTCCCATCGCTGACAGGTCAGACCCACCAGCTATATCTTCGCACGCAAGGAAGTGCCTCCTTATTACGCACAAAAAATGAATACCCCCTGCTATCTGGGACCCACAATAGTGGGAGGCTGACTTGTGGCCAACTAAGTTGACGGGGACAGAGGGCTTTATCAACTTAGTCAATATGAATGATTCTAGCTCTAGTGACCGTACGATGTCCATCCAACGGCCGTAGTGCTTCTTCAACCTCTGGTCTTCTTGCTCCAGCCGCCCAAACCAGCGCCGGTCGTGCCTCGTGCTCCTGCCTCCCGTGGCCGGTTGCGATGCCGCGGAGGCCTCATCGCCCCCTACTACTCCCACCACTGGCCAGGCCATCCCTCTACTCACCCACAACCCCTGTTATTCTGTGGCGACGGCAGCCTCACACCGCAGCGAACCAGTGAACCCTCTACGGTGGGCATCCACTATCGCGTCTTCCCCGGCTCCGCATCGTCCCCTTCCTAGGCCTTGCCGTCGTCCACCGCCCTGGTGCTCTCGGCACGGCGTGGTCAATGTGGTCAAGGAACGGCTTCCATCGGACGTGGACTGTACGTGGAGAGGCTGACAGCTCGGTCCACGACCGCAGCAAGGAAGTGCCTCCTTATTACACAGAAAATAATGATTCCTCCACCTGACAGCAGGGACCCACCGGACGGGCAACCGTATTTCACAAAAAAAATCTTTCCCCCTGACTGCTGGGACCTACCAGCTACATCTTCGCACGCAAGGAAGTGCGTTCGGGCAAAAAAATGATTTGCCCCCTGACTGCTGGGACCCACCAGCTACATCTTCACACACAAGGAAGTGCCTGACAGTCGGGACCCACCTGGTCGAAGCGTGCGTAGCATTGTCATTCTGGTCGCGAACATGTATGTACATACTGGTCGATGTAGAGGCGCGCACGTGTCGTAGTAGAGGCACGCACGTAGCATGTACACGTACGTACAGCGGCCAGTGTGCAAGAAAGAAAATACGGCCACGTACGTACATACGGGCGAGGTCTCGAATGCCTACTCGCGCATACATACGGCCAGGGCTCGTGTACATGGCTGGGTCGGAACAGAGAAACACCATTGTCGTTGCCCGCAAAAAAAACAACAGCGTCGTTGTCGTGTTCATGGGGAGGCAACGTAATGCATCGTGTTCATCGGGAGGCAACTGAACGCGTGGGAGCCAACCGGCTTGGACGGAACATCCGATGGAAATGAGGCATGGCGTACCGTAGAACGGAGGAAACGGCCTTGTGTTCGACCGGCCATGGTCGAAACGGGATCCTGTTCATCGGGATGGGTCTAGCTTACCGCAAAACGGAGGAAACGGACCTCCTACGGTCGAAACGGGGGTCCTGTTCATCGGGAGGGGTGTGGCGTACCACAAAATGGAGGAAACGGGCTTGTGTTGGAGCGCTACGATTGAAACGGGGGTCCTGTTCATCGGGAGGGGTGTGGCGTACCGCAAAACGGGACTCCACGGGATACTGTTCATCTCCATCGTCGACCCCCTCCAACCTCCACGGGCTATTGTTCATCCACCGTTGACCTCCTCCAGCCTCCACCTGCGACTGTTCATCCACGGACTCCTGTTCATCCAGCCTCCACCGCGCGCTACTCCACCGGCTACTGTTCAACCAGCCCTCTCCACGGGCTCCTGTTCAACCACGCCTCCATGGGCTACTGTTCATCCAGCCCTCCACCGTCTACTGTTCATCTAGCCCTCCACGGGGTGATCCTGTTCATCCGGCCATCCACGGGGTCCTGTTCATCTAGCCCCAACCGGCTCGATCGATCGGGGTCCTGTTCATCCAGAGGCAACACCACGGGGTCCTGTTCATCCAAACCCCCAGCAACGCTCACTGTTCATCCAGAGGCAGCATCGATCGGCTTCAGTTAGCAGCAGTAGCGAAGGAATCGCTCGATCAGGTTCAGTTAACAGCCATCAATCGATCGCTCGAGTTCAGTAACGCGTAGCCTGCAGTGCAATCACTCAGGTTCAGTTAGAGCCCAACGCCTCGCTCGGGTTCAGTTAGAGCCCAACGCTTCGCACCCACGCGCGTGCGTGTACGAGAGAAACGTGCATCGCTCGGCCCCGACCACCCACCGTAACCGGGAACACCCCGATATTTTCCTCGCCCTCGCTTCTACCACGGTTTTTTCCGTCATGGACTGCCCAAAGAATGTCATGCGGCTGCGTCTCCGGCCCGCCCAGGACGAAAAGCCCATTTTCTGTCATGATTTTTTGTCATAGAAGTAGGAGCCCACCACATCTATGATGATACCGGGTTTTGTCACAATTATCGTAGAAGTGTCATAAGTATGACAGAAAAAATTCGTTCGGCCCAAAATGTCATGGATGTGTCTTTTTTTTTGTAGTGAACTGCTAAGGAAGGGCGGCGAGTAGTGACCAAGCCGGCCAGCCCCCGAGCCTCTGGGTCGATCGAGTCGGACTGGTGGCCGGGTTATAAAAAGAGGTAAATAGTGCACAAATGCAGGAGACACAATAACTTGGTCGGAAAGGGCAGGCCCCGATCGTTGTTCGGGGACCCCATAGTTTTCAGATGATTACAAAAGTCAGCGATACATACATGCACACGGCTAACTGTAAAGCGGGCGGAGGAGTTCTGCATTCCATGGTCGGATTGTTTCTTCACCGGCGGTGTCTCTCTTGCGCTTGTTTGACTTGCGGGCTCGATGAGGTAGTAGGCGTTGCGATCGCACAAGGCTTTGCTGACGATAAAGGGGCCCTCCCATGGGGAGGACAGCTTGTGTTGGCCGGTCTGCTCTTGGACGAGTCAGAGGACGAGGTCTCCCTCCTGAAAAGCGAGGGGCCTAATCTTCTTGTTGTGGTAGTGCCACGGGCCTGGCTGGTAGATGGCTGAGCGACTGAGCGCTAGGAGACGTGCTTCTTCGAGCAGGTCAACGCCGTCTTCGCGGGCTTCCTTGGCTTCGGCTTCGGTGTACATTGTGACGCGTAGCGAGTAGAACTCGACGTCGGTCAGAATGACGGCTTCTGCTCCATAGACGAGGAAGAACGGGGTGAACCCGGTCGACCGGTTTGGCGTTGTTCGTAGACTCCAGAGGACGGCCGGCAACTCGTCGAGCCAGCTGCCGGGTGAACAGATAAGCGGCTCGATGAGCCGCGGCTTGATGCCGGATAGGATGAGGCCGTTGGCCAGCTCGACCTGGCCGTTGGACTGCGGGTGTGCGACGGAGGCCAGGTCGAGGCGGATGTCGGAGACGGAGCAGTACTGCGCGAGCGCGCCCTTGGCGAAGTTGGTGTCGTTGTCCATGATGATGCTGTTCGGCATGCCATAGCGCACCACCATGTCCTTGATGAATCGGATGGCCGTTCGCCCGTCCAGTTTCTTGATTGGCCTTGCTTCGATCCATTTGGTGAACTTGTCCACCGCCACCAGCAGATGCGTCATGCCGCCTCGAGTGGTCTTCAATGGACCCACCATGTCGAGTTCCCAGACCGTGAAGGGCCAGGTGATCGGGATGGTCCGAAGTGCCGACGCCGGCTGGTGGTTGCGCTTGCTGAAGCACTTGCATCCCTCGCACTTGAGGACGAGCGACTCTGCCTCTTCGAGGGACGTGGGCCTGTAGAAACCATGGCGGAAAGCCTTGGCCACTAGGGACCGCGAGGTGGCGTGGTGCCCGCACTCGCCCTGGTGTATGTCGAGGAGGATCTCAATGCCCTTGTCTTGCTCGACGCAGCGCTGGAACACGTTGGTGGAGTTGCGCTTGACGAGCTCGTTGTTGATGATGATGTAGGCGGACACCCAGTGCTGCACTTGCCAGGCTTCGGTCTCGTCCATGGGGAGGACCCCGTTCTCCAGGAACTCCGAGATGGGCACGGCCCATGATGGCACCGTCACCACGGCGAAGACGGCCACCATGGCGGGTTCTGGGGTGGCAGTCCCCAGGCCGGGTTCAGCAACCCCGGGGTCGGGTTCGACAGTCCTTGGGCCGGGTTCGACAGTCCCCGGTCCGGGTTGAGCAGTCCCCGGGCCGGGTTCGATAGTCCCTGGGCTGGGTTGAAGAGTCCCCGGGCCGGGTTGAGGAGCGGTCGGGTCGTTTGGGACGTAGATTGACTCGGAGTCCGGAGAGGGCCTAACGGACGGCTGATACGTCTCCAACATATCTATAAATTTTTATTGTTCCATGCTATTATATTATCCGTTTTGGACGTTTAATGGGCTTTACTATACACTTTTATATTATTTTTGGGACTAACCTCTTAACCCAAGGCCCAGTACAAATTGATGTTTTTTTGCCTATTTCAGTGTTTCGCAGAAAATGAATATCAAACGGAGTGGACGTCAATAAATCAACGAGGAGGCCACGAGGCAGGGAGGCGCGCCTGCCCCCTGGGCGCTTCCCCACCCTCGTGGGCCCCTCGCAGCTCCACCGACCTACTTCTTCCTCCTATATATACCCATATACCCCGAAACCAACCAGGAGCACCACGAAACCCTATTTCCACTGCCGCAACCTTCTGTACCCGTGAGCTCCCATCTTGGGGCCTTTTCCGGCGCTCCGTCGGAGGGGGAATCGATCACGGAGGGCTTCTACATCAACACCATAGCCTCTCCGATGATGTGTGAGTAGTTTACCACAGACCTTCGGGTCCATATTTATTAGCTAGATGGCTTCTTCTCTCTCTTAGGATCTCAATACAAAGTTCTCCTCGATCTTCTTGGAGATCTATTCGATGTAACTCTTTTTGCGGTGTGTTTGTCGAGATCCGATGAATTGTGGGTTTATGATCAAGATTATCTATGAACAATATTTGAATCTTCTCTGAATTCTTTTATGTATGATTGGTTATCTTTGCAAGTCTCTTCGAATTATCAGTTTGGTTTGGCCTACTAGATTGATCTTTCTTGCAATGGGAGAAGTGCTTAGCTTTGGGTTCAATCTTGCGTTGCTCGATCCCAGTGACAGTAGGGGAAACGACACGTATTGTATTGTTGCCATCGAGGATAAAATGATGGGGTTTATATCATATTGCTTGAGTTTATCCCTCTATATCATGTCATCTTGCCTAATGCGTTACTCTGTTCTTATGAACTTAATACTCTAGATGCATGCTGGATAGCGGTCGATCTGTGGAGTAATAGTAGTAGATGCACGCAGGAGTCGGTCTACTTGTCGCGGACGTGATGCCTATATACATAATCATGCCTAGATATTCTCATAATTATGCACTTTTCTATCAATTACTCGACAGTAATTTGTCCACCCACCGTAATACTTATGCTATCTTGAGAAAAGCCACTAGTGAAAACTATGGCCCCCGGGTCTATTTCCCATCATTTAAGTTTCCAATCTATTTTATTTTGCAATCTTTACTTTCAATCTATATCATAAAAACACCAAAAATATTTATCTTATTATCTCTATCAGATCTCACTTTTGCAAGTGGTCGTGAAGGGATTGACAACCCCTTTATCACATTGGTTGCAAGGTTCTTATTTGTTTGTGCAGGTATAAGGCGACTTGCGTGTAACCTCCTACTGGATTGATACCTTGGTTCTCAAAAACTGAGGGAAATACGTATGCTACTTTGCTGCATCACCCTTTCATCTTCAAGGGAAAAACCAACGCAGTGCTCAAGAGGTAGCAACGGCTTGCGCAGATGCTCGAGGGAGACGCCAGAGGGGATGGCCTGCCGGGACGAGGCGATCTTGGCGAGCATGTCGGCCGCCTCATTTTCTGCACGCGGGACATGGAGGAACTCGTAACCTGCGAAGAATCTGGACAGCTTTTGGACGAGGAAGCGGTAGCTTGCCATGTTGGGGTCGCGGGCGTCCCACTCGCCGGAGCACTGCTGCACCACCAGATCTGAGTGGCCATAGCATAGGATGCGTCGGATGCCGAGTTCCTTGGACAGCCAGAGGCCGTGCACGAGAGCTTCGTACTCGGCAACATTGTTGGAGGCGGTGAAGTGGATCTGGAGCGCGTATCTGAGTCGGTCGCCCTTTGGGGAGGACGGCACAATGCCGACCCCTAGGCCGAGACGCATCTTCGAGCCGTCAAAGTGCATGCGCCAGTGCATCGAGTCCGACGGCGGCAGGTACTGGGTCTCGGTCCAGTCGACGAGGAAGTCGGCCAGAGCTTGGGACTTGATCGTGGTGCGGGGCTCGTATAGAACGGTGTGGCCAGCTAGCTCGAGCGCCCACTTGGCGACTTGGCCAGAGGCATCCCGGCACCCAATGATCTCACCGAGGGGGGCCGTGCTGACCACGGTAACAACATTCTCTTGGAAGTACTGCTTCAGTTTCTTGGCGGTGAAGTACACGCCGTAAATATGGTAGTGCGAGTAGTTCTGCTTGGAGGCGGAGAGCACCTCACTCCGGTAGTAGACAGGGTGCTAGACGTCTTGGACCTTGTCCTTCTCTAGTCGCTCGACCACCATCACCATGTTGACCGACCGCGAGGTCGCGGCTATATAGAGCAACAGCTGCTCCTTCTTGGCCGGTGTGGCCAGGACTGGTGTGGTGGAGAGCATGCGCTTGAGGTCCCGGAAAGCCTCGTTCGCCTGGTCGTTCCACTCAAACGGCGCCATCTTATTCATCAGCTAATACAGGGGCAAGGCCCTCTCGCCCAGCCGGCTGAGGAACCGGCTGACCGAGGCCAAGCAGCTGGTGAACTTCTGGACATCGCGCAACCGAGCCGGCCTGCGCATGCGTTCGATGGCCTTGATCTTCTCCGGGTTTGCCTCAATGCCGTGCTCCAAGACGAGGAAGCCGAGTAGCTTTCCGGTCGGGACGCCGAAAACGCACTTCTCCAGGTTGACCTTGACCTTGTACTCGTGCAGGTTGGCGAAGGTTTCCTTCAGGTCGTCGAGGAGCGTGAGGTGATGCTTGTTCTTCACCATGATGTCGTCCACATAGACGTGGATATTGCGGCCGAGTTGCGGCAGCAAGCATTTCTGCATGCAGCGCTGGAAGGTGGCATCGGCGTTCTTCAAGCCGAACGACATGGTGATGTAGCAATACGCCCCGAAGGGCGTGATGAAGGACGTCTACAGGGTGTCGGCGGGGTCCAGCTTGATCTGACGATAGCCGGAGTAAGCATCCAGGAAGGACAGGAGCTCACACCCGGCAGTGGAGTCGATGACTTTGTCGATCCGCGGGAGGGCGAACGGGTCTTTGGGGCAGGCCTTGTTCAGGCTGGTGTAGTCGATACACATGCGCCAGGTCTTGTTCTTCTTCAGGACGAGGACTGGGTTGGCCAGCCACTCGGGGTGAAACACTTCCATGGTGAAGCCGGCCGCCAAAAGCTTGGCGACCTCTTCACCGATGGTCCTTCTCTTCTCTTCGGAAAAACGTCGTAGGGGTTGACGGACAGGCTTGGCGTCCTTGCGGACGTGGAGTTTGTGCTCGGCGTACTTCCTCAGGATACCTGGCATGTCCTTTGGGGTCCATGCAAAAATATCCCGATTCTCACGGAGGAAGTCGACGAGCTCGCCTTCCTATTTGCTGTCGAGGCGGGTGCCCACGACGACGTACTTGCTGCAGCTGGGGTCTTCCAGGTTCAACTTCACTTTCTTGGTCTCCTTTGAGGGCTTGAACGAGGCCTCATCTGCCGGCTCCTCGGCCGGGATCGGCGCGGCCGACGCCTCTTGGGCCTGGGCGACGATCCGGTCGAGTTGGCGCCTCTCCTCGGCCACGACCAGTGACTCAGCCAGCTTGGCGTCGTCTCGGGCGCACTCTATGGACTTGCAGTAGTCGCCGGTGATGGTGATGAGGCCCCTCGGACCCAGCAGCTTCAGCTTCAGGTAGGCGTAGTGGGGAACCGCCATGAACTTGGCGAGTGCGGGCCAGCCCAGCAGCGCGTGGTACGCGCTGGTCAGGTCCACCACCTCGAACCAGAGCGTCTCGCGTCGGAAGTGGTTGCTGTCACCGAACAGGACGTCGAGCCGGACCCGGCCGATTGGAGAGCAGGAGAGGCCGGGAACGATACCATGGAAGATCGTCCGGGTCGGCTCCAGGTCTCTGGCCTCAAGGCCGAGCTTGGTCATGGTGTCGTCGTAGAGGATGTTGATGCTGTTGCCGCCGTCGATGAGGACTCGGGAGAACTTGCATGTGCGCCGGGGCGCGACGATGGTGGGGTCGAGGATGAGGGTGTAGCCACCCGGGTTCGGCATGATGGCTGGATGGTCTTCCCGGGTCCATGTGACCTGGCACTCCGACCAGTGCATGTATTCCGGCTTGGCCGGGACGACGGTGTTCACCTCCTGCCGAAGGAGGCGCTCGCTGTGTTTGTCATTGCCGAGGCTGGTGAAGATGACGTAGGTCGTGTTCTGGGCTGGGTAAACGTCGCCGCGCATCGCGCCACCAGCTGGGCGGTGGAGGCGGCGGAGGCGGTTACCCCATTCCCGGAGCCAGGGCCGAAGGAGGCGGGATGTCGCCCCTCATGATGCGCTTGGTGATGGCGCACTGCCGGAGCGTGTGCATGGACGACCTTGCGCCGCTGTGGTGCTTGCAAGGAGCGTCGAGCATCTCCTAGAAACTCATGGCGGGTTGCCACGTGGTCTTGCCGGTCTGCCGGCGCTTGGCGGCCGGGTCGGTCGCGGGCACCTGCTCGGCGGCCGCGATGAGCCGGTTGTCGTAGCGCTGGGCCGACTGGTCGGCCTTGCGCTTGCTGTTCTGCTGGTTGTGCTGCTACCGGCTTCCTTCGCTGACCGGCTTTGGAGGAGGAACCGGCTTCGCCTTACCGGCTTCATCCAGCGCCACCTGGATCTTCATGGCGGAGTCGGCGTTGGCATACTTGTCCGCCATTGTCGGTGTCCAAACCTGCGGATCTCGGGTAGGGGTCCCGGACTGTGCGTCTAAGGTCGATGGTAACAGGAGACTGTAGTGACCCGACCTCAGACGATCAAGTCTATGTGTATCTGTGCTATCCCTGGATCGGTATGCTAGCACACATAGTACATCAATGCATATATCAAAGTGCAATCACATGTATAAGTAACGAAAAACTGATATATATATATATATATATATATATATATATATATATATATATGTATATATATATATAAGAATCTCAGCGGACACGGGCAAACGGGTGTGGAGTCCCATCAACGCCATCAGCAAGTTGAGTGCGGACCGTAACCCTATCATATCACTTACTCGTTGGATATACCTGCAACATAATATGTTGCAGCCGTCTAGGTCAGTACGTGGAATGTACTTGCAAGTCACACCACAAGAGATGAATAAATGTCCTATTTATACATGCAATATGGCTGGTGGATGGTTCTAAATTAAATTTGCATAAAGCTGATTTTTCCCTATCATCAAAAGAATATTATATTGTTACTACATAATTCATCATAATATGATTGACATGGTTGCTCCATTCAATCTATACCCAAATTCATTAAAACCCATTAAATTAATTAAGAGTGATGAGACCGCTCAATTCCCACTTTCCAGATGCTCAAATTGTCCATAACCAGGGACATGGCTAATCGATTAGTTTTACACTCTGCAGAGTTTTGCACACTTTTCCCCACAAGACTCGATCACCTCCTTTGTAGTCCTCGCACTGCCTGGTGTTTGAGAGCCGGAAGATCGAGACATAGTCTTTCTGAAGTGTTCCCTCTTAACCCTGGGTAGACCGGTACACCTACATATATAACTACATCTGCTAGTCTACCACTGTATGAGGTCACACAACATACTCAACTAAGCCAGAGCCCATGATAGCTTGTGGTTATGCAGGTAAGCTTCTAGTCATGAAAAAATGATGAATCCCTTTGAGCCTGGGTGGCAGTCCATAGGGTGATCACACGGGTACTCAGGGATCCCCTGGGCAAGTCCATTGGTTTCTCCAGGGTGCCCGGGCAAGTCCACTGGTTTCTCCAGGGTGCCCCTTACCAATCCACCCAGATGAGTGTTAATGTTGCCGCCTTAAGGTTACCCTTAATTATTATATCACTCGCAACTTTCATGATCTCACATACCAATCCCCGTCTACAATGGCATAGCAAAAATTCCCTACAATGTTGGTGACAAAGAAGTAAAGGCTCAGACCTGCCTCATTGCACTACTGGGTTTATAATATAGCCAACTAACAAATTCATGCAAACCCTACATCAAAGGACTAAATGCATATGTAAAACGTAGGCATAAAAGGGCATGATCAAGATGTAACTTGCCTTGTACTGTTGATGAAGATGAAATATTCTATTGAGTCGTCTCTCCTTCTCGTTACGATATATCTAACGATATAAGAAAGTACTTTAACATACAATGACATCCAAATAAAGATCCAAATAAAATGTTCACATTACAATACAAAATAAAAAATCATTCCTACATAAGTTGTTAGGACTTGGTTACAGGTTGAGATAAGATCAGGAATGAAAAAATGATATAGGTTTTTGTTCTAGGGTTGGGTCAAAGTGAAGATCACGGGTTGAAGAGTTATGAGGCAAGATTCTACGACAAAGTCTATAATGGGTTTGATTGGAGTATTTGACTTGGGTCCAATGAAAATGATAGATGGAGTTGATGCCATAAGGTTTATGTTACAAAAATTTATGTAACATTTCCTAAGTCCAAATTTTTATGATGATGGCATATGATCAGAGAGGTTTTCTAGGGATCAATCTAAAATATTTAACGTCATGTCAAAATTTATTAAATGATCGAGAAGGTCAAATTAAGGTGTTGATGTTAAAACAGTGACTAAATCTTGCTGAAAAATTATGCCATGAGTTCCAATAGAAAGGTGATGTCCTAAGGTCGAACTTTCATATAATAAACATTTTTATATGATTTATAGATTAGAAGATATAGCAAAAGTACTCAATTTAACATTTAAAATAGAACTAAAGTTTAACTTGCCAAAAACTGAGATCTTAAATTTTTATAATAAACTAGATGTCCCAAGGAATCCGGGGATATAAAATTTGTCAAATTTGGACATACGGTTTAGGAAATATGATTTTCCGAAGTTTGGATATTTTCCTGAAAAACAATTACGGGATTTACACAGTGCTCACCAGAGTTAGTCGCCGGAGTTGGGGAAAAAGGTCGCCGGAGTTGAGGAAGAAGGCCCTCAACGTCAAATAGTAGCAGAACGGCGAAAAGATCGACAAGGGGAGTCCTTTGCATAAGATCACGGGCTCGGACTTGTCCCGTGGCGGCGTGGAAAGTCCGTCGGAGTTGCCGAACTCCGACGAGCAATTGCTCGTAGAGGAGGAGGTTCAAAGAGGGGTTTTCGGATGGGCTAGTGAGGGGCTTCGAGGCTCTCGTCTGGGTACCTTTTATAGGGCAGGGGAGAGCCGGAGTTGAGCGGGGCGTCGCCGGGATTAATGTGTTTAATGGCTGCAGTTTCAAGCGTTCGTGGTGGCCATTATGGCTGTTTACGAGGCGCACTAGGGGGTGGGAACGGTCGAGGGAGGTGAGGGGAACCGATTCTGGGGTTAATGGGTGCCGGGGAAGGGGAGGAGTCGAGACGCAAAGGCAACTCTGCTGCTCGTCAGTATCTGTAGGTTCTGTAGGTTGTGGTGAAGAAGAAGATGACAGTGAGGAGTTGGGCTGCTCACGTGATGGGCCTAGCCCATGTTAGGCTTTTGATTAGAATTTATTGAGTTAATTAATAACTGGACAAAAAGTTTAGTTATATTGGAAATTAAAATTGTTTACATTAATAAAAATGTTATTTATAGTACAGGAAAATTAGTTCCGGCATTTAACATTATACATTGTTTGTACAAACTACTATTAATGTTTTATGGACATAATTGAATTTACTAAAACAAATCGATGTTGAGTTTTGCAAATTCATAAAAAGATAATTCTACCGTATTAAATATTTCCAAATATAATTTTGGAGAAGTCATGTTATCTCCCCTCATAAATTTTATTTGATTAATTTGGAAATATTTAAACGACAGTAAAACTCCACATAATATCATATTTCAATTAGAACTCCAAAATCCAAACAAACTCCTTATGAAATATTCATCCACCACATTTGAGAAAGTCATCTTATTCTCACTCAAAAATTGTGATTGTGGTTTCCAATATTTCAAAAAAAGAGTCAAACAGAAATTAAAGCCCTTTGATTTCTTGAATAAACTTCCCCAACCATAGTTTTCTTTATTGGACAAAATGTTATCCAACTTTTATAACATGATTAGAAAAAGTTTTAAACAAGAACTCAAAAGGTTTTAATTCTCGTGAAAATAAAATAATTCCACACAATCCATCACGCTACAATCAAACAAACAATCCTATTTATTTATTTAATATAACATTCCAAAATATAGAATTTTGGGATGTTACAAACCTACCACACTTAAAATGAATCTCGTCCTCGAGATTCGGAAAGACTAGAAAGAAAAGGTTAGGGTTGGGGTCTCCTTGCAATTACATTGATCATCATGCAGGTCCCGGGTGCTACCACACTTAAAATAAACTCATGCACCACCTCTATAGTGTTGACAACACATTTCTCATCAAATTTCTTGTAATAACTCCTTCATTGATGCTCTCATGTCAGAGGCATAACATTTCCTTCAATATCCTGGGTCTTTGCAACAAAATGAAATTCTTCCGAGACTGGATGTTCTCATCTGACAGGTCTAGCGCCAATGCTAAACAACTATCGAAAAATCTCATGGAGGTCTGCCATTACTGGTTCCCTGCAAGAAATGGGTCTTGGCTTCATTCCCACCGTGTAACCTGCGATTGGCAACAGCTACCATGTACATGGGTTTATCATCATACCATTCTAAGGCTTAATCAAGGCTTCAATGGGCGTCGACACAATGGATCACATCGTCCCTGTCCACAATGGATCGCAGTGCGGTTAATTCTTCCGCCAGTTTGAAGGAGGTGGATTTGGGGCATTTGTCCAGGATCACATCGTCCCTGTCCACAATGGATCGCAGTGCGGTTAATTCTTTGGCCGCGAGGGCTTCAGATAATGCCTCAAGGGCCAGGGATGCAGTTTTATTTTCGGCGCGGAGTGCTATGTCAGGATCACTAGCGAGAGTGATTATGTCGTTGGGCCCGGGCATCTTAAGCTTCATGTACCCGTAATGAGGTACAACTTGGAAGCGTGTAAATGCATCTTGCCCAAGAGGGCGTGATATCCGTTGTAGAAACGGGCCACTTGGAAGGTTATTTCTTTGGACCGATAATTCTCCGGCGTGCCGAATACCACGTCAAGTGTTATTTTTCCCGCACACCGCGCCTCCCGACTGGGAATGATTCCTCGGAAGGTCGTGCTGCTTTGCTCGATGCGGCTCCTGTCTATTTCCATTTTGTGGAGTGTATCTTCATAGATGAGGTTTAGTCCGCTGTCGCCGTCCATCAGAACCTTGGTGAGCCGAAAGTCATCCATGATTGGACTGACCAAGGCGACTGGTGCTCGGACTGTTCTGTATTTTGGTTCGCCACCGACAATAAAAGTTATAGCCGTGTCATTCCAAGGGTTTATTGCTGTGATTTGACAGACTTCGGCGAGTTCGCGGAGTGCCCTTTTGCGCCTATAGTTTGAAGCGAATGTCTCAAAGACCATCAGTACTTTGGGGTCGTCATCTTCTGGGGGGTGTTGTTCTGGGGTATTCTTGGTGAGGATATCCTCGCCGCTCTTGGCCACTTGCCGGAGTATCCAACATGCTCTAAGGTTGTGGGTTGGTATGTTATCCGGTGTTGCGTGTATTTTGCATGGCCCATCAAGCCATCCTTCCAGAACGGTTCCGCGCCCCGTAATGGACTTATCTTTCTTTACTATTGGACCGGGCGTGCCACGAGGGTGCGCCCTTTTCACCTGAACGAAGCGTTGAGTGGGGACCGATGGTTCCCAATGGGCTGCATGAGTTTTCCAGGCGCTTTCCATTGCGCTGTACTTCTGTACGATAGTTGCCAAGTCAGCGAAGTGTAATATGCGATGGCGGTTGATGGTGTTGAGGATTCCTTCGTCCATGCAATTGTTGCGGAACGCTGAGATCACTTCCTCGTTGCGGCATCTTTAATCTTGTCTTTGACAAGAAGGAATCTGGCCCAGAAGTGGTGGACCATTTCCTGAGATTGTTGTTGTATGCTCATGAGAGCGCTTATATTTGGGTGGGTGGGTGGTTTTAAATCCGAACCCTGACCCAATTTTGGATCCGGAGTCTGAAGGTCTTCCGACTTAACAGATCGGGCTCCGGGATATCCACTGATTTCTTAGGCCCGTCGTCCGATTCTATGTTCGGAGGGCAGGATGCATCTCCTCGCAGGTGGGTGTCCGGCTCTTTGAAATCAGAGATCCGGACATAGTCCATCCTTAGTATGGAGGAAGAGTTGTCGTCTTACTCCTCAACTACCGCTATCTGGTGGGTGATCGGTGGAGATTTGATTTCTCTCTGATCGGGTTTAAGCCCAATTCGATCACAGTCTGTAGCGCCCCCCAGGGCGGCGATGCAATCTAGGAGCTCGTTTAAAGACGAAAGCTCCATTGGATCCATCTGCTTGGAGTGTTCGGAGTCGATGCGAAGGGGATTTTTGATGACCCGAGAGGTCATCGTTGGCTTAATGACCGAACGGGTGGTCATGGTAAAGCCGCCCAGCCGGAGGTTTGGCCTGGGGCCAGGGCTCCTCCGAAGGTGATATTGTCCTTGAGAACAAGGTGGGCCATCGACCCTATCATCAACGTCACAGTGGAACTCTCAATGAAAGCACCAATGTTGGTGTCAAAACCGGCGGATCTCGGGTAGGGGGTCCCGAACTGTGTGTCTAAGGTCGATGGTAACAGGAGACAGAGGACACAATGTTTACCCAAGTTCAGGCCCTCTCTATGGAGGTAATACCCTACTTCCTGCTTGATTGATCTTGATGAATATGAGTATTACAAGAGTTGATCTACCACGAGATCGTAATGGCTAAAACCCTAGAAGCCTAGCCTGTATGTCTATAGCTATGAGTCTTGTCCTCTACGGACCTATCCCCCCGATTTATATAGACACCGGAGGGATCTAGGGTTACATAAGGTCGGTTACAGAGAAAGGAATCTTCATATTCGATCGCCGAGCTTGCCTCCCACGCTAAGGCGAGTCCCATCCGGACACGGGTGGAGTCTTCGGTCTTTGTATCTTCACAACCCATCAATTCGGCCCATGGCTAATAGGCCGGACGCCCGAGGACCCCTTAGTCCAGGACTCCCTCTGCCGTCACCATGAGTGCGGCCATGGTGGCCGGCTCAGAGCGTAAGAGCTTGTGCTTGAGGAGGGTGCCATCCCGGCACCCGTTGACGAAGTATTGAATCGCTTGGACCTCGTGGACGCCCTCGCAGCTATTCTGGAGCTCGGTCCAGCGTGCGAGGTACTCGCGGCCGGTTTTCTCCGGCCCCTACACGCACATGGCGAGCTGACTGGGGCGGCCGGGTTGCTTGTAAGTGTCGGTGAAGTTGCACACGAAGGCCTGCTCGAAGTCGACCCACGCGTTGATGCTGCTCGCCGGCGGACTGTTCAACCAGGTGCGGGCCGACCCCTAGAGCATGAGGGGCGCGTAGCGCACGGCGAGGCGGTGGTTACCGCCGGCGATGCCGATGGCGGTGGTGTAGTCGGTGAGCCAGTCCTCCGGCTTCACGGTGTCGTTGTACTTGGGGGTGTCGCAGGGGAGCGTGAACCCTTTGGTGAAGGGCTCGTCCCGGATGCGTGGCCCGAAGCACGCCGGCCCGACGGGGCCGCTCTCCTCCAGCTCCTGGAGAGGGCGAGTCCGTCGAGGCGGTGGCGAGCGGACCTAGCGGGTCAGTGACCGCGCCGCGGGGGGCCGGGTCGACCGTTACCGGACGTCGGCCGGGTTGGAGCAGGGGGTCGAGTCGGCGTCGGACCTCCGAGACCGGCTCGTAGCCCAAGCCATCGGCAGTCGTCGGGACGGGGTTGCGCCGGGTCCGGGTGCGGCCGGAGTGCTCCTCGCCAGGTGGTGAAGATGCCGTGTTCGGGTGGTCGCCGGGTCCGGCGACGTGGGCGGAGCCGGATCCGCCCGGCTTGGCGAGTTGGTTGAGGCGGTCCTGCTGCGCGTTAGCCGCAGCGAGGAGGTCGTTCACCCTTTTGAGGCAGTCCTACAGCTCTTCGCCTGTGAGCTGATCTAGGCCGACCACGGCCTCCTGGGCGGCACGCATGTTCTTCATGGGAGTCTCGTAGACGAGAGGGATGACGCCGAAGGCGCGCCCGATCACGCCGCCCCGGGCCCACACGTCGATGACCCGGCTTGGCTCAGGCGCGTCCGGGATGAAGCCGTAGGCGGTGTTGCGCTCCAGCTGAGCAGAGTCGAGGCAACGCTCCGTGGCAGCGAGCATATCAGTGAGGTCCAGTAGGCGCTGGCGGTCCTCGTCGAGACGAGTCCGGGCCTCGGCGATGTCGGAGGCGTCGATGTCGGTGTCGATGGGGACGCGAAGGCTCTACATCATGGCGCGCAGCGGGTTGGGCGGGCTGGCCTGCTCCACTGCGGCCCTGGCCCCGGCGGCCTTCCTCGTCGCGCTGGACGAGGAAGCGGTGCCGGTGTCAGTGACGAAGACCTCCACGCAAAGGTCCATCGCCCCGGCAGGAGTGCTACCGCCGGGGGAAAGGGGGCAGTCGGAAAAGTCAAGTACCTCGCTAGGGTACTCGTCGGTCGTAGGCGCGTCGGAGTTGCGCATCACGGCGAAGGAGGCGGCGAGCGCGTCGATGACGTCGTCCGCCAGCATGACGGGCTCGTCGAAGTCAGAGAGGGGGCCCGTCTGAAGCATGCTCCTAGCCAGGACCTCGAGCTGCCCCATGGTGGGCGCCAACTGTCGTGGTGGGCGCACGGCATATGCCAAGGGATGGCTAAAGATAGGAGGAGGCTCGAGGGCACTGGTGGGCTCCATTGGCGAGGTCGGCATGAGCGAGCGTGCGATGCAAGACATACCCAGGTTCGGGGCTCTCCGGAGAGATAACACCCCTAGTCCTGCCGAGTGTAGTTGATGCGTATCAGTACAGGGTTGCTCCTAGAGCTGTCTGGAGGAAGAAAAAAGGCTGGCCAAGGCTTAGGCTGCTCCCTCTCCTTGGGTGTTGCTTGCTATGTGTGTGGGTGAGTGAGTGAGTGAGTGAGCGAGCGAGTGATCGATCGCCCGTATGCATGGGGGATCCTGGGAGGGTTTATAGGTCAACCCCTGATAACCCACAAGTATAGGGGGTCAATTTAGCCTCTTTCGATAAGTAAGAGTGTCGAACCCAACGAGGAGCTAAAGGTAGAACAAATATTCCCTCAAGTTCTATCGACCACCGATACAACTCTACACACGCTTGACGTTCGCTTTACCTAGAACAAGAATGAAACTAGAAGTACTCTGTAGGTGTTTTTGGGTAAGCTTGCAAGAAAGTAAAGAGCACGTAAATAAAGACTAGGGGCTGTTTAGATAAAGACACAACTAAATTAGTTTTAGTAAAGAGCTTTTGTCAACAAGAAGTTTATTTGTCCCTAGGCAATCGATAACTAGACCGGTAATCATTATTGCAATTTTATTTGAGGGAGAGGCATAAGCTAACATACTTTCCATACTTGGATCATATGCACTTATGATTGGAACTCTAGCAAGCATCCGAAACTACTAAAGATTCATTAAGGTAAAACCCAACCATAGCATTAAAGCATCAAGTCCCCTTTATCCCATACGCAAACAACCTACTTACTCGGGTCTGTGCTTCTGTCACTCACGCCACCCACCATAAGCAAATCATAAGCATATTGCAAACCCTACAGCGGAAATCCCTCACACTTGCGCGACACAGAGAGCACCATAGGACAGCACCAATAATAAAACATACAACTCAAACCGATCACGATCATCAAATAGCCATTAGGACAAAACAGATATACTCAAACATCATAAGATAGCTATACATCATTGGGAAATAATATATAGCGTTGAGCACCATGTTTAAGTAGAGATTACAGCGGGTAAGAGAGAGGTTACACCGCTGCATAGAGGGGGGGAAGAGTTGGTGATGATGGCGGTGAAGTTGTTGGTGAAGATGGCGGTGATGATGATGGCCCCGGCAGCGCTCTGGTGCCACCGGAAGCAAGGGGGAGAGGGCCCCCTTCTTCTTCTTCTTCCTTGACCTCCTCCCTAGATGGGAGAAGGGTTTCCCCATTGGTCCTTGGCTCCCATGGCATGGGAGGGGCGAGAGCCCCTCCGAGATTGGATCTATCTCTCTGTCTCTCTCTGGTTCTGCATTCTGTTCTGGCTCTGTTTCACCGTTTCGCGTATATATGGAGATCCGTAACTCCGATTGGCCTAAAACCTTCGCCGTGATTTTTTTCTGAATATTAGCTTTCTTGCGGCAAAACAAGAGCGTCAACCGCCTTACGGTGGGATCATGAGGGTAGGGGGTGCGCCCTAAGGAGGGGCGCCCCTGCCTCGTGACCACCTTGGGCACTGGTTCGCGTTGATTTTCCTTCCAAATTTTCCATATTTTCCAAAAATAAGCTCCGTCCGTTTTTATCCCGTTTGGACTCCGTTTGATATGGATATTCTGCGAAACCAAAAACATGCAACAGACAGGAACTGGATCAATATGTTAGTCCCAAAAATAGTATTAAAAGTTGCCAAAAGTATATGGAAGTTGTAGAATATTGGCATGGAACAATCAAAAATTATAGATACGACGGAGACGTATCAGCATCCCCGAGCTTAATTCCTGCTCGTCCTCGAGTAGGTAAATGATAAAAAAGATAATTTTTGATGTGGAATGCTACCTAGCATAATCTTGATCATATGTCTAATCATGGCATGAATATTAAGACACGAGTGATTCAAAGCAATAATCTATCCTTTGACATAAAAACAATAATACTTCAAGCATACCAACCAAGCAATTATGTCTTATTGAAATAACATAGCCAAAGAAAGCTCATCCCTACAAAATCATATAGTCTGGCTATGCTCCATCTTCACCACACAAAGCATTCACATCATGCACAACCCCGATGACAAGCCAAGCAATTGTTTCATACTTTTGACGTTCTCAAACCTTTTCAACTTTCATGCAATACATGAGCGTGAGCCATGGACATAGAACTATAGGTGGAATAGAATATAATGATGGAGGTTATGTGGAGAAGACAAAAAGGAGAAGATAGTCTCACATCAACTAGCCGTATCAACGGGCTATGGAGATGCCCATCAATAGATATAATGTGAGGAGTAGGGATTGCCATGCAACAGATGCACTAGAGCTATAAGTGTATGAAAGCTCAAACTGAAACTAAGTGGGTGTGCATCCAACTTGCTTGCTCATGAAGACCTAGGGCATTTGAGGAAGCCCATCGTTGGAATATACAAGCCAAGTTCTATAATGAAAATTTCCCACTAGTATATGAAAGTGATAACTCAAGAGACTCTCTATATGAAGAACATGGTGCTACTTTGAAGCACAAGTGTGGTAAAAGGATAGTAACATTGCCCCTTCTCTCTTTTTCTCTCATTTTTTTTCTTTTTTTTCTTTTTTTTTGGGCCTTCTCTTTTTTTGGCCTTTCACTTTTTTTTTATTTTTTTAATTTCGTCCGGAGTCTCATCCCGACTTGTGGGGAAATCATAGTCTCCATCATCCTTTCCTCACTGGGAAATGTCCTAATAATGATGATCATCACACTTTTATTTACTTACAACTCGATACTAGAACAAAGATATGACTCTATATGAATGCCTCCGGCGGTGTACCGGGATGTGCAATGATCTAGCGTAGCAATGACATCAAAAAACAGACAAGCCATGAAAACATCATGCTAGCTATCTTACGATCATGCAAAGCAATATGACAATGAATGCTCATGTCATTTATATGATGATGATGGAAGTTGCATGGCAATATATCTTGGAATGGCTATGGAAATGCCATGATAGGTAGGTATGGTGGCTGTTTTGAGGAAGATATAAGGAGGTTTATGTGTGACAGAGCGTATCATATCACGGGGTTTGGATGCACCGGCGAAGTTTGCACCAACTCTCGAGGTGAGAAAGGGCAATGCACGGTACCGAAGAGGCTAGCAATGATGGAAGGGTGAGAGTGCGTATAATCCATGGGCTCAACATTAGTCATAAAGAACTCACATACTTATTGCAAAAATCTATTAGTCATCAAAACAAAGTACTACGCGCATGCTCCTAGGATGATAGATTGGTAGGAAAAGACCACCGCTCGTCCCCGACCGCCACTCATAAGGAAGACAATCAATAAATACCTCATGCTCCGACTACGTTACATAACGGTTCACCATACGTGCATGCTACGGGACTTGCAAACCTCAACACAAGTATTTCTCAATTTCACAATTACTCAACTAGCACGACTCTAATATCACCACCTTTATATTGCAAAACTATTGCAAGGAATCAAACATATCATATTCAGTGATCTACACGTTTTATGTAGGATTTTATGACTAACCATGTGAATGACCAATTCCTGTCATCTCTCTAAATAGATATAAGTGAAGCAAGAGAGTTTAATTCTTTCTACAAAAGATATGCCCACGCTCTAACAAATATAAGTGAAGCAAAAGAGCATTCTACAAATGACGGTTGTCTAAGTGAAGAGAAACAGGCAATCCAAACTTCAAATGATATAAGTGAAGCACATGAAGCATTCTATAAAGCCATACTCAAAAGATATAAGTGAAGTGCAATGAGCATTCTATAAATCAACCAAGGACCATCTCATACCAGCATGGTGAATAAAAGAAAAAATAAAAACCTAAATGCAAAAGACGCTCCAAGATTGCACATATCGCATGAACGAAACGAATCCTGAAAACATACCGATATTTGTTGAAGAAAGAGGGGATGACTTCCCAGCATCCCCAAGCTTAGACGCTTGAGTATCCTTGAATATTTACTTGGGGTGCCTCGGGCATCCCCAAGCTTGATCTCTTTCCTCTCTTCCTTCTTCTCACATCGAGACCTTCTCGATCATTGAACACTTCATCCACACAAAACTTCAACAGATAACTCGGTAAGATCCGTTAGTATAATAAAGCAAATCACTACTCTAAGTACTATTGCAAACCAATTCATATTTTGTTTTTGCATTGTGTCTACTGTAGTATAACTTTTTCATGGCTTAATCCACTGATATAAATTGATAGTTTCATCAAAACAAGCAAACTATGCATCAAAAACAGAATCTGTCTAAAACATAACAGTCTGTAGTAATCTGAACATTCACCATACTTATGATACTTGATAACTTATGCAAAAATTAGGAAAAATAAAAAAATTGTACATCAAGACATTGCAAAAAGAATTAGAACCATTTGACGTTCCAGTAAAAAATTAAAATTCATGCACTACAGCCAAAGTTTATGTCCTGCACCGCACAAACCAACAAGCATCGTAAACATCCTAAAGGCAAACCTTGGCACATTATTTTTATAATACAATGGAATTGTACAAGGGGATAATTATTTTTGTTGAAAATTTTCTGTAATCAAAATTCACAAAGTTGTCGTGAGCATGAACAAAGTTCAAGGAGCTCTCCCACTTCAACAATGCTTGTCTTTCTCACTTTCACTTTACTTTTTGAAAAGTTTTGGGTTCCCATCCTTATTTTTGTTGTTTTTAAACTATACGAAAGCACTCAATGGAAATAAATGACTCTCTAAAACTTCCGGGTTGTCTCCCTGGCAGCGCTTTCTTTAAAGCCATTAAGCTAGGCATATAGTGCTCAAGTAGTGAATCCACCCGGATCCGAAGGTATATCAAAGCCAATTTTAATTAGCAATGATTTGTAATTTAGTAGTTAGCACAAAGCAACATATATCATGTAATGAAGAAGTCTAACTCTCTTCCCATGCATCGGCATGTCATAAAAGAACAATTCATGCACACCTAGTAAAGGCCAATGCATAGTATAAATAGTTTCTTGCAATTTTGTCATGTGGGAAACATAGAGAGGTGGAGATATAGTTACTCTCTCATAATAATTGCAAGTAGGAGCAGCAAGCACATGCATATTATATCTATCAAAATCATCATGTGCAACGGTAAAAGGAAACCAATCAATATAATCCTTAATAAGTGCAAACTTCTCCGATATAGTGTAGTCGGGAGAATTCAAAAAGATAATAGGACTATCATGTGTGGGTGCAATAGCAACAATTTCATGTTTAACATAAGGAACTATAGTAAGTTCATCTCCATAAGCATCATTCATATTGGCATCTTGGCCACAAGCATAGCAAGCATCATCAAAAAGGGATATTTCAAGATAATCAACGGGATCATAACAGTCATCATAGCAATCATCCTTCGGTAAGCACGAAGGGGAATTAAACAATGTATGAGTTGAAGAGTTACTCTCATCAGAAGGTGGGCACGGGTGATCAATCCGCTCTTCCTCCTTTTGTTCTTCGCTCTCCTCATCATATTTTTCATCCAATGAGCTCACAGTTTCATCAATTTCTTCTTCCATAGCTTCCTGCAAAATATTAGTCTCTTCTTGGACAGCGGAGACTTTCTCAATAAATGCATTAATATAGTAATTGTATTCATATTTTCATAGCAATATCTAAGTATAGCAAGATTTTCAGGCCTATAAAGATCATCATCTAAAGCTTCATACTTTCCAAACAAAGATTCAATGTCATAAGCAGCCTTAAAAGCAACAAATTCTTCTATTTGTTCCACATCATAGTAATCATATATACCATTAGCATAAGAAGCTAAGGTTTCATTATCATTAAATTTGCATGAAAAGGGAAGGTGTGGAGCCTTCATCCTAGAGCAACAAGTAATATCATATCTCAAGCATAGATTCCAGGCATACCAACGCAACATAATAAATTGATCCCATAATAGTTTCCCATTTTGTGTCAAATGATAATCCCTAAAGTATTCACGTTGATCCAACGTGTCTCCCATTATAAAGTTGAATGGGGTTTTCTCAGGATTATCAAAGTAGTACATAATATCTTTCACATAATGAGAATCGAGGGTTTTAGGAGTTACCCCATCTCCATGAGTAGCAAGTACACCTAATTTTTTTGGTATTTCGTGTTCCATATCCATAACTAAAGATAAAGAACAACTAAGAAGCAAATAAAAACTACTTAGTGATAAAGCAAACAAGCACACACGAGAATATTCACCCCACGCTATTGCTCCTCGGCAATGGCGCCAGAAAAAGGTCTTGATAACCCACAAGTATAGGGGATCAATTGTAGCCTCTTTTGATAAGTAAGAGTGTCGAACCCAACGAGGATCTAAAGGTAGAACAAATATTCCCTCAAGTTCTATCGACCACCGATACAACTCTACGCACGCTTGACGTTCGCTTTACCTAGAACAAAAATGAAACTAGAAGTACTTTGTAGGTATTTTTGGGTAAGCTTGCAAGAAAGAAAAGAGCACGTAAATAAAGACTAGGGGCTGTTTAGATAAAGACACAACTAAATTAATTTTAGTAAAGAGCTTTTGTCAACAAGAAGGTTATTTGTCCCTAGGCAATCGATAACTAGACCGGTAATCATTATTGCAATTTTATTTGAGGGAGAGGCATAAGCTAACATACTTTCTCTACTTGGATCATATGCACTTATGATTGGAACTCTAGCAAGCATCCACAACTACTAAAGATTCATTAAGGTAAAACCCAACCATAGCATTAAAGCATCAAGTCCCCTTCATCCCATACGCAAACAACCTACTTACTCGGGTCTGTGCTTCTGTCACTCACGCCACCCACCATAAGAAAATCATAAGCATATTGCAAACCCTACAGCGGAAATCCCTCACGCTTGCGCGACACGGAGAGCACCATAGGACAGCACCAATAATAAAACATACAACTCAAACCGATCACAATCATCAAATAGCCATTAGGACAAAACAGATCTACTCAAACATCATAAGATAGCCATACATCATTGGGAAATAATATATAGCGTTGAGCACCATGTTTAAGTAGAGATTACAGCAGGTAAGAGAGAGGTTACACCGCTGCATAGAGGGGGGAAGAGTTGGTGATGATGGCGGTGAAGTTGTTGGTGAAGATGGCGGTGATGATGATGGCCCCGGCAGCGCTCCGGCGCCACCGGAAGCTAGGGGGAGAGGGGCCCCCTTCTTCTTCTTCCTTGGCCTCCTCCCTAGATGGGAGAAGGGTTTCCCCTCTGGTCCTTGGCTCACATGGCGTGGGAGGGGCGAGAGCCCCTCCGAGATTGGATCTATCTCTCTGTCTCTCTCTGGTTCTGCGTTATGTTCTGGCTCTGTTTCACCGTTTCGCGTATATAAGGAGATCTGTAACTCCGATTGGCCTGAAACCTTCGCCGTGTTTTTTTTTCCAAATATTAGCTTTCTTGCGGCAAAAGAAGAGCATCAACCGCCTTACGGTGGGCTCACGAGGGTAGGGGGCGCGCCCTAAGGGGGGGCGCCCCCTGCCTCGTGACCACCTCGGGCACTGGTTCGCGTTGATTTTCCTTCCAAATTTTCCATATTTTCCAAAAATAAGCTCCGTTCGTTTTTATCCCGTTTGGACTCCGTTTGATATGGATATTCTGCGAAACCAAAAACATGCAATAGATAGGAACTGGCACTAGGCACTGGATCAATATGTTAGTCCAAAAAATAGTATAAAAAGTTGCCAAAAAGTATATGGAAGTTGTAGAATATTGGCATGGAACAATAAAAAATTATAGATACGAAGGAGATGTATCAACCCCCAGGGGTACAATGGTAATGTTACAAGGCCGTGGGACTGGGTTGTCATTGTCCGGAAAGCTGGCGCTAGGACCCGTCGGGCATCAGGGCTCGCCGGGTTCTTCGGGCGCGGGGCCTGCCGGGTACGGGGGCACTGTTGGCCGTCTTGTCGGTCATCACGAAGTGGCGGGTTGAGTCCGCTACAGTGGTGCTCCGTTAGGTCACCGCTTGCTGGCGTCATTGGTGATGACTGTCGTGGTTTTGTCACGGCAGATGTCCTCATGAAAGGACTTAGTCGTGGAGCCATCGCTATGGGTTAGCTTGAAGGGGTTAAAGCGGACACAGGGACACAAGAGAATTTATACTAGTTCGGCCCCTTCGATGAAGGTAAAAGCCTACGTCTAGTTGTGATGGAATTGATGGGGTTTCGATGACTAGGGAGCAAACAAGCTTCGCCTAAGTCTCGAGTTGTTGTCTGTTGTCCCTGAACCGCCGTCGGGTCATCCCCTTATATACATGGGTGACACCCGTCGGTTGGCAGAGTCTCGAGACCGGCTCATAGACATGTCCGGTTTGGTCTCTAATATTCCTAACTTACAGCACAAGTTACATGCTAATACCGGTTCACGGCTACAGGCCACAAACCGGTTCCGGGCCTTGGGCCTTTATAGAATATCCTCATGGGCTTCAGGCATACTTGACTACTGATGAAGTTAACCCGACCTGTCCTGGCCGGTTTACGCCCAGTAGTAATATCCCCAACATTAGGCCCCAGATTGATTTGAACAGGTTCATGTCAATCCTTAGTAAAATCTTCATCTTCAACATCTTCTGTAAATTGGTGAATCGTCGTGACATCATCTTCTCAGGTCGTTGTAAACCGGCGTGACGTCATCTGTTATAAAGAAACTATCCATTATACCTCCTTATTAATAGATCTGCGATAATCAAGGCGACAACTCCGTTTCCAACTTGCGGCCCCTTGATTCTCGCGCCTGACACATGTCCCTTGCTTTATAAATAGGACCGAAGGGTCATTTCTTTTTCCCCTTCGTGCCCTTCTGCTTCGTCTTCCTTGCGCCGCTCAGCTTCGGAGCTCCGCCGCCGTCGTCGACCTCTGCTCCGACCTTGGCTGCTGCATCACCTTGAGCGTACCAGGACATCGCGGCGACCTTCCGCTCTTCCTCAACTCCGGCAAGTCTTCTATCCTTTCCACCATAGATCTGTTCTAGGGTTTCCAAGTTCTTTAGTGTTCATCGTTTGCTTCTTGCTCATATGATAGATCTCAGATGAATCTGTGAATCTCTGCCCATGCGTATTAGTAGCATTTGGCCTCCATTTTCACTTATACATCTCAGAGCCATAGATCTTACTCGCACCCGTGCTCATTGGTTCGGTACTGTTTCCTTTTAAGCTTTTGAATATTTATCTCTTTTCTGAACATGCTCCAGATCCAAAAATGTAATATAATTTTGTGAAATCTGTTTTCGTTTACTTACTCATCTGCAATCTTGATTCTTCAATCATTTAGACCAGGCAGTTTAACTTCGTAGAAAATCTGACAAACCGGCATATACCATTAGTCCCCTTGTTGAACCGCCAGAATCCTTTAATAAAGCACTATCGCTTTGTAGAACTCCGGTTTATGAATAACTACCTCCGGTTTAGCAAAATATGCATCAGTGTATACCTTTTCGACATATTCTTGAACCGGTAATTACTGCCTTGTAGATCCTGCCATGGCCAAACAAGTGTACGAGTGCAACTGGGTCCCTTCTCGAGTGACCAAAAATCAACTGAACAATTTAGTCAAAACTGGCGCTTTAAGTAAACAGGATGCCATTCACCGGAGGGTCCCTGGCCTGGAATGCCCTCCAGAACCCCAAGCCGGAGAGGTTGTTGTTTTTGCTGATCATCTAGCCCGGGGCTTCAACCCTCCCGGTTCCAAGTTTTATCGGGATGTCTTAGCCAACTTCCAACTGCGTCCACAAGATATTGGCCCCAACTCTGTCACAAATATCTGTCATTTCCAAGTGTTCTGTGAGGTGTACCTTCAGGAGGAGCCTATAGTGGAGTTATTCTGGGACTGCTTTCACCTGAACCGCCGTACTGAATTTACAGACTGTCCTAATACAGAACTGGGCGGTATGGCAATTCAGAAGAGGAAGGAAGTCACCTATCCTCACGCCAAACTGCACAGCCATCCCAAGGAGTGGAATCAAACTTGGTTTTATTGTAAAGACACCTCTCCTTCTGAAGAAAATCCCATGCTGGGTTACCGCCCGGAATGTCTAAGCAATACACATCCCTTTCCACAGAGGCTGACTGCTAAGGACAGAAGAAAATATGCTCCTCAATTATCCAAGCTTAGAGCCTTCATGGCTAACGGGTTGACAGGGGTTGACCTTGCTCGCTGCTGGATATCTTGGAGCATATTACCCTTAAGCCAGCGCTCCGGTTTGATGTGCGAATATACAGGAAGTGTAAAAGATGTTCAATGGCACATTGATATCCAGCTGACAGATGACGAAGTTACTGAGGCTGTGAAAAAGATATTGAATGAACCGGAAGCTGCATGTGCTCAAACCGGCCTGCCTCCCTTCTGCGCCATTAACAAACCGCCAGTTGTAAGACTCATACCTTATGCTTTTACTAAATCTGCCTTTGTTCGAAATATCCTCTGACAATGTTAATATCTTTTAAAACTGGGCGATGATCCGTTTTGGAGCAAGAAGCCTCCGCAAGAGAAACCGGAGAAACCAACCCGGCCAAAAACCAGAGTTGTGAAGAAACCCGCTAACAGGAAGAAAACCACTGCGTCCTCCAATCCACCAGCTGACGATGATGTGGGTAACCCGGACCTTGAGGTAGAGCTTGACTCACTTGGTTTATTTTTCACACGCCTTATTGGTAATGATCATTGCCAGGACGACGCTGAAGTCAGTCACGTTGATGTTGTAGAGGTAATCGCTCTTTCTTCCGATTCAAACCCTTTGCCTTCACTAAAAATCCGTCGGGAAAACCGGAAAGTTAAATTTTCTCATCCTCTTGCTTATTTTGACCCACACTTTCTTGTGAAGACACAACAGCACGAAGCTCGCTGCACAACCCGGCATAGCGGCCAGGTAGTTACCTCCGCCGGTTTACCGAACAGTCCGGTTCGGAAACGCCGTTTAGAGGTCTCTAACTCTCTTGCCAATGCTTGCCCTAAAGCGGGTTGTTTTCGTCAACCTCTTAATCCGTCCGATTCCAATTATCAGGGCACTTCTCATTCATCCTCCGGCGAGTCGTCAGCCACCAAGCTTCCACCACTTAAAACGGTGCTTGGGTAAGTTATATTCCATCTTGTGTCTTCGATATATTACTTCAAACAGAAACTGTACTGATCCTTCTTAATTTTCTTTCTCAGGGCCAAACCCAGACCAAGCAAGAAATCTCGCCTGAACAATACAGCAGAGGAAAATACCGCTGCTGAACCGGACAAAATACCAGACCCTGAAGAAATCAACCGTGATGATGTTCTGAACGACCCACCACCGCAAGACCATGACTTTGTCACTGAAGAGGCACATGTTGATACCACAAGCCCTATTGATCAGCCCACAAGCCCTGTCCGGATTGACAAAACAGCTAGTCCTCCGAAGAATACTGACAAACCGGCGACCCCAGTACGAACTGGTGAAGAACAAGATGATGAAGTCCTTATCACTGGCATTGGTCGTACCGAGCCAAGTAATCATGTCGCTTTATCCAAGCACACTGCCAAAGATGAATTTGCTGCAATTGGTAAAGGCAAGTGGAATGCCGATTTAGCAACCTACGCCGCTCTGAACGCACAAGATCTCCATTCTAGCTATCTGAACCGGCTGTACACCAGCCGTGACTACGAGGCCGGTCTGGTCAACATGATGAAGGACAAATATGAGGTAACATTTTTATACCCTTTTCTGCTTGTATGCAATAATGTGTCAATACCAATAGCCCCCAAGTGACGGATTAAGTTATCAACTTAAACCGGGACTTTCCAATATGCATTTCAATTTCTGTACTTTGCTGATGTAGCCCCCAAGGGTCGGTTCAACTTTATGCAGTTAAACCGGGACTTTAGATAAAAAATTCCGGTAGCAGTAGTCTTTGAGCAAATAGCCATTAGCCCCCAAGTGCCAAGTTGAATACTTGTATTGAGCTTGGGACTTTGTAAAAATAGTATGATGAAGAACAAATATGCATTAGCCCCCAAGTACCAAGGGCATAACTTGTTATGTGGTTGGTTCTTCAATTCTGTGTCGTCATTTTCATCATATGATTATCTGCATGCAGGCTGAGCTGAGCAAAAGAGAAAGTCAAACCGCCGACCTGCAAGAAAACCTGAAGTCCCAACAAGTCGAAACCTCTAAGGCAAAAGAGGAATTAACCAGCGCTTTAAGCATCATGGACAAGCTTAAGGAGGGCTTCAACAAAGAGCAGGCGGATTGGGCCACTAAGAAAGCCGCTTTAACGCAAAGGGCTGAGAAAGCCGAAGCCGCTCTCAAACCGGTGATGGATGAGCTAACCGGTGTGAAACGACAGGTTCATGCCATGACTACAGCTATATTTGGTAAGTATCCTTTGTTCTCCTGATTCCAGCAGACTTGCATATGTATCTGCCGGTTTAATAACCCTTACAATGATGTAGGAACTCGCATTGGCCACTTGGGATCGGATGTACGGAAGAAGCTGAAAGTTGCTTATACTTTGATGAGCAACTGTACACAGGTGCCCAACGGATCATCTATACAACATCCCATAACAATCCGCCGCCCACTTTGATCAAAGACGCCCTTGAAAGGCTATCTATGCTTCCTGCCCGGGTTGAAGAGCTGAAGAGATCTGCCGCTAGAACGGGTGCCATAAACGCCTTAATCCGGGAAAAGGCGTGGGTGCCTGACTTTGACCCTGTTGAAGCGGCCCAAGGCTATCCCAGCTTGAAATAAGATGGGACATAGTTTGATGAAGGGGATCTCCGAGCCATAAACCGGGAAGTGCGCCCTCTGGCTTGTCAACTGGCGGAAGAAGCGGATATGTCCCACTATCAAGCCAATTATGATGGCCAGAACAAGCGGGTTACTGCACCAATCCCTGAAGTGGAGAATCTTGTCCCACCCATTCGAAAGCATACTTACGCTCCTGATATTGAACTGTCGTTGTTGATCAGTGACGAAGCTGTCTTTCAAGCATTAACTTGAATCGACTGGGCATCTGTTGATTTCCAGCCACTGGGTGGGGAGGAAGAGGCTGAACCGGTGCAGGATGACCCGCAACCATCAGGTCAAGCCAGAGACCAAGCGTGAACCGGTGGTCGGTTTAAACTATTGCAGGCTGTGACCTGTATTTGAGAAAAAACAATGGCCTTTTTTGGGGCACTGGAACGCCTTGTAATAGGCTAGCTTATATACTTTGTCTTGGTATGCCTTCATGCATATTTATCTTCAACTGATGCTTGCTTGAATCATATTTGTCCAAACTATTTTCTGCAGTTTTAAGAAGTCTGAAATGCCTTGGCGGTTTATCGCCAGGTGGGTCATGATATCCATGTATATAAGATAATAATTTATGTTAAAGCATATAACCAGATATGGAAATACATAAAACCTGCCATCATTAGGCGTGATGTTGGCTGGCCAACTTTGAAGCGGGGTTGATAACCCACACTCTTTGGGGGAGAAAACAACTCCTGTTAATACAAGACCGGTTTACAATGTAAACCGTTCCGGGTTATGATGAACACCGGTTTTACTCCATAATAGGATGTTAACAAAAAAAATCAAACCGGGCAGTTAGTCTCCGGATCAAGATTTGACCGTGTTCCGTCAATTTGTAATTGACAGTTGAATCGGTTTAATAATGTTGGTTTAAAAACGCAACAAAAAGAGAGGGTCTTTAGCAAAAGAGAAACAGAATACAAGCAAAGGCAAAGATAAAACCATTGCAAATGAGGCTTTGAGCCGATCAAGTGGTATTACCATGGTCGGACAAGACCATGCCCCCAAAAAGGCGTAGCTATGGTTCAAGTCAGCCAGGTCCCCAAATGATGCGTTAGCATTACGCCGATCAAGAGGTGTAGCAATGGTTCGGGTTCGACCAAAGCCCCCAAGTGATGCTGTGGCACTAGGCCGATCAAGAGGCGTGACTATGGTTCAGACATGACCAAGTCCCCAAGTGATGTTGTGGCTTTCGCCTACCAAATGGCGTTGCTATGGTTCGGACACGACCAAGCCCCCAAGTGATATGATATAAAGCTTGGAAAAGCGAACTCAAGGAGTAAACCGGAGGCCGCTTTAAGACAGAAACTCCGTGTAACCACACATGATGTAAAAAGAACATAGACCCCACTTTAGCTGAGGCTCCGGTTTATTGCATTGATCATAATATATACATTGTCATAATATGTACATAATTAGAGCCTATGGCTCAAGTATAGTAAGGCCGAAGATGAGCTATGTTCCACGGCCTGTTGGTCTCCTCCTCTGATGTTCTTGAGTCTTTGTGCTCTCGAATATCGATCAGATAGTATGACCCGTTGTGCAGATTCTTGCTGACCACAAAGGGTCCCTCCCAAGGTGGGGATAACTTGTGCATATCAGTCAGATCTTGGATGAGCCGAAGTACCAAATCTCCTTCTTGAAAGGTTCTGGTTCTAACTCGGCGACTATGATAGCGACGGAGATCTTGCTGATAAATCGCCAAACGGGCAGCCGCTATGTCACGCTCCTCATCCAACAGGTCCAAAGCGTCTTGCTGTGCTGCCTCGTTGTCCGCTTCAACATACGCCGCTACACGAGGCGAGTCATGACGGATGTCACTGGGGAGAACCACCTCCGCTCCATAAACCATGAAGAACGGTGCGTATCCTGTCGATCTGTTGGGTGTGGTGTTGATGCTCCATAACACAGATGGCAACTCCTCAACCCAACAACCCGGCGTCCGTTGCAAAGGAACCATAAGCCGGGGCTTGATGCCTCGCAAGATCTCTTGATTAGCCCTCTCTGCTTGGCCATTGGACTGTGGGTGAGCCACTGATGAGACGTCAAGCCGGATGTGCTCTCGTTGACAGAACTCCTTCATAGCACCCTTGGACAGGTTGGTACCATTATCAGTGATGATGTTGTGTGGAAAGCCAAACCGGAAGATCACCTTTTTGATGAATTGAACCGCCGTGGCTGCGTCACACTTGCTAACGGGCTCTGCCTCCACCCACTTTGTGAACTTGTCAACCGCCACCAAGAGATGGGTTTTCTTGTCCTTAGACCTTTTAAAAGGCCCGACCATATCCAGCCCCCAAGTTGCAAACGGCCAAGTAATTGGAATCATCCTCAATTCTTGAGCCGGTACATGAGCACATCTTGAGAACTTCTGACAGCCATCAAATCGTCTGACCAGGTCCTCCGCATCAGCATGAGCAGTCAACCAATAAAAGCCATGGCGGAATGCCTTAGCCACCAAAGACTTTGAACCGGCGTGGTGACCACAATCTCCTTCGTGGATCTCACGCAAGATTTCACAGCCTTCCTCAGGAGACACACAGCGTTGAAACGCCCCTGACACACTGCAATGATGCAACTCGCCATTGATAATAGTCATGGACTTGGATCGCCGGATTATCTGCCTGGCCAGAGTCTCATCCTCTAGTAACTCGCCCCGGTTCATGTACGCAAGATAAGGAACCGTCCAATACAGGATGACATGAAGAGCCGCCACCAATTGAGCCTCCAGATCAGGAATAGCCAAATCCTCTTCACTAGGGAGCTTGATAGACGGATTATGCAGAACATCCAAGAAGACATTAGGCGGGACCGGTTTACGTTGAGAGCCCAACCGGCTTAAAGCGTCCGCCGCTTCGTTCTTCCGTCGGTCCACGTGATCCACCTGATAACCTTTGAAGTGACCCGCAACAATATCCACCTCACGACGATATGCTGCCATGAGCGAATCCTTGGAATCCCAAGTGCCAGACACTTGTTGAGCCACCAGGTCCGAGTCACCGAAGCACTTAACTCGGCTTAGATTCATCTCCTTAGCCATCCGGAGACCATGGAGTAAAGCTTCGTACTCAGCTGCATTGTTAGTACAAGGGAACATTAAGCGGAGAACGTAACAGAACTTATCACCTCTTGGGGAAGTTAACACGACTCCAGCCCCCGAGCCCTCCAATTGCCTGGACCCATCAAAATGAATAGTCCAATAGGTGTGATCCGGCTTCTCTTCAGGTGCTTGCAGTTCTGTCCAATCATTGATGAAATCCACAAGTGCTTGAGACTTGACCGTCATCCGAGGTACGTATTTCAACCCGTGAGGCCCAAGTTCTATAGCCCACTTGGCAATCCGGCAAGTTGCCTCCCTGTTCTAGATTATATCTCCCAAAGGATCAGAGCTGACCACTGTGATGGGATGACCTTGGAAGTATTGTTTAAGCTTCCGACTTGCCATGAAAACTCCATATACCAGCTTCTGCCAATGCGGGGTACCTTTGCTTGGACTCAATAAGCACCTCGCTGATATAGTAAACCAGGTGCTGAACCGGATATTCCTTGCCCGCCTCTTTGCGCTCTACCATAATAGCTACGCTGACTGCGCGAGCATTAGTTGCCACATATAGCAGCAATGGTTCCTTGTCAACCGGAGCAGCAAGAACAGGCGGATTGGCTAGCTGCCGCTTTAAGTCCTCAACGCTTCATCAGCGGCAGAACTCCAGACGAATTTATCTGTCTTCTTCAGCATCTGATACAAAGGAATCGCCCTCTCACCAAGGCGGCAGATAAACCGGCTCAACGCGGCAATCCGGCCTGCCAAGCGTTGAATGTCATTGATACACTTTGGTTTAGCCAAGGAGGTGATAGCTGTGATTTTCTCCGGATTAGCCTCAATTCCCCTGTTGGACACCAAAAAGCCCAATAACTTGCCTGCCGGTACACCAAAAATGCACTTGGCCGGGTTGAGCATCATCTTGTATGTCCGTAGGTTATCAAAGGTTTCCTTCAAATCGTCAACCAGAGTTTCCTTCTTCCTTGACTTAACCACAATATCATCCACATAGGCATGCACATTACGGCCAATTTGCTTATGAAGGCAATTCTGTACACACCATTGATAAGTTGCCTGGGCACTCTTGAGCCCAAAGGGCATAAACACATAGCAAAAGGCTCCAAAGGGAGTTATGAACGTTGTCTTCTCCTGGTCCTTAACTGCCATCTTGATCTGATGATAACCAGAATATGCATCCAGAAAACTCACACTCACAACCCGCCGTGGCATCAATAATTTGATCAATACGGGGGAGGACAAAAGGATCTACTGGACAAGCCTTGTTAAGGTCTGTGTAATCCACACACATGCGCCAGGTGCCGTTTTTCTTAAGGACCAGCACCGGATTAGCTAACCATTCAGGATGGAAAACTTCAATGATAAAGCCAGCCGCTAAGAGCCTGGCCACTTCCTCTCCAATAGCTTTGCGTCTTTCTTCGTTGAACCGTCGGAGAAACTGTTTCACCGGTTTATACTTAGGATCAACATTAAGAGTGTGCTCAGCGAGTACTCTCGGTACACCTGGCATGTCAGAAGGCTTCCATGCAAAGATGTCCCGATTCTCACGGATGAACTCGATGAGCGCGCTTTCCAAGTTTGCACTGATACTGAACTGCTTGGACGAATCGCCGGGTACGAAGTCAACAAGCTTAGTCTCAGCTGCTGATTTGAACTTCAGGGCCGGATCATGCTCTGTAGTGGGCTTCTTCAATGGAGTCATGTCTGCCGGATCAACATTATCCTTGTAGTATTTTAACTCCTCCGTGGCACAAACCGACTCAGCGTAGGCCGCATCACCTTCTTCACACTCCAAAGCGATCTTACGACTTCCATGGACAGTTATTGTTCCTTTTTGACTAGGCATATTGAGCTGTAAGTAGACATAGCAGGGTCGTGCCATGAATTTAGCATAAGCCGACCGTCCAAACAGGGCATGATATGAACTCTGAATTTTCACCACTTCAAAGGTCAATGTTTCTGATCTGGAGTCATAATCATCTCCAAAGGCCACCTCCAGAGCTATTTTGCCAACAGGGTATACCGATTTACCAGGTACCACGCCTTGGAACACCGTATTGGACGGTTTAAGATTTTTATCTATTAGTCCCATAAGGCGGAAGGTCTCATAGTAGAGGATGTTAATACTACTCCCTCCGTCCATGAGCACCTTGGTGAACTTATAACCTCCCACCTGAGCCGCCGCCACCAACGCTAGCTGACCCGGATTGTCAACCTGGGGAGGGTGATCCTCTCTGCTCCATACAATTGGTTGCTCGGACCAGCGTAAGTAACGAGGCACCGCCGGTTCAATAGAATTTACTACCCGCTTATGCACCTTTCGGTCACGTTTGTCCAAACTAGTGGTGAAAACATGGTATTGCCCACTATTTAACTGCTTCGGGTGACTCTGATAACCCGATTGCTGCTGCTGATTGTAACCACCCTGGTTGCTTTGATTACCTTGGTTGTTTTGACCGCCTTGATTACCATTGAAGCCTGAACCGGAATTTCCTCCGTCGTGACCCAGCCCGTGTGATCCGAATGCTGAACCGCCACCTGATCCGTGATCATACCGGAAAGCATTAGAATTCTTAAACTCTTGCATGATGTAGCAATCCTTCCAAAGGTGGTTGGCCAGCATCTCCTTCGTCCCATGTTTTGGACAGGGCTGGTTTAACAGGTAAGTCAAATGGTCCGGGTTGGGATTGGGCGCTCCGCTGCGATTTGGCGGTTTACCCTTGCGTCGCTGGCCCTTGTCCTGCGTGTTGGTATTAGCCACAAAATCCATGTTGTTATCCGCTTTACGCTTGCCGCTATTTCCCTGACCCGCCGTGTTGTGATGCTGCCCTTTGGAGTTGCTGTTCTTCTTTCCCTTCCCTGTCGTGTCATCGTCAGACTCGGGATCCTTGGTACTATCAAAATCAACATATTGCACTAACGCAGCCACGAGGGTCCCCATATCATTGCAATGGCGCTTTAGCCGTCCCAATTTCAACTTTAGGGGTTCAAACCGGCAGTTGCCTTCCAAGGTTATGACTGCGGTATCGACATTGATGCGGTCTGATGAGTGCAAAATTTTCGAGACCCGACGCACCCAACGGGTCGTCGATTCTCCTTCTTCCTGGACACAAGCTGCTCAATCCACTATCGACATAGGCTGCTTGCATGTATCCTTGAAATTTTGGATAAACCGGGCTCTCAACTCGGCCCATGAACTGATAGAGTTGGCCGGTAAACTTTTCAACCAAGTACGGGTCGTCCCTTCTAGCATCATGGTGAAATATTTCGCACACGCCGCATCATCCACATCAAGCATTTCCATAGCCATTTCATAGCTCTCCACCCACGTTTCTGGAGACAAATCGGCAGTGTAGTTTGGCACTTTGCGCGGGCCCTTGAAATCCTTGGGCAGGCGCACGTTGCGCAAAGCGAGGACAAGGCATGGTACCCCCAAAGAGCTAGAAGTAACTCCTGGCTCGACCGAGGTAGTTGGACGAACCGGCGTAAGCTGACGAGCATCATACTGCGCCGCTAACTCGGCCTCCCTGCGTGCTCGGGCCCGGTCCACCACTTCCTGAGCATCACCAATACCACCTGCCGGGTTGTTGCCACGGGGCGCTTCACGGTTTCGTGCATTGCTTGACACAGCCAGTTCATCCATGCGCCTACTGTAGCTCCGGCTCGGACAAGGGGTGGAGCAAATTCGGTCACGACTGTATGAATATGCTTCCTGTTGAATCAAAGCGGTCCGAAGAAGCTCCTTAACCCGGCGTGTCTCTACCGCTGCCGGAGAATCACCTTCAATTGGGATGGCCTCCAGTCGTGAAGCGGCAGCAACAAGGTTATCCATCGGATTGGAATAATGACCCGGAGGTATTGGCTGAGGCACGATATTGTTCTGACGCGGCGGATTCATCAAGCGAGGCTGAACCGGCGCGCCCGTCCCTGGTGCTTCCGCCCGGTTTACCACCGGCGGGTTACTGGTCCCTGCTCCTGGGGTGTTAAAGAGGTCTCTGGCCTCAAAAACTGGAGGCAAGCGAGACCGGTGCTTCCTCTTCAGCACTTCATGTGACGCGTTCTGATCCAGCATAAGCCGATAAGCCTGTGCGTCCAAAGCGGCCCGCTCTGCAGTCATCCTGGCATTCTCAGCTGCTAGGTCGGCCTTGGCCTGAGTAATCTGATCCTTCACTTTTGCGATTTCCGTGTTGTGAGCATCATGATCCGCCAGGTTAGCCTCTGCCATGAGCGTAGCCAACGCATCAAACAGATCAGATAAGACTTGAGCCCGCGGGCGCACAGGGCCTCCTGCCCCGGCTGCCGTCGTCGTTACTGACCCGGAGATCATTGTTGCTGCGGTCGAAGAGTGGATCGCCGCTTGTGTACCGGCCATGAATATTCCAACCCGGTTTGGCAGATCAGAGGGGTCTGGAATACTGTCGCCATCGGAACAGCCCCCAATCCGGCCATCTTGTAACTGATATAAAGACTCAGTCTCTCCGGTCGAGGACTCGTCGCCAGAATAAACGACGGTCTCATCACCAGATTCCGATCTATCCTCGTATTCTCCTCCATGGATAACCCCCACGATGGCATGCTTCATGGCCGGTTTAACCTAGGTTGATCGTGCACGCTGAGCCGTTTCGACGAGGTCGGTACAAATGTCCGGCTCAGGGCCCGGTTCACCGATCTTGCCAATGAAGACGTGTATGCCACCAAAGGGGACCCGGTACCCGTACTCAATTGAGCCGGCCTCGGGGCCCCATCCTGCATCGTCGATGTAGAGCTTGCCGCGACGACTCTTAGTCATCCGGCCCACTGCGTAACCCTTGAGTCCTTCGAAGTTGCCCTCCAAGAACTTGAAACCATCGTGCGAACTGTCGTGGTTTTGTCACGGCAGATGTCCTCATGAAAGGACTTAGTCGTGGAGCCATCGCTACGGGTTAGCTTGAAGGGGTTAAAGCGGACACAGGGACACAAGAGAATTTATAGTAGTTCAGCCCCTTCGATGAAGGTAAAAGCCTACGTCTAGTTGTGATGGAATTGATGGGGGTTTCGATGACTAGGGAGCAAACAAGCTTCGCCTAAGTCTCGAGTTGTTGTCTGTTGTCCCTGAACCGCCGCCGGGTCGTCCCCTTATATACATGGGTGACGCCCGTCGGTTGGCAGAGTCCCGAGACCGGCTCATAGACGTGTCCGGTTCGGTCTCTAATATTCCTAACTTACAACACAAGTTACATGCTAATACCGGTTCACGGCTACAGGCCACAAACCGGTTCCGGGCCTTGGGCCTTTATAGAATATCCTCATGGGCTTCAGGCATACTTGACTATTGATGAAGTTAACCCGGCCTGTCCTGGTCGGTTTACGCCCACTAGTAATATCCCCAACAACGACGGTTGCACTGTTGCCACGCCGGCCTTGGTCAGCGGGTAGGTGTGGCATTGTTGCCACGCCCCGGCTGACCTGAGGCATGGGCGGGGCACTGTTGCCGCTGTCATTGGTAGGTGGAGACTCGTCCCATCGTATGGCAGGGATGGGACGGGAGCTGACCCGTGACTGGGTTGGAGAACACGCCAAGGGTGGAGCTGGCTTGTTGGGATAGTCTTGACGCACCGGGTTCGACTGCCTTGCGCCGGCCATTGGGGCCGGGTCGAGGGGCTTGGCCGGGTCAAGCGACCCGGCCAAGCGTGAGCCGGCTTGAGGGACGTTGCTAGCCCTGTTGTTTTTGAAAAGGATCCGGGTTTCGTTGCCTGCCTGGGGTTCATCCCCCCGACAGTAAGCGTTTGACAACACGGTTGATGTAGTCAAACTTCTTCTCGTTCCGACCGATCAAGCACCGAACGTACGGCACCTTCGAGTTCTGCACACGTTAAGCTCGATGACGTCCCTCGAACTCTTGATCCAGCAAAGTGTCGAGGGAGAGTTCCGCCAGCACGACGGCGTGGTGTCGGTGATGGTGAAGTGATCCGCGCAGGGCTTCGCCAAAGCACCGCGTGAATATGACCGGAGGCGTAAACTGTGGAGAGGGGCGCCGCACACAGCTAACAATTGTTGGTGTGTGTTCTAGCGGTGCCCCCCACATATATATAGGTTGGAGGGGAGGAGAGGCAGCCAAGGGGGCGCCCCAAGTAGGAGGAAACTTACTTGGGCGCCTTCCCAATTCGGCATCCCCCCTTCCATAAGTTCCCAAGGGGAAAGGAAGGAGGAGGGAGAGGGAAGGAAGGGGGAGGCCGAATCCCTCCCCTTCCTTCTCTCTTCCCCTCTTTCCTTCTACTCCTATTTCGGCCTATGTTGGGGCGCACCAGCCCCTTAGGGGCTGGTCTGTCCCCCTCTTGGCCCATTAGGCCCATATAGTTGCCAGGGGGTGACCGGAACCCCTTCCGGTGACCCGATATGTACTCGGTACCCCCAAAACACTTCCGGTATCCGAATATCATCGTCCTATATATGAATATTTACCTCTCGACCATTTCGAGACTCCTCATCATGTATGTGATCTCATCCGGGACTCCGAACAACTTCGGTCACCAAATCATTTAACTCATATAATACAAAATCATCATTGAACATTAAGCGTGCAGACCCTACGGGTTCGAGAACTATGTAGACATGACCAAGACACCTCTCCGGTCAATAACCAACAACAGAACCTGGATGCTCATATTGGTTCCTACATATTCTACGAAGATCTTTATCAGTCGTACCGTAATGACAACATACGTTATTCCCTTTGTTATCGGTATGTTACTTGCCCGAGATTTGATTGTCGGTATCTTCATACCTAGTTCAATCTTGTTACCGGCAAGTCTCTTTACTCGTTCCGTAATACATTATCCCGCAACTAACTCATTTGTCATATTGCTTGCAAGGCTTATTATGATGTGCATTATCGAGAGGGTCCACAGATACCTCTTCGATAGTTGGAGTGACAAATCCTAATCTCGATCTATGCCAACCCAACAAACACCTTCGGAGATACCTGTAGAGCATCTTTATAATCACCCAGTTACGTTGTGATGTTTGATAACACACAAGGTATTCCTCCGGTATCCGGGAGTTGCATAATCTCATAGTCAAAGGAATATGTATATGACATGAAGAAAGCAATAGCAATAAAACTGAACGATCAGTATGCTAAGCTAACGGATGGGTCTTGTCCATCACATCATTCTCCTAATGATGTGATCCCGTTCATCAAATTACAACACATGTCTATGGTTAGGAAACTTAACCATCTTTGATTAACGAGCTAGTCTAGTAGAGGCTTACTAGGGACACGGTGTTTTGTCTATGTATCCACACATGTATCAAGTTTCCGGTAAATACAATTCTAGCATGAATAATAAACATTTATCATGATACAAGGAAATATAAAATAACAACTTTATTATTGCCTCTGGGACATATTTCCTTCACATTCACATTAAATAGGGCACCGTTTAAACCCGTTGAGACGACACCGTATGAACCGTGGTTTGGCTAGAAACCTAAGTTGTCGTTTCTTAAAGTTTGGGGATGTGACGCTTATGTCAAAACGCTTCAGCCTGATAAGCTCGAACCTAAATCGGAGAAGTGTGTCTTCATAGGATACTCTAAGGAAACAATTGGGTACACCTTCTACCAAAGATCCGAAGGCAATATCTTTGTTGTTGAGAATGGGTCCTTTCTAGAGAAGGAGTTTTCTCGAAAGAAGTGAGTGGGAGGAAAGTAGAACATGATGAGGTAATTGTACCTTCTCTCAAATTGTAAAGTAGCACATCGATGAAATCCGTTCCCGTGATGCCTACACCAATTAGAGAGGAAGCCAATGATGATGATCATGAAACTTCGGATCAACTTACTACTGGACCTCGTAGGTCGAATAGAGCATGTTCTACACCAGAGTAGTACGGTAATCCTTTCCTGAAAGTCATGTTATTATACCATGGCGAACCTACGAACTATGAATAAAATATGTGATACGTCTCCAACGTATCTATAATTTATGAAGTATTCATGCCAATATATTATCATTCTTGGATGTTTTACAATCATTTTATAGCAACTTTATATCATTTTTTGGGACTAACCTATTGACCCAGTGCCAAGTGTCAGTTGTTGTTTTTTGCTTGTTTTTTACATCGCAGGAAATCAATATCAAATGGAGTCCAAATGCAACGAAACTTTACGGAGATTTTTTTTCGACCAGAAGGAACCCATTGGGCCAAAGCTGCACCCGGGGGTGCCTCGAGGGGGGCACAACCCACCAGGACGCACCAGGGCCCCATGGCGCGCCCAAGTGGGTTGTGCCCACCTCGGTGGCCTCCCGCACCCCCTCTTTGCACTATAAATTCCCAAATATTCCGAAACCCTTCGGGGTTAACCTAGATCAGAAGTTCCGCCGTCGTAGGGCTCAGTAGCCATCAAAAACCAATCTAAACCCATTCCGTCACCCTGCCAGAGGGGGGAATCATCTCCGGTGGCCATCTTCATCATCTCGGTGGCCACCATGATGAGGAGGGAGTAGTCCACCCTCGGGGCTGAGGGTTTGTACCAGTAGTTATGTGTTTAATCTCTCTCTCTCTCTCTCTCTCTCTCTCGTAATCTATATCATGGGCTTTGTTAACATAGTCAGGTCATGTGATGTTTCTCCCCTCTATACTCTTGTTGTGATGAATTGAATCTTTACCCTTTGAAGTTTTGTCATGTCGGATTGAATATTCATATTTGAGATCACATGATGTATGTATTGCGGTATGAATACTTGAGGCGACATCGGGTATCTTATTGATTCACTTGATATATGTTATGGCACTCAACTTGCATATTCCTGCGGTGATATTGGGGTAATCTATGCATAGGGGTTGATGCACGTTTTTATTATCTTTTCTCCGATAGAAACTTTGGGGTCTCCTTGTAGCTCTTTGTGTGGATTGAGTATTATGAATATGAATATGCTTTGGTGTTATTCTAGTACGAACTCTAGGATAGATCGAACGGAAAAAATAGCTTTGCGTTATTTTAGTACGAACTCTTGAATAGATCGAATGGAAAGAATAGCTTTGAGGTGGTTTCGTACCCTACAAACAATTTCTATCTTTTGTTCTTCGCTAATAGGAACTCGGGAGTGATTCTTTATTGTACTTTGAGGGATAGTCATATGATCCAGCTATGTTAGCACTGTTGAGAGATTGCACTAGTGAAAGTACGGACCCCAGGCCTCATTTTTTAGCACTGCAACACCGTTTTTGTGCCCGTTTACTATTTGGTACCTTGCTGTTTTTATTTATTCAGATTATAAAAATATATTTCTACCATCCATATTACACTTTTATCACCATCTCTTCGCCGAACTAGTGCACCTATACAATTTGCCATTGTATTGGGTGTGTTGGGGACACAAGAGAATTCTTGTATTTGGTTGCGGGATCATTTGAGAGAGGCCATCTTCATCCTACACCTCTCACGGATTGATAAAACTTAGGTCATCCACTTGAGGGAAAATTGCTACTGTCCTACAAAACTCTGCGCTTGGAGGCCCAACACGTGTCTACAAGAATAAAGTTGTGTAGTAGACATCAAGCTCTTTTCTAGCGCCGTTGCCGGGGAGGTGAGTGCTTGAAGGTATATCTTTAGATCTTGCAATTGAATCTTTTAGTTTCTTGTTTTATCACTGGTTTGGTTTATAAAAGCAAACTACAAATAAAATGGAATTTAGGTTGCATCCTATTATTGATCATCTTTATAATATCTTTCTTGAAAATGATGGTTCGGAAAATTGTGCTCAATTGTTAGAAGAGGAAGTCAATAAAATGCTTGGAACAAAATATTTGAATGATGAGCATGATTGCAATGTTGTTAGTGTGAATTCTTTGAATATACAAAATGCTAATGATGATTGCACAAGTCATGACAAAAATGTTTCTTATAAGCATGTCACTTTTTGCGGAGTGAATTGGGAGTGCCTTTGCACACCAAAAAGGGAAGAGAGATTTTGCAAGAAGCATAAATATTTAGAAACGAAAAAGTTGCAAGAGAGGCTAGATGATTGTGCTGAAAGATGTAATTTTTTTCGCCATCCTTGTGAACTTTGCAACGAACGTGGTCACTTAAATCTCCAATGCAATTTATTTCATGATCAAATCGTGTCCAAAAACTGTGATAACTTGATTACCCTTGAGCATCATAAAGAGATTGGCCTTCTTTTGAGGTATGAAAAATTGAAACGTATAACTAAGGGTTTTCCAAATCCCAAGAGATTTCTTGGTTTTGATCTAGAATAAATTTATATGTTTTGTGCGGTAAATTGCATTGAGAATCCTTATATTGCCAACTACTTAAAGACAAGAAAACAAATGGAGTATGAAGAGAGTACTAATGAAACCCTCCTAGTGTTTATTATGATGAATCGGGTAACAAGGAGGAGCTTCCTATCCAATCAATCTCTTCAACAATACGCTTGAAAATTTTAATTAAACCCACACATGGTGTGGTGAAGAAGAAGAGAAGAAGAAAGAATAGAGGTAAAAGGTATCTCTCCCAAATAATGTAGCTCCCATCACCATCGTGCCTCATGAAAGTGAATCAAATATGTTGATGGAGGATGATGATATTGATGATGATTTTGTTATGCCTATTACTTGTTGCGATGATTATGATTGGGAAAACGATGATATCCATTATGATCTTGAAAATCTTGTTAGAACTTGCTTGGAAGAATATGATAATAATGTTTGCTATACTATTGGTACCATTCATGCTATTGATAAGAATGATTGTGATGATATGCAAATCCACAAGCTTGGGGATGCTATGTTTGATGAGTATGATATGTTTGAAGATTTATTTGCTGGAAATAATGCTTGTCCTAAGCTTGGGGATGCTTTGCTTAATGAATATGAGCCTTTGATTCCTTCTACTTTCGATAAGAAATTATAATGATAGCATGCCTCCTATTTATGATGATTACGTTGATGAAAGTGGTTTGGAAGAGTGTCAACTTTAGGTAGTAGTGATCCCACTATTTTGGAGGGTGTTGAATCTTATTACAATACTGATGAAAGTGGATTTGGAGAGGTCATGACTTTATTTAGTGATACATCCATTATTTTGGAAGAGGTTTCAATTGATTATGACAATGAAGTTGCTATCTATGATGATTATTATGATGACATGTATGCCATAAAGAGTAATAAATTTTCTATGCTTGTGCATCATGAAAAGCTTGCTGTATGTGATAGTTATATTGTCGAATCCATTCATGATGCCTCTGAAAATTATTATGAGAAAGGAACTTATGCCCTTACATATCTCAATAATATCAAGTTTCTTCTCTATGTGTTGATTGTTTTAAAGTTGCACTTGTTTTGCCTTCCTATGCTAGTTGATTCTTGCTCCCATAAGTTGTTTTCTCACAAAATCCCTATGCATAGGAAGTGGGTTATTCCTAAATGTGCTAGTCATATGCTTCATGATGCTCTCTTCATGTTTCAATTCTTATCTTTTATGCGAGCATCATTGAAATCATCATGCCTAGCTTAAAAGGCATTAAAGAAAAGCGCTTGTTGGGAGACAACCCAACACTTTTACCTACTGTTTTTGTGTGTTCATGTGACTAGGCTACTGTAGTAATAATGTTTTATAGCTTTTGTCTCAATAAAGTGCCAAGTAAAGCCTTTGGGATCATGTTGGGTGATAGTTGATTTGATCTTGCTGAAAAACAGAAACTTTTGTGCTCACAAAAATAATTATCATTTTTAATAGAAGGGTGATTTTGAGTCAATTCTTTTTACAAAAGATTAATATACAAATTTCTCACGTGGTCCTAAATTTCAGAATTTTTGGAGTAACAGAAGTATGGTTTGAGTACATATTACTACAGATTGTTCTGTTTTTGACAGATTCTGTTTTCAATGCATAGTTTGCTTGTATTCTAGTTTCTATGGCTTACATTGCTCAATATAAATTGTAGAAATGATATGATACAGTAGGCATTGTGTGTGAACAATTATGAATCTTGTCTTTGACAGTACCAAAAGTGGAATGGTTTGCTCTTTATCATACTAACCTCTCTCACGAAGTTCCGTTAAGTTTTGTGTGATTGAAGTTTTCAAGTTTTGGGTGAGATATCGATATGACGAGAATAAGGACTGACAAGACCCTAAGCTTGGGCATTCCCAAGGCACCCCAAGTTAATATCCAAGGAAGATCCAAGCAACTAAGCTTGGGGATGCCCCGGGAGGCATCCCCTCTTTCGTCTCCAACATTACCGGTAACCTCACTTGGAGCTATGTTTTCATTCGTCACATGATATGTGTTTTGCTTGGAGTGTCAATTTATTTTGTTAGGATTTGCTTGCTGTTATTTATAATAATGTTTTGCATCTTTTATTTCAATAAAAATGTCAGGGATAGCCTTTACTATGCTTATTTTACAAGTCTACATGTTGTTGTTTGAAAATAGAAAGTTTACCGATGTTGCAAAAATTCCCTAGAAAAGTCAGAGTGTGATAAAATGTTGAACTTTTTGCATAATAAGATCTGATAAATTATCTATAGTTCGGTAAATTTTCATAATGTTTGGAGTTGAATAAGTATTGATACTCTTTCATTCTTTACAAACTGTACTGTTTTGGCAGATTGCTGTTATGCTTGCATTGTTTGCATATGTTTGCTTGTTTAATGATTCTATTTGAGGATAGGAGTATTAAATATGCAGAGGCATTTAGTATTCAATGTTTAATAATAATTTTAGTGATTTTCTACAGTAGAGAATGATAAGGTTTTTTCATTGGTTTATACTAACTTATCTCACGAGTTCTTGTTGAGTTTTATGTGGATGAAGCTTTTGAGATTTAGGAAAACCGTGATATGAGAGGAATTAAGGAGACACAAAAGCTCAAGCTTGGGGATGCCCAAGGCATCCCAAGATAATATTTCAACAAGTCTCAAGCATCTAAGCTTGGGGATGCCCCGATAGGCATCCCACCTTTCTTCTTCAACAATTATCGGTTAGTATCGGTTGAGTCTAAGTTTTTGCTTCTTCACATGAGTTGTGCTATCCTTGGAATGTCATTTTATTTTGTTTTCCTTTTTGTTTGAATAAAATACTTAGATCTATAAGTTTTTAAATAAAAGAGAGTCTTCACATAGCCACCTATTTACTTAACTACTCGCTTGATCTTCACTTATATCTTTTTGGAGTAGCTTGTCATTTACTCTTGTGCTTCACTTATATCCTATGAGTAAATTGTTGAATAAATTGAATATCATAAATTTGAAATCATATCATGCCTAGTGGTAGCTTCACATTGGGTTTAGAAAGTGAAATCTTTTGAGGCTTGACAATCGCAATATTGGTCATACAAGCAATTCACGAATAATTAGTACAAGGAAGAGAACTTTCACATGAAAATATACTATCCTAGAAATCTTTTGTGATTGTGAGCCCCCATCAAAATATTATATGCCAAAATTGTTGACGTTGGACAAGGAAGACAACATAATGATTTATGTTTGCTCATATTCACATAGAAGTCATATTGTCATAGATCCTTCAACATGTGGTGCTTGGCCCCCATCTTTGCTAGCCAAAAGTTCCGCACCAAGTAGAGATACTACTTGTGCATCCAAAAACCCTTAAACCCAAATCTTATTTTCAAGAGTCCACCATACCTACCTAAGGAATTTAGGTTGCATCCTATTATTGATCATCTTTATAATATCTTTCTTGAAAATGACGGTTCGGAAAATTGTGCTCAATTGTTAGAAGAGGAAGTCAATAAAATGCTTGGCACAAAATATTTGAATGATGAGCATGATTGCAATGTTGTTAGTGTGAATTCTTTGAATATCCAAAATGCTAATGATGATTGCACAAGTCATGACAAAAATGTTTCTTATAAGCATGTCACTTTTTGTGGAGTGAATTGGGAGTGCCTTTGCACACCAAAAAGGGAAGATAGATTTTGCAAGAAGCATAAATATTTAGAAACGAAAAAGTTGCAAGAGAGGCTAGATGATTGTGCTGAAAGATGTAGTTTTTTCGCCATCCTTGTGAACTTTGCAATGAACGTGGTCATTTAAATCTCCAATGCAATTTATTTCATGATCAAATCATGTCCTAAAATTGTGATAACTTCATTACCCTTGAGCATCATAAAGAGCTTAGCCTTCTTTTGGGGTATGAAAAATTGAAACGTATAACTAAGGGTTTTCCAAATCCCAAGAGATTTCTTGGTTTTGATTTAGAAGAAATTTATATGTTTTGTGCGGTAAATTGCATTGAGAAACCTTATATTGCCAACTACTTAAAGACAAGAAAACAAATGGAGTATGAAGAGAGTACTAATGAAAGGGAAAATGTTTCCCAAAACCCTCCTAGTGTTTATTATGATGAATCAGGTAACGAGGAGGAGCTTCCTATCCAATCAATCTCTTCAATAAGAAGCTTGAAAGATTTAATTAAACCCACACATGGTGTGGTGAAGAAGAAGAAAAAAAGAAGAAAGAATAGAGGTAAAAAAGTATCTCTCCCAAATAATGTTGCTCCCATCACCATCATGCCTCATGAAAGTGAATCAAATATGTTGATGGAGGATGATGATATTGATGATGATTTGTTATGCCTGTTACTTGTTGCGATGATTATGATTGGGAAAACGATGATATCTATTATGATCTTGAAAATGATGATATGGAGTATAAAGATAGATCAAGACGCTTGATAAGCTTATTTTTCAATGAGTACATACCTTGACGTGATTTTGAAGGAGTTTAAAATGGATCGGTCAAAGAAAGAGTTCTTGCCTGTATTGTAAGGCGTGAAGTTGAGTAAGACTCAAAGCCCGACCACAGCATAAGATAGAAAGAGAATGAAAGTCAATCCCTATGTCTCAGCCATAGGTTCTATAAAGTATGTCATGCTGTGTACCAGGCCTATTGTGTACTTTGCCATGAGTTTGGCAAGGGGGTACAATAGTGATCTAGGAGTAGATCACTGGACAGCGGTCAAAATTATCCTTAGAGGACTAAGGAAATATTTCTCAGTTATGGAGGTGATAAAGAGTCTGCCGTAAAGAGTTACGTCGATGCAAGCTTTGACACTGATCTGGATGACTCTGAGTCTCGATCTGGATACATATTAAAAGTGGGAGCAATTAGCTAGAGTAGCTCCATGCAGAGCATTGTAGACATAGAAATTTGCAAAATACATACGGGTCTGAATGTGGCAGACGCGTTGACTAAACTTCTCTCACAAGCAAAACCTGGTCACACCTTATTACTCTTTGGGTGTTAATCACACGATGATGTGAACTAGATTATTGACTATAGTAAACCCTTTGGGTGTTGGTCACATGGCGATGTGAACTATGGGTGTTAATCACATAAAGATGTGAACTATTGGTGTTAATTCACATGGCTATGTGAACTAGATTATTGACTCTAGTGCAAGTGGGAGACTGAAGGAAATATGCCCTAAAGGCAATAATAAAGTTGTTAATTTATATTTCCTTATATCATGATAAATGTTTATTATTCATGCTAGAATTGTATTAACCGGAAACTTGATACATGTGTGGATACATAGACAAAACACCGTGTCCCTAGTAAGCCTCTACTAGACTAGCTCGTTAATCAAAGATGGTTAAGTTTCCTAACCATAAACATGTGTTGTCATTTGATGAACGTGATCACATCATTGGGAGAATGATGTGATGGACAAGACCCATCCGTTAGCTTAGCATATTGATCGTTCATTTTTATTGCTATTGCTTTCTTCATGTCAAATACATATTCCTTCAACTATGAGATTATGCAACTCCCGGATATCGGAGGAATACCTTGTGTGCTATCAAACGTCACAACATAATTGGGTTATTATAAAGATGCTCTACAGGTATTTCCGAAGGTGTTTTGTTGGGTTGGTATGAATCGAGATTAGGATTTGTCACTCTGAGTATCGGAGAGGTATCTCCGGGCCCTCTCGATAATACACATCATAAGCTTGCAAGCAAACGACTAAGGAGTTAGTCACGGGTGATGTATTATGGAATGAGTAAAGAGACTTTCCGGTAATGAGATTGAACTAGGTATGAAGGTACCGACGATCGAATCTCGGGCAAGTAACATACCGATTGACAAAGGGAATTACATATGTTGTCATAACGGTTCGAGCGATAAAGATCTTCGTAAAATATGTAGGAGACAATATGAGCATCCAGGTTCCGCTATTTTTTATTGACCGGAGAGGTGTCTCGGTCATGTCTACATAGTTCTCGAACCCGTAGGGTACATAGACACACTCTCCCCTTCTCGTTGCTATGCATCTCCTAGATAGATCTTGCGTGAGCGTAGGATTTTTTTTGAAATTGCATGCTACGTTTCCCAACATGATAATGTACCGGTATCCCTAGATATGTGACTGGAAACTGGCCCAACCCGTATCCGAACAGTTCAGCGTACAGGTGGGCCTGATCTTGAGCCTCGCCAAAACAAAACAATTCACTTTTATAAAAATTGATCTTAAGACCCGAGAGTTGCGCAGATGCTGATAAAATTAATTTCAGATTTCTCGCTTTCTCAAGGTCATGATCCATGAAGAGAATTGCATCATCGACATATTGAAGTATAGAGAGACCACCATCAACTAGATGATTTACTACCCCATCAATTTGGCCATCAACCTTGGCATGCTCAATCATGACCGCTAGCATATCCGCCACTATATTGAATAGCATGGGCGATACCGAGTCACCTTTGTCGCAATCCCTTCTTTGTTTGGAAATAGTGTCCAACATCATGATTGACCTTAGTGGCAACACTACCTCCAGAAACAAAGCTATGGATCATAGCGTGCCACTCTGTAGAAAAACCTTTCATTCTGAGAGTCTTTTGAAGAAATGGCCATTTGACTTTGCATAAGCTTTTTTAAAGTCTATTTTGAGTACCACCCCATTCAACTTTTTCCGGTGTACTCTAAATCAGATTCCATTGCCTAAAAGAAGAAGTGATAAATTTTCTAGCTTCAACAATTCATCGAACAAGTGCTGGGGCATGGTGAGTATAGCAGTAGTGGATGGTACCTGGCGAGGCGATCAAAGGAGAGAAGTTGAACAACGACTTAGGAGAAGCGGGGTAGAGCCCGACTGGAACGCTGGAGGTGACGGAGACATAAAGTTCCCGCAGGGGTGTGGCGTGGAGGCCGGGGTGGTGGAGCGGCGACGAAGGTAGGAGAGAAAAAAAGGAGAGAAAATAAGGAGGATGGAGGCGCGGGGTCCGGGAAGGGTTTTTGGGTGGGCCGGGGGTGTCGTAGTCCTACGTGGCTCATGTCCGGACTCCCGCAAGGCCCCACGCTTGTCTCGGTTTTGCCAGAAAAAGTACGTCCATACCGCTCGGTGGACCTATACAAGCCCACGTTGGATGGCAAACCGTGTCCAAACAGCGCGACCCAGACGTATGCATGTGGTTTGAGGGTCCGCCTTAGCGATGCACTTATATGGCAATATCACAACCTCAATAAGAAAAGCTCACCATAACTTTTAGGGTTGGCATATCTGATAAACGTTGGCCACGAGAGATGGCATTTGCGAACGTTAGTCTGGCAGTTTCAGTGTATTTAGAGAACTTGGGTGGTTCGCAAAACTTCAATGGCATTTCTTTAATTTTGAGTGTAAAAAAGTCATCCAAATTGCACCGTAGGATCAAGATCGTGTGGCAGTTAGGGCGTTCACTGACAGTTTCTCATTGGCGAACGTTCACCAGTTACTATTTTCGCATTTTTATCCACCACTCATCCATCAAACCAAACACATACTTGGCTATCTCCAACCACCTATCACCCTACTCAACCAACCAGAAAAAGGAAAAGTGCTCAAATGAACCAGCCGATCCACGCAACCGTAAATCACCTCCTCCTATCGACGTTTGTCCCACGTGGGCCCCAAATGCACACACGCCTTATTTTTTCCCTTTCCCCTTTATTCTACCTTCGTCCTCACCTCACATTTTTTTCTTCCATCATGAATCCATCTCCTTCCACCTTGCCTCATGATTCCGTCTTTTTTGCCTTCACAGCCCTGCTGCGAGCGGAGGCGTGCTGTGAGCCTCGAGTAATGGAGTTGGGAGCATGTCCGCCGGAGTTAGGGAGTGCTCGATCTCATCAATGCTGCAACCAATGGGAGGACCACTGAGACACGCAACGATGCGGGGGAGCTGCAATGGAGAATCGTCAAGGTTGTCCCATCGATGCTACAATGAAGCTATGACGTGTCGCCAGTGCTATGCTGTAGTTGCATTGAAGCATAACAACTGCCACCGCTGCTGCGGGGGACGTCGATGCCGCGATGAAGGTGCAATGAAGCACCGCCGGCTTCCGTCGCTGCGATGAAGCTACGGCGAGCCGTCGGTGCTACATTGGAGCACCGTTACGCCGGTGTGGCGCTGCAATGAAGTATCACCGGCTTTTCGTCGGTGTTGCGACGGGCTGCGATGGAGCGCGGCTGAGCCAGTGTTGGCACCACAATGACGACCGCTACGCTGCCGTTCCTACGAGCTGGGTGACACTCCTTTCCTTCGGCGACACTTGTTTTTTTGCTTCGATGCGGCTAGAGGTGATGGGATGAGGGCGATGCGCTATGCATTGACTGATCCAATGTCTGTGAAGGGACGAATCCGATGGCTCACGACCCGACTAATTTAATATCCGTACGGAAAAAGAGGCTATCCACACCCATCCAAACCTAACCCCCGAACCAAACGGACCCTAGTTTTTTTAAACAAGACCAAACGGACCCTAGATAGCGGAGGGTCATGGCGCAAGATTGTGGGCCTTTGCTCAAAAAAAAAAAAAAAAGGTGCTGCCGAGCCCAAGCCTGATTACGGGTACCCACGGTCCATTCAAAGATTCCGCTCTGTCTAATTTTCTCTTCATCCGTTGGTTGCTTCTCTCTCGCGACGCCCGTCCGGCCCCGTTCGCCTCACAAAACCCTAGGCCACACTCTACTCCCATGGCGACGCCGGAGGTGGTCGCCTCCGACACTGCCAACCCGCAGCCGGACGAGCCTTCTCGGGCTGAGGAAGCTGCCCCAGTGGCGGAACCAGAGGAAGCATCCGATCTTGGCGCCGTCGCGGCGGCCCCAGCGGTGGAAGAGGTGGCAGCTGGGGATGCCCCGCCCGCTCCCACTCCTACCTCCACCTCCACCTCCACCTCCAGTGCTGCAGTGCCACCGCCGCCTGCTTCCCCTGCCTCGGCTGCCGCTCCAGGGCCGCCGCGGCCGCAGTTCGCTGGCTCGCCGGCGTACATGCCGCCTCCGGCGCCCGCGTTCTCTTACAACGTTCTGCCCAGGGCGCCGCCCCCGCAGCATATGGGCAGCGGTTTAGCCCACCAGCAGCTAGCTTCCGCTCCGGTAGAGTATTCCTATCCCTTTCTTCAGCTTATATGCTTAACCTAACTATTAACAGACGTTCATTTAAGAAAATTGTTTCTCTCTTGCGTTTTGGTGTATGATCCGCGTAGGTAATGCTGTAATTTTGTTCAAAGGATACATGGTGCTATCGTTGCCCAGGAGTATATTTTGGTTAAGTTCTGATGATAGATGCCGAGACGCTGACATATGATGCAATTTTTGATTGCAGAAGCCTGTCCGTTGTATTGTTTATGTAGGGACACTCTGAACTTAGTAATTTAAACTCATATATAATCCTACTTTAGTCCTCCTGCCAAGAGGGTCATATATCACTCCGGTTAAAAAAAGGATAATGTGTTTGTTTCTGTTAGCTTCAACATGAATGCCTAGTTCATGTTTTTTTTCAAATCAATTGTTCTTTTAGGTGTATGTTACTATGTTGCATAATTATGTTGCAACTTTATTGTTATGCCTGCTACACTCTTTTTGACCTTCATCTGGTAAAACATTCTTTGGCTTGATTTTTCATCTGACGGAAAACACAGATAGGTTACCTTTCTCTATCACGGTCCACGGACGTCTGACGTGAACCTTTGCATAAAGAATTCTGAAATTTTCATATGAATGCCTAGAAGCCTATTCAACCAGTAATAAACCTGCTGCATGTTTCATTTCTATAGCCTTCATGATTAGTCAACTGAAAATTCTTAATGGAACTAAACGTACATGGCTTTTGCATCCTGCTTTTGCAACATTTAATAAAGGAGTAAAATAAATTCGACTATTGACACCTAAACTTATGATCGCTGCAAAACAACTCAACGATGTTCAAGTTAGATTATCATAACTAGTATTCTTACCATTCTCCCTTTCCAGGCTCCGATGGCTCGTCCAATGCCTCCAGCGGCTCTCCAGCCACCAGTTCCACGGCAGTATTTTGGGAACAGGCCTTCTTTCTCATATAATGTAGTCTCACATGCCAATGCTAGCCTGCCTACTGGTCAGCAGTTTCAACTTGACACTGTAATTTCTCATGGCTTTATTATTACTAGCATTACTATTGTTCTTGTTATTAGTTTTTAATGAACCGATCCTCTTCTGTAACGCACTAACACTTAATGCCACCTTTTCTTTCAGAGGACAAACCATGCTGTCCAAGTCCCTATGTTTGCTCCACCAGCATCCTTGCAACCTCCTGCTCCTGGGCAATTGCCTCGCTCAGGTGCACCATTCCCTGGACTTATGGCACCAAATCCTCCTGCATCTATTCGGTTGCCATTTCCAGTGCCACCCAGGACGCCCAATATTATTTATGGTGCAAACCCACAACAGGCACAGTCCTGACCCCTGAGCCCTCCAGCTTTTTTTAGCACTGCATGCTTTGATTGGCTTGCTGCCATATGCTTGAATCTTGTCAATGAAGCACTAATATTTTTTTTGAATTATTACAGGGTAACCTGGATGTTGGTGCTTCCAAGTCGGATGCCCCAAGTGCCCCAGAGGTAAGTCCCCATACAGTGCAGTCACTGCCACCTCGTCCTGAGGGATTTGGGGCTGTTGGGGGTTCTGCACCTGGACAACGTCCTTCAAACTTGTCAACTCCACCAAGCCTCCTTCAGAGGCCTACAGGTCCAGCCCCATCTTTGCCTCAAACATCGCCATCAGGTGCTGCACCAGGTGCTGTTCCACGGGCAACTCAGCAACAGTTTTATCCATCCTATCCTTCAGCGCCTGGTAATCCACCTCAACCTTTATGGGGATATCCTCCACAACCTACTGGCTTTCAGCAGGCTCCCTTCCATTCGTATCCACCGGGCTCTCTTGGACCTCTTGGTGCACCAATGGTTGGAACTTCTTCTGTGACTACATCCTTGCCCAACATCCAACCACCAGGCATTACAACTGGTGATCCCAAAGAACAACCATCCGTAAATCCAGGATCTGTGCAGTCCATTCATACTTCAGTTGAACAACATCCAACAGGTATTCTTTTTACTGGAGCTGATGTTCGTGTTGAGTCTTGGTGTTCCTGTTAATTCTCCAGTTCTTATGATTTATGTGTAATGCTGAAGGGCTGGAGGACAGAAGTACGGCCGGAGTTCAGGATTCAGATACATGGTCTGCACACAAAACAGAAGCCGGTGTTCTATATTATTACAATGCCTTGACAGGGGAATCAACTTATCAAAGACCACCTGGTTATAAGGGGGAGGTAGTTGCACCGAAGAATAGCTTTATCAAGTAATATAACTTCATTCTAGTCTGTGACATGGCAATTTAGCACCACAGTGTAACTAACTCATTTTTCCTGTTCTGCTATAGCTCGAGAAGGTTGCAGCTCAACCAGTTCCTGCTTCTTGGTATGTCGTGCAACTGCTCATTTTACCCTGTGCTACTTTGGCTAATTTTATGTTGGCATATGAGGGTTGTAAGAACCTTCTTGAATTTGATCAGTCCCACTTCTATACTCTTAGGCGTTTTACAAAACATCTTGTACCTACAATTTCCTGTGGATTATAATGTGCACAGCAACTAATTATAAGGTCTTGTTAAATGTGGGATGATCGGTAAATAGTACTCCCTCCGTCCGGAAATACTTGTCGTTGAAATGAATGTATCTTGATGTATTTTAATTCTAGATACATCCATTTTCATCCATTTATACGACAAGTAATTCCGGACGGAGGGAGTATAAAGTATAAACCAGAAAATGCAATTATGAGTAGTGTAAAAGACCAGCCTGCTCTTGTTTACATTTTGATATTGGTGCCACAAGGCAGGATATTTAGTTTTCTTGTATTATCTGGCATGATTTCACATGTTTTATTTGTTGTATTCCAGCTCAATATGATTGCAGTATTATCCAGCGAAATATCAATGTTTGAGATGTTGTTGAACAACTTTTCCTGTCCATCTAGATTGGTAACATACTACCCAACAACAACAACAACAACAACAACAAAGCCTTTAGTCCCAAACAAGTCGGGGTAGGCTTGAAACCCATAAGATCTCGCAACCAACTCATGGTTCTGGCACATGGATAGCAAAGCTTCCATACACCCTGTCCATGTCTGGTACCATACTACCCATCTAAGATATTGTCATAAATGCACTTCTGCATGTCAGGACCAACCCTATGTAGACCCTGCATGGAATATATGAATTTTTGCAGACTCCTGTAATAATTGAATGGCTTTCTAGTGTGTTCCAAACATGCATGTAAATTTCTGGAAGCTGCCATTGTTATGAATGTTTTTATCCTCTTTGGTCTTTTGCTCTTCACCTGAATAAGCATGCCAATTTGTTTTTCTGTGCATGCCCACAAATAGTGTTTCACGGACCTTACATTTTTTTCACTTTGTCAGGGACAAAATTGCTGGCACAGACTGGAGTATAGTAACTACAAGTGATGGAAAGAAATATTACTACGACAATAAACAAAAGGTATGTGCTTGATGATGGTTTTGAAGCTCAGCACATATACTACATTGGGTTAGTGGGGTAGCCTTCCAGTATCGCATGAATTTGTTAATAGTATGTGGCTTAATTCTGATGCTGAACAGGTTAGCAGCTGGCAACTTCCGCCAGAGGTGGCTGAACTCAACAAGAATGCTGATTCTGGCAACTTGAAAGGAAGTTCAACTTCACTGCAGGATGCTGGCAAAGTAGCAAATAAGGGAGAGGCGAGTGGTGAAATAAGTACTCCTGCCATACAGACAGGTGGCCGTGATTCGTTGCCACTTCGGCAAACAGTTGCCCCTGCATCGCCTTCTGCTTTGGATTTGATAAAGAAGAAATTGCAGGACGCTGGTGCTTTCAGTGTGTCCTCTGCTCTTGCTACTCCTTCATCTAGTGCATCCGAGTTGAATGGATCTAAACCAGCTGATGGTGCACCTAAGGAACAGCAAGGTTCAAAAAATGGTGAGAAATCAAAGGATAACAATGGCAATGAAAATATGTCAGATTCCTCTTCAGATTCAGATGATGAGGAACATGGACCAAGTAAAGAGGATTGTATTCGTGAGTTTAAGGTAATTTTCATGATGTTATCTTGAATTTCAGAATAGATGTCGAGGGAGCTTTTTTCTCCTCCACAAGATTTGGTTTTCCCTGAAATGCTAGTTTAAGACAATGAACTTTGATGCCTTTTCAATTCGTTTGTATTATGTAACCATATGCTATTTCATGTTTTTGGCAAGGCGAAATTTTGTCTACTTTATGTTATTCGGAACCAAGATAACTGAATGCAAATTGTTTATTTATGAAACTTGCTGATTCTTGTTGGTGCTGTGAAGTAATAACATGACATGGATGCATTTTTAACTTTCACAGAAAATGCTAAAGGAACGAGGAGTAGCACCATTTTCAAAGTGGGAGAAGGAACTGCCAAAAATAGTATTCGATTCACGATTTAAGGTTTGTGAAATCGGTCATTATAGCCTTTCATGAGATCTTTAAGGTTTGCCAAGTTTGTGACCGTACTCCTGCTTCCATACTATCATTTGTGGCCAACAGGGACACTCCCTCTCCATGTAGGATTTTTCATAGTTGATTTCTACTTGTATGGGTGCATTATCTTTCTTCCAAATAGTTTATGCGTAGAGTTCTGATTGCTGAGTGCTATAGTAGTATGAAAGAGGAGAGCTCCCGCATAGCGCACAAAGAGAAGTTTTGATTCAGATGGTTTTCATTGAAATACTAGAAACTTTTAAATGGACTGTTGGATTTTCTGCATGACTGAATATTGAGAATAACACACCTAACCGTTTATATGCTTTTTTGTTTATTCTTGGCCGAAAACCAGAGTGAGCCTGAACATATCTTGACTTATCATTTGTCACAAGGATAACAAAGTGAATGCTGCCCAATGATCTCAATGATCTTTTTGTTTCTTTTTTCCTTCTGCACCAGGTGTTCCCCTTTCAAGGCAGTGATATAGTTTCCTAATCCTAGCAAAATAAATAACCGTAGCTATCCAACTTGGTTCAAGTTCCAATGATGCAAAGTCAGTGCTTTCTTTCTCTAATTGAATTGATACTGTAATTGGTGGTTATGTCTGTAGATTTACTGTGATTGCAGTTAAAGGTAAACTCTAAAGTGTCCTTACAAGTATCTGCTGTTCGAGGCTAACTCCTGTCCTTCTAACTGGAAAAAAACTGACGAACCTAGTTCATTGTGATCTGTGTTCAAATTACAGCGATTACTCATTTAGAGAATCTGTGTTCTCTGTGCTTGTGGTTCTGGTTTATCATTAAGTAGCTTCTGTGTTACTACTTTTGGTTGTGGTAACCTCTTCTTTAGAGCCATAACAATAAGTTTACTCGAATCAGGAAAGATTCTGCATAAGTAACTAAATTCAGCAGCTCAATGCTGCACAGCGTAGCAAATGCCAAACTGCCCATTTATGCTCTGTTTTTCTAATCCTGGTTATGTTGTATCCAAGGCTCCAAGCAAAACCTCATGTTGGAGTACATCAATTATGATTAGCTGATTGCTACACTGTATGTTCAGAAAGGATCATACTAAATTTGCCCTTTTCCAAAGTAGGCCCTAAATTGTATTTCTTCCTGCTTAAGTAGAAGTAGTGATTACTTGTCATACATGAATTACTCCCTCCGGTCCTTTTTATTCTGCATATAAGAATTGTCTGAAGTCAAACTTCATAAAGTTTGACCATATTTATATGAGACAATATCAACATCTACCATGCTAAAGTTATACAAAATGAAAATATAAGTCATCACGCATCTATTGATATTGATTTCATATTGTGAATGTTGGTATTTTTTTCTATAAAGTTGGTCACACTTACGAGGCTTGACTTCGGACAAATCTTATATGCGAACTAAAAAGGACCGGAGGGAGTACATGAAACTTACTTTATAATGCTTATTACTGTAGTAAGGCGCTCCCTCTGTTCCATAATTCTTGTCGTGGTTTTAGTCCGACAAGAATTATGGTACGGAGGGAGTACAATATATTTTCTTTTGGTTTGCCTGCTGCTACTATTAGCTTTACAGCAGTAATTCTATATTCGAATGATACTAACTGTAGATTGCCCCACTACAGGCTATTCCAAGTCACTCGACTAGACGGGCTATATTTGACCACTTTGTTCGGACACGTGCTGACGAGGAACGAAAAGAGAAGAGAGCTGCTCAGAAGGCTGCCGTTGAGGCATATAAACAGCTATTAGAAGAAGCATCTGAGGTTCATTAATTGCTATTAATTCATTTTACAAGTTACTTGAGGTTTTCCTTTAAATTAGGGCATCCGATGGCTGCTTATTTTTGCAACTGCTGCTTTCTTGAATGTCATGCCTTAATACATAAATTGCAGGGCATTGATTCGAAAACAGGTTACCAGGATTTCGAAAGAAAATGGGGTGCTGACCCAAGATTTGCAGCCTTGGATAAAAAAGAAAGGGAGGCTCTTTTCAAGGAGAAGTATGGCCACCTACTTTTATATTAATGTTATTGAATTTCAGTTTCATCTTTCAAATCAAATCATTGGGTTATCAACATTTACTTGACACATTTTCAAATGTTTGAGCAGGGTGAGGGCTCTTGAAGAGAGAGTTCAATCAGCGCGAAATGCTGTCATAACTGACTTCAAATCAATGCTTCGAGAATGTAAAGATATAATCCCAACTAGCCGTTGGACCAAAGTAAGTTCCTTGTACTAATTTCACTACATATCTCGTGTCAAGATTAAATGACAAAGAAGGCACATCTGATTTATGTAAAGATAATATGATAATCTGCCTTGTGATGATATTCTGTTACGTGCACTTACAGATTAGTATAGACATTTGTATTTGTATTGCAATAAAATAAGTCAGTTATTTTGTGCTCTCATCATTTTTTCTTCTTTTACCACACTAAGAAAAAAATGCGTTATGGTGATGAAGATAGTCTATATTATTATCTTTCTTCTCTGATAGAGGAAAAGGTGTCCCGTCTTTCGATGAGATGGTGGCTATCGTTTAGGATGAAGTCGACTTTGACGATCCGACTACGAACGTGCGATGACGTCGCGCCTTAGCAATCGCTAAACCAACTCCGAGAGGTTATTGACCACGCCGGAGCACGATCAACCTGACCACGAGGGTCTGTTTCCTGCAGGCAAACGAAGAACAAGCAAAAAACGAAGATTGCAATCTGGATATTGCGAATATAAGAGGAAAGCTTTATTGATCAAGGTGGGGTTCTGTGACGCCTTTGTCTGGTCGTTGAACACAAACGAAGTACGCGAAGTTGCAGCTATGGCGAATTTTTAATCTAAACAAAACCCAAAGTCTAAACGATGCCCTAGGGGCTGTATATATGGAGGAAGAGGGGGGGGGGGAATTTCGTGGCCCTTGGAGGAGGGGTCCGAAACCCACCCTAACTCTTGTTTCCCCACACATACGGACTCTAAGAACAGCCTATATTGAAGTATTTCGAAATTACACGGGCCTGGCCCAAAAAGAAGGTGACGCAACACCTAGAATAGCCTCTGGACGAAAATTATGAAGTGGCATCTTGTATATTTCGTCCAAGGCTTCACGCACTCATTATGGTGGCTTCAAAGTCCTGAAATCATCACTTGAAACTCTGTTCTTGTCTGCCTTGCGCATGTCATCAACTCTATGCTTGTTCTTGCTTCAATGATCATCCTTCTCCAAGCTAGGCCCTTCATTTGTAAGCAAAACAAATGTATCCAATTTAGGCAGCATCATATTCTCATGAACATTAGAATCATTACCAAGAAACGAAAGTACCTGATAATTCAATTGGCGTGCGCGAGCTCTAGTAATTGGTCCAGTATGTATAGCAGGTGCCGTGGGTGTAACAATGGTATTGATGTCCTCATCATCCTCCCCTTCTTGAAATGAAGTCGTCCTCGACGGAAGCTCATCTTCCTCACCCAAATAAGGCTTCAAATCTGCAATGTTAAAAGTTGGACTAACCCCAAAATCTGCAGGCAACTCAAGTTTATATGCATTATCATTTATTTTCTCTAACACCTTAAAAGGACCATCAGCACGTGGCATTAGCTTTGATTTGCGCAAATTAGGAAATCTATCCTTACGCAAATGTAACCAAACAAGATCACTAGGTGCAAAGACAACATGTTTTCTACCCTTATCTCCAGCAAGTTTATATTTAGCATTCGTACGCTCAATGTTTTCCTTAGTTAACTCATGCATTTTTAAAATCAATTCAGCACGTTCTTTAGCATCAAAATTAACCTTCTCCGAAGATGGAAGAGGCAACAAATCAATAGGTGCACGAGGTAGGAAGCCATATACAATTTCAAAAGGGCACATCTTAGTAGTAGAATGCAACGAACGATTATAAGCAAATTCAATATGAGGCAAGCATTCTTCCCACATTTTCTTATTATTCTTCAAAACAGCCCTAAGCATAGTAGACAATGTTCTATTGACTACTTTAGTTTGTCCATCAGTTTGGGGGTGACAAGTAGTACTAAAAAGCAGTTTAGTCCCCAACTTAGCCCATAAACATCTCCAAAAGTGGCTAAGAAATTTAGTATCACGGTCTGAAACAATAGTATTTGGCACACCATGCAAGCGAATAATTTCACGAAAGAACAAATCAGCAACATTAACAGCATCATCGCTTTTATGACATGGTATAAAGTGTGCCATTTTCGAGAATCTAGCCACGACAACAAATATGCTATCCCTTCCCTTCTTTGTTCGAGGTAAACCTAAAACAAAGTCCATAGATATATCCTCCCAAGGAACACTAGGTACAGGCAAAGGCATATATAAACCATGAGGATTGAGTCGTGACTTAGCTTTTTGACATGTAGTCCAGCGAGCAACAAAACGCTCAACATCCCGTCCCATGCGCCTCCTGCAACAACAAAAGACGAACGGAGCTAGCTGGAATGCATAGCTTGTTAGCACGAAACACAAATCCATCGTTAACGACGAACTTGTTCCATGATCTACCTTCTTTACAATTCTGCAATACATCTTTAAATTCAGCATCATGCACATATTGATCTTTGATGGTCTCCAAACCAAATATTTTAAAATCAAGTTGTAACAGCATAGTATAACGACGAGACAATGCATCAGCAATAACATTTTCTTTACCCTTCTTGTGTTTAATGACATAAGGGAAAGTCTCAATGAATTCAACCCATTTAGCATGTCTACGGTTCAGTTTACCTTGACTTTTAATGTGTTTCAAAGATTCATGATCAGAATGTATAACAAATTCTTTGGGCCATAAATAATGTCGCCATGTTTCTAAAGTCCGAACAAGAGCATATAATTCCTTATCATAAGTAGAATAGTTCAGACTAGGCCCACTCAATTTTTCAGAAAAGTATGCAACAGGTTTGCCATCTTGTAATAAAACACACCTCCTAATCCAATTCTACTAGCATCACATTCAAGCTCAAAAGTCTTATTAAAATCAGGAAGTTGGAGTAAAGGAGCATGTGTCAACTTATCTTTCAATACCGTGAAGACTTTTTCCTGTGCGGTACCCCAAACAAAAGGCACATCCTTCTTTGTAAGCTCATTGAGAGGTGCAGCAATGGTGCTAAAGTCTCTCACAAAACGCCTATAGAAACCAGCGAGTCCAAGAAAACTCCTCACTTGTGTGACCGTTTTGGGCTGCGGCCAACTCTCAATAGCTTCAATCTTGGCTTTATCAACTTCAATTCCCTGTGGAGTAACAACATAGCCAAGAAAAGATACTCGGTCGGTGCAAAAGGTGCACTTCCCAAGGTTACCAAACAAACGTGCATCACGTAGAGCATTAAAAACATCACGTAAATGTTCCAAATGTTCTTCCAAAGATTTGCTATAAATCAGTATATCATCAAAATAGACTACCACAAATCGTCCAATGAAAGCACGTAAAACTTCGTTCATTAATCTCATGAAAGTACTAGGTGCATTAGTTAACCCAAAAGGCATGACTAACCACTCATATAAACCAAACTTAGTTTTAAATGCTGTTTTCCATTCATCTCCCAATTTCATACGAATTTGATGGTATCCACTACGCAAATCAACTTTGGAGAATATTGTAGAGCCACTCAATTCATCAAGCATATCATCTAGCCTAGGAATAGGATGACGATAACGAGTAGTAATATTATTAATGCCTCTACAATCAACACACATACGCGATGTACCATTCTTTTTAGGCACTAGTATAATAGGAACAACACAAGGACTAAGAGATTCACGTATATAACCTTTGTCGAGCAGCTCCTGTACTTGACGCATAATCTCCTTCGTCTACTCTGGATTGGTACGGTATGGTGCACGGTTGGGTAGCGATGCACCGGGAATTAAGTCAATTTGATGCTCAATCCCTCGAATAGGTGGTAATCCCGGTGGCACGTCTTGTGGAAAGACGTCAGCGAACTCCTGCAAAATGTTAGTAACAGCAGGAGGCAAAGAGGAAGGCACGTCCTCGAATGAAAATAATACCTCTTTGCACACAAAAGCATAGCAAACAGATTTGCTAACATCTAGATCATCAATATCAGATTTGGTGGCAAATAAACATGCACTTTTCAATTTAATTTCAGAAGCAACACTAGATGGTTTATTATTAGGCTTCATTTGTTGCTCAAATTCTTTTGCCACAATCTGATTTTCATTCTTATTTTGCTCCTGTTTTGCTTTATTAGCTCGATTAATATCATCTTTCAAAATGGAATCAGGAGTCATAGGAAGCAAAGTAATATTTTTGTCTTTATGAACGAGAGTATACTGATTGTTTCTACCATGGTGTACAGAATTTTTATCAAATTGCCATGGTCTACCAAGTAATAAGGAACATGCTTGCATAGGTACCACATCACAATCAACATAATCAGCATATGTAGAGATACTAAAATGCACACGAATAGTACGTGTTACCTTAACCTTGTCGCTGTTGTTGAACCATTGGATGTAGTAAGGATGTGGATGTGGTCTTGTGGTGAGGGATAGCTTCTCCACCATCTCCATGCTAGCCAAGTTGTTGCAGCTCCCTTCATCTATGATGACGCGAACAGAACGTTCCTTCACAACTCCCTTTGTATGGAACAAATTATGCCTCTGATTTTGCTCAGCTTGCGTGACCTGCACACTCAAAACACGTTGAGCAACCAAACATTCATACCTGTCAGCATCTTCAGGAGCCATGTATTGCGTCTCATGATCAGAATCATCTCCACCGTGTTCTTCATGTGTAAGAAGAGCCAAAGTCTCCTCATCATAGTCACTAGCGGACTCATACCCACCATCCTCAGTAGCAATCATCACACGCTGAGATGTGCATTCGCGCGCAAAATGTCCTCTTCCCTTACAACGACGACAAATAATATCACTTGTGTGCCCTGTAGACGCCATGGAAGAAGCAGAGCTCTGTGCAGGCCCGGCAGGTGTGCTCTTGGCAGATAGTGGTGGTTGTGCCTGCTTTCTTGTATCACGGTTGGAGGTGGCAGCCGACGGAGGTGCCGGTGTAGCAGAACGTGTGGAAGTAGATGATGCACGTGGTGTCCATGATGAAGGTCGACCTGCAGAAAAGTTAGTTCGCGCCAATGCCTGTCGATCCTGCACTTCACGTTCAGCTTTACAAGCAAGATGGAATAAACGAGTGATATTATTATAATCCTTATACTCTAGAATGGTCTGAATCTCTCTATTTAATCCATCCAGAAAACGTGCAAGCATAGCTTCATTCTCCTCAACAATACCACATCGAATCAATCCAGTTTGTAATTCCTGATAATATTCTTCTACAGAATTTTTTCCTTGTCTTAAGCGCTGCAATTTTTGAAGTAATTCACGTTGATAATATGGCGGAACCCAACGAGTACGCATAGCAGTTTTCAAAGCAGCCCAAGTAGCTGGAACAGGATATAATCTACAATATTCAGACCACCAAACACATGCAAAGCTAGTGAAAGCACAAACAGCAGCAGGAACACGTCTCTCCTCCGGATATTGTAAACATGTAAATCGTTGTTCAGTTTCTAACTCCCAAGTAAGATATATATCAGGAACATATCTACCCTCAAATGGTGGGATATTCAATTTCAGTTTAGGGAGATGGTCATGATCTCATACCTGAGGGGGAGCCCTAACATTACCATTATTTGCATGTGGACGACCTGGTGGTTGTGGTGCTGGTGGTTGCACGTAGTTCTGATGTTGATCAGCCTCATCCTCGTAATCTCCCACATAATCATCCTCCTCCGCATCAGCAGCAGGAGCCACAGAAGTATCAACAGCAGCACCAACAGGTTGGCCAAGCGCAAGAGGAACATGGGTCGCTCGGCGGAGGGCTGTTTCGCCGATGTGGAGGTAGTCGTTGTTGTTGTTGTTGTTGTTGTTGTAGAGGTGCGTTAGGTGCAGCCGGTGGTGGTGGTGGAAGACGCCCGAGCAATTCATTAAACCTGTTATCGAGCTTTGTTTCGAACGTCTTCTCCAGGCCAGTGATCTTCTCCATGGCCTCTTCAAAATTGTTCAGCACATCTTGCACCTGTTCATTCATCATTTTCTGAAACTTATCATAAAGCTCCTTGTTTGTTAAATTCTCCCAGTCAATCTCGTCGGGTTGTGATCCTGGCATGGTTAGCAGCAATAGAAACACACAAGAATATGATCCTATAGACTACTAACAAGTGGTGGTGGTGGTGGGTGTCACAAATCCTTTAAGCAAATCTCAAATTCTTACCAGTTCTTACCCAGCAGCAGGCGGTGATCGGCAACCGATGTAGTCAAAACTCTCAAAGCTTGGATAGAGCGATTACCAGGGAGAGTCAAACGCACGATGTAGATGTATGTGGAGCTGGGAAGGCTTATAATATGGTAGCAAAAAGGGTTAGCAATAATCAATTCAGAGATGCAAAGTTGAAAAGACGCTCAACGACGGTACTGTGCTGGTCCTAGGCTAGACCGTGCTAGAGACGCGAGCCTAGAACACTAACAAAATCACAGCGCTGCACGTAAATAAGGGAAAAACACTCTGGAATTTTTTTTTGCGCTCTTTTTTTTTTTGCGAAAAATCACTATAATGGCAAGTGTCTCAAAACTCTTCCCAGGTCAAACTGACAGGATAGACACGAAATTTTTGCGACCAAATTTTTTTTTCGACGGCCTGGACCCAAAAACTGGAAACGGCTCAAAAAAAACTTTCAGTAACGGCGACTGTCTCAAAAGGCTAAGAAACACCTAAAAATAGGATAACCAGAATTTTTTTCGTCAAGTGCGTTTTTGGAAAATTTGGGGCCTAAACAGAGGGTGGTTTTCCAGTTTTTTTTTTTTTTTTTTTGAAACCAACCTCTTCTACGGACGTCAAAGATTGATGGAATCCGAAACCTACTCAAACAAGGAAACACGGATCTGGCAACAGGTGGATCTCGAAAGCAAACCTAATATGAGATAGACTCGAAGTGATGGTGGTATATGGATACGGATCGGTGGTCGTATATGGACTCGGAGCGGTGGTGGTATATGGATACGGATCGGTGGTGGTATATGGACTCGGAGCGGTGGCGGATAAGCGGTGGTGGAAGATGGATACGGATCGGTGGTGGTATATGGACTCGGAGCGGTGGCGGATAAGCGGTGGTGGAAGATGGCATGGACAATGATGATGGTGCGGCGGCGGCGTGACTAATATGACCAGAACTCGAAACTCTAAAAGACTAGACGCTAAGACCAGCAACTTGACACGACGATGCAACCGCAAATTCAACAAAGCAAATACAGAAACGATTATGCAAAGGCTCAGATTGGTTCGGATGGGATGAACTAACCCTATTTTTTTTGTTTTTTTCGTGGACTATAGGTATGAAGAACAGACTTGATCTAAACTACGAAAAACTGTAAAATCTCACCGAGCAACCTGGAGCTCTGATACCACTTGATAGAGGAAAAGGTGTCCCGTCTTTCGATGAGATGGTGGCTATCGTTTAGGATGAAGTCGACTTTGACGATCCGACTACGAACGTGCGATGACGTCGCGCCTTAGCAATCGCTAAACCAACTCCGAGAGGTTATTGACCACGCCGGAGCACGATCAACCTGACCACGAGGGTCTGTTTCCTGCAGGCAAACGAAGAACAAGCAAAAAACGAAGATTGCAATCTGGATATTGCGAATATAAGAGGAAAGCTTTATTGATCAAGGTGGGGTTCTGTGACGCCTTTGTCTGGTCGTTGAACACAAACGAAGTACGCGAAGTTGCAGCTATGGCGAACTTTTAATCTAAACAAAACCCAAAGTCTAAACGATGCCCTAGGGGCTGTATATATGGAGGAAGAGGGGGGGAATTTCGTGGCCCTTGGAGGAGGGGTCCGAAACCCACCCTAACTCTTGTTTCCCCACACATACGGACTCTAAGAACAGCCTATATTGAAGTATTTCGAAATTACACGGGCCTGGCCCAAAAAGAAGGTGACGCAGCACCTAGAATAGCCTCTGGACGAAAATTATGAAGTGGCATCTTGTATATTCCGTCCAAGGCTTCACGCACTCATTATGGTGGCTTCAAAGTCCTGAAATCATCACTTGAAACTCTGTTCTTGTCTGCCTTGCGCATGCCATCAACTCTATGCTTGTTCTTGCTCCAATGATCATCCTTCTCCAATCTAGGCCCTTCATTTGTAAGCAAAACAAATGCATCCAATTTAGGCAGCATCATATTCTCATGAACATTAGAATCATTACCAAGAAACGAAAGTACCTGATAATTCAATTGGCGTGCGCGAGCTCTAGTAATTGGTCCAGTATGTATAGCAGGTGCTGTGGGTGTAACAATGGTATTGATGTCCTCATCATTCTCTGTGTGAAGGTAGTCTTATTCCCGTGTTTTCCTTGAGGCAGCGACTGGTCAGTAAGCAATTTGAGAGATGGGTATGTTATAATAATATAATGTGCCTAAATCAAAGCATTTGCTCATAAGTTGCACAGTACATGTTCGCATATTTGGATTAGAGATATGACTTGAACACAATCAATAAGGCTGTACGGCGAACACTGCATAGGCTCAATCAGTCCCTCGTAAAGGGAATGTTGGTTTGGGGCTAGAAAATTGCTTCATCAAGATGTGATGAATTCTGGCAGAAACCAAATAGTACTAATGTTTAACAATGCATCATTTTTGAACAACCGCCCATCTCCATAATATACCCCATCTTCCTTCCTTGGGTTACTCGCCGGCAGCGTAGGGTCAGGCTTTGCATCTGAAGGCATCTACAACGAGGCACAGATGTGCACGGCTTTCTCTGTGTCTATCGCCACTTGGACGCTCTTCCCTGTGCTACCCTACCCACGCGGCCCCAAAGGCTTCCGATATTGACAGAAGTGGCAGCTGCAGATTGATGAACCGTCAACGAAAATTTGAGTATTGCTCCTCGTTTGTGAAACAAAAGAACAGTGAGAGGTATAGGTAGTATGGTGTGAAGCGGCGGCTTGAGGGTTTAGCACATGATTAGACGCGATAGTTAGTGGAGTGACACGGCAGTTCCAGTGGAGACGGTAGTTGGCTATGTTTGGAATGACGTGGATCCAGGATTTTTTTAGTTGGATCCAGGATGAGGAATCAATTTTAGATTAAAGAGAGATTATTTCATTTTGTTATCTTCTAATATTGACAGCAGTAATGGGTTCGTTCTCCTATTGTGAAACTTAAATTATTGTGTACTCATGATATTTTGTAACACGATTTGTGTAACTTGTCGATTTGCCCATTTCTTCTGGAAAGTTGAAACTTAGCAATAGACCAAGTCAAACAGCTGCCTCTGAGGCTCTGACATAGGGAGCCGTATTGTCTAGTGAAAGTTTGTGATTTAAAGTTGCCATTTTGATGCCTGTTTTCTAGTTGCCACTAACCGGTAATCATCTGGATGTGCTTTACCGAGGTATGATCGTCTGTTTCATACGTTAGCCATATATCTTCACATGGACAGGTTTCATCTTTCCGGCGTTTACATTGACATGGCTTGACATCACCGTGTTTAGCTGGTGTGAACCAATTGTGAATTTGTGACCCTACAACAGTCCCTTCCCTTCTGAACTTCATATAAAACAGCCGATTGTTTACTTGGGTCAAACTTGTATAGTGTTGTAGGAGTATGTGATTTTGATCTGTCAATTTTATGTAATTTTGATCTGTCATTTCTTTCATGGATCCTACTACTGCATACAGGTGAAAGAAAATTTCCGGAGTGATCCAAGGTACAAATCTGTAAAGCACGAAGAGAGAGAGAATGCTTTTAATGGATACATAGCAGAACTTAAATCCGCTGAACGGCAAGTGGAGCAAGCTGCAAAGGCCAAAGTGGATGAACAAGTATGTCAACTTAGCGGATGAACTGTACGATGCTTTATTTATCGCGTGTGGTTTCACACATACTGTGGTATGCATTGTTAGGCCAAATTAAGGGAGAGGGAACGCGAAACTCGCAAAAGGAAAGAAAGGGAAGAGCAGGAAATGGAGAGAGTAAAATTGAAGATCCGAAGAAAAGATGCCACATCTTCGTATCAGGCTTTGCTTGTTGAAACTATAAAAGATCCAAAGGTGATTTGGTTGACTTATTTATTCTTTATTTAACTGCACATGCTTCTTGGTCTTAAGTACTCCCTCTGTAAAGAAATATAAGAGCATTTAGATCACCACTACTTTGGTGATCTAAATGCTCTTATATTTCGTTACAGAGGGAGTACTTGTCATAGTACTTCTTTTACGTTCAGCCGATCTGTTTCTTTTGCTCCTTAGTGAGTTCCTTTTGATATATTAGGATACACTCACTTTTGATTATTGGCATGTTGCCTCTTTGCAAAATATAAACTGACATTAACTATGTTGTTTTTGTACCATAGGCATCATGGACTGAATCCAAACCAAAACTTGAGAAGGATCCGCAAGGTCGTGCTGTAAATCCGGACTTAGGCCAAGGTGAGGCCGAGAAGTTATTCCGTGAACATGTCAAGGACTTATATGAGGTATATTCCTACTATGGTGGTCCTTTGTAGCTACTGTAATAAAAATTCTAACTCTGGTGTGCTAGCTGCTTGCATATTGGGTCTGCTTCTTGGGCTCTGAGCCTGTTGGCCTGTTCCAATCATTTTCTTTGACAGAGGAATTTGCCAAAATATTCAGCAGATTCACATGAACTATTGTATGGAAGTCTTTATGGATGGTATTATCTCATGTATTTATGTTTGAGCTTCAATGCTTGGGTCACTGCTACTCCCTCCGTTCCAAAATAGATGACTCAACTTTGTACTAACTTTATACAAAGTTAATACAAAGTTGAGTCATCTATTTTGGAACGGAGGGAGTACTTCAATATATCCTCTTTGTTTAAGCAGACGTGGTAGCATTTTGGCCGCGATATGTATCATCTGAGCTTGCATGCTTAAATTATGGTATGCTTTTGACCTGACCTGATGTTCCTATAATTCCCCCGCAGCGTTGTGTCCGTGACTTCAAGGCACTTCTGTCTGAGGCGATTGCCCCAGACGCAGCAACTCGGACGACGGAAGGAGGAAAGACTGTGGTTATCTCTTGGAGCGAAGCAAAAGACCTTCTAAGATCTGATCCAAGGTACAGCAAAGTGGCAAGCAAAGATCGAGAGTCAATGTGGTGGCGATATGCGGATGATGTGGTGAGAAAGCTCAAACAGCCGGACACGGAGAAACCGGATACCAATGCCAAACAACAACAACGACAACAACGCAGGTCCTCTGATCCGCCGAGGCGGAGGTAACTTTTAGAAATACATCCACTTGTGTACCTCCCTGGTTATTCCTCTTGTCGGGTTGTTCAGGACCCCTTGTCTATGTAACAAAATGGCCTTCAGTTATCACCACCAGTTTTGATGGCAAGAGCTCAACTGTTCTGCAACCCCCTTCCTGGTGCCATTTTATTCTGCCATGTCACATTGTTGGCTGTTGCGATATGGATATCTACAGTTTTTTGTTGTTGTGAAAGAATAAATTTCTAAAGTCGATGAAATACATTGAGTTGTCTTCCCAAAATAATGCCATGTTAATGTGCCATTTCGTTTCACTTGAAGCAAAGTGTTGGCCTGCTCTTGCAAAGGGGTCTGAGCCAGCAGACTTCACCTGTAACCATGCACCCGCACCATAAGTACAAACGAAGCATAGAGCAAGAGCAGCAAGGAGTTTCAAAACAAAAACGACGAGGAAACTGTTTATTTTACTTCACACGTGAATTCATAAAACCACATGAAGAGAGAAGAAATATGCACCGACTTCAGAAAACCACTCATTCTCATGTTTGTATTCCTCAAACATTTTGGTCGAACAATAGCTTGTCTAATAGAAATTTTAAATAAGCGCACAATTAACAACTAAACAAATAATAAAGTAATTAAGAAACCCCATTATGAGCTATTCCTTTGTTCCAAATATCATTTTGAACAGAAAAAAACACATTCTACCAATCACTGTTATTTATGCACGAAATGAAACGGATCGTCGGCTGTCAAAACATCTGAAATTCATAACCCTGCTGCTCGGATTTAAAACAACGACGATCAATCTAATACAGTTCTTATTTAAGTTCAATTTAAGGTTTTTTAAAAAACAATTTCAGGTTGACCAAAATGGTATGAGGCCTTCATAGTTTTTTTTGGGTGAAATGGACTAGTGCTGCAGGCAGACTGTAGCAGTTGTGCAAGCTTCCGCAGCAGAAAGGGGAGGTCAAGGCCCAAACCCTCGCAAACCCCGTGCTCACTCGCCAATCACCATGGCGTCCCTCCTGCGCCGCCGCCACCCCCACCCCTCCGCCGTCTCCGCCCACCTCCTCCGCCGCCTCTCCGCGCTCCCGGACGTCGATCCTTCGCCAGCCCCCGCCCCCGCCCGCGCGGCGGCCCGCGCCTCCATCATCGATCTCCAGCTCGCCGTCCGCGCGGAGACCGACCCGGACCGCGTCCACTCCCTCGTCGCCTCCGCGCTCTCCAGCCCCGACTACCACCGCCTCCACACCTCGCGCGACCTCTTCTCCCTCGCCGCCTCCCGCCTCGACCGCCTCCACCGCCCCGACCTCGCCGCCTCCCTCCTCGACCAGCTCCTCGCCTCCGCCCCGGTCTCCCCCGGCCTCCTCGCGCGCGCCCTCTCCCTCTTTCCGGGCGCGGACGACGCCGTCCGTGCCTTCTCCTCCTCCGCCCCCGCCGCCCGCTCCGATGTCTCCCTCTCCGCCCTCCTCTCCGCGCTTCTACGCGCGGGCCGCATCGACGACCTCAAGTCAACCTTCAAATCTGCCGAGTCATCTCTCGGCGTCGCCCCTGGCTGCGCCTCCCACAACGTGCTCCTCCACGCTCTGGTCAAGAGCTCTGAGCTACCCGCTGCCCGCAAGCTGCTCAACGAAATGGCCAAGAAGAAGTTTAAGCATCGCCCGCCCCCGGACATCATATCCTACAATACTCTCCTCGCTGGGTTCTCCGAGCAGGACGATGCCGAGGAGTTTGAGAAGCTGCTCAAGGAAATCAATGAGAACAAGCTGGAGCCTAATGTCGTCACGTACAATTGCCGGATGCGGTGGTTTGCAAGGAAGGGGGAAACCTTCAAGGGCGAGGAGCTGCTCGATGTGATGGAGTCAAAAGGCGTGCTGCCCAATTACGTTACTTACAATGCGCTTGTGCAGGGGTACTGCAAGGAGGGGAACGTCAGGGCCGCCATGCGAGTATTCAAGAGGATGAAGGTGATGAAGAGGCGGGAGGGGAGGAGTGACTTGGGAGTGTCGGTGCACTCGCAGACATATGTCCTGCTGTTTAAGAGTTTGGTAGAGAAGGAAAGGCTTGATGATGCACTGTGGCTTTGTAGCAGCTGCTTTGCAATGAAGGCAGCCCCATCATTTGAGGCTGTCAAGGGTTTAGTCGAGGGGTTGGTGAAGGGAGGGAGGTCTGCAGAGGCCAAGGGTGTTGTTGCCAAGATGAGCTTTCTTGTGAAAGGGGATGCTAAAGTTGCTTGGGAGAAGATTGCTGGTGAATTATCTCTTGAAGAGGGAGCACCAAGTTCAGATCCATGATTTGTTGGAGGCATGCAAGTCAGTTTTGATTTATTCAAGTGTTTTGGCCTTTGAATAATGTTGATGAAGAAGAAGGGCATTCACATGGGTTCTAGTATTGTCTTCATGTTATCATGGGCCTATCTTTCAAGGTCCAATAGTTAGATCAGAGTGTAATGTCTCTATTATGCAGAATGGTCAGTGCAATTTCATAATCCCTTTTCTGTAAGAGCTTCTTCTATTTTGTTGCCTTTTGGTAATACTTAAAAAGATATTACATTTGTTGAAGTGCTAAGGGGATCATGATACTATCTACTATCCTATCACTGTAACCGTTTGCTTAGTATAATTCAGAATAGTTTTATGATAATGGTATGTTTCAAGCCTCAGTTGTTCTGCTTCATTTTCCTTCTGAGAGGAAGGTAGTTGTACCAGTATTAGTTTGCTCATGCACCTGTACATTGTACAACCAGCACAGATTAAAAAAAAATCACAGCTTATACAGTCTTGGGAACAAACTCGAGTAACTGACATTGTTTGATAATTGATAGCATAAAGCATAAAATTACAAAGTACTGAGTATGTAGTGAACAGAAATCATCAAGACGCTATGCGTATGATATTCTTACAGTATATTGCTATCGTTACACTGTATAATTATAATTGTGAAATGCTACTGTGCCATGTAAAGCTTGTTTGTGATCTTTCCATGTATCTGATAGTAACCTACTTGGATCTCCTTCAATTTCAGTTAATGCCCCGAACTAGCATTCCTTCAAATGTGATGCCTGGGCCAAAAGCCAAGATCAATCCCCACTCTTCCCTTATTGCCCCTTTCTTCAATTCATCCCTTAAATACTCCAGCACATAGAAGACTGTGTTGCTGCTCACATTCCCATAGTTCATCAGGGCCTTTCTACTGATCTTGAGTTTATCTGGCTCAAGTTCAAGACAAACCTCCAGCCTGTTCAATATTGCTGGTCCACCGGGATGCACAGCCCAAAATACATCATTGAACTCCTTTAGCCCAACCTTGTCCATGAGTATCCTGCAGAAGCCTTCTATGCGGCTTTCAATCTTTTCAGGCAAATCACGCCCCAGTTTGAAGTTAATCCCTTCCTCTGAGATCTTGCCATCAATTACCTTGTCTGTCCCTGGTAGGAACTCCTGGGTTGAGAACTCAAGCTCCAAGAAAGGGTCCTCTTCTGCTTTGATAGGGCTTGCTCCAATAATTGCAGCTGATGCACCATCACCAAACAGAGCAGCACCAACAAGGTCATAAGGACGATCAGGGCTTGGCGGCCGGAAGCCCAACACAGTTGTCTCCGCCGCTATTACAAGGACACGGCTCCCTGGGTTGTTCTCTGCAATGTCCTTGGCAGTGCGGAGGGCGGCAGCACCACCTGAGCAGCCAAGGAAGAGAAGGGATGTGCGCACTGTGTTTGGAGAGAGGCCAAGACGGGTTGCCAGGAAAAGATCACCCCCTGGGAGGCGAAGCTCGCTGGAGGAGATGTAGACCAGGTGGGTAATATCAGCTGCTGGACGGCCCCACTCACCAAGGGCGGCACGAGCTGCAGCAGCACCAAGTTCAAGCACCGCGGCATTGCAGATGTCAAGCCGTGGCGTCAATGTTGGAGAGCCTTCTGTCTTCAATTCTGGGTATTCATCCAGGAGCTCCTTTGACATGACAGTGTACCTTGTCCTCACTGTTGTGGTCTTGCCTGTCAAATCAAATCACAGGGGAACCATTATATACATACATTGGAGGGACTGATGCAAATTACTACTCCCTCAATTCGGAAATAAGTGTTGTGGGTTTAGTTCAAATTTGAACTAAAACCACGTCACTTAATTCCGAAAGGAGGGAATACATAACAAATAAGTATAGTTTATAGTTTCTGATTATGTACTGTTAACTCTTATTTGCTTAGCCCTCACCACAAACAAAAGGACAAAAACAATTGTGTTCTAGTGTTCTTTTTTGAGGGGGTGTCCCGGTGTTTCTCCTAGAGCAAAAAATAAGTACAATTGGAGAGTAATAATTCTAGTTGTGCACGCATGTTGTTTCTAGGTGGATTTTTTTTGGAGCGGTCAATGACTGTAGGAGAGTTTTCCTACAGTCTTTTCTTGTGGAATTTTGTTTCTAGGTGGAATTTTGTTGTGTTTCTCATCACACTAATTCCATTTTACACATGATTTATGTCTAAAATAGGTTAGGTACTACTGATTTTCTTAAGCTAAACTGTAACTGGGATTTAGTAATAATGACCATGTTAACATTTTATTTACTGAGTGAAGATTCGTTGCACTTTGCACGTATGATAACTGACAGTTATACTAAAGCATGGTAGATTCTGTAAACTAAGATGCTGCAACCAAATGGCACTATTACTACAACTCACTAGTGTCAATGATCTCTTTACGGAGAATCAACTATTTTTGTTTTCGAAGTCGACAGAGAACAACTATTGTTGCCAACTTAAAACTCTCAGCCCGAGAAGCAGTTATATGTAGAACTACAAATGAAATGAAGGAAGGGAACTCACAGAGGCGTTCGAGCTTTGCCCTGGTGGCGGGATCGTCGCAGCTGGTGTCCTGGAGGTAGGTCTCGACGAGCTTCTCCTGAGGTAGAACTTGCTCAGGGAGGCCCTTGCCGAGCGCAAACAGCTTGGCTTTGCCCCCCGAGCCATGGATTCTGCCGTTGCCGGCCCCGCCGTTGCTCCCGAGTCCACCAAGGCCAGACATCGCTGCCTCACAGGCGCTCCTTGCTTGCTTCTGCTTCAGGTCTACAAGTTCTCCGCTCCTGTGATTTCGCTGTGTGCGTGATGGGTGCTTTGCTTTAATAGGGGATGCTCGCCATGGGGCTGTTTGGGTTCAGGCTTGCAGGGAGCGGGTTGTTTGGTGTTAGGCCTGAGGGAACGACGGCATGAGTGTAAACTGAAAAGGATGGTAGGTTGTGGACTGGTCATCTGGTTTTCTTCCAGTTTTTGTGGAAGGGCGGCTCGGGCAGGTTTGTTCTCCCACCCCCTTCTTTGGTTCGCCCATGGTTTTTGCCCATCTATTCGGTGTGATCTTCGTGTGAGCCCCCATGGCCTGTTATAAAACTGTCTCATGCTTGTTTACCTGAAACGTGGTTGATGCTGGAGTCTCTGGGCAGGCAGACACTCTTGCTGTTTGTTAGTAGTATATGAGCAGTGTCTCTTCGCTTCTCTTAGTTGGGTATACTGTTTTCTTAGAAATTGTCAGTTTGTAACATGGTTATAAGGTTCTGGAGCTGAAACCTGGAGGTTCTGTTCTGTTGCTTGTGCCTGGGACGCCACAACTTCTGCCACCGTGCCAGGGTTGTTATATGCACACACTCGGCGCGGCTTTTGGCACGCCCCCAAAGCCCGTGCCCGCGGCCTCGCGACATGGCTCCCTGGCTCCGATGAATCCTTGCCCACACCATGCGTGCGGCCAGGACCACGCGGCACAGCCAGCATTTGCTTCAAAAAACTGCCAAGATGAAGGAGAACTGTTGGGTCACTCCAACATCGCCGCCTGTTAAACTGCATCTGCATGCTACCGTTTGTTATCTTCGGCGATATTCTGTATGTACTCGTGAGCGTCTTTTGCACATCGCCGGTTTGCTCGACATGACCAGGACCGAGTCCCGGTTGTGGTGAGCTGTCGGTCTACGCACACTTACGTTTCCACCTTAAGTAAACTTCCTAACTACTCCCTCCACTCCTTATACAAGACCACAAACTCTGATTACAGATAACAAGAGAAAATTTAATGACTGTTTTACAAGTCTTTGTTAATCGGGATCATTAATACGTCACAAGCATGCAACGGATGAATATAAAGGAAGTAGCTGAGTGTTGTTATGACCACATACATGTAAGTATTAAAAAGTTGCCAGTACGAAAAAACATCATTAACTTTTGCCTCGGTTACTGTTGGTGGACTTGTATTGATGCAAAATATTTTTTTGATAATGACCTTGTATAAGGGAATGGAGGGAGTAATATACCCCCCTCCCCCGATTCCAACTGGGTGCCCCCCCCCCTTCTCTAATTTCGCCCAACAAAAAGATGCCACTTGGCCTATAACGTTAATTACGTAAGACTGATTCCGTAGATGTAGCATTGCTCATTACAAGCAATTCTAGAAATATAGCAATCTTTAGCAGTTCCATGAGCCACATCGTTGTCTTCCCTCAAGCAATGCTGAGACTTAACTCCTCGTGTATCTATGGATATGTCCACAGCGTCGACATATATTGCGGCAGCCTCATCCCACAATTGTTCCCGACCTGAGCAAAGCTTCAATGGGCAATGACCTCCACATTCCCTTGATCCCAAGTTCCCGTGATCAGGTCAATCCACAAAAAAAAGGGGAAAAAGATCACACACTTTAGAAATAAGTGTATTGCCTCTTCTTAGTGACCACTTTGCGGTTTGGGCTTGAGGATCAAAGTATCTTCCCAGATGTTTATTTTCTTTCCATCTCCTACATATGGATCCGCTCCTAAAAATTTGGATTCACGCAAACAATCTTTGCCATCTAAACAAGGAGCCCTTCTAGATCATGCATTTGGCATATTTTTAAGTGCAATCATGCACTTAAGATAATTTTGGTGTTGATGACACACAAATTGTTTGGACTAATACGCTTTGCAAGATCTCAGGTATTAGGTCCATGGTGATGGATGATTGCAATCATGCTGACTCGAAGATACTGATGAGTGCCTTCGACCCGCTGTAATGGATGAATTTGGAGCTCCGCTATATATACCCCAACTCACTTTGTTCTAGGGTTACTGTCGGGGTTCTGGGACCGGGGGTACCCAGACCTGTCTGCCTACGGCCCAACGCGTGGCTCCACCAACGGCCCGGCGCGGCCCAGCACCAGGGCTTCACGAGCAAGACCTTCACGAAGGCCCCGCCTCGCGAGGCGAACGACATCAAGACCTTTGAGGGAGCGGCCTCCCCAAGTTGCCTCCCGAGGGGCGGACATCTCTAGGCTCGCACCTCACCTCGCGAGGCGCGCGGTGACGTGAGCCATGATGACCAAGGCCAGCAGGGCGCCAGCGGGCCCAGACGATGGCAATTTCCTCTTTGGTGCTAAGGAGGCAAGAACGTACGCGGGTTTCCAAGGAATCCCCCAAAGGTTTCCATTCCAGTGCAACAAGACCAAGACCACGCGCTTGGCAGGACGGAGGTCATCACCGAGCCCACGACTGCGTCACGACCAGAAACTTTGCAGGCGAAGACCACCTTTAGTCAGGACAGGGTGTACTCATGCCCCCCTTTAAAATTGGCGACTGTGGTATCCCTTCCCGCCTAAGCCATGAGGGAAGAGGACCAAGGCCACTATAAATATAGATTAGTCTCCACCGTAGAGACAGGTCGATCTTTGAGCCCTCACGAGGAAGTTCATCCTTTGTACCGGTTCATACTCATCCTCCTCGTGAGGCAATCCACCACAAAGTAGGAGTAGGGTTTTACACCGCAAGGTGGCCCGAACTTGGGTAAATCTCCGTGTCTCATTCCTTCTCCACTCGCTCGAGCATGGGGGAGCATCGCCTCGAGACAGTGAGTAGAGAGCCGTGGTCTAGCAGAGTCCTTCACACATGCCCCAGAGTTCGGACCTTGTCTGGGTCCACGGAGCCCCGATTCCGACATTTGGCGCGCTAGGTAGGAGGGTGTGCCGAAGTTCATCTGCTTTAGTTCCACCGCGGCGCAGCTATGGTCGGCGTTGTCCACCCTGCTGCCCTCTGGAGCGCTGCGGGTTACCCGACCTTCACTCCCGACTTGCGCCGGGTGAAGTGGCCGGTGAGGTTCAGGCCGGTGCTGCCCTCGCGCTACGACAGCGCCGCTGACCCCGAAGAGTTCCTCCAGCTGTACATCCAGGGCACCCAGGGCATCCTGGTGGTGGGCGGCAACGACAAGGGCATGGCTAATTGGTTCCCTATAGCCCTTGTGGGCGCCTCCTGCTCTTGGGTTTCTTCTCCGATATTTGGGTTTTGTTTGGCCAACTTGACATATTTATCTTGCAATGTGAAGAGGTGCTTTGTAGTGGGTTCGATCTTACGGTGCTTGATCCCAGTGACAGAAAGGGAACCGATACGTATGTATCGTTGCTACTAAGGATAAAACGATGGGTCTATCTCTACATAGATAGATCTTGTCTACATCATGTCATTGTTCTTATTGCATTACTCTGTTTCTCCATGAACTTAATACACTAGATGCATGCTGGATAGCGGTCGATGTGTGGAGTAATAGTAGCAGATGCAGGCAGTCGGTCTACTAATCTTGGACCTGATGCCTATGTAATGATCATTGCCTGGATATCATCATGAGTATTTGCAGTTCTATCAATTTCCCAATAGTAATTTGTTCACCCACCGTTTGCTATTTTTCTCGAGAGAAGCCACTAGTGAAATCTACGGCCCCAGGTCTTCTTTCTCATATTATTTGCCTTGGCGATCTACTTTTCCTTTGCATTTATTTTCAGGTCTATTAATCTAAAAATACAAAAATACCTTGCTGCAATTATTTCTTATTTATTTTATTTGGCGTTTGATCTGTCAATTTACTACAAATTTACCTCACGCCCGTTTGCCTATCTTGAGGCGCCGTACCCGAAAGGGATTGACAACCCCTTTTACACGTCGGGTTGCGGGAAGTTGTTATTTGTGTGCAGGTGTTGTTTACGTTGTGTTGCTTGGTTCTCCTACTGGTTCGATAACCTTGGTTTCACATCTAAGGGCCGTTGTGCTGCATCATCCCTTCCTCTTCGGGAAAATACCGACTTAGCTTCAAGCGACATCACTGGGCAGCCGGACGAGCAAGGCGAGGGGCCGACTTGGCCTATACTGGCGTTCTTCCTTAGTTGTTTTTCGTGTAGATAGTGTTTTCGACCTTTAGCTCTTGCCAGCCGGGCAGTCGCGCTGTGAGTTGTGGCTGAGGCGAAGAGAGGGCTTAGGCGTCGGCACTACTCAGCCAACTTCGGGTGGTACCAACTTAGGTAAATGCGGCAAGCCCCCGGGCCGGCTGACCAGACCCGGGCAGGGCGAAAGAATGAAATAACACATTCATAGGCGAAGCTTATCATATAGATAAAAAGGTAGCCCTCGAGTGCGCCTCGGGGGACCTATTGTCTTTGCTTAATACAAAAGGTAGCGTGGTACATACACTGCATCAACTGTAAAATCGATAGAGAAGATTCGCGTTCCATGAGCGCTCCGTCTCTTGGCCGGAGTTTTCCCTCTTGCGAGCCCTGGGCTTTTGTGCGTCGATGAGGTAGTAGGAGTCGTCGCCCAGGGCCTTGCTAATGATGAAAGGCCCCTCCCAAGGAGCCTAGAGCTTGTGCTGACCGGTTGTCCGTTGGATCAGCTGGAGCACAAGGTCCCCTTCGCGGAAAGCATGCGCCTTGACCTTCCGGTTGTGGTAGCGGCGTAGGCTCTCCTGGTAGATGGCGGACCGGATGAGTGCCAGCAGCCGGGCCTCTTCTAGCAGATCGACGCCGTCTTCTCGCGCCTCCTTCGCTTCCGCCTCCGTGTACATGGTGACACGAGGTGATTCGAACTCGATGTCAGTTGGTATGATAGCCTCGGCCCTGTACACGAGGAAGAAGGGAGTGAAGCCGGTTGCTTTGTTTGTCGTAGTCTGAAGACTCCAAAGGATGGCCGGCAACTCCTCGATCCTCCAGCCGGCCGAGCGCTCCAGGGGCTCGACCAGTTCGGGATTGATGCCAAACAGGATGAGGCCGTTTGCTCGCTCCACCCGGCCGTTTGACTGCGGATGGGCAACAGGCGCCAAGTCCAGTTGGATGCCCTGCGTCGCGCAGAAACGAGCCAAGGCGCCTTTGGCGAAGTTCATGCCGTTGTCAGTGATGATGTTGTGCGGAATGCCGTACCGGACGGTGATGTCCGCGATGAATGTAACAGCAGTCGGACCGTTCGGCTTCTTGATTGGCTTCGCTTCGATCCACTTTGTGAACTTGTCCACGGCGACCAGCAGATGGGTCATGCCGCCCCGTGCTGTCTTGAATGGGCCCACCATGTCCAGCCCCCACACAACAAATGGCCAAGTGAGGGGGATGGTCTTGAGTGTAGAGGTCGGCATGTGTTGCTTGGAGCTGATCCGTTGGCACCCCTTGCACTTGCGGACCAACTCCTTGGCTTCGTCCAAAGCAGTCGGCCAGAAGAAATCGTGGCAGAAAGCTTTGGCGACAAGGGATCTGGAGGCGGCATGGTGGCCGCATTCGCCTTGATGAATATCTCGGAGGATTGCAATGCCCTTCTCCGGCTCCACGCAGCGCTCGAAGACACCAATCACACTGCGCCTGACAAGTTCTCTGTTCACTATTGTGTATGCTACTGCCCGGCATTGCACCTGTCGGGCTAAAATCTCATCGGCTGGTAGCTCTCGACTCATCAGAAAGTTGAGGATGGGCTGCGCCCAAGATGGTGCTTCTACCACTGTCATGACAGCAACCTATACCAGGGCGGTCGGGTTGGGAGGCAGCGGGTCGGAGCCGGCCGCTACTTGCTGCGTCGTTGAAGTCCCCGGGCTGACTGTTGCAGTCCCCGGGCCGGGTTCGAGTGCTGCAGCACCCGGGCCGCTTGCCGAAGTCCCCGTCCGGCTGCTGAAGTCCCCGAGCTAGATCTGACTGCTCCGGGGTCAGCCGACACGAAGATGGACTCTGATTCCGACAAAGGTTTGATAGACAACCTGCGCAGGTATTGGAGGGAGACGCCGGCTGGTATGGCCTGCCGGGTGGAGCCGGTCCGGGCCAGGGCGTCAGCTTGCTCATTGTCGGCCCGTGGCACATGGAAGAACTCGTACCCGTCGAAGTGCCCACTGATCTGCTGGACGAGGAAGCGGTAGCTCGCCATGTTTGCGTCCTTGGCATCCCAGTCGCCAGACGACTGCTGGACCACCAAGTATGAGTCGCCGTAGCACATAATCCAGCGGATGCCGATCTCCTTGGCTAGCCAGAGCCCGTGGATGAGTGCCTCGTACTCGACCACGTTGTTGGAGGCGGCAAAGTGGATCTGCAATGTGTACTTGAGCTTCTCGCCTTTGGGAGAGGTGAGGATGATGCCGGCTCCCAGGCTGGTGCGCATCTTCGAGCCATCGCCGCCAGTGAGTGGAATCCGACGCTGGCGGCAAGTACTGGGTCTCGGCCCAGTCGACTAGGAAGTCAGCCATTGCTTGGGACTTGATGGCGGTGCAGGGCTGGTAGAGTGGTGTGGGGAGCCAGCTCAATAGCCCACTTTGCCACCCGGCCTGACGCATCTCTATTGCCTATGATCTCGGCAAGGGGGCGGTGCAGATGACCGTGATGGTGTGCTCCTGGAAGTACTGCTTGAGCTTCTTGGCGGCGAAGTACACGCCGTAGCACATCTTCTGTTAGTGGGGGTAGTTCTGCTTGGAGGCGGACAGCACCTCGCTCAGGTAGTAGACTGGCCGTTGGACCGGCTATGCCTTGCCGTCTTCTAGGCGCTAGACCACGATAACGGTGCTGACCACCCAGCTGGTGGCGGCGATGTAGAGGAACATGGGTTCCTTAGCAGTCGGAGCAGCCAGAACAGGCCGCGTGGTCAGCATCCGCTTGAGCTGGAGGAAGGCCTCGTCCTCCTGGTTTGTCCACTCGAAGTAGGTGGTCTTGTTCATCAGCTGGTACAAGGGGAGGGCCTTCTTGCCCAGCCGGCTGATGAACCAGCTGAGAGATGCCAAGCACCTGGTGAACTTCTGGACGTCCCGCAGCCGGGTCGGCCTCTGCATTCGTTCAATAGCCTTGATCTTCACGGGGTTGCACTCGATGCCGCGTTCAGAGACAAGGAAACCAAGGAGTTGGCCGACTGGTACTCCGAGGACACATTTCTCCGGGTTGAGCTTGATATTAAAATGGCGCATGTTTTAGAAGGTCTCGTTGAGATCCTCCAGAAGGGTGCCGCACTTTTCTTCACCACAATATCGCCTACATAGACGTGGGCATTTCTGCCGAGTTGCTTGAGGATGCACTTCTGCATGAAAGATGGCGCCGGCATTCCTCAAGCCGAACGTCATCGTTAGGTATCAGAAGGCTCCGAATGGTGTGATGAAGGCGGTCTTCAGCCGATCGACCGGGTTCAACTTGATCTGGTGGTAGCCGGAATAGGCGTCCAGGAAATACAGCAGCTCACAGCTGGCCGTGGAATCGATCACTTGATCTATCCGGGGTAAGGCAAAAGGGTCCTTGGGGCAGGCTTTATTGAGGCTAGTGTAGTCGATACACATACGCCACTTGTTATTCTTATTCAAAACGAGGACTGGGTTGGCAAGCCAGTCCGGGTAGAACGCTTCCATGATGAAGCCGGCTGCCAGAAGCCGGGCGATCTCTTCACCAACAATCCTTCTCTTCTCTTCTGACAGGCGGCAGAGGGGTTGCTTGACCGGCTTTGTATTCGATCTCTACAAAGCACCTCTTCACATTGCAAGATAAATAGGTCAAGTTGGCCAAACAAAATTCCCACCAGTATATGAAAGTGACAAAATAAGAGACTCTCTATCATGAAGATCATGGTGCTACTTTGGAGCACAAGTGTGGAAAAAGGATAGTAACATTGCCCCTTCTCTCTTTTTCTCTCATTTTTTGTTTGGGCCTTCTCTGTTTTTTTATGGCCTCTTTTTTTATTTGGGCTTCTTTGGCCTCTTTTATTTTTTTATTTTTCGTCCGGAGTCTCATCCCGACTTGTGGGGGAATCATAGCCTCCATCATCCTTTCCTCACTGGGACAATGCTCTAATAATGATGATCATCACACTTTTATTTACTTACAACTCAAGAATTACAACTCAATACTTAGAACAAAATATGACTCTATGTGAATTCCTCCGGTAGTGTACCGGGATGTGCAATGATTCAAGAGTGACATGTATGAAAAATTATGAACGATGGCTTTGCCACAAATACGATGTCAACTACATGATCATGCAAAGTAATATGACAACGATGGAGCGTGTCATAATAAACGCAATGGTGGAAAGTTGCATGGAAATATATCTGGTAATGGCTATGGAAATGCCATAATAGGTAGGTATGTTGGTTGTTTTGAGGAAGGTATATGGTGGGTGTATGATACCGGCGAAAGGTGCGCGGTATTAGAGAGGCTAGCAATGGTGGAAGGGTGAGGGTGCGTATAATCCATGGACTCAACATTAGTCATAAAGAACTCACATACTTATTGCAAAAATCTATTAGTTATCGAAACGAAGTACTACGCGCATGCTCCTAGGGGGATAGATTGGTAGGAAAATACCATCACTCGTCCCCGGCCGCCACTCATAAGGAAGATAATCAATAAATAAATCATGCTCCGACTTCATCACATAACAGCTCACCATACATGCATGCTACGTGAATCACAAACTTTAACACAAGTATCTCTCAAATTCACAACTACTCAACTAGCATGACTCTAATATCACCATCTTCATATCTCAAAACAATCATAAGGAATCAAACTTCTCATAGTATTCAATGCACTTCATATGATAGTTTTTATTATACCCATCTTGGATGCTCATCATATTAGGACTAATTTTATAGCCAAAGCAAATTACCATGCTGTTCTAAAAGACTCTCAGAATAATATAAGTGAAGCATGAGAGATCAATAATTTCTATAAAATAAAACCACCACAGTGCTCTAAAAAGATATAAGCGAAGCACTAGAGCAAAATTATCTAGCTCAATAGATATAAGTGAAGCACATAGATTATTCTAATAAATCCCGATTCATGCGTGTCTCTCCAAAAGGTGTGTACAGAAAGGATGATTATGGTAAACTAAAAAGTAAAGACTCAAATCATACAAGACGCTCCAAGCAAAACACATATCATGTGGTGAATAAAAATATAGCCTCAAGTAAAGTTACCGATAGACGAAGACGAAAGAGGGGATGCCTTCCGGGGCATCCCCAAGATTAGGCTTTTGGTTGTCCTTGAACTTTACCTTGGGGTGCCTTGGGCATCCCCAAGCTTAGGCTCTTGCCACTCCTTATTCCAAAATCCATCAAATCTTTACCCAAAAACTTGAAAACTTCACAACACAAAACTTAAACAGAAAATCTCATGAGCTCCGTTAGTATAAGAAAATAAACCACCACTTTAAGGTACTGTAATGAACTCATTATTTATTTATATTTGTGTTAAACCTAATGTATTCCAACTTCTCTATGGTTCATACCCCCGATACTACCCATAGATTCATTAAAATAAGAAAACAACACACACAAAACAGAATCTGTCAAAACAGAACAGTCTGTAGTAATCTGTATCAAACAAATACTTTTGGAACTCCAGAAATTCTGAAATAAATTTATGGACGTGAGGAATTTGTCTATTAATCATCTGCAAAAAGAATCAACCTAAAATCACTCTCCGATAAAAAATGGCAGCTAATCTCGTGAGCGCTAAAGTTTCTGTTTTTTACAGCAAGATCGCAAAGACTTCACCCAAGTCTTCCCAAAGGTTCTACTTGGCACAAACACTAATTAAAACATAAAACCACATCTAAACAGAGGCTAGATGAGTTATTTATTAATAAACAGGAACAAAAAGCAAGGAACAAAAATAAAATTGGGTTGCTTCCCAACAAGCGCTATCGTTTAACGCCCCTAGCTAGGCATAAAGATTTCAATGATGCTCACACGAAGACAAGAAGAAGAAAGAGAGCATCATATAGCACGTGACAAACACATCTAAGTCTAACATACTTCCTATGCATAGGCATTTTATAAGCAAACAAATTATCAAGACAAGCAAAAACTAGCATATGCAGGAAGCGGAAAGAAACAATAACAATCTCAACATAACGAGAGGTAATTTAGTAACATGAAAATTTCTACAATCATATTTTCCTCTATCATAATAATTACATGTGGGATCATAAGAAAATTCAACAAGATATCTATCACATAAAATATTTTCAACATGATCCACATGCATGCAAAGTTGACACTCTTCCAAAATAGTGGGATTAACATTAGCTAAAGTCGTGACCTCTTCAAACCCACTTTTATCAAAAATTTCATAAGATTGAACATTCTCCAGATATGTGGGATCTAAAGTTGACACTCTTCCAAACCCACTTTCAATAATATTGCAAACACTATTATCGATCTCATATTCATCATGGGGTTTAAATAAATTTTCAAGATCATAAGAAGAATCACCCCAATCATGATCATTGCAACAAGTAGTAGACATAGCAAAACTATCATCCCCAAGCTTAGGGTTTTGCATATTTTTAGCACAATTGACATCAAGAGAATTTATCATAAGATTATTGCAATCATGCTTTTCATCGAAGGAACTATCAAGTATGGGTGCAATAGCAATGATCTCATGTTTAACATAAGGAACTATAGCAAATTCGTCTTCATAAATATTGGCATCATGGCCACAAGAATAGCAAGAATAATGTTCATCAATGGATATTTCAATCAAATCATCGGAATCACAATTATCTATAGATTCATCATATCATTATTTTCTTCCAAAGCAATGGTCATAAGTTCTTTGACATAGACATTATGTGCAAAGAGAGCATCATGAAATACGTGACAAACACATCTAAGTCTAATATACTTCCTATGCATAGGCATCTTATAGGCAAACAAATTATCATAGCAAGCAAAAACTAGCATATGCAAGGAAGTGGAAAGGAACAATAGCAATCTCAACATAATGATAGGTAATTTTGTAACATGAAAATTTCTATAACCATATTTTCCTATCTCATAATAATTACATGTGGGATCATAAGCAAATTCAACAAAATAGCTATCACATAAAATATTTTCAACACGATCCACATGCATGCGAAGTTGACACTCTTCTAAAATAGTGGGATTAACATTAACTAAAGTCATGACCTCTCCAAACCCACTTTTCTCAAAAATTTCATAATATTGAACATTCTGCAAATATGTGGGATCTAAAGTTGACACTCTTCCAAACCCACTTTCAATAATATTCCAAACACTATTATCAATCTCATATTCATCATGTTGCTTAAATAAATTTTCAAGATCATAAGAAGCACTATCACCCCAATGATCATTGCAACAAGTAGAGGACATAGCAAAACTAGCATCCCCAAGCTTAGTGGTTTTGCATATTATTAGCACAATTTACATCAATAGAATTTATAATAAAATCATTGCGATCATGCTTTTTATTCAAAGATCTATCATGGATCGCTTCATAAATTACTTCATCACAATTTCCAGATTCATGGATTTCAAGCAAAACCTCATAAAGATAATCTAGTGCACACAACTCACTAGCAATTGGTTCATCATAATTGGATCTCTTAAAAAGATTAGAAAGGGGATGAGGATACATATCAATAGATTTTTAGCAAGCAAAGATGCAAGCACATAGAAGGCACATGGCAACACAAGCAAACAAAAAAGACGAACGGAAGAGGGGCGAAGAAAAGGCAAAGGTTTTCGAAAATTGTTTTAGAAGTGGGGGAGAGGAAAACGAGAGGCGAATGGCAAATAATGTAATGCGAGGGAGAAGATTTTATGATGGGTACTTAGTATGTCTTGACTTGGCGTAGATTTCCCCGGCAATGGCGCTAAAAATCCTTCTTGCTACCTCTTGAGCATGCGTTGGTTTTCCCTTGAAGAGGAAGGGTGATGCAGCAAAGTACCATAAGTATTTCCCTCAGTTTTTGAGAACCAAGGCATCAATCCAGTAGGAGATTACATGCAAGTCACCTAGTACCTGCACAAACAATCAAGAACCTTGCAACCAACGCGATAAAGGGATTGTCAATCCCTTCACGGTCACTCGCAAAAGTGAGATCTAATAAAGATAGTAAAGTAAATATTTTTGGTATTTTTGTTGTATAGATTGGAAAGTAAAGATTGCAAAATGAACGGTGACAGAAATTGACAAGTTGAAGGGAAACTAATATGATGTAAAATAGACCCGGGGGCCATAGGTTTCACTAGTGGCTTCTCTCAAGATAACATATATTACGGTGGGTGAACAAATTACTGCCGGGCAATTGATAGAAAAGCGCATAGTTATGATAATATCTAGGCATGATCATGAATATAGGCATCACGTCCGTGTCAAGTAGACCGAAACGATTCTGCATCTACTATTATTACTTCACACATCAACCGCTATCCAGCATGCATCTAGAGTATTAGTTTCATAAGAATAGAGTAACACATTAAGCAAGATGACATGATGTAGAGGGATAACCTCAAGCAATATGATATAGACCCCATCTTTTTATCCTCGATGGCAACAATACAATATGTGCCTTGCTGCCCCTACTGTCACTGGGAAAGGACACCGCAAGAGTGAACCCAAAGCTAAGCACTTCTCTCATTGCAAGAAAGATCAATCTAGTAGGCCAAACTAAACCGATAATTCGAAGAGACTTGCAAAGATATCAAATCATGCATATAAGAATTCGGAGAAGAACCAAATATTATTCATAGATAAACTTGATAATAAATCGAATCTCGGCAAACACACCGCAAAAAGTATTACATCGAATAGATCTCCAAGAACATCGAGGAGAACTTTGTATTGAGAACCAAAGAGAGTGAAGAAGCCATCTAGCTAATAACTATGGACCCGAAGGTCTATGGTAAACTACTCACAAATCATCGGAGAGGCTATGGTGTTGATGTAGAATCCCTCCATGATCGATTCCCCCTCCGGCAGATTGCCGGAAAAGGCCCCAAGATGGGATCTCACGGGTACAGAAGGTTGCGGCGATGGAAAAGTGGTTTCATGGCTTCCCCTGATGTTCTTAGGGTATAAGAGTATATATAGGCGAAAGAAGTACGTCGGTAGAGCTACGAGGGGCCCACGAGGGTGGGGGCGTGCCTACCCCCCTGGGCACGCCCTCCTGCCTCGTGGCCGCCTCGTTGCGTCTCCGACTTCATCTCCAAGTCTTCTGGTTTGCTTTTGGTCCAAGAAAGATCATCGCGAAGGTTTCATTCCATTTGGATTCTGTTTGATATTCCTTTTCTGCGAAACACTGAAATAGGCAAAAAAACAGAAATTGGCACTGGGCCTTCGTTTAATAGGTTAGTCCCAAAAATAATATAAAAGAGCATATTAAAGCCCATTAAACATCCAAAACAGATAATACAATAGCATGGAACAATAAAAAATTATAGATACGTTGGAGACGTATCATGCATCAACCCCCATGCATAGATTACCCCAATGTCACATCGGGAATCTGCGAGTTGAGTGCCAAAACATATATCAAGTGAATCAATACGATACCCCATTGTCACCACGAGTATTCAACTACAAGACATATATCAAGTGTTCTCATATCCAGAAAAGTATTCAATCCGATAAAACGAAATCTCAAAGGGAAAACTCAATTCATCACAAGATAGAGAGGGGAAAACACCATATGATCCGACTATATTAACAAAGCCCGCGATACATCAAGATCGTGACATCTCAAGAACACGAGAGAGAGAGAGAGAGAGAGAGAGAGAGAGAGAGAGAGAGAGAGAGAGAGAGGGAGAGAGATATTAAACACATAGCTACTGGTACAAACCCTTGATAAGTCCATTTTGCATCATGCTTTTATATCGATATTTATTGCATTATGGGCTGTTATTACACATTATGTCACCATACTTATGCCTATTCTCTCTTATTTTACATGGTTTACATGAAGAGGGAGAATGCCGGCAGCTGGAATTCTGGGCTGGAAAGGAGCTAATATTAGAGACCTATTCTGCACCACTCCAAAAGTCCTGAAACTTCACGAAGGCATGTTTTGGAATTAATAAAAAATACTGGCGGAAGAATCAACCAGAGGGGCCCACACCCTGGCCACGAGGGAGGGGGCGCGCCCTAACCCCCTGGGCGCACCTGTTGGGGAACGTAGTAATTTCAAAAAATTTCTTACGCACACGCAAGATCATGGTGATGCATAGCAACGAGAGGGGAGAGTGTTGTCTACGTACCCTCGTAGACCGAAGCGGAAGCGTTGACGCAACGTAGATGAAGTAGTCGTACGTCTTCCCGGTCCAACCGATCCAAGTACCGTTACTCCGGCATCTCCGAGTTCTTGGCACACGTTCAGCTCGATGACGCTCCCCGGGCTCCGATCCAGCAAAGCTTCGGGGAGGAGTTCCGTCAGCACGACGGCGTGGTGACGATATTGATGTTCAACCGTCGCAGGGCTTCGCCTAAGCACCGCTACAATATGATCGAGGTGTAATATCGTGGAGGGGGGCACCGCACACGGCTAAGGAACGATCACGAAGATCAACTTGTGTGTCTATGGGGTGCCCCCTGCCCCCGTATATAAATGAGTGGAGGAGGGGAGGACCGACCCTCTCTATGGCGCGCCCTAGGGAGTCCTACTCTCACCGGGAGTAGGATTCCCCCTTTCCTAGTCCAACTAGGAGTCCTTCCATGTAGTAGGAGTAGGAGACAAGAAAGGGGAAAAGAGAAGGGAAGGAAGGAGGAGGCGCAGCCCCTCCCCCTAGTCCAATTCGGACTAGGCCTTGGGGGGGGCGCGGCCTGCCCTAGGCAGCCCCTCTCTCTTTCCCGTATGGCCCAATACGGCCCAATACTTCTCCCCCGTATTTCCGTAACTCCCCGGTACTCCGAAAAATACCCGAACCACTCAGAACCTTTCCGATGTCCGAATATAGTCGTCCAATATATCGATCTTTACGTCTTGACCATTTCGAGACTCCTCGTCATGCCCCGATCTCATCCGAGACTTCGAACTCCTTCGGTACATCAAAACTCATAAACTCATAATATAACAGTCATCAAAACCTTAAGCGTGCGGACCCTATGGTTTGAGAACAATGTAGACATGACCGAGACATGTCTCCGGTCAATAACCAATGGCGGAACCTGGATGCTCATATTGGCTCCTACATATTCTACGAAGATCTTTATCGGTCAGACCGCATAACAACATACGTTGTTCCCTTTGTCATCGGTACGTTACTTGCCCGAGATTCGATCGTCGGTATCTCAATACCTAGTTCAATCTCGTTACCGGCAAGTCTCTTTACTCGTTCTGTAATACATCATCTCGCAACTAACTCATTAGTTGCACCGCTTGCAAGGCTTATGTGATGTGCATTACTGAGAGGGCCCAGAGATACCTCTCCGACAATCGGAGTGACAAATCCTAATCTCGAAATACGCCAACCCAACATGTACCTTTGGAGACACCTGTAGAGCACCTTTATAATCACCCAGTTACGTTGTGACGTTTGGTAGCACACAAAGTGTTCCTCCGGTAAACGGGAGTTGCATAATCTCATAGTCATAGGAACATGTATAAGTCATGAAGAAAGCAATAGCAACATACTAAACGATTGGGTGCTAAGCTAACGGAATGGGTCAAGTCAATCACATCATTCTCCTAATGATGTGATCCCGTTAATCAAATTACAACTCATGTCTATGGCTAGGAAACTTAACCATCTTTGATCAACGAGCTAGTCAAGTAGAGGCATACTAGTGACACTCTGTTTGTCTATGTATTCACACATGTATTATGTTTCTGGTTAATACAATTCTAGCATGAATAATAAACATTTATCATGATATAAGGAAATACATAACTTTATTATTGCCTCTAGGGCATATTTCCTTCAGTCTCCCACTTGCACTAGAGTCAATAATCTAGATCACATCGCCATGTGATTTAACATCAATAGTTCACATCATCATGTGATTAACACCCATAGTTCACATCATCATGTGACCAACACTCAAAGGGTTTACTAGAGTCAGTAATCTAGTTCACATCGCTATGTGATTAATACCCAAAGAGTACTAAGGTGTGATCATGTTTTGCTTGTGAGAGAAGTTTAGTCAATGGGTCTGCTACATTTAGATCCGCATGTATTTTGCAAATTTCTATGTCAACAATGCTCTGCACGGAGCTACTCTAGCTAATTGCTCCCACTTTCAATATGCATCCAGATTGAGATTTAGAATCATCTGGATCAGTGTCAAAACTTGCATCGACGTAACCTTTTACGACGAACCTTTTAGTCACGTCCATAATCGAGAAACATATCCTTATTCCACTAAGGATAATTTTGACCGATGTCCAGTGATCTACTCCTAGATCACTATTGTACTCCCTTGCCAAAATCAGTGTAGGGTATACAATAGATCTGGTACACAGCATGGCATACTTTATAGAATCTATGGCCGAGGCATAGGGAATGATTTTCATTCTCTTTCTATCTTCTGCCGTGGTCGGGCTTTGAGTCTTACTCAATTTCACACCTTGTAACACAAGTAAGAACTCTTTCTTTGACTGTTCCATTTTGAACTACTTCAAAATCTTGTCAAGGTATGTACTCATTGAAAAAACTTATCAAGCGTTTTGATCTATCTCTATAGATCTTGATGCTCAATATGTAAGCAGCTTCACTGAGGTCCTTCTTCAAAAAACTCCTTTCAAATACTCCTTTATGCTTTGCAGAATAATTCTACATTATTTTCGATCAACAATATGTCATTTACATATACTTATCAGAAATGCTGTAGTGCTCCCACTCACTTTCTTGTAAATACAGGCTTAACCGCAAGTCTGTATAAAACTATATGCTTTGATCAACTCATCAAAGCGTATATTCCAACTCCGAGATGCTTGCACCAGTCCATAGATGGATCGCTGGAGCTTGCACATTTTGTTAACACCTTTAGGATTGACAAAACCTTCTGGTTGCATCATATACAACTCTTCTTTAAGAAATCCATTAAGGGTTGCAGTTTTGTTATCCATTTGCCAGATTTCATAAAATGCGGTAATTGCTAACATGATTCGGACATACTTTAAGCATCGATACGAGTGAGAAAATCTCATCATAGTCAACACCTTGAACTTTGTCAAAAACCTTTTTCGACAAGTCTAGATTTGTAGATAGTAACACTACTATCAGCGTCCGTCTTCCTCTTTAAGATCCATTTTTTCTCAATTGCTTGCCGATCATTGGGCAAGTCAATCAAAGTCCTCACTTTGTTCTCATACATGGATCCCATCTCAGATTTCATGGCCTCAAGCCATTTCGCGGAACCTGGGCTCACCATCGCTTCTTCATAGTTCGTAGGTTCATCATGATCTAGCAGCATGATTTCCAGAACAGGATTACCGTACCACTCTGGTGCGGATCTTACTCTGGTTGATCTACGAGGTTCAGTAATAACTTGATCTGAAGTTTCATGATCATCATCATTAACTTCCTCACTAATTGGTGTAGGTGTCACAGAAACCGTTTTCTGTGATGAACTACTTTCCAATAAGGGAGCAGGTACAATTACCTCATCAAGTTCTACTTTCCTCCCACTCACTTCTTTCGAGAGAAACTCCTTCTCTAGAAAGGATCCATTCTTAGCAACGAATGTCTTGCCTTTGGATCTGTGATAGAAGGTGTACCCAGCAGTCTCCTTTGGGTATCCTATTAAGACACATTTCTCCGATTTGGGTTTGAACTTATCAGGACGAAACTTTTTCACATAAGCATCACAACCCCAAACTTTTAAGAAACGACAACTTTGGTTTCTTGCTAAACCATAGTTCATGTAGTGTCGTCTCAACGGATTTAGATGGTGCCCTATTTAACGTGAATGTAGCTGTCTTTAATGCATAACCCCAAAACGATAGTGGCAAATCGGTAAGAAACATCATAGATTGCACCATATCTAATAAAGTACGGTTACGATGTTCGAACACACCATTACACTGTGGTGTTCCTGGTGGCGTGAGTAGTGAAACTATTTCACATTGTTTTAATTGAAGACCAAACTCGTAACTCAAATATTCGTCTCCGCGATCAGATCGTAGAAACTTTATTTTCTTCTCACGATGATTTTCCACTTCACTCTGAAATTCTTTGAACTTTTCAAATGTTTCAGACTTATGTTTCATCAAGTAGATATACCCATATCTTCTCAAATCATCTGTGAAGGTCAAAAAATAACGATACCCGCCGCGAGCCTTAACACTCATCGGATCGCATACATCAGTATGTATTATTTGCAACAAGTCAGTTTCTCGCTCCATTGTTCCGGAGAACGGAGTTTTAGTCATCTTGCCCATAAGGCATGGTTCGCAAGCATCAAGTGATTCATAATCAAGTGATTCCAAAATCCCATCAACATGGAGTTTCTTCATGCGCTTTACACCAATATGACCTAAACGGCAGTGCCACAAATGAGTTGCACTATCATTATTAACTTTGCATCTTTTGGTTTCAATATTATGAATATGTGTCACTACGATCGAGATCCAATGAACCATTTTCATTGGGTGTGTAACCATATAAGGTTTTATTCATGTAAACAGAACAACAATTTATTCTCTTACTTAAATGAATAATCGTATTACAATAAACATGATCAAATCATATTCATGCTCTACGCAAACACCAAATAACACTTATTTAGGTTCAACACTAATCCCGAAAGTATAGGGAGTGTGCGATGATGATCATATCAATCTTGGAACCATTTCCAACACACATCGTCACTTCACCCTTAACTAGTCTCTGTTTATTCTGCAATTCCCGTTTCAAGTTACTAATCATAGCAACTGAACTAGTATCAAATACTTAGGGGTTGCTATAAACACTAGTAAGTACACATCAATAACATGTATATCAAATATACTTATGTTCACTTTGCCATCCTTCTTATCCGCCAATCACTTGGGGTAGTTCCGCTTCCAGTGACCAGTCCCTGTGCAGTAGAAGCACTTAGTCTCAGGCTTAGGACCAGACTTGGGATTCTTCACTTGAGCAGCAACTTGCTTGCTGTTCTTCTTGAAGTTCCCCTTTTCCCTTTGCCCCTTTCTTGAAACTAGTGATCTTGTCAACCATCAACACTTGATGCTCTTTCTTGATTTCTACCTTCATCGATTTCATTGTCATGAAAATCTCGGGAGTCATTTTCATCATCCCTTGCATACTATAGTTCATCACGAAGTTCTACTAACTTGGTGATGGTGACTAGAGAATTCTGTCAATCACTATCTTATCTGGAAGATTAACTCCCACTTGATTCAAGCGATTGTAGTACCCAGACAATCTGAGCACATGCTCACTAGTTGAGCGATTCTCCTCCATCTTTTAGCTATAGAACTTGTTGGAGACTTCATATCTCTCAACTCGGGTATTTGCTTGAAATATTAACTTCAACTCCTGGAACATCTCATATGGTCCATGACGTTCAAAACGTCTTTGAAGTCCCGATTCTAAGCCGTTAAGCATGGTGCACTAAACTATCAAGTAGTCATCATATTGAGCTAGCCAAACGTTCATAACGTCTGCATCTGCTCCTGCAATAGGTCTGTCACCTAACGGTGCATCAAGGACATAATTTTTCTGTGCAGCAATGAGGTGTCGGGACCCCGATCCTAAGTCACACCGATCTAGCATGTAACACCTCATATTACTTTGCGGCCTCACGCACGGTATTCCCACGGGTGCCACCTTACCTGGCCCGGGACCGTTTGCGCCTTTTGGCTCACGTATATGATAGTGTCGCTAGCATCCATATGACAGAGAACCCGGGCCGACATGGCTAGTCGTGAACCCAAGGCGACGCCAACCTATGAGGACAGGCATACATGAATCACATCGAGCATGTCGGTCATCAACGTATTTATCCGGGCTGTAGCACTGGGCTAACAGGACTCCGGTAACCCGGGCTGTAGCAGGCTAGGCAGGACTCCGGATAACACCGCGTGACATTTCCCCGAAGGGACAGACACAGGAACGATGTGAAACACATGCCGGCCAGTCAAGTGTTCCGAGCAGTAGTGCTGGGCTAGCAGGACTCCGGTGAACCGGGCTGTAGCGGACTACTATCGCTCGGAAGCACTAGACTTACATTTCCCCATATGAAAGGCTGCCAAGGATAAACAACTAGATAGTCGGATCCCAGACATAGCAATACACGTTACACGTACGCATAACATGCAAGTATGTGCTGTACAACATGGCATCACAACATAACGCAAACTCATATAGATAAAGGCCCAGAAGAGCCACATAGCATTAAATACAAACAGGGGTCACATGACCCATCATTCAGAGCATACAAGCAACAAGCGGAAGCATTACATGTCTGAGTACAGACAACTACAAAATAAAAGGCTGAGAAGCCTGACTATCTACAACCTCCGATCAAGATCGTAGCTGAGATACAAGCTACCTATCGAAGTCCAAGCGGAACTACTAGTGAGACAGATGTCTCATCTGCAAAACATAAATAAAGCAAACGTGAGTACAAAGGTACTCAGCAAGACTTACATCAGATCCTATCATACATGCATTAGTATCAAGGAGGTAATGTGGGGTTTAGTTGCAGCAAGCCAGCTTTGACTCTGTGGCTATCCTGTTCTACGACTGTTGGTAACTCTTTTGAAAAGGTGCACACGAGTCCACTAATCACCACATCAATACACTACTATGGATTCATCCCCGTCTCACTACGAGAAGGCCATCCATAGCACTCACACTTATCTAGAGCATTTTATGGTATCCACTTCAAGTTGTCTATGTACCACGTAAGCATCCAAGAAGTCCATAACCGAGGACGCGGCTATTCGAATAGATCATGATAACCCTGCAGGGGTGTACTCCTTCACACACGCTCTCACCACTTATCACCATGTACACGTCATGTATCTCGGCAACCTTCAAGCGGAAGCCTGGCGAGGGTGTCGGCCACGACCTGACTAACCACACAAGACTCTAGTCCAGGTTTATCGCCTATTCAGGTTCCATCCGCGAGGAGATCCGGCCGGGGTGTCGCTCACGGCCCCAAACGATGTGTACAGGGTTCCCGAGCCCACCATCCGGGTGCCACTCGGTACATCGGGCCACGTGTGCCTAGTCTGTCCCAAGCCCACCTGGCCGGGTGCCACTTGGTAGACTACTAACACTACCTACAAACACCAGAAACTATTTGCAACTCCTGGACAGAGATCAGGTCGGTTAATAAGTCGAGAGGGGTCGAGTTACCGGAACCCAATGTGTGGTAGTATCGAGTCATTGGACAACATACATAGAACTCAGTGCTTAGGGACGGTTCCAATGAGACAACCCACCATGTACTCCTACATGGCCTCTCACCGCTACCTTTACCAAATCGTGTTCACACGTTCACTCTCCGCATCAGAACATATCATATCACTCCAATCCATTCCCAATGAATCAGACCTGACACAACTCTAAGCAATAGCAGGCATGGCATGGTAGGAACACAACATGGCTCAATCAACTCCTACACATGCTAGTGGGTTTCAACTATTTACTGTGGCAATGACAGGTCATGCAGAGGAATGGGTTCAACTACCGCAGCATAAAGTAGCAGTTGATTCGCTGTTGTCCTAATGCAATAAAAGAGAGCAGGAGCGAGAGAGGGATCATATCGGAATGAACAAGGGGGTTTGCTTTCCTGGTAGATCAACAGGGGGGCACTGCTCCTCTGACAGGTACTCTGGAACGGTCTCCGGAGCAGAACCTATCGAGAAGGAACGGTGTCGGCAATCAATACACAATCATATGCAACAATATGATGCATGAACATGGCATGAGAATGTGATGTTGTTTGAGCTAATGCAGCTAGAGTTTATTTGGTTGAAGTTCATATGAACCAAGGGTTCATATGCAAACCCCAAGTGAAGTGTATAACATGCCATTATTACGTTTTCACTTATACAGCAAGTATAAGTTGGTTTTTCATGCATGAAACTAGCATAAATGGGTTCCTTGCATTTTTCTGATGATTTTTCATATATAACTTGTTTCAATCTGAGCTACGGTTGATTTGATATGAATTTTTGAAGTTTGAAACATTTTCTGGAATTTCCTGTTTAAAAAAATAAATCCAGAAAAATGAAAAACTGCGTCAGCATTGCGTCATGCTTGCGTCAGCAAGTCAACAACGCTGACTGGGGTCAAACCTGACGTGTGGGGCCACACGTCAGTGACAGGGGGTTAAACAGGGGTTTAATTAACCTTAATTAAAAAAAGTTAGTGGCGCTGGGGCCCACTGGTCAGTGACTTAGGGGTGGATTAGGCGGCAGGGTTAGCAGCTAAACACGGGGCCACGTCAGCCTCGCCGGAGTTGGCCGGCGACGACCAAACCGCGCGGCGGTGCTTCGCCGGAATGCGCTACAGGCGGCGGAAAGGCGCGCGGGGACTACCAAGCGGCAGCCCGCGCTCGACCGCATCCACCTGGGCATAGGGGAGGTCGCGGGGACGGCGGAGCTCGCCGGAGCAGGGCTCGCGGCGGCGGCCGGAGTTCGGTTGATGCGGGTTAGACACTGCCGGGGGCTAGGGGGGCTGCGGTTAGGCGCGTTGGACTCGTGGGGGTGCGGTGAGCTCAGTGGTAAGCTTGGACGCGTGCTTGCACGGCCGTAGCCGCGGTGGCGACACGGCCGGCGGCGAGGAGCAATCGGCTCCGATGGCCATGGTGGCTAGAAAGCGCGGACGAGCACGGGGAGAGAGGGGAAAGAAACAAGGGCTCACAGCGAATCCAGTAGAGGCAACGGCGAGGCCGGGGAGGGACTGGAGCTCGCGAATTTGATGGAGACGGCCGGCGGTCCCGAGGTTGAAGAAGGCAACGATGGCGGTGAAGCAGGGCACCCGGCGTCTCGTGGCTCGGCGATGAGGAAGAGGACGGCGAGGCGGAGCTCCTAGGCGCATCGGTGAGGCGTGCGGTGGCCGGTGGCCGCGGGGAAGCTCATCGGCGGTCTCGGGCGCTCGGGGTCGGTCGTGGGAGAGAGAGCAGAGGAGGGAGAGGCGCGAGGGAGAGAGGAGAGAAAGCCAGGGAGAGTGAGAGAGCGGTGGGCATCGCGTGGCGACGCGCGGGACGTCCAGGCGTCGGGGAAGGGGAGCCAGGCAGGCTGGTGGCGTGGCGGCACGGCCGTGCGCGCGCGCCGGCCACACGCCTGGCCGACTGGCGCCAGGAGGACGATGGCGCGGGTGGGCTGGCCCAGCTGGGCAGCACAGTAACGGGCTGCACAGGGAGGTAAGCGCCAGGTAAGGGTTTTTCCCTTTTTGTTTTCTTTTCTAATTTTCTGACATTTGTTTGGTTTAATAAAAAATACTAAACCATTTTTTTGCTTATGCCAATTTTTTTCAGGGGCTAATGGTATTATTCCAGAGCTCCTCAATTACTGGCACAAATTTTTGGATATATAAAACATATATATCGTTTATATATCCAATGCAAATAATTATTGCATTAATTCCAAATGCCCAAAATAAATATTTAAGAGCTTCTAAAAATATTGGTTTGATTTTTACCTCTGTCCAATATTTTTAGAGAGTAACATGAACATTTTCTTGGACCCTTTTGGAGCACTTTTTATCTGGGTCATTTCCAGAAATGATTTCTGAGGGTTTTACAAATCCCCAATTCAAATTTAAAAGAGATTTAAACATGATGCACACATGACTAGCTAGCCTTGAGCATACCAGAACTAGGGATGTGACAACTCGCCCCCACTCAAAAGAATCTCGTCCCGAGATTCAGGGGTCGACGGAAAGAAGGCGGGGTATTCCAGTCGAAGACGATCTTCTCGCTCCCAGGTAGCTTCTCTCTCGGAATGATGAGACCACTGAACTTTGAGAAACTTGATGTTCTGACGTCGAGTAACACGCTCTGCTTGATCAAGAATGCGAACAGGGTACTCTCGATATGTGAGGTTATCTTGGAGATCAAGCGTTTCGTGGTCCACTCCGCGGATGGGATCCGAGAAGCAACGCCTGAGTTGAGAGACGTGGAAGACATCATGTACTCGAGAAAGGTGTGGCGGTAGTTCCAACTGGTAGGCAACCTCTCCTCGTTTAGCGAGAATGCGAAAAGGACCAATGTAACGAGGAGCCAACTTGCCCTTGATACCGAATCGATGGGTACCCTTCAAAGGAGTAACCCGAAGGTAAGCCTTGTCGCCAACTTCATAAGCCACTTCCTTATGACGACGGTCATACTGGCTCTTTTGACGAGATTGTTCTGTTTTCAAATTCTCACGAATGATGCGAACTTGCTCTTCTGCCTCCTGGATCATATCCGGTCCAAAGAATTGTCTTTCACCGGTTTCTGACCAGTTCAAAGGTGTTCGACATCTTCGTCCATATAGAATCTCAAAAGGAGCTTTCTTGAGACTGGATTGGTAGCTATTGTTATAAGCGAACTCGGCAAAAGGAAGACACTTCTCCCAATCCATACCGAATGAGATAACGCAAGCTCTAAGCATGTCTTCGAGGATTTGGTTGACCCTTTCCACCTGACCACTTGATTGAGGGTGGAAAGCGGTACTGAAGGAAAGATGGGTGCCCATGGCAGTTTGGAAACTCTCCCAGAAATGAGAAGTGAAAAGACTACCACGGTCTGAATTGATCTCTAGTGGAACACCATGAAGTGAAACTATTCGAGAAATATATAAGTCAGCGAGCTGACTAGCGGTGATATTCTCTCGAACAGGTAGGAAGTGAGCCACTTTGGAAAGACGATCAATGACTACAAAGATAGCATTATTCCCTTTCTTGGTCCTGGGAAAGCCGGTGATGAAGTCCATACCAACCTTATCCCATTTCCATTCAGGAATAGCTAAAGGCTGAAGGGTGCCAGCAGGCCTTTGATGCTCTGCCTTAACGCGACGACAAACGTCACAGTTAGCAATGAACTCAGCGATTTCTCTCTTCATCCTAGTCCACCAGAACCTCTGGCGTAGGTCCTGATACATCTTAGTACTACCGGGATGAATCGTGATAGGGGATTCATGCGCCTCCTTAAGGATCAACTGTCGAAGATGTTGCTTCTTGGGAACCACCAAACGGTTCTCAAAGAGGACAACACCTCGATCATCTATAGAGAAGCTACCAGCAATGCCCTTGGCAATGTTTCTCTTGATCCGGGTAATCCCCGTATCATGCTTCTGGGCTTCTATGATATGATCCACAAGAGTAGGTTTCGCCACCAAGGTAGAAAGGAATCCATGAGGAGCGATGTGAAGGTTAAGCTTACAGAATTCCTCATGAAGAAGGGGTTGGCCCTGCTGCAACATAAGATTGTTGCAATAGGACTTACGACTTAGCGCATCAGCCATGACATTGCCCTTGCCTGGGGTGTAGGTAATCCCTAAGTCGTAATCTGAGATCAACTCCAACCAACGTCTTTGCCTAAGGTTCAAATCTGGTTGGGTGAAGATATACTTGAGACTCTGGTGATCGGTGTATATCTCACAACGTTTACCGAGAAGGTAATGTCTCCATGTCTTAAGTGCATAGACTACGGCTGCAAGCTCTAGGTCATGTGTAGGATAATTCTCCTCATGTGGATGCAACTGTCGAGATGCATAGGCAATCACATGACGATCCTGCATAAGAATGCAACCTAGTCCTTGTCGTGAGGCGTCGCAGTAGATAACAAAGTCTTTAGTGAAATCCGGTGGCACAAGTATGGGAGCAGAAGTCAGGCGTCTTTTCAGTTCCTGAAAACTGTACTCACACTGGGGGGACCACTCAAGCTTTTTATCTTTCTTGAGAAGTTCCGTGAGGGGTTTGGCTACTTTGGAGAAGTTTTCAACAAAGCGGCGACAATAGCTGGCTAGACCAAGGAAACTCCTAACTTGTTTAACTGTTTCAGGTGGAGTCCAATCAAGAACGGCCTGAACTCTTTCGGGATTGACAGCAATGCCCTTACCAGAGATCACGTGGCCTAGATAGGTCACTTCTGGCAACCAAAATTCGCACTTGGAGAACTTGGCATAAAGGCGGTGCTCTCTGAGTTTTTCTAGCACAAGTCTAAGATGTTCGGCATGCTCTTCCTCGTTCTTCGAGTAAATAAGGATATCATCAAGGTAAACCACGACGAACTTATCTAAGTACTCCATGAAGATCGAGTTCATCAAGCGGGAAAAGGTAGCTGGAGCATTGGTTAGACCAAAGGACATGACGGTGTACTCGTACTGGCCATAACGAGTGACAAAAGCCGTCTTAGGAATGTCCCCGTTTCTGATCTTGATTTGATGGTAGCCTAACCTCAAATCCATCTTGGAAAAGACTGAGGATCCAGCGAGCTGATCATACAGGTCGTTGATCCTGGGAAGCGGATACTTGTTCTTTATCGTGACCAAATTAACGGGACGATAATCTACAACCATCCGGTCCGTACCATCCTTCTTCTTGACGAAGAGGACGGGGCAAGCCCAGGGAGAAGAACTAGGACGGATGAAACCCTTTTGCAAGGACTCATCGAGTTGTTTCTTAAGCTCGGCTAGTTCTAAGGGTGCCATCTTATAAGGTCTCCTAGAGATTGGAGCAGTTCCTGGGATAAGATCTATGACGAACTCTACATCTCTGTCAGGTGGAATACCTGGCAGTTCTTCTGGAAAGACATCCGGAAAGTCACGGACTACCGGGATATCTTCAAGGTCTGGAAGAGGGTTGGCGTTAAGAGAATAGAGTTGACGCTTGGCAACTCTAGTAGAGACAGTGACAATCTTGCCAGATGGGTGTGTAAGCTGAACAGACCTGGTGTAACAATCAATCTTGGCATAATGAGCTTTCATCCAGTCCATACCCAAGATGATGTTAATATCTGTAGACTTGAGGGCTATAAGTGATGCAAGGAATACAAGTCTATCGACAAGGATTTCATTACCATGGCTTATCCTGGTAGTTTGCCATCTAGACCCTGGAGTTTGGATTTCAAGTGGAGTTGGCATATCACAAAATGACATGTCGTGCAAACGAGCATAGCCTTCAGAGATGAAGGAGTGAGATGCTCCGGTATCGAAAAGAACCGAAGCTGGATGACAGTTGACAAGGAGTGTACCAAGAACGACATCTGGATCATCATAAGCGTCTTCAGCTGAGACGTGATGCACACGACCACGTTCAACGGGAGCTGTCTTGACATTAATAATCTTGCATGGTGGCTTATCACGGCCAACAGACTTCTCGGGCGGGGGTGGAGCATAACTGGCTTGAGAGCAGTCACGTGCATAGTGTCCTGGCTCTCCGCATGTGAAGCAAGTCCCTGAGGTAGGACGTGGACCCGCATTGACAAGCGGTCTGCCAATAGGTCTGGGTGGAGCATGTAAATGAACTGGGTGAGGCGCCACATAGAATGGCCTCTGTGTATAACCGGGTGGAAAAGCGGAGTTCGGGATCCAAATCCGGCGCTTCTGCGAACTAGAACCGGAGGAAGAAACCAAATCACGGGTGTGCTTACGGGACTCCTCATAAGTGAGTTGTGCTGTCTCCGCGTTAATGGCCTTGTTCACAAGAGCCTGGAATGTATTGCATTGGTGCAAATGGAGATCACGACGCAACTTGGGGTTGAGACCCTTCCGGAACCTAGCTTGCTTCTTGGCGTCTGTGGACACTTCTTCTGTAGCATAGCGGGCGAGGTTCTCAAACTCTCTACTGTAAGCATCAACAGCCATCTTACCCTGGGTGAAACTACAGAACTCTTCTCTCTTGCGATCGATGAGGGCTTCAGGAATGTGATGCTCGCGAAAAGCCTCAGTGAAATCTCTCCAGGTAGGAATCTGACCAACCGGAAGCGTAGCCTCATAGTTCTGCCACCAAAGACTAGCAGGACCCTCCAGATGGTATGCAGCATAGATGACCTTGTCACCTTCAGCTACGTTCGCAGAACGCAGCTTGTGTGTGATACTACGAAGCCAGTCATCTGCATCGAGTGGCTCAATAGAATGATGAAAAGTGGGTGGGTGCAAGCGAATGAAGTCATGAATGGTTGCAGACCCTTTGAACTAAGGTGTGGTGTTCTCCTCGATACGTGCCAACAAGCGGTTGGTCTCACGCTTGTTCATCTCAACTTCTAACATGAACTTTGCCAACGAAGACTGATCGGGAGGATCCTCATCCCTACCATCTCCGTGGTTCTGGCTACGAGCAACAGAACTTCGTTTAACTGATGACATCCTGAAGAACGAAACCAAGGAAAACAAGGATGGATTCAGCATCAACTATAGGATGCAGAAGGTAGCACAAGAATTTAGTATCTCTCAAACTCCTAGGATAATTCCGGCAGCATAACGGCAGTAAAATGCTCAATATGAGACATTCTGTAAAAGACGGGGTAGCACCATAATCAACATCATCACACAAGGTTCTGAAATATTACTAAACAGACTACACCGGAGGTACTTGAACTGGGATATGACTCTCATCAACCAATCCTAAGAGACTACGGAGTAGTAACACGTGATCCTGATAGATAGAAGAGGAAGCCTAGTTCCTTAACCCCGTTGGGAAGATAGGATGACTCAGATCAGAAGGGCATGAGATATAAGGAGTAAAAAGAGCCTTACGTTCCCTTCCACAATCAATTCCCTTATATAACTAAAGAATTTCTAGACTCAACTTCGAACAGGTTGGCTTGGAAATCCTACAGGCAGTCAGGCTCTGATACCAACGCTGTCGGGACCCCGATCCTAAGTCACACCGATCTAGCATGTAACACCTCATATTACTTTGCGGCCTCACGCACGGTATTCCCACGGGTGCCACCTTACCTGGCCCGGGACCGTTTGCGCCTTTTGGCTCACGTATATGATAGTGTCACTAGCATCCATATGACAGAGAACCCGGGCCGACATGGCTAGTCGTGAACCCAAGGCGGCGCCAACCTATGAGGACAGGCATACATGAATCACATCGAGCATGTCGGTCATCAACGTATTTATCCGGGCTGTAGCACTGGGCTAACAGGACTCCGGTAACCCGGGCTGTAGCAGGCTAGGCAGGACTCCGGATAACACCGCGTGACATTTCCCTGAAGGGACAGACACAGGAACGACGTGAAACACATGCCGGCCAGTCAAGTGTTCCGAGCAGTAGTGCTGGGCTAGCAGGACTCCGGTGAACCGGGCTGTAGCGGACTACTATCGCTCGGAAGCACTAGACTTACATTTCCCCATATGAAAGGCTGCCAAGGATAAACAACTAGATAGTCGGATCCCACACATAGCAATACACGTTACATGTACGCATAACATGCAAGTATGTGCTGTACAACATGGCATCACAACATAACGCAAACTCATATAGATAAAGGCCCAGAAGAGCCACATAGCATTAAATACAAACAGGGGTCACATGACCCATCATTCAGAGCATACAAGCAACAAGCGGAAGCATTACATGTCTGAGTACAGACAACTACAAAATAAAAGGCTGAGAAGCCTGACTATCTACAACCTCCGATCAAGATCGTAGCTGAGATACAAGCTACCTATCGAAGTCCAAGCGGAACTACTAGTGAGACAGATGTCTCATCTGCAAAACATAAATAAAGCAAACGTGAGTACAAAGGTACTCAGCAAGACTTACATCAGATCCTATCATACATGCATTAGTATCAAGGAGGTAATGTGGGTTTTAGTTGCAGCAAGCCAGCTTTGACTCTGTGGCTATCCTGTTCTACGACTGTTGGTAACTCTTTTGAAAAGGCGCACACGAGTCCACTAATCACCACATCAATACACTACTATGGATTCATCCCCGTCTCACTACGAGAAGGCCATCCATAGCACTCACACTTATCTAGAGCATTTTATGGTATCCACTTCAAGTTGTCTATGTACCACGTAAGCATCCAAGAAGTCCATAACCGAGGACGCGGCTATTCGAATAGATCATGATAACCCTGCAGGGGTGTACTCCTTCACACACGCTCTCACCACTTATCACCATGTACACGTCATGTATCTCGGCAACCTTCAAGCGGAAGCCTGGCGAGGGTGTCGGCCACGACCTGACTAACCACACAAGACTCTAGTCCAGGTTTATCGCCTATTCGGGTTCCATCCGCGAGGAGATCCGGCCGGGGTGTCGCTCACGGCCCCAAACGATGTGTACAGGGTTCCCGAGCCCACCATCCGGGTGCCACTCGGTACATCGGGCCACGTGTGCCTAGTCTGTCCCAAGCCCACCTGGCCGGGTGCCACTTGGTAGACTACTAACACTACCTACAAACACCAGAAACTATTTGCAACTCCTGGACAGAGATCAGGTCGGTTAATAAGTCGAGAGGGGTCGAGTTACCGGAACCCAATGTGTGGTAGTATCGAGTCATTGGACAACATACATAGAACTCAGTGCTTAGGGACGGTTCCAATGAGACAACCCACCATGTACTCCTACATGGCCTCTCACCGCTACCTTTACCAAATCGTGTTCACACGTTCACTCTCCGCATCAGAACATATCATATCACTCCAATCCATTCCCAATGAATCAGACCTGACACAACTCTAAGCAATAGCAGGCATGGCATGGTAGGAACACAACATGGCTCAATCAACTCCTACACATGCTAGTGGGTTTCAACTATTTACTGTGGCAATGACAGGTCATGCAGAGGAATGGGTTCAACTACCGCAGCATAAAGTAGCAGTTGATTCGCTGTTGTCCTAATGCAATAAAAGAGAGCAGGAGCGAGAGAGGGATCATATCGGAATGAACAAGGGGGTTTGCTTTCCTGGTAGATCAACAGGGGGGCACTGCTCCTCTGACAGGTACTCTGGAACGGTCTCCGGAGCAGAACCTATCGAGAAGGAACGGTGTCGGCAATCAATACACAATCATATGCAACAATATGATGCATGAACATGGCATGAGAATGTGATGTTGTTTGAGCTAATGCAGCTAGAGTTTATTTGGTTGAAGTTCATATGAACCAAGGGTTCATATGCAAACCCCAAGTGAAGTGTATAACATGCCATTATTACGTTTTCACTTATACAGCAAGTATAAGTTGGTTTTTCATGCATGAAACTAGCATAAATGGGTTCCTTGCATTTTTCTGATGATTTTTCATATATAACTTGTTTCAATCTGAGCTACGGTTGATTTGATATGAATTTTTGAAGTTTGAAACATTTTCTGGAATTTCCTGTTTAAAAAAATAAATCCAGAAAAATGAAAAACTGCGTCAGCATTGCGTCATGCTTGCGTCAGCAAGTCAACAACGCTGACTGGGGTCAAACCTGACGTGTGGGGCCACACGTCAGTGACAGGGGGTTAAACAGGGGTTTAATTAACCTTAATTAAAAAAAGTTAGTGGCGCTGGGGCCCACTGGTCAGTGACTTAGGGGTGGATTAGGCGGCAGGGTTAGCAGCTAAACACGGGGCCACGTCAGCCTCGCCGGAGTTGGCCGGCGACGACCAAACCGCACGGCGGTGCTTCGCCGGAATGCGCTACAGGCGGCGGAAAGGCGCGCGGGGACTACCAAGCGGCAGCCCGCGCTCGACCGCATCCACCTGGGCATAGGGGAGGTCGCGGGGACGGCGGAGCTCGCCGGAGCAGGGCTCGCGGCGGCGGCCGGAGTTCGGTTGATGCGGGTTAGACACTGTCGGGGGCTAGGGGGGCTGCGGTTAGGCGCGTTGGACTCGTGGGGGTGCGGTGAGCTCAGTGGTAAGCTTGGACGCGTGCTTGCACGGCCGTAGCCGCGGTGGCGACACGGCCGGCGGCGAGGAGCAATCGGCTCCGATGGCCATGGTGGCTAGAAAGCGCGGACGAGCACGGGGAGAGAGGGGAAAGAAACAAGGGCTCACAGCGAATCCAGTAGAGGCAACGGCGAGGCCGGGGAGGGACTGGAGCTCGCGAATTTGATGGAGACGGCCGGCGGTCTCGAGGTTGAAGAAGGCAACGATGGCGGTGAAGCAGGGCACCCGGCGTCTCGTGGCTCGGCGATGAGGAAGAGGACGGCGAGGCGGAGCTCCTAGGCGCATCGGTGAGGCGTGCGGTGGCCGGTGGCCGCGGGGAAGCTCATCGGCGGTCTCGGGCGCTCGGGGTCGGTCGTGGGAGAGAGAGCAGAGGAGGGAGAGGCGCGAGGGAGAGAGGAGAGAAAGCCAGGGAGAGTGAGAGAGCGGTGGGCGTCGCGTGGTGACGCGCGGGACGTCCAGGCGTCGGGGAAGGGGAGCCAGGCAGGCTGGTGGCGTGGCGGCACGGCCGTGCGCGCGCGCCGGCCACACGCCTGGCCGACTGGCGCCAGGAGGACGATGGCGCGGGTGGGCTGGCCCAGCTGGGCAGCACAGTAACGGGTTGCACAGGGAGGTAAGCGCCAGGTAAGGGTTTTTCCCTTTTTGTTTTCTTTTCTAATTTTCTGACATTTGTTTGGTTTAATAAAAAATACTAAACCATTTTTTTGCTTATGCCAATTTTTTTCAGGGGCTAATGGTATTATTCCAGAGCTCCTCAATTACTGGCACAAATTTTTGGATATATAAAACATATATATCGTTTATATATCCAATGCAAATAATTATTGCATTAATTCCAAATGCCCAAAATAAATATTTAAGAGCTTCTAAAAATATTGGTTTGATTTTTACCTCTGTCCAATATTTTTAGAGAGTAACATGAACATTTTCTTGGACCCTTTTGGAGCACTTTTTATCTGGGTCATTTCCAGAAATGATTTCTGAGGGTTTTACAAATCCCCAATTCAAATTTAAAAGAGATTTAAACATGATGCACACATGACTAGCTAGCCTTGAGCATACCAGAACTAGGGATGTGACATGAGGATAAACCTCAGATCACGGATCCAATCCGCATCATTGCTACTAACATCTTTTCAACACAATTTTCTCTAGGAACATATCAAAATAAACACGGGGAAGCAACAATGCGAGCTCTTGATCTACAACATTGATATGCTAATACTACCAGGACTAAGTTCATGATAAATTAAAGTTCAATTAATCATATTACTTAAGAACTCCCACTTAGATAGACATCCCTCTAATCCTCTAAGTGATCACGTGATCCAAATCAACTAAACCATAACCGATCATCACGTGAAATGGATTAGTTTTCAATGGTGAACATCATTATGTTGATCATATCTACTATATGATTCACGCTCGACCTTTCGGTCTCCGTGTTCCGAGGCCTTATCTGCATATGCTAGGCTCGTCAAGTTTAACCCGAGTATTTTGCGTGTGCAAAACTGGCTTGCACCCGTTGTAGATGGACGTAGAGCTTATCACACCCGATCATCACGTGGTGTCTGGGCACGATGAACTTTGGCAACGGTGCATACTCAGGGACAACACTTCTTGATAATTACTGAGAGATCATCTTAAAATGCTACCGTCAATCAAAGCAAGATAAGATGCATAAAAGATAAACATCAGATGCAATCAATATAAGTGATATGATATGGCCATCATCATCTTGTGCTTGTGATCTCCATCTCCGAAGCATACTGGGCAGATATGGAGCCCACCGTTGTTGCGTCCCGTGATTCGGATAAAAGCCGAATTCCTTCCGAGCACTATTTTGAGGAAGTCCTCGTGGGCGCTCGTATAATAGAGACGCAGTGTTCGAAAGATGCTGTTTTATGACCGCATGTGTAATCGTAGATCAATATTTTTATAAATTGTAATGGCGTAATTTAGACTTGTGCCTTCAAGTATTAATAACACCTCCTGTGCGGCCATTTTAATATATAAATTCTGAAAGATTGCAGTCGTTGGCTTCAGCCCCCACGCACATAGTGCGGGGGTGCGTGCGGAGAACACATTTTCACACTTAACCCAACGTCTTGGTCCTACAAAGGAGGTGATAGCGCCGCGGGCTAGGCAACCGGACTATAATGCTTTAACACTTTCACTTAGCCATACGAGCTTGACAGTGGGACTCTTTAGGTAGCCCTTTAATGGCGACTGCGTTTACCCGAATTCGGGACGCATATGTGCCTGACCGGGAAGCGACCCTTCGTCAAAACGGAGGAATTCAATAAATTCCTATAAGTCATCGAGTGGCGACCAGTCTCGCGCTACATCATGACAGTCGGTTTTCGGCTTTCTCTACTAAGGTGCTCACCCGGCCGAACCGGGGCACAATCGCAGTAGTTCTCCTGGTGCAACCTTAGCCGACAGAACAGAACGTAAGGTGGCCGAACTCAGGAGCCGGGCAACCCAACATGTGACTAAAATCATGACTCGGAGCTGATGCATATAGTGCCGAAACTCGCGACGCCGAACACTCCCTAAGGTGTTCGGTCTTTGTGGGTGCGTGTGAAACAACACCCTTGAAAAACAAAAAAAGCCCCTTGTGTCCAGGTACGAGCAAGAATTCTGGCGTGGCCACATGCCGTACGACGCTCATCTGTAAAAGGGAAGAACTAAATTGAAAAATGGGTCGTGCGGGTCAAAAAGAATAATAAATAAAATGTGAAGTGAGAAATAGATACGGTCGAGTTTTATTGTCTCTGCGTACAGCCCCTGGTGAGGCGTACCAAGCCTATAACGAAAATGGGCTTGTGCCGAACTCATCGAGTTCGGGTCCGCGGCCTTTTGTGACTTACATCGAAAAGGTCTTTTGGTTGGCGAGGCCATTTTGTTGGGCGGCCGTTTAAGCGGCCGCACAATCCTCCATTTGGAGGAGATGTAGTTTAGTATGCTCCCTTTAAAGAGATGATGCCTCGAGGACCGGGCATCTTTAGCGTGAGGGATGCATAATGCGGTATTGCGTTAAAGCGAGCGAAAGCTCCGCGTCCCATTAGTGCTTGATAGCGACTAGAAAATGGGACTATGTGGAAGATAAGCTTTTCGCGACGAAAGTTATTGGCAGAGCCAAATATGACCACAAGCCGGAGAAAACCCATACAGTGGGTGTCCGGGCCTGGTGCTACTCCTTGAAAGGAGGTTTTACTGTGACGGATTCGTGCTGGGTTTATGCCCATGCGGTGAATTGTATCCTGATATATCAGATTTAGTCCACTGCCACCGTCCATAAGGACGTTGGTAAACTGGAATCCGTCTATTATTGGATTAAGCATCAGGGCAGTCCGGCCTGCATGTTTGATATTGCGAGAATAATCTAGCTGATAAAAAATGATTGGCTTTAGTGACCAGTGGCCAGACTCCTGAGGGATAGGCTTGAATGTGCGGACCTTTATGGGTGCCTCATGCCTTGTTATGTGAAGTGAGTTCACTGTTTTGACTTCTTGCGGGAAGTTCTTTTGCTTCCTGGTGTTCTGCTTTTGGGGTTCGTCCTCTTCCTTACTTGGTGTGTCGAGCCCCTTGTGTTCGGCGTTAAGCCTTCCGGATTGTTTGAAAACCCAACAGTCTCTGTGGGTATGATTAGCAGGCTTTCCAGGAGTACTGTGTATCTAACATATCCTGTCCATGATTCTCTTTAGACTGGACGGATCTTCCCTATTATCCTGAGGGGGTGATTTTGTCTGATTTTGCCGTGAGCCTTTGAATCCGGCATTGACTGTCGTGCTCTTCGGACTTTTTCTTTTGATTCGGCGAAGGTCCTTGTATCGCCGTGGTTTCCCGTTTCCATCCCTGATTTCTGATGTACTTGGGTCGCTGGGGCTGCATCGTGCCAACCAGCTGTCCTCTCCTGCGCAAAAGCGGGTCATGAGGCTTGTGAGTGCGGCCATTGTTCTTGGCTTTTCCTGGCCGAGGTGTCTGGCGACCCATTCATCTCGGACATTGTGCCTGAAAGCCGATAGGGCTTCGGCGTCCGGACAATCCACTATTTGATTCTTTTTAGTGAGGAATCTGTTCCAGAACTGCCGAGCTGATTCTCCGGATTGCTGAGTTATGTGACTGAGGTCGTCTGCGTCCGGGGGACGGACGTAGGTCCCTTGAAAATTTGCTCGGAAGGCGTCCTCGAGCTCTTCCCAACTTCCTATTGTGTTTTCAGGAAGGCTTTTAAGCCAGTGCCGGGCTGGTCCTTTAAGCTTAAGGGGTAAATATTTTATGGCGTGGAGATCATCTCCTCTAGCCATATGTATGTGGAGGATATAATCCTCGATCCAGACTCCCGGGTCTGTTGTTCCATCGTACACCTCTATGTTAACGGGTTTAAATCCCTCTGGGAATTCATATTCCAGGACCTCATCGGTGAAACATAGAGGGTGTGCGGCACCCCTATATTTGGGTGTGCCGGATTCTGATGGTGGATTTTTTGCATTGCTTACGAGAGCTTGCTTTCTTGGCCCGTAAATGGACCTGGCTGGGCCATGATGCGAGTCTTTGATTGTGTCGCATGCCGCATTGAGTGCGGCATCGTTTGCCGTATTGTAGTGGCCGAGAGGTCGTTTATTCGACCGTGTAGCCTTTTTGTTTTTCGAGTTTGGGGGCTCTAGGGCCTCCTGGTCGAATTCGGGCAGTAGCTTTCTCTTCGGATAGCTTTTGGTGCGGCGGCTGCCGCCGTATTTGTCTGCGGTCTTGATTACTTTGCTCCATCTTGTTTTGAGTGCATCTTCCGCCGTCTTTAGCTTTTGCTTCTGCTTCTTCAGGCTTCGTGCTGTGGCGACGAGCCTTTCTTGGAGATTCTTCTGCTCCATGATTTTATCCGGCGTGGTATCGTCCGGAATTCTGTTATGACCGGGGGAGGACTGTTCGTCCTCTCTGCCCGTGTTACCCTGTTCGGACGGCTGTTCTGGGATGCGTTCGTCATCTGCCGGCTCGTCCTGCTCTATGGCTGGGTCTTGATCGAGGCGGGGCTTTGCTCGGCGTTTACGTCGCCGCTTTGAGTGCTTTTCGGAGGGTTTACCCTTCTTTTCGCCCCCTTCTTCCTCATTGTGAGTTTTTTCAGGTGTATCCACCATGAATACGTCATTAAGTGGGGTGGAGGTCCAGTGCCCTATGGGCGCTGGTTCCTGTTCGTCTCTGTCTTCGTCGTCCATACCGTCGAAGTCTTCGGAGCCGAAGTCAAGCATGTCGGTTAAATCGTCGACAGTGGCTATTAAGTGGGTGGTGGGTGGGCTTTGAATTTCTTCGTCGTCCGAATCCCAACCTCACAGGCCACAGTTCGGCCTGGGCTCTCCTGAAAAAGAGAGAGACTTGAGAGATTTCAGAATATCACCGAAAGGCGATACTGAAATATGTCCGCGGCGGTGAACTCCATTACCGGCGCCCAATCTGATTCGATTGGCAGGGGCGCGGGAGGTTCGGAGTTCGGAGAAGAGTCCGGCTCCTTGGAGTCATGTGCCATGCGGAGTGCGGGGCTTGCGTTTGGCTCCATGGCTTTTAAGATCGCAGCCCCCAAGGTGACGTCCAACCGTTCATCCTCAAAGAACGCAGCGGGCTCTGGATCGAGGATCGGGGCCGGAGCGTATGCGGCCTCCAGGACACTGTTCGGAGGCAGAGCTATATCATGCCCCTCGAGATAGTGCGGCACGCTTGGCTGTGGCTTGAATCCGTCGAAGATCAGGTCTCCGAGGGTATCTGCCGTGTAGTTTAAGCTTCCCCACCTGGCTTGATGGCTAGGGGCATGGCTTTCGATCTGCTCCAGATGGCCAAGCGAGTTGGCCCGCAGAGCGAAGCCGCCGAAGATGAAGATCTGCCCGGGGAGAAAAGTCTCACCCTGGACCTCATCGTTGTTGATGATCAAAGGAGCCATCGGGCCTAAAGGCGGCGACACAGAGGAACTCTCAATGAAAGCACCAATGTCGGTGTCAAAACCGGCGGATCTCGGGTAGGGGGTCCCGATCTGTGCGTCAAGGTCGGATGGTAACAGGAGACAAGGGACACTTTATTTTACCCAGGTTCGGGCCCTCTCGATGGAGGTAAAACCCTACTCCTGCTAGATTAATATTGATGATATGGGTAGTACAAGAGTAGATCTACCACGAGATCAAGGAGGCTAAACCCTAGAAGCTAGCCTATGGGTATGATGATGGTTATGATGTGTTCGTCCTACGGACTACAACCCTCCGGTTTATATAGGCACCGGATAGGGTTAGGGTTACACAGAGTCGGTTACATTGGTAGGAGATCTTGAATATCCGCACGCCTAGCTTGCCTTCCACGCCAAGGAAAGAACCTTCCGGACACGGGACGAAGTCTTCAATCTTGTATCTTCATAGTCCTGGAGTCCGGCTGAAGATATAGTTCGGCTATCCGAACACCCCCTAATCCAGGACTCCCTCAGTAGCCCCCGAACCAGGCTTCAATGACGTCGAGTCCAGCGCGCAAATTTGTCTTCGGCATTGCAAGGCGGGTTCCCCCTCCGAATCTTGTGTACCTGTATGAATAATGTCCGTAGCGCTCCTCGGTCTCGGTGCCCAATAATTGCCGTCTTCCACGTGTTGAACGAATGCGAAAAGCCTGGGGGTGTTTTTATATTCACACCCTTGGTCATATAAACGAGCCGCCTATTTAACGGGATGGGGATCTAGATCCAAACCACATCTTCTTCTCCCCGCGAGTTATCATCAGAGCGTCTCCAGCAAAGGTCCATTCCAACATGGCCAGCCGTCGAAGCTCCTCCCCTCGCCCCTCCAGCCCCAAATCCGGAGACTGGGAGAGTTGCACCATCCCACACAGCGAGCTAGTGTCACTGCAGGCCAAAGGATTCCTTCCCCAAGCATATATGGTCCCGGTCCGAGCCGGACTCGCCACCTACAACGGCGGCAAGCAAGCGGAGAGCACCCCCAATCCTTCTAAAGGAGAGCGGGTGTGCCTCGTCCTTATTTATTAAGGGGTCTGGGATTTCCAATTCATCCATTCCTCCGCGGGCTTCTGGAGTTCTACGGCCTCCAGCTGCACAACCTCACGCCTGGCTCCGTGCTACATATTGCAGGCTTCGTTGCCCTTTGTGAGCTATTTTTAGGCGTCGAGGCTCATTTTGCGCTGTGGAAGAGGTTGTTTTGCTTGGTGCCCCGTTCTCAGAAGGAGTCTATATACCAAGTGAGCGCAGCCGAAATATGGCGCATCGCCGGGACCGGATACCTATCCGGAACCCCAAAGAAGGCGTCCGAGGACTGGCCTTCAGAATGGTTCTACATAGACGACGTCCCGCTGCTGGACCCTGTCCGGGTCGGCCTCCCTGAGTTCAGCATGGCTCCCTTAAAGAAACACTTAAGTTGGCGTCCGCGGAGCTCTCAGAGAGAAAGCAACAGAGACGTTCTTTACCTGATGGGCCGGATAAGACTGTTGGCTCATTCCGGACTAACCATGATTAGAGTCATGGCCGCATGTATTATGTGGGGGGTGCAGCCGCTTCAATATAGGAGTCACCCCATGTGGGATTTCAACAGGGAGGATGACGCCACCCGTTACGGCCGCAAGGGGCCAGACACAGCTGCCGCTCTAGTAAAGATTCTAACATCTTTGTACAAGGGAGAAAAGGAGGACTTCCTCCGCGTCAACCCGCGGGCCGAATTCACTATGTATGAACCTCCAAGTTGGGTAAGTGAACAATTGCACTTGCCCGCTTATTTAATGCTCCCATGACTAGATACGTAATCTGGTGATTTCAATGCAGGAGCTTCGACAGGAGGTAAAGGATATCAACAGCTGCCCTCCACAGCCTGAGGACCCAGAACGGTCCCTCGATCCGGACTCCGAAGAGGATCCGGACATATCGGTGGAGCTCATCGACGGGGTGTTCCACCAGTTAAGCAAAGATAATACCTTGGTGGCCATTACGGCTGATTATCCCGGGTTAATCCCGGCCTCCCAGGTGACAGAAACCGAAGTGTTTATTCCCGCAAGAGAGATTCCGTCCTTACATATTCCGGTGTTTCTGACGACAACCGTATTTTACAGGGGAGATTTCCGAGGAGGGAGGCCGAACCTGCGGCGGCTAGCCAACGAGGAGCCGCCGGGCCCCGTGGGGTAAAAAGGGATGAAGTATGGACTGAGAGTTCGGCACAAAGGTATAACGCGCCCTCTGTCTTCCTGGCGTTATTCTGTCAGGGCATGTTAACATCCGTACTGTTTCCAGGACGAAGAGACCTCGCCGGACTATATCCGGAGGGGCCGCCAACCGCGCCTCTACCAGCCAGGCCCCAACGTCTGGTCCGGAGGCGGGGACAAACACCAGGCTTGCGCCGGACGCTCCTCCAACAGAGGACGCGGACCGGCTATCTGCCACAAATTCAGAAGTGGAGAGCGCCATGAACCATAGGTGTCGCCGGATAGTTCTACGCGACGCTTGTTTCTCCCGAGAGGTCTTAGACGCCTTCAATTCGGGAGATGCGTACCTTCGTGCTGCTCAAGATGGTTTAGCCAGAGCCACAGAGCAGTATGTGAAAGACATACGGGTAAGAAAATTTAAATATATATATACCAGTAGCCCCCGAGACTTGAAACAGTTAGACTAACTGATTTAAGGATCATATAATATGTAGGTTCTTACTGAGAAGAACACCGTGCTGTCCCAGGAGCTGGAAAAGTGCAAAGCCCAACTAGAGGCCGCACTAGCCGCAACAGGGGAGCCCAAAGGGACCCCCTCAGGTATGATATACTTTGAGAGCGAATCTGACAATTAATGTTACAGATGGTGCCGGACTAGATCCGGAGAGGCAACAACTCTTACGCCAGTTAAAGGTTGGCGAGAGTACGTTGACAAGGGTGAGGCGAGAGAAGAATGATCTTCAGGATGCCAACACCAAGCTGGATGTTGAACTGAAAGACGTTCGTGGCCAGCTATCTGACTCCACGAAGGAGAATCAGCGTCTTCGATGCGGCATATTTAGTAAGTGCTTGAGCGAACCCTTTGAAAAAAAAGGAGTTCGGCGAGGAAGACGAATAACAGAATTATGTCTGTAGGTACGCTCACAGGTCGTCCTGCAGAGGAGATGCCCGGTTCTATGGGTGACCTTCTCCCCAAACTCCTGCAACTGGACGAACGAATTCGGCAGGCAATGCAAGGGGTTGCCCGGGCCTTATGGCCTGCCCACTCCACGCCCGAGGGCCTTGGAGAGCTTGCGGAGAAGCTGACGGGAGCTCGGCAGCGCATCCGGTTGTGGAAGATATCAGCCTGCCGACAAGGCGCGAGGGAGGCCTGGGCCATGGTGAAGACCCGCTTTACGAAGTCTGACCCCAATCACATGGCCGAGGTCGGACCAGTGGGGCCTGACGGGAAGGAGATCCCTGTGAGCTTGGTGTATGGCCAGGTAGAGCTTGCCGCAAAGTATTCCCAGCAGGACTATAAATTAGACAGCCTGTTAGATGGTATAGAGGAGGAATACGATCAGTCAAGATGACTATGTAATTTATAATTGACATGTGTAATGCCTTCTAGCCGGATTGTAGATCGTTTGTCGTTGCCGACCTTTTCGCTTCGACCTCGGGACCTGACGGTCCAGAGTGTGTCCAAATACCATAACGGCTATATAAAAGCCGGGGTATGCATGGAGACCAGGCGTAGGGGTCATTAGTGCTTTATCAGACAAGTGCCCAACTAGTTATGTTATATTACATGGTTAGTAAGAAACATCTTCCAGAGAGAATAGTTCCATTAAGGGTTCCTTTCGCTGGGGTGGCGTGCCCTAAAGTGCACGTCCGGACTGCAAATGCAGAAGATCATCTGGGGGCATGTATAAAATAAAAAGGTTCATCTTTAGTTCACCGACCGAATATTCCCTTAAGAACGCTAGCTTTCGGCTTCACCCAGTCTGAGGTACACATCCGGCTTATCCGGCAGTAACAATCGCAGAGGTGCTCCCTTTACCGCCTAGCCGAACAATCGGGAACGTAGGGGTAAGCACAGGAGCCAGGCAACCTAGCTTGGCCAAAACTTAAGTCATATTGATGCATATAATGGCGAAGAAAAGGTGCATGCGGAAGTCTGACGCATGCGTTGGGTGTGAAACCCATATAGATAAGCTTCTGTTAAAGAAGCCCCCAGGTTTAAGGAGCGTGGATAGCGCGTCATATAATGAGCCTTTTACGGGCTAGAAAAGAAAAGAGTAGTAGACAAAGTAAAAAAAAGGTATAAATGTAAATAATGGACAGAGGAAGGAGACAAACACACAGTCCGGCGCTAGGCATAGAATCTTCGGAGACGTGTGGCGTTCCATGGGTTCGGCTCGAGTCGGTTGTCCGACGCATCTCGCAGGCGGTACGCTCCACCAGTTAGGACTTGGTCGATTATGAATGGACCTTCCCATTTGGGCTTGAGTTTGTTCTTTTGCTTATCCGGCAGGCGCAGAACTAGTTCACCAACGTTGTAATTTTTGGCCCGTACTTCTCTGCTTTGATATCTTCGAGCTTGCTGTTGATAGAATGCGGAACGAGCCTTAGCCACGTCACGCTCTTCCTCTAAGGCGTCCAGGTTGTCCTGCCGATCAAGCTCGGCTTCTCTTTCTTCGTACATGCGCACTCGAGGTGAGTCATGAATTATGTCGCAGGGCAGAATCGCCTCAGCGCCGTACACCATAAAGAATGGCGTGAATCCGGTGGTACGATTTGGCGTGGTTCGCAGCCCCCAGAGTACGGAGTCGAGCTCCTCTACCCAGTTCATATCAGATTTCTTGAGGGACCGCACTAGTCTGGGTTTGATGCCGCTCATGATGAGACCATTTGCACGTTCGACCTGACCGTTAGTTTGTGGGTGATAGACAGAAGTGTAGTCGAGCTTAATGCCCATGTTTTTGCACCACAACTTTACTTCATCAAAGGTGAAGTTTGTGCCGTTATCGGTGATAATGCTGTGGGGGACACCATAACGGTGTACGACCCCGGATACGAAGTCTATCACAGGTCCGGATTCAGCCGTCTTGACAGGCTTGGCTTCTATCCATTTGGTGAATTTATCCACCATGACCAATAAGTATTTTTTCTTGTGGGTTCCGCCTTTAAGGGGTCCCACCATATCGAGCCCCCAGACCGCGAAAGGCCAAGTGATGGGGATAGTTCGGAGGGCGTTGGGTGGCATATGGCTTTGTTGGCAAAGAGCTGGCAACCGACGCACCGTTTGACTAGGTCATGAGCGTCTGCTCTAGCCGTCGGCCAATAGAAGCCAGTACGGAAAGCCTTGCTTACAAGGGACCGAGCCGCGGTGTGATGGACACCGAGTCCGGCATGAATTTCGGCCAACAGACTCCGCCCTTCCTCTTCGGAGATACACCTTTGAAGGACTCATGTAGTGCTTTTCTTATATAGCTCTCCCTTGTGGACTTTATAGGCTTTAGATCGCCGCACTATGCAGCGTGCCTCGTTTTGGTCCTCGGGGAGTTCCTGCCTAGTAAGGTAGGCTAGGAATGGTTCCGTCCACGGGGCGATGACCGCCATTATTGCGTGGGCTGAGGGTGTAATTTCGGTGGCGGGGCCGCCGATTATGTCTGATTGTTCGGCATTGGGTTGTGCGGTTATGCCCGGGCTATTATCCGAGGGTTCCCCCTCCCATGTTACGGGGATTAGGCTTCCCAACGGATCCTTTCGTAAGGGGGCTGATGTTTTATTATGGTCTGGAATTCCATGACCTAGCTCCGGAGTCCATCCTCCATATCTCCTCCTTCATTGTTGTGTATGAAGCGTTTCTCCATATCACTCCTCACTTCGGATTATGGCTCAAGACCTTCAAGGTAGAACCGAAGATAATCGAGGGGGGTCACGTAGAGTGCGGAGGTGCTGTTATAAAAAGGAATACCGATGCTCCATGGCCCGAGGGCACTTTTCAAGAGGAGATCGGCTTATGACAACAGGAGTGGTTCTACATCACCTCTCCTCGGGGCACCACTTGGGTAGCGCCTCCCGCCTTTCGCTCGGGCCCCCACCACGTTTAACATCGTGGATCAACACAGGGTTAGATCGGGGCTTGCCCAAAGACGTTCCTCTGTTGCAGGGCCGCATAAAGGATCTCCTAAAAGGAGACCTCAACCTGGTCAAGGTGACACAAGTTATGCTGATTCGCCGGACACTGCCCGGCCAACGTCGCCCCCTCCGCTTGTGGGAGTTCAACCCAGAGGGGCCGCGAGTTCTCCGAAATTTCATGGGCGTGACGCCTACGGAGATGTATAGACTGTTCTTCGGACCACAAGGAGTGATTCCGGATTTGACCGAGGATGCTGGTTTAAGCCGCAACCGCCCGGATACAGAAGTAGGTGACCTTGTGCCCGGACCTTCTATCCGTACAATTGACTTATTTTTTAACAGTACTTCTCCTTTTTACGCAGGAGTGGATAGCGAAGGCGAAGCTGGTCTGGTGTCCGGCTCCCCTTCCCGAGACCAGGCTAGATCCTGTGCTAGTCAGGATGTTGGAGGTGGCGTCTCTGGAGGAAAATGAAGGGGCGGACAAGGAAACCGTGGCCTCTTCGAAAGGGGCCATCCCAAAGGGGGGAATCGACAACTCCTCTCCAAAGGGGAAGAAAAGGGCCGCCTCTGACGACCCGGGAGCCGTAGCTCCAAAGCGGGGCAAAGAATCCGCGTCAGAGGACCCGACGCCGGGGAGCCCCTCGGCCGAACTAAATCCTCAAAAGGAACAGCCCTCCAACGAGCCGTAAGTAGAAAGAGAGTCATTCTTTTAAGAGAAATCCTTAATTTATATCTGAGAAGTTTTAACCGAAACCTTACCTTGTAGTTCGGACCTCGACCCTTCTCGGCAGAGCTCGTCATCGGGGGATCTTCTTCCGGAGATGATGGAGAGCGGAACGCCTCCTCCTTCATCGCCTAGCAAGGCGGGCGACGCCGAAGTGTCGTCGTAGAGGATTTCTCCGAATCTGCCAGAGGCAGAAGGTGATCATGCAGCCCCCCGGGGTTCTCCGTGTTCGGCCTCCGAAGAAGGCCATGGGACGAGTCCGGCACCATCTGGTGTTCGGTCAGAGGAGCTGAAGGTTCTGCTGGGCCGAGCCTCTGTTTCAGAGGAGCATCGTGCGTTGATGCACACGGTGATTGAAAAGATTTCATCCGCGGAAAGCGGACTGAACGAGGCCGTGAAGAGTTTACTGGCGGGCCTTGAGGTACGTTTTGAATAACCAACATTAGTGTTAATTGCGCATAATAACATGCGCCTTGTATAGATAGTAGCCCCTGAGACTCTGTGTGCCGCAAAGATTAGCGGCGCGCAGAGGATCTTAATCCCAGGTCCTTTAAGTGGCACCTTTGTATGTAGGTGGCCGGTTGTCCGGAGTCGAGCCGGACTCGAGATTTTGCCGAAATGAAACGGCAACTCGATGAGGCAGAAGCCGACATCGTGCTTGTTAACAAGCGGCTTGATGATGCTCAAGGTATTGAGTTTATTTGGCGATTGTTAGTAAGAGGAGCTTTATGTCAATATCTTACCTTGTGTATGCTTGATGCAGATGGTGCGGCGGCCGTAGAAGGACTTAGGGCCGAGCTCGCCAAAGCAAAGGAACAAGCCAGAAAAAGCGATGCGGCTGCCGGAAGAGCCCGTGAAGAGCTAAAAGCCGAACAGGCTTCCCATTGCCGAAGCAAGGAGGAGATGGCTGATATAGCCGTGAAGTTGAAAAGTGCTACTGACCGTTGCAAACTTCTTGAAGAGGAAGGTCGAGCCCGGCAGACGGATTTAGAGAAGGCCGTCGCCGACGCTAAGGACGCCCGCTCTGGTATGAGAGCGTCAAGGGAAGAGCTGCGTCAAGCCGGACTAATTGCGGATGGAAAGCCCTTCCTCCTGCGGAGAAAATTCTGTGATCCGAAGTTCGCCCCGTTGGACCGAGCGTGGAGCGTGGAGGACACCTATCTGGATTTGTCGGCTAGTGCCGCTGATAAGACCAGGTACTTTCAAGATAAGAAAGATCATGAAGTGGAAAAGCTCTTCTAGTCGCAGTTCACTAATCCAGAGCGTCCACTATCAGTGGATGATTGCCTGGCCCAATGGGCCGAGCTGAATAGGTTGTCCGTACTCGCCATGAAGTATGCCATGGACCGCCTGTGTCCGGGGAGATCGAAGCCGAGAAGCTATTTAAGTTTGGTGCATCAATTTCTTGACGTGGTGCCTCGGATTGAAGCTCTAAAGAGGTCCGCTTGCACAGAGGGCGCGCGGCTGGTTCTTGCCCGTGTCAAGACATACTGGGCAGATATGGAGCCCACCGTTGTTGCGTCCCGTGATTCGGATAAAAGCCGAATTCCTTCCGAGCACTATTTTGAGGAAGTCCTCGCGGGCGCTCGTATAATAGAGACGCAGTGTTCGAAAGATGCTGTTTTATGACCGCATGTGTAATCGTAGATCAATATTTTTATAAATTGTAATGGCGTAATTTAGACTTGTGCCTTCAAGTATTAATAACACCTCCTGTGCGACCATTTTAATATATAAATTCTGAAAGATTGCAGTCGTTGGCTCCAGCCCCCACGCACATAGTGCGGGGGTGCGCGCGAAGAACGCATTTTCACACTTAACCCAACGTCTTGGTCCTACAAAGGAGATGATAGCGCCATGGGCTAGGCAACCGGACTATAATGCTTTAACACTTTCACTTAGCCATAGGAGCTTGATAGTGGGACTCTTTAGGTAGCCCTTCAATGGCGACTACGTTTACCCGAATTCGGGACGCATATGTGCCTGACCGGGAAGCGGCCCTTCGTCAAAACGGAGGAATTCGATAAATTCCTATAAGTCATCGAGTGGAAACCAGTCTCGCGCTACATCATGACAGTCGGTTTTCGGCTTTCTCTACTGAGGTGCTCACCCGGCCTAACCGGGGCACAATCGCAGTAGTTCTCCTGGTGCAACCTTAGCCGACAGAACAGAACGTAAGGTGGCCGAACTCAGGAGCCGGGCAACCCAACATGTGACCAAAATCATGACTCGGAGCTGATGCATATAGTGCCAAAACTCGCGACGCTGAACACTCCCTAAGGTGTTCGGTCTTTGTGGGTGCGTGTGAAACAACACCCTTGAAAAAGAAAAGAGCCCCTTGTGTCCAGGTACGAGCAAGAATTCTGGCGTGGCCACATGCCAAAACGCCAGTCTCCTCCATGGTTATAGTGAGGTAAACCAGGGGATGTATAGCAGCAAGAGAGAGTAAAAAAGGTTTACGCAGGGTCTTAATCTAAGAAGAATCCTTTGGGGCGGGTCCCTACTGCACGTCTGCGCCTGTGTCTCCGCCGTGCCGTGTCCTGGACGGGCGCCGTACGACGTTCATTTGTAAAAGGGAAGAACTAAATTGAAAAATGGGTCGTGCGGATCAAAAAGAATAATAAATAAAATGTGAAGTGAGAAATAGATATAGTCGAGTTTTATTGTCTCTGCGTACAGCCCCAGGTGAGGCGTACCAAGCCTATAATGAAAATGGGCTTGTGCCGAACTCATTGAGTCCGGGTCCGCGGCCTTTTGTTACTTACATCGAAAAGGTCTTTTGGTTGGCGAGGCCATTTTGTTGGGCGGCCGTTTAAGCGGCCGCACAATCCTCCGTTTGGAGGAGATGTAGTTTAGTATGCTCCCTTTAAAGAGATGATGCCTCGAGGACCGGGCATCTTTAGCGTGAGGGATGCATAATGCGGTATTGCGTTAAAGCGAGCGAAAGCTCCGCGTCCCATTAGTGCTTGATAGCGACTAGAAAACGGGACTATGTGGAAGATAAGCTTTTCGCGACGAAAGTTATTGGCAGAGCCAAATATGACCACAAGCCGGAGAAAACCCATACAGTGGGTGTCCGGGCCTGGTGCTACTCCTTGAAAGGAGGTTTTACTGTGACGGATTCGTGCTGGGTTTATGCCCATGCGGTGAATTGTATCCTGATATATCAGATTTAGTCCACTGCCACCGTCCATAAGGACGTTGGTAAACTGGAATCCGTCTATTATTGGATTAAGCATCAGGGCAGTCCGGCCTACGTGTTTGATATTGCGAGAATAATCTAGCTGATAAAAAATGATTGGCTTTAGTGACCAGTGGCCAGACTCCTGAGGGATAGGCTTGAATGTGCGGACCTTTATGGGTGCCTCATGCCTTGTTATGTGAAGTGAGTTCACTGTTTTGACTTCTTGCGGGAAGTTCTTTTGCTTCCTGGTGTTTTGCTTTTGGGGTTCGTCCTCTTCCTTACTTGGTGTGTCGAGCCCCTTGTGTTCAGCGTTAAGCCTTCCGGATTGTTTGAAAACCCAACAGTCTCTGTGGGTATGATTAGCAAGCTTTCCAGGAGTACTGTGTATCTGACATATCCTGTCCATGATTCTCTTTAGACTGGACGGATCTTCCCTATTATCCTGAGGGGGTGATTTTGTCTGATTTTGCCGTGAGCCTTTGAATCCGGCATTGACTGTCGTGCTCTTCGGACTTTTTCTTTTGATTCGGCGAAGGTCCTTGTATCACCGTGGTTTCCCGTTTCCATCCCTGATTTCTGATGTACTTGGGTCGCTGGGGCTGCATCGTGCCAACCAGCTGTCCTCTCCTGCGCAAAAGCGGGTCATGAGGCTTGTGAGTGCGGCCATTGTTCTTGGCTTTTCCTGGCCGAGGTGTCTGGCGACCCATTCGTCTCGGACATTGTGCCTGAAAGCCGCTAGGGCTTCGGCGTCCGGACAATCCACTATTTGATTCTTTTTAGTGAGGAATCTGTTCCAGAACTGCCGAGCTGATTCTCCGTATTGCTGAGTTATGTGACTGAGGTCGTCTGTGTCCGGTGGACGGACGTAGGTCCCTTGAAAATTTGCTCGGAAGGCGTCCTCGAGCTCTTCCCAACTTCCTATTGTGTTTTCGGGAAGGCTTTTATGCCAGTGCCGGGCTGGCCCTTTAAGCTTAAGGGGTAAATATTTTATGGCGTGGAGATCATCTCCTCTAGCCATATGTATGTCGAGGATATAATCCTCGATCCAGACTCCCGGGTCTGTTGTTCCATCGTATGCCTCTATGTTAACGGGTTTAAATCCCTCTGGGAATTCATATTCCAGGACCTCATCGGTGAAACATAGAGGGTGTGCGACACCCCTATATTTGGGTGTGCCGGATTCTGATGGTGGATTTTTTTGCATTGCTTACGAGAGCTTGCTTTCTTGGCCCGTAAATGGACCTGGCTGGGCCATGATGCGAGCCTTTGATTGTGTCGCATGCCGCATTGAGTGCGGCGCCGTTTGCCGTATTGTAGTGGCCGAGAGGTCGTTTATTCGACCGTGTAGCCTTTTTGTTTTTCGAGTTTGGGGGCTCTAGGGCCTCCTGGTCGAATTCGGGCAGTAGCTTTCTCTTCGGATAGCTTTTGGTGCGGCTGCTGCCGCCGTATTTGTCTGCGGTCTTGATTACTTTGCTCCATCTTGTTTTGAGTGCATCTTCCGCCGTCTTTAGCTTTTGCTTCTGCTTCTTTAGGCTTCGTGCTGTGGCGACGAGCCTTTCTTGGAGATTCTTCTGCTCCATGATTTTATCCGGCGTGGTATCGTCCGGAGTTCTGTTATGACCGGGGGAGGACTGTTCGTCCTCTCTGCCCGTGTTACCCTGTTCGGACGGCTGTTCTGGGATGCGTTCGTCATCTGCCATCTTGTCCTGCTCTATGGCTGGGTCTTGATCGAGGCGGGGCTTCGCTCGGCGTTTACGTCGCCGCTTTGAGTGCTTTTCGGAGGGTTTACCCTTCTTTTCCCCCCCTTCTTCCTCATTGTGAGTTTTTTCAGGTGTATCCACCATGAATACGTCATTAAGTGGGGTGGAGGTCCAGTGCCCTATGGGCGCTGCTTCCCGTTCGTCTCCCTCTTCGTCGTCCATACCGTCGAAGTCTTCGGAGCCGAAGTCGAGCATGTCGGTTAAATCATCGACAGTGGCTATTAAGTGGGTGGTGGGTGGGCTTTGAATTTCTTCGTCGTCCGAATCCCAACCTCGCAGGCCACAGTTCGGCCTGGGCTCTCCTGAAAAAGAGAGAGACTTGAGAGATTTCAGAATATCACCGAAAGGCGAATACTGAAATATGTCCGCGGCGGTGAACTCCATTACCGGCGCCCAATCTGATTCGATTGGCAGGGGCGCGGGAGGTTCGGAGTTCGGAGAAGAGTCCGGCTCCTTGGAGTCATGTGCCATGCGGAGTGCGGGGCTTGCTTTTGGCTCCATGGCTTTTAAGATCGCAGCCCCCGAGGTGACGTCCAACCGTTCATCCTCAAAGAACGCAGCGGGCTCCGGATCGAGGATCGGGGCCGGAGCGTATGCGGCCTCCAGGACATTGTTCGGAGGCAGAGCTATATCATGCCCCTCGAGATAGTGCGGCGCGCTTGGCTGTGGCTTGAATCCATCGAAGATCAGGTCTCCGAGGGTATCTGCCGTGTAGTTTAAGCTTCCCCACCTGGCTTGATGGCCAGGGGCGTGGCTTTCGATCTGCTCCAGATGGACAAGCGAGTTGGCCCGCAGAGCGAAGCCGCCGAAGATGAAGATTTGTCCGAGGAGAAAAGTCTCACCCTGGACCTCATCGTTGTTGATGATCAAAGGAGCCATCGGGCCTAAAGGCGACGACACAGAGGAACTCTCAATGAAAGCACCAATGTCGGTGTCAAAACCGGCGGATCTCGGGTAGGGGGTCCCGATCTGTGCGTCAAGGTCGGATGGTAACAGGAGACAAGGGACACTTTATTTTACCCAGGTTCGGGCCCTCTCGATGGAGGTAAAACCCTACTCCTGCTAGATTAATATTGATTATATGGGTAGTACAAGAGTAGATCTACCACGAGATCAAGGAGGCTAAACCCTAGAAGCTAGCCTATGGGTATGATGATGATTATGATGTGTTCGTCCTACGGACTACAACCCTCCGGTTTATTTAGGCGCCGGATAGGGTTAGGATTACACAGAGTCGGTTACATTGGTAGGAGATCTTGAATATAAGCCCGCCTAGCTTGCCTTCCACGCCAAGGAAAGAACCTTCCGGACACGGGACGAAGTCTTCAATCTTGTATCTTCGTAGTCCTGGAGTCCGGCTGAAGATATAGTTCGGCTATCCGAACACCCCCTAATCCAGGACTCCCTCAGTGCATACTCAGGGAGAACACTTCTTGATAATTAGTGAGAGATCATCTTAAAATGCTACCGTCAATCAAAGCAAGATAAGATGCATAAAAGATAAACATCACATGCAATCAATATAACTGATATGATATGGCCATCATCATCTTGTGCTTGTGATCTCCATCTCCGAAGCACCGTCATGATCACCATCGTCACCGGCGCGACACCTTGATCTCCATCGTAGCATCGTTGTCGTCTCGCCAATCTTATGCTTCTACGACTATCGCTACCACTTGGTGATAAAGTAAAGCATTACAGGGCGATTGCATTGCATACAATAAAGCGACAACCATATGGCTCCTGCCAGTTGCCGATAACTCGGTTACAAAACATGATCATCTCATACAATAAAATTTAGCATCATGTCTTGACCATATCACATCACAACATGCCCTGCAAAAACAAGTTAGACGACCTCTACTTTGTTGTTGCAAGTTTTACGTGGCTGCTACGGGCTTAAGCAAGAACCAATCTCACCTACGCATCAAAACCACAACGATAGTTTGTCAAGTTGGTGCTGTTTTAACCTTCGCAAGGACCGGGCGTAGCCACACTCGGTTCAACTAAAGTTGGAGAAACTGACACCCGCCAGCCACCTGTGTGCAAAGCACGACGGTAGAACCAGTCTCGCGTAAGCGTACACGTAATGTCGGTTCGGGCCGCTTCATCCAACAATACCGCCGAACCAAAGTATGAAATGCTTGTAAGCAGTATGACTTATATCGCCCACAACTCACTTGTGTTCTACTCGTGCATATAACATCAAACCATAAAACCTAGGCTCGGATGCCACTGTTGGGGAACGTAGTAATTTCAAAAAAATTCCTACGCACACGCAAGATCATGGTGATGCATAGCAACGAGAGGGGAGAGTGTTGTCTACGTACCCTCGTAGACCGAAGCGGAAGCGTTGATGCAACATAGAGGAAGTAGTCGTACGTCTTCCCGGTCCAACCGATCCAAGTACCGTTACTCCGGCATCTCCGAGTTCTTGGCACACGTTCAGCTCGATGACGCTCCCCGGGCTCCGATCCAGCAAAGCTTCGGGGAGGAGTTCCGTCAGCACGACGGCGTGGTGACGATCTTGATGTTCAACCGTCGCAGGGCTTCGCCTAAGCACCGCTACAATATGATCGAGGTGTAATATCGTGGAGGGGGGCACCGCACACGGCTAAGGAACGATCACGAAGATCAACTTGTGTGTCTATGGGGTGCCCCCTGCCCCCGTATATAAAGGAGTGGAGGAGGGGAGGGCCGGCCCTCTCTATGGCGCGCCCTAGGGAGTCCTACTCTCACCGGGAGTAGGATTTCCCCTTTCCTAGTCCAACTAGGAGTCCTTCCATGTAGTAGGAGTAGGAGACAAGGAAGGGGAAAAGAGAAGGGAAGGAAGGAGGAGGCGCAGCCCCTCCCCCTAGTCCAATTCGGACTAGGCCTTGGGGGGGGGGCGGCCTGCCCTAGGCAGCCCCTCTCTCTTTCCCGTATGGCCCAATAAGGCCCAATACTTCTCCCCCGTATTCCCGTAACTCCCCGGTACTCCGAAAAATACCTGAACCACTCAGAACCTTTCCGATGTCCGAATATAGTCGTCCAATATATCGATCTTTACTTCTCGACCACTTCGAGACTCCTCGTCATGTCCCCGATCTCATCCGGGACTCCAAACTCCTTCGGTACATCAAAACTCATAAACTCATAATATAACTGTCATCGAAACCTTAAGCATGCGGACCCTACGGTTCGAGAGCAATGCAGACATGACCGAGACATGTCTCCGGTCAATAACCAATAGCGGAACCTGGATGCTCATATTGGCTCCTACATATTCTACGAAGATCTTTATCGGTCAGACCGCATAACAACATACGTTGTTCCCTTTGTCATCTGTACGTTACTTGCCCGAGATTCGATCGTCGGTATCTCAATACCTAGTTCAATCTCGTTACCGGCAAGTCTCTTTACTCGTTCTGTAATACATCATCTCGCAACTAACTCATTAGTTGCACTGCTTGCAAGGCTTATGTGATGTGCATTACCGAGAGGGCCCAGAGATACCTCTCCGACAATCGGAGTGACAAATCCTTATCTGTAAATACGCCAACCCAACATGTACCTTTGGAGACACCTGTAGAGCACCTTTATAATCACCCAGTTACGTTGTGACGTTTGGTAGCACACAAAGTGTTCCTCTGGTAAACGGGAGTTGCATAATCTCATAGTCATAGGAACATGTATAAGTCATGAAGAAAGCAATAGCAACATACTAAACGATCGGGTGCTAAGCTAACGGAATGGGTCAAGTCAATCACATCATTCTCCTAATGATGTGATCCCGTTAATCAAATGACAACTCATGTCTATGGCTAGGAAACTTAACCATCTTTGATCAACGAGCTAGTCAAGTAGAGGCATACTAGTGACACTCTGTTTGTCTATGTATTCACACATGTATTATGTTTCCAGTTAATACAATTCTAGCATGAATAATAAACATTTATCATGATATAAGGAAATAAATAACTTTATTATTGCCTCTAGGGCATATTTCCTTCAGCACCCCCTATCTCGTGGCCCCCCTGGCAGGCCTCCGGTGCCCATCTTCTGCTATACGAAGTCTTTCACCCTGGAAAAAATTAGAAGGACGCTTTCAGAACGAAACACCACCGCCACGAGGCGGAACCTTGGCGGAACCAATCTAGGGCTCCGGCGGAGCTGTTCTGCCGGGGAAACATCCCTCCGGGAGGGGGAAATCATCACCATCGATCCTCCCAACGGGAGGGGGTCAAGCTCCATCAACATCTTCACCAGCACAATCTCCTCTAAAATCCTAGTTCATCTCTTGTATCCAATCTTTGTCCAAAACCTCAGATTGGTACCTGTGGGTTGCTAGTAGTGTTGATTACTCCGTGTAGTTGATGCTAGTTGGTTTATTTGGTGGAAGATCATATGTTCAGATCCTTTATGCATATTAATACCCCTCTGATTATGAACATGAATATGATTTGTGAGTAGTTACGTTTGTTCCTGAGGACATGGGAGAAGTCTTGCTATAAGTAGTCATGTGAATTTGGTATTCGTTTGATATTTTGATGAGATGTATGTTGTCTTTCGTCTAGTGGTGTTATGTGAACGTCGACTACATGACACTTCACCATTGTTTGGGCCTAGAGGAAGGCCTTGGGAAGTAATAAGTAGATGATGGGTTGCTAGAGTGACAGAAGCTTAAACCCTACTTTATGCGTTGCTTCGTAAGGGGCTGATTTGGATCCATATGTCTCATGCTATGGTTAGGTTTACCTTAATACTTCTTTTGTAGTTACGGATGCTTGCAATAGGGGTTAATCATAAGTGGGATGCTTGTCCAAGAAAGGGCAGTACCCAAGCACCGGTCCACCCACATATCAAATTATCAAAGTAACGAACGCGAATCATATGAGCGTGATGAAAACTAGCTTGACGATAATTCCCATGTGTCCTCGGGAGCGCTTTCCTTTATATAAGAGTTTGTCTAGGCTTGTCCTTTGCTACAAAAAGGATTGGGACACCTTGTTGCACCTTATTTACTTTTGTTACTTGTTACCCGTTACAAATTACCTTATCACAAAACTATCTGTTACCGATAATTTCAGAGCTTGCAGAGAATACCTTACTGAAAACTGCTTGTCATTTCCTTCTGCTCGTCGTTGGGTTCGACACTCTTACTTATCGAAAGGACTACGATAGATCCCCTATACTTATGGGTCATCAAGACTCTTTTATGGTGCCGTTGCCGGGGAGTGAAGCGCCTTTGGTAAGTGGAATTTGGCAAGGAAAAATTTATATAGTGTGCTGAAATTCACTGTCACTTGTTACTATGGAAAGTAATCCTTTGAGGGGCTTGTTCGGGGTATCTTCACCCCGACCAGTAGAGAAAAGAGTTACTCCTCAACCTACTGAACCTACTGAAAATGTTTACTTTGAAATTCCTTCGGGTATGATAGAGAAACTGCTAGCTAATCCTTTCACAGGTGATGGAACATTACATCCCGATTTGCACCTAATCTATGTGGATGAAGTTTGTGGATTATTTAAGCTCGCAGGTATGCATGAGGATGTTATCAAGAAGAAGGTATTCCCTTTATCTTTGAAGGGAAAGGCATTGACATGGTTTAGGCTATGTGATGATATGGGATCATGGAACTACAACCGATTGAAATTGGAATTTCATCAGAAGTTTTATCCTATGCATCTTGTTCATCGTGATCGTAATTATATATATAAGTTTTGGCCTCGCGAAGGAGAAAGCATCACTCAAGCTTTGTTTTGGCTTAAGTCAATGTTATATTCGTGCCCCAATCATGAGCTCTCAAGAGAAATTATTATTCAAATTTTTTATGCTCGGCTTTCTCTCAATAATCGCTCCATGCTCGGTACTTCTTGTACTGGTTCTTTTATGATGAAGACAATTGAATTCAAATGGGATTTATTGGAAAGAATTGAACGCAACTCTGAAGACTGGGATCTCGACAAGGGTAAGGAGCCAGGTATAACACCTAAGTTTGATTGTGTTAAATCTTTTATGGATACCGATGTTTTCCATGAATTTAGCACTAAATATGGACTTGACTCTGAGATAGTAGCTTCTTTCTGTGAATCCTTTGCTACTCATGTTGATCTCCCTAAGGAGAAGTGGTTTAAATATAATCCTCCCATTGAAGTAAAAGTAGTTGCACCTATTAAAGTTGAAGAAAAGACTATCACTTATAATGTTGATCCTGTTGTTCCTACTGCTTATATTGAGAAACCACCTCTCCCTGTTAGAATAAAGGATAAGCTAAAACTTCAACTGTGGTTCGTAAGAGTAACACTAGAACACCTACACCCCCTGAGCAAATTAAAGTTGAACTTAGTATTGCTATGGTTAAAGATCTCTTGGCTGATAATATTGATGGGCATGTCATTTACTTCTGTGATGAAGCTGCTAGAATTGCTAGACATGATACTAAAAATAAACATAGACCTTTTGTAGGCATGCCTCTTATTTCTGTTAAAATAGGAGATCATTGCTATCATGGCTTATGTGATATGGGTGCTAGTGCAAGTGCAATAACTCATTCCTTATACAAAGAAATTATGCATGATATTGCACCTGCTGAGATAGAAGAAATTGATGTTATAATTAAGCTTGCCAATAGTTAAATATCCCGCTGATTTTCTTGTTCTTGGTTCCCCACAAGATAACTTTTGTCCCATTATATTTGGTAGACCCTTCTTGAATACTGTTAATGCTAGGATAGACTGCAAAAAGGATGTTGTTACTATTGGTTTGGGGGATATCTCTCATGAGTTTAATTTTGCTAAATTTCGTAGACAACCCCATGATAAAGAATTGCCTAGTAAAGATGAAATTATTGGTCTTGCTTCTATTGCCGTGCCTCCTAATGATCCTTTAGAACAATATTTGCTCGACCATGAAAATGATATGTTTATGAATGAAAGAAGGGAAATAGATGAAGTATTCTTTAAACAGGGACCTATTTTGAAACACAACTTGCCTATTGAAATCCTAGGGGATCCTCCTACACCTAAGGGTGATCCTGTGTTTGAGCTTAAACCATTACCTGATACTCTTAAATATGCTTATCTTGATGAGAAAAAGATATATCCTGTTATTATTAGTGCTAAACTTTCAGAGCATGAAGAAAATAAATTATTGAAAACTCTGAAGAAGCACCGTGCTGCTATTGGATATACTCTTGATGATATTAAGGGCATTAGTCCCACTCTATGTCAGCACAAAATAAAATTGGAGAAAGACGCTAAACCGGTTGTTGATCACCAACGACGGTTAAATCCTAAGATGAAAGAAGTGGTAAGAAAAGAAATACTAAATCTTCTGGAGGCAGGTATAATTTATCCCGTTGCTGATAGTCAGTGGGTAAGTCTTGTCCATTGTGTCCCTAAGAAAGGAGGCATTACTATTGTCCCTAATGATAAAGATGAATTGATCCCACGAAGAATCGTTACAGGTTATAGAATGGTAATTGATTCCGCAAACTAAATAAAGCTACTAAAAAGGATCATTACCCTTTACCTTTTATTGATCAAATGCTAGAAAGATTATCCAAACATACACATTTTTGCTTTTAGATGGTTATTCTGGTTTCTCTCAAATACCTGTGTCAAAAGAGGATCAAGAAAAGACCACTTTTACTTGCCCTTTCGGTACCTTTGCTTATAGACGTATGCCTTTTGGTTTATGCAATGCACCTGCTACCTTTCAAAGATGCATGATGGCTATATTCTCTGATTTTTGTCAAAAGATTGTTGAGGTTTTCATGGATGATTTCTCCGTATATGGATCTTCTTTTGATGATTGCTTGAGCAACCTTGATCGAGTTTTGCAGAGATGTGAAGAAACTAATCTTGTCTTGAATTGGGAGAAGTGCCACTTTATGGTTAATGAAGGTATTGTCTTGGGGCATAAAATTTCTGAAAGAGGTATTGAAGTCGATAAAGCTAAAGTTGATACTATTGAAAAGATGCCGTGTCCTAAGGACATTAAAGGTATAATAAGTTTCCTTGGTCATGCCGGTTTTTATAGGAGGTTCATTAAGGACTTCTCAAAAATTTCTAGGCCTCTGACTAATCTCTTACAGAAAGATGTTCCTTTTATCTTTGATGATGATTGTGTAGAAGCATTTGAAATACTTAACAAAACCTTGATTTCTGCACCTATTGTTCAACCACCTGATTGGAATTTACCCTTTGAAATTATGTGTGATGCTAGTGATTATGTTGTAGGTGCTGTTCTAGGACAAAGAGTTGATAAGAAATTAAATGTTATTCAATATGCCAGTAAAACTCTAGACAGTGCCCAGAGAAATTATGCTACTACTGAAAAAGAATTTTTAGAAGTTGTATTTGCTTGTGATATGTTCCGACCTTATATTATTGATTCTAAAGTAACTGTTCACACTGATCATGCTGCTATTAAATATCTTATGGGAAAGAAAGATGCTAAACCTAGACTTATTAGATGGGTTCTCTTGCTACAAGAATTTGATTTGCATATTATTGATAGAAAGGGAGCTGAGAACCCCGTTGCAGACAACTTGTCTAGGTTAGAGAATGTTCTTGATGACCCACTACCTATTCATGGTAGCTTTCCTAATGACCAATTAGCTGTCATAAATGCTTCTCGTACTGCTCCATGGTATGCTGATTATGCTAATTACAATGTTGCTAAATTTATACCACCTAGTTTCACATACCAGCAAAAGAAAAAGCTCTTCTATGATTTAAGACATTACTTCTGGGATGACCCACACCTTTATAAAGAAGGAGTAGATGGTGTTATTAGACGTTGTGTACCTGAGCATACAGGAACATATCCTACGCAAGTGTCACTCCGAGGCTTATGGAGGACACCACGCTGGAGATAGAACTGTACATAAGGTATTGCAATCCGGTTTTTATTGGCCTACTCTCTTCAAGGATGCCCGTAAGTTTGTCTTGTCTTGTGATGAATGTCAAAGGATTGGTAATATTAGTATACGTCAAGAAATGCCTATGAATTATTCACTTGTTATTGAACCATTTGATGTTTGGGGCTTTGACTATATGGGGCCGTTTCCTTCCTCTAATGGTTGTACACATATTTTAGTTGTTGTTGATTACGTTACTAAGTGGGTAGAAGCTATTCCAACTAGTAATGCTGATCTTAACACCTCTATTAAGATGCTTAAAGAAGTTATTTTTCCGAGGTTTGGAGTCCCTAGATCTTTAATGACTAATGGTGGTTCACATTTTATTCATGGTGCCTCTCGTAAAATGCTTGCTAAGTATGACGTTAATTATAGAATTGCATCTCCTTACCACCCACAATCTAGTGGCCAGGTAGAATTGAGTAATAGAGAGCTCAAATTAATTTTGCAAAAGACTCTTAATAGATCTAGAAAGAACCAGTCCAAGAAACTTGATGATGCATTATGGGCCTATAAAACTGCATATAAGAATCCTATGGGTATGTCTCCGTATAAAATGGTTTATGGATGTCGGTGTACAAAAGTAGGGGCGCACCTTTGTACCCCTTTACTTTTGCACGGGCAGTCAGAGCCGCGCGCCACGACTACACATAGCAGGGCAAAGGAGGGAAGCCGGAGAGAAGCCGAAGCCCAACACAAGATGATCAAGGCAACGCCAAGGCCAAGAACACAAAGAAGCAGAGGGACGAAGCAGTTTCCCCCGACAAGGGGCAGTTTCCCCCGGCAAGACCCTTGCCGGGGGTAGCCTCAGCAGCCCCGGCAAGACCCTTGCCGGGGCAGCACGCCCAAACACCAACAGAGCGAGCCGCCCTTGAGCCACAGGTTCCAACCCAACTGGCTATGATTGGGCCAGGGCTCGGGAGGCACCTCTGTGGTGGCATGCAGATCTTTGTCAAGACCATAGGTATATAAGATCAAGATGAGGACCAAAAGACGGCAACCCTCGGCAGGGTCCTTGCCGAGGAAAGCCACAAGACCCCTGGCAAGATCCTTTACAGGGACGACTGCGCATCGCGGCAAGACCCTTGCCGGGCCACCCGGCAAGACCGTTGCCGAGAACGCCAGCAGGGCCACCACCAGGGCCGCACCAGCCAAGCTTCCACCGCTGTTCGCATGCAGCTACCAGCCCAACCAGCTGGGCTGGCACCTGCGTGGCAACATGCAGCTCCCAGACCAGATCAGCAAGCACATGCGTGGCGGCATGCAGATCTTCGTGAAGACCCTACCACCGCGCCACCTCAGCTGCTTGCCTGCCTACATGGCACCGCATGCATCGCTGGCCAGGGCGCGTGTCGAAGCGAGGGGGAGCGGTGACGGACAGGACGGGCCTCGCCCCCGTCCCCGATAAAGCTAGGGGACACCTAAGCAACACATTAAATGCGTCTTGTCCTGTAATACGGGCAATAAGCTCGCAATACTGTATACCTTTCCACCTCATGTGTGCCACTGTGGCAGCCCCTTTCAATTATAAAAGGAGACCCATGGCGTACTGAAGAAGGATTCGGCTCTTTGGAACGACTCAGCCATCGTAGCTAGTTGGATGGCTCAAGAACACTGAATACATCCACCAAAGCAGGACTAGGGTTTTACGCAGCCTCGCGGCCCGAACCTGGGTAAATGATCCTCGTGCTGATTACTAATCCTGCTCTTCTCGCAACCCTGCGCCCTGGCAACCGTAGTAGGGATTCTTGTGATCCCATAGGTGTCGTTTCCCACCGACATCTTTGGCGCGCCAGGTAGGGGGGCGCAATTGTGAGAATCTGGTCTAGTAGTTAGCCTACCGGTTCTTCATCGCCATGGCTCCCAAGAAGAAGACGACCACGACGATCGGCTCGTCGGGGGCCGAACGGCCCGTGCCAGTACGGGCGAGCACTGGCCCGGTCGCGGACAGGACCCGGGCCACAGTCTGCGAGCACCAGCATTGCCCTGGCAGTCAGATCCTGGCAAGCGGCACCGTTTGTGTGCCAGGCTACGGGCCGCACGCCACCATATCCAAAGATGGGGCTGGGCCCCCCGCAGGCGGCGTGGGGCCCTCCAGGAGTGTCGTTGTGCCACCCACGGGCGGCGCAACAACCTCCAAGACGCCCACGCCGGCGACCACTGCGCGCTCTTCCCATGGTGTGCGCGATGAGCAACGTCACCACACCGGTGACCCTGGACACCGCCGTGGGAAGATCCATGTGCGTCGTCCGCGGGACGAAGGAGTTCAGCATGCCCGCCGAAGTGCTGGCGAAAATGGCGCGCAGCCGCTGGGTCGTGATGGAGCTCCTTCTAACGTGGTTAGAAGTCGAAGCGCGCCACGGTCCATGCAACTGTCGCCGCCACCCACGCCAGCAGAAGCTTTGGCGCGCACGCAGCTGCTCCTCGACTTCCCTCCTGCTGCGGAGAAGCTCGACGAGTGGAGGGACACCATCCGGAGCCTCGTCGCCGTCGCCAACAAAGATGACCCGCGACCGGCGGGACCCTTAGGGCCGGTGCTCCACCGGGCCATCACATGCCAGCGCTGGGAGGACCGAGGGTGCTGCAGTCACAGTGCACTCTCCTCCTCCTCGCCAGCCGCCATGGGTGTCGGCCCGTCGTGACGACGCTTGTGATAACATCTCTATAGCGTCGTCCGACCCGCGGACCCACCGCGACTAGCACCAAGTTCTTCGAGAACGAGCTCACGAAGATGCTCGAACCACTGTCGAGCGTCGGCGTGATATGCGCCACCAGTCGGACAAGCGGGCGGGACCCGCTATGGACCACCCTGCACAGGTGGGCTCCGGGGGCTACCTTACGAGGTGGGCTGCCCGGCCTTCACCCGCGAGCTGCGGTAGTTCCAGTGGCCGTCCCATCGCACGTTCAAGCCCAACGTCGGCGAGAAGTACACTGGCAAGACCCATCTATCCGAGTTCCTCAACATCTACACCATCATGATGCAGGCTGCCGGAGCTCGCGACGACAGGTGCTTGCCAATTATTTCCCGCTGGCGCTAAAGCCCAATGTTATATCTTGGTTGATGCACTTGCCGTCGGATTCCATTTCTTCTTGATCAGATCTATGCCATGAGTTCGTTGGCGCCTTCACAGGAGGCCACCAAGCTCATGGTCAGGCCAGTGATCTGCATATCATTCCCCAAAAGGAAGGGGAAACCCTGCGCAAGTACATCCAGAGATTCAGCCGGGTGCAGTACAACATCCCCGACGTTCATCCCGCCGCCGTGATCAGTGCGTTCCATCAGAACGTGCATAACCGCAAGATGCGCGAAGAGCTGGCGATGACCAAGGTTAAGGATGTGGTCGAACTCTATGTTCTGGCCGATAGGTGCGCCCGGGCTGAAGAGGGAAGGAAGTACCCCGGCAAAGACGCCGGCGTGGAAACCGACTCTACTGATGAAGACACCGCTGCCCCGATGAAGAAGCGTCGACGTCGCAACAGGAAACGCAAGGGCAAGGCTGTGCTTGCCGTTGAAGGATCTGACGACACCGACGCTGCCAAGAAGGTCAAGGCAGACGACCCCGGCAAGGAGATTGCCGGGTGCGCCGCCTGCCGGGCTTTAGCAGCTACCGACAAGCCAGGGGGCTCCGGCAAGCAGTACTGCAAGATCCACCGCACCAAGGGCCACGACCTCCAGAACTGCCGGCAAGTCGAGCTGCTTGCTGAAAAGCAAAAGGCCGAGTATGAGAGGCGGGACAAGGAGAAAGGTCAGGACGGTGCCGAGGGATCCGGCAAGAAGCGTGGCGGCCAAGGAGGCCGCCTCGGCAAGGACAACCAGCAAGAGAGGCCCGCCACCCACCCACCCAGGTTCAAGCCATGTTACTTGCAATTTGGGTTTGTTGCACCAATTATACTGTAGGGGGTTCCCTTACAGTCTTTCAGTAAAAAAAAAGAGAGGCCCGCCCGGGGCCGTGACAAGAAGCAAGAAGACGATGATCATGACAAGGATGACGAGTCCGGCGAGCAAGAGTTTCAGAAGGCTACAGAGGCCATGTGCGTCGATGGTGGCGCCTCGCTGCATACTTCTTACCACCAGCTCAAGCAGTGGGCGCGAGAGATTACAGAAGCGGAGCCGTCGTTCGATGCTCAGAAGCCGCTAAAGTGGTCCAACATGCCCCTCATCTTTGACGCCGAGGACCACCCTGACCGCACAACCGCGGTCGGGTGTTTGCCGTTGTTGGTCTCACCAACGATACGCAACCTCAAGGTGAACAAGATGTTGGTCGACGGCGGGGCCGTCCTGAACTTGATCTCGCCCGTCGTGATCAAAAGGCTGCAAATTCTTGATGGAGACCTCGAGGAAACGGGCATGTTTCGAGGGGTCAATTCGGGGAGGAGCCAGCCAAAGGGGAAGGTCACACTGCCCTTGACGTTTGAAGGAGAGTTGAACTACAGGACGGAGAGGATCGTCTTCGACGTGGCCGAGATCCCCTTGCCCTACAACGGGATCCTCGGCCGCCCGACACTAGCCAAGTTCATGGCGGCGTCACACTACGCCTACAACGTGCTAAAGATGCCCGGGCCGTTGACCATCATCTCCGTCCCCTCCGACAAGAAGGACGCGCTAATTTGCACCGACCAACTCTATCGAGAAGCAGTTGTTGCAGCTGCCGTCAAGGCACTTGCTCCCGCCGCTGAAGGCCCGGGAGGGAAGAAGAAGCCCGGCAAGACCTCTCGCACCCACTCCGGCAAGCACACCTCGTTGATATATCTGACTATGCGTTTAGCTGTAGTCCAATGAACTGTTGTAGGAGCATGAAGAAACTGGCATACTTTATTAACAGCAAATGAAATATCTGGTCTTGTAAGTATCAAATATTGAAGTGCACCTACCAGACTTCTGTAGTTTGTGCTATCCTCTTGATTCAAGGGATCTCCTTCTATAAGTGACAAATTTTCTGAACTAGATAAGGGAGTGGGTGATGGTTTACAACCTTGCAACCCTACTTGTTTGACCAAATCAGTAGCATACTTTTCTTGAGAGATATGAAGATCATTACCATGTTTCTTGAATTCAATCCCTAAGAAAAAGTGCAAGTTGTAAGTGCATCTAGTGCCACCTCTAGTTGGTTTTGGAGTATTGACGACAACCTGGTTGAGGGACTAATGTGTTTGTGAGAATTGCAGGATAACACAGGTAGTAGTCCCTCATTAATTCGGTTTACCTACCAGAGATGACCCCCAAAAATGTATGAAGACATTGAAGACAATGGTGGTAGAAGACAATCACATCGAAGCTTGTGACTCAAGAAGACATTCACGTGAAGACTATGGAGTGCAAAGACATAGTTGTTTTGTAGTTTCCTTTTCTTCTTTGTTGAGTCATAGGAACCACCGTACTATTAAGTGGGGTCCAAGTGAACAAAGTTAGAGTGACTGAAGTGATGCTCAACCAAATCCTATGTCTTCGAGCGAATACAATGAGAGCAAATCTTATCCAGAGTTGGATGAGTCAGCTTTACTTGTAGCCCAAGTCAAGCTGCCGTGTGTGTTTGAAATCTGACCGTTGGAACACGTGTCAGTTTCTTAGTGACCCAGGGTCATTTCGGACAAATCAGGTTGGGTTGCATAGTGGCTATAAATAGCCCACTCCCTACACCATAAATTAGTGGCTGCTCAGAGTTAGTGCACGACTTTTGTCCTTTGAGAGCAACCCACCTCGAAGCTTTTGAGAGAGAGAAATCCTTGTGAGGACAAAGCCCAAAACACCTAGAGCCAAAGAGTGGTCGGCATCACTGAAGTCTTTCTGTCCGCGTGACATGAAGACTTGTTACACTTGAGGACTGTGAATCCTCCAGCCGGTTAGGTGTCGCGTTCTAAGCATCCAAGAGTCATTGTGGATCGCCGGTGAACAAAGTCTGTGAAGGTTCGGAAGTCTACCTTGAAGACTTACTAGAGTGATTGGGCGAGGACTGGGTGTCCTTAGCTCAAGGGGAATAAGGTGAAGACGTGGTCTTCTGAGTTGAATCTCAGCCTCCCTAACCAGACGTACAGTTGTCACAGCAACTGGAACTGGTCCAACAAATCCTTGTCCGCACCAAGAGACTGGTTATATCTTCTCCCTCTCTTTACTTACAGTTCATCTTCGTGAAGTCATTGTCTGCTTGCACTATCTGTTTGACTTCATTGTGTAACTCCTTGTTCTGATTGGCTTCATACTATCTTCCATCCTGATCTTTACTACCTAGTTGCTCATAGTCGTCGTGCTTTCACTTCTTTGAATACTTGACTATGGCTTGCCTAGTGTAGTCTACCTTCCGCTGCATGTTAATAGGTTCATTTCTATTGTTTGTCTTTGAAACTTCCATGTTTTGAAGACTTCCATAAAAATCGCCTATTCACCCCCCTCTAGTCGATAACAAGCATTTTCAATTGGTATCAGAGCAAGGTACTCCCTTGTTCTGTGCGATTCGGTTTAGCCACCTGGAGTTTTAGCTATGTCGACTACAGGGATAATCAAAGTCTCCGCTGCGTGCCCTGTCTTCGATGGCACTGATTACCCCTACTGGAAGAATAAGATGCGCATGCATCTTGAAGCCATTGATGTCGATCTATGGTATGTCATCAAGAACGGCGTTCTCAAGACTGGTGAAGGTGTCACCCGTGCTGATGTCAAGAAGTTCGTTCAACTGGATTCTACTGCGAAGAACATCATCTGTGGTCATCTGACCAAAGGACAGTATGGCCGTGTGAGCACTCTGGAAACTTCGAAGCTAGTCTGGGACTGGCTCTCCAAGGTCAACGAAGGCGTCTCAACCCAGAGAGATTAAAGGATTAGTGTTCTTCGCAACCTCTTCAACCGCTTCAAGAGAAGCGACAATGAGAATGTCCAGCTCATGTTTGATCGCCTCACTGACATCACAAATGATCTTCATGCTCTCGGCGCCACTGAGATCACCAAGCATGAAATCGTTAAGACACTCCTGAGATCACTTGACAGCTCGTTTGACACCCTAGCCCTGATGATTCAAGAACGCCCTGACTTCAAGACACTCGATCCGTCTGACATACTTGAGAGGCTCAACACACATGAGTTTTAGCTATCCGAGAAAAGAGATATCTATGGTCCCAACTATGGCCGAACTCGCGCTTTGAAGGCAAAAGTTGTTTCCTCATCTGAAGAGGAATCTGACTGCAGTTCTGGTGATCCTGAAGACATTGGAAAGGAGCTTGCTATGCTTGTGAAGAAGTTCCATAAGTTCACCAAGAAGAAAGGCTTCAGAAAGTCTTCACGATCCAGCTCAAGAAATGATGAAGCTTCTACTCATGACCACAAGAAAAGAACATGCCACAAGTGCAAGAAACCTGGTAATTACATCTCTGAGTGTCCGCAGTGGGACAATGAAAACAAGAATAAGAAAAAGAGCAAGGAATATGATTCTGATGACAACAAGAAGAAGAAATCCTCAAAGTCTTCTTCCAAATCCTCATCGAAGTCTTCATCACACAAGAAGAGCTCATCTGGCAAGGCTCGTGCTTTTGTTGGCAAGGAGATGGATTCAGAGGAGGAGTCTGCTTCTGAGGAGGCGGAGGTGGAGTTTGAGGAGGAGTCCGACTCTGGCGTTGCTAGTCTGGCTCTAGCTACAGCTTACGTTGCCAAGTCCATCTTCAACACTGAAGACAATGGCTCCACCACCAATGCTGATGCTAATGACAAGGACGACTCCGCTCCCACCTACTGCTTCATGGCACGTGGTGCCAAGGTAAACTCACGTGATGCTTACTTTCAAACATCAAGTGAAGATGACTCTGATTGTGAATCCAAACCCAGCTACAAAACACTTGCTAAAATTGCAACTGAACAACAAAAAGCTATGGAACATATTCAAAAACTGTTAGACAAAAGCGATGACCTGTTGGATGCGGAAATGACCCGATCTCAATCCTTAATTGAAGACATAAAAAATCTTCATGTTAAGTACGAGGAACTTGAAATTCATCATGAAACGCTCTCAACAACTCATGAAAAGCTTTCCTACGATTATCTTCAAAGGAAGCAAGAACCTGAGAAATTGAGAGCGGCTCATGAAGATCTTCAAAAGGAGAATGAGTCACTTCGCGCTCAACAGATCAGTCCCACTCAGGAAGGATTTGAACCACCATGTCTAAAATGCCTTGAGCGTGATAGCGCTACTTCTGTTGCTGAATGTTCTACTGCTGCTACTGGTGCAATATCTTCAACTGTTGATGTGGTAACTAACCCCTCTGCTAAGGATGCCACTACTGTTGCTGATGAAAATGCTAGGTTGAAGACATTGCTTGAGACAGGGATGTATAAAAGTCTCAAAGGGCATCAGACACTGTGCGATGTCCTGAAAAAGCAGATTCAGAACCGAAACCCTAGAAAAGAGGGTGTTGGGTCGAGAGGAAAATGAATGTTGATGGTTCTTACTGGAAGCCTGAGCAGTACCCCAAAACCATGTGGGTTGCTGCAAAGGGACCTTCAGTAGATCCATCCACCTTATCTGGCTTAACTTGTGCTAACCCAATTATCATTGATGAATCCTTTGATGCAAACTATAGACTGTTTAAGAATCAGAATGGTGAAGTGTTTGCCAGGTACATTGGTACTAACTGCAGGAATGGACCACCTATGAAGAAGATCTGGGTGCCCAAAAAGTGTCTGGAGAATCTTCCTGTGAATGTCATCATGACACCACAAGGGAAGAAGACAAACCCAGAGCAAAGGCTTCATATGGCCCAAAGGCTTCATACAGACACAGGACTCACCTGAGTCACCCTAACGCCAATGTTTTGCAGGGAAATCATACTCAAACTTATGAATATGAGCGCGTGTCATCAAACCGCTATGTTCACGAAACTAAGAACTTTTCTGCTTATTCATATGAGTATCATTCATCTCCTGCAAGGCTATTTGCTAGGGCTCCAAAGTCAAAGTTCTTAGATGCCGCACTTAGACTCATTGCTTCGAAGCCACCCGTGAAAATGTGGGTGGTTAAGAAAACTTAACTCTCTTTTGCAGGGAAAGGTCTCCAGCCGAAAATCAAAGGTGTCGGATGCAATTGCTTGGGACCTAAAACATCTTGTAGGGCGCAAGATAAAATGCCCAAATGGTCTTACTATGTATTTTGTTCCTGAATCGCTTGCCAATCATCCTATCAGTCCTAACCTTGATCTGAGCTTTGATAATCCTCTTGTCCGTCAAATGTTTATGCTTCACAATACTTTTGGTCAAGCCTATCCCCCTAACTGTACTGTAGGGTATGACACCAAAGTCTTCAAAATGGATCATGGACAGCGGATGCACTAATCATATGACTGGTGATCGAAGTCTTCTCATGGACTCAGCCTTACGTCCATCTGACAAGAGTCACATCACATTTGCTGACACTGGTAAAAGCAAGGTATTGGGTCTAGGTAGAGTTGCAATCTCAAAGGATCAGCACATGGATAAAGTGATGCTTGTTGAATCCCTTGGTTTCAACTTAATGTCTGTCTCAATGCTTTTGTGACTTGAACATGATTGTGATATTTGGAAAATATCGTTGCCTTGTACTAATGGAATCTGACAAGTCTCTAGTCTTTGAAGGGTATCAAAAAGATGATTTGTACATGGTAGATTTCTCAGCAGGACCACAGCTGGCCATATGTCTTTTAGCAAAAGCTTCAGAGTGCTGGCTCTGGCATCGGATGCTAGGACATGTAGGCATGAGGAATCTCTACACTCTTGCGAAGAAGAAACACGTCATAGGCATCGAGGGAGTCAAGTTAAAGAAGGATCACTTATGCGGTGCCTGCAAAGCTGGAAAGATGACTAGTGCCAAGCATCCCTCGAAGACAATCATGACGACATCTCAACCCTTCGAGCTGCTACACATGGACTTATTTGGCCCTACTCACTACTCTACTCTCACTACCGATGCTTGTCTCTATGGCTTCGTCACTGTTGATGATTATTCAAGATATACGTGGGTGCATATAATCCTCTACAAGACTGAAGTGCAGGATGTCTTCAGATGCTTCGCCAACCGTGCCATGAATAACTATGGCGTCAAGATCAAGCATATCAGAAGTGACAACGGCACAGAGTTCAAGAACACTGGCCTCAACCTTTACCTAGATACATTGGGCATCACTCATGAGTTCTCCGCTCCGTACACTCCTCAGCGGAATGGCATCGTGGAGCGCAAGAACCGAACACTCATTGAGATGGCTCGGACGATGCTTGGTAAATACAAGACCCCAAGAAAGTTCTAGCCTGAAGCCATTGATACTGCATGCCATGTCATCAGCCGTGTTTATCTTCACAAGCTTCTGAAGAAGACATCCTATGAACTCCTGACTGGTAAGAAGCCAAATGTCAGTTACTTCAGAGTATTTGGTGAAAGGTGCTGGATCAAGGATCCACATCACACTTCAAAATTTGCACCGAAAGCACATGAAAATTTTATGCTTGGTTACGGAAAGGATTCGCACTCCTACAGAGTCTTCAACCTCTTTCACTATAAAGTGGTTGAAACTATAGATGTGCACTTCGATGAGACTAACGGCTCGCAAAGAGAGCACTTGCCAAATGTACTACATGAAGATCCACCTAGTGAATCCATCAAGCTCATGGGAACTGGAGAGATCATACCTTCTGAGGCACAGGCTGAAGAGGAACTCATCATTTCTGCACCTAATCAACCTAAAGCCAATGCTCAGCCTGAAGACAATCCTCCAAATGATGACAATGATGAGCAAGAGCAAAATCTTCGTCCAGTTCATCCTCGTGTTGCAAATGAAGTACAAATTGAGAAGATAATTGATAGCATCAATGCACCAGGTGTTGGGGATATTACTACTGGCATAAACTGGCCAAGAGAGGCCGTGTTGACTTCATCAGTAGTTATCATAACTGAAGCCCAAGAAGATAGACGAAGACGCTTCAAGAAGGCCAAGGGCCCAAACCGGTTTAAGGCCTATAGACATAAACCTGTATTAGCAATGTAACTTGTACTATAAGGTAGAAAGAGCAGATACCGGGTCAGACACGTTATGAGCCGGCCTTGGGATTCTGTAAACCGACGAGCGTCAACTCATGTATATAAGAGGACGACCCGGGGGTGGTTCAGGACAACAGACAACAACTCGAGAGTCAAGCAAAGCGTATTCGCTCCCTGGTCATCGAAACCCCATCAATTCCATCACAACTAGACGTAGGCTTTTACCTTCATCGTAAGGGGTCGAACTAGTATAAAACTCTCTTGCGTCCCTTGTCCGCTTTAACCCCTTTAAGCTAACCCGTAGCGATGGCTCCATGACTAAGTCCTTTTGTGAGGACATCTGCCGTGACAAACCCACGGCAGTTGGCGCCCACCGTGGGGCTATCGCACGATGGTTTCAAGTTCTTGGAGGGCAACTTCAATGGACTCAAGGGTTACGCTGTGGGCCGTATGACCAAGAGTCGTCGCGGCAAGCTCTACATCGACGATGCAGGCTGGGGCCCCGAGGCCGGCTCAATCGAGTACGGGTACCGGGTCCCCTTTGGTGGCATACACGTTTACATTGGCAAGATCGGCGAACCGGGCCATGAGCCGGACATCTGCACCGACCTCGTCGAAACAACTCAGCGTGCGAGATCTGCCCGGGTCAAGCCTGTCATGAAGCGTGCCTTCGTGGGAGTCATCCATGGAGGGGAATACGAGGACAAATCAGAATCTGGTGGCGAGACCGTCGTTTATTCTGGCGACGAGTCATCAACCGGAGAGACTGAGTCATTATATCAGCTACAAGATGGCCGGATTGGGGGCTGTTCCGATGGCGACAGTATTCCGGACCCCTCTAGTCTGCCAAACTGGGTTTCAATCTTCATGGCCGGTACGCAGCCGACGCTCCACTCTTCGACCGCAGCAGCGATGATTTCCGGATCAGCGGCGGCGACGGCAGCCGGGGCAGGAGGCCCTATGCGACCGCCGGCTCAGGTTTTATCTGATTTATTTGATGTGTTGGCAACGCTGATGGCGGAGGCTAACCCGACGGATCGGGATGCACACAATGCGGAAATCGCAAAGGTAAAGGATCAGATTGCTCAGGCCAAAGCCGACTTAGCCGCTGAGGATACCAGGATGGCCGTAGAGTGGGCCGCTTTGGATGCACAGGCTTACCGGCTTATGCTGGATCAAAATGCGTCGCACGAAGTCCTTAAAAGGAGACACCGATCTCGTCTGCCTCCGGTTTATGATGCTAGGAACCTCTTTAATACCCCAGGAGCAGGGACCAGTAATCCGCCGGTAGCAAACCGGGCGGAGGCACCGGGAGCAGGGGGCCGGTTCAACCCCGTTTGACGGATCCGCCTCGTCAGAACAACATTGTGATGCAGCCTGTCCCAACGCCACCAGGTCATTATTCTACTCTGATGGACAATCTTGTCGCTGTCGCTTCACGGCTTGCGGCCATCCCGATCGAAGGCGATTCTCCAACGGCGGTTGAGACGCGTCGGGTTAAGGAGCTTCTTCAAAAGGCTTTGGTTCAGCAAGAGGCTTATTCATATAGTCGCGATCGGATTCATTCCACTCCCCGTCCAAGATGGAGTTATAGCAGGCGTATGGATGAACCGGCAGTGTCAAGCAACGCGCGGAACCGTGATCCGCCCCACGGCAACAACCCGACGGGTGATGCTCAGGAGGTGGTGGACCGGGCTCGAGCACGCAGAGGCCGAGTTAGCGGCACAACATGAAGCCCGTCAGCTTACTCCGGTCCGTCCAACCACATCAGTGGAACCGGGGGTTACTTCTATTTCTTTGGGAGTGCCGTGTCTTGTCCCAGCACTATGCAATGTGTGCCTGCCAAAGGATTTCAAGGGCCCACGCAAGGTGCCGAATTACACCGCCGATTTATCTCCAGAGATATGGGTTGAAAGCTATGAGATGGCCACAGAGATGCTAGACGTGGATGATGCGGCGTGTGCGAAGTACTTCACCATGATGCTAGAAGGGACGGCCCGTACTTGGTTAAAGAGTCTACCGGCTAACTCTATCAAATCATGGGCCGAGTTGAGAGCCCGGTTTATCCAGAATTTTAAGGATACATGCAAGCAGCCTATGTCGATTGTGGACTTAGCTGCCTGTGTCCAGGAGGAAGGAGAGTCAACAACCCGGTGGGTGCGTCGGGTTTCGAAAAATTAGCATTCATCAGACCGCATCAACGCTGATACCGCAGTTCTGACATTGGAAGGCAATTGCCGGTTTGAACCTCTGAAGTTGAAGTTGGGACGGCTGAAACGCCATTGCAATGACATGGGAACCCTCATGGCTGCTTTAGTGAAGTATGCCGAATCTGATAGTACCAAGGATCCCGAGTCTGATGATGATAGGACAGGGAAGGGAAAAAAGAGCGGCAACGCTAAGGGACAACACCACAACCCGGCGGGTCATGGAAATGGCGGCAAGCGTAAAGCGGGTCACAACTTGGACTTTGTGGCTAATACCAGCGCGCAGGACAAGGGCCAGCGACGTAAGGGTAAACTGCCCCAGCGCGATGGAGCACCGAGCCCTAACCCGGACCGTCTGTCTTATTTGTTGAACCGGCCGTGCCCGAAACATGGGACGAAGGAGATTCCGTCCACACATCTCTGGAAAGATTGCTACATCATGCAAGAGTTTAAAAATTCTAACTCTTTCCGGTATGATAATGGGCTAGGTGGCGGTTCGGGCCACGGGTCTCATGGGCCGGGTTATGGTGGAGGAAATTCCGGTTCAGGATTCCATGGTAATCAGGGTAGACATAATAATCAAGGTAGCCAGGGCAACCAAGGTGGCTACAATAATCAGGGCAATCAGCAACAGCAGCAGGAGTCGGGTTACCAGAGCAACCCGAAGCAGTTAAATAGTGGGCAATATCATGTCTTCACCACTAGCTTAGACAAGCGTGACCAAAAGCTTCATAAGAGGGCAGTGAACTCCGTTGAACCGGCGGTGCCCCGTTATTTGCGTTGGTCTGAGCAGCCAATCTTATGGAGTAGAGAAGATCATCCACCCGGGTTGACAATCCGGGTCATCTGGCATTGGTGGTGGCACCTCAAGTGGGAGGTTATAAGTTCACCAAGGTACTCATGGATGGAGGAAGCGGTATCAATATCCTTTATTATGAAACTTTTCGTCGCATGGGTTTAACAGATAAAAATCTTAAACCGTCCAATACGGTGTTCCATGGTGTGGTACCTGGTAAATCGGCATATCCTGTTGGTAAGATAGCTGTGGAGGTGGCTTTCGGAGATGAGCATGAATCGAGATCAGAAACTTTGACCTTTGAGGTGGTGAAAATCAGAAGTCCGTATCATGCCTTGTTTGGACGGCCGGCTTATGCTAAATTTATGGCACGACCTTGCTATGTTTATCTGCAGCTCAAGATGCCAGGTCACAAGGGAACTATAACCGTACATGGGAGCCGCAAGATTGCTCTGGAGTGTGAAGAAGGTGATGCGGCTTATGCTGAGTCGGTTTGTGCCACAAAAGAGTTAAAGTTTTACAAAGATAATGTTGATCCGGCAGATATGACTTCGTTGAAGAAGCCGACTACAGAGCATGATCCAGCCTTGAAGTTTAAATCGGCTGATGAGACTAAGCTTGTTGACTTCGTGCCTGGCGATTCGTCCAAGCAGTTCAGCATCAGCGCTAACTTGGATCCGAAATAGGAAAGCACGCTCATCGAGTTCATCCATGAGAATCGGGACATCTTTGCGTGGAAGCCTTCTGACATGCCAGGTGTACCGAGAGAACTCGCTGAGCACACTCTTAATGTTGATCCTAAGTATAAACCGGTCAAGCATTTTCTCCGAATGAAGAAAGACGCAAGGCTATTGGAGAAGAAGTGGACAGGCTCTTGGTGGCTGGATTTATAGTTGAAGTTTTTCATCCTGAGTGATTGGCTAATCCGGTGCTGGTCCTTAAGAAGAACGGCACTTGGCTATGTGTGTGGACTACACAGATCTTAACAAAGCTTGTCCAGCAGATCCCTTTGCCCTCCCCGTATTGATCAAATTATTGATGCTACGGCGGGTTGCGAGCGTTTAAGCTTCTTGGATGCATATTCTGGTTATAATCAGATCAAGATGGCAGTTAAGGACCAGGAGAAGACGGCCTTCATAAGCCCCTTTGGAGCCTTCTGCTATGTGTCCATGCCCTTTGGGCTCAAGAGTGCCCAGGCGACTTATCAACGGTGTGCGCAGAATTGCCTTCATAAACAAATCGGCCGTAATCACGCCTATGTGGGTGGTATTTTCTACCTCTTGAGCACTGCGTTGGATTTCCCTGAAGAGGAGAGGATGATGCAGCAAAGTAGCGTAAGTATTTCCCTCAGTTTTTGAGAACCAAGGTATCAATCCAGTAGGAGGCTACGCGCGAGTACCTCGTACCTACACAAAACAATAGCTCAACGCAACCAACGCGATTAGGGGTTGTCAATCCCTTCACGGTCTCTTACGGGAGTGAGATCTGATAGAGATGATAGATAATATTTTTGGTATTTTTGGTATAGAGATGCAAAGTGAAAAGTAAAAGGCAAAGTAAAAGCAAAGCAATAATAAAGTGATGGAGATTGATATGATGAGAATAGATCCGGGGGCCATAGATTTCACTAGTGGCTTCTCTCAAGAGCATAAGTATTCTACGGTGGGTGAACAAATTACTGTTGAGCAATTGACATAATTGAGCATAGTTATGAGAATATCTAGGTATGATCATGTATATAGGCATCACGTCCGAGACAAGTAGACCGACTCCTGCCTGCATCTACTACTATTACTCCACTCAACGACCGCTATCTAGCATGCATCTAGAGTATTAAGTTAAAAACAGAGTAACGCCTTAAGCAAGATGACATGATGTAGAGGGATAGTTTCATGCAATATGATAAAAACCCCATCTTGTTATCCTCGATGGCAACAATACAATACATGCCTTGCTGCCCCTTCTGTCACTGGGAAAGGACACCGCAAGATTGAAACCAAAGCTAAGCACTTCTCCCATTGCAAGAATAGGACAAACCAAACTGATAATTCGAAGAGACTTGCAAAGATAACCAATCATACATAAAAGAATTCAGAGAAGATTCAAATATTATTCATAGATAGACTTGATCATAAACCCACAATTCATCGGTATCAACAAACACACCGCAAAAAGAAGATTACATCGAATAGATCTCCATGAGAGAGGGGGAGAACATTGTATTGAGATCCAAAAGGAGAGAAGAAGCCATCTAGCTACTAACTATGGACCCGAAGGTCTGAGGTATACTACTCACACTTCATCGGAGGGGCTAGGATGATGTAGAAGCCCTTCGTGATGATGGCCCTCTCCGGCGGAGCTCCAGAACAGGCCCCAAGATGGGATCTCGTGGATACAGAAAGTTGCGGTGGTGGAATTAGGTTTTTGGCTCCGTATCTGATCGTTTGGGGGTACGTAGGTATATATAGGAGGAAGGAGTACGTTGGTGGAGCTTCGAGGGCCCACGAGGCAGGGGGCACACTCTACACCCTCGTGAACGCCTCGTGGCTTTCTTGACGGAGGGTCCAAGTCTCCTGGGTCTTATCTGATGAGAAAATCACGTTCCCGAAGGTTTCATTCCGTTTGGACTCCGTTTGATATTCTGTTTCTCCCGAACACTGAAATAGGCAAAAAAACAGCAATTCTGGGTTGGGCCTCCGGTTAATAGGTTAGTCCCAAAAATAATATAAAAGTGGAAAATAAAGCCCAATATAGTCCAAAACAATAGATAATATAGCATGGAGCAATAAAAAATTATAGATACGTTGGAGACGTATCAATATTGTGATGAAATCAAGGAAGAAGGAAACATTGATTGATGACTTGAAGGAAACCTTTGATAACCTGCGGGTTTACAAGATGATGCTTAATCCGGCCAAGTGCGTTTTTGGTGTACCGGCAGGCAAGCTCTTGGGCTTTTTGGTGTCTAACAGGGGCATTGAAGCTAATCCGGAAAAGATCAAGGACATCACCTCCTTGGCTAAACTGAAGTGTATCAATGACGTTCAACGCTTGGCAGGCTGGATTGCCGCATTGAGCCGGTTTATCAGCCGCCTCGGCGAGAAGGCCATTCCTTTGTATCAGATGCTGAAGGAAACGAATAACTTCGTCTGGAGCTCTGCCGCAGATGAAGCGTTTGAGGACTTAAAGCAGCAGTTGGCTAACCCGCCGGTTCTTGCTGCTCCGGTTGACAAAGAGCCATTGTTGCTATATGTGGCAGCTAATGCTCGAGCAGTCAGTGTGGCTATTGTGGTGGAGCGCAAGGAGGCAAGAAAGTAATATCCGGTTCAGCGTCCGGTTTATCATGTCAGCGAGGTACTTATTGAGTTCAAGCAGAGGTGCCCGCACTGCCAGAAGCTGGTATATGGGGTTTCATGGCAAGCCAGAAGCTTAAGCAATATTTCCAAGGTCATCCCATCACGGTGGTTAGTTCTGCTCCTTTGGGAGATATAATCCAAAACAGGGAAGCAACTGGCCGGATTGCCAAGTGGGCTATCGAGCTCGGGCCTCATGGGTTGAAATACATACCCCGAACGGCGATCAAATCTCAGGCACTTGTGGATTTCATCAATGATTGGACGGAGTTACAAGCACCAGAAGAGAAGCCGGATCACACTTATTGGACTATTCATTTTGATGGGTCCAGGCAATTGGAGGGCTCGGGGGCTGGAGTCGTATTAACTTCCCCGCGAGGTGATAAGTTTTGTTATGTTATCCGTTTAATGTTCCCTTGCACTAACAATGCAGCTGAATATGAGGCCTTACTCCATGGTCTTCGGATGGCTAAGGAGATGAACCTCAGCTGAGTTAAGTGCTTCGGTGACTCGGACCTGGTAGCTCAACAAGTGTCTGGCACTTGGGATTCCAAAGACCCACACATGGCAGCATATCGTCATGAGGTGGATATTGTTGCATGTCACTTTAAAGGTTATCAGGTGGATCATGTGGACCGGCGGAAGAACGAAGCGGCGGACGCTTTAAGCCTCCCGGGTTCCCAACGTAAACCGGTTCCGCCTAACGTCTTCTTGGACGTTCTGCATAATCCGTCCGTCAAGCTCCCTGGTGAAGAGAATTTGGCTATTCCTGATCCGGAATCTCAGTTGGTGGCAGCTCTTCATGTTATCCCGGATTGGATGATTCCTTATTTGGCGTATATGAACCATGGCGACTTACCAGAGGATGAGACTTTGGCCAGGCAGATAATCCGGTGGTCCAAGTCCATGACCATTATCAATGGAGAATTGCATCATTGCAGTGTGACAGGGGCGTTTCAATGTTGTGTGTCTCCTGAAGAAGGCTGTGAAATTTTGCGTGAGATCCACGAAGGAGACTGTGGTCACCACGCCAGTTCAAAATCTTTGGTGGCCAAGGCGTTTCATCACGGCTTCTATTGGTTGACAGATCATGCTGATGCCGAGGACTTGGTCAGACGATGTGATGGCTGTCAGAAGTTCTCATGGCGTGCTCATGTACCGGCTCAAGAATTGAGGTTGATTCCAATCACTTGGCCATTTGCAACTTGGGGCTGGATATGGTTGGGCCTTTCAAGAGGTCCAAGGACAAGAAGACCCACCTTTTGGTGGCGGTTGATAAGTTCACAAAGTGGGTGGAGGCAGAGCCAATCAGTAAGTGTGATGCGGTCACGGCGGTTCCATTCATCAAAAAGGTGATCTTCTGGTTTGGTTTTCCACACAGCATTATAACAGACAATGGTACCAATCTATCAAAGGGTGCCATGAAGGAGTTCTGTCAATGTGAGCACATCCGGCTTGACGTGTCATCAGTGGCTCACCCATAGTCCAATGGTCAAGCGGAGAGGGCCAATCAAGAGATCTTGAGAGGCATTAAACCCTGGCTTATGGTTCCTTTACAACGGATGCCGAGTTGTTGGGTTGAGGAATTACCTTCTGTGTTATGGAGCATCAATACCACACCCAATAGATCGACTGGATATACACCGTTCTTCATGGTTTACGGAGCGGAAGCAGTTCTTCCCAGTGACATCCATCATGACTCACCTCGTGTAGCGGCATATGTTGAAGCTGACAACGAGAAGGCATGACAGGAAGCTCTTGATGTGTTACATGAGGAACGTGACATAGCGGCAGCCCGCTCAGCGATTTATCAGCAAGATCTGCGTCGTTATCACAGTCGCCGGGTTAGAACCAGAACCTTTCAAGAAGGAGATTTGGTGCTTCGACTCATTCAGGATCAGACGGATATGCACAAGTTATCCCCCCATTGGAAAGGACCCTTTGTGGTCAGCAAGAATCTGCACAACGGGTCATACTACCTAATCGATGTTCGAGAGCGCAAAGACTCACGTAAATCGGAGGAGGAGACCAACCGGCCGTGGAATATTGCTCATCTTTGGCCCTACTATACTTGAGCTATAGGCTCTGCTTATGTACATATTATGACAATGTATATATTATGATCAATACAATAAACCGGAACCTCAGCTAAAGCGGGGTATCCTTGTTGTTTTCCATCATGTGTGGTTACATGGAGCTTCTATTTCTAAAACGGCGTCCGGTTTACCCCTTGATTTAGCTTTTCAAAGCTTTATATCACATCACTTGAAGGCTTGGTCGTATCCGAACCATAGCTACACCTCTTGATCGGCGCAATGCCACAACATCACTTGGGGGCTTGGTCGTATCCGAACCATAGCTACACCTCTTGATCGGCTCAACGCCAAAATCGGGGCCAAAGAGAGTGTTGTCAAAAAACAGCAACTCAAACATAGGCACCCACTGAGCACTGCTCAAAACGTTACTTGGGGATTCTTTGCTATCGCAATTAACTTAGAATCAACGCTTGTAATTGGGCTATCAAGCCATGGCTTGGAAGCCTGGTGTATACACCTAAAACCCCGGGTTAACCTGCCTCTTTAAGTAAGTCACGCCGCCCAGGTAAACCTGGTATGACCCTTCGAACTTTGACAAGTTACTCTAAAATACAGACCCTGAACTTGTCAAGTTAAAACAACGATTGGTTAAGGATTGCGGACCATCTTAAAAGGCTTTGCAAAAATGGTTTAACTCAGTGGCCTGGCAACCCATGAAAAGCCTCAAATTTGGGGCCTGGCAGCCCGTGAAAAGCCTCGACTACAACGGTTTTATTTGCCGATTGAGTTTTGCTCTCTTTTTGATAAGATTTATGATGTTTGTTAAACCGGCATTATCAACCCGGACAGACTGACAATTATAAATTGGCAGTACATGATCAAATCATAATCCGGAGACTATTAGCCCGGTCTGGTTTTGAATCAAAATCTCAGTATGGAGTACACCGGCATTTATCATAACCCGGAACGGTTTATATTATAAACCGGCCTTATATAAACAGGAGTTGTTTCTCCTCCGAGAGATTGGGTTATAAACCCCGCTACAAGGTTGGTCAGCCAACATCATGCCTAAAGGTTGCAGGTATTATATGTTTCCATATTAGGTTATATTTCGCAACCTAGGTTGTAATCCTTGTTCATACATTTATATGGGTATCATGACCCGCCCGACGGTAAACCACCGGGGCACTTTGAGCTTTTTATCTGCAGGAACAACTTAAATAAATGGCTATGGATTATGAATATCGTATCTTAAACATGTCGGATTAAGCAAGCATCAGTTGTAGATAAATATGCATGAATGCATACCAGACCAAGTATTTTAACTAGCCTATTACAAGACGTTCCAGTGCCCAAAAGGATAATTGTTTTCTCAAATACATGTCGCAGCATGAAGAAGACTAAAACCGGCCTCCAGTTCATGATTGGTCACCGGCTTGGCCTGACGGTTGAGGATCATCCCGCGCCGGTTCATCTTCCTCTTCTCTACCCAGTGGCTGGAAATCAACAGTTGCCCAGTCGATCCCAGTTAGGTCTTGGAATACAGCTTCATCACTTATCAGCGTGGACGGTTCAATGTCAGGGGCATAAGTGTGCTTACGGATTGGCGAGATAGGATTTTGGACTTCGGGAATTGGTGCAACAACCCGCTTGTTCTTGTCATCATAGCTGGCTTGATAGTATGACAGGTCCGCTTCTTCAACCAGTTGACAAGCCAATGGGCGTACTTCCCGGTTTATGATCTGGAGATCATCTTCGCCAAATTCTGTTCCGTCTTCCTTCAAATTGGGATAACATTGGGCCGCTTCAACTGGATCAAAGTCAGGTACCTATGCTTTTGCCTGGATCAGTGCGGCCAAAGCGCCCATTCTAGCAGCAGACTTTTTTAGCTCGTCAACCCGGGCAGGAAGCATAGATAACCTTGCTAAAGTATCCTTGATCAAGGTGGGAGGCGGATTGTTGTGTGAAGCAGTATATATGATCCGCTGCGCGCCGGTATACAGCTGCTCTATCAGAGTATAAGCTGCTTTCAGTTTCTTGTGAACATCAGATCCCAAGTGGCTAATACGACTTCCTGTATCATCATAAAGATTAGTAAACTAGCAAATACATGAAAGGATATATTGAAATCAGGAATCAAGGATGCTTACCAGACACAGCTGCAGTCATGGCATGAACCTGCCGCTTTACGCTGGTCAGTTCATCAACCACCGGTTTAAGAGCGGCTTATGCTTTCTCAGCCCTTTTGATCAACTCGGATTTTTCACTCTCCCAATCCGTCCGCTCTTTGTTGAAGCCTTCTTTCAGTTTCTCCATAGCGCCTAGAGCGCTGGTCAATTCTTCCTTCGCCTTGGAGGTTTCATCTTGTTGCAATTTAAGGTTCTCCTGCAGATCAGTGGTTTGACTCTCTTTCTTGCTCAGCTCAGCCTACAAAGAGACAGTTATATGATGAGGTGACAATACATACTTGAAGTACCAAGCACATAACAAGTTATGCCCTCGGTACTTGGGGGCTAATGCGTATTTTCTCTTCACCATACATTTTCTACAAGTCCCAAGCATAATACAAGCATTCAACTTGGAACTTGGGGGCTAATGGATATTTTCTCAAAGAATACTGATACGGGAGGTTCTTCTACAAAGTCCTGGTTCATCTTTATAAAGTTAAACCGACACTTGGGGGCTACTTCAGTGAAGTTCAGATGCATTGTTGCAAAGCATAAAGTTTTTTACTAAGTCCCGGTTTAGATTGATATCTTAAACCGTCACTTGGGGGCTACTGGAGTTGATAAGCTGCAGTTAAGAAATAAGGGGGCAATACTTATGAAATTACCTCATATCGTTCCTTCATCATATTTACCAAGCCGGCTTCATAATCACGACTGGTATATAGACGGTTCAGATAACCGGAATGAAGGTCTTGAGCGTTCAGATGGGCGTAAGTGGACAGATCGGCATTCCATTTGCCTTTGCCAATTGCAGAAAATTCCTCTTTGGCGGTATGCTTCGACAAAGCGACAGGATTTACTGGATCAGTATGGCCAATGCCAGTAATTAGAACATCATCATCCTTCTCCTCAGCAGTTTGTACTGGAGTTGCTGGTTTGTCAGTATCTTTTTCTAGACTGACCGGTTTGTCAGTCCGGATAGGGCTTGTTGGCTGGTCGGCATGGCCAGTGGTGTCAATTTCTGCCTGCTCAGCAACGAAGTCATGATCTTGAGGCGGTGGGTCATTCAACATATCATCAATGTTGGCCTCTTCAGGATCTGGAGTCTTCTCCGGATTAACAGCCACGTCTTCATCAGCCGGGGTGTTCAACCGAGCCTTCTTGCTTGGTCTGGGCTTAGCACTGAGAAAGTAAGAAAGCTGGAGGTCAGAATAATGTATAAAATGCATGTTAAGGGTAAAGACAAGTATATAACTCACCCAAGAACCGTTTTGAGTGGTGGAAGTTTGGTGGCTGACGACTCACCAGAGGATGAATGAGAAGTGCCCTGATAATTTGAGTCAGACGGATTAAGAGGTTGACGAAAACAATCCGCTTTGGGGCATGAAGTGTCAAGGGAATAAGAGACCTCTGATCGGCGTTTCCGAACCAGACTGTTCGGTAAACCGGCGGAGGTAACTACCTGGCCACTATGCCGGGTTGTGCGGCGAGCCTCGTGTTGTTGTGTCTTCACAAGATAGTTCGGATCCAAGTAAGCAATAGGATGAGAAAATTTAACTTTCCGGTTTGCTCGATGGGTTTTTAGTGATGGCAAAGGGTTTGAATCGGAGGAAAGAACGATTACCTCTACAGCATTGGCGTGACTGACTTCAGCGTCATCCTGACAATAATCATCATCAATAAGGCGTATGAAAAATGAACCAAGTGAGTCAAGTTCTACCTCTAGTTCCAGATTACCCACATCATCATCAGGTGGTGGATCGAAAGATGCTGTGGTCCTTCTCTTGGCAGATTTTTTTCACAACTTTGGGTTTTTGGACGGGTTGGCTTCACCGGTTTGTCTTGCGGGGGTTTCTTGTTCCAGAACGGATCATCGCCCTGTCAAGAAAATAATCACACTTTCAGAGAATATCGGGACAGAAGCAATTTCAGATAAACAGATTATATGATTCTTACAGCTAGCGGTTTGTTGGTGGTGCAGAAAGGGAGTAGTCCGGTTTGAGCACAAACAGCCTCCGATTCCTTCAACATCTTTTCTACAGCTTCAGTGACTTCGTCATCTGTAAGCTGAATGTCAATGTGCCACTGAGCATCCTTCAAATTCCCTGTATACTCACACATCAAACCGGGGCGCCGGCTTAAGGGCAAAACGCTCCAGCTTATCCAGGAGCGTGCAAGATCAACTCCTGTCAAACCGTTTGCCATAAAGGCCCTAAGCTTTGATAGTTGAGGAGCATATTTGGCCCTTTCTTTGGCGGTCAGCCTTTGAGGAAGAGGATGTGTGTTGCTCAGACGTTCATGACGGTAACCCGACAAGGGGGTTTTGTCAGCGGGATACGTGTCCTTGCAATAAAACCAGGTCTGGTTCCACTCTTTGGGGTGACTGTGGAGACTGGGATGAGGAAAGGTGACTTCTTTTCTTTTCTGGACCGCCATTCCACCCAATTCTGTGTTGGGTCCGTCTTTGAATTCTATGCGACGGTTTAGGTGGAAGAAATCCCTGAACAGTTCTACCGTAGGTTCCTCTTGAAGGTAAACCTCACAAAAAACTTGGAAGTGGCAGATGTTGGTCACAGAGTTAGGACCGATGTCTTGTGGGCGCAGTTGAAAGCTGGCTAGTACATCCCGGAAATTTTTTGAACCGGGAGGGCTGAAACCCCGACCCAAGTGATCAGCAAATACAACAACCTCTCCGTCCTTGGGTGCAGGAGGACATTCCAGGCCAGGGACCCTCTAGTGAATGATATCTTTCTTGGTTAAAGCGCCTGTTTTGACAAGGTTGTTTAGCTGTTCTTCAGTCACTCGAGAAGGGATCCAATTGCATTCATAAACTTGCTTGGCCATGGCAATGAATGATCTACAACATGATAATTACCGGTTTAAGATTTGCGGTGGACAGCTATGCGGCGGTACAAGGATGTAAGCATGTTGTTAAACTGGAGTTGGTTAATCATAAACCGGAATTTACTAAACAAAGGCTATAAGTTGAAGTATATTGGCGGTTCAACAAGGGGACTAATGGTATATACGGGTTATCATCTTTCGAAAAGTTAAACCACCTAGTCTGACATTGAAGATACAAGTCTACAGATGTATAAGTGAAGGAAAACAGATTTCACAAGTTGGTATTACAATTTTGGATCTGCTGCATATCAGAAAAGGAAAATATATTCAGACCTAAGAAGTAGTATCGAAACAGTGGATGAAGGTTCAGATGGGATCTCCTATTTTAACGAGGTGCATTAAATGGAAAAGAAGGGCTATGGCTATCATTGAACAGGATGAATATCAAGGTCTGGATCAAAACCCTATTATACAAGCAATGAACACCGATGAACATCGAAGAACACCGAAACCCTAGAACAGATCAATGGTGGAAGAACAGAGAGCATACCAGTGCTGACGAGAGAGCGGAGAAGCACCGCAGTTCTCTGGTGCATTTAGGGTGATGCCGCGGCTAGAGTTGAAGCAGAGGTGACGGTCGACGGTGGCGGCGGAGCTCCAGAGGTTGAGCAACATGAGGAAGACGATGACGCGAAGAGGCACAAGGGGGAAAAGTGAAAAGACCCCTCAGCCCTATTTATAAAGGCAAGGGATAAGTGTCAGGTGCGAAAATCGAGGAGCCAGAAATTTGGAAATAAGGCGGAGCTGTCGCCTCGATTGTCGGAGCCCCATTAATGAAGATGGGTTATACACAATTTTTAATAACAGATGATGTCACGGCGGTTTACCACGGTCCGGGAAGATGACGTCACGGCAGTTTACAAAATTATGAGAAGATGTTGAAGACAAAGTTTTATTAAGTACTGAGGATTGACATGAACCTGTTCAAATCAATCTAGGGCCTAATGTTGGGGATATTACTACTGGGCGTAAACCGGCCAAGAGAGGCCGGGTTGACTTCATGAGTAGTTATCATATCTGAAGCCCAAGAAGACAAACGAAGACGCCTCAAGAAGGCCCAGGGCCCAAACCGGTTTAAGGCCTATAGACATAAACCGGTATTAGCAATGTAACTTGTACTATAAGGTAGAAAGAGCAGATACCGGGTCAGACACGTTATGAGCTGGCCTCGGGATTCTGTAAACCGACGGGCGTCAACTCATGTATATAAGAGGACGACCCGACGGCGGTTCAGGACAACAGACAACAACTCGAGACTCAGGCAAAGCGTATTCGCTCCCTGGTCATCGAAACCCCATCAATTCCATCACAACTAGACATAGGCTTTTACCTTCATTGAAAGGGGCCGAACTAGTATAAAACTCTCTTGCGCCCCTTGTCCGCTTTAACCCCTTGAAGCTAACCCGTAGCGATGGCTCCACGACTAAGTCCTTTTGTGAGGACATTTGCCGTGACAAACCCACGACACCAGGTCCACTCACTCGTTCAAGAGCAACACAGCTAGCAAATTTCTGTGGGAACTTTGCATTTGTCTCAATATCAAAACCCAAGAAAGTTGCGGAAGCCTTCATGGAACCTGAATGGATTCAAGCAATGCAAGAATAGCTTCAACAGTTCAAGATGAACAATGTGTGGGAACTAGTCAAGCGTCCTGACCCTCGCAAGCACAACATAATAGGCACCAAATGGATATATCACAACAAACAAGATGAGCATGGTCAAGTTGTTAGAAACAAGGCTCGTCTCGTTGCTCAAGGATACACTCAAGTTGAAGGGATTGACTTTGATGAAATGTTTGCTCCTGTGGCTAGGCTTGAAGCCATTTGCATACTGCCAGCCTACGCAAATCATCAGAACATCCTTCTATATCAAATGGATGTGAAGAGTACTTTCCTCAATGGCAAGGTTGAAGAAGTGTATGTTGCACAACCACCTGGCTTTGAATATCCAAAACATCCTGATATGGTATACAAGCTTAACAAGGCATTGTATGGCCTCAAACAAGCCCCTCGCGCTTGGTATGACACACTCAAATACTTCCTGAAGAGCAAAGGCTTCAAACCTGGTTCCCTGGATCCCACACTCTTCATGAAGACATGTGACGGTGAACTGTTTGTATGCCAAATATATGTGGATGACATTATCTTCGGCTGCACTAACCAGAAATACAGTGATGAGTTTGGACACATGATGCAAGAGCAATATCAGATGTCCATGATGGGTGAGCTGAAGTTCTTCCTTGGTCTTCAAATTCGTCAGCAGAGCAACGACATCTTCATATCTCAAGAGAAATACCTCAAAGACTGCCTGAAGAAGTTTGGAATGCAAGACTGCAAAGGTTACACGACGCCAATGCCAACTAAAAGTCATCTGGGTCCTGACGCCAATGGTAAAGAGTTCGATCAAAAGGTATACCGCTCCATGATTGGTTCTTTACTTTATTTATGTGCATCTAGGCTAGATATCATGCTTAGTGTTTGCATGTGTGCCCGATTCCAAGCGGTACCAAAGGGATCGCATCACTTAGCTGTGAAGCGAATTCTTCGATATTTGGCTTACACCCCAACACTAGGATTATGGTATCCAAAGGGCTCAGAGTTTGATCTAGTTGGATTCTCGGATGCTGATTATGCTGGTGACAAGGTGGATTGCAAGTCTACATTAGGCACATGTCACCTTTTGGGACGATCACTTTGTCGGATTTCGGGTTCCGGCAGACCCTTGAGGTTCGAACACTGGGGTGCGCGCGGAGATCTCTCCCCTACCGATCTACGTCTGATCCTCTCATGCGAACTGAGATGAAAACGATGAACAACACAAGGGACACGGGGTTTATACTGGTTCGGACCACCGTTGTGGTGTAATACCCTACTCCAGTGTGTGGTGTGGTGGATTGCCTCAGGGGCTGATGATGAACAGTACAAAGGAAGAACATCCTCGCGAGAGGTGTTCTTTAGCTGGTGCGGTTGTTCTACTTAGCCTACACTGGGTTTCACCTTGCTCTTCTCCTCTTCTTTCCCTAGCTATCCTTGCCTCTCGACCAGATGCCTCCACTCTGTGGTGGCTATCTCTATTTATAGAGTCCCTGGGCCTCTCCCCGAAATAATGAGCGGGAAGGGCGCCAATAGTTGGCCATTTTGAAGGGGAACATCTAGTACAAGTTATCCTGACCAAAGGTGGTCTTCGGCTGCCAAAAGCTCTGGTGGTCACGCCGTCTTGGGCTCCACGGTGACCTCCGTTCGGCCGCCTGGCTGGTCTTGGTCTCGTTGCACTGGAATGGTAACCTTTGCCTGATTCCTTGGCCTGGGCTTGCCTCCTTTGCACCAAGGGGAAACAAGGACTCTGCGCAGGCCGGCGCCCGCCTGGTGCCCGCCTGGCCTTGATCGTCATGGCTTGCGTCACTGGATCCTCGCGAGGTACCCTTGCATTAATCTCTCCGCCTCCTCGCGAGCCTGCCTGATGAGGCCGCTCCTGAGGAAGCTCTCCGTCGTCCGCCCCGCGAGGCTTGGCCCCTCGCGAGGGTCTTGAGCTTGTGTTGATGAAGATGGGCCACGCTGGGCCCCCACTTGAGCCATGCCGCAGGCCGCAGGCAGGCAAGTCTGGGGACCCCCGTTCCCAGAACGTCGACAGTAGCCCCCCGGCCCAAGGTGCGCGCGGGCTTGGCTTAGCAAAGAAGCGAAGGGGCAAGCGCGAAGCGCCGCGGGCCCTAACAGCCTGCGGCCTTGGGCGCTGCGTGGCGGTTGATTGGACGTGGGCGTCTGCGCTTCCCACGACGCCTTGTTACTTGCCCGGCTAAGCGGACCCGTAGCTGCACACAGTTGTTCCTTCCCTGGCAGCCCGCTCGCCTCCTACTTTTCCTTCTTCTCTCAGCTCCAACCTCCGCCGCCAATCCGGCCCGAGCTCCCCCCCGCTCCCCAACGCCATGGCGCCGGCAAAGAAAGGAAAGGGGAAGAAGCCCGCGCCTTTGCCCTGCGCGCCTCCAGCGGTGGCTCCCGCCGTCGATCGGTCAATCATACTCAGCCTGGAAGCCTTGGACAAGGTCCGCTCCGCCCTTGCTTCCATCTTCAACGAGTGTGGTCGGACCACAGTTTGGCCCGCATCCCGCACCTTTCTCGCTAGGACCGTCACGGAGGTCCGATTCTTCGCCGATGCCCTGTGGGCGGGTCTGGTTCCCCCCTTTTCTGCTTTCTTCAATGCTGTGCTCTCCCATTATCAGATCCACATGATGCATCTCGGGCCGGAGTCCATTACCCTTTTGGGTGTCTTTGCTTTCGTGTGCGAGGCGATGGTAGGCATCCCTCCTTCCGTTGCCCTGTTGTGCCACTTCATTTCTTTGCGCCTGAGCAATCCTACTCAATGCTCAGGGTGCATAAGCTTCTTCGCCGTGCCTGAGACGGCTGCTTCAGGGATTGACTTTGGCCTTCCGCCTTCTCAGGCCGGGTTGAGAGAGCGATGGTTGTACATGGACGTCGGGTGCCCAGCCCCCTGTTCTCGCACCCGACCTTGCCTGTTGTTCCCAACCCAGGCTGGGGTCACGAACCGCTCGCGAGCCCCCGACTCGCTTTCGTCTGGCATCGCTTCGAAGGTTTGAGGGCGCACAATGTGACAGCGCCCAAGGTGGTGAGGGAGTTCCTTCTGTGCCGTGTTGCTCCTCTCCAGCGCCACTCTCGCCGGATGTGGGACTTTGCTGGGCGCGGAGACCACATGCGGCTTCAGGAGGAGGACTTGGCACCCGAAGTGCTTCGGACGGTGCTCCAGGTCTTGGCTGGTGATCCTTCCCCAGGCAGCCTACGGAGCGGTGGCGTCCTTCTGTACCTTTGTTCCGGCAGGGCTGATTTCGTGAGGCAGATGCCAGCTTCGACGAGTGGGGGTTGCGCGCAGCTGGCCTCATGGGGCCACGCGAGAACCCAGTTGCCGTGGTTGTCCCTCCCGTCATCCACAGCGGTTCTTCCTCAGGTGACCGGGCGGGGAGAGAGCCAACTGGAGCTGAGGTGGCTGATGTCAAGGTGGTGGCGCCGCGTGACGCTTTGGAGGGGACGCCTCCCGAGGCCCGCCCCAGGGGGGCGGTTGATGTAGGGTCCAGGTCTTCGGCTCCCGAGGCTGGGGCTTCCGAGCCCCCAGCCGTTCCTCGCGAGGCGAGGCCCCAAGATGCCGCCAAAGCTGACTCCTCCGGCACCGACAATCCCGAGGCTTCTCCTTTGCCCCGGGCCGACCCCCGCCCCAGGCGCTTGGGTCGGTTTCGCATAGACTTCGAGGCCCTTCGCAAGAGGAAGGAGGCCTCAGGTGGCAGCGACCGCCCTTGTCGCTTGTTGAAGCGTAGGAAGTACTTTGCCATGGATGAGTAAGCCCCTTTCTTTCCCTGCTTGTTTGCTCTGTTGCCCTTGTTCCTGATTGTGGCTCTTCAGGTCCCATCTTGCTGAATCCGCCGAGTCGACCCGAGAGCCAGCCCCCATAGCTTCGCCCCCTTTGCTGGCTCCGGGCCTGCCGAGCTCGGGTCGCACTCTGGCTGCTGGACCGGTTGGGGGAGCGATCCGCTGCATAGGGCACTCCAAGCCTGCTCGTCCGATGCCCTCTCTTTACGAGCCTTCTTGGGGTACGTCGAGTTTGTGCTCCTCCTCTGATCATAGACAGTGAGTGGTTGAAGTCCGCCCTTGGCTCCTCCTCCACGGACGTACTGACGCCAGGCCGAACTCTCAGAGGGGTTTGTTTGGCGATGGCTAGGGCGGCAGCCCCCAGCCCCTCACCGGGAGGGGGCTCACCACCTCGGGGTCCTTCGCATACTTCGGTGGAAGAAGGCGATGCAGAAGATGTGCTCAGGCGCGCTCGGGAGTGTCGCGCCCTTCGCGAGGGGCTCCTCCATGGGGCAGCGGATGCGATGAACCGGGTCGGGGCAGAGCTTGCCGCCGAAGATGCGCGCCTTGAGGCCGAAGGCCTGCGCCTCACTGAGGAGAGGCACAAGTTGAAGGTTGCCATCGCCCTCGCGCGCCACCAACGTGATCGTGACGATGCGGAGGCCAAAGCGTTGCTAGCGGCGTCGCGGAATGCCTGCTCCCAGGCCGTCGAGGAGGCTCGGGAGGCAGACCGGCGGCGCAGGGATGCGGAGGAGCGCGTATGGAAGCTTCAAGCCCGCAGGAACTCCCTGGAGCAGCAAGTGGAGCTGTGCCACGCGGCCCTTGGGTCGATGCAGGAGGCCGCCGTCGACCGGGCGGAGCTCCAGAGGCGCGAGGAGGCGCTGACGCTCGAGGCCGCCGAGCGCAGCCTTGACTTGGAGCGGTTGGAGACGAGGGAGCGCCTGGCGGCCCAGGCAGAGGACGACATGGCGGCGCGCGAGGCCCGGATCCAGGAGGAGGTCGGCCGCCGCGTGGCGGGCGCTCGCTCGGCCCTCGAGCGTGAACACGAGGCGAAGTTGATGCTGATCAAGGCCGAGGCCTAGGGCAGGACAGCGGCCATCAAGGCCAAGTTGATTGAAGAGACGCAGCGTGCGGGTTCCTCTGCAGCCGCCCTTGACACGGCACGGGCGGAGCCGTCCTCTTCCCGGGCTTAGCTGCTTCTTCTTTGATAGAGGGTTAGTGATGCCGAAGCCACTACACGGCAAAAGGAAGACGAGATCCGCCAGCGGAGGCTCCTGGAGCACGAGCACGCTCCCATGCTTCAGACACTCAGGGAGAAGGCCAACTCAGCCTTACGTGAGATTTGTGAGGCCTCCGCTAAGGAACCGCATGAGACCAAGTATGCCGGCAACCTTCAGTTCTTCACTGACGTGGTGACGCTTCTGGAGAACCGCTCCGAGAGTGCCCGTTTGCTCGTCGAAGAGAGGAGCCGAGCCTTGCTTAAGCGCGCCTTCTCCCGTGTCTTCAGCTATCTGCAGGAAAGGGACCCCCACTTCGACTTTGATGCCGCCATAGCACCCGTGCCCATAGCTGTCCGGGGCGACCTGGAGCAATGGGTGGAGAACAACATGGATGCCCTTGTCCGGGCCTTCACGTCCGACGACGACGGTGTAGTCGTGGGTGCTGACGAAGGCGGCGTTGTAGATGAGCCTGGTGCTGACGGGAACGCATGTGGCAGGGCGACGGCGTCAGCGATGCCAGTGACGCTTCCGGGAGTGCCCCAGAAGATGCGGTGAGCGATATGTCCGGCTGACTGCATGTCTCCGCGGTTTATCCTGCACAGAGAAGACTCGGGCTTGGCCCTGAAGAGTGTAAGAGCATTTTGGGAGGGGAGGCCCCTCATGTAAAGATTTGTAATCGGTACCCTAGTGAGTACAAGGTTGCCCGTGAGTTTAGTCGCTAGCCTGGCGACGGTTCTGTTGATTTGTTTACCTTTCAGCCCTGGCGAGCCCTGGACGGGCTTGCAAGGGGACGCCGAGCCTTGGGCGCCTTTCGATTAACCCGCCGATCCTGTGATGAGAACCTCCGGAGAGGGAGCGGGGACAGTGGTCCTGGTTGTGGGCGTGCCCGGCCCGGCCCAGCTCACGAGGGGCTCGTGAGGGGGGAGGAAGCCGACACTAGCTTGGGGTGTAAAGCCGAAATCAGAACGCGAGAGATTGCTCGAACAAGACTAAACACCCCTTCCCCAACGCACGCAAGCTTCGAATTCAAATCCAACTTAAATCCAAACCGAAGGAACTCGTCAACCAGGAAGAAGCAAAAAAGCAAAAGGCCGCGTACGGCACCTAGTCTAGTCTTCGACGTCTTCTCACCAGCGTGGAGCTAAGTGCTGCCACTGGGCGTGGGCGGGAGCCCCAGGGCCTGAGGCCGGCACCCCTGAGACTCCGGGGCGTGTACAGCCCCACTCATTATTACGTGAGAGTGTCACGGGGCGGCGAGCTTCACAGGCACTCGGCCTTCTTCACAAGTACCGGCCTTCCTTCATATCGCCGGACGAGGGCCCCGCCTTGCACCACACTCTGCCACCATTGGTGGCGACCGGAAACCAAGGACGACGCCAATGGGGTAGAGCGGTCGCCAGCGGTTCCCCTGACGACCCCGGCAGAGGGCCTACCGCCTGAGAACACCTTGCTCCAACCGCTGCGAGGGCGAGCCCTGATCTCGGCCCCTCTCCTGCAGCCCCCTGCACCCTCCTCCTGAGGGATAGGAGGCTGTAGCATTGGGGCAGCCATCTGCTGCGGCGACCTGTACTTCCTGCGACCCATGGTTATCGTAAGCTTGCTCCTGAGGGATGAGTGGTACCCGATAGTTGCTGCTGTCGGCGCAGTTGTCGAGGCTCTCCTGGGGTCCCTGAAAGAGCTCGGCTTCCGGCGCCTCCTCGTCCCAGCCGGGCCCGAGGAACGAGCCGTGATCTTCTTCCAGTGTGCGTCCCCGATCCACCATGCGAGGGACATAAGCCTCCGGGGCTACCACCTCATGGACCTCGCCGTAGTGCCCCGCATGCCACGCAGTCTGGTTTGGAGCGTTGCCTTGGGGGTGATGGCGCGGTGGTCCGCTGAGGCCGAAGGCTGCGGCGCGCATCCCTTCGCCGGCCTGAGGAAGGGCCGGCGCGGCCTGCCGCCCGGTGCTGATGGTGGTGTTGGCGCTGGACTAGCCCGGGAGCCCGCTTGAAGTGGCATGAGCACGCACAACGCTGCCGTGCGACCCGTCCTGGACCTGGGGCGGCAGCTGGATGCAGAAAGGGGGTGCTCCTGAGGCGGTGGCGTCCAGGAGCTCGGTCACTCGCTCCAGCAACACGTCGCGTCCGCCTTCCAGCAAACGGCACCGTAGTAGCTCTCGGGCCACCGTGAGCGTGGCCCTGGAGTTCGCCTGCTCCCGTTGGGTGTACGGCACTGTGGCAGCGGCATGGTTCGAGGCCCTTGCTGCGGCCCGCACCTTCCGTGGCGTGAGAGCAGGCGGCGTCTGGCCGCGTCGCCCGTGCCCCGCAGCGCCCTATGGGGCGCGGGCTGCCTGAGGCGCAAGGTTGAGGTCGCCCTGAGATGGCGACACGGCGTGGGCGGGCCACGCCGCCAAGCGGTCGGCGTTAGCAGCCGGGTTACTTGATATCTGGGTGGTGAAGCGGCGGAACGCGATGCGGAGGAGGAAAGATTCCGGCACACCCCTACCTGGCGCGCCAAATGTCGGATTTCGGGTTCCGACAGACCCTTGAGGTTCGAACACTGGGGTGCGCGCAGAGATCTCTCCCCTACCGATCTACGTCCGATCCTCTCGTGCGAACTGAGATGAAAACGATGAACAACACAAGGGACATGGGGTTTATACTGGTTCGGGCCACCGTTGTGGTGTAATACCCTACTCCTGTGTGTGGTGTGGTGGATTGCCTCAGGGGTTGATGATGAACAGTACAAAGGAAGAACAGCCTCGCGAGAGGTGTTCTTGAGCTGGTGCGGTTGTTCTATTTAGCCTATACTGGGTTTCACCTTGCTCTTCTCCTCTTCTTTCCCTAGCTATCCTTGCCTCTCGATCAGATGCCTCCACTCTGTGGTGGCAAGCTCTATTTATAGAGGCCCTAGGCCTCTCCCCGAAATAATGAGCGGGAAGGGCGCCAACAGTTGGCCATTTTGAAGGGGAACATCTAGTACAAGTTATCCTGACCAAAGGTGGTCTTCGGCTGCCAAAAGTTGTGGTGGTGACGCCGTCTTGGGCTCCACGGTGACCTCCATTCGGTCGTCTGGATGGTCTTGGTCTCGTTGCACTGGAATGGTAACCTTTGCCTAATACCTTGGCCTGGGCTTGCCTCCTTTGCACCAAAGGGGAAACAAGGACTCTACGCAGGCCGGCGCCTGCCTGGTGCCCGCCTGGCCTTGATCGTCATGGCTTGCGTCACTGGATCCTCGCGAGGTACCCTTGCATTGATCTCTCTGCCTCCTCGCGAGCCTGCCTGATGAGGCCGCTCCTGAGGAAGCTCTCTGTCGTCCGCCTCGCGATGGTCTTGAGCTTGTGTTGATGAAGATGGGCCATGTTGGGCCCCCACTTGAGCCACGCCGCAGGCTGCAGGCAGGCAAGTCTGGGGACCCACGTTCCCAGAAAGCCGACACACTTGTCTCTTGGTCTTCAAAGAAGCAGAACTATGTATCTCTCTCCACTGCTGAATCTGAATACATTGCTGCTGGATCTTGCTGCGCTCAGCTTCTATGGATGAAGCAAACACTTAAGGACTATGGCATCCATCTGAAGCAAGTACCACTCTATTGCGACAATGAAAGCGTCATCAAGATTGCCAACAACCCAGTTCAGCACTCGAAGACAAAGCACATTGAAATTCTTCATCATTTTCTCAGAGATCATGTCATGAAGGAAGATATTGATATCATTCACGTCAACACTGAAGAGCAATTGGCAGATATCTTCACAAAGCCCTTGGATGAGAAAAGGTTTTGCTAGTTGCGGTGTGAGCTAAATATCTTGGAATCCTTGAATGTCCTATGATTAGGCACACATCCTAACACTTATGCATGTTGATGACTTAGATGTGCAACACACGAAGTAATGTATATCTTCAATCAATGAAGACTTACACTCTGAGTGTGAATACATTAATGTGGAATTTGACTTTGGAGCGCCACGATAATTGTGCGTCGTGTCTGGGTCTAATATTTCCTATACGGTGGGTAACGCCACCACCAAATTCTTATTTGGAGTGTTTTTCTTGGCATTACATTTGCTAAGTCTTCGCATTTGATTTATCTTCAACATTGATTTGTCTTCATGATGATCTTCACTTTGATGATTTAGTCTCACTCAGATATATACATATATTTGTGTTCTGTCCTCTACATCATTCACTTATAGCTATGTCTTCTCGTTTGAATATTTTGAACTAAGTGAATGTGATCGGACCCTAACCTCTTCTATGCTTCTTCCTCAAATTCTATCTATCCTAATCATATGCATTCTATTGAAACCGTCGAATGTCTTCTCTGCGTCCTTGTCAGCAGAAGATACCGAGACAAACATTGAATCTGTTTTAGATGCTCAATCCTTATTGCCTGAAACCCGGAGAAGCCGAAACGACCACCCGACAGTCCAGGCGTGCGTGGGAACATGGAACAACTTCCAATGTGTTGCATGTTCGCCACGTGTCCCTCAGATGTGAACCGCCAGGGGCACCTACGTAATTGCGTTGTGTTGTCCCTCTCCATATAATTGCACATCACATTACGGTAAAATCTTTCTTCCACCCCTCCACCTCGACAAACCCTAGCGCCACCGCTAGCTCTCGACGACGCCGGCGACGAAGCGCTTAGCTGCCGCGACCTCACCGACGCCGTCCTCATGCCGGCCGTGGACCTTGTCTTCTCCGCCGCCGCCGTAGGTGTCCTCCGTCGCCAAGTTAGGGCATGGAAGATCGAACTGCTCAGCCTCCTCTCTACTCCGTCTAGCAGTTCTTCGTGTGGTAATTCAAACTCACTTTTTACTACCTTTTTGATCCTATAGATTCATCTTTCTTCACCAAAAGTGGTTTTTGAGGCCACAAATTTGGATATATCCCATTCTGCATCTCATAATATGCCTAGTATATTCACTTATGCTTCACACATAGTTAGATTCCTCACTTGTACCTATTCTTGGATTCGTACAAATCTGGAACCAACTCTCAACATATAAGTGAATGTCTTCACGCTATGAGGTCAATGTCTTCAAATTGATTTATCTTCAAAATCTTCTGAGAATGCATATGACCTCTTCCCCTTCCCTCGCATCTCTAATGCTATCACAGGTACATGTCCATGGGAGAATACCTGTCGGTGTGGAACAACGCCTATGGGATCACAAGAATCCCTACTACGGTTGCCGAGGCACGGGGTTGCGAGAAGAGCAGGGCTAGTAGATAGCACAAGGATCAATTACCCAGGTTCAGGCCGCGAGGATGCGTAAAACCCTAGTCCTGCTTTGGTGGGTGTATTTCAGAGAGTTCTTGAGCTCTCGAACTAGCTGTGGTCAGCGCGTGGTTCGAAAGAGCCGAATCCTTCTCCAGTATGCCATGGGCCTCCTTTTATAATCGGAAGGGGCCGCCACAGTGGCACACAGGAGGTGAAAAGGCGTACAGTGCCCTGAGCTTATCGCTCGTATTACAGGACAAGACGCATTTAGTGTGTAGCTTAGGTGTCCCCTTGCTTTATTAGGGACTGGGGCAAGGCCCGTCTCGTCCGTTGTTGCTCCTCCTTGCTTTGACACGCGCGCTGCCCAGTGAGGCGCGTGGTGCTATGTAGGCAGGCAGGCAGCTAAGGTGGCACAGTGGTGGAGCCTTCACGAAGATTTGCATGCCGCCATGCAGGCGCTCGATGAGTTGGCCTGGGAGCTGGATGTTGCCACGCAGGTGCCCGCCCAGCTGGTTCGGCTGGAAGCTGCATGTGAACGGCGGTGGAAGCTTGGTTGGTGTGGGCCTGGCAATGGCCCTGCTGACATCCTTGGTGAGGGCCTTGCCGGGTGACCCGGTAAGGGTCTTGCCGTGTGGCCCGGCAAGGGTCTTGCCGTGGCGCGCTGTCATCCCCGGCAAGGGCCTTGCCAGGGGTTTGGTGGCCTTCCTCGGCAAGGATCTTGCCGAGGATCGTTGTCTTCTATTCCTCATCTTATCTTGAATATGTCTTCACAAAGATCTGCATGCCACCACGGAGGTGCCTCCCGAGCCCTGTCTCTAATCGTGATGTTGGAGACCGCGGGCTCAAGGGTGGCCCGCTCTGTTGGTGCGGGGCGAGCTGTCCCGACAAGGATCTTGTCAGGGCTGCCCCGGCAAGGGTCTAGCCGGGGGAACCTGCTTCGTCCCTCTGCTCATTGTGGTCTTGGCCTTGGCGTTGCTCATATTATCTTGGGCTTTGGCTTTGACCTTGGCTCACCTCCCCTGTTCTGCTTGGCGTGACCGTAGGCGCGGCTCCGACTGCCCGTGCACAGGTATAGGGGTACAAAAATGCACCCTCCCCTTTTTGTACACCGACAGGAGCCCCTGGGCCTGGGCCACACATAAGCGCGACACGTTGTTGGGCCAGGCCCAAAACAGTGCGCGGGCAGGCGGGGCGGTTTTACCGCGGTAAAACTTTTCGCATGTTGCGCTTCCCTGACTCGCGCGCGTGGCGTGGCGTGGAGGGGTGTGCGTGACGTGGGCGGCATGCGTGGGGAGGTTTCCACATGTACGCGTCACATCGCAGTAAATGGGCAGCACGTCCCGCGGCTTCCCCATAAAAAGGGATAACCGCGGGCGCACTGTTCCTTTTACCCTTCACGCAACCCCAATCTCGGAAACCTTCGTCTGCCTTACTCTTCTTCTCCAAGCTTCGTTCCTGCTTGCCGCCGTTGCGCTTCCGCCGCCCTCTGTCCTGCCCTCCTCCCCCAGATGCCATGGCGCCAAAATCCACCAAGGGCAAGGGAGTGGCCAAGGACGCCGGAGCCGCGGAGCCACCGGAGAGTGCGCTGGCAGTGCAGCGGATGCAGTCCGCCTTCTTCCCCTCGACAGTTGACGTGTTCGAGCTTCGGGACTCCTTCAGGCCCCTGTGGGGAGTGAATTCGGGGCATCCAGCCACGCGTGTCATCCCCACTGACTGCACCGAGGCTGCCCCAAATCGGTACCCCTTCTTTGCCGATTATTTTTCCTGTGGGCTTTGTCCTCCCTTTTCCGATTTCTTCAACGACGTCATGCATACCTTTGGCTTCCGCCTCCTGGATTTTACTCCAAATGCGGTGGCGTGCATGGCCCTTTTCGCGCATCTCTGCGAGGGCTTCGCCGGGGTGCACCCCAACACGGCGCTCTTCCGCCATTACTTCTCCCCTCGGATCCAACCAGGGGGCGCCATCTCCGGTTGCATTGCCTGGGTATCAAGATCCAAGGGGGCGTATCCGGAGGGTGCCATGAAGGAGAGGTGGAAAGAATGGCGGGGCCAATGGTGCTGGGTCGAGGAGAAGGACCCGCCGGCGTTCTGCGAAGTTCGCCGGGCGCCGCCGGTCCGCAGAAACGATTGGAGCGACGTTGATGCTGACGGCGAGAAGCTCACGGTCGCCACCACCAGGATCCTCTGGCTCACCGAGGCCGGCCTCACCCTTGAGATGATCGGGGCGGACTTCATCCGCCGCCGGATCGCTCCACTACATAACAAGGGGAGGCCAGCCTGGCTCTTCACGAACCCCGCCGACATCATGCGGCTTCGTCCCGGCCTCGACCACAATTTCACAGTCATGGGGCACGCCCATTTCTGCCAGCGGCTCTTCCAGGTTGACGTGGGCCGCGATGGCGAGGTCGAGCAGACTGGCAAGGTTGCGAGGGCCGCCACGAAGGCCGGCAAGGTCCTCAAGGGGCCTCTGTTCAAGCTGCTGACGGGGGTGGTCCCGTTGTGCAACAACTCGCGCCGGTCCGATATCATTGCCATGATGCCGGACTGCAACGCGCATGGCCCCGGCCTGAGCTGGAAGGAGCCAGAGGATGCCGAGGTGTAGCAGTTCTTTGACACCCTGCACGAGGGGTACGTCAACGCCGACGCCGAGCAGCTGCTTGTCCAGGACACCACCCAGGCGGAGCTGGACTACATCGCCACTAGGGCGAGGGAGGCACAGCTTGCCAAGGAGGCCGGCAGCGCCGGCGGTGTGGAGGACAAGGCCGCGACGGCCGCGGAGGAGGAGGAGATCGCCTGATGGGCGGCGGCCGCCGGGGGAGCCAGCAGCGCCGGCACCGAGGCTCCTCTGGTTGAAGATGTCACCGGTGAGTCATCGTCGGAGGAGGCCGAGACCGCAGGCCCGACGCCGGCTATGGGGAGAGGGTGAGTCCTGCGGCGGGCCAGTTCCGGCGAGCCGGTCTAGCTCGGCAGGGCTGCGCGGCCACAACTTACCTTGGAGGGGTCTGGGCGCTACACGAGGGCCACAGCGGCAAAGAAGCCGGCGAAGGCCGCAGTGAAGAAGAAAACAACCGTCCCTTCTTCGTCCACGTGTGTCCAGACACCACCTCCTTCTCCTCCTACGGCGGATGTTGATACGGAGGTCACTTTCGATTATGGATCCCTCAGCCCGAGGAGGAAGAGGAAAACAACAGAGGAGGAGGCAGACGACGAGTGAGTATCTGGTTCCTTTTCGTTATCTCTGCCTCCTCAATCTGTGTTGCTCATCTTGACTTGTCTTCATCTTTGCAGGGACATGGAGACGCTGGCCTAGAGAGTGAAGAGGGCCAAGGTCTCGGCGGGTGACCAGCCCCCAGTTGGTACTTCGGGGGCGCCACTGGTGGTGTTGAGCAGCCCGGACAGCAGCCCCCGACATAGCCCCTAGCATAAGTTCATCACTCTTCCCCCGCCGACATGTGTCAGGGGCACAACACTTTGGTGCTGACCTTGCCAGGTATGCAAGAGGAGAGCAGCAGCAGCAGGAGCCACAGAGGGCTACTCCCAACACGCCGCCCCCATCGACCACGCCGCCCCGAGGGGCGTACCCGGCAAGGGCGCCAAGCACCGAGCCCACACACATGGAGGAGGAGGAGGAGAACTTGGGCGCCGGTGGCTTTGCCTCGACGCCAAATGTTGGCGGGGAGGGGGCTTCCGTTTCCCAGCCGGGTACTGGCACAGGTAAGTTGTTCGCCGTTCGTCCCTGCTTCTTTTTGTTTCCGGCTCTTGGTCCTGGCCTTGCCTCACCCCCTTCTTCGGTGTCCAGATTCCTCCTCGGTGAACCCAGAGGATGTGGACGCCGTCATCGAGAACGTCACCAAGGCCGCCGCGGCGGACGCCGAGAAGATCGCCGCCGAGGAGGCCGCCAAGGGTGCTGCCGAGGACGCTGCCGAGGGGCCTACTGGGGAGGCCGGCAAGGCTGCCGCTGAGGAGACCGGCAAGGGGCCTGCCGGAGAGGCCGGTGGGGCCGTTGCCGAGGAGGAGGAGGAGGAGGAGGTGGCTGATGACCAGCCTTCCTCCTCTGCTGCTTCCGGCTCCGGCAAGTACCGGAGGGTGAGCGACGACTTGTTCGTCCACCTTCCAGGCGCATCGAGCACCAGGACTCCCATTGAGGGAGAGGTGTTCGACGATGAAGTGCTTGCCATTGTCGGGCTTGAAGTCATCGACGTGCCGATCGTTGGCGGCGACGGTTCGCAGGAAGTGAGGCTCCTCCACGCCATGGGCGCCAGCTTCTGGAAGCTCTAGGCGCTCCACCGCGCCCGCCTGGACAAGTTTAAGTCCAGGACGGCGGTAGTGGAGAAGGCAGAGGCGGACCTCCAGAAGCGCGTTGCCGAGATGCAGGACTGGTTCCGCGAGGCCCACAAGGAGCTCCAGGCTGCCCAGGGCGAGCTGGCCAAGCGCGACGTGGAGCTCACTATGAAGCTCGCCGACGTCGAGAAAGCTCAAGAGACGGCGAGGAACTTGGCCGCGGCCGCCGAAGCCGCCCGGACCCAGCATGAGGCCGCGCTGAACTCCCAGGAGGAGGACCTTGCCGCACGCGAGGAGAAGCTTGCCGCCATGCCTCGCGGCAAGGATGCAGAGGTGGAGAAGCTTGTCTTGCAGCAGACCAGTGAGCTGGAGCAGAGGCACTCAATGCCCAGGCCCAGGTCCATGTTGGCAAGGTGGAGGAGTTGGAGGAGGAGCGCGACGGGCTGAAGGAGCAGGCCCTGAAGCTGTCCTAGGAGAAGGACACGCTTAACAGTGCCCTGACAGAGGCGTAGGGCGCGGTCGTCAGCAAGGCTGTGGAGCTCTCCGAGGCCAACAACTCCATCAAAGACCTCAAGCTGAAGCTGGAGGGTCTCGAGAAGGTGCTGTCGGAGGCAAAACCCAAGAGAGGACCTTGGCCAAGGAGCTGGAGGCCGAGAAGCAGTTGCGAGAGAACGAGGGCCTCAACTTCGCAGATCACATGGCGGGCGAGAACAGTTGGCTCGATCACCTCGCCACCGTTGCCAACCAGGCCGCCGCGTAGCTGGCCATCATGGGGATGCCGGACATGAGGTATGTCCCGGAGCGGAGCGTGAGCGCCAATTGCAGCCTGACCATGTTCTTTGAGAAGGTCGTCGGCGCTCTGGAGCGGCTCCATGCCAACCGGGGGGCCTCACTGGCCGACAAGTCCCGAAGGCTTTGCCAGGGTGCCATGACCAAGGTTCTCACCAACATGGCGCACTGGTACCCCGACCTCGACTTCGACGCCGCGCAGGAGAGCTTGCCGGAGGGTACTGACCTCGCGCCACTCAGGGAGCGCATCAAGCCCATCATCAGCCGAGTCGGCAAAATCCCGAGGGTGGAGGGCCAGCGCCGGGATTAGGCGTCCCATTCTTTATCGCCGCTGCAGGTTCACAATCAAGACAATCACTATCTCTAGTTAGAACCGCAGCAACAATTTGATGTAATATAACTCTGCAACACTTTCAGTATTATGCATGTTATTTTCCTGTTTGATTTTCCTTTGTATGTCCTCCCTACGTTATTGGGGAGGCTCACCGCCGCTTAAACCCAAGGCAGCGTCTTGGGGACGGATCCCCATTGGCCTGCCGGGTGTGCTTGCTGCCGGGCGAACCACCTTGCCGCCCTTAGCGCGGCCGCCCGAACTGTCGAGCTTGACTTGAGTCAGAGTCGGGAGCGTTGCCAAGTGCGGAAGGCTACCCCGCCACTCTCGACGCGGCCGCTTTGAGCTGTTGAGCGGACTCGAAACAGAACAAGGGCGTTGCCAATTATGGGAGGGCCCCTTTGCGTGCAGGTTTCTCATACATAGGCGAGATCTCCGAGGACGATAACCTTATGTATAGGAGGAAATAACTCAAAGGTCTGAATGACTTAGCTTTTCTGTTGCCGAGCCGGCGTCGTTCCTCCAGCCGCCTTCTTCTCAGGAGCCAAGGGCGACAAGAACTGCTAGGATAACTACTAGACCAGATTCTCACAATTGTGCCCCTACCTGGCGCGCCAAAGATGTCGGTGTGGAATGACACCTATGGGATCACAAGAATCCCTACTACGGTTGCCGGGGCGCGGGGTTGCAAGAAGAGCAGGGCCAGTAGACAACACAAGGATCGTTTACCCAGGTTCGGGCCGCGAGGATGCGTAAAACCCTAGTCCCGCTTTGGTGGGTGTATTTTAGAGAGTTCTTGAGCTCTCGAACTAGCTGTGGTCAGTGCGTGGTTTGAAAGAGCCGAATCCTTCTCCAGTATGCCATGGGCCTCCTTTTATAGTCAGAAGGGGTTGCCACAGTGGCACACAGGAGGTGGAAAGGCGTACAGTGCCCTGAGCTTATCGCTCGTATTACAGGAGAAGACGCATTTAATGCGTAGCTTAGGTGTCCCCTTGCTTTATTGGGGATGGGGGCGAGGCCCGTCTCGTCCGTTGCCGATCCTCCTTGCTTTGACACGCGCCCTTGCCAGTGAGGCGCGTGGTGCCATGTAGGCAGGCAGGCAGCTGAGGTGGCGCAGTGGCGGAGCCTTCACGAAGATCTGCATGCCGCCACGCAGGCGCTCGATGAGTTGGCCTAGGAGCTGCATGTTGCCACGCAGGTGCCCGCCCAGCTGGTTGGGCTGGCAGCTGCATGTGAACGGCGGTGGAAGCTTGGTTGGTGTGGGCCTGGCGGTGGCCCTGCTGGCGTCCTTGGTGAGGGCCTTGCCGGGTGACCCGGCAAGGGTCTTACCGTGTGGCCCGGCAAGGGTCTTGCCGTGGCGCGCTGTCGTCCCCGACAAGGGCCTTGCCGGGGGTCTGGTGGCCTTCCTCGGCAAGGATCTTGCTGAGGATCGTCGTCTTCTATTCCTCATCTGATGTTGAATATGTCTTCACAAAGATCTGCATGCCACCACGGAGGTGCCTCCCGAGCCCTGTCTCCAATCGTGATGTTGGAGACCGTGGGCTCAAGGGTGGCCCGCTCTGTTGGTGCGGGGTGAGCTGTCCCGGCAAGGATCTTGCCGGGGCTGCTGAGGCTGCCCCGGCAAGGGTCTTGCCAGGGGAACCTGCTTCATCCCTCTGCTCTTTGTGGTCTTGGCCTTGGCGTTGCTCTTATTATCTTGGGCTTTGGTTTTTACCTTGGCTCACCTCCCCTGTTTTTCTTGGCGTGACCGTAGGCGCGGTTCCGACTTCCCGTGCACAGGTATAGGGGTACAAAAATGCCCCCCCCCCTTTTGTACACCGACAATCCCTTGGTTCTCATAGTCTGCATTCATTTGCAGAGTTCTGACAGCATCACATCAATTCTCCCGAAGCTAGTTCTTGTCTGACCAGCAGACGGAAGACTTTGACAGTTTTGAAGCCATTCAGTCTAAACTTCATGACCACAGAAAAGTCTGCAAGGAAGGGCGGCAGATAGCGCGTGGGGGCACGTCAAGGGATTTGCCACCAGATCTCTATGAGCTGTACAAGATTGGTCCAGAAGAGGATTACAATCAGCGCAAAACTTGAATCTAGTGGATTCGAAGATATTGGGCCGAACAATGGTTCAAATACAGGTTCGTGACCCAGGAGTATGCTGAGAAGAATGCCATCAAGTGTCCGTGGGGTGATATTCTCTTTCGAAATCTTCAACCCAAGAACAGAGCTGAAGCTATCGCTCAGGGTTTCTATCCCTGTAAGGTCTGTCGACCACAACTTGTGAATGCCGACCCATCATCATTGCTATGGTGTCGTGATGATAATCTTTTCAAGCGCAACTTTCAGACTGCAAAGTCATCGGCCAAAGAGAACAAGAAATCCCTGGGAATAGACTTCAACCCCGGTCTTTCCGCTCCTCGGGCTGATGGCACACGTGATGCCAATCCCAATGTCATCGGCCCCTTCAACAAATTTGATGGTCTCCTCTCCTACATCGCCACACAGAGAGCCACAGTGAATCACTCTGCCGATGACGCTGATTCTGATGAAGCGCCTGCTCCGCCAAAACCACAGAAGTAGAAGAAACCCAAGGCTTCGAAGCCCTCCACTGCACCAAGAGCTTCGCGTGCGAAGCCTCTGGCCACTGCTCCTCCTGCACCAAGTGTGCATTTTGAAGATCTTTCTCGCATCTCCAAGACTGAGAAGAAGAATGAAACGCCCTCGATGCGGCTATATCTCCCACGTGTCGAAGCACGACTTAGAGGCATAACCGCATTGAAAGCAATGTCGCAAGTGAGGTAATCTTCACACAACCCATGTAATTCATAAGGGAAAGAGATACATAGTTGGCTTACAATCGCCACTTCACACAATACATGAGTAAAGCATTACATCATACAGATACATTCAAGGTCCGACTACGGAACCAAAATAAAAGAAGACTACCCCAAATGCTACACAGATCCCCGATCGTCTCAACTTGGCTCCACTACTGATCAACTGGAACGATACAACATAATGAACAAGATCTTCATCGAGCTCCTCCTTGAGCTCGGGTGCGTCACCTGCACGGTTTCATCGGCACCTGCAAACTGATTTTGGAAGTATCTGTGAGTCACGGGGACTCAGCAATCTCACACCCGCGAGATCAAGACTATTTAAGCTTATAGGTAGGGTAAAAGGTATGAGGTGGAGCGGCAGCAAGCGACTAGCATATATGGTGGCTAACATACGCAAATGAGAGCGAGAAGATAAGGCAAAGCACGTTCGATGAACTATGATCAAGAAGTGATCCTGGAACAACCTACGTCAAGCATAACTCCAACACCGTGTTCACTTCCCGGACTCCGCCGAGAAGAGACCATCACGGTTACACCCGCGGTTGGTGTATTTTAATTAAGATCAACTTCGGGTTTTCTACAACCGGACATTAACAAATTCCCATCTGCCACATAACCGCGGGCACGGCTTTCGAAAGATCAAATCCTGCAAGGGTGTCCCAACTTAGCCCATGATAAGCTCTCGCGATCAACGAAGGATATTCCTTCTCCCCGGGAAGACCCGATCAGTCTTGGAATCCCGGCTACAAGACATTTCGACAGTAATAAAACAAGTCCAGCAAAGCCGCCCGATGCGCCGACATCCTGATAGGAGCTGCACATATCTCGTTCTCAGGGCAACACCGGATGAGCAATACGTACAACTAGAACCAGACCTCAAGTTTCCCTGAGGTGGCGCTGCAAGTGGCTCTAGTTTGGACCAACACTTAGACAAGCGTTGGCCCGGGGGGGCTAAAATAAAGATGACCCTCGGGATGCGCGACTCCCAAGGGAAAAGGGCATAGGTGAGGCAAATGGTAAAACCAATGTTGGGCCTTGCTGGAGGAGTCTTATTCAAAGCGAACTGTCAAGGGGGTCCCATAAATCACCCGACCGCGTTAGGGACGCAAAATCCGGGAACATAACACCGGTATGACGGAAACTAGGGCGGCAAGAGTGGAGCAAAACACCAGGCATACGGCCGAGCCTTCCACCCTTTACCAAGTATATAGATGCATTAATAATATATAAGGTATTGTTATATCCCAACAAGTAAACATGTTCCAACAAGGAACAACATCTCCATGTTCCAACAAGGAACAACATCTCCATGTTCCAACAAGGAACAAACTTCATCTTCACCTGCAACTAGCAACGCTATAAGAGGGGCTGAGCAAAGCGGTAACATAGCCAAACAATGGTTTGCTAGGACAAGGTGGGTTAGAGGCTTGGTTTAACAATATGGGAGGCATGATAAGCAAGTGGTAGGTATCGCAGCATAGGCATAGCAAAAGAGCGAGCAACTAGCAAGCAAAGATAGAAGTGATTTCGAGGGTATGGTCATCTTGCCTGAGATCCCGCAAGGAAGAAGAACGAGTCCATGAAGAAGACAAACGGATGTAGTCGAGCGAATCCTCACAACTCCGAAACGAAACCGAAGCTAACGAGAGAAGCAACCCGGAAAGAAACAAACAACATAGTAAACAACCACCACATACATCTGGCACGATGCACAAACAAGAATGATGCATGTCCGTTTTAAAGACTCATGGCATGGCAAAGTGCAACAAGCAATACTACAAGTTAAGTGGAGCTCAATATGCAACGGGTTGCATATTGGAGAAACACCACATCAATTATTTAGTTCTCTCTCGATTATGTACCCAATAATATTAAATGTTATTAAACATGGCAAGGGGTGAAGCATATGAAAACTACCTATTTAGGCAAGTTTAAATGAGGCCGGAACAACAAACAACAAGTCCGGTAAAACCCCATATGCATATTTTAGATTTGGAGCTGATCTGCCCTAAACACAATTATAATGTTGTTAAACAGCAAAATAAAGTGCACCATGTTAAACTAGGCATTTTTCTACCCCATTTACATATATAGTTTAATAAAATCCGAGTTACGGTTATTTAGTTATGAAATAAATCATTTTAACATGGCATTTATGCAAATTTAATCAAACAGCATTTTAAGAATTTTAAACATGGATGAGAGTTGCATATTATGAAACTACACAAAATTCTAAGCAACTTTCGTATATTAAGTTTTTACATGTGATGCACCGTTTGTGAGATATTATATGCATGTCGCTTGGGGGGGGGGTTCTGCAATTCTGTAATACCCAGGAAAATTAGCTAAAACGTCCAGAATGAAAAAAAACGACGCGGGCCGAATCTGGAGCACTGCTGGGCTGAATCTGGAATAGGGCAGCGGCTGGGAGGCTCACCATGGGCTCTTGGCCCGGTGGGTGGAGGAGGAGGCCGCTGGTCCTGGCGCGGCTGGGCTTGGTGCGATCTGGTGCTGGCTCCAGACGAACAGGAACGTGGTCAACGGCGATGCGGTCCTCGCTCGGGCACAGGCGTGCGCTCGATGAAGGGTCGTCCTCCTCCCGCTCAAAGCAAAAGCAGAGGAAGAAGGCGCTGGCGGCCGGCTGCGGGACTCCGGGACGCGCGGCGGCGGATCTGGCTGATGCAGGAGACTGGCGACGGCGAACTTGGCGCGGGAATGGCCGGATCCGAGGCGGGGGAGGCAGATGTCGGGGACGGCAACAGCACGGGATCCGGTCGGGAAGGTTCGTGGCTGGAGGAGTCCGGCCGGACCTGGAGGAAGCCGTCGGCGAGCTTGGCTCCTGTGGACCTGGCGGTTCGGGGACTTGGCGAGGCGGAGGAAGGCAGACACGGCAGCGGCGGCGTCGAAGCCCTGTCCATGGCGGCAGAGAGGGAGCAGAGAGATTAGAGACAGAGAGGAAAAAAAAGACGGTCAGCGGAGTGGCTACACTGGCCTGGTTTGGTCGCCGGCGGCAGACGGGAACGGCGGCTCCGTGGTACTCGGGGACGAGCTCGCCTCGATCTGGATCGGGGCCAGCTGCGGGGCACGAGGCGCTGGGGAAACTGGGGCGCAAGGGAGGCCGTTGGATCAAAGATCTGACGGCCAGGGATGGTGGAGGCTGCAGGATTGGATGCATGGTGGGTGCGAGCTGGCGGCGGGAGGATCCCGAGGTGGATCCGGTCTGGCGGCGGGGTGGAGGAATTTTAGGGAGTTGGTCTAGGGTTTGTCCAAAATGGACTAGGGGATGAATATATACATCACGGGTTAGGTTAGGGGTTATCTCGTCCCTCCGATTAAAATCGGACGGTCAGGAAAAATAACCTGGGAGTCCAAAAGAGAAAACGGAGATGTTTTGTAGATGTTAGGGGATGATCCGGACACAACGGTGATGACTGAGCTGGTTCGGGTTTGGGGCAGTTTCGGACACGCACACGAGGGTGCTGCGAGCTGGCAAGAGAGGTTAGGTGGTCACGGACAAGAGGGAAGCGAAAACTCGATTGGCCTCGGAACGGTCAACGAAAGCAAGGCGGGATGCGACAACTACGAACGGGTGCAAGTTTTATGAAAACATGCAGATGCAATGCGCACGATGCGATGATGAAAGCAACAAGCAAAAACAAATCACACAACGAAACTCGGGAACCCTGGAAGGCATCTGAAGCTCCGGTCTTGGGGCGTCACAACACTCCACCACTACGAGAGGATCTCGTCCCGAGATCTAGGATGGCACCGGAAGGAAACAGAAGAGGAAGCGAAGAGGTAAAACTAAGTTGCTTCTTTGACAAACGAGTGAAACCAAAGAACCTTGAGAGGTTGAACAAAATGAAAGAACGAAAACAATGAAGATGAGCAAAGTTGAAAACATTCCGTTAGAAAAGAGGAACAAGGGATATGACGAGAACCCAGCGGTTTAGTGATAAGATAGATATTGAAACCATTCCGGTTAAAGCTAGATAGAGAAGGAATAAGATTGATATAATTTGGGCAGCACTCCGACTGAAAATGGAAGGGATAGAATATGAACTTGGCAAGATGAGAAGAAACTTGATGAAAACACAAAACACCATCTCCGTAGCTGTTGAATGAATGGCACAAGGGGTAAGAAATATCTCGGATAGCACTCCGGTTGAAAAGAGATGAAAAACTTGATTAAATGAAAGAACTTGAGAAAAGGAACACAATACTCCGGTTAGAAATGGAAGGGATTTAACATGATCTTGACAAAAAAAAGATGGGTTGAAGAGAACAACGACACAATGACTCCGGAACAAAAGAATAGAACATAAATCGTTGGAACAAAAGAACGGAGAAGAAAATGACAACTTCTGCCACAAATGAGTTTGGAAAGCACCCTTCCAAGAAGGTTAGAACGTAGTTGTTGGAAAAATCAACAATGATAAGATATGATTCCCGTGGACTTATGGAAAACATCTCAAACTTATGAGGTGACGACCGACCACCAAAGGAAGCAATTGCTTGCTTGAGATCAATGAAGAGAAGAACATTTCTTTCACCGAGAGGAGAAAACTTGGATCATTGATAAGCACCATAATAGCAACATTCCTTAGGGAAGGCTTTAGGTGAAACATGACACAAGATAACTCCCATGAAGAGATTGCTGGATTTAAAATACCTCATTCTTGACAACATGTGAATCATGAAGCATGAAGGGAAATTGTCAAGAATGACATAACACCAACTCAAAAGATAAGGTAGAAAGAATTGCACTTCGGAATGCAAGATGAAGAATGCTTGGACTCCACAAAACAAAACAAGTGTTAAGCACCCTGTTTAATTTAGAGTATAGCTTGGCGGATCTTAACTCCGAGAGAAATCTTGAAGAACAATTGAAGAATGAAAAGGGTCCTTGATAAACCACCATGAAGAAACTCCATGAAAAACTCCGGTAATGAAAGGATGATAAAAAAGAAAGAGAAGCTGAAAACACAAGGTGAAGCCTTGCAGTGAATAGATGGATCTCCGTGCTGACCTAATTGCGAGAACTTGGAACTCCGAGGAGGATAAGGTGAAACAATTGAAATCAAGAATTTTGATAAACCTCCGGAATAGGGAATTGAGTTAACTTGATGAAACAAGAATAAGAATTACATTATGCTTATCCTTCACCAATTTAGATTGATGACAAGCAACGGATTTGGCATACTACTTATTCTCGTAGGAAGGATCAAGATAGATATGGCGCAAACTTGAGAATGTCTTCAACGAACCGCCGGTAGGATTGGAAAGAAAGAATGAATCTATATGATAACAAGGGAAGAAGGATCTTGAACGAACCATCGTAAGAATTTAAAATGGACGAAGAAAAGATAAAGAAACACCGGGAAGAATTAGCAAATGAACGAAGATGCTTGCTAGGATTTAGATACATGAGAACAAAGAGATCATGAACTGATTAGAGTATATTTGAATGATGCACCGGTAGGATTTGGAGAACGATAGACGAAGCTGAGAATGAATAATTCTGAGATGAAAGGCTCTGGAGAATCAAACTGAAAGACTCCTGAATTGCTCCGGATGGGTGAAAAGAATTCTCACAACCAAAATAGTTATGAGGGGATGGCATCAAGCTAGAACCATGAATCTTGAAGAGAATGGAGCAAGATTTAAGAGAAACTCTTATTGGGTCTTCAAATGATGATGAGAAACACCACCATGAATTGTTGAGACACTCCGGAATGAAAATTAGAAAGGTTGAACCAACGATGAAAGAATTGAAGGATCTTGGAGAAAGATATTTGACGGATGATAATTCATTCTTACATCAACTTTGAAAAGAATTTTAGAAGCTCCGGGAAAATTAGAAGAGTCAGGTAAGATCCTGGAAAAAGACCTGTGGGTTAGGGCCCACTCAAAAGAAACACCTTCGAACGATTACTTGAAAGGGAGATCACACCGGTTGCTTTACATGGCTAGAATGAGATAACAACCTCGAAATAGGTTGAACTGATCTTGAAAGACAAGACGAGCCTTCTGAGATATCTTCAGCACTCCCGAACTAATGAATAGCGAGAAGTGAATGATTAAGAGATACACCGGCATGAGACAACATTAGAAACGAGGAAATGAATATGATCAACACTGAAAGCTTGAGTTAAAACCACCGGAAAATAAAAAGAACGAAGAATAATAAACTTGAAGCTCCGTTAGAATCTTCATGAGAATCACCGGATAAGAAACATTGACGGAAAAAAATAGAGACTTCACAAGAATAAAATGGATACTTGATTAAGACATCTGCGTCCTTGAAGAAATAAGGGTGGGAGGGCGGGAAAACAAAGACAACTTGGAACGTATGAAGCAAACACCATTGAGAAGAACTGATAATTGACCTTGCGAATGTTGAAGTGATCGGATCCACTTGAAGAGAGACACACCGGTTGAAAAGAATTGACATGGCACTCTCAGTTATCATGAAGGATTGGTATCCACATAGGAATATGAGAACACCGCTTAGAATAAGGTATGGAATCAACACTTGACATTGAAGCAACTCGAATACCACAAAACAAAACAAAAACAAAGGATTGGCTCGCAGAATAAGCCGATAACAAACATATGATAGATCCCATATCGTATCATGTGTCTGTTGGAAAGAATTCCTACGTGATACTTGAATTCCCACTTATAAACTCCCGAAACTTTCTGGTTATGTGTAACGCCCCGGATCTGATGCGCCAGGTGTCCGCCAGTTATTCGTTGTCGTTGCCTTGTCTTTTGCTTGCGTGTCTCATCTTGCCATGTCTTCATCCGCATTGCACCATCATGTTTTCGAAACTTGCATCCGTCCGGGTTCTCCGAGTTCTCTTCCTTGTCCGTTCTGAGACCAACCACACTTGCACGCGCCCGCGGCATGTCCGAAATAGTATTTTTATAAGTGGCCAGAAAATGTTCTCGGAATGGGATGAAAGTTGGCATGTGGTGTTGTTATGTTGTAGGTAGGTCGCCTGCCAAGTTTCATCGCATTCGGAGTCCGTTTGACGCCCCAACGGATAACTATAGCGGCAGTATAGTCGGTCTAACGTCGGACGTTTTCGGTCTCCGGAAACAGTTGCCGGGCTGCACTCCTCTCCTCTCATCTCAGCCCAACCTCTCTTCACAGCCCACTAGCCCACCTATCTAGGCCCCTCCGCTCTGGGTCGTCCGATCGCGATCCGAGGCTCCGAAACGGCCCCAAAGACCCCTAACCCTAGACCCCTGCCTATTTAAGAAGCCCTCCTTGCCATTTTTGGGCAGCCTAGCCCCTCCACCTACCTCTAGCCTCCTCCTCCCTCAATTTCCGCGCAGCCAGCCACCTCCCACCTTGGATCCGGCGCCGCCGCCCCTGCCCGCACTTGGCGCCGCCGCCGCCACATCGCCCGGCCAATGAGGCGCCGCCACATCGCCCCAGAGCCCGCGCCAGCCAATTCCCACGCGCCACCTCACCTCCCCAACCGGCTTTCCCCACCGAGGCCCGCCAGGACCCAGATCGGGCCCTGGAAAGCCCATCGGGGCCCGCCTCCCGCTCCCCGCGCCCTGGTCTCCTGCTCGCCTGCGCTCGAGCGCCTCCCCTCGCAGCTCCCCACCGCGTGGGCGTCCGCCCGCTCACCGGAATCAAGCCGCCGCCCGCTATGCACCGGCACGCCGCCGTCGAGGCTCCCCGTCACCCCAGATGAGTGTCACCGCCGCCCCTTCCCCTTTCTCCTCATCCGGCTCTCTCTCTCACCCTCTCTGCCCCGCAGGGAACCGCCACCATCGCCACAGCCAGAGCTCGCCGGAGACGTGGACGCCGTCGGATCCGTCCTTCGTTTGCCGCGCCACCGACGGATCTGAGGAGCCCGGCCCTCGATCCACCGGTTTTCCCTCGCTCCTCCCTCACTGCCGTCCCGCCCCGCGCTCGCCGGAGCCCTGCGCCGCCGCCGCTCCCGCCTGCACGCGCCTGTGCGTGCGAGCACACGAACAGAGCAACTCGCTTGAGCCGCTCGCCCCATTGACCAGCGCATGGGCCTCCCCACGGCCCAGCTTCCCCGCAGGCCTGCTGCTTCCTCCTCCACCGACCCGGGCCAAGGCCCACTGGGTGAGCAGCCCCCCAGCCCCTCCTGTGCTCTGTTGGCCCAGCAAGTTAGGCCCGATGCGTGTTTTTTTCCTCTGTTGAGATTTAGCTATTATCTGGGATTTACTGTTTTACAGAAAAGTCCCTCTAGATCATGCATATAATAATTCACAAACCATGCATCGGATTAAAATGATTTATATATGTAAGATGCTCAGATATTTGTTTAGTTTAATAATATGCAACTTTCATCCATGTTTAAAATGTTTAAAATGCTGTTTGATTAAATTTGCATAAATGCCATGCTAAAATGATTTATTTCATAACTAATTAACCATAACTCGGAATTTAATAAACTTTATATGTAAATGGGGTGGAAAAATGCCTAGTTTAACATGGTGCACTTTCTTTGCATGTTTAACAAATCTAAAATATGGTTTAGGGCAGAACAGTACCAAATCTAATATATGCTCATGAGGATTTTCCGGAATTGTTGTTCGTTGCTTCCGGCCTCATTTAAACTTGACTAAATAGTTAGTTTACTCATGCTTCGCCTCTTGCCATGTTTAAAAACATTTAATATTGTTGGGTACATAAACAAGAGAGAACTAAATAATTGTTGTGGTGTTTCGTCAATATGCAACTCGTTGCATATTGAGCTCCACTTAATTTGTAGTGTTGTTTGTTGCACTTTGCCATGCCATGCATCTTTAAACCGGACATGCATCATACTTGGTTGTGCACCATGCCATATTCATGTGCTGGTTGTTTACTATGTTGTGTGCTTCTTTCCGGTGTTGCTTCTTCGGGTTGATTCCGTTATCATCGCGTTTGTGAGGACCCGTTCGTCTATGTCCGTTTGTCTTCTTCATGGACTCGTTCTTCTTCCTTGCGGGATCTCAGGCAAGATGAACATACCCTCAAAATCACTTCTATCTTTGCTTGCTAGTTTGCTCGCTCTTTTGCTATGCCTATGCTGCGATACCTACCACTTGCTTATCATGCCTCCCATATTGTTAAACCAAGCCTCTAACCCACCTTGTCCTAGCAAACCGTTGTTTGGCTATGTTACCGCTTTGCTCAGCCCCTCTTATAGCGTTGTTAGTTGCAGGTGAAGATGAAGTTTGTTCCTTGTTGGAACATGGAGATGTTGTTCCTTGTTTGGAATATGTTTACTTGTTGGGATATCACAATATATCTTATTTTAATTAATGCATCTATATACTTGGTAAAGGGTGGAAGGCTCGGCCTTATGCCTGGTGTTTTGTTCCACTCTTGCCGCCCTAGTTTCCGTCATATCGGTGTTATGTTCCCGGATTTTGCGTCCCTAACACGGTCGGGTGATTTATGGGACCCCCTTGACAGTTCGCTTTGAATAAGACTTTTCCAGCAGGCCCAACATTGGTTTTACCATTTGCCTACCACCTATCCCTTTCCCTTGGGTCTGATCAACCCGAGGGTCATCTTTATTCAGCCCCCCCACCGGGCCAATGCTTGTCTAAGTGTTGGTCCGAACTAGAGCCCTTTGCAGCGCCACCTTAAGGAAACTTGAGGGCTGGTTTTAGTTGTACGGACTGCTCATCCGGTGTTGCCCTGAGAACGAGATATGTGCAGATCCTATCAGGATGTCGGCGCATCGGGCGGCTTTGCTGGACTTGTTTTATTGCTGTCGAAATGTCTTGTAGCCGGGATTCCGAGACTGATCGGGTCTTCCCGGGGAGAAGGAATATCCTTCGTTGATCGTGAGAGCTTATCATGGGCTAAGTTGGGACACCCCTGCAGGGTTTTGAACTTTCGAAAGCCGTGCCCGCGGTTATGTGGCAGATGGGAATTTGTTAATGTCCGGTTGTAGAAAACCCGAAGTTGATCTTAACTAAAATACACCAACCGCGTGTGTAACCGTGATGGTCTCTTCTCGGCAGGGTCCGGGAGGTGAACACGGTTGTTGGAGTTATGTTTGACGTAAGTAGTTCAGGATCACTTATTGATCATAGTTGTCCGACCGTGCTTTGCCTTCTCTTCTCGCTCTCATTTGCGTATGTTAGCCACCATATATGCTAGTCGCTTGCTGCAGCTCCACCACATACCTTTTACCCTACCTATAAGCTTAAATAGTCTTGATCTCGCGGGTGTGAGATTGCTGAGTCCTCGTGACTCACCAGATACTTCCAAACCAGTTTGCAGGTGCTGCTGAGACCGTGCAGGTGACGCACCCGAGCTCAAGGAGGAGTTCGATGAAGATTTGTTCTTTATGTTGTTTCGTTCTAGTCGATCAGTAGTGGGCCCAGTTGGGGTCGATCGTGGACCTTTGTCGCTTTTGGGGTTTTCTTCTTTTATTTTGGCTCCGTAGTCGGGCCCTGATTGTAACTGTATGATGTAATGTTTACTCATGTATTGTGTGAAGTGGCGATTGTAAGCCAACTATGTATCTCTTTCCCTTATGTATTACATGGGTTGTGTGAAGATTACCTCACTTGCGACATTGCTTTCAATGCGGTTATGCCTCTAAGTCATGCTTCGACACGTGGGAGATATAGTCATGCTTCGACTTAGAGGCATAACCGCATTGAAAGCAATGTTGCAAGTGAGGTAATCTTCACACAACCCATGTAATTCATAAGGGAAAGAGATACATAGTTGGCTTACAATCGCCACTTCACACAATACATGACTAAAGCATTACATCATACAGATACATTCAAGGTCCGACTACGGAACCAAAATAAAAGAAGACTACCCCAAATGCTACACAGATCCCCGATCGTCCCAACTTGGCTCCACTACTGATCAACTGGAACGATACAACATAATGAACAAGATCTTCATCGAGCTCCACCTTGAGCTCGGGTGCGTCACCTGCACGGTTTCATCGGCACCTGCAAACTGGTTTTGGAAATATCTGTGAGTCACGGGGACTCAGCAATCTCACACCCGCGAGATCAAGACTATTTAAGCTTATAGGTAGGGTAAAAGGTATGAGGTGGAGCTGCAGCAAGCAACTACCATATATGGTGGCTAACATACGCAAATGAGAGCGAGAAGAGAAGGCAAAGCACGTTCGATGAACTATGATCAAGAAGTGATCCTAGAACAACCTACGTCAAGCATAACTCCAACACCGTGTTCACTTCCCGGACTCCGCCGAGAAGAGACCATCACGGTTACACCCGCGGTTGGTGTATTTTAATTAAGATCAACTTAGGGTTTTCTACAACCGGACATTAACAAATTCCCATCTGCCACATAACCGCGGGCACGGCTTTCGAAAGATCAAATCCTGCAGGGGTGTCCCAACTTAGCCCATGATAAGCTCTCGCGATCAACGAAGGATATTCCTTCTCCCCGGGAAGACCCGATCAGTCTCGGAATCCCGGCTACAAGACATTTCGACAGTAATAAAACAAGTCCAGCAAAGTCGCCCGATGCGCCGACATCCTGATAGGAGCTGCACATATCTCGTTCTTAGGGCAACACCGGATGAGCAGTACGTACAACTAGAACCAGACCTCAAGTTTCCCTGAGGTGGCGCTGCAAGTGGCTCTAGTTTGGACCAACACTTAGACAAGCATTGGCCCGGGGGGGCTAAAATAAAGATGACCCTCGGGATGCGCGACTCCCAAGGGAAAAGGGCATAGGTGAGGCAAATGGTAAAACCAATGTTGGGCCTTGCTGGAGGAGTCTTATTCAAAGCGAACTGTCAAGGGGGTCCCATAAATCACCCGACCGCGTTAGGGACGCAAAATCGGGGAACATAACACCGGTATGACGGAAACTAGGGCGGCAAGAGTGGAACAAAACACCAGGCATAAGGCCGAGCCTTCCACCCTTTACCAAGTATATAGATGCATGAACAATATATAAGGTATTGTGATATCCCAACAAGTAAACATGTTCCAACAAGGAACAACATCTCCATGTTCCAACAAGGAACAACATCTCCATGTTCCAACAAGGAACAAACTTCATCTTCACCTGCAACTAGCAACACTATAAGAGGGGCTGAGCAAAGCGGTAACATAGCCAAACAATGGTTTGCTAGGACAAGGTGGGTTAGAGGCTTGGTTTAACAATATGGGAGGCATGATAAGAAAGTGGTAGGTATTGCAACATAGGCATAGCAAAAGAGCGAGCAACTAGCAAGCAAAGATAGAAGTGATTTCGAGGGTATGGTCATCTTGCCTGAGATCCCGCAAGGAAGAAGAACGAGTCCATGAAGAAGACAAACGGATGTAGTCGAACGAATCCTCACAACTCCGGAACGAAACCGAAGCTAACGAGAGAAGCAACCTGGAAAGAAACAAACAACATAGTAAACAACCACCACATACATCTGGCACGATGCACAAACAAGAATGATGCATGTCCGTTTTAAAGACTCATGGCATGGCAAAGTGCAACAAGCAATACTACAAGTTAAGTGGAGCTCAATATGCAACGGGTTGCATATTGGAGAAACACCACATCAATTATTTAGTTCTCTCTCGATTATGTACCCAATAATATTAAATGTTATTAAACATGGCAAGGGGTGAAGCATATGAAAACTACCTATTTAGGCAAGTTTAAATGAGGCCGGAACAACAAACAACAAGTCCGGTAAAACCCCATATGCATATTTTAGATTTGGAACTGATCTGCCCTAAACACAATCATAATGTTGTTAAACAGCAAAATAAAGTGCACCATGTTAAACTAGGCATTTTTCTACCCCATTTACATATATAGTTTAATAAAATCCGAGTTACGGTTATTTAGTTATGAAATAAATCATTTTAACATGGCATTTATGCAAATTTAATCAAACAACATTTTAAGCATTTTAAACATGGATGAGAGTTGCATATTATGAAACTACACAAAATTCTAAGCAACTTTTGTATATTAAGTTTTTACATGTGATGCACCGTTTGTGAGATATTATATGCATGTCTCTTGGGGGGGGGGTTCTGCAATTCTGTAATACCCAGGAAAATTAGCTAAAACGTCCAGAACGAAAAAAAATGATGCGGGCCGAATCTGGAGCACTGCTGGGCTGAATCTGGAATAGGGCAGCGGCTGGGAGGCTCACCATGGGCTCTTGGCCCGGTGGGTGGAGGAGGAGGCCGCTGGTCCTGGCGCGGCTGGGCTTGGTGCGATCTGGTGCTGGCTCCAGACGAACAGGAACGCGGTCAACGGCGATGCGGTCCTCGCTCCGGCACAGGCGTGCGCTCGAGGAAGGGTCGTCCTCCTCCTGCTCAAAGCAGAAGCAGAGGAAGAAGGCGCTGGCGGCCGGCTGCGGGACTCCGGGACGCGCGGCGGCGGATCTGGCCGATGCAGGAGACTGGCGACGGCGAACTTGGCGCGGGAATGGCCGGATCCGAGGCGGGGGAGGCAGATGTCGGGGACGGCAACAGCACGGGATCCGGTCGGGAAGGTTCGTGGCTGGAGGAGTCCGGCCGGACCTGGAGGAAGCCGTCGGCGAGCTTGGCTCCTGCGGACCTGGCGGTTCGGGGACTTGGCGAGGCGGAGGGAGGCAGACACGGCAGCGGCGGCGTCGAAGCCCTGTCCATGGCGGCAGAGAGGGAGCAGAGAGATTAGAGACAGAGAGGAAAGAAAAAGACGGTCAGCGGAGTGGCTACACTGGCCTGGTTTGGTCGCCGGCGGCAGACGGGAACGGCGGCTCCGTGGTACTCGGGGACGAGCTCGCCTCGATCTGGATCGGGGCCAGCTGCGGGGCACGAGGCGCTGGGGAAACTGGGGCGCAAGGGAGGCCGTTGGATCAAAGATCTGACGGCCAGGGATGGTGGAGGCTGCAGGATTGGATGCATGGTGGGTGCGAGCTGGCGGCGGGAGGATCACGAGGTGGATCCGGTCTGGCGGCGGGGTGGAGGAATTTTAGGGAGTTGGTCTAGGGTTTGTCCAAAATGGACTAGGGGATGAATATATACATCACGGGTTAGGTTAGGGGTTATCTCGTCCCTCCGATTAAAATCGGACGGTCAGGAAAAATAACCTGGGAGTCCAAAAGAGAAAGCGGAGATGTTTTGTAGACGTTAGGGGATGATCCGGACACAACGGTGATGACTGAGCAGGTTCGGGTTTGGGGCAGTTTCGGACACGCACACGAGGGTGCTGCGAGCTGGCAAGAGAGGTTAGGTGGTCACGGACAAGAGGGAAGCGAAAACTCGATTGGCCTCGGAACGGTCAACGAAAGCAAGGGGGGATGCGGCAACTACGAACGGGTGCAAGTTTTATGAAAACATGCAGATGCAATGCGCATGATGCGATGATGAAAGCAACAAGCAAAAACAAATCACACAACGAAACTCGGGAACCCTGGAAGGCATCTGAAGCTCCGGTCTTGGGGCGTCACAACACTCCACCACTATGAGAGGATCTCGTCCCTAGATCTAGGATGGCACCGGAAGGAAACAGAAGAGGAAGCGAAGAGGTAAAACTAAGTTGCTTCTTTGACAAACGAGTGAAACCAAAGAACCTTGAGAGGTTGAACAAAATGAAAGAACGAAAACAATGAAGATGAGCAAAGTTGAAAACATTCCGTTAGAAAAGAGGAACAAGGGATATGATGAGAACCCAGCGGTTTAGTGATAATATAGATATTGAAACCATTCCGGTTAAAGCTAGATAGAGAAGGAATAAGATTGATATAATTTGGGCAGCACTCCGACTGAAAATGGAAGGGATAGAATATGAACTTGGCAAGATGAGAAGAAACTTGATGAAAACACAAAACACCATCTCCGTAGCTGTTGAATGAATGGCACAAGGGGTAAGAAATATCTCGGATAGCACTCCGGTTGAAAAGAGATGAAAAACTTGATTAAATGAAAGAACTTGAGAAAAGGAACACAATACTCCGGTTGGAAATGGAAGGGATTTAACATGATCTTGACAAAAAAAAGATGGGTTGAAGAGAACAACGACACAATGACTCCGGAACAAAAGAATAGAACATAAATCGTTGGAACAAAAGAATGGAGAAGAAAATGACAACTTCTGCCACAAATGAGTTTGGAAAGCACCCTTCCAAGAAGGTTAGAACATAGTTGTTGGAAAAATCAACAACGATAAGATATGATTCCCGTGGACTTATGGAAAACACCTCAAACTTATGAGGTGACGACCGACCACCAAAGGAAGCAATTGCTTGCTTGAGATCAACGAAGAGAAGAACATTTCTTTCACCGAGAGGAGAAAACTTGGATCATTGATAAGCACCATAATAGCAAAATTCCTTAGGGAAGGCTTTAGGTGAAACATGACACAAGATAACTCCCATGAAGAGATTGCTGGATTTAAAATACCTCATTCTTGACAACATGTGAATCATGAAGCATGAAGGGAAATTGTCAAGAATGACATAACACCAACTCAAAAGATAAGGTAGAAAGAATTGCACTTCGGAATGCAAGATGAAGAATGCTTGGACTCCACAAAACAAAACAAGTGTTAAGCACCCTGTTTAATTTAGAGTATAGCTTGGCGGATCTTAAATCCGAGAGAAATCTTGAAGAACAATTGAAGAATGAAAAGGGTCCTTGATAAACCACCATAAAGAAACTCCATGAAAAACTCCGGTAATGAAAGGATGATAAAAAAGAAAGAGAAGCTGAAAACACAAGGTGAAGCCTTGCAGTGAATAGATGGATCTCCGTGCTGACCTAATTGCGAGAACTTGGAACTCCGAGGAGGATAAGGTGAAACAATTGAAATCAAGAATTTTGATAAACCTCCGGAATAGGGAATTGAGTTAACTTGATGAAACAAGAATAAGAATTACATTATGCTTATCCTTCACCAATTTAGATTGATGACAAGCAACGGATTTGGCATACTACTTATTCTCGTAGGAAGGATCAAGATAGATATGGCGCAAACTTGAGAATGTCTTCAACGAACCGCCGGTAGGATTGGAAAGAAAGAATGAATCTATATGATAACAAGGGAAGAAGGATCTTGAACGAACCATCGTAAGAATTTAAAATGGACGAAGAAAAGATAAAGAAACACCGGGAAGAATTAGCAAATGAACGAAGATGCTTGCTAGGATTTAGATACATGAGAACAAAGAGATCATGAACTGATTAGAGTATATTTGAATGATGCACCGGTAGGATTTGGAGAACGATAGACGAAGCTGAGAATGAATAATTCTGAGATGAAAGGCTCCGAGGAATCAAACTGAAAGACTCCTGAATTGCTCCGGATGGGTGAAAAGAATTCTCACAACCAAAATAGTTATGAGGGGATGGCATCAAGCTAGAACCATGAATCTTGAAGAGAATGGAGCAAGATTTAAGAGAAACTCTTATTCGGTCTTCAAATGATGATGAGAAACACCACCATGAATTGTTGAGACACTCCGGAATGAAAATTAGAAAGGTTGAACCAACGATGAAAGAATTGAAGGATCTTGGAGAAAGACATTTGACGGATGATAATTCATTCTTACATCAACTTTGAAAAGAATTTTAGAAGCTCCGGGAAAATTAGAAGAGTCAGGTAAGATCCTGGAAAAAGACCTGTGGGTTAGGGCCCACTCAAAAGAAACACCTTCGAATGATTACTTGAAAGGGAGATCACACCGGTTGATTTACATGGCTAGAATGAGATAACAACCTCGAAATAGGTTGAACTGATCTTGAAAGACAAGACGAGCCTTCTGAGATATCTTCAGCACTCCCGAACAAATGAATAGCGAGAAGTGAATGATTAAGAGATACACCGGCATAAGACAACATTAGAAACGAGGAAATGAATATGATCAACACTGAAAGCTTGAGTTAAAACCACCGGAAAAGAAAAAGAACGAAGAATAATAAACTTGAAGCTCCGTTAGAATCTTCATGAGAATCACCGGATAAGAAACATTGACGGAAAAAAATAGAGACTTCACAAGAATAAAATGGATACTTGATTAAGACATCTGCGTCCTTGAAGAAATAAGGGTGGGAGGGCGGGAAAACAAAGACAACTTGTAACGTATGAAGCAAACACCGTTGAGAAGAACTGATAATTGACCTTGCGAATGTTGAAGTGATCGGATCCACTTGAAGAGAGACACACCGGTTGAAAAGAATTGACATGGCACTCTCAGTTATCATGAAGGATTGGTATCCACATAGGAATATGAGAACACCGATTATAATAAGGTATGGAATCAACACTTGACATTGAAGCAACTCGAATACCACAAAACAAAACAAAAACAAAGGATTGGCTCGCAGAATAAGCCGATAACAAACATATGATAGATCCCATATCGTATCATGTGTCTGTTGGAAAGAATTCCTACGTGATACTTGAATTCCCACTTATAAACTCCCGAAACTTTCTGGTTATGCAATCAGGTGTTGGGGATACAGGGGACACAAAATATATCACCCAAACTAACAATACCTAGATCCAGCTGTATCCATCCTTCAACACATAACCAAGAAACATTCGGAAATCGTTTACCTCAACCTTCGAAAAGCATCCGTTATACGAGTTATGGCAATACTCCCGCACTCGCCTCAGTACTGGGCTATCAGGGTTATCTCACCAACAACTGTACAAAAGAGATTTTCGATGTCGGCGTACTAAACTCAGGTATTCCAGAACTGCAACGATAAAATTATTACGACAACACCTCAGAGCTCAACTCCCCGGGACAGTTCCACTAAACCCCTGCTGACAGGAGGCACCAAGACAATGTTGTCATCACAAAACCATCGAAACGATTCTAAGATACCCGCGTGATCCTAAATTTTTTTAGCGAAATTTGAGAAGAGAAGAGTCAAAACTCTACATCAGGATGCCTTACCAGAGCGATGAGGAGACTGGGAACTAAAAAGAATTCCTAAACTCTCCGATACATAATTCCTAAATGACTCAAAACATTTTTCTAGACACAACTCGGCCGCTAAAAACGATCAATCAGTGGGGGCTCCTAAGGTCAGGGAAGGCTCTGATACCAACTTGAAACGCCCTTGATGCGGCTATATCTCCCACGTGTCGAAGCACGACTTAGAGGCATAACCGCATTGAAAGCAATGTCGCAAGTGAGGTAATCTTCACACAACCCATGTAATTCATAAGGGAAAGAGATACATAGTTGGCTTACAATCGCCACTTCACACAATACATGACTAAAGCATTACATCATACAGATACATTCAAGGTCCGACTACGGAACCAAAATAAAAGAAGACTACCCCAAATGCTACACAGATCCCCGATCGTCCCAACTTGGCTCCACTACTGATCAACTGGAACGATACAACATAATGAACAAGATCTTCATCGAGCTCCTCCTTGAGCTCGGGTGCGTCACCTGCACGGTTTCATCGGCACCTACAAACTGGTTTTGGAAGTATCTGTGAGTCACGGGGACTCAGCAATCTCACACCCGCGAGATCAAGACTATTTAAGCTTATAGGTAGGGTAAAAGGTATGAGGTGGAGCTGCAGCAAGCGACTAGCATATATGGTGGCTAACATACGCAAATGAGAGCGAGAAGAGAAGGCAAAGCACATTCGATGAACTATGATCAAGAAGTGATCCTAGAACAACCTACGTCAAGCATAACTCCAACACCGTGTTCACTTCCCGGACTCCGCCGAGAAGAGACCATCACGGTTACACCCGCGGTTGGTGTATTTTAATTAAGATCAACTTCGGGTTTTCTACAACCGGACATTAACAAATTCCCATCTGCCACATAACCGCGGGCACGACTTTCGAAAGATCAAATCCTGCAGGGGTGTCCCAACTTAGCCCATGATAAGCTCTCGCGATCAAAGAAGGATATTCCTTCTCCCCGGGAAGACCCGATCAGTCTCGGAATCCCGTCTACAAGACATTTTGACAATAATAAAACAAGTCCAGCAAAGCCGCCCGATGCGCCGACATCCTAATAGGAGCTGCAAATATCTCGTTCTCAGGGCAACACCGGATGAGCAGTACGTACAACTAGAACCAAACCTCAAGTTTCCCTGAGGTGGCGCTGCAAGTGGCTCTAGTTTGGACCAACACTTAGACAAGCGTTGGCCCGGGGGGGCTAAAATAAAGATGACCCTCGGGATGCGCGACTCCCAAGGGAAAAAGGGCATAGGTGAGGCAAATGGTAAAACCAATGTTGGGCCTTGCTGGAGGAGTCTTATTCAAAGCGAACTGTCAAGGGGGTCCCATAAATCACCCGACCGCGTTAGGGACGCAAAATCCGGGAACATAACACCGGTATGACGGAAACTAGGGCGGCAAGAGTGGAACAAAACACCAGGCATAAGGCCGAGCCTTCCACCCTTTACCAAGTATATAGATGCATTAATAATATATAAGGTATTGTGATATCCCAACAAGTAAACATGTTCCAACAAGGAACAACATCTCCATGTTCCAACAAGGAACAACATCTCCATGTTCCAACAAGGAACAGCATCTCCATGTTCCAACAAGGAACAAACTTCATCTTCACCTGCAACTAGCAACGCTATAAGAGGGGCTGAGCAAAGCGGTAACATAGCCAAACAATGGTTTGCTAGGACAAGGTGGGTTAGAGGCTTGGTTTAACAATATGGGAGGCATGATAAGCAAGTGGTAGGTATCGCAGCATAGGCATAGCAAAAGAGCGAGCAACTAGCAAGCAAAGATAGAAGTGATTTCGAGGGTATGGTCATCTTGCCTGAGATCCCGCAAGGAACAAGAACGAGTCCATGAAGAAGACAAACGGACGTAGTCGAATGAATCCTCACAACTCCGGAACGAAACCAAAGCTAACGAGAGAAGCAACCCGGAAAGAAACAAACAACATAGTAAACAACCACCACATACATCTGGCACGATGCACAAACAAGAATGATGCATGTCCGTTTTAAAGACTCATGGCATGGCAAAGTGCAACAAGCAATACTACAAGTTAAGTGGAGCTCAATATGCAACGGGTTGCATATTGGAGAAACACCACATCAATTATTTAGTTCTCTCTCGATTATGTACCCAATAATATTAAATGTTATTAAACATGGCAAGGGGTGAAGCATATGAAAACTACCTATTTAGGCAAGTTTAAATGAGGCCGAAACAACAAACAACAAGTCCGGTAAAACCCCATATGCATATTTTAGATTTGGAACTGATCTGCCCTAAACACAATTATAATGTTGTTAAACAGCAAAATAAAGTGCACCATGTTAAACTAGGCATTTTTCTACCCCATTTACATATATAGTTTAATAAAATCCGAGTTACGGTTATTTAGTTATGAAATAAATCATTTTAACATGGCATTTATGCAAATTTAATCAAACAGCATTTTAAGCATTTTAAACATGGATGAGAGTTGCATATTATGAAACTACACAAAATTCTAAGCAACTTTCGTATATTAAGTTTTTACATGTGATGCACCGTTTGTGAGATATTATATGCATGTCGCTTGGGGGGGTTTTCTGCAATTCTGTAATACCCAGGAAAATTAGCTAAAATGTCCAGAACAAAAAAAAACGATGCGGGCCGAATCTGGAGCACTGCTGGGCTGAATCTGGAATAGGGCAGCGGGTGGGAGGCTCACCATGGGCTCTTGGCCCGGTGGGTGGAGGAGGAGGCCGCTGGTCCTGGCGCGGCTGGGCTTGGTGCGATCTGGTGCTGGCTCCAGACGAACAGGAACGCGGTCAACGGCGATGCGGTCCTCGCTCGGGCACAGGCGTGCGCTCGATGAAGGGTCGTCCTCCTCCCGCTCAAAGCAAAAGCAGAGGAAGAAGGCGCTGGCGGCCGGCTGCGGGACTCCGGGACGCGCGGCGGCGGATCTGGCTGATGCAGGAGACTGGCGACGGCGAACTTGGCGCGGGAATGGCCGGATCCGAGGCGGGGGAGGCAGATGTCGGGGACGGCAACAGCACGGGATCCGGTCGGGAAGGTTCGTGGCTGGAGGAGTCCGGCCGGACCTGGAGGAAGCCGTCGGCGAGCTTGGCTCCTGCGGACCTGGCGGTTCGGGGACTTGGCGAGGCGGAGGAAGGCAGACACGGCAGCGGCGGCGTCGAAGCCCTGTCCATGGCGGCAGAGAGGGAGCAGAGAGATTAGAGACAGAGAGGAAAAAAAAGACGGTCAGCGGAGTGGCTACATTGGCCTGGTTTGGTCGCCGGCGGCAGACGGGAACGGCGGCTCCGTGGTACTCGGGGACGAGCTCGCCTCGATCTGGATCGGGGCCAGCTGCGGGGCACGAGGCGCTGGGGAAACTGGGGCGCAAGGGAGGCCATTGGATCAAAGATCTGACGGCCAGGGATGGTGGAGGCTGCAGGATTGGATGCATGGTGGGTGCGAGCTGGCGGCGGGAGGATCCCGAGGTGGATCCGGTCTGGCGGCGGGGTGGAGGAATTTTAGGGAGTTGGTCTAGGGTTTGTCCAAAATGGACTAGGGGATGAATATATACATCACGGGTTAGGTTAGGGGTTATCTCGTCCCTTCGATTAAAATCGGACGGTCAGGAAAAATAACCTGGGAGTCCAAAAGAGAAAACGGAGATGTTTTGTAGACGTTAGGGGATGATCCGGACACAACGGTGATGACTGAGCAGGTTCGGGTTTGGGGCAATTTCGGACACGCACACGAGGGTGCTGCGAGCTGGCAAGAGAGGTTAGGTGGTCACGGACAAGAGGGAAGAGAAAACTCGATTGGCCTCGGAACGGTCAACGAAAGCAAGGGGGATGCGGCAACTACGAACGGGTGCAAGTTTTATGAAAACATGCAGATGCAATGCGCATGATGCAATGATGAAAGCAACAAGAAAAAACAAATCACACAACGAAACTCGGGAACCCTGGAAGGCATCTGAAGCTCCGGTCTTGGGGCGTCACAAAGAAGAAGCCCATGCAGATTACTGGTCAAGCACTGACCCCAGCTGCTGTTCTGAGGAATGAGAACAATGCCATTGATCTGTCAAGTGATGACAACCTTAGCGATGATGCTCTCGAGCTGCTAATAAAGACCAAGCAAGAGGCGGAAATCTTCAATGATCTTCCCCTTTTCAATGTGGACATCCTGAGCAAGTTCATTGATGAGTGGTTTGACAGTCCAAACCTCAGTTTTGATGATCTTCAGCTCCCAATTGGCCTCAGCGTCTCCTTCCATGGAGCCATTGCTCCTGAGCTGGCTCTAGCTCAGAAAATTGTTGAACTGAAGAACAAGATTGACTATGAAAAAGCCCAGTTCAAGAAGCATATGGCCAAGCTCAGTGTGACTGATGTCCAAAACTTCAAGCAAATGATGCATGAGCTCAAGTAGGCGTTTCACAAGAAACGTGACGAAGCTAAAGGTTCACGCGAGCGCATGAAAATCCTCGCTGCCAAATGTGTTCAAGCTTACAATGAAGCCGAGAAGCGCAAGGCACTTGGTGTCCCGGCATCGACCCCAAGTTGGCTGGCAAGAAGAAGAAGAAGCCTGTTGTGGACCCAGCTAAAGTATCTAGGCGGGAAGAACCTTGCATTGTCTTCCCCGCCAGTATGACAGGCATGAAGCCAAAGGTCCCCACAGTAGCTTCAGAACTCAAGAAAAAAAGGATAGCCGAAGCCAGAAAGTGCAAGTCCAAGAACACCACTGACGATGCTCCACCAACCAAGAAAAGAAAAACAAAGAAGAAAGATCGGGCTGCTCACACAGAGCCCCTTGTCGTCGAGCCAATCTCAGTTGCTCGTCCTGCGTCCACACACCAAGAGCATTGGTTGATAGTTCACGAGCCTGCTACCACAGAGGCTCCTGAAGCTCAAGAAGATCCAGTTGTTGACCACACCGCAGCTAAAGACATTGGTCCCCAAGACAATGTAGATGATGATGAAGTCCTTCCTCAGATCGAGCACAAAATGGTATCATCGCCTGTTCTAACGAATAGCGAACTCATCAGCATTGGTCGTCCTCTGACGCCAACTGCTCAGGATGATTCATGGGATGATCACCCTCAAGACTCCCCCCTCCCCTCCCGTGAAGAAGAATCACCAAGTACTCCCCCAACTCAAGTCACCACTCCAGTGCTTGATGATGACGACTTTGAGGCCCAGCCAACTCCCTCTCCACAAGCGTCGCCCATTTTTCACAGGCTTCGCAAAGGACCAAGGCCCCAAGTCACTCTTTCGAGTGTTCCAGAAGGAGAAGAGCACCACCACTCAGTATCACGCCAAGTGTTTCCTGAAGCCACTCCAACTGTGAACATCTCAGAGTCTGAAGCCAAAGTTGTTGAAGACATTCCGGCTGCATCAGTCGATGAACAAGAAGAACCCCGTCAAGAAGAAGAACGTGTTGCTACACCCCCGTCCAACCAAGAAGTTGTTCTCGAGGAGAATGTGTCCGACCCTCCAGCTACTCAAGTGGAGGTTGATAACATTGAGGCAGCCACCCACACCAATGCTGAAGCCAATGACGTTGTCATGGCTGAAGCAAATGTAGCGCCAGAAGTCAATGTGGCGCCAGAAGTTAATGAGCCTGAAGCTTCCAATGCACCTGAAGTCAATATTCCACCTGAAGCCATTATACCACTTGCAGCTCACGTCAATGTCGATGCTCTTGTAGCGCCTCCAAGGCCACACACTATCAGCTGGCATTTGATCGCGGCCAACCTGTCATGGTTCGCTGGCCCATTCTGGTTCCTCCTCCTCCTCCCGGACCTCAATTTGACTATCATGTGGAGCACATGCCCCAGGTCCAGAAGCCAAAACCGAGGCTGCCAAGGTTTCCAGGTACTGCAACTTCACCATTATCTTTCAATGTGAATTTCTTCATTGCACACAACACCTTCTTTGACAGCGACAAGAACCCATACTCAAGGCCAAGAATTTCATCTGATCGGTTCTGGAGCTATCAGCAACACAGTTACTACTCTTGTGTTCTTTATGATCAAGGGTGCATCTTTCCCCATATGCGCCTAGACTGCGAAGCTATTGCTGGACTGCCTTGCCTAGAAGAAGCCCTTGACTGTTTCCGAGATGCTGGTCTGCTGCAATTTGTGACTAATAAAGAGCACTGGAACGAAGAGCTTCTGCTGCGATTCTATGCCACCCTCCACATTCGCGGCTACAACAGGGATCCGAAGACATGGATCCTTGAGTGGATGACAGGCAATGTACATCATGAAGCTAAAGCTCCTGGTATTATTGAGCTCACTGGCCTGCCCACTCCAGGTGAACTCTTTGAACCTGGTTGTCAGCTTCACCGTAATGCTTTGGAGAGCATCTTCCAGAAGCATGAGCCCAACATGAGCCAAATGCTGAGCATGATGAAGCCACTGCCACGCAATGCTGAATATCCAAGGGAATTCTTTGTTGAAGACCTAGAGTATATGCCCTGCACTATTTATCATATTATCAGGCGAACTCTATGGTCTATCAAGGGACATTCTCCTGCAGCGAAGCTTGAAGGAGCAATGAAGACATTGGTTTTCTATATCTTCAATGGCATCAGCTTCAATGCTCAAGACTTCTTCATCAGGCAATTGGCTGCATCTAGCTCTGATCTCTTTGGTCTGAAGTTCTACACTCCATGGGTTATGCGCCTTATCAAGCTTCACTCTGCTGTCAACTATCAGTCGTCTGCGCGCAACCATCTGATATTCTTGCCGGAGGTTGATCTGTCTGTCGAAGCCACATACCCAGAGCCTGCCAAGGAGCCCATTTATCTTCACAATGCCGATCACCAAAGCTTCACTCAGCCCATTGAAGGAGTTCTGGCTTCCACTCGTGTTTATCCTTTGGCTGGCGATACACGTGCACCTCATCGTGCCCATACTGAAGCCACTGAAAGCACAATATCTCAAAGGCCTCGAAAGCGTTCTTGTGTTCTTAATGACCGGGAGCTTCTCGTTGCCTTGCATCAAAAGCAAGATAAGCATCACTACTGGCTGAAGCGTCAGATGCAAAGCCTCTTGGTGGATGTCAATCGCATTCGCAACCTTGCCACCAAGAATGCATTTGTCACTCACGAAACCTATCGGAGATCGTGGAAGAGTCTGACATTGCTCAGTGCTGAAGCTGATCTTCAAGACGATGGCTTCATAGAGAGATTCAAGTTTGATTCCACTCCTCCCAGGAATGTTGTCTTGCGTCGGACTCCCTCACTTGAAGACTCTGACTATTCATCCTCAGCTGCAACTGTTAATGCCAGATTCATTGATGACGAAGATGATGCTACTTCACCACCTCCAACTTAGGTGCGTATCGACACTGCACCAAGTTCTTCTGCACCACCGAACCTTAACGATGACCTTGCTGCTTCACCTACTCCTCATGGGAATGAGTAGAGGCTCTATGTCTTCAAACCTTTTTGGTCCTTACTGACAAAAGGGGGAGAAGCATATGAGTTGATAGTCTTCAAGCGGGTCCATATGGGTGGTTGCTATACTTTTGCCAAGTGTTTACAACTCTCGCTTTCGATACATTTGGTTCTTTGAGTTGCAACACTTAGACTTGATGGTCGTCTGCTACTTTTTCTGCTATTCTGTGATGCGATGATAAATTCCGCATGTGCAATGATAAATACCGCATGAAGTCATATTGCAGACATCCATTTTTCATTATGCATGTCATTATCTTCGTTATATCTTTTCATGCATGATGAATTGCCTTCATAAGTTGAAGAGGATCTCCACAAGTACAACCTGCCATGTGCATTTGCATTCCAAAAGCAAAATACTTATATGCACATCTTCAGGGGGAGCCTTTTACTACTTATGAAGACAATACCTAAATTCCTCACAATTTCACATACTTTTATTCCCATTGAAAACTTCAACCAGTTTGTCATCAATCACCAAAAAGGGGGAGATTGTAAGTGCATCTAGTGCCACCCCTAGTTGGTTTTGGAGTATTGACGACAAACCTGGTTGAGTGACTAATGTGTTTGTGAGAATTGCAGGATAACACAGGTAGTAGTCCCTCATTAATTCGGTTTACCTACCGGAGATGACCCCCAAAAATGTATGAAGACATTGAAGACAATGGTGGTATGTGAAGACAATCACATCGAAGCTTATGACTCGAGAAGACATTCACGTGAAGACTACGGAGTGCGAAGACATAGTTGTTTCGTAGTTTCCTTTTCTTCTTTGTTGAGTCATAGGAACCACCATACTGTTAAGTGGGGTCCAAGTGAACAAAGTCAGAGTGACTGAAGTGATGCTCAACCAAATCCTATGTCTTCGAGCGAAGACAATGAGAGCAAATCTTATCCAGAGTTGGATGAGTCAGCTTTACTTGTAGCCCAAGTCAAGCTGCCGCTTGTGTTTGAAATCTGGCCGTTGGGACACGCGTCAGTTCCTTAGTGACCCAGGGTCATTTCGAACAAATCAGGTCGGGTTGCCTAGTGGCTATAAATAGCCCACCCCCTACACCATAAATTAGTGTCTGCTCAGAGTTAGTGCACGGCTTTATCATTTGAAAGCAACCCACCTCGAAGCTTTTGAGAGAGAGAAATCCTTGCGAGGACAAAGCCCAAAACACCCAGAGCCAAAGAGTGTTAGGAATCACTAAAGTCTTTCTGTCCACGTGACCTGAAGACTTGTTACACTTGAGGACTGTGAATCCTCCGGCCAGTTAGGCGTCGCGTTCTGAGCATCCAAGAGTCATTGTGGACCGCTAGTGAACGAAGTCTGTGATGGTTTGGAAGTCTACCTTGAAGACTTACCAAAGTGATTGGGCGAGGACTGGGTGTCCTTAGTGTTGGGGAATGTAGTAATTTCAAAAAATTCCTACGCACACGCAAGATCATGGTGATGCATAGCAACGAGAGGGGAGAGTGTGTCCACGTACCCTCGTAGACCGAAAGCGGAAGCGTTAGCACAACGCGGTTGATGTAGTCATACGTCTTCACGATCCGACCGATCAAGTATAGAACGTACGGCACCTCCGAGTTCAGCACATGTTCAGCTTGATGACATCCCTCAAACTCTGATCCGGCCGAGCTTTGAGGGAGAGTTCCATCAGCACGACGGCGTGGTGACGATGATGATGTTCTACTGGCGCAGGGCTTCGCCTAAGCACCGCTACGATATTATCGAGGTGGATTATGGTGGAGGGGGGCACCGCACACGGCTAAGAGATCCAAGGGATCAATTGTTGTCTCTATGGGGTGCCCCCTGCCCCCGTATATAAAGGAGCAAGGTAGAGGCCGGCCCTAGAGGGGCCCCGCCAAGTGTGGGGAGTCCTACTAGGACTCCCAAGTCCTAGTATGATTCCCCTTTCCTTTCCGGAGTAGGATAGAAGGAAAGAGGGGGAGAGGGAGAAGGAAAAGGGGTTGCACCCCTTGTCCAATTCAGACCAGAGGGGGGCACACACCTCCTTCCTTTTGGCCTCTCTCCTCTATTCCCGTATGGCCCTATAAGGCCCAATACTTCTCCCGGTGAATTCCCGTAACTCCCCGGTAGTCCGAAAATACCAATCACTCGGAACCTTTCCGATGTTCGAATATAGTCGTCCAATATATCAATCTTTACGTCTCGACCATTTCGAGACTCCTCATCATGTCCCCGATCTCATTCGGGACTCCGAACTACCTTTGGTACATCAAATCACATAAACTCATAATACCGATCGTCATCTAACTTTAAGCGTGCGGACCCTACGGGTTCGAGAACTATGTAGACATGACCGAGACACGTCTCCGGTCAATAACCAATAGCGGAACCTGGATGCTCATATTGGTGTTGGGTAACGTGGTAATTTCAAAAAAATTCCTACGCACACGCAAGATCATGGTGATGCATAGCAACGATAGGGGAGAGTGTTGTCCACGTACCCTCGTAGACCGAAAGCGGAAGCGTTATAACAACGCAGTTGATGTAGTCGTACGTCTTCACGGCCCGACCGATCAAGCACCGAAACTACGGCACCTCCGAGTTCTAGCACACGTTCAGCTCGATGACGATCCCCAGACTCCGATCAAGCAAAGTGTCGGGGATGAGTTCCGTCAGCCCGACGGCGTGGTGACGATCTTGATGTTCTACCGTCGCAGGGCTTCGCCTAAGCACCACTACAATATTATCGAGGATTATGGTGGAGGGGGGCAACGCACACGGCTAAGAGAACGATCACGAAGATCAACTTGTGTGTCTAGAGGTGCCCCTGCCCCCGTATATAAAGGAGCAAGGGGGAGGGGCGGCTGGCCAGGAGGGGCGCGCCAGGGAGGAGTCCTACTCCTACCGGGAGTAGGACTCCCTCCCTTTCCTTGTCCAACTAGGAGAGGGGGAAGGAAGGGAGAGAGGAGAGGAAGGAAAGGGGGCGCCGCCCCCCCTCCTTGTCCAATTTCGATTAGAGGGGGAGGGGGCGCACGGCCTGCCCTGGCCGCCCCTCCTCTGCTCCACTTTGGGCCCATGAGGCCCATTAACCCCCGGGGGGTTCCGGTAACCCCCCGGTACTCCGGTTTTATCCGAAACTTCTCCGAAACACTTCCGGTGTCCGAATATAGCCGTCCAATATATCAATCTTTATGTCTCAACCATTTCGAGACTCCTCGTCATCTCCGTGATCACATCCGGGACTCCGAACAACCTTCGGTACATCAAAATATATAAACTCATAATGAAACTGACATCGTAACGTTAAGCGTGCGGACCCTACGGGTTCGAGAACAATGTAGACATGACCGAGACACGTCTCTGGTCAATAACCAATAGCGGAACCTGGATGCTCATATTGGCTCCTACATATTCTACGAAGATCTTTATCGGTCAGACCGCATAACAACATACGTTGTTCCCTTTGTCATCGGTATGTTACTTGCCCGAGATTCGATCGTCGGTATCTTAATACCTAGTTCAATCTCGTTACCGGCAAGTCTCTTTACTTGTTCCGTAATACATCATCTCGCAACTAACTCATTAGTTGCAATTCTTGCAAGGCTTATGTGATGTGCATTACCGAGAGGGCCCAGAGATACCTCTCCGACAATCGGAGTGACAAATCCTAATCTCGAAATACGCCAACCCAACATGTACCTTTGGAGACACCTGTAGAGATCCTTTATAATCACCCAGTTATGTTGTGACATTTGGTAGCACACAAAGTGTTCCTCCGGCAAACGGGAGTTGCATAATCTCATAGTCATAGGAACATGTATAAGTCATGAAGAAAGCAATAGCAACATACTAAACGATCAGGTGCTAAGCTAATGGAATGGGTCATGTCAACCACATCATTCTCCTAATGATGTGATCCCGTTAATCAAATGACCACACATGTCTATGGTTAGGAAACATAACCATCTTCGATTAACGAGCTAGTCAAGTAGAGGCATACTAGTGACGTTTAGTTTGTCTATGAATTCACACAAGTATTATGTTTCCGATTAATACAATTCTAGATGAATAATAAACATTTATCATGATATAAGGAAATAAATAATAACTTTATTATTGCCTCTAGGGCATATTTCCTTTAGTCTCCCACTTGCACTAGAGTCAATAATCTAGATTACACCATAATGATTCTAACACCCATGGAGCTTTGGTGCTGATCATGTTTTGCTCGTGGAAGAGGCTTAGTCAACGGGTATGCTATATTCAGATCCGTATGTATCTTGCAAATCTCTATGTCTCCCACCTGGACTAGATCCCGGATGGAATTGAAGCGTCTCTTGATGTGCTTGGTTCTCTTGTGAAATCTGGATTCCTTTGCCAAGGCAATTGCACCAGTATTGTCACAAAAGATTTTCATTGGACCCGATGCATTAGGTATGTCACCTAGATCGGATATGAACTCCTTCATCCAGATTCCTTGATTTGCCGCTTCTGAAGCAGCTATGTACTCCGCTTCACACGTAGATCCCGCCACAACGCTTTGTTTAGAACTGCACCAACTGACAGCTCCACCGTTTAATGTAAACACATATCCGGTTTGCGATTTAGAATCGTCTGGATCAGTGTCAAAGCTTGCATCAACGTAACCATTTACGATGAGCTCTTTGTCACCTCCATATATGAGAAACATATCCTTAGTCCTTTTCAGGTATTTCAGGATGTTCTTGACCGCTGTCCAGTGATCCACTCCTGGATTACTTTGGTACCTCCCTGCTAGACTTATAGCAAGACACACATCAGGTCTGGTACACAGCATTGCATACATGATAGAGCCTATGGCTGAAGCATAGGGAACATCTTTCATTTTCTCTCTATCTTCTGCAGTGGTCGGGCATTGAGTCTTATTCAGTTTCACACCTTGTAACACATGCAAGAATCCTTTCTTTGCTTGATCCATTTTGAACTTCTTCAAAACTTTGTCAAGGTATGTGCTTTGTGAAAGTTCAATTAAGCGTCTTGATCTATCTCTATAGATCTTAATGCCCAATATGTAAGCAGCTTCACCGAGGTCTTTCATTGAAAAACTCTTATTCAAATATCCCTTTATGCTATCCAGAAATTCTATATCATTTCCGATTAGTAATATGTCATCCACATATAATATCAGAAATGCTACAGAGCTCCCACTCACTTTCTTGTAAATACAGGCTTCTCCAAAAGTCTGTACAAACCCAAATGCTTTGATCACACTATCAAAGCGTTTATTCCAACTCCGAGAGGCTTGCACCAGTCCATAAATGGATCGCTGGAGCTTGCACACTTTGTTAGCTCCTTTTGGATCGACAAAACCTTCCGGCTGCATCATATACAACTCTTCTTCCAGAAATCCATTCAGGAATGCAGTTTTGACATCCATCTGCAAAATTTCATAATCATAAAATGCGGCAATTGCTAACATGATTCAGACAGACTTAAGCATCGCTACGGGTGAGAAGGTCTCATCGTAGTCAATCCCTTGAACTTGTCAAAAACCTTTTGCGACAAGTCGAGCTTTGTAGATAGTAACATTACCATCAGCGTCAGTCTTCTTCATGAAGATCCATTTATTCTCAATTTCTTGCCGATCATTGGGAAAGTCAACCAAAGTCCATACTTTGTTCCCATACATGGATCCCATCTCAGATTTCATGGCTTCAAGCCACATTGCGGAATCTGGGCTCACTATCGCTTCTTCATAGTTCGTAGGTTCATCATGATCTAGTAGCATGACTTCCAGAACAGGATTACCGTACCACTCTAGTGCGGATCTTACTCTGGTTGATCTACGAGGTTCAGTAGTAACTTGTTCTGAAGTTTCACGATCATCGTCATTAGCTTCCTCACTAATTGGTGTAGGTGTCACAGAAACCGGTTTCTGTGATGTACTACTTTCCAATAAGGGAGCAGGTACAGTTACCTCATCAAGTTCTACTTTCCTCCCACTCACTTATTTCGAGAGAAACTCCTTCTCTAGAAAGTTTCTGAATTTAGCAACAAAAGTCTTGCCTTCGGATCTGTGATAGAAGGCGTATCCAATAGTTTCCTTTGGATATCCTATGAAGACACATTTCTCCGATTTGGGTTCGAGCTTATCAGGTTGAAGTTTTTTCACATAAGCATCGCAGCCCCAAACTTTAAGAAACGACAACTTTGGTTTCTTGCAAAACCATAGTTCATAAGGCATCGTATCAACGGATTTTGATGGTGCCCTATTTAACGTGAATGCGTCCGTCTTTAAAGCATAACCCCAAAATGATAGCGATAAATCAGTAAGAGACATCATAGATCGCACCATATCTAGTAAAGTACGATTACGACGTTCGGACACACCATTACGCTGTGGTGTTCTGGGTGGCGTGAGTTGTGAAACTATTCCGCATTGTTTCAAATGTACACCAAACTCGTAACTTAAATATTCTCCTCCACGATCAGATCGTAGAAACTTTATTTTCTTGTTACGATGATTTTCAACTTCACTCTGAAATTCTTTGAACTTTTCAAATGTTTCAGACTTATGTTTCATTAAGTAGATATACCCATATCTGCTTAAGTCATCTGTGAAGGTGAGAAAATAATGATATCCGCCACGAGCCTCAACGTTCATCGGACCACATACATCTGTATGTATGATTTCCAACAAATCTGTTGCTCTCTCCATAGTACCGGAGAACGGTGTTTTGGTCATCTTGCCCATAAGGCACGGTTCGCAAGTACCAAGTGATTCATAATCAAGTGGTTCCAAAAGCCCATCAGTATGGAGTTTCTTCATGCGCTTTACACCGATATGACCCAAATGGCAGTGCCACAAATAAGTTACACTATCATTATCAACTCTGAATCTTTTGGCTTCAACATTATGAATATGTGTGTCACTACTATCGATATTTAATAAGAATAGACCACTCTTCAAGGGTGCATGACCATAAAAGATATTACTCATATAAATAGAACAACCATTATTCTCTGATTTGAATGAATAACCATCTGGCATCAAACAAGATCCAGATATAATGTTCATGCTCAACGCTGGCACCAAATAACAATTATTTAGGTCTAATAATAATCCCGAAGGTATATGTAGAGGTAGCGTGCCGACCGCGATCACATCGACTTTGGAACTATTTCCCACGCGCATCATCACCTCGTCCTTAGCCAATCTTCGCTTAATCCGTAGTCCCTGTTTCGAGTTGCAAACATTAGCAACAGAACCAGTATCAAATACCCAGGTGCTACTGCGAGCATTAGTAAGGTACACATCAATAACATGTATATCCCATATACCTTTGTTCACCTTGCGATCCTTCTTATCCGCCAAATACTTGGGGCAGTTCCGCTTCCAGTGACCAGTCTGCTTGCAGTAGAAGCACTCAGTTTCAGGCTTAGGTCCAGATTTGGGTTTCTTCTCCTGAGCAGCAACTTGCTTGCTATTCTTCTTGAAGTTCCCCTTCTTCTTCCCTTTGCCCTTTTTCTTGAAACTAGTGGTCTTGTTGACCATCAACACTTGATGCTCCTTCTTGATTTCTACCTCCGCAGCTTTCAGCATTGCGAAGAGCTCGGGAATTGTCTTATCCATCCCTTGCATATTATAGTTCATCACGAAGCTCTTGTAGCTAGGTGGAAGTGATTGGAGAATTCTATCAATGACGCAATCATCTGGAAGATTAACTCCCAATTGAATCAAGTGATTATTATACCCAGACATTTTGAGTATATGTTCACTGACAGAACTGTTCTCCTCCATCTTGCAGCAATAGAACTTATTGGGGACTTCATATCTCTCAATCCAGGCATTTTCTTGAAATATTAACTTCAACTCCTGGAACATCTCATATGCTCCATGACGTTCAAAACGTCGTTGAAGACCCGATTCTAAGCCGTAAAGCATGGCACATTGAACTATCGACTAGTCATCAGCTTTGCTCTGCCAGACGTTCTTAACGTCGTCAGTTGCATTAGCAGCAGGCCTGGCCCCTAGTGGTGCTTCCAGGACGTAACTCTTCTGTGCAACAATGAGGATAATCCTCAAGTTACGGACCCAGTCCGTGTAATTGCTACCATCATCTTTCAACTTTTCTTTCCCAAGGAACACATTAAAATTCAACGGAACAACAGCACGGGACATCTATCTACAATCAAACATAAACAAGCAAGATACTATCAGGTACTAAGTTCATGATAAATTTAAGTTCAATTAATCATATTACTAAAGAACTCCCACTTAGATAGACATCCCTCTAATCCTCTAAGTGATCACGTGATCCAAATCAACTAAACCACGTCCGATCATCACGTGAGACGGAGTAGTTTCAATGGTGAACATCACCATGTTGATCATATCTACTATATGATTCACGCTCGACCTTTCGGTCTCCGTGTTCCGAGGCCACATCTGTTATATGCTAGGCTCGTCAAGTTAAACCTGAGTATTCTGCGTGTGCAACTGTTTTGCACCCGTTGTATTTGAACGTAGAGCCTATCACACCCGATCATCACGTGGTGTCTCAGCACGAAGAACTTTCGCAATGGTGCATACTCAGGGAGAACACTTGTACCTTGAAATTTAGTGAGAGATCATCTTATAATGCTACCGTTGAACTAAGCAAAATATGATGCATAAAGGATAAACATCACATGCAATCAATATAAGTGATATGATATGGCCATCATCATCTTGTGCCTTTGATCTCCATCTCCAAAGCACCATCATGATCACCATCGTCACCGGCGCGACACCTTGATCTCCATTGTAGCATCATTGTCGTCTTGCCAACTATTGCTTCTACGACTATCGCTACCGCTTAGTGATAAAGTAAAGCAATTACATGGCGATTACATTTCATACAATAAAGCGACAACCATATGGCTCCTGCCAGTTGACGATAACTTTGTTACAAAACATGATCATCTCATACAATAAAATTTAGTATCATGTCTTGACCATATCACATCATAGCATGCCCTGCAAAAACAAGTTAGACGTCCTCTACTTTCTTGTTGCAAGTTTTACGTGGCTGCTACGGGCTGAGCAAGAACCATTCTTACCTACGCATCAAAACCACAACGATATTTCGTCAAGTATGTGTTGTTATAACCTTCACAAGGACCAGGTGTAGCCATACTTGATTCAACTAAAGTTGGAGAAACTGACACCCGCCAGCCACCTGTGTGCGAAGCACGTCGGTAGAACCAGTCTCGCGTAAGCGTATGCGTAATGTCGGCACGGGCCGCTTCATCCAACAATACCGTCGAATCAAAGTATGACAAGCTGGTAAGCAGTATGACTTATATCGCCCACAACTCACTTGTGTTCTACTCGTTCATATAACATCAACACATAAAACCTAGGCTCGGATGCCACTGTTGGGTAAGGTGGTAATTTCAAATAATTTCCTACGCACACGCAAGATCATGGTGATGCATAGCAACGAGAGGGGAGAGTGTTGTCCATGTACCCTCGTAGACCGAAAGCGGAAGCATTATAACAACGCGGTTGATGTAGTCGTACGTCTTCACGGCCTGATCGATCAAGCACCGAAACTACGACACCTCCAAGTTCTAGCACACGTTCAGCTCGATGACGATCCCCGGACTCCGATCCAGCAAAGTGTCGGGGATGAGTTCCGTCAGCACGACGGCGTGGTGACGATCTTGATGTTCTACCGTCGCAGGGCTTCGCCTAAGCACCGCTACAATATTATCGAGGATTATGATGGAGGGGGGCACCGCACACGGCTAAGAGAACGATCACGAAGATCAACTTGTGTGTCTAGAGGTGCCCCTTGCCCCCGTAAATAAAGGAGCAAGGGGGAGGGGCGGCCGACCAGGAGGGGCGCGCTAGGGAGGAGTCCTACTCCTACCGGGAGTAGGACTCCCTCCTTTTCCTTGTCCAACTAGGAGAGGGGGAAGGAAGGGAGAGAGGAGAGGAATGAAAGGGGGGGCGCCGCCCCCCTCCTTGTCCAATTTGGACTAGAGGGGGAGGGGGCGTGCGGCCTGCCCTGGCCGTCCCTCCACTGCTCCACTTTGGGCCCATTAGGCCCATTAACCCCCCGGGGGGGTTCCGGTAACCCCCCGGTACTCCGGTTTTATCCGAAACTTCTCCGAAACACTTCCGGTGTCTGAATATAGCCGTCCAATATATCAATCTTTATGTCTCGACCATTTCGAGACTCCTCATCATGTCCGTGATCACATCCGGGACTCCGAACAACCTTTGGTACATCGAAATATATAAACTCATAATGAAACTGACATCGTAACGTTAAGCGTGCGGACCCTACGGGTTCGAGAACAATGTAGACATGACCGAGACACGTCTCTGGTCAATAACCAATAGCGGAACCTGGATGCTCATATTGGCTCCTACATATTCTACGAAGATCTTTATCGGTCAGACCGCATAACAACATACGTTGTTCCCTTTGTCATCGGTATGTTACTTGCCCGAGATTCGACCGTCGGTATCTTAATACCTAGTTCAATCTCGTTACCGGCAACACTTTACTCGTTCCATAATACATCATCTCGCAACTAACTCATTAGTTGCTATTCTTGCAAGGCTTATGTGATGTGCATTACCGAGAGGGCCCAGAGATACCTCTCCGACAATCGGAGTGACAAATCCTAATCTCGAAATACGCCAACCCAACATGTACCTTTGGAGACACCTGTAGAGCTCCTTTATAATCAGCCAGTTACGTTGTGACGTTTGGTAGCACAAAAAGTGTTCCTCCGGCAAACGGGAGTTGCATAATCTCATAGTCATAGGAACATGTATAAGTCATGAAGAAAGCAATAGCAACATACTAAACGATCGGGTGCTAAGCTAATGGAATGGGTCATGTCAACCACATCATTCTCCTAATGATGTGATCCCATTAATCAAATGACAACACATGTCTATGGTTAGGAAACATAACCATCTTCGATTAACGAGCTAGTCAAGTAGAGGCCTACTAGTGACGTTTAGTTTGTCTATGAATTCACACAAGTATTATGTTTCCGGTTAATACAATTCTAGCATGAATAATAAACATTTATCATGATATAAGGAAATAAATAATAACTTTATTATTGCCTCTAGGGCATATTTCATATTTCCTTCAATTGGCTCCCACATATTCTACGAAGATCTTTATCGGCCAAACCGCATAACAACATACGTTGTTCCCTTTGTCATCGGTATGTTACTTGCCCGAGATTCGATCGTCGGTATCTCAATACCTAGTTCAATCTCATTACCGGCAAGTCTCTTTACTCGTTCCGTAATACATCATCCCGCAACTAACTCATTACTTACAATGCTTGCAAGGCTTATAGTGATGTGCATTACCAAGTGGGCCCAGAGATACCTCTCCGACAATCACAGTGACAAATCCTAATCTCGAAATACGCCAACCCAACAAGTACCTTTGGATACACACGTAGAGCACCTTTATAATCACCCAGTTACGTTGTGACGTTTGGTAGCACACAAAGTGTTCCTCCAGTAAACGGGAGTTGCATAATCTCATAGTCATAGGAACATGTATAAGTCATGAAGAAAGCAATAGCAGAATACTAAACGATCAAGTGCTAAGCTAACGGAATGGGTCAAGTCAATCACATCATTCTCCTAATGATGTGATGCCGTTAATCAAATGACAACTCATGTCTATGGCTAGGAAATATAACCATCTTTGATCAACGAGCTAGTCAAGTAGAGGCATACTAGTGACACTCTGTTTGTCTATGTATTCACACAAGCATTATGCTTCCGGTTAATACAATTCTATCATGAGTAATAAACATTTATCATGAAATAAGGAAATAAATAACAACTTTATTATTGCCCCTAGGGCATATTTCCTTCAGTCTCCCACTTGCACTAGAGTCAATAATCTAGATCACGTCGCCATGTGATTTAACACCAATAGTTCACATCACCATCTGATTAACACCCATTGTTCACACCGTCATGTGACCAACACCCAAAGGGTTTACTAAAATGTGATCATGTTTTTCTTGTGAGAGAAGTTTAGTCATCGGGTCTGCCACATTCAGATCTGTATGTATTTTGCAAATTTCTATGTCAACAATGCTCTACATGGAGCTACTCTAGCTAATTGCTCCCACTTTCAATATGTATCCAGATTGAGACTTAGAGTCATCTGGATCAGTGTCAAAACTTGCATCGACGTAACCCTTTACGACAAACCTTTTGTCACCTCCATAATCGAGAAATATATCCTTATTCCACTAAGGATAATTTTGACCGCTGTCAAGTGATCTACTCCTAGATCACTATTGTACTCCCTTGCTAAACTCAGTGTAGGGTATACAATAGATCTGGTACACAGCATGGCATACTTTATAGAACCTATGGCTGAGGCATAGGGAATGACTTTCATTCTCTTTCTATCTTCTGCCATGGTCGGGCTTTTGAGTTTTACTCAATTTCACACCTTGTAACACAGGCAAGAACTCTTTCTTTGACTGTTCCATTTTGAACTACTTCAAAATCTTGTCAAGGTATGCACTCATTGAAAAAACTTATCAAGCATCTTGATCTATCTCTATAGATCTCGATGCTCAATATGTAAGCAACTTCACTGAGGTCTTTCTTTGAAAAAACTCCTTTCAAACACTCCTTTATGCTTTGCAGAATAATTCTACATTATTTCCGATCAACAATATGTCATTCACATATATTTATTAGAAATGTTGTAGTGCTCCCATTCACTTTCTTGTAAATACAGGCTTCACCACAAGTATGTATAAAACTATATGCTTTGATCAACTTATCAAAGCATATATTCCAACTCCGAGATGCTTGCACCAGTCCATAGATGGATCGCTGGACCTTGCATATTTTGTTATCTCCCTTTGGATCGGCAAAAACTTCCGGTTGCATCATATACAATTCTTCTTCCAGAAATCCATTAAGGAATGCAGTTTTGTTTATCCATTTGCCAGATTTCATAAAATGCGGCAATTGCTAACATGATTCGGACAGACTTAAGCATAGATACGAGTGAGAAACTCTCATCGTAGTCAACACTTTTAACTTCTCGAAAACCTTTTGCGACAATTCTAGCTTTGTAGATAGTAACACTACTATCAGCGTCTGTCTTCCTCTCGAAGATCCATTTAATCTCAATGGCTCGCCTATCATTGGGCAAGTCAATCAAAGTCCATACTTTGTTCTCATACATGGATCTCATCTCAGATTTCATGACCTCAAGCCATTTTGTGGAATATGGGCTCATCATCGCTTCCTCATAGTTCGTAGGTTCGTCATGGTCAAGTAACATGATCTGCAGAACAGGATTACCGTACCACTCTGGTGTGGACCTTACTCTGGTTGACCTACGAGGTTCGGTAGTAACTTAATTTGAAGTTTCATGATCATCATCATTAGCTTCCTCACTAATTGGTGTAGGTGTCACAGGAACCGGTTTCTGTGATGAACTACTTTCCAATAAGGGAGCAGGTACAGTTACCTCATCAAGTTCTAATTTCCTCCCACTCACTTCTTTTGAGAGAAACTCCTTCTCTAGAAAGGATCCATTCTCAGCAACGAATAACTTGCCTTCGGATCTGTGATAGAAGGTGTACCCAACATTTTCTTTTGGGTATCCTATGAAGACGCACTTCTCCGATTTGGGTTTGAGCTTATCAAGTTGAAACTTTTTCACATAAGCATTGTAACCTCAAACTTTAAGAAACGACAGCTTAGGTTTCTTGCCAAACCATAGTTCATACAGTGTCGTCTCAACGGAATTAGGTGGTGCCCTATTTAACATGAATGTAGCTGTCTCTAATGCATAACCCCAAAACGGTAGTGGTAGATCGGTAAGAGACATCATAAATCGCACCATATCTAATAAAGTACGGTTATGACGTTCGGACACACCATTACACTGTGGTGTTCCAGGTGGCGTGAGTAGTGAAACTATTTCACATTGTTTTAACTGAAGGCCAAACTCATAACTCAAATATTCGTCTCTGTGATCAAATCGTAGAAATTTTATTTTCTTGTCACGGTGATTTTCCACTTCACTCTGAAATTCTTTGAACTTTTCAAATGTTTCATACTTATGTTTCATCAAGTAGATATACCCATATCTGCTCAAATCATCTATGAAGGTCAGAAAATAATGATACCCGCCGCGAGCCTCAACACTCATCGTATCTTATACATTAGTATGTATTATTTCCAATAATTCAGTTGCTCGCTCCATTGTTCCGGAGAACGGAGTTTTAGTCATCTTGCTCATAGGGCATGGTTCGCAAGCATCAAGTGATTCCAAAATTCCATCAGCATGGAGTTTCTTCATGCGCTTTACACCAATATGACCTAAACAGCAGTGCCACAAATAAGGTGCACTATCATTATTAACTTTGCATCTTTTGGCTTCAATATTATGAATATGTGTATCACTACGATCGAGATCCAACAAACCATTTTCGTTGGTGTGTATGACCATAGAAGGTTTTATTCATGTAAACAGAACAACAATTGTTCTCTAACTTAAATGAATAACCGTATTGCAATAAACATAATCAAATCATATTCATGCTCAACGCAAACACCAAATAACACTTATTTCAACACTAATCCCGAAAGTATAGGGAGTGTGCGATGATGATCATATCAATCTTGGAACCACTTCCAACACACATCATCACTTCACCCTTAACTAGTCTCTATTCATTCTGCAACTCCCATTTCGAGTTACTAATCTTAGCAACTGAACCAGTATCAAATGCCGAGGGGTTGCTATAAACACTAGTAAAATACACGTTAATATCATGTATATCCAATATACCTTTGTTCACTTTTGCCATCCTTCTTATCCGCCAAGTATCTAGGGCATTTCCACTTTCAGTGACCAGTCCTATTGCAGTAGAAGCACTTAGTCTCAGGCTTAGGTCCATACTTGGGCTTCTTCACTCGAGCAACAACTTGCTTGCCGTTCTTTTTGAAGTTCCCCTTATTCCCTTTGCACTTCTCTTGAAACTAGTGGTCTTGTCAACCATCAACATTTGATGCTCTTTCTTGATTTCTACCTTCATTGATTTCATCATCATGAAAAGCCCGGGAATCGTTTTCGTCGTCCCTTGCATACTATAGTTCATCATGAAGTTCTACTAACTTGGTGATGGTGACTAGAGAATTCTGTCAATCACTATTTTATCTGGAAGATTAACTCCCACTTGATTCAAGTGATTGTAGTACCCAGACAATCTGAGCACATGCTCACTGCTTGAGCTATTCTCCTCCATCTTTTAGCTATAGAACTTGTTGGAGACTTCATATCTCTCAACTCAGGTATTTTCTTGAAATATTAACTTCAACTCCTGGAACATCTCATATGGTCCATGACGTTCAAAACGTCTTTGAAGTCCCGATTCTAAGCCATTAAGCATGGTGCACTAAACTATCAAGTAGTCATCATATCGAGCTTTGCCAAACGTTCATAACGTCTGCATATGCTCCTACAATAGGTCCGTCACCTAGCGGTACATCAAGGACATAATTCTTCTGTGCAACAATGAGGATAATCCTCAGATCACGGACCAAGTCCGCACCATTGCTACTAACATCTTTCAACATAGTTTTTCTCTAGGACATATCAAAATAAACGGGGAGCAACATCGCAAGCTATTGATCTACAACATAGATATGCTAATACTACCAGGACTAAGTTCATGATAAATTAAAGTTCAATTTAATCATATTACTTAAGAACTCCCACTTAGATAGACATCCCTCTAATCATCTAAGTGATCACGTGATCCATATCAACTAAACCATGTCCGATCATCACGTGAGATGGAGTAGTTTTCAATGGTGAACATCACTATGTTGATCATATCTTCTATATGATTCACGCTCGACCTTTCGGTCTCAGTGTTCCGAGGCCATATCTGCATATGCTAGGCTCGTCAAGTTTAACCTAAGTATTCTGCGTGTGCAACTATTTTGCACCTGTTGTATTTGAACGTAGAGCCTATGACACCCAATCATCATGTGGTGTCTCAGCACGAAGAACTTTCGCAACGGCGCATACTCAGGGAGAACACTTATACCTTGATAATTTAATGAGAGATCATCTTATAATGCTACCGTCAATCAAAGCAAGATAAGATGCATAAAGGATAAACATCACATGCAATCAATATAAGTGATATGATATGGCCATCATCATCTCGTGCTTGTGATCTCCATCTCCAAAGCACCGTCATGATCACCATCGTCACTGGCGCGACACCTTGATCTCCATCGTAGCATCGTTGTTGTCTCACCAACTTATGCTTCTACGACTATCGCTATCGCTTAGTGATAAAGTAAAGCATTACAGGGTGATTGCATTGCATACAATAAAGCGACAACCATATGGCTCTTGCCAGTTGCCGATAACTCGATTACAAAACATGATCATCTCATACAATAAAATATAGCATCATGTATTGACGATATCACATCACAACATGCCCTGCAAAAACAAGTTAGACGTCCTCTACTTTGTTGTTGCAAGTTTTACGTGGCTGCTACGGGCTGAGCAACAACCGTTCTTACCTACGCATCAAAACCACAACGATAGTTCGTCAAGTTAGTGGTGTTTTAACCTTCTCAAGGACCGAGCATAGCCACACTTGATTCAACTAAAGTTGGGGAAACTGACACCCGCTAGTCACCTGTGTGCAAAGCACAACGATAAAACTAGTCTCGCGTAATGTCGGTCCGGGCCGCTTCATCCAAAAATACCGCCGAACCAAAGTGTGACATGCTGGTAAGCAGTATGACTTATATTGCCCACAACTCACTTGTGTTCTACTCGTGCATATAACATCTATGCATAAAACCAGGCTTGGATGCCACTGTTGGGGAACGTAGTAATTTCAAAAATTTCTACGCACACGCAAGATAATGGTGATGCATAGCAACGAGAGGGGAGAGTGTGTTCACCTACCCTCGTAGACCGAAAGCGAAAGCGTTAGCACAACGCGGTTGATGTAGTCGTATGTCTTCATGATCCGACCGATCAAGTACCGAATGTATGGCACCTCCGAGTTCATCACATGTTCAGCTCGATGACGTCCCTCGAACTCCGATCCAGCCGAGCTTTGAGGGAGAGTTCCGTCAGCACGACAGCGTGGTGACGATGATGATGTTCTACCGACGCAGGGCTTCGCCTAAGAACCGCTACAATATTGTCGAGGTGGATTATGGTGGAGGGGGGCACCGCACACGGCTAAGAGATCCAAGGGATCAATTGTTGTCTCTATGGGGTGCCCCCTGCCCCCGTATATAAAGGAGCAAGGGAGAGGCCGGCCCTAGAGGGGACGCGCCAAGTGTGGGGAGTCCTACTAGGACTCCTAAGTCCTAGTAGGATTCCCCTTTCCTTTTCGGAGTAGGATAGAAGGAAAGAGGGTGAGAGGGAGAAGGAAAAGGGGGCTGCACCCCTTGTCCAATTCGGACCAGAGGGGGGCGCGCGCCTCCTTCCTTTTGGCCTCTGTCCTCTATTGCCGTATGGCCCAATAAGGCCCAATACTTCTCCCGGTGAATTCTCGTAACTCCCCGGTACTCCAAAATACCCGAATCACTTGGAACCTTTCCGATGTCCGAATATAGTCGTCCAATATATCGATCTTTACGTCTCGACCATTTCGAGACTCCTTGTCATGTCCCCGATCTTATCCGGGACTCCGAACTACCTTCGGTACATCAAATCACATAAACTCATAATACCGATCGTCATCTAACTTTAAGCATGCGGACCCTACGGGTTCGAGAACTATGTAGACATGACCGAGACACGTCTTCGGTCAATAACCAATAGCGGAACCTGGATGCTCATATTGGCTCCCACATATTCTACGAAGATCTTTATCGGTCAAACCACATAACAACAATGTTGTTCCATTTGTCATCGGTATGTTACTTGCCCGAGATTCGATCGTCGGTATCTCAATACCTAGTTCAATCTCGTTACCGGCAAGTCTCTTTACTCGTTCCGTAATACATCATCCTACAACTAACTCATTACTTACAATGCTTGCAAGGCTTATAGTGATGTGCATTACCGAGTGGGCCCAAAGATACCTCTCTGACAATTGGAGTGACAAATCCTAATCTCGAAATACGCCAACCCAACAAGTACCTTTGGATACACCCGTAGAGCACCTTTATAATCACCCAGTTACGTTGTGACATTTGGTAGCACACAAAGTGTTCCTCCAGTAAACGGGTGTTGCACAATCTCATAGTCATAGGAACATGTATAAGTCATGAAGAAAGCAATAGCAGAATACTAAACGATCAAGTGCTAAGCTAACGGAATGGGTCAAGTCAATCACATCATTCTACTAATGATGTGATCATGTTAATCAAATGACAAGTCATGTCTATGGCTAGGAAACATAACCATCTTTGATCAACGAGCTAGTCAAGTAGAGGCATACTAGTGACACTCTGTTTGTCTATGTATTCACACAAGCATTATGTTTCCGGTTAATACAATTCTAGCATGAATAATAAACATTTATCATGAAATAAGGAAATAAATAATAACTTTATTATTGCCTCTAGGGCATATTTCCTTCACTTAGCTCAAGGGGAATAAGGTGAAGACATGGTCTTCTAAGTTGAATCTCAGCCTCCCTAACCAGACGTACAGTTGTCACAACAACTGGAACTGGTCCAACAAATCCTTGTCCGCACCAAGAGACTGGTTATATCTTCTCCCTCTCTTTACTTACAGTTTGTCTTTGTGAAGTCAATGTCTGCTTGCACTATATGTTTGACTTCACCATGTAACTCCTTGTTCTGATTGGCTTCATACCATCTTCCATCCTGATCTTTACTACCTAGTTGCTCATAGTCGTCGTGCTTTCACTTCTTTGAAAATACTTGACTATGGCTTGCCTAGTGTAGTCTACCTTCCGCTGCATGTTAATAGGTTCATTTCTATTGTTTGTCTTTGAAACTTCCATGTTTTGAAGACTTTCATAAAAATCGCCTATTCACCCCCCCCCCTCTAGTCGATAACTAGCACTTTCACAAGTCTCCAAGATCCTTCAAAGCAAACTCAGTACTTAAATCTTTAATAGTCCTGCCACTGCCTCATCAGATGAGCTTGTAACAATTATGTCATCCACATAAATAAGTACAAATATAGATGTATTTGACCTATTGTATATAAATAAGGAAGTGTCAGACTTGGAAGGAATGAAACCGAGAGCTTGCAGCTTGTGACTGAGTCTGGAATACCATGCTCTAGGAGCTTGCTTCAACCCATAAATGGCCTTATCAAGCCTGCAGACATGAGAGGGACATTTTTTGTTTTCAAACCCAGGAGGCTGTTTCATGTAAACCTCTTCTTCCAGAACACCATGGAGGAACGCGTTCTGTACATCTAGTTGCCTGAGACTCCATCCCCTTGAAACAGCAATAGACAGAACAAGACGAATGGTAGCAATTTTTACAACTGGACTAAAGGTATCTACATAGTCTATGCCATACCTTTGTTTAAAGCCTTTTGCAACTAGTCTAGCTTTATAGCGATTTATTGTTCCATCAGATTTCCTCTTGATACTGAATACCTATTTGCAATCTATCAAATTTTTATCTTGCTTTGGGAGAACCAGATGCCATGTTTTGTTCTTTTAAAGAGCCATGTATTCTTCTTCCATAGCCCTTTTCCACTTCAAATCACCAAATGCTTCTTGCAAAGAAGTCGGTTCACCTGTGGTACATGCCATACCAAACTTGGTAATATGCTTGTAATTGAAAAGTTTAATTACCCCTTTTTGAAGACGTGTACGTGTTTGTGAAGCAGGTACAGCCGCCGGATGCACAGAAGATCCATCAGCCGCCTCGGATCCTACGCCAGATCTTTCCGCAGGAGATGATGGCGAGCCGGGATCTTCTGTGGCTTTAGCTGCTGAAGGGGAGACGTGACCCGGCGAAGAAGATCCGGACCCGGCCCCTGCCAGCGGCTCGTCAGGGCGTGATGATGGCACCGGCCGACAGGGATCTGCGCTGGATCCCGACCCGACAAGGGGATCAGGCCGACCAGTCGGCTAGCTTGTGGAACGGCACGCGTAGCAGCGGTCCACTCCCGTGGGCCACCGACTCGGGGGAGGCCCAGTGGCAGGTGCTGATTGGCGCGGGTCGGTGTCCGCTGCGTGACGAACGGGAGAGGCCCGCGTGGCAGGGGCGGAGCCGCCGCTACTGCCACGGTTGTCTCCTAGCGCGCTCGCGCGGTCGCTGCTGCCTCCTGGCGCCAAATCCGAGGCGCAGGTTCCCTGCTGCGGCGCTGATCCCGCGGAAGATGGTATGGCAGACTGCGGCGGTGACGATCCCGAGGGGGATATGCTCCCTGGAGCTGGACACATAAAATGCTGCCTATTTAAGGTGATTTCTTCACCGTTTTGCATGATTTCTTCACCGTTTTCTTGCCCTGTTTCACCACAAAACTCAGCCAAACTGTTGTTATGAGGGTCAGTCAATATTGCATCATCACAATTATTTCCCTGTTGATCAGTGTCGGTTAGGTAAGATGGGAGGAGAAGAATTTCTTGACGTAGAATGGCGCCGGCATTTGGATGTAGATCAGAGAAAGGGAATTTTGTCTCATCAAAAACTACATCACGAGAAATATATACTCGACCAGTGGAGACATCAAGGCATTTGACACCTTTGTGTTGAGCACTATACCCTATGAAAACACACTGCTTTGACCGAAACATGAGTTTACGCTTGTTGTATGGGCGTAGATTTGGCCAACAGGCGCACCCAAACACACGAGGAGTGGTGTAGTCAGGTTTGGTGTGAAGGAGACGTTCCATAGGCGTTTCATTATTAATGACACGACTAGGTAACATGTTTATGATGTGCACGGCTGTGAGGACAGCCTCATCCCAGAATTTCAAGGGCATGGATGCGCCAGCTAAAAGGGAGAGACCAACCTCTATGATATGACGGTGTTTGCGTTCAGCAGACCCGTTCTGTTGATGAGCATGTGGGCATGACACATGGTGAGAAATACCAAGTTTTTGGAAGAAGGAATTCAACTTTTCGTATTCCCCTCCCCAGTCGGATTGGACAACAATGATCTTGCTATAGAATTTTCTTTCAACGAGTGCTTCGAAATTTTGTAATACTTGAAAAACATTGGATCGCTTTTTAAGTAGATAGATCCAAGAGAATTTACTATAGTCATCAATGAAACTGACGTAGTAAGTGTGTCTACCCACGAAAGAGGGGGCAGAACCCCAAACATCAAAGAAAATAAGTTGCAATGGTTTAGTAGAAACACTCATAGAAATAGGATATGGCAACTGATGACTTTTAGCTCTTTGGAAAGAATCACAAACTGTTTCAACATTACGCTCTCCAACATATGGGAGCTTATTTTTCCTAAGCACTCGTTCTACTAAAGAAAAAGATGCATGCCCTAAACGATCATGCCACCGGGTTGAAGATAACTTGGTGACAACACATGTTGTTTTATTGAATCTCCTAAGCTCGGGAATCAACGGATATAGCCCTCGAACGCATCTACCTCGATAGAGGATTTTCTTCGTGACCTGATCTCGAATCAAAAAGAAATAGGGGTGAAACTCAAGAAAGACATGGTTATCAATGGCAATGTGATGAACTGAAAGGAGATTGATGGAAGCTCTAGGGACATGCAATATTTTTCTAAGATGGATTTTTCGGTGAGGGGTGTTAATAATTGAGTGACCAATATGACTTATTCTCATACCTTCTCCATTTGCGGCATGGACTTGCTCCGGGCCACGATATTTCTCCCTCATGGTGACCTTCTCTAACTCTCCGGTGATGTGGTTTGTAGCACCACTGTCAACATACCAGTTGGTGTCGACTCCATACGAGGCCTCTGCCCCGCCATCAACTTTTTCATCTTGAGAGAGTCTTCATCCTCTTCGAAGCGATACCAGTAATCTTTTGCTGAGTGCCCCGGTTTGCCACAGATTTGGCACCGGACGGTGCCAGGGCGTGACTTGGGGGAGTTGCGACGGCCCCTGGAGTTGGTGTAGGAGGGCCACCCGCTGCCGTTGTTGTTGCCGGGGCCGCGGAAGTTGTTGTTGTTGACGTTGCCGCCGTCGCTGGTTTTGCCCTTCCGCGGTGGCCCGCGGTAGCGTGATCCGCCGCCGCCACCACCACGGCCGCGAGTGGCGGCATTTGCCGACGACTTGAAGCCGTCGTTCCCCTGGAAGAGCGCAACGCGCTGGTCGAAGTTGCTCATCTGGGAGAAGAGCTCGTCGATGGTGACCGACTGTGTGCGCGCGTCGAGGGCGGAGATGAGGGGCTGGTACTCCATGCCGAGGCCGGTGAGGATGTAGGAGATCAGCTCGCCGTCTTGAAGAGGCTTGCCCGCAGCAGCAAGTTCATCCACAAGCGACCGCATATATGCGAAGTACGTCGCCACGGACTGCGTTCCCTTCTGCGCATGAGAGAGCGCGATGCGGATGTTGTTCACCCTGGACAGCGACTGCGTGGAAAACATCCCTTCTAGTGCCGCCCAGAGCTCATGTGCATGATCAATGGAGGTGACCTGCACTAGTACTTCTTTGGTTAGATTGTTCAACAGATAGCCCAATACTTGTTGATCTTCTCGGATCCAAACCGAGTGGAGAGGATTGGGAATCGTCTCTTCTTTCCCATCCTTGTCCTTGACGACGTGCTTGGCTGGCTCTGGCGTGGTTCCATCCACGTATCCGAAGAAGCCGGCTCCTCTGATCTGCGGGGTAATTTGGGTGCGCCAGAGGACGTAATTGGTGCGTGATAGCTTCTCGGTAACTTGGCCCGAGAGGTTGGAGTTGGCTGCGGCAGAGGAGGCCATGGCGGCAAGCTTTGGTGGTAGGAAAACCTAGCGAACTAGATGTAATGGAAAAGAGGGGCTCTGTATACCATGTGTGATGGGCGTGAAGCGTCGTACCCTGTTCGGGGCCGCGCCTTCGTGTTATATAGGCAGGGACTTATCCCTGGATATGCATACAAGTAGTTGGAGAGATTACATCTTGGGAGGCAAGGAAGGAATAAGAGATAGAGATAAGTACATGCGGTTTAGAGAGAATCTAAACTATCTCCTAACTACCTCCTGCCGAAGCCTACGTGACAGATTTCATCGTGACATGATGTTTAACATCACCTTCCTTTCTCGGACACGCAAAAGCTTTGTGTGTCATGTGGCACTTTTCTGTTGCTTTTAACCGGCTTCATCATCTTCTGGGCAGCAGCCTTGAGGGTCTCATCGCTCTTGCAAAAAGCAAACCTCACATAACGGTGATGGTAAGTTTGGTCGTCGGCATCTGTGTGGAAGAAGACACGACCAGGTACTGCCGCCACACCAGCATTGTTAATCAAGTTCGTCACAAAATCTATCTGCATTGACATCACAGAGAAATGGTCTCAGTTGTTGAGTGTTGGTGATCTACTGGTTACTTCGAAAGCATTTCCTTGATAGAGAATTAGAGATAATAACCACATGTTGAAGAGTCGGTAACTAATAAAGCTTGATGAGTGTGACACTAAAGCAAACCAAGTGCCAGTGCAATAATATCTTGCTTTACCTCCCAATTTAATAAATAACTGTTTGCTCCACATGGTTGAATTATCAGATAATAGTGGTGTTTTCTCATTCATGATCTCATATTTCAACAGAAGTTCAGTATGTAAAAGGAACTCACGTCAGAAATTTGCCAAGACTTGGGCAACTCAGCAAACACAAAGACTGAACCTTGTGGCTTGAAGCTAATGTGGAAACCATAATTTTTCAGTAACTGAAGAATGAAGTCTCTTCTCTCTGCATAGTCCTTTCCAAGGTAAGTACGGTTAAAATGATGATGGGTAGTTGAATTTGATAGATGACATTAATAATAAACAGTTAGCATGAAACCTTACTTTTTTAAGGGACTCATAGTAGTCCGGTGTGCTGGTTAGCGCAACCAATGCAGCTTCTTGGAATGGTGCAGGAGCTGAATCTGTCAGTTTGACATGGATATTTCTTATTGCCGCAGCTATGTTTGCTGCAGCACAAGCCCAACCAATTCTCCAACCTAGTCAGTTTACACAGCTGTAGTTAACATCCCACATCACTAGCAAAATTTAGAGAGTACAGTAATATAGTGCTGCTTGCGTCATACAGATCATAGTAAATCTATACAGTTGTTCAACAAAGAAAAGAGTAACTCTGTACAGCTATGCAACTGAGTAACCCACCAGTTACACTGTATGTTTTTGACAGCGAGGATGTTATGATTGTCCTCTCTTGCATTCCTGGAAGAGAAGCCAGAGAGATATGCTTGTTCTCATCATAAGTAATATACTCATAAACCTAGAACATCAGAATTTTAGACTCGTTTATAAAACAGACAAACAGATTAATGAATTTATTGAAGATGTTTAACTACTAAAAGCTATTTCTGTCTATACCATCATGCAGATTTACCTCGTCAGTTATTGCAAAGCAGTCCATTTGCTGACATGCTTGAGAAATGATAAGCAATTCCGCCCTGCTAAAGACCTTCCCTGTGGGATTATGTGGGCTGCAGTAGTGAGATTTAACCATGTCACAAACTGAAACACCGCCATGGGACTCACCAAATCACTCGTGCAACTTACAAAGGTGAGAGTCGTAGCGATAAACAGAAGTGACATTTTCCCAGTCAGCACTATATTCATAGGTAATTACCAACAAAGAGAAACAGTGGGAACTACTCACCTATTTAAGATCACTGCCTTTGTCCGCCTAGTAAACGACTTCAAAAATTTATCCGCGTGCAGTGTCCAAGAAGGTGGATCCAATGGCACATACACCTTCATGTACACAAATTAAATTACAAAAACATGTGATTAGCTAACAGAACATCTTCATCATTCATGTTGGAAAATAAAACTCTGAATTAGACGAAAGACATACGGGGACGCCCCGGGCCAGCTCAATGCATGTTTGATACGTTTCGTAAGCCGGGTCGAAGAGCAGAACCTCATCCCCTGGGTCTATAACTGCATGAACAGAAACCACATATGCATCAGTACATTCACCAGGTACAGCATTCCCCTTGAGCTGCCACGATTCCGTAGCTCATATGTGCAGAATGAGCATTAGTAGACGTAGTAGTTTGCATGAAGTGCTACCTGCAAATATTGCCGCGGCGAAGGCCTCGGACTGCCCGCAGCAGATGGCGAAGTCCGTGAGGGGGTCGACGTCGAGGCCGTGGTCCCGTTTCATCGTCGCCGCGAGCACGTCGCAGATCCCCTGCACATGCCTTGAGCCAGCCATCCAAATGCGCGTCACTACAGGGTGATCGAATCAGTGGCGATGGAGTCACGGGAGGCGGACCTGTACTGGTTGAGGTCGGCGGCGATGGCAGCGGCGGCGGAGGCCTTGACGTGGGCGGGCGCGGGGAAGTCGGGGAACCCCTCGGCGAGGTTGACGGCGCCGACGCGCTGCGCGAGGTGGGAGAGCTGCTGGATGGGCGACGGGACGGCCCGCTTCGACGCCTCTGACAGCTTCCCCTCCATTGGCTGCTCCCGCCGGCCTCGACTGCTCCACCTAGTTCGACTGTTGCCTGTTGGAGTCGCTTGGCAGCTCGCAACGTTTGGATAAGGAGGAGTAGGAGGATCTGGGAGCGCAGGCGCGAGTTCGAAAAGTCAAGAGGAAGGAAGGCTGTGTTTGTTTGGGCTTCGGCTTGGACAGAATCAGCTGTGGATTCACTCTGGTGGCAAAGCTGTTTCACTGACGAATCAGCTGCAGTGAAGGTTAGAGCATCTTCAGCTGTTGGCCGCCTAAAATCGCCGTCTGGGGATGAGCCAGCGCAAAAAATAGGTCTGCGACGAGTTGGGCCCCAGTCGCCCGCCCCAGGGCCGCCCCAGTCACGTTCCAAAAAGGCAAAAATATAGCAAAGTTCGGCAAAGTCTGCGAAGTTCGGCAAAGTTCGGCATATATTACATAATAGTCGCGGATTTTTATTACATAATATATCTAATTAAAAAAGAAACTGGCTGAACACGGAGTAGTCGCCGTGGTCGCCGCCGTCGTCGTCGTCGTGCTCCTCCTCCTTGACGCGGCCGTCCCTGGTGGACCCCTGACCGGCGTCGCCAACGCGGACTGGTGGTGGCGACGCGTCGTCGTCGTCGCTGTCCTCGATGACGACGACGCCTCCTTCGTCGCGGCCCCGGCGGCGCTGCGCGAATCGCCGCAGGGCGGCGCACTAGCGTTCCCTCGCCATCTTCAGGGAGTCCGCGTGCGCCCATTCCAGGGCCGCACCGTTGTCGAGCTCGACGTCGCCGCCTTGCTCCGTCTTCACCGCGGGGAGGCCCGGCTCCGTCTTCACCGGCGCGAGCCCCGGCTCCGTCTTGGGATTGACGAAGCGCAGAGTCGCCGACGAGGAGGCGCGCCGGCCGCCCTCGTTGATGACGATGCCGGCGCTGCGAGTGCGTCGGCCGAGCGGCGTCTCCGCCGCGGGTTCGGCCTTGACGCCGAGCAGCGCCGGAGAGCCGGAGGAGTGTGAAGAAGAGCGTGATGAGGAGGAAGAAGAGGAGGCGCCGAACCTCCTGGGCAACCATTGCCCGTCGCGTCGGCGTTGAGCCGTGGCCGTGGCGGCCGCCCTCGCCGGGGGTATGCCAACGGCGGGTCGTTGCCGCCCTCGAGGTACGTCAGAACGCCCTCGAGGGTGCGGCCGGGGACGCCCCACCATAGGTGGCGTCCCTCGCTGTTCTTCAGGCCGGCCACCACCGGCGCATCGTTGGTGGACGCCATCCTCTTTTGCTGCCGGCGCTGGAAGTATGCCGTCCATGCCGCTTGGTTGTCGGTGGCGTACTCGGGGAGGGCGAGTTGGGCGTCGGTGAGGGAGGCGCGCACGACCTCGACCTCGTCGGCGAAGTACGACGGTTTCGCCACGGCGTCGGGCAACAGGGGAATGGGCACTCCCCGTTGCTGAGTCTCCACCCCCTGGCCCGGCGCGCATGTCCGGCGGCGTCGGGATGTTCGCCTGGAACAAGAGCCACGACTCCTGTTCACGGAGCGAGCGGCGGCCGAAGCCGTTGGCCGCCGCCTCATCTCCGGAGAATCGCTCGGCCATCGGGAGAGGGAGGGAGGGAGAGGGAGGGCTCGACGGCGGCGCTCGGGAGAGGGAGGGCTCGGCGGCGGCTGCCAGGAGAGGTAGAGCTCAACGGTCGGGGCGGGCTAGGCTAGGGCTGGTGTGGACAGAGGCGAGGGAGGCCACCGGCTTATATAGCCGTGCCGCGCCCGTGTGTACGCGTGCGAGGGAGGGGAGGCGTCGGTGCGCCGCCCCGTGACGCGCCGCACGTGAGGAATCAATGGTAAGGCTGACCCGCGACAGCCTTGCCATTGATTCCCCTCGGGAAACCGAGGCGTTGGGGGAAGACGATGTGCGGTGTCGCTGACGCGGCGGGCCCGCGGCTCTTTGATACGTCTCCAACGTATCTATAATTTTTGATTGCTCCATGCTATATTATCTACTGTTTTGGACTATATTGGGCTTTATTTTACACTTTTATATTATTTTTGGGACTAACCTTTTAACCGGAGGCCCAGCCCAGAATTGCTGTTTTTTTGTCTATTTCAGTGTTTCGGAGAAACAGAATATCAAACGGAGTCCAAACGGAATGAAACCTTCGGGAACGTGATTTTCTCATCGAACGTGATCCGGGAGACTTGGACCCTACTCCAAGGAACAAAAGAGGCGGTCATGAGGGTGGGGGGCACGCCCCCCTAGGGCATGCCCCCTGCCTCGTGGGCCCCCTGTTGCTCCACCGACGTACTCCTTCCTCCTATATATACCCACGTACCCCCAAACGATCAGATACGGAGCCAAAAAACCTAATTCCACCGCCGCAACTTTCTGTATCCACGAGATCCCATCTTGGGGCCTGTTCCGGAGCTCCGCCGGAGAGGGCCGTCATCACGGAGGACTTCTACATCATCATAGCCTCTCCGATGAAGTGTGAGTAGTTTACCTCAGACCTACAGGTCCATAGTTATTAGCTAGATGGCTTCTTTTCTCTTTTTGGATCTCAATATAATGTTCTCCCCCTCTCTTGTGGAGATCTATTCGATGTAATCTTCTTTTGCTGTGTGTTTGTTGAGACCGATGAATTGTGGGTTTATGATCAAGTCTATCTATGAATAATATTTGAATCTTCTCTGAATTCTTTTATGTATGATTGGTTATCTTTGCAAGTCTCTTCGAATTATCAGTTTGGTTTGGCCTACTAGATTGGTTTTTCTTGCCATGGTAGAAGTGCATAGCTTTGGGTTCAATCTTGCGGTGTGCTTTCCCAGTGACAGAAGAGGCAGCAAGGCACGTATTGTATTGTTGCCATCGAGGATAACAAGATGGGATTTTTATCATATTGCATGAAACTATCCCTCTACATCATGTCATCTTGCTTAAGGCGTTACTCTGTTTTTAACTTAATACTCTAGATGCATGCTGGATAGCGGGCGATGAGTGGAGTAATAGTAGTAGATGCAGGCAAGAGTCGGTCTACTTGTCTCGGACGTGATGCCTATATACACGATCATACCTAGATATTCTCATAACTATGCTCAATTATGTCAATTGCTCAACAGTAATTTGTTCACCCACCGTAGAATACTTATGCTCTTGAGAGAAGCCACTAGTGAAACCTATGGCCCCCGGGTCTATTCTCATCATATCAATCTTCATCACTTTATTATTGCTTTACTTTTTTACTTTGCCTTTTACTTTTCACTTTGCATCTCTATACCAAAAATACCAAAAATATTATCTATCATCTCTATCAGATCTCACTCTCGTAAGTGACCGTGAAGGGATTGACAACCCCTAATTGCGTTGGTTGCGTGGAGATATTGTTTTTTTGTAGGTACGAGGGTCTTGCGTGTAGCCTCCTACTGGATTGATACCTTGGTTCTCAAAAACTGAGGGAAATACTTACGCTACTTTGCTGCATCATCCTCTCCTCTTCGGGGAAATCCAACACAGTGCTCAAGAGGTAGCAAGAAGAATTTCTGGCACCGTTGCCGGGGATTCTACAAAAAAGTCAACATACCAAGTACCCATCACAATCCCTATCTCTCGCAATACATTAGTTGCCATTTGCCTCTCGTTTTCCTCTCCCCCACTTCACCCTTGCCGTTTTATTTGCCCTCTCTTTCCCAATCTCCTTCTCTCTTTCCGTTTGCCTTTTTCTCGCTTGCCTTTTGTTTGCTCGTGTGTTGGATTGCTTGTTTGTCGCGATGGCTCAAGATACTACCAAATTGTGTGACTTCACCAATACCAATAATAATGATTTCCTTAGCACTCCGATTGCTCCTCTTGCCAATACTGAATCTTGTGAAATCAATACTGCTTTGTTGAATCTTGTTATGAAAGATCAATTCGCCGGCCTTCCTAGTGAAGATGCCGCTACTCATCTTAATAGCTTCGTTGATTTATGTGATATGCAAAAGAAGAAAGATGTTGATAATGATGTTGTTAAATTGAAGCTATTTCCGTTTTCGCTTAGAGATCGTGCTAAAGCTTGGTTTTCGTCTTTGCCTAAAAATAGTATTGATTCTTGGAACAAGTGCAAAGATGCTTTTATCTCTAAGTATTTTCCTCCCGCTAAGATCATCTCTCTTAGAAATGACATTATGAATTTTAAGCAACTTGATCATGAACATGTTGCACAAGCTTGGGAGAGAATGAAATTAATGATACGTAATTGCCCTACTCATGGTTTGAATTTGTCGATGATTATACAAAAAATTTATGCGGGATTGAATTTTGCTTCTAGAAATCTTTTAGATTCGGCCGTGGGAGGCACTTTTATGGAAATCACTTTAGGAGATGCTACTAAACTCCTAGATAATATTATGATTAATTATTCTCAATGGCATACCGAAAGATCTACTAATAAAAAAGTGCATGTGATAGAAGAAATCAATGTTTTGAGTGGAAATATGGATGGACTTATGAAATTATTTGCTACTAAGAGTGTTTCTTCTGATCCTAATGATATGCCTTTATCTACTTTGATTGAGAATAATAATGAATCTATGGATGTGAATTTTGTTGGTAGGAACAATTTTGGTAACAACGCGTATAGAGGGAATTCTAATCCTAGGCCTTATCCTAGTAATCCTTCTAATAATTATGGAAATTCCTACAACATTTCTTATGGAAATTTTAATAAGATGCCCTCTGAATTTGAGAATAGTGTTAAAGAGGTTATGAATTCACAAAAGAATTTTAATGCTTTGCTTGAAGAGAAATTGCTTAAAGTTGATGATTTGGCTAGGAACGTTGATAGAATTTCTCTTGAGGTTGATTCTTTAAAGCTTAGATCTATTCCTCCTAAGCATGATATCAATTAGTCTCTCGAAGACATGAGAATTTCCATTGATGAGTGCAAGGAAAGAACCGCTAGGATGCGTGCTTCCAAAGATGCCTTTATTAAAGCGTGTTCTTCCAATTCCTATGAATATCAAGATGAAGATCTGAAAGTTATTGATGTGTCCCCTATTAAATATTTGTTTTGCATTATGAATCTTGATGAAACTGAATATGATCTTCCTTTACCTAGAAGGCGTTCCAAAAATTCAGAGTATTTAGATCTTGATGATGAAATTAATAAAAGTGGGATTGAAAGAAATAAAACCCTAGATGTTGCTAAACCCACTATATTGGATTTCAAGGAATTTAATTATGAAAGTTGCTCTTTAATTGATTGTATTTCCTTGTTGCAATCCGTGCTAAATTCTCCTCATGCTTATAGACAAAATAAAGCCTTTACCGAACATATTGTTGATGCCTTGATGCAATCGTATGAAGAGAAACTTGAGTTGAAAGATTCTATCCCTAGAAAACTCTATTATGAGTGGGAACCAACTATTAAAATTAAAATTAAAGATCATGAGTTTTATGCTTTGTGTGATTTGGGCGTTAGTGTCTCCACTATTCCCAAAACTTTGTGTGATTTGCTATATTTCCGTGATTTTGATGATTGCTCTCTAAACTTGCATATTGCGGATTCCACTATTAAGAAACCTATGGGAAGAATTAATGATGTTCTTATTGTTGCAAATAGGAATTATGTGCCCGTAGATTTTATCGCTCTTGATATAGATTGCAATCCTTCTTGCCCTATTATTCTTGGTAGACCTTTCCTTAGAACGGTTGGTGCAATTATTCATATGAAGGAAGGGAATATTAGATTTCAATTTCCATTAAAAAAGGGCATGGAACACTTTCCTAGAAATAAAATAAAATTGCCATATGAAACTATCATGAGAGCCACTTATGGATTGCCTACCAAAGATGGCAATACCTAGATCTATTCTCGCTTTTATGCCTAGCTAGGGGCGTTAAACGATAGCGCTTGTTGGGAGGCAACCCAATTTTATTTTTATTATTTTTTGTTTTTACTTCTGTTTAGGAATAAATAATCCATCTACTTTCTGTTTAGATGTGGTTTTGTGTTTTAATTTGTGTTTGTGCCAAGTTAGACCTATAGGATCTTCTTGGATGATAGTTATTTGATCTTGCTGTAATTTCCAGAAACTTTGTGCTCAGTGCCCGAATTGTTAAAAATCACCAGAACGTGATAAAATACTGATTCCAATTTATTATGATCAATAAACAAATTGTCTAGGTCGTCCTATGTTGGTAGATTTTTTGGAGTTCCAGAAGTTTGCGTTAGTTACAGATTACTACAGACTGTTCTGTTTATGACAGATTCTGTTTTTCGTGTGTTGTTTGCTTATTTTGATGAATCTATGGCTAGTAAAATAGTTTATAATCCATAGAGAAGTTGTAATATAGTAGGTTTAAAACCAATATAAATAAATAATGAGTTCATTACAGTACCTTGAAGTGGTCTTTTGTTTTCTTTCTCTAACGGAGCTCACAAGATTTCTATTGAGTTTTGTGTTGTGAAGTTTTCAAGTTTTGGGTGAAATCTTTTGATGGATTATGGAACAAGGAGTGGCAAGAGCCTAAGCTTGGGGATGCCCATGGCACCCCCAAGATAATCCAAGGACACCAAAAAGTCAAAGCTTGGGGAGGCCCCGGAAGGCATCCCCTCTTTTGTCTACTTCCATCGGTAATTTTACTTGGAGCTATATTTTTATTCACCACATAATATGTGATTTGCTTGGAGCGTCTTGTGTTATTTGTGTATTTGTTTGTTAGTGTGCCACAATCATCCTTGCTGTAGACACCTTTTGAGAGAGCCATACATGAATTGGAATTTGATAGAATACTCTATGTGCTTCACTTATATGTTTTGAGCATTATGATTTTGCTCTATGTGCTTCACTTAGATCTTTTAGAGCACGGTGGTGGATTTGTTTTATAGAAACTATTGATCTCTCATGCTTCACTTAGATTATTTTGAGAGTCTTAAATAGCATGGTAATTTGCTTAATAATAATAACATGCTTGGTATTCAAGATTTGTAAATCTTTCTTTTGAGTGCGTTGAATACTAAGAAAAGATTGATGCTTGATAATTGTTTTGAGATATGAAGATGGTGATATTAGAGTCATGCTAGTTGACTAGTTGTGAATTTGAGAAATACTTGTGTTAAAGTTTGTGATTCCCGTAGCATGCACGTATGGTGAACCGTTATGTGATGAAGTCAGAGCATGATTTATTTATTGATTGTCTTCCTTATGAGTGGCGGTCAGGGACGAGCGATGGTATTTTCCTACCAATCTATCCCCCTAGGAGCATGCGTGTAATACTTTGCTTTGATAACTTCTAGATTTTTGCAATAAGTATATGAGATCTTTATGACTAATGTTGAGTCCATGGATTATACGCACTTTTCCCCATCCTTCCACCATTGCTAGCCTCTCTAATACCGCACACCTTTCGCCGGAATCATACACCCACCATATACCTTCCTCAAAACAGCCACCATACCTACCTATCATGGCATTTCCATAGCCATTCCGAGATATATTGCCATGCAACTTTCCACCGTTCCGTTTATTATGACACGCTCCATCATTGTCATATTGCTAGCATGATCATGTATTTGACATCGTACTTGTGGCAAAGCCACCGTTCATAATTCTTTCATACATGTCACTCTTGATTCATTGCATATATCGGTACACCGCCCGAGGCATTCATATAGAGTCATATTTTGTTCTAAGCATTGAGTTGTAATTGTTGAGTTGTAAGAAAAATAAAAGTGTGATGATCATCATTTTTAGAGCATCGTCCCAAGTGAGGAAAGGATGATGGAGACTATAATTCCCCCACAAGTCGGGATGAGACTCCAGACGAAAAAAAGAGGCCATAAAAAAAGGCCCAAATAAAAAAATGAGAGAAAAAGAGAGAAGGGACAATGTTACTATCCTTTACCACACTTGTGCTTCAAAGTAGCACCAAGATCTTCATGATAGAGAGTCTCTCATTTTGTCACTTTCATATACTAGTGGGAATTTTACATTATATAACTTGTCTTGTATATTTCAATGATGGGCTTCCTCAAATTGCCCTAGGTCTTCGTGAGCAAGCGAGTTGGATGCACACCAATTGAGTTTCTTTTGTTGATCTTTCATATACTTACTAGACCATGATGGCGCGCGTTGCCGCGCCCTTTCATTTGTAAGTTTAGATGATATGATTTTCTATAAGTATACTGAGGTATAAAAGATAGAAGTATTTGTAACTTAAGAATTTCAATGATAGAGATTGCAGTTAAAATGTATCATTTCTGCAGAAAATGTCAAAATTTTGTAGCATACGGACGACAAGATTTAATATACTCCCACTGTAACAAAATATAAGATGTTTTTTGACAATATGGCAGTGTAAAAATGTATTATATTAAATTACGGAGGGAGTGTATTATAAGATTTTTTGTCATGCACATACATTATTCAATCTCAAGATAATATGCTGGCTCAGTCTCTCGAAAGTGCTCATAGAGGTAGGGTCTGTGTGTGTGTTCATCGGGATGAGTGTATGCACGTATATGTGAGCGCCATCTGTACAATGTTCTGAAAAAAAACATATATAAGGAGTCAATTAAAAGTGGCTTGTTATTTGCAAGTCCATCATGCTCTCTTATACAATAGACTACAAAATGTATATGTGAGCGCCATCTGTACAATGTTCTGAAAAAAAAACATATATAAGGAGTCAATTAAAAGTGGTTTGTTATTTGCAAGTCCATCATGCTCTCTTAAACAATAGACTACAAAATTTTAACACGTAACAAAACATTCATCCAATCAAAGCTTTTTAGAATCACAGTAATCAACCATAATTTTATTGTGACATCACATTTATGAGCTATCTTCCCTGCAAATTAAGAAATTAACACAAGTGAAAATTGAATAGGCTCTTCGTCTAAATGGAAATCTAAGTAGTTTGCTTTAGAACATAATTTGTCTGATACCATTCATATATTCTTGGAGTGCAGTAAGAAAAAAATGCTTCTAAAGTCCAATGGCCCAATTGATTTTGTATCATATATAGTGGTAGGATCAAGTGACTACCAAACCGCCACTACAGGATATCCAATTATCCATACAGAATATCAAAAGTTGATCCAGCTAGTGAAAGGAATTGGAAGTTGAATAATGGTGCTCTATCTAATTTTTTTCGGAAACACATATCATCTGAGACAAGAAATTGTTCAAGAATGATAACTGCTAATGAACTGCCGTACATTTTTTGAAAAAAAAGAAGTGTTGTAGAGAAACCAATAGATGCACTCACTCAAATATGGAGTAGCTCATCTTCACGGTAAAATTTTAAGCTCTTTATAGTTTATTAACATTCAAATTATGCAATACCAGCAGGAAAGGGTAACTGATTACCTCGAACATGAATGGGGAAATGATGTCGTAAATTTTTTCTCATATATATAAATAGCATTAACTCGTTGTTTACTCTGCGGTTTTTCTGTTCCATTGCACTGCTAACTGGGCTTATACTTCAGTTCTGATGAAGAATTTCCAGTTTTGAAAATCAATGCATATATACATCAAATAGCATAAAGAGAAAACATCATACCTTCACCCTTACCATTCCTACCAAGTGAGACATCCGCCAAAACTGTCAGACCTGAAAATTATAGAATTAACATGACCTTTTTTAGGGGTGAACTAACATGAATTGAATTGTGTAAAGAAAATACATTCAACTCTCATCCGCACCGTCCTCACGTTGTAGTAAACCACCTACGAAAAAGGCAATCATCTCCGTCGTTTCTATCTCTATTATACACCGTTGCCATAGAGCTAGTGTTTCGAGGCTCGTGGTCGTTATCCTTCCAGAATCCACCTTGCCCCCATGGGCCACCATGGCTGATTGGTTGAACAAAAATGCTACACTTACTGGCATAAGACGGAGGGGACTTGCCTCATGTGTACATTCTTTTCATGCGTTTGCCTTCTGAAGCGAGCACGATGGTAACTGGCAAGGATGGAAGGGGGGCTATATAGGAGACTGCAATCGCATGAAGGGAAGCCAGCGTGAAACTCCCACACAACAACAGGAAAGAGGAGTTTGCGGAGAAGACGGGGGATAAATAGGCTCGTCAAGGAAGGAGGAGGTGGAAGGGCAGTAACGTACGCAGCGTTACCTCCACGGACATTAAACGCAACACCGCGACACTTGAAGCATCGTTGCCTCGCTCGCTCGTTCGATGAAGCCTTTTCATCTCCGTGTAACCTTGGCATCCGAGCGAGTTTAAAAAAAACATGGCCTCTGAACGAGGAGCAGGCCGGTCGTCTTGGGCCGTCAGCCGAATCTTTATTTCCATGGGCAAATGGACCTTTGGTCACACACCACAAGTCCATTTGGCCCAAAACTACAGGAGTTATCCGAAATTGTTTCTAGAGCAGCGGCCCAGTCCCATTAGGCGCTCGGTGCTGAGCGTACAAATCCACTACGTGGGATTTAACGGCCACAAACATCCAAAGCGCAAATCCAACGGTTCAGAACACTAATGGCCTGAGAGGGCTCGATTAGTGCGCAGTTTTAAAGTTTCTAAATAGCTCTAGTGCATCCGTTGCATGGCAATCCCTACTCACTCACATTGATATCTATTGATGGGCATCTCCATAGCCCGTTGATACGCCTAGTTGATGTGAGACTATCTTCCCCTCTTTTTGTCTTCTCCACAACCACCATTCTATTCCACATATAGTGCTATATCCATGGCTCACGCTCATGTATTGCGTGAAGATCGAAAAAGTTTTGAAAATGTTAAAGTATGAAACAATTGCTTGGCTTGTCATCGGGGTTGTGCATGATTTAAATACTTTGTGTGGTGAAGATAGAGTATAGCCAGACTATATGATTTTGTAGGGATAACTTTCTTTGGCCATGTTATTTTGAGAAGACATAATTGCTTTGTTAGTATGCTTGAAGTATTATTATTTTTATGTCAACATGAACTTTTCTCTTGAATCTTTTGGATTTGAATATTCATACCACAATTAAGAAGATTTGCATTGAAATTATGCCAAGTAGCACTCCGCATCAAAAATTATCTTTTTATCATTTACCTACTCGAGGACGAGCAGGAATTAAGCTTGGGGATGCCTGATACGTCTCCAACGTATCTATAATTTTTGATTGCTCCATGCTATATTATCTACTGTTTTGGACTATATTGGGCTTTATTTTCCACTTTTATATTATTTTTGGGACTAACCTATTAACCGGAGGCCCAGCCCAGAATTGCTGTTTTTTTGCCTATTTCAGTGTTTCGGAGAAACAACATATCAAACGGAGTCCAAACGGAATGAAACCTTCGGGAACGTGATTTTCTCACCGAACGTGATCCAGGAGACTTGGACCCTACTCCAAGGAACAAAAGAGGCGGTCACGAGGGTGGGGGGCGCCTCCCCCTAGGGCGCGCCCCCCTGCCTCGTGGGCCCCCTGTTGCTCCACCGACGTACTCCTTCCTCCTATATATACCTACGTACCCCCAAACGATCAGATACGGAGCCAAAAACCTAATTCCACCGCCGCAACTTTCTGTATCCACGAGATCCCATCTTGGGGCCTGTTCCGGAGCTCCGCCGGAGAGGGCCGTCATCACGGAGGGCTTCTACATCATCATAGCCTCTCCGATGTAGTGTGAGTAGTTTACCTCAGACCTTTGGGTCCATATTTATTAGCTAGATGGCTTCTTCTCTCTTTTTGGATCTCAATACAATGTTCTCCCCCTCTCTTGTGGAGATCTATTCGATGTAATCTTCTTTTGCGGTGTGTTTGTTAAGACCGATGAATTGTGGGTTTATGATCAAGTCTATCTATGAATAATATTTGAATCTTCTCTGAATTCTTTTATGTATGATTGGTTATCTTTGCAAGTCTCTTCGAATTATCAGTTTGGTTTGGCCTACTAGATTGGTTTTTCTTGCAATGGGAGAAGTGCTTAGCTTTGGGTTCAATCTTGCGGTGTCCTTTCCCAGTGACAGAAGGGGCAGCAAGACACGTATTGTATTGTTTCCATCGAGGATAACAAGATGGGTTTTTTATCATATTGCATGAAACTATCCCTCTACATCATGTCATCTTGCTTAAGGCGTTACTCTGTTTTAACTTAATACTCTAGATGCATGCTGGATAGCGGTCGATGAGTGGAGTAATAGTAGTAGATGCAGGCAGGAGTCGGTCTACTTGTCTCGGACTTGATGCCTATATACATGATCATACCTAGATATTCTCATAACTATGCTCAATTCTGTCAATTGCTCAACTGTAATTTGTTCACCCACCGTAGAATACTTATGCTCTTAAGAGAAGCCACTAGTGAAACCTATGGCCCCCGGTTCTATTCTCATCATATCAATCTCCATCACTTTATTATTGCTTTACTTTTTTACTTTGCCTTTTACTTTTCACTTTGCATCTCTATACCAAAAATACCAAAAATATTATCTATCATCTCTATCATATCTCACTCTCGTAAGTGACCGTGAAGGGATTGACAACCCCTAATCGCGTTGGTTGCGAGGAGCTATTGTTTTTGTGTAGGTACGAGGGACTTGCGTGTAGCCTCCTACTGGATTGATACCTTGGTTCTCAAAAACCGAGGGAAATACTTACGCTACTTTGCTGCATCATCCTATCCTCTTCGGGGAAATCCAACGCAGTGCTCAAGACTCTTTCGCGCCAAAACGGCTCACCCGGCACCCCCGAGCGCCCCCGGCGTGCCGGGTTCGGCCTGGGTCCGCCGGCGCTAATTTCGGCCCAGGCCGGCAAAAATCGGGCTCCTGGGAACGCAACTGGGCCAATTTTTCTGCGCCGGTGTGAAAAAATCGCCTGGGGAGGCCTTTCTGGGGGCGCGGCTGGAGTTGCTCTTAATCGTTTGGCAACATAGCTGTGGATTCGACATTGAGCTAGTGAAAAGGATAAAATGCACCTAAAGTACTGAGATGAGTGTAACTTGCTGATTTTGTGTAAACAGGCTGTTTAAATGGTATTTATTTTCTAATAACATATAAAATATTTCATAATAATATTTCTCTCACTATCTTTCTCATAGATAATTCGAATAACAGAATGCAAAATAATGATGTTGTCATGCCGCTTGTCCATGCAAGTAACAATTTATCTAACAATAGAGAAGATAGTCCATATAATTTCCTTCCAAAAGAGAGCCAAATGTTTGGACCATACATATAATTAATAATCCACCATACAAAAGGAAGCTAAAGGTTTGGATCATACATATAATTAATAATCCATACATATAATTAGATATTTGTACATAAAGTAAACTACCTAGCTTGTCGTGCTATCCACAAAGAGGTCGCAATACAGTCACACGTGTCGTTCATATTGCCTTCATCAGAGGATGTCAGAACGACATCCCCAAGCAATGGTGTGGCCCGTTCCACCGTGGGCATGTAATTTTCATTCTCATCACATTTGTCAAACTCTTTATCACGTAGCTTGCTATCCCTAATGTAATTGTGCAACATCATACAAGCACATTCCTTAGGATGCGCCATTTCTGCTTCAGAACACCAAATGTGCGCTCAACCACATTCCGAAGAGAAGAGTGAGCATAATTGTACACCTAACTTTCTAGTTGGTGGGCGTCCCGCCCGAAATTCTGGAGGGTGATAGGTCTGGCCTTTGTAAGGAGCTAGATATCACACCCGGTTTGGATAACCGAAATCCACAAGGTAGTACATATCTACATGCATAGAGATGAAATTAGAACAATGCTGTAATCAATAGAAACAATCTGTACAAAATTAGTTGATTTGTGTACCTTTAGGAGGTGCAGGATAAGTACTAGAATACTTATCCGTACTGCGATGAAAAATCTGTGTGTCATGTACCGACCCCGCCCAACCGGCAACGACAAAGGTAAATCTCATGTCGAAGTCACAAACTGCCAACACATTTTGACTTGTGTAACCGTGTCTTCCTGTAAAGTTCACGGTCTCCTTGGCAGGAACTATAACAAGAATGTGTGTTCCATCAATTGCACCAATACAACCTTTGAAGTGAGGCCAGAAACGTTTGTATCTTATTTTTGGATGCACATATGTGAATGTAGGATCTATAGGCTTGATAATGTCCCCCCCCTAGAGCATATACACAGTGCAACACATGACTGAATTTCCTATGAGTTGTTTCAGTTGACCGAATAAAGCGATCTTCGGTTTGACGAAATGATTGAGGTCCTCCAAGCATCCACAAGAACATGCCTAGACATTCCAATGAGCTCATATCGCTAGTTGATTCCAAATGATAGTCACTCACTAAAAGACCATGCAAACTCAAGAAAACTTCTGGAAACATTCTAAGCATTTTGTAGCAAGATTTGGGACGTGCTAATTTTTCCATCACCCATTCATAACCAGTTTGCACTGCAATCCTCCTAGGTTGCTTATTCAAATAATACTTGCTATGGTGAACAACCATTTGGCCTAAGGTTGCAAGATCAGTACTTAACTTGAGCAAGTGTTGAAGCTGTACTGTCTTTAGATTAGCGTCATCGTCATCACCTCTTTTGTCAATTACATCCGTCTACAACTGCAACATGACAACAACATTAGTTGCCATATCCATTGTTCATCCATACACATGACAAGGAAATAGTGCACATCCAGTAAAGAAAATTGTACACATCCAGTAAAGGAAATAATTCACATCCAGGAAAGGAAATAGTTCACATCCATACATATAACAAGGAAATAGTTCGCAACCAGGAAAGCTAAAAACTAGGATTTATTGTTAACGGAAGTTTACTACATTTCATGCGCTCTCTCGAGCCAATCAGACCTCCCTTCCTTGGTCTTAACCGTTGCAAACATTTCTCTATACTCAGGTTTCATAAAAAGCATGCTCGATGAGAAAAAGAGAGGAGTTCCTTCCTCGACTCCACAGTCGCGAACCATCTCCATTACATCTTCCATACTAGGGCTAACCAAAGGAGGAGGAGCCTTTGTTGGATCTCGATGCCTCTTTTATACTTTCAGCTGTCACACATATGGCATCACTAGCCTTCTTGTACATCCTAACAAAAGGATTATTCTCGTCTTGTGCAGAAAAAACAGATTTGGTAGACTTCTTTGTATTTGTCTTTTTCTTTGGTTTTTCTTTGATGAATTCATCATCTTCTTCACTATCAGTGTCATCAATATTCATTGCCTCCTTGTCCAATGGTATCTCACCCGGGATAGCAGACTCGACACCGGTGACATGACGATCATCAAACATCAGATCCATTTCTGTCAAGTTGGGTGGACCTCCATTCCTATACCTTGCATGCCCCGGGTGTTTTTGAAAAAATAGCAAGAACAAAGCATTAGACAATTAAGAAATGATAAAATCCAATGTACATACAAATAGTAACAGAGTATTCCACCAACCAGTATCAGCATCGATAGTTCCTAGCTTAGCATTCCATCCAAGTCCAGATGCATGAATTTGCAATTGTTTCTAGTGGCAATACAATGTTTTGAGTGCACCCCATCTATTCTTGATTGCAACCTCGAATAAGTTTTCTTAGTTACGTTTGTCCAATTCTCTCCCAAATTCGTATATCCTTTACCACTCAAGAACGGCCCTGGCCTATTGCCTGCTTCACATTCCTTTGCACATAACTCGCAAAATATCCTAGTGTGCTATGCATCCCAAAGTGCCTTGTCTGTCTTGTCTTCCTTGTCTGCCTCCTTCGGTGCTCTCTTCGCTGCCTTGTCCATCTAGTGCATTATCACCATTTTTATACCAGCATACACACATAAATATATGTCTACATCTACTGAAAAAATCATCCACAATCGATAGTTCCTAGCTTAGCATTCCACATCTACTGAAAAACTACAAGAAAATGCATCTACATCTACTGAAAAAATCATCCACAACAAGGAACCATACAACAACTACATGCACCATCTACATTCATAAGCAGCAAGAAACTAGCAACATCATTTATGGGAATGCTCACCCCAGGCGATGCCATGATGCACGAGAAGTGGGCGACACTCTCCGGGAGGTAGGGAGGCCGGCGTGCTCCGGGGTTGGGGAGGCGTCCTGCTCCTTTAGGTTGGGGAGGCCGGCGTTGGGTCGAGGCGGCAGGCGACCGAAGTTGGGGCGAGGCGACGAGGGGTGGATCCGGTGAGGCAACCCGCGTTGGGACGTTGGCGGCGAGGGGTGGCAGCGATAAGGTGTGCGGCGGCTGCACAGGATGTGGGAAAACCTAGCGGACGTCTGTTTCAGGAGGGGATCAAACGAGATGGGTGGTCTTGTGTCGATGGCTGGCTGCAGTGGCATTTCTGTCGTAATTTCAGTGAAGTGCCAGGGGCAGGGTGGGCTTGGGAACCAGCTTCGCTGGTGAAGTACACCGATGGGTGCTTCAGCCCATTGCACTGCGGAGGGCCCGAATCGGCTCTCAGCTCCGAATCCACAGCTGCTCTAATTTAGCCGTTTGTTTCAGCTTCAGATTAATCCTATCAAAATCTTCCTTGTAAATCTGAAACAAACAGGGCCGAAGCAACGCTCTCGATCTTAGAGCATCTTCGGCACAAGATGCAAATTTCAAAATGTAAAATAAGAGAGGTAAAAATTTATACCTTCAAAAATACTTTTTTACATTTTTATAAGAGTAACAACTCCGACAGGTGATGTTATATTGGAGGTGTAAAAGAGCAACTTCAATAGGTAATACAAACCGGAGATGTAAAAACCGACCGCCGGCCGCGCGATTGTGTACAACCGCTTAGAGCCACATTTGCACATTAAAATTGTTGGGTAACATAGTAATTTCAAAAAAAAATCCTACGCACACGCAAGATCATGGTGATGCATAGCAACCAGAGGGGAGGTGTTGTCCACATACCCTTGTAGACCGAAAGCGGAAGTGTTATGAGAACGCGGTTGATGTAGTCATACGTCTTCACGATCCGACCGATCCAAGTACCGAACGCACGGCACCTCCGAGTTCAGCACATGTTCAGCTCGATGACGTCCCACGAACTCCGATCCAGCAGAGCTTCGTGGGAGAGTTCCATCAGCACGACGGTGTGATGATGTTGCTACTGACACAGGGCTTCGCCTAAGCACCGCTACGATATGATCGAGGTGGATTATGGTGGAGGGGGCACCGCACATGGCTTGGAACAATCAACTTGTGTGTCCTAGGGTGCCCCCTGCCCCCATATATAAAGGAGGAAGGGAGAGGCCGGCCTGGCCTTGGGGCGCGCCAAGGAGAGGGGGAGTCCTCCTCCTAGTGGGAGTAGGACTCCCCTTTCCTAGTCCAACTAGGAAGGAGAAAGGGGGAAGGAAGGAGAGGGAGAGAGGGAGGAAAGAGGGGCGCCCCCCCTTCCTTGTCCAATTCGGACTCCCAAGGGGGGGGGCGGCCAGCCCTAGGCGCTCTCCTCTCTCTACCATAAGGCCCATGTTGGCCCATTATATCCCCCGGGGGTTCCGATAACCCCCAACACTCTGATAAATATCCGGTGACCCCCGGAACTCAACTGGTGTACGAATATAGTCGTCAAATATATCAATCTTTATGTCTCGACCATTTCGAGACTCCTCGTCATGTCCTTGATCATATCTGGGACTCTGAACTACCTTCATTACATCAAAACACATAAACTCATAATACCGATCGTCACCGAATGTTAAGCGTGCGGACCCTACGGGTTCGAGAACTATGTAGACATGACCGAGACTTGTTTCCGGTCAATAACCAATAGCGGAACCTGGATGCTCATATTGGCTCCTACATATTCTACGAAGATCTTTATTGGTCAAACCGCATAACAACATACGTTGTTCCCTTTGTCATCGGTATGTTACTTGCTCGAGATTTGATCGTCGGTATCTCAATACCTAGTTCAATCTCGTTACCGGCAAGTCTCTTTACTCGTTCCATAATACATCATCCCGCAACTAACTCATTAGTTGCATTGCTTGCAAGGCTTATAGTGATGTGCATTACCGAGAGGGCCCAGAGATACCTCTCCGACTATCGGAGTGACAAATCCTAATCTTGATCTATGCTAACTCAACAAGTACCATCGGAGACACCTGTAGAGCACCTTTATAATCACCCAGTTATGTTGTGACATTTGGTAGCACACAAAGTGTTCCTCCGGTATTCGGGAGTTGCATAATCTCATAGTCATAGGAACATGTATAAGTCATGAAGAAAGAAATAGCAATATAGTAAACGATCGTATGCTAAGCTAACGGAATGGGTCAAGTCAATCACATCATTCTCTATGGATGTGATCCGTTAATCAAATGACAACTCATGTCTATGGCTAGGAAACTTAACCATCTTTGATTCAACGAGCTAGTCAAGTAGAGGCATACTAGTGACACTTAGTTTGTCTATTTACTCACACATCTACTAAGTTTCTGATTAATACAATTCTAGCATGAATAATAAACATTTATCATGATATAAGGAAATATTAATAACAACTTTATTATTGCCTCTAGGGCATATTTCCTTCAGTCTCCCACTTGCACTAGAATCAATAATCTAGTTCACATTGCCATGTGATTTAACACCAATAGTTCACATCACCATGTGATTAATATCCATAGTTCACATCGCCATGTGGCCAACACTCAAAGGGTTTACTAGAGTCAGTAATCTAGTTCACATCGCCATGTGATTAACACCCAAAGAGTACTAAGGTGTGATCATGTTTTGCTTGTGAGAGAAGTTTAGTCAACGGGTCTGCCAAATTCAGATCCGTATGTATTTTGCAAATTTCTATGTCTACAATGCTCTGCATGGAGCTACTTTAGCTAATTGCTCCCACTTTAAATATGTATCCAGATTGAGACTTAGAGTCATCTGGATCAGTGTCATAACTTGCATCGACGTAACCCTTTACGACGAACCTTTTGTCACCTCCATAATCGAGAAACATATCCTTATTCCACTAAGGATAATTTTGACCACTGTTCAGTGATCTACTCCTAGATCACTATTGTACTCCCTTGCCAAACTTAGTGTAGGGTATACAATAGATCTGATACACAGCATGGCATACTTTATAGAACCTATGGCTGAGGCATAGGGAATGACTTTCATTCTCTTTCTATCTTCTGCCGTGGTCAGGTTTTGAGTCTTACTCAATTTCACACCTTGTAACACAGGCAAGAACTCTTTCTTTGACTGTTCCATTTTGAACTACTTCAAAATCTTGTCAAGGTATGTACTCATTGAAAAAACTTATCAAGCGTCTTGATCTATCTCTATAGATATTGATGCTCAATATGTAAGCAACTTCATCGAGGTCTTTCTTTGAAAAACTCCTCTCAAATATTCCTTTATGCTCTCCAGAAAACTCTACATTATTTCCGATCAATAATATGCCATTCACATATATTTATCAGAAATGCTGTAGTGCTCCCACTCACTTTCTTGTAAATACAAGCTTCACTGCAAGTTTGTATAAAACTATATGCTTTGATCAACTCATCAAAGCGTACATTCCAACTCCGAGATGCTTGCACCAGTCCATAGATGGATCACTGGAGCTTGCACATTTTGTTAGTACCTTTAGGATCAACAAAACCTTCTGGTTGCACCATATACAACGCTTCTTTGAGAAATCCATTAAGGAATGTAGTTTTGACATTCGTTTGCCAGACTTCATAAAATGTGGCAATTCGCTAACATGATTTGGACAGACTTAAGCATCGCTACGAGTGAGAAAATCTCATCGTAGTCAACACCTTGAACTTTGTCAAAAACTTTTTCGACAAGTCTAGCTTTGTAGATAGCAACACTACTATCAGCGTCCGTCTTCCTCTTGAAGATCCATTTATTTTCTATGGCTTGCCGATCATCGGGCAAGCCAACCAAAGTTCACACTTTGTTCTCATACATGAATCCCATCTCAGATTTCATGGCCTCAAGCCATTTCGTGGAATCTGGGCTCATCATCGCTTCCTCATAGTTCGTAGGTTCATCATGGTCAAGTAACATGACCTCCAGAATAGGATTACCGTACCCCTCTGGTGCGGATCTTACTCTGGTTGACCTACGAGGTTCAGTAGTAACTTGATCTGAAGTTACATGATCATCATCATTAGCTTCCTCACTAATTGGTGTAGGAGTCACAGGAATAGATTTCTGTGATGAACTACTTTCCAATAAGGGAGCAGGTACCGTTACCTCATCAAGTTCTACTTTCCTCCCACTCACTTCTTTCGAGAGAAACTCCTTCTCTAGAAAGGATCCATTCTTAGCAACGAATGTCTTGCCTTCGGATCTGTGATAGAAGGTGTACCCAACTGTCTCCTTTGGGTATCCTATGAAGACACATTTCTCCGATTTGGGTTTGAGCTTATCAGGACGAAACTTTTTCACATAAGCATCGCAACCCCAAACTTTAAGAAACGACAACTTTGGTCTCTTGCCAAACCACAATTCATATGGTGTCATCTCAACGGATTTAGATGGTGCCCTATTTAACGTGAATGCAATTGTGTCTAATGCATAATCCCAGAACGAGAGTGGTAAATCGGTAAGAGACATCATTGATTGTACCATATCTAATAAAGTACGGTTACGATGTTCGGACACACCATTACGCTGTGGTGTTCCAAGTGGCGTGAGTTGTGAAACTATTCCTCATTGTTTCAAATGAAGACCAAACTCGTAACTCAAATATTCTCCTCCACGATCAGATCGTAGAAACTTTATTTTCTTGTTACAATGATTTTTCACTTCACTCTGAAATTCTTTGAACTTTTCAAATTTTTCAGACTTATGTTTCATCAGGTAGATATACCCATATCTGCTCAAATCATATGTGAAGGTCAGAAAATAACGATACCCACCGCGAGCCTCAACACTCATCAGATCGCATACATCAGTATGTATTATTTCCAATAAGTCAGTTGCTCGCTCCATTGCTTCGGAGAACGGAGTTTTAGTCATCTTGCCCATAAGGTATGGTTCGCAAGCATCAAGTGATTCATAATCAAGTGATTCCAAAATCCCATCGGCATGGAGTTTCTTCATGTGCTTTACACCAATACGACCTAAACGACAGTGCCACAAATAAGTTGCACTATCATTATTAACTTTGCATCTTTTGGCTTCAATGTTATGAATATGTGTATCACTACGATCGAGATCCAACAAACCATTTTCATTGGGTGTATGACCATTGAAGGTTTTATTCATGTAAACAGAACAACAATTATTCTCTAACTTAAATGAATAACCGTATTGCAATAAACATGATCAAATCATATTCATGCTCAACACAAACACCAAATAACACTTATTTAGGTTCAACACTAATCCCAAAAGTATAGGGAGTGTGCGATGATGATCATATAAATCTTGGAACTACTTCCAACACACATCGTCACCTCGCAACTCAAACTAGTTTCTGTTAATTCCGCAACTCCCGTTTCGAGTTACTACTCTTAGCAACTGAACCAGTATGAAATGCCGAGGGGTTGCTATAAACACTAGTAAAGTACACATCAATAACACGTATATCCAATATACCTTTGTTCACTTTGCCATCCTTCTTATCCGCCAAGTATCTAGGGCAGTTCCACTTCCAGTGACCATTTCCTTTGTAGTAGAAGCACTCAGTTTCAGGCTTGGGTCTAGTTTTGGGCTTCTTCATGGGAGCAACAACTTGCATGCCCTTCTTTTTGAAGTTCCCCTTCTTCCCTTTGCCCTTTTCTTGAAACTAGTGGTCTTTTCAACCATCAACAGTTGATGCTTTTCTTGATTTCTACCTTCGTTGATTTCAGCATCACGAAGAGCTTGGGAATCATTTCCGTTATCCCTTGCATATTATACTTCATCATGAAGTTCTAGTAACTTGGTTATAGTGACTAGAGAACTCTATCAATCACTATCTTATCTGGAAGATTAACTCCCACTTGATTCAAGTGATTGTAGTACTCAGACATTCTGAGCACATGCTCACTAGCTGAGCTATTCTCCTCCAACTTGTAGGCAAACTACTTGTCAAAGGTCTCATACCTTTCGAAATGGGCATGCGTCTGAAATACTAATTTCAACTCTTGGAACATCTAATATTCTCCGTGGCGTTCCAAAAACGTCTTTAAAGCCCCGATTCTAAGCCGTAAAGCATGGTACACTAAACTATCAAGTAGTCATCATATCGAGCTTGCCAAACGTTCATAACGTCTGCATTTGCTCCTGCAATCGGTCTGCCACCTAGCGGTGCATCAAGGACATAATTCTTCTGTGCAGCAATGAGGATAATCCTCAGATCACGGATCCAATCCGCATCATTGCTACTAACATATTTCAACTTAGTTTTCTCTAGGAACATATTAAAAATAAAACAGGGGAGCTAAACGCGAGCTATTGATCTACAACATAGATATGCTAATACTACCAAGACTAAGTTCATGATAAATTAAAGTTCAATTAATCATATTACTTAAGAATTCCCACTTAGATAGACATCCCTCTAATCATCTAAGTGATCACGTGATCCATATCAACTAAACCATGTCCGATCATCACGTGAGATGGAGTAGTTTTCAATGGTGAACATCACTATGTTGATCATATCTTCTATATGATTCACGCTCGACCTTTCGGTTTCCAGTGTTCCAAGGCCATATCTGCATATGCTAGGCTCGTCAAGTTTAACCCGAGTATTCTGCGTGTGCAAAACTGGCTTGTACCCATTGTATGGGAATGTAGAGCTTATCACACCCGATCATCACGTGGCGTCTCAGCACGAAGAACTGTCGCAACGGTGCATACTCAGGGAGAACACTTGTACCTTGAAATTTAGTGAGAGATCATCTTATAATGCTACCGTTGAACTAAGCAAAATATGATGCATAAAGGATAAACATCACATGCAATCAATATAAGTGATATGATATGGCCATCATCATCTTGTGCCTTTGATCTCCATCTCCAAAGCACCATCATGATCACCATCGTCACCGGCGCGACACCTTGATCTCCATTGTAGCATCATTGTCGTCTCGCCAACTATTGCTTCTACGACTATCGCTACCGCTTAGTGATAAAGTAAAGCAATTACATGGCGATTACATTTCATACAATAAAGCGACAACCATATGGCTCCTGCCAGTTGACGATAACTTTGTTACAAAACATGATCATCTCATACAATAAAATTTAGTATCATGTCTTGACCATATCACATCATAGCATGCCCTGCAAAAACAAGTTAGACGTCCTCTACTTTGTCGTTGCAAGTTTTACGTGGCTGCTACGGGCTGAGCAAGAACCATTCTTACCTACGCATCAAAACCACAACGATATTTCGTCAAGTATGTGTTGTTATAACCTTCACAAGGACCAGGTGTAGCCATACTTGATTCAACTAAAGTTGGAGAAACTGACACCCGCCAGCCACCTGTGTGCGAAGCACGTCGGTAGAACCAGTCTCGCGTAAGCGTATGCGTAATGTCGGCACGGGCCGCTTCATCCAACAATACCGTCGAATCAAAGTATGACATGCTGGTAAGCAGCATGAATACTTGAATAGTATCACCCACAACTCACTTGTGTTCTAGTCATGCATATAACATCTACGCATAAACCCGACTCGGATGCCACTGTTGGGTAACGTAGTAATTTCAAACAAATTCCTACGCACACGCAAGATCATGGTCATCCATAGCAACGAGAGGGGAGAGTGTTGTCCATGTACCCTCGTAGACCAAAAGCGGAAGCGTTATGAGAACGCAGTTGATGTAGTCGTACTTCTTCATGATCCGACCGATCCAAGTACCGAATGCACGGCACCTCCGAGTTCAGCACACGTTCAGCTCGATGACGTCCCACGAACTCCGGTCCAGCAGATCTTCGCGGGAGAGTTCCATCAGCATGGCGGTGTGATCACAGTGATGATGTTGCTACCGACGCAGGGCTTTGCCTAAGCACCGCTATGATATGATTGAGGTGGATTATGGTGGAGGGGGGCACCGCACATGGCTTGGAACAATCAACTTGTGTGTCCTAGGGTGCCCCCTACCCCCGTATATAAAGGAGCAAGGGGGAGGCAGGCCTAGCCTTGGGGCATGCCAAGGAGAGGGGGAGTGCTCCTCCTAGTGGGAGTAGGACTCCCCTTTCCTAGTCCAACTAGGAAGGAGGAAGGAAGGAGGAAGGAAGGAGAGGGAGAGAGGGAGGAAAGGGGGGGCGCCGCCCCCCCTTCCTTGTCGAATTCGGACTCCCAAGGGGGGGGGTGCGCGGCCAGCCCTAGGCCCTCTCCTCTCTCTCCCATAAGGCCCACGTTGGCCCATTATATCCCCCGGGGGTTCCGATAACCCCCCGACACTCTGATAAATATCCGGTGACCCTCGGAACTCATCCGGTGTCTGAATATAGTCATCCAATATATCAATCTTTATGTCTCGATCATTTCGAGACTCCTTGTCATGTCCGCGATCATATCCGAGACTCTGAACTAACTTCGGTAAATCAAAACACATAAACTCATAATACCGATCATCACCGAACGTTAAGCGTGTGGACCCTACGGGTTCGAGAACTATGTAGACATGACCGAGACTTGTTTCTGGTTAATAACCAATACCGGAACCTGGGTGCTCATATTGGCTCCTACATATTCTACGAAGATCTTTATCGGTCAAACCGCATAACAACATACGTTGTTCCCTTTGTCATCGGTATGTTACTTGCTCAAGATTTGATCCTCGGTATCTCAATACCTAGTTCAATCTCGTTACCGGCAAGTCTGTTTACTCGTTCCATAATACATCATCCCACAACTAACTCATTAGTTGCATTGCTTGCAAGGCTTATAGTGATGTGCATTATCGAGAGGGCCCAGAGATACCTCTCCGACTATCGGAGTGAAAAATCCTAATTTTGATCTATGCCAACTCAATAAGTACCATCGGAGACACCTGTAGAGCACCTTTATAATCACCCAATTACGTTGTGACGTTTCGTAGCACACAAAGTGTTCCTCCGGTATTCGGGAGTTGCATAATCTCATAGTCATAGGAACATGTATAAGTCATGAAGAAAGCAATAGCAATATACTAGACGATCGTATGCCAAGCTAACGGAATGGGTCAAGTCAATCACATCATTCTCTAATGATGTGATCCCGTTAATCAAATGACAACTCATGTCTATGGCTAGGAAACTTAACCATCTTTGATTTAATGAGCTAGTCAAGTAGAGGCATACTAGTGACACTTAGTTTGTCTATTTATTCACACATGTACTAAGTTTCCGATTAATACAATTCTAGCATGAATAATAAACATTTGTCATGATATAAGGAAATATAAATAACAATTTTATTATTGCCTCTAGAGCATATTTCCTTCAAAAATAGCAATAAAATTCCACCGCAAAAGAATAGCAATAAAATTTTATAATTATACCAACAAAAGTGCATCATGAGTCAAAGTTTGAAATCCTACAACAAAACGTACATTGTCTCAAACGGAGTTCTTGGCCCAACAAATTAAAATGCACATAAATATCACTCAATTTTCGTCCTCTCCCTTGTCACTAGTGACATTGTGGACGGTAATATGATCGTCATCGTCAATGGCTTCTTTGTCGACGTTTTCATCGTTGTCGCGAACTCCGCCGGAAGAACCTTCATTGCCAACTCCCATGCCGCTCATGTTGCCGCCGAGGCCACCTCCCATGCCACTCATGTTGACGCCAAAGCCACCTCCCAAGCTGTTCATGTTGCCACCGAAGCCACCTCCCATGCCGCTCATGTTGCCGACAAAGCCACCTCCCATGCCGCTCATGTTGCCGCTGAAGCCACCTCTAATGACCCACAAATATAGGGGATCTATCATAGTCCTTTCGATAAGTAAGAGTGTCGAACCCAACGAGGAGCAGAAGGAAATGATAAGTGGTTTTCAGCAAGGTATTCTCTGCAAGCACTGAAATTATAGGTAACAGATAGTTTTGTGATAAGATAATTTGTGACGAGCAACAAGTAAAAAAAGTAAATAAAGTGCAGCAAGGTGGCCCAATCCTTTTTTTAGCAAAGGACAAGCCTGGACAATTTCTTATATAGAGAAAAGCGCTCCCGAGGACACATGGGAATTATCGTCAAGCTAGTTTTCATCACGTTCATATGATTCGCGTTCGGCACTTTAATAATTTGATATGTGGGTGGACCGGTGCTTGGGTGTTGTCCTTACTTCCCACTTATGATTAACTCCTATTGTAAGCATCCGCAACTACGAAAGAAGTTTTAAGGTAAACCTCAGCCCCTTACGAAGCAACGCATAAACTAGGGTTTAAGCTTCTGTCACTCTAGCAACCCATCATCTACTTATTACTTCCCAATGCCTTCCTCTAGGCCCCAACAATGGTGAAGTGTCATGTAGTCGACGTTCACATAACACCACTAGAGGAGAGATAACATACATCTCATCAAAATATCGAACAAATTCCAAATTCACATGACTACTAATAGCAAGACTTCTCCCATGTCCTCAGGAACAAACGTAACTACTCACAAAGCATATTCATGTTCATAATCAGAGGAGTATTAATATGCATATAGGATCTGAACATATGATCTTCCACCAAATAAACCAACTAGCATCAACTACAAGGAGTAATCAACACTACTAGCAACCTACAGGTACCAATCCCAGACTTAGAGACAAGAATTGGATACAAGAGATGAACTAGGGGTTGAGAGGAGATGGTGCTAGTGAAGATGTTGATGGAGATTGGCCCCCTCCCGAAGAGAGGAGCGTTGGTGATGACGATGGCGAAGATTTCCCCCTCCCGGAGGGAAGTGTCCCCAGTAGAATAGCTCCGCCAGAGCCCTAGATTGGTTCCACCTCGTGGCGGCAGAGTCTCGTCCCGAAAGCTTGCTTGTGATTTTTCTTCGGACGAAATACTTCATATAGCAGAAGATGGGCACTAGAGGGCCAACAGGGGGCCCACGAGGCAGGGGGCGCGCCCTGGGGGGTAGGGCGCGTCCCCCACCCTCGTGGCCAGGGTGTGGGCCACCTCTGGTATTTCTTCCGCTCAGTATTTTTCACTATTTCCAAAAATAACTTCCGTGGAGTTTCAGGACTTTTGGAGTTGTGCAGAATAGGTCTCTAATATTTGCTCCTTTTCCAGCCCAGAATTCCAGCTGCCGGCATTCTCCCTCCTTATGTAAACCTTGTAAAATAAGAGAGAATAGGCATAAGTATTGTGACATAATGTGTAATAACAGCCCATAATGCAATAAATATTGATATAAAAGCATGATGAAAAATGGTCGTATCAACTCCCCAAGCTTAGACCTCGCTTGTCCTCAAGCGGAAGCCGATGACGATAAATATGTCCACATGTTTAGAGGTAGAGGTGTCGATAAAATAAAATACGGACAGGAGGGCATCATGATTATTCTCATAGCAGCAACATATATGGATAATGTCATATGATTTCTTATGCTCAGGTAATAATCTATTCACAATGCAAAGTATGAATCAGAAACTTTATTGAGAACTAACAAACAATAATCTCAGTCATTGAAGCAATTGGAATTTTTCATAACATCAGAAAGAGTCTATGTCAGAGCTTTTCAGCAAGTCCACATACTCAACTATCATTTAGTCTTTCACAATTGCTAACACTCACGTAATACTTGTGGTTACGAAGTTTTAATCAGACACAGAGAAAGATAGGGGCTTATAGTTTCGCCTCCCAACCTTTTACCTCAAGGGTAATGTCAACAATAATAGTTCATGCTAACTTACATCCAATTAGATATATATGTCTGGATCTTTCCAACACACTGTGCTTGCCAAAGGATAAAATGTAAAAAGGAAAGGTGAAGATCACCATGACTCTTGCATAAGGTAGAAGATAAAAGTAAAAGATAGGCCCTTCGCAGAGGGAAGCGGAGGTTGCCATGCGCTTTCAAGGTTGGATGCACAAAATCTTAATGCGAAAGAACGTCACTTTATATTGTCACTTGTGATATGGACCTTTATTATGCAGTCTGTCGCTTTTATTTCTTCCACATCACAAGATCATATAAACCTCATTTCCTCCATACTAATAAATCATACATATTTAGAGAGCAATTTTTATTGCTTGCACTGATGACAACTTACTTGAAGGATCTTACTCAATCCATAGGTAGATATGGTGGACTCTGATGACAAAACTGGGTTTAAGGGTATTTGGAAGCACAAGTAGTATCTCTACTTGGTGCAAAGAATTTGGCTAGCATGAGGGGAAAGGCAAGCTCAACATGTTGGATGATCCATGAAAATATACTTCATTTCAGATATAAGAAAACATAACCCATTATGTTGTCTTCCTTATCCAACATCAACTCTTTAGCATGTCATATTTTAATGAGTGCTCACAATCATAAAAGAGGTCCAAGATAGTATATTTATATGTGAAACCTCTCTTTCTTTATTACTTCCTATTAATTGCAACGATGACCAAAGCTATGTTTGTCAACTCTCAACAACTTTTAATCATCATACTCTTTCTATGTGAGGTCATTACTCTTCATAAGATCAATATGGTCTCTTTTTATTTCTTTTTTTATTTCTCTTTTCTTTTATTCCCTCAAGATCATAGCAAAATAATCAAGCCCTTGACTCAACACTAATCTTTATTATATAGCTCACGGACTCGATTACATAAAGGGATCATAAAGAAAAACTCTAAACTAGATCTTACCAAAAGCTTTATTCTACTAGATCAAGATAATACTAAAAAGATCGAACTAAGAAAAAATGGTAAAGATAGGAGTGTGATGGTGATGCGATACCGGGGCACCTCCCCCAAGCTTGGCAGTTGCCAAGGGGAGTGCCCATACCCATATGATTATGTCTCCTTTGCTGGTGTAGGGGTCGTTGATGATGACAGTTGTGCCTTCAGCTTCTTCACACTGTAATTGAGAAGGGCGATTTCCTCCTTTAAATCATCGACCTCCGATTCCAGCTTCAAGATCTTGTCACATAAATCTCCTTTGCTTTTCTGTCGAAAACGAGAAGGAGTAGATTGGTTGTTAGATAGTTTAGCCCTCTTAGGGAGACTAGATTTCTTGAACTTCATGTGCATATCCCCAGGTTGAGGTAGAGGGACATCCTCCTCCTCCTAACTTGAATCATTGATCCTCATCAAATGAGCATCCTCCTCCTCATCCGTGGTTCGACCACAAGGAGATAGATCCCCATAGGTCTTCGGGTCAGCAATGAGGTGTGAGACATAGCTTTCCCCGTCGGAATACTGAGATGACATCTTGCTCCAGGCCTGCTACAGAAACAACTCAAAACAAAAACAGAGGATAATTGTGTGATACGGTGGTCAAAACCTTCGGGAGATAATATAATGAATTTTTACCGACCAAAATACGTATCGTGCAAGAAAACGGAGTCCGGAGAGCGCACGAGGTGCCATGAGGCAGGGGGCGCGCCCAGGGGGGTAGGGCACGCCCTCCACCCTCGTGGAGCCCTCGTGTCCTTCCCGGACTGCTTCTTATTTTTCTATTTTTCTAAATATTCCAAAACGGAGAAAAATTGCCATTAGAACTGTTTTGGAGTCGGTTTACTTACCGTACCACATACCTATTACTTTTTGGAGTCTGAAACGTTATGGAAAGTGTCCCTTATGTATTCCTCTGGGGTTACGGTTTCAATAACATTGGTTTCAACATTTATAGGATTACCTGAGATATAATGTTTGATTCTTTGACCGTTCACCACCTTCGGATTTGTGCCTTCGAAGTTGTTGATTTTTATGGCACCGGAATGATAGACCTCCTCGATAACGTAAGGACCTTCCCATTTAGAGAGAAGTTTTCCTGCAAAATATCTTAAGCGAGAGGTTTATAGCAATACATAATCACCTACATTAAACTCACACTTTTGTATTCTTTTGTCATGCCATCTTTTAACTTTTTCTTTAAACAACTTGGCCTTCTCATAGGCTTGGGTTCTCCATTCATCAAGTGAGCTAATGTCAAGTAACCTCTTCTCACCGGCAAGTTTGAAATCATAGTTGAGCTCTTTAATGGCCCAATATGCCTTATGTTCTAGCTCGAGAGGTAAGTGACATGCTTTTCCATAAACCATTTTATACGGAGACATACCCATAGGATTTTTATATGCAGTTCTATAGGCCCATAATGCATCATCAAGTTTCTTGGACCAATTCTTTCTAGATCTATTAACCGTATTTTGCACAATTAATTTGAGTTCTCTATTACTCAATTCTACTTCTCACCAGCAAGTTTGAAATCATAGTTGAGCTCTTTAATGGCCCAATATGCCTTATGTTCTAGCTCGAGAGGTAAGTGACATGCTTTTCCATAAACCATTTTATACGAAGACATACCCATAGGATTTTTATATGCAGTTCTATAGGCCCATAATGCATCATCAAGTTTCTTGGACCAATTCTTTCTAGATCTATTAACCGTCTTTTGCACAATTAATTTGAGTTCTCCATTACTTAATTCTTTCTAGGAGATGCAATTCTATGATTAACATCACACTTAGCAAGCATTTTACGGAAAGCACCATGAATAAAATGTGAACCACCATCATTCATTAAATATCTAGGGACTCCAAACCTCGGAAAAATAACTGAAAGTGCGTTATATCGACTAGAGGGGGGGTGAATAGGCGATTTTTATGAAATTCTTCACTGAGGAATTTGCCCGTGAGGAAATTCCTTAGCGAAGAACTACTAGCAGCGGAATAATTACTTAGATGAAAACATAACAGAATTCAAGCATAGTCATCATGATGAAATGAAGACAAACACAGAGTACAAAAAGCGTAAACACAGGATAACACAAGATGAAGACAAACAGACTGAAGAAATTGAACTAAGGAAATTGAGAAAGTCTTCAGTCAAAGTCTTCAAACACAGATATGATACACAAACAGCACACTACTGAGGAAATGAAAGAGTTGAGGAAATAGAACCAGTAAGCTTGGTGAAGACAATGATTTGGTAGACCAGTTCCAACTGTTGTCTCAGTTGTACATCTGGTTGGAGCGGCTGAGTATTTAAACTCGAGGACACCCAGTCCCGGACACACAGTCCTCACCGTATTCTCCTTGAGCTAAGAACACACAGTCCTCGCCCAATCACTCGTGGTAAGTCTTTAGGTGACTTCCAAACCTTCACAGACTTGGTCACTCGGCGATCCACAATTCCTCTTGGATGCTCTATACCTTGACGCCTAACTGTCTGGAAGAAGCACAGTCTTCAAAGGTAACAAACGTCAGATCCACGCAGGATCAATCTCTTCAGTGATGCTCAATCACTTTGGGTTTGTAGGTGTTTTGGGTTTGGGGTTTGGATTTTCCTCACTTGATGATTTTCGCTCAAAGTCCTCGGAGGATGGGTTGCTCTCAAATGACAAGTGTCAAGTTCTCTCGGAGCAGCCAACCAGCTAGTGGTTGTAGGGGGCGGCTATTTATAGTCTAGGGAGCAGCCCGACATGATAAGACATAAATTCCCTTCAATGATATGACCGTTAGGTGGACAAGATATTTTAGGACAGCTGGCGCGCAGCACATCAACGGTCAGAAATTTGAGGTACAAATTCCTCAGGGCTATCATGTTCCTCACTGTGTAGGCAATTCGCACTGGCGAATTCCTAACTCCTCAGTCAGAGCAAAGTCTTCAGTGACCAGAAGTACTACGTCTCTGTCACTGAAGAAATTGACTGAACTGTATGAGATTTCCAATGGCTTCACTCGAAGGGATTGGTACGTGTAGGATTTGAGTTGAGCATCACATGGAAATTTTCTCCTTAGTATTTCCTCGACCCCCTTTAACAGTACGGTGTTTCCTATGACTCAAGAAAGAGAAAGTGAAACTACGAAAACAAAAGTCTTCACGCTTCATGTTCCTCGAATGAATACCAAGTCTTCAAGGTCACACCAATTTCTTCACTTTCAAAGTCTTCAGAAAGTCTTCAGTATATCAAAGTCTTCAGTCGAAGAACTTCATTTTTAGGGGTCGACTTTCTCTGTAAATATCAAACTCCTCATAGACTTATAGATCTGTGTACACTCATAAACGCATTAGATACTTAACCTATAAGTCTTCAATACACCAAAATCACTAAGGGGCACTAGATGCACTTACAATCTCCCCCTTTTTGGTGATTGATGACAACATAGGTTAAGTTTTGAACGGGGATAAATATATGAAGTGTAAATACTGATATTGAGGAATTTGATTGCAAGATGTAGAAGAACTCCCCCTGAAGATGTGCATAGTGAGGAATTTGATTTTGAAGCAATGCACACTTGAAGAGTTGAATCATGGAGATCTCCCCCTATATCTTGTAATTCATACACGCATTTGATATATAATATGAAGAATTTGAAATGCATGATGAAATATGGTGCCTGATGTAATTCAGCATGCGTGCAATGATATTAACGAGGAATAAGCATGCAGAATAGTGCATCAAAGTATCAAAGCATAGTGCAACAAAAGTATCAGCGCACCATCGGACTTAAGATTACAACTCGATCCAATAAAAGTTTCGGAAGAACGAGAGTTGTAACTTAGCAAAAAAATGAATAAGCCCTTATTATAGACCCGCTTGAAGACTAACTCAGATTTCTCCCCCTTTGTCATCAAATGACCAAAAGGATCGAAAATCTGAGGACTAACGCCCCTGAAGATTTTCAAATTGATGAAGGAGCGCTAGCGTTGTTGGGGTCGGTCGTTGAAGTAGGGCCTGCTGCAGTGTCGTCCAAGTCTTCATTTTCATCAGTCTCACGCGATGAAGAATATGAACTGGCCACCAAAGAAGGAACTGGGACCTTCTTGTATTTCTTCGGAGGAGGTGCAGACCAGGCAAATTCTTCGTTGAGACCCATTTGCTTCAAATCATCAGCACTGTACACTTGAGATAGAACAGCCCAGGTGCGGTTGAGGGTTTCACTTTCAAAGTTCTTCCTCATCAGCTTCATCATCATCAGATGGCACAGTGAAGACTACCTGCTTCTTCTGAGGACTTGGGCGATTTCCGCGTCCAGCAGTAGCCTTTTTCTTCAGCAGTGAGGGTCTTGCTGAGGAGTTTGGTGCAGCTGAAGAACTAGCTGAGACACCAGAGGCAATAGAGATGCCAGTCGTCCTTTGGCATGAGGCCAGATGCACAGGTGCTGAGGACTTTGTCGGGACAGCTGAGGACTTTGGTGGAGCAGGAGCAGCATGAGGAATTTGCTTTGAAGATTTTGAAGATTCTGGCCGTGAGGGCGCAGCTGAGGAACTTGGCCGTGAGGGCATTGAAGATGAAGCACTTGGATTGCGAGCGGGCTTCTTTAGCATAGCTTTCTTCGGCTTGACCGAGGCCTCAGTGGCAGTAGCAGGAGCAGCAGCAGAGTCTTCATTGAATTTCCTCACTGCTTCTCTGGCTTGCCTTGCCAGTTTAGCTTGGCGCTTGGCCCATTCTTTAGGAAATTCCTCACCACGCATGATGCTGGTGGGATCAGCCAATTGGCCAGGTGCCAATGGAGGTCTTTGGCATGGAGGGTTTACAGCGAATTTCTTCATGTACTTTGGAGTTACATATCTGTATTCCCTCCATTCACGTGCCCATCTCCTTTCAATCCTCTGGATTCGCACCTTGCGCTGATTTTTGTCTTCTTTGCCAAACTTGGCTTCATCAGGCGTGCAGTACTCATCATAGATGTCCTCAGATATTTCAAAAGCTGTCATAACCTCAGGCTTCTTTCCTCCTTTCTGTGGCCTTTTACCTTCAGCCATTTTCTTCAGATGAGGAATTTGAACAATTAAATTCTCTGAAGAAGTATGCAACTTTTATTTGAGGAACGCTGCAAACGAGTTAAGTTGATGAGAACCTAAAGATTCAGCAGCGGACATGTGTACCTGTGAACAGAGTATAGTTGCGAGGAATTTGAAGAGGTCATATGCGTTCTCAGAGGGTTTTTCATGAAGAACAAGTTTGAGTAATTTGACCAGATTCGTCTTGAGGAATTTCACTAAGCGCTTTATATCTTAGGTTCCAGAGTTGTATAGATCGAAGATCCACACAATTGAGGAATCTTTGAAGAAATTGAGGCTTAGGGAAATGAATCAAGAACAGATAACATGTGAGGTGTTTTGTGTGTGAGGATTTGAAGAATAAAACACCTTTGAAGATTTTGTAGAACACTTCCGAATCAAAGAGGGCAGTAAAATTAGCTTTTAATTACCCTGAGCGAAGAACACGACGAACTGGGAGTTGGAACAGTGAAGTTCATCGATGCAGATCTTCCACGCCCTAACTTGGCGGAGGAAGACGACTACGGCGGCGGCGGAGGTGAAGATTTCCGCGGTCGGCGCGAGTACGATGGCGACGAGGTCGAGGCAGTGAAGCTCTTCCTCACCGGCGACGATGGAGTAGCGACGACGCTAGGGTTCGGAGAGCTCGAGCGAGGGAGTGAGATCGAGCGGGGTAAAAGAAGTGAGGATGGCGAAGGGGGGTATTTATAGCCGCGGTGAAAAACTGTTTGTTCGAAGATTTAGGACGAACGTGCCCCTGGCCGTTCTCCTTCTTGCGACATGTGTCACCCACGTACTGTGTGGTGGAGATCGTGTAAGATCGTGGGTGGATAAAATAATCCATCGTGGGATGCGGAACGGTTTGAGTGGCAAAACCGAAAGTTTGGATAAGATTTGTTTTAACTTTCCGTTCGCAATTTCTTCAGCTGACAAGGACACAGTGAAGAATTTGAACGAGTTTCAAATAGAACGCACATGAAGAATTTGTGAATAGATTGGATTGAGTATAGCATAGAGGGGAAGGGTCCGATCACATTCACTTAGCAGAAAAGTTCCAACTTGAAGAAATAGCTATAAGTGAATGCTGTAGAGGACATAAACTCATATATATATATATATATATATATATATATATATATATATATATATATATATATATATATATATATATATATATATATATATATATATATATATATAGCCAATGAAGAAAAACGACGGCACAAGTGAAGACTTTGTAAAGTTTGAAGAATTTGAAAAACTGAAGAATTTCAAAAGTTGAGGAAAAACTCAAATTGAAGATTTTCAACTTTTGTGGTGGCGTGACCCACCGTGTAAGAATGATGATTTCAGACACCGCGTACAATTCTCGTAGGGTTCTGAGAATCAAATTCTTCATTTAATTTCTTCACACTTAGAGTGTTATTCTTCATTGATTGAAGAAAAACGTTTCTTCATGTGTTGCACATCTAAGTCATCAATTTTGCATAAGTGTTAGGATGAGTGCCTTTTCAAAGTACATTCGAAGATTCTAAGATATTTAGCTCACACCGCAACTTGCAAAATCTCTTCTCATCCAAGGGCTTAGTGAAGATATCGGCTAGCTGTTCTTCAGTCTTCACATGCTCAATAGAAATGTCGCCCTTCAACACATGATCACGAAGAAAATGATGACGAATCTGAATGTGCTTTGTCTTCGAGTGCTGAACTGGGTTGTGAGCAATCTTGATGGCACTCTCATTGTCATAGAGGAGAGGCACATTCTTCACGTTGATGCCATAGTCCTTGAGCGTTTGCTTCATCCATAGCAGTTGAGCACATCAAGAACCAGCAGCAATGTACTCAGCTTCAGCAGTAGACAGTGATACATAGTTCTGTTTCTTCGAGGACCAGCAGACCAAGGATCGTCCGAGGAAATGACAAGTACCAGATGTTGACTTGCGATCCACACGGTCACCAGCATAGTCGGAGTCTGAATATCCAATGAGATCAAAATCCGAGCCCTTGGGATACCATAATCCTAGTGTTGGTGTGTGAGCTAGATATCGAAGAATATGCTTCACAGCCTTATGGTGTGATTCCTTCGGTGCAGCTTGAAATCGTGCACACATGCAAACACTAAGCATTATATCTAGCCTAGATGCACATAAGTACAATAAAAACCAATCATGGAGCGGTATACCTTATGGTCGAAGTCAGTACCATTTTCATCAGTGCATAGTTGACCATTTGTGGGCATAGGAATTTTGATGCCTTTGCAATCTTGCATGCCGAATTTCTTCAGGACATCCTTGAGGTATTTCTCCTGAGATATGAATATGCCATTGCGCTGTTGACGAATTTGAAGACCTAAGAAGAATTTCAACTCTCCCATCATAGACATTTGATATTCTTCTCTCATCATATAGGCAAATTCATCACTATAATGTTGATCAGTACATCCAAAGATTATATCATCAACATATATTTGGCACACAAACAGTTCACCATCATATGATTTAGTAAAGAGAGTGGGATCGAGTGAACCGGGTGTGAAGCCTTTCTTCATGAAGAATTTCTTCAATGTATCATACCACGCCCGTGGGTCCTGCTTGAGGCCATAGAGGGCCTTGTTAAGTCTGAAGACTTTGTCAGGATGCTTTGGATCTTCAAAACCTGGTGGTTGAGCAACATATACTTCTTCCTCAAGCTTACCATTGAGGAATGCACTTTTCACATCCATTTGGTGTAAGATGATATCATGATGGTTAGCATAAGCAAGCAATATGCGAATAGCCTCAAGTCTAGCAACAGGTGCAAAAGTTTCATCAAAATCAATTCCTTCAACCTGTGTGTAGCCTTGAGCTACTAGTCGTGCCTTATTCCTCACCACAACACCATTTTCATCTTGCTTGTTGCGGTAGATCCACTTTGTGCCAATGATGTTATGCTTGCGAGGATCGGGACGATCGACTAATTCCCATACGTTGTTGAGCTTGAACTGATGTAATTCTTCTTGCATGGCCTGAATCCACTCAGGCTCCAGAAATGCTTCATCTACCTTAGTGGGCTCTGTGATAGAGACAAAAGCAAAGTGCCCACAAAAGTTAGATAGATGTGAAGCTTTTGAGCGTGTGAGAGGACCTGGTGCTCTAATGTCATCGATGATCTTCTCCACTTGCACTTCTTTTGCAACGCGAGGGTGAGCTGGTTGTCGTTGAGGAATTTGATCAGCATTTTCTTCACCATCAATTTCCTCAGCATTTTCTTCAGGTGCATCAGCTCGACGTTCTTCATGTTCTGGAATGAATTCTTCAGCAGATTCTTCAGTAGGAATGACATCTTCAGTAGCCTTGTGCTTGATTGAATCCTCAGGTGCAGGTTCATCTAACACAGAAGGTAGGTGCTCTCTTTGCGAGCCATTAGTTTCATCGAACCGCACACCTACAGTTTCAACAATCTTGTGAAGAACATTGTTGAAGACTCTGTAGGTGTGCGAGTCCTTTCCGTAACCAAGCATAAAACCTTCATGTGCTTTCGGTGCAAATTTAGAGTTGTGATGAGGATCTCTAATCCAGCATTTAGCACCGAAGACTTTGAAATAACTCACATTAGGTTTCTTGTCAATGAGGAGTTCATATGCAGTCTTCTTGAAGAATTTGTGAAGATATACTCTGTTGATGATATGGCACGCAGTATCAATTGCATCAACCCCAGAAACGACGAGGGGTTTTGTACTCATCGAGCATAGTGCGAGCCATCTCAGCAAGAGTCCTGTTCTTGCGCTCCACGACGCCATTCTGTTGAGGAGTATAAGGAGCAGATAACTCATGAGTAATACCAAGTTCATCAAGGTAGTCATCGAGACCCGAATTCTTGAACTCAGTGCCGTTGTCACTTCTGATGTGCTTAATCTTCACACCAAAGTTGGTTGAAGCCCTCGAGGAAAATCGTTTGAAGACTTCCTGCACTTCAGTTTTGTAAGAGACAAGGTGTACCCATGTGTAACGAGAGTAATCATCAACAATAACAAAGCCATATTGAGATGCTTCATTCGAAACAGAGGAATAATGGTTAGGACCGAAGAGATCCATGTGAAGCAATTCAAATGGACGAGTAGTGGTCATGATAGTCTTCACTGGATGCTTGGCCTTTGTCATCTTTCCAGCTTCACAGGCACCGCACAAGTGATCCTTGAGGAATTTGACATTTTCAATGCCAATGACATGCTTCTTCTTTGCAAGCGTGTTGAAATTCCTCATGCCTGCATGACCAAGTCGTCGATGCCATAGCCATCCTTCTGAAGCTTTTGCAAGTAGGCACACAGCTGGTTGTGAATCTGCAGAGAAATCAACAATATACAAGTCTCCTCTCCTAAAGCCTTCGAAGACTTTGGAATTGTCAGCTTCCATAATCACAACACAACGATACTTGCCAAAGACAACAACCATATCAAGATCACAAAGCATTGAGACAGACATAAGATTATATCCTAAGGACTCAACAAGCATGACTTTGTCCATGTGTCGATCCTTTGTGATAGCAACCTTACCAAGACCCAATACCTGACTTTTGCTTTTATCAGCGAAGATGATATGCTTCATGTGTGATGCTGATAAGGGAGCATCTATCAACATATTCTTGTCACCAGTCATGTGATTTGTACATCCACTATCAAGTACCCATTCAGTGGCTTTGGGTTGATCATCCTGCAGATGAATTAGTGCAACTTACGACCTCATATACTTCAGCAGTGAAGAATATGATATCACAATTAATCAGATCAATTTCATCAAGTAGTAGACAGATAAAACAGAGGGAGGACGTGTGAAATGAAAGTTCATTTCATCATGGTTAGCCTGCGTCCTTTCAGGCAATTTTGTTAGGTCCCCAGCAAATTCTTCAGACGTTATTGCACGCCTGGAGACCTGACCCTGCAGAAGGGATTAGTTCTTTTTCTTCACCACCCACATCTGAAGGGGTGGCAAAGAGTTCATCACTCTGCGAGCTCCATATGAGAATGGTGGCAAAGCAGCCAAACCATTTCGTTTCACATAAGAGAGGTTAGGGTAAGCATATGCATAAGCAGAGAAATTCTTCGAGGACTTATGAACATAATAATTTGAAGAATAATGCTCATATTCATAGCCCTTGGCTCTTCCCTGCGAAACAGAGTTGTTAGCATGATGATGTTCATATGAGGACTTTGATCCATGTGAGGAATTTTGTCCAAATGAAGAATTTGATCTGAGGTTCCTTTTCTTCACAGGTGGTGTCATGAGGACATTCACCTGAAGACTTTCAAGGCGCCTTTTGGGAACCTAGATTTTCTTCACTGGGGAACCGTTCCTGCAGTTAGTGCCAACGTATCTAGCAAATACTTCACCATTCTGATTTTTGAACAGTTTATAGTTGGAGTCAAAAGACTCATCAGACGAATGAGAAGATTCACATGTATAGCCGGATAAATTAGATGGATCAACTGGAGGTCCCTTTGCAGCAACCCATGAGGTTTTGGGGTACTGCTCAGGCTTCCAATATGTACCATCAGCATTGAGTTTCCTCTCAAAGGCAATACCCTCTTTCCTAGGGTTCCTGTTGAGGATCTGTTTTTTAAGCACATCACAAAGAGTCTGATGCCCTTTGAGGCTTTTGTACATGCCTGTTATGTACAATTCCTTCAGTCCTGCATCGTCAGTAATACTAGCAATGTCCCCAGATGAGGAATTAGTGATAGCAGAGGCAGGTGAAGAATTTGTAACATTTGAAGCATTTGAACATTCAGGTGAGGAATTAGCAGATTCTCGTTCAATGCATTTTAAACATGGAGGAATAAATTCTTCCTGAGCAGCACTGATTTGTTGAGCAAGTAATGAATCGCGCTCCTTCTGAAGATCTTCATAACTCTCTCTTAGCTTCTCAAGATCTTGCTTCTTTTGAAGATATTCATAAGAAAGCTTCTCATGATCAGATAAGAGAGTGTTATGATGATTTTGAAGGTTGTCAAACCTGGTCTGAAGTCTCTGAAGATTTTCAGTTAAGGCCTTAGTGCGATCCAATTCTTCACCCAACATATCATCACTTTTGTCCAGCATGTTTTGAACCTTTTCAAAAGCCTTTTGTTGTTGCACAACAATTTTAGCAAGTTTAGAGTAGCTAGGCTTAAGATTTTCATCAGATTCATCATCGCTAGATTCAGAGGAGGCGTATTTGAGTACCTTGGCACCCTTTGCCATGAAGCAATAGGTGGGAGCGTAGTCATCACTGCTTTCATCAGCCTTGTTGGTGAGTTCACTTTCTTCAGTGTTGACGATAGATTTGCTGACGAATGCAGTAGCGAGGGCTAGGCTTGCCACACCAGACTCAGAATCTTCAGATTGTTCCTCTTCCTCATTTTCTTCAGATTCAGCCTCAGAGTCCATTTCCTTGCCAATGAATGCCCGAGCCTTCTTGGAGCTGCTCTTCTTGTGAGACGAAGACTTTGAGGATTTTGATGATGAAGATTTTGAGGACTTCTTCTTTTTCTTTGCATCATCAGAACTGTAATCCTTGTATTTCTTCTTCTTTGATTCCTTTTCCCACTGAGGACAGTCTTGGATGTAATGTCCTGGTTTCTTACACTTGTGACAGAGCCTCTTCTTATAGTCACTGGATGAGGAATCATTGCTCCTTGAGGGTTTTCCAAAGCGACCACGTCTTGAGAACTTCTGGAATTTCTTCACAAGCAGTGCTAGATCACGACTCAGTTCTTCAGGATCACCAAGGCTGCTACCAGAGTCTTCATCTTTGGACTCAGATACTACCTTGGCCTTCAGTGCACGTGATCTGCTATAGCTTGTACCGTAGAGATCTCTCTTCTCAGCAAGCTGGAACTCATGAGTGTTTAGCCTCTCGAGGATATCAGCGGGGTCAAGTGACTTGTAATCACCACGCTCTTGTATCATCAGTGCCAGAGTGTCAAATGAGGAATCAAGCGATCTCAGCAATTTCTTCACCACCTCATGGTCGGTGATGTCAGTGGCACCAAGTGCTTGAAGCTCATTTGAGATGTCAGTGAGGCGATCGAAGGTTTGCTGCACATTTTCATTGTCGAGTCTTTTGAAGCGATTGAAGAGATTGCGAAGAACATCAACTCGAGAGTCATGCTGAGTTGAAACTCCTTCATTGACCTTGGATAGCCTATCCCAGATAAGCTTTGCAGTTTCCAAAGCACTCACTCTACCATACTGACCCTTACTCAGATGGCCACATATGATATTCTTCGCTTGGGAGTCGAGTTGCTTGAATCTCTTCACATCGGTAGCGTTAAGTGAGGGAGTGACGGAGGGAACACCATTTTCCACAACGTACCAGAGATCGTTATCAATTGCCTCAAGATGCATTCGCATCTTATTCTTCCAGTAGGGGTAGTCCGTCCCATCGAAGGTAGGACACCCAGCAGAGACCTTGATCATACCTGCGGTCGACATAACTAAAACTCCAGGCGGTTAAACCAAAATCACACAGAACAAGGGAGTACCTTGCTCTGATACCAATTGAAAGTGCGTTATATCGACTAGAGGGGGGTGAATAGGCGATTTTTATGAAATTCTTCACTGAGGAATTTTCCCGTGAGGAAATTCCTTAGCGAAGAACTACTAGCGGCGGAATAAGTACTCAGATGAAAACATAACAGAATTCAAGCATAGTCATCATGATGAAATGAAGACAAACACAGAGTACAGAAAGCGTAAACACAGGATAACACAAGATGAAGACAAACAGACTGAAGAAATTGAACTGAGGAAATTGAGAAAGTCTTCAGTCAAAGTCTTCAAACACAGATATGATACACAAACATCACACTACTGAGGAAATGAAAGAGTTGAGGAAATAGAACCAGTAAGCTTGGTGAAGACAATGATTTGGTAGACCACTTCCAACTGCTGTCTCAGTTGTACATCTGGTTGGAGCAGCTGAGTATTTAAACTCGAGGACACCGAGTCCCGGACACACAGTCCCCACCGTATTCTCCTTGAGCTAAGAACACACAGTCCTCGCCCAATCACTCGTGGTAAGTCTTCAGATGACTTCCAAACCTTCACAGACTTGGTTACTCGGCGATCCACAATTCCTCTTGGATGCTCTAGACCTTGACGCCTAACCGTCTAGAAGAAGCACAGTCTTCAAAGGTAACAAGCGTCGGATCCACGCAGGATCAATCTCTTCAGTGATGCTCAATCACTTTGGGTTTCTAGGTGTTTTGGGTTTGGGGTTTGGATTTTCCTCACTTGATGATTTTCGCTCAAAGTCCTCGGAGGATGGGTTGCTCTCAAATGACAAGTGTCAAGTTCTCTCGGAGCAGCCAACCAACTAGTGGTTGTAGGGGGCGGCTATTCATAGCCTAGGGAGCAGCCCGACATGATAAGACATAAATGCCCTTCAATGATATGACCGTTAGGTGGACAAGATATTTTAGGACAGCTGGCGCGCAGCACATCAACGGTCGGAAATTTGAGGTACAAATTCCTCAGGGCTATCATGTTCCTCACTGTGTAGGCAATTCGCACTGGCGAATTCCTAACTCCTCAGTCAGAGCAAAGTCCTCAGTGACCAGAAGAACTGCGTCTCTGTCACTGAAGAAATTGACTGAACTGTATGAGATTTCCAATGGCTTCACTCGAAGGGATTGGTAGGTGTAGGATTTGAGTTGAGCATCACATGGAAATTTTCTCCTTAGTATTTCCTCGACCCCCTTTAACAGTACGGTGTTTCCTATGACTCAAGAAAGAGAAAATGAAACTACGAAAACAAAAGTCTTCACGCTTCATGTTCCTCGAATGAATACCAAGTCTTCAAGGTCACACCAATTTCTTCACTTTCAAAGTCTTCAGAAAGTCTTCAGTATATGAAAGTCTTTAGTCGAAGAACTTCATTTTTAGGGGTCGACTTTCTCTGTAAATATCAAACTCCTCATAGACTTATAGATCTGTGTACACTCATAAACGCATTAGATACTTAACCTATAAGTCTTCAATACACCAAAATCACTAAGGGGCACTAGATGCACTTACAATAACTTCTTTAAGCATCTTAATAGAAGTTTTATGATCCGCACTACTAGTTGGAATAGCTTCTACCCACTTAGTAGCATAATCAACAGCAACTAAAATATGTATGTGTCCATTAGAGGCAGGAAACGGTCCCATATAATCAAAGCCCCATACATCGAATGGTTCAATAACAAGTGAATAATTCATAGGCATTTCTTGACGTCTACTAATATTACCAATTCTTTGACATTCATCACAAGATAAGATAAACTTACGAGCATCCTTGAAGAGAGTAGGCCAATAAAAACCGGATTGCAATACCTTATGTGCAGTTCTATCTCCAGCGTGGTGTCCTCCATAAGCCTCGGAGTGACACTTGCGTAGGATCTGTTCCTGTTCATGCTCAGGTACACAACGTCTAATAACACTATCTACTCCTTCTTTATAAAGATGTGGGTCATCCCAAAAGTAATGTCTCAAATCATAGAAAAACTTTTTCTTTTGCTGGTATGTGAAACTAGGTGGTATGAATTTAGCAACAATGTAATTAGCATAATTAGCATACCATGGAGCAGTACGAGAAGCATTTTTGACATTTAGTTGTTCATCAGGAAAGCTATCATCAATAGGTAGTGGGTCATCAAGAACATTCTCTAACCTAGACAAGTTGTCTGCTACGGGGTTCTCAGCTCCCTTTCTATCAATAATATGCAAATCAAATTCTTGTAGCAAGAGAACCCATCTAATAAGTCTAGGTTTAGCATCTTTATTTTCCATAAGATATTTAATAGCAGCGTGATCGGTGTGAATAGTTACTTTTGAATCAACAATATAAGGTCTAAACTTATCACAAGCAAATACAACTACTAAGAATTCTTTTTCAGTAGTGGCATAATTTCTCTGGGCATTGTCTAGAGTGTTACTAGCATATTGAATAACATTTAATTTCTTATCAACTCTTTGCCCTAGAACAACACCTACAGCATAATCATTAGCATCACACATAATTTCAAAGGGTAAATTCCAATCAGGTCGCTGAACGATAGGTGCAGAAATCAATGCTTTCTTAAGTATTTCAAATGCTTCTACACAATCATCATCAAAGACAAATGGTATATCTTTTTGTAACAGATTAGTAAGAGGTCGAGAAATTTTTGAGAAGTCCTTAATTAACCTCCTATAAAACCCAACATGACCAAGGAAACTTCTTATACCTTTGATGTCCTTAGGACATGGCATCTTCTCAATAGCATCAACTTTAGCTTTATCAACTTCAATGCCCCTTTCAGAAATTTTATGCCCCAAGACAATACCTTCATTAACCATAAAGTGGCACTTCTCCCAATTCAAGACAAGGTTAGTTTCTTCACATCTCTGCAAAACTCGATCAAGGTTTCTTAAGCAATCATCAAAAGAGGATCCATAGACGGAGAAATCGTCCATAAAACCTCACAAATCTTTTCACAAAAATCATAGAATATAGCCATCATGCATCTTTGAAAGGTAGCAGGTGCATTACATAAACCAAAAGGCATACGTCTATAAGCAAAAGTACCGAAAGGGCAAGTAAAAGTGGTCTTAGCTTGATCATCAGCTGACGCAGGTATTTGACAGAAACCAGAATAACCATCTAAAAAGAAAAAATGTGTATGTTTGGATAATCTTTCTAGCATTTGATCAATGAATGACAAGGGGTAATGATCTTTTTAGTAGCTTTATTTAATTTGTGGAAATCAATTACCATCCTATAACCTGTAATAATTCTTTGCGGAATCAATTCATCTTTATCATTAGGAATGACAGTAATACCTCCCTTCTTAGGGACACAATGGACAGGACTTACCCACTGACTATCAGCAACGGGATAAATTATACCTGCATCAAGGAGCTTTAATATTTCCTTTCTCACCACTTCTTTCATTTTAGGATTCAACTGTTGTTGATGATCAATAACTGGTTTGGCATCTTTCTCCAAATTTATTTTGAGTTGACATAGAGTGGGACTAATGCCCTTAAGATCATCAAGAGTATATCCAATAGCTGCACGGTGCTTCTTCAGAGTTTTCAATAATTTTTCTTCCTCCTTCTCTGAAAGGTTAGCACTAATAATAACAGGATATATCTTCTTTTCATCAAGATAAGCATATTTAAGAGTATGAGGCAATGGTTTAAGCTCAAACACGGGATCACCCTTGGGTGGAGGAGGATCCCCTAGGATTTCAACAAGCAAGTTGTGTTTCAAAATAGGTCCCTATTTAAAGAACACTTCATCTATTTCCCTTCTTTCATTCATAAACATATCATTTTCATGGTCTAGCAAATATTGTTCTAAAGGATCACCAGGAGGTACGGCAATAGAAGCAAGACCAATAATTTCATCTTTACTAGGCAGCTCCTCTTCACGGTGTTGTCTATGAAATAAGTTGAACTCATGACACATATCACCTAAACCAATAGTAACAACATCCTTTTCGCAGTCTATCCTAGCATTAACAGTGTTTAAGAATGGTCTACCAAATATAATGGGACAAAAGCTATCTTGTGGGGGAACCAAGAACGAGAAAATCAACAAGATATTTAGGTTTCCCACATAAGACTTCAACATCTCTAACAATTCCAATTGGTGATATAGTATCTCTATTGGCAAGTTTAAGTGTGACATCAATTTCTTCTAACTCAGTAGGTGCAATATCATGCATAATTTCTTTGTATAAGTCAATAGGTATTGCACTAGCACTAGCACCCATATCACACAAGCCATGATAACAATGATCTCCTATTTTAACAGAAATAACAGGCATGCCTACCACATGCCTATGTTAATCTTTAGCACAAGGTTTAGCAATTCTAGCAGTTTCATCACAGAAATAAATAACATGCCCATCAATATTATCAGCCAAGAGATCTTTAACAATAGCAATACTAGGTTCAACTTTAACTTGCTCAGGAGGTGTATAAGTTCTAAAATTGCTTTTACGAACCACAGTTGAAGCTTTAGCATGATCCTTTATTCTAACAGGGAAAGGTAGTTTCTCAACATAAGCAGTAGGAACAATAGGATCATTATAAGTGATAGTTTTTTCTTCAACTTTAATAGGTGCAGCTACTTTTACTTCTATGGGAGGATGATATTTAAACCACTTATCCTTTGGGAGATCAACATGAGTAGCAAAAGATTCACAGAAAAAAGCTACTATCTCAGAGTCAAGTCCATATTTAGTGCTAAATTTAAGGAAAACATCGGTATCCATAAAAGATTTAACACAATCAAACTTAGGTGTCATACCTGACTCCTTACCTTCGTAGAGATCCTAATTTTCAGAGTTGTGTTTAATTCTTTCCAATAAATCCCATTTGAATTCAATAGTCTTCATCATAAAAGAGCCAGCATAAGAAGTATCGAGCATGGTGCGATTGTTATCAGAAAGCCGAGCGTAATTTTTTTGAATAATCATTTCTCTTGAGAGCTCATGATTGGGGCATGAATATAAAATTGACTTAAGCCTCCCCCAAGCTTGAGCGATGTTTTCTCCTTCGCGAGGCCGAAAATTATATATATAATTACGATCACGATGAACAAGATGCATAGGATAAAACTTCTGATGAAATTCCAATTTCAATCGTTTGTAGTTCCATGATCCCATATCATTGCATAGCCTATACCATGTAAATGCATCTCCCTTCAAAGATAAAGGGAAGACCTTCTTTTTGCTAACATCATCGGGCATACCTGCAAGCTCAAATAATCCACAAACTTCATCCACATATATTAGGTGCTCATCAGGATGTAATGTTCCATCTCCTGCAAAAGGATTAGCTAGCAGTTTTTCTATCATGCCCGAAGGAATTTCAAAGTAGACATTTTAATTTTTAGTAGGTTCAGTAGGTTGAGGAGCAACTCTTTGCTCTACTGGTCGGGGTGAAGATACCCCGAATAAGCCCCTTAGAGGATTACTTTCCATAGTAACAAGTGACAGTAAATTTCAGCACACTATATAAATTTTTTCTTACCAAATTCCACCTACCAAAGGCGCTTCACTCCCCGGCAACGGTGCCAGAAAAGAGTCTTGATGACCCACAAGTATAGGGGATCTATCATAGTCCTTTTGATAAGTAAGAGTGTCGAACCAAACGAGTAGCAGAAGGAAATGATAAGCGGTTTTCAGCAAGGTATTCTCTGCAAGCACTGAAATTATAGGTAACAGATAGTTTTGTGATAAGATAATTTGTAACGAGCAACAAGTAACAAAAATAAATAAAGTGCAGAAAGGTGGCCCAATCCTTTTTGTAGCAAAGTACAAGCCTGGACAATTTCTTATATAGAGAAAAGCGCTCCCGAGGACACATGGAAATTATCGTCAAGCTAGTTTTCATCACGTTCATATGATTCGCGTTTGGTACTTTGATAATTTGATATGTGGGTGGACCGGTGCTTGGGTGCTGTCCTTAGTTGGACAAGCATCCCACTTATGATTAACTCCTATTGCAAGCATCCGCAACTACAAAAGAAGTATTAAGGTAAACCTAACCATAGCATGAAACATATGGATCCAAATCAGCCCCTTACGAAGTAATGCATAAACTAGGGTTTAAGCTTCTGTTACTCTAGCAACCCATCATCTACTTATTACTTCCCAATGCCTTCCTCTACGCCCAAACAGTGGTGAAGTGTCATGTAGTCTACGTTCACATAACACCACTAGAGGAGAGACAACATACATCTCATCAAAATATCGAACGATTACCAAATTCACATGACTACTAATAGCAAGACTTCTCCCATGTCCTCAGGAACAAACGTAACTACTCACAAAGCATATTCATGTTCATAATTAGAGGAGTATTAATATGCATATAGGATCTGAACATATGATCTTCCACCAAATAAACCAACTAGCATCAACTACAAGGAGTAATCAAAACTACTATCAACCTATAGGTACCAATCCCAGACTTAGAGACAAGAATTGGATACAAGAGATGAACTAGGGTTTGAGAGGAGATGGTGCTGGTGAAGATGTTGATGGAGATTGGCCCCCTCCCGATGAGAGGAGCATTGGTGATGACGATGGCAATGATTTCCCCCTCCCGGAGGGAAGTGTCCCCGGCAGAACAGCTCCGCCAGAGCCCTAGATTGGTTCCGCCAAGGTTCCGCCTCATGGCGGCGGAGTTTCGTCCCGAAAGCTTGCTTGTGATTTTTCTTCGGACGAAAGACTTCATATAGCATAAGATGGGCTCCGGAGGGCCAACAGGGGGCCCACGAGGCAGGGGGCGCGCCCAGGGGGTAGGGCGCGCCCCCACCCTCGTGGACAGGGTGTGGGCCCCCTCTGGTATTTCTTCCGCTCAGTATTTTTAATTATTTCCAAAAATAACTTATGTGGAGTTTCAGGACTTTTGGAGTTGTGCAGAATAGGTCTCTAATATTTGCTCCTTTTCCAGCCCAGAATTCCAGCTGTCGGCATTCTCCCATGTTTCCACCAAATGCACCATTCATGCCACCTCCCACCATGTTCATGTAGCTGCCCATTCCTCCGCCTATGTCACCTCTTATTCCTCCTCCCATTCCTCCCATGTCACCTCCAATTCCTCCTATCATCATGCTTCTCATGAGCATTTTCTCCTTCATGAGCATTTCATCGCAACAAAGTTTGACATACGCCTTTGCCTTTGGATCAAGAGTAGATATGTCCATGAACATAAACTTGAGTGCCTTCTCCTCGAACATCTTCATCTCCTTGGCCACTGCCTTTCTGTCCTTGATCGCCGCCCTCCGCCGCTAGGCTTCACCCCTCTCCCCATTTCTTTGAGCTTCAACAAAAAAAATCTTAGGCATGCTCTTTCCTCGCCATGACAATAGCATCAAATCCTTCCTTGAGATCATTGTCTTCGTCCTTGGATCCCTTCACTTTCTTAGTTCCGTCGGGTCTATATGATTTAGTCGCTGAGTGAGGAGTGGGGCTCCTTCTCTCCTCACCCGGGCCATCTTCTTCATCCTCCACCACCACACTTTTCTTCTTCGAAGCATCAAAAGCTTCTCTAGTTTTCCACTTCTCCTCATCCTTGAGCTCTTTGGAGCAATGATGCAAAGTGAAAGCTCTTCCTCTTCTCTCCTTCGTTGTTCCTCTCTCGAAACAATCCTTGCGCAATCATTTTCTACAAGAAAACAACCAAGATGTCATCATCAAATTAGGGAACAATTCAATATTTGTTGGAGTTGTGTCGAATATTTTGTACGAGGTAGGTTACAGTTGGACTTGTAGTAGTATTGTGTTTAGATAGACTATGGAGTCGTGTCCTAGTAGGACACTTGTATCCTAGGCCTCTCATATATAGCGAGGCTAGATACATGATGTAATCTATGCCAACATAATAGCACAGGCACGCAAGGGGGAGCCGGCGGCGTGTGCCGGCGCCCGGGTGGCCGAGGTGCGGTATTGTAGCGGTGTCATGGGGAGGAGCGCCCGTAGTCAGGCTCCGGGGATGTAGCCATATCGGTGAACCTCGTTAACAAATCTCGGTGTCGTGCTTATGTGATTGCTTGGTCCTTGGTAGATCGACGGAGCGCCTCGGATTTATTCTAACATTTGTGGAAAGTAGAGAAAGCACACATGAATAGCAAATTATTACTAAGTCACTATCACCGTAACCACTTGGGTTCATGCGATCAACATTTGCCAAGCATCCGGCTCACTTTTGACATTTGGCTTTGATGGTTCCTCAACATTGACGAAGAGAGTCCCTTCATCGGAAATGGCCGCTAGTGTTGCGCTCATCAAAGTACTCCTTGATGCATTGCTAATACGTGTCCGCGGCTTGATGGTCCCAACGGTTGCATCTTGAGAAACTTTTTTCAATGTGATGCAAAACAACCCATCGTCGGCGTTGGTATAATTTGCGGTTCTTCCCTTCATAACGAAGCCCTCCTCGTCCATGTCGAGATTATCATCATCATATTTGAGTTTCATATTCTTGTGATGCATACTCATGCAAGAAATAATCATCACTTGTCGCATTTGTTGCATGCATGAAAGCTTCATCATCAAGAATACAAATGGATGTACACGTAATCAACTTCACATTATATTTGAATTGAAAATTGAGACAAACAAACAAGAGAACAAAAGAATGTAAAAGAACTTTTTTTTACCTTTGCGACATATCCTTGAACACCTTGGATGCGGTTGCCGTCGGCGTGACCACATCTTCCTCCATGGCCGGCGGTGGCGGCGGCGGGGTTGGAGGAGGGGCTCCTTGGCCTCAGGAGGATGCCAAGGCCGTCGGCTGTACCCAATCGGCTGACGTGGCCACGTCCGGCTTCAAAATATTGGTTGCCCGACCTTGGTTTGCCGCCAGGTTGCGGCCTCGCGCCACCGGCCACTTCACGCCTCCACCACGGGGCTTGGCCGCCCGCTGCTTCTTCGTTGCCGGCTCATTTGCAAAGGCAACCGGCCGAGGTGGGGCAAAACCAGGGCGGCGGCATGGAGGCGGAGGCCAAATTGGGTAAAGTGATCGGGGCGGCGGTGGTGAGGTGGATCAGACCGCCGACGTCGGGGTCAAAGGCGTGGGCCATGGTGGTGGCGGATGGCAGGTGGGCGGGAGGCGGACGGGTGGCGGTCGCGTGGAAGCCAACTAAAGGCAGTTGGGCGATTGATACACGGCTGGCGTTTTTACATGTCCAGTGGGCGGAGATGCAAATTTGCATCGTGAGGTGTTGTATTTTACATCTCCATGAGGCGGAGATGTAATTTTTTTGCATCTACATCATCTGCTGGAGAGGGGGTTTTGCGCCTCGGAGATGCAAAAGGTAGTTATTTTTGCATCTACATCTTCTATTGCAGATGCTCTTACAAGTCATAAGGGCATCTCCAATGGCGACTGTGGCGCTCAGATAATTAGGCTACAGTAATCCCACGTTAACGATGCCATGTCACCACAGTTACTGTTGTTAATCTCGCGTTAATTCAAACCCGATCAAATTCAAATTCGAAATCAAACCAAACGATGAAATTTTCAAACTTTAAAACTAAAATGCTCGGAGTGTGTCGATTAATCCATAAGTAGTGGTAGGTGATGAAACCACACTTTTATAAAATATTTATGTGCACTCAAATAATTAAAACAATATTTGAAAATACTTAATAAATGCTTTTATGCATATAGGTAAGTGTAAGGTAGATATAATAATGTGTGAACATTTTATTACAGTGAGTTATGCTACCTTACTAATTTAGGTATGGGTTTTATAGTTTGATAAAACTGTTTTAATATTAAAACATTTAAAACCGAAGTTAAAAGAATAAGTAAAGACAAAACAAAATAAAATAAAACAACCCCCGTCCTAACTGGGCCAGGCCCAGCTGTCCACTGCGCCGACCGGCCCACCAGCCCAGCCGCCCACCCATAAGCTTCCCCGGGGTCAAACCCTAGCGCACACCCCCCCACGATCCCCCATGACCCCCCTCTCCCTCGTTTCCTCCCTCTGCCCCTCCCCCGATCCAGATCGGGATCGGGCAGCGCCCAGCCCCGTGCGCCTCCTGCCTCCCGCCTCGTCGCCCGCTCTCCGACTCCTCCCGCACAGCGCCCCCCCTCGACACGAGCTGGATCGCGGGCTGGACCCCGCGGCACCCCGAGCCCCGACGACCGCGCCCCGTCCGCTGCCGCTCGAGGGCCTCCTCGACTCGCCGGACTGCATCCCCTGCGCCACCTCGTCGCCGCCCCGTCATCATCTCCTCCCCACCGGCCCCATTGAGCCACGCTGATCCTCTGCCCGCCAACGCCGGTGAGGGCCACGCCTTCCCCTTCCCCCCTGTCCTGCACGCGCACCGGCGCCGTCCTAGCGCGCACTCGCCCCGCACTTTGCCTGTCCCCTTCGGCCTGCCCCTGCCCCGTGGCTCGCCTTCGTGCTCACTCCGCCACCCGCGCCCTCTCTCCCGCAGCTCCACGCCGGCGCGCCTCCCGCGCCGTGCTCGCGGCCACCGCGGTCCCGACCACCCCGCTCGACCGCGCGCGCATGCCCCCGCCATGCTCCGCCTGTCCATGTCGTGTTCCGCCCGCGCAACCGCGCCATGGCCGGCTTCCTGTTGCTGGCTCTACCCCACCGGCGCCACCTCTCCACCGGCGTCGATCAATGCCGACCCGCCACCCTTCGTGTGCGCCGTCCACGGCCAGCTCGCCGTGGCTGTGCTCCGGCGAGCCACCCGCCCGCAGCCCCGCAACCAGTCGGGTGCCCCCCTCGAGGGCCGGCGCCCGTTCGGGCTGCCAGCGCCCGAACCCGCTATGGCCTCTGTGCCACAGACAAACGGGGCCCAGCCCTGGAACGTTTTAAAAAAAAATATGAATAAATAAATAAAATAAATAAAAAAGTAAAACTAAATTTAATTAATTAATTAACTGAATTAATTAAGTTAATTAACTAAATTAATTAAGTTAATTAAACCTGATTAATTAATCTAATTAATCTGTTAGTTTAATTAAATAGTGGTTAGTTTAACCTAACCCTAATTAACCTAATCAGGGAATGACAGGTGGGTCCCACTGGACCCACATGTCAGTTTGACCCAGTCAACTGTGTTGACTGCTGACGTCAGCATGACATCATGCTGATGTCATAAATCTAATTTCGAATTAATTAATTAATTAAATTCCAGAAATTTAATAAAACCTTTAGAAAATCATATCTTTTAATCCGTAACTCGGATTAAAATATTTTCAACATGAAAGTTGCTCAGAACGATGAGACGAACCCGGATACGCAGCCCGTTCGTACGCCATGCTTCCCTAACCTATCGAACTCGCAACTTTCCCCCTCCGGCTCCTCGGCCCGAAAACGTGAAACACCGGGGATACTTTCCCGGATGTTTCCCCCCTTCACCGGTATCACCGCATACCGTGTTAGGGCACCCCTAACACCGTTACTTGTCATGTCATGCATCGCTATGCATCTGTTTGCTTAAATATTTATTGTTTCTCCCCCCTCTTCTCTCGCTAGACACCGAGACCGACGCTGCTGCTACCCAGTACGACTACGGAGTTGACGACCCCTCTCTCTTGCCAGAGCAACTAGGCAAGCCCCCGCTTGATCAACAGATATCGCCTACTCTCCTCTATACTGCTTGCATTAGAGTAGTGTAGCATGTTACTGCTTTCGTTATTCCTATCCTGATGCATAGCCTGTCTTTGATACTGTTGTTGATACCTTTACCTGCAATCCTACTTGTTTAGTATAGGATGCTAGTGTTCCATCAATGGCCCTACACTCTTGTCCGTCTGCCATGCTATACTACTGGGCCGTGATCACTTCGGGGAGTGATCGCGGGCATACACTATATACTTACACTGTTAAATTACCTGTGATACTGTCCGGAGATGGGGGCTGAAGGGGCAGGTGGCTCCATCCCGGTAGAGGTGGGCCTGGGTTCCCGACGGCCCCCGACTGTTACTTTGTGGCGGAGCGACAAGGCGGGTTCAGACCACCTAGGAGAGAGGTGGGCCTGGCCCTAGTCGGCGTTCATGGATACTTAACACGCTTAACGAGATCTGGGTATTTGATCTGAGTCTGGCCATTTGGTCTATACGCACTAACCACCTACGCGGGAGTAGTTATGGGTATCCCGGCATCGTGGTATCAGCCGAAGCACTTCGTGACGTCAGCGACTAAGCGGCGCGCGCCGGGTTGGACCGCGTAACGTGACTTCCGTTGTACTGGAGGTTGCTAGGTCTGCTCACCGGCCGCGTTCGCAACGTGCAGGTGTGCTCAGGGCAATGGGCCCAGACCCCTGCGCGCTTAGGTTTAGACCGGCGTACCGACCGCTCTGTTGTGCCTAGGTGGGGCTGCGACGTGTTGATCTTCCGAGGCCGGGCATGACCCAGGAAAGTGTGTCCGGCCAAATGGGATCAAGCATGTTGGGCTATGTGGTGCACCCCTGCAGGGAAGTTTATCTATTCGAATAGCCGTGTCCCTCGGTAAAAGGACGACCCGGAGTTGTACCTTGACCTTATGACAACTAGAACTGGATACTTAATAAAACACACCCTTCCAAGTGCCAGATACAACCCGGTGATCGCTCTCTAACAGGGCAACGAGGAGGGGATCGCTTGGTAGGATTATGCTATACGATGCTACTTGGAGGACTTCAGTCTACTCTCTTCTATATGCTGCAAGACGGAGGCGACCAGAAGCGTAGTCTTCGATAAGACTAGCTATCCCCCTCTTATTCTGGCATTCTGCCGTTCAGTCCACTGATATGGCCCCTTACACATATATCCATGCATATGTAGTGTAGCTCCTTGCTTGCGAGTACTTTGGATGAGTACTCACGGTTGCTTTTCTCCCCCTTTTCCCCCTTTCCCTTCTACCCGGTTGCCGCAACCAGATGCTGGAGCCCAGGATCCAGACGCCACCTTCGACGACGACTCCTACTACTCTGGAGGTGCCTACTACTACGTGCAGCCTGCTGACGACGACTAGGAGTAGTTACGAGGATCCCAGGCAGGAGGCCTGCGCCTCGTTCGATCTGTATCCCAGTTTGTGCTAGTCTTCTTAAGGCAAACTTGTTTAACTTATGTCTGTACTCAGATATTGTTGCTTCTGCTGACTCGTCTATGATCGAGCACTTGTATTCGAGCCCTCGAGGCCCCTGGCTTGTATGACTTATTTTATTTGTAGAGTTGTGTTGTGATATCTTCCTGTGAGTCCCTGATCTTGATCGTACACATTTGCGTGCATGATTAGTGTACGATTGAATCGGGGGCGTCACAAGTTGGTATCAGAGCCAACTGCCTGTAGGAATCCCCCTTTCCAACTCCTTGGCCGAAGTTGAGTCTAGACATTGCAAAAACTTTTACTAACATGGCTGTGTGCCTTACGGGCCCACGTCGCCATTGGGTGGTACTAGGATCTTTTACTCCTGGACATTTACTCTAGGACTCTTATCTCTCTTCTACTCGGGTTAAATGTTTTTACTAAATCTGACTCTAGGTTCTCGTAACTACTTCTCCCGGAGAGCCCCCTTATCACAGATGATCGCCGGCTGCACCAGAAGATGTCGAAGATACTCTTCGATCATTCCCGAGACCCTTGTGCTCATCACTTTTGCAATTCCCTATTATCGATATATCCCTATGGATAAATACATACACTTGTCATTCTTACCTTTATTCCCGGCTGCTCTTGTTATTACAAGATACACCGAAAATTCTCTCTATTGTTCTGAGAATACTTTGTGGCTACTGCCTTGCAGTTCTTTGCCACCTGAATATCCCTACGGATAATTTCTTGCACTTACCGGGTATCCACTCATCCCCAGTTGATTCATGTATGTCACCAATCTTCGAAATACCATTCGATCTTAAAAAAATAATCCTCAGGAGCCTATTGCTCTTGAAATTCTTGTTTGCTTACATTTTGGTTAATCCCATAAGTCTAGTAATCTTATTTGGCATCCTTTGTCACTACCATTTAAGTCCGTCGATTCTATATGTGTGCGAATGCACGCAATCATCAGCTGATCCTTATAATTTATCTTTTCGGCTCAGACGTCTTTCGAACATGAGCTGGTTCTCGGCCAATCATATTGCCATCGATTGTACCCCTAAGTCTATTCAACTTATCCATCCTTGATCAGAGCATTTGCTTCTGATCTCTTGATTTAGAAATCATAATTCCTTTGCTATTTAAACGTTGAATTATTCAGATGTTCTATAAACCGATGCATTTGCATTCTTACTTCCTCTGATTGGGTATCGATACTCACATTAGCTCCATTGTGGATCGCCTTATCCACTATTCGATTGCTGTCCAACAGTGTCCTTCATAATTAATCACCTTGTGAGTTCTTTCTCTGATACATAATGCCTTTGGTCAATTGCATCCTCTCCTTTTTGCCAACCATGCTCTGCTTTCGAGCTGGTGATATCTACTCTTGAAGCTTGTGGTATATGATCCTAAGAAGCCCCGATGGGTTGAACCAATGCCTTCCCTAATCTGTGTAAACCCAAAGGATTTCACGGGGCATATTTATCTGGTATTGCACCAGGTAAAACATTCAACAGCTAATGTCATTTTTGAAATACGAGGGGTGAATGAAAGGTTATGCTTTGGAGAAATGGAAGTCGACCTTGAACTTTGTGTTCATGCCCATGGACCCGATGTGGAACTTATCATAAAAGCTTCTTGTAATAATAACTATTTCCTTGATATGATATCATCTGGTATCTATGTATTGATCCTTTGCAATCGCGGTCCTGACCACATTTTCTCCTTGATTCCATTTCTCAGACAAGTTAAAACACTTGTCTTCTGTTGATCGATACATCTCTGCAACCTCTGTTTTGATCTTCCTCGAGTATTAACCTCTGGTATCTCGAGAGCTGTGTTGCTTCCTGCGAGTCTTCATCTAGTATTGCTCCTCACCGATCTCAGATTTCCCCCAGGTTCTGAGTTAGTAGTCACTCGAGAACACCGATAAGTGAATCGATTCCGCACTCTGATTCAATAACTCTAAGTAATTCTCGTTGCTTGCGAGTTTAATAATCCTTCAAGTCATTTCCAAGCCTTATCGGCTATATCATTATCGTGCAAACTTTCAACTGTGCTGCCTGGTCCTTCCCGGAGCACAATTTTCGATGATGAGCTAATCTTACGTTGATTTTCCTCATCTTATCGTTTCACCTTGAACAACAAACTTGACCCCGAGTTTGTGTCGTATTTGTGGCTCCAATAATCTTTTGCTGCATAAGTCCTTTTGCTTGATGCAGTCGCTGATCAATGGCTTCTTCGTGGATCCTGTCGACAACAAATTGTTGTGATCATCATCAACATTTTGACTCCTTCCAGGATATCAATGGAATTCTTGATGATAAGTGCCATCCTCGTTCCTTGGTAATTTGAGTTACCATCGACAACACCCTTACCTTCCCTCCATCACAAACTTGATCATGTTATGGAGCTCCTTGCTACCCAGCTTATGTTATGTTCCACCTTGGATTATTATCACCTTTTATGTCAAGAATGTCGTGGTAATTTTACCACCTCTTGAGAATTCTTGATATAGTAATATCTCTCGCCTTTTGTGTTCATTTCTTGGTCTCCGTGTTGTTTCTAACCGGAATACCGACAAATGGTCGGTGATGCGTAAATTCTAAACTTCTAGCAACCCTATTGCTTTGAAGTTATTGGTCTACAGTTTCACTCTAAGTCTATTGCTTATTGAATCATCATTCGAGCATTGATCGTGCTACCTAGTCCAGATTCCTGGGTGCACCCTTCTATCATTGTTCGGTTGTGTATGTCTCCCTCGAGCATACATCATTATAGCATTTGATCCGACAAATATTATTTCCTTGTTCACATAATTGTGGAAATCCATCCTCTGGAAATCTCGATGATTTGTGGCTGAGCCTATCAGCCGCCTCCTCACCCTCTCCTTGGTTTAATGATGAACACATGATTCAGAACTTGCTTCCATAGTCATTTCCTGAGAAACCTACAATGTCATCTCGTCAATTTATTTTGCACCTTTCCTTCTCAGGCATCCTGAGTCTGAGTTATCCTGACACCAATCAGATCTGAATCTCGGTCAGATATGATGGTTGGAATATATTTCCAAGAGTTATAACAATGGTCTTTATGTGACCGGTAAGGTGATGTCGTGCCCAGCACACCTGGCCGGATGACCTGCTGTTATAGTTTCCTTATTAGCAAGGTTATCCATTCTACCATGAGGAAATTGTAAGACTTACTCTACAAGTTGTTCCTGATGGGTCCTTCCTGTTTCCAAAGTTCGACCTTTGCTTGAGGACCATGCCAATGCTATCTCGAAGCATGTAGGTGGTAATCCTATCTTCAATAAGAACATTTGTAGCACCATGCTAAATGTTTCTTGATCAATTATCCAAACACCGTTGTATGGGTAATGTCATGAGATTTCTCTACCCTTTACTGAAGGGTTATCTACTTTATATCCTGCCATGGATATCATGCTCTGCTTGTCCTTGGGAAGGGTATACCCCTGGTATATGTGTCAAACACATTCTCCTTTCCACTATTCTGTTTGATCTGATGATCATATTTTCCTTTCCATTATTTGGTTTAACCTTTCTGGTGATCATTTTGGTCTAAGCAGTATTAATTCCCTGCTTATGTAGACCCCTCGTGTACAATTCGGTCAATAAGACCCTGTTACTCTTGTTGATGACATTTCGGTAACCACCGATGGGCGAGAACCTTGCCTATTGGTCCGCCTCGCTGCAACGAGCAGGAAAATGGTTCTCTTCGTCCCTCGCCCTTGGTACCAACGTTGTTGCCGACATAACTGACATGGTACTCTCTAACATGCCTTGCTATCATGACCGGGCAAAATGTCACTGCTCCTATTAAAAAAACCACCTGGTGGGCCAATAACCCACAATTCCACAGGATCGAAACCTGACTGTCCTGTACACCCCTATTCCCAAAGTTATTCCTCGCATGTGGCCTCGTATGCCATTCACGGGCCACCGTCCTAGTGATCTATTTTGGTATCAGACGCAATACTTACTCCCGCTACTCTGAACCCCTTTCTCACTCTGGTTTAGACTTCGAGCAACTATCTATCCGCTTGGAACCTCTTATTGTACCTTCGTACCTTACTCTCGATGTATTTCATATGTTCAACTCGAGAGATAGTCTTATACTCATTCATGGGTTACCCGACATCAACGAAAGGGATTAACTTCTTCGAGAAGATCCGTTAGAATATCGTAACCAGAACTTTCCCCCTTACTCCCCTCCTAAATCTCGGGACGAGATTTCTTGTAGTGGAGGAGAATTGTGGCGCCCGGATAATTAGGCTACAGTAATCCCACGTTAACGATGCCATGTCACCATAGTTACTGTTGTTAATCTCGCGTTAATTCAAACCCGATCGAATTCAAATTCGAAATCAAACCAAACGATGAAGTTTTCAAACTTTAAAACTAAAATGCTCGGAGTGTGTCGATTAATCCATAAGTAGTGGTAGGTGATGAAACCACACTTCTATAAAATATTTATGTGCACTAAAATAATTAAAACAATATTTGAAAATACTTAATAAATGCTTTTATGCATATAGGTAATTGTAAGGTAGATATAATAATGTGTGAACATTTTATTACAATGAGTTATGCTACCTTACTAATTTAGGTATGGGTTTTATACTTTGATAAAACTGTTTTGATATTAAAACATTTAAAACCGAAGTTAAAAGAATAAGTAAAGACAAAACAAAATAAAATAAAACAACCCCCGTCCTAACTGGGCCAGGCCCAGCTGTCCACTGCGCCGACCGGCCCACCGGCCCAGCCGCCCACCCATAAGCTTCCCCGGGGTCAAACCCTAGCGCACACCCCCCCACGATCCCCCACGACCCCCTCTCCCTCGTTTCCTCCCTCTGCCCCTCCCCTGATCCAGATCGGGATCGGGCAGCGCCCAGCCCCGTGCGCCTCCTGCCTCCCGCCTCGTCGCCCGCTCTCCGACTCCTCCCGCACAGCGCCCCCCCTCGACATGAGCTGGATCGCGGGCTGGACCCCGCGGCACCCCGAGCCCCGACGACTGCGCCCCGTCCGCTGCCGCTCGAGGGCCTCCTCGACTCGCCGGACTGCATCCCCTGCTCCACCTCGTCGCCGCCCCGTCATCATCTCCTCCCCACCGGCCCCATCGAGCCACGCCGATCCTCTGCCCGCCAACGCCGGTGAGGGCCACGCCTTCCCCTTTCCCCATGTCCTGCACGCGCACCGGCGCCGTCCTAGCGCGCACTCGCCCCGCACTTTGCCCATCCCCTTCGGCCTGCCCCTGCCCCGTGGCTCGCCTTCGTGCTCACTCCGCCACCCGCGCCGTCTCTACCGCAGCTCCACGCCGGCGCGCCTCCCGCGCCGTGCTCGCGACCACCGCGGTCCCGACCACCCCGCTCGACCGCGCGCGCATGCCCCCACCATGCTCCGCCTGTCCATGCCGTGTTCCGCCCGCGCAACCGCGCCATGGCCGGCCTCCTGTTGCTGGCTCTACCCCACCGGCGCCACCTCTCCACCGGCGCCGATCAATGCCGACCCGCCACCCTTCGCGTGCGCCGTCCACGGCCAGCTCGCCGTGGCTGTGCTCCGGCGAGCCACCTGCCCGCAGCCCCGCAACCAGTCGGGTTCCCCCCTCGAGGGCCGGCGCCCGTTCGGGCTGCCAGCGCCCGAACCCGCTATGGCCTCTGTGCCACAGACAAACGGGGCCCAGCCCTGGAACGTTTTTTTTAAATATGAATAAATAAATAATAAAAATAAAAAAGTAAAACTAAATTTAATTAATTAATTAACTAAATTAATTAAGTTAATTAACTAAATTAATTAAGTTAATTAAACCTGATTAATTAATCTAATTAATTTGTTAGTTTAATTAAATAGTGGTTAGTTTAACCTAACCCTAATTAACCTAATCAGGGAATGACAGGTGGGTCCCACTGGACCCACATGTCAGTTTGACCCAGTCAACTCTGTTGACTGTTGACATCAGCATGACATCATGCTGATGTCATAAATCTAATTTTGAATTAATTAATTAATTAAATTCCAGAAATTTAATAAAACCTTTAGAAAATCATATCTTTTAATCCGTAACTCGGATTAAAATATTTTCAACATGAAAGTTGCTTAGAACGATGAGACGAACCCGGATACGCAGCCCGTTCGTCCGCCACGCATCCCTAACCTATCGAACTCACAACTTTCCCCCTCCAGCTCCTCGGCCCGAAAACGCGAAACACCGGGGATACTTTCCCGGATGTTTCCCCCCTTCACCGGTATCACCGCATACCGCGTTAGGGCACCCCTAAGACCGTTACTTGTAATGTCATGCATCGCTATGCATCTGTTTGCTTAAATATTTATTGTTTCTCCCCCCTCTTCTCTCGCTAGACACCGAGACCGACGCTGCGTCTACCCAGTACGACTACGGAGTTGACGACCCCTCTCTCTTGCCAGAGCAACCAGGCAAGCCCCCCCCCCCTTGATCAACAGATATCGCCTACTCTCCTCTATACTGCTTGCATTAGAGTAGTGTAGCATGTTACTGCTTTCGTTATTCCTATCCTGATGCATAGCCTGTCTTTGATACTGCTGTTGATAACTTTACCTGCAATCCTACTTATTTAGTATAGGATGCTAGTGTTCCATCAGTGGCCCTACACACTTGTCCGTCTGCCATGCTATACTACTGGGACGTGATCACTTCGGAGAGTGATCGCGGGCATACACTATATACTTACACTGTTACATTACCTGTGATATTGTTCGGAGATGGGGGCTGAAGGGGCAGGTGGCTCCATCCCGGTAGAGGTGGGCCTGGGTTCCCGACGGCCCCCGACTGTTACTTTGTGGCGGAGCGACAGGGCGGGTTCAGACCACCTAGGAGAGAGGTGGGCCTGGCCCTAGTCGGCGTTCGCGGATACTTAACACGCTTAACGAGATCTGGGTATTTGATCCGAGTCTGGCCATTTGGTCTATACGCACTAACCACCTACGCGGGAGTAGTTATGGGTATCCCGGCGTCATGGTATCAGCCGAAGCACTTCGTGACGTCAGCGACTGAGCGGCGCGCGCCGGGTTGGACCGCGTAACGTGACTTCCATTGTACTGGAGGTTGCTAGGTCTACTCACCGGCCGCGTTCGCAACGTGCAGGTGTGCTCAGGGCGATGGACCCAGACCCCTGCGCGCTTAGGTTTAGACCGGCGTGCTGACCGCTCTGTTGTGCCTAGGTGGGGCTGCGACGTGTTGATCTTCCGAGGCCGGGCATGACCCAGGAAAGTGTGTCCGGCCAAATTGGATCAAGCGTGTTGGGCTATGTGGTGCACCCCTGCAGGGAAGTTTATCTATTCGAATAGCCGTGTCCCTCGGTAAAAGGATGACCCGGAGTTGTACCTTGACCTTATGACAACTAGAACTAGATACTTAATAAAACACACCCTTCCAAGTGCCAGATACAACCCGGTGATCGCTCTCTAACAGGGCAACGAGGAGGGGATCGCCGGGTAGGATTATGCTATACGATGCTACTTGGAGGACTTCAGTCTACTCTCTTCTATATGCTGCAAGACGGAGGCGACCAGAAGCGTAGTCTTTGATAAGACTAGCTATCCCCCTCTTATTCTGGCATTCTGCCGTTCAGTCCACTGATATGGCCCCTTACACATATATCCATGCATATGTAGTGTAGCTCCTTGCTTGCGAGTACTTTGGATGAGTACTCACGGTTGCTTTTCTCCCCCTTTTCCCCCTTTCCCTTCTACCCGGTTGCCGCAACCAGATGCTGGAGCCCAGGATCCAGACGCCACCTTTGACGACGACTCCTACTACTCTGGAGGTGCCTACTACTACGTGCAGCCCGCTGACGACGACCAGGAGTAGTTAGGAGGATCCCAGGCAGCAGGCCTGCGCCTCGTTCGATCTGTATCCCAGTTTGTGCTAGTCTTCTTAAGGCAAACTTGTTTAACTTATGTCTGTACTCAGACATTGTTGCTTCTGCTGACTCGTCTATGATCGAGCACTTGCATTCGAGCCCTCGAGGCCCCTGGCTTGTATTATGATGCTTGTATGACTTATTTTATTTGTAGAGTTGTGTTGTGATATCTTCCCGTGAGTCCCTGATCTTGATCGTACACATTTGCGTGCATGATTAGTGTACGATTGAATCGGGGGCGTCACAACGACCCACAAATTTCCACCCGCATCCGTCCGCGAACAGGGGGGCCAGTCCATGAACATGAATGCGGGAGGCTGCCATCCAATCATAGCCGCATACATTCGAGCTTCCTTTTTTTAAGTCCGCACGATCAAATAGCCGCATACATAGGGTACGGACGTTCAAATAGCCGCATGTAGCAATAGTTTAATTTGAAAAAGTTCAACTGTTACATCCAACATTGTTGTCCCCTTTTGAAGGAAATATGCCCTCGAGGCAATAATAAAGTTGTTATTTTATATTTGCTTATATCATGATAAATGTTTATTATCCATGCTAGAATTGTATTAACCAGAAACTTGATACATGTGTGGATACATAGACAAAACACCGTGTCCCTAGTAAGCCTCTACTAGACTAGCTCATTAATCAAAGATGGTTAAGTTTCCTGACCATAGACATGTGTTGTCATTTGATGAATGGGATAAAATCATTAGGAGAATGATGTGATGGACAAGACCCATCCGTTAGCGTAGCATGTTGACCGTTAAATTTTATTGCTATTGCTTTCTTCATGACTTATGCATATTCCTTTGACTATGAGATTATGCAACTCCCGAATACCGGAGGAACACCTTGTGTGCTATAAAATGTCACAACGTAACTGGGTAATTATAAAGATGCTCTACAGGTGTCTCCGAAGGTGTTTGTTGGGTTGGCATAAATCGAGATTAGGATTTGTCACTCCGAGTATCGGAGAGGTATCTCCGGGCCCTCTCGGTAATGCATATAACGATAAGCCTTGCAAGAAATGTGACTAATGAGTTATTTGCGTGATGATGCATTACAGAACGAGTAAAGAGACTTGCCGGTAACGAGATTGAACTAGGTATGAGGATACCGACGATCGAATCTCGGGCAAGCAACATACCGTTGTCAAAGGGAATGACGTATGTTGTCATTGCGGTTGGACCGATAATGATCTTTGTAGAATATGTAGGAACCAATATGAGCATCCAGGTTCCGTTATTGGTTATTGATCGGAGATGTGTCTCGGTCATGTCTACATAGTTCTCGAACCCATAGGGTCCGCACGCTTAACGGTCGTTGACGATTTGTATTATGAGTTACGTGTTTTGGTGACCGAAGATTATTTAGTGTCACATCCTACCTAGTTCATGCATTAGAGTGTGCATCATGTTTTCTTTTGACAAGAAAATTGAAATGGGGAAGGCAGAACCCCCAACACCCCTCCTGAATCTACTAGGGTTTACTAAAATCTTTTTCAATGAACCTGAAATGCCCTTCTAAAATGTTCATCATCTTTGCTTTGGTCTTAAACCTCTGGCAAAAATAGTGCACATTTTTCTAGGTCAACAGAAGGTCATTGAATTAATGCATAAGTATTTGAATTTGGGCATTTAAAATTTATAAAACATTTCAAATGCCCAAATATCTCCAAACTAAAATGTTCCTTGCTGGAAATATTCCAACTAAGGACCAGGTGCAGTTTGGTGATTTTTGGAGTTGTGCTAGTATTTTTAATAAGTCTACAAAGTTACAAAAGAAATAGAAAAGGAAACAAAAATCAGAAAAAGACTTACCTGGCCAAACCCCCCCAGCCGGCCCACCTGGCGGCCCAGCACTGTGCTGGCCCGAGCCAGCCAGCTGCTTCGTCCCCGCCAGGCAGGCAGGGTGGTGACGCCGACGAGCGCGAGCTCGCCACGACGCCACCTGCTCGCCGCTTCGCCGCCCGACGCGCTGGACGACCTCCACGTTGTGCCCCCGACCCCGTGGACACGTCCACTTCCCCCCTGCCTCTCTTCCTCGCTCCCTCACCGCCATGGCCGACGCTGCCGCGCCCACGCCGCCGTGAATCCACGCCCCTCGTCGCCCCCGTGCTGCTTCACTGTGTCCTGCAGCTCCGCCACCTCCTCCTCGAGCGTTCCACCAAGCTACGCCTCGCCGGGAGCCTGCGAACGACCTCCTCGAGCTCGTCTTCAACCTTCGGCCACCCAGATCGCCATCGCCGCCCCGCTTGCTCCGGCTCGCCCCCGACCTCGCCGTCAGCTCCGTCGCAACCGCGGTGAGCCTAGCTAGCTTCCCATCCCCTCCGTTCTGCTTCCCGTGCACCACAGCGAGCACACGCAGTTCACCTGCACGCGCCGCCGCCTGGCCACGTCGCCGGCGTTGCTCCGGTGACCATTTGGTCACGGGCCTGTGCCCGTCACACCCCACGCGCCACGTAGAGGCCGTAGGTGCTAGTGCCACCTCGCCTAAGCCACTGCAGCCACGTAGGTGACCATTTTAGTGCTAGTTCCACCTCGCCTAAACTGGTCGATGTCGAGTCTAGAAATGCTTTAGTTATATGTAGGGGAATTGATTGTGGGAGGGAACGTAAGGCTCTTTTACTTCTTTACCTTATGCCCTCTATTCTGAGTCATTCTCTTCTCATTCTACGTGGGTTAAGGACTAGGCTCTCTTCTCTCTATCAGGTTCACGTGTTACTAAATCCGTAGTAACTTATAGGATTGTTGGATACAACCCAGTTCAGTTCTACTAAAGTTTAGTATGTTGCCAATTGAACCAGAACCTTGATATGTTGTTGTTGAGTGGTTTCGCAAACTGTTGTGGATGTCTCAATTCTTTTTCTGAGCATTTATAGCCGTTATGCTGTCCAATTTCATCCAGAAATTCTAATGCCTTTGCACTATTTTGTGCTTTCAGATGGCTACCCGTCCCCAAAACCAAGTGGTTCGTCTGACCCGTTGCATCGGTGTATGTGGTCATACCGCCATGTTGGTTCGAGTGATGGTTGAGGCAGGTTACCGATGGTACCCTGAATACACCGTCGAAGAGCAGTTTAGAGATTTCAACCAGAGCCAATATCTGTGCACGGTCAGGATATATCCATCTTATCCCGGAGCCACGGAACCACTCCACTGTTCTTATGGACTCGGGATCACTATTGGGATGTCCGTTCAAGATGCAGCCTACTCGATGATGACCATTATGCGAGCTAGAACTGCCTTGTTGAGCAACACTGATTTTCGCTACATGCCAGCATCCCTCCCTGGGGCGCATGGTTACCTTCAGGGCATGTACAGTGATGCCTCCCATGAGGACTCACTCCTTTGCACCACTACTGAGATGTTGGAAGATAAGGACCGTGAAAACCGGTCCTTGCGTATGGAGCTCTTTAATGCTCGTGCTGATCATTGGGCCACCTTGACGAGGTTTGCACCTGCTGTGCAAGCCGGATACATGGACATGAGAGACTTGTATCCTGTGCGGGCTAGTCTGCCAGACTTCATGGAATGGCGTGAGGTGGGAGGCATCACCCCTCCGCGTGGGCCTCTTCTGCCGCCATCTGTTGGACCGAGGCCGCACCCAAGTCCCTATGGTCCACAAGCACCGCAGGACCGTCTGTTCCCAGATGACCATGTTCCGCTTCCAGGTCTGGGTGGTGACTTCTATGAGGACTTCTACGGAGCCGTCTGAGCTAGTAGTAGTCTCGCTAGTATGGTAATAGTTGTATGTCCACCGTCCTGCGTGATTGTGGAATATAACTTAGTGTGTATCAATTCCGGAGGTGTAGAAAAATAATGTATAGGAGCTTGGAATGCCTCCGATGAGATGTAACGTCTTTCGTCTTAGTTGTACTTCAGCTTGAGCTTGTACTAAACTATGTATGATGTGTGTGACCGTTGGTATATATATGGCAGTTTCTATATTACCATGTCATACGGATGATCATCTCTGCATTCCTTGTTATCCATTACATTCCGCACTTCCTTGGCCAGATTTTGCCATCCTGGTTTAAATCATTGTTTTGTTTTCCTAGGATGGTCAACACCCGCAGCAACCCTGCTGCTTCGGAGCAGGGAGAAGCTAGTGCACCTAGAGAGGAAAGTCTGCCTCAACCACCTTCTCTGGCCGAAGTGATGCTGGAGGCAGAGCGCAACAGGCGCGACACCAATCGCTTGCTAGAGCGGATTGAGCAGAACACTGCACGCCAGCAGAGGATCAATTCGGTGTCCATCAATGACTTTGTCAAGCTGTACCCGCCAAAGTTCAATCATTCCATCGAACCTCTCGATGCGGATGACTGGCTCCGCAGCATCGCCCACAAGCTATGTTCTGCCAACGTGGCTGAAGATGATAAAGTCACCTTTGCTGCCTATCACCTTGAAGGTCCTGCCAGCCTTTGGTGGGAGAATTATGAAGCTATGCGCCCGGTCGGCCAACTCACTACTTGGGCTGATTTCAGTGCCGCTTTTCGTGAGCATCATATTCCGGAAGGCCTCATGGATCGCAAGAGGGAGGAGTTTTGTAACTTCACCCAGGGGAAGCTGACTGTGGATGCATACAGTCGCGAGTTTGGGAAGCTTGCACGCTATGCTCCCGAAGAGGTATCCACCGATGCCAAGAAGCAGGCAAGGTTCCGCAAGGGACTTAGCCCTGAGCTCCGACGTGACCTTCGTCTGCATGAATGCATTTCTTTTCCGAAGCTAGTCAATAAGGCCATCAGTGCCGAGACAGGGCAGAATGATTTTGAAGCTTCACGCAAGCACTCCCGTGACTATGGATCTTCATCCGGCTCTGGATCTCAGAAGCGCCGGGTCTGGATTCCAAATTCTGCTATGCCACCCAGGTATACCCCGAGGCCATCCTTTGAGGCGCCTCGTCCCAATCAACAGTATGTGCCGCCCAAGACTTTTGGTGGCCCCACTGCCAATACTGCTCCACGCCCCAATATGATAACTTGCTCCAAGTGTGGTGAGCCGGGCCACTACATCCGTGAGTGTCCCCAGAACAACCCCAGCCAGTTCGGAAAGTCTGTTGGACGTGGTAAGTCAACAGCGAAGGTGCTTGTCGCCAAGCCAGCCACCACTGCTCGTGGCCATGTCAACTACGTTTCAGCTGAAGAGACTCAAGAGGACCCCAACGTCGTTCTCGGTACGCTCCTTGTTAATTGCCATCCGGCAACTGTTCTCTTTGATACTGGAGCATCTCATTCATTTATTTCTGAGAGCTATGCTCGTTTGCACAACACCACCTTTTGTGACATGCCCACCTCCATGGTAATTCAAACCCCTGGTTCTAAGTGGCAAACCTCTAGGATCAGCCATGGAAATGAAATTCTTGTTGACAGATTGGTCTTCCTTGCGTCACTAATAGCTCTCAAGTCCTCAGACATAAACATCATCTTGGGTATGGACTGGATGTCAGCTCATTACGCCAAGATTGACTGCTCAACTAGAACTATTCAACTTACCCATCCATCGGGCAAGACAGTCAATGTTTTGACCCGAGTATCGGAGCATCAGCTCTACTCTCTAAATGCCAATCCCCTTCCAGACCTCGAAGATATTCCGGTAGTCCGTGACTTCCCGGATGTCTTTCCAGAGGAACTGCCAGGTGTTCCACCTGACAGAGATGTCGAGTTCGTGATAGACCTTGTTCCAGGAACCGTCCCAATCTCTAGGAGACCTTATAAGATGGCACCCCTAGAACTAGCCGAGCTTAAGAAACAACTCGATGAGTCCTTGCAAAAGGGTTTCATCCGTCCTAGTTCATCTCCATGGGCTTGCCCCGTCCTCTTCGTCAAGAAGAAGGATGGAACGGATCGGATGGTTGTAGATTACCGACCTGTCAATTTGGTCACTATCAAGAACAAGTATCCGCTCCCCAGGATCAACGACCTGTATGATCAGCTCGCTGGATCCTCAGTCTTTTCCAAGATGGATTTGAGGTTGGGCTACCATCAAATCAAAATCAAGAACGGGGACATTCCCAAAACGGCTTTCGTTACTCGCTACGGCCAATACGAGTACACCGTCATGTCCTTCGGTTTAACCAATGCTCCAACCACCTTCTCTCGGTTAATGAACTCGATCTTCATGGAGTACTTGGATAAATTCGTCGTCGTATACCTCGATGATATACTCATCTACTCCAAGAATGAGGAAGAACATGCCGAACATCTAAGGCTAGTATTGATGAAACTTCGAGAGCATCGCCTTTATGCCAAATTCTCCAAGTGCGAATTCTGGTTGCCAGAAGTGACCTATCTGGGCCATGTAATCTCTGGTAAGGGCATTGCTGTCAATCCCGAGCGAGTTCAAGCTGTCCTTGACTGGACTCCACCTGAAACGGTCAAGCAAGTCCGGAGTTTTCTTGGTTTAGCGAGCTATTGCCGCCGCTTCGTCGAGAATTTCTCCAAGGTTGCTAAGCCTCTAACTGAACTCCTCAAGAAAGATAAAAAGTTCGAGTGGACCCCACAGTGCGAGTTCAGCTTTCAGGAACTGAAAAGACGCCTGACGTCTGCTCCCGTACTGGTACCACCAGACTTCTCTAAGGACTTTGTTATCTACTGCGACGCCTCGCGACAAGGACTATGTTGCATACTCATGCAAGATCGTCATGTGATTGCCTACGCTTCTCGACAGTTGCGTCCACATGAGGATAACTATCCCACACATGATCTAGAGCTTGCAGCAGTAGTCCATGCACTCAAAACCTGGCGACATTACCTTCTGGGTAATCGTTGCGAAATTTACACTGATCACCAAAGTTTGAAATATATCTTCACCCAACCGGATTTGAATCTCAGGCAAAGACGTTGGGTCGAGTTGATCTCGGATTACGACCTAGGAATAACTTACACCCCAGGCAAAGCCAATGTCATGGCTGATGCACTAAGTCGTAAATCTTATTGTAACAACCTGATGTTACAACAAGGTCAACCACTTCTCCATGAGGAATTTCATAAGCTTAACCTTCACATTGTTCCTCGAGGATTCCTTTCCACCCTGGTGGCGAAACCTAACCTTACGGATCAGATCATCAAGGCACAAAAGGTGGATCCGGGAATTTCCCGTATCAAGAGAAACATCAAGAAGGGAGTTGCAGATTGTTTCTCCATTGATGATCAAGGTGTTGTGTTCTTTGGAAACCGTCTAGTGGTTCCCAAGGTACGCAACTTGAGACGATTGATCCTTAAGGAAGCTCATGAATCCCCTCTCACCATTCATCCCGGTAGCACTAAGATGTATCAAGACCTACGCCAGAGGTTTTGGTGGACTAGGATGAAGAGAGAAATCGCTCAATACATTGCAACTTGCGACGTCTGTCGTCGTGTTAAAGCAGAGCATCAACGGCCTGCTGGCACCCTTCAACCATTGGAGATTCCTGAATGGAAATGGGATAAAATCTGTATGGATTTCATTACCGGGTTTCCTAGAACCAAAAGAGGGAATAATGCTATCTTCGTTGTTGTCGATCGTCTCTCCAAAGTAGCCCACTTCTTACCTGTTCGCGAGAGTATAACCGCTAGCCAGCTAGCTGATTTGTACATCTCTCGAATAGTATCTCTCCATGGTGTCCCATTGGAAATTAACTCAGACCGTGGAAGTCTTTTCACCTCTCGATTTTGGGAAAGTTTCCAAAATGCTATGGGGACTCGTCTCTCCTTTAGCACCGCCTTCCATCCTCAGTCAAGTGGTCAAGTAGAACGAGTCAATCAAATTCTGGAGGATATGCTCCGAGCTTCTGTCATCTCTTTCGGTATGAATTGGGAGAAGTGCCTTCCATTCGCCGAGTTCGCTTATAACAACAGTTTTCAAGCTAGCTTGGGCAAAGCCCCTTTCGAAGTTCTCTATGGACGAAAATGTCGAACGCCTCTTAACTGGTCAGAAACCGGCGAGAGACAACTCTTTGGCCCGGACATGATCCAGGATGCAGAAGAGCAGGTTCGCATTATTCGTGAGAAGTTGAAAACCGCCCAGTCTCGACAAAAGAGTCAGTATGACCGCAAGCATAAGCCCATGGCTTATGAAGTCGGCGAGATGGCTTACCTTCGGGTTACACCTTTAAAGGGAACCCATCGATTCGGTATCAAAGGCAAATTGGCTCCTCGTTACATTGGACCTTTTCGCATTCTTGCCAAACAAGGAGAAGTTGCCTACCAATTGGAACTACCTCCGCATCTCTCCAGAGTCCATGATGTCTTCCACGTCTCTCAACTCAGGCGTTGCTTCTCGGATCCTATCCGTGGAGTGGACCACGAAACGCTTGATCTCCAAGATAACCTCACCTATCGAGAATACCCCGTTCGTATCCTTGATCAAGCCGAGCGTACCACTCGACGCCACAATATCAAGTTTCTCAAGGTTCAATGGTCACATCATTCCGAGCAAGAAGCTACATGGGAAAGGGAGGATCGTCTTCGACTTGAGTACCCCACCTTCTTTCCGACAGATCCTAAATCTCGGGACGAGATTCTTTTGAGTGGGGATGAGTTGTCACATCCTACCTAGTTCATGCATTAGAGTGTGCATCATGTTTTCTTTTGACAAGAAAATTGAAATGGGGAAGGCAGAACCCCCAGCACCCCTCCTGAATCTACTAGGGTTTACTAAAATCTTTTTCAATGAACCTGAAATGCCCTTCTAAAATGTTCATCATCTTTGCTTTGGTCTTAAACCTCTGGCAAAAATAGTGCACATTTTTCTAGGTCAACAGAAGGTCATTGAATTAATGCATAAGTATTTGAATTTGGGCATTTAAAATTTATAAAACATTTCAAATGCCCAAATATCTCCAAACTAAAATGTTCCTTGCTGGAAATATTCCAACTAAGGACCAGGTGCAGTTTGGTGATTTTTGGAGTTGTGCTAGTATTTTTAATAAGTCTACAAAGTTACAAAAGAAATAGAAAAGGAAACAAAAATCAGAAAAAGACTTACCTGGCCAAACCCCCCCAGCCGGCCCACCTGGCGGCCCAGCACTGTGCTGGCCCGAGCCAGCCAGCTGCTTCGTCCCCGCCAGGCAGGCAGGGTGGTGACGCCGACGAGCGCGAGCTCGCCACGACGCCACCTGCTCGCCGCTTCGCCGCCCGACGCGCTGGACGACCTCCATGTCGTGCCCCCGACCCCGTGGACACGTCCACTTCCCCCTGCCTCTCTTCCTCGCTCCCTCACCGCCATGGCCGGCGCTGCCGCGCCCACGCCGCCGTGAATCCACGCCCCTCGTCGCCCCCGTGCTGCTTCACTGTGTCCTGCAGCTCCGCCACCTCCTCCTCGAGCGTTCCACCAAGCTACGCCTTGCCGGGAGGCTGCGAACGACCTCCTCGAGCTCGTCTTCAACCTTCGGCCGCCCAGATCGCCATCGCCGCCCCGCTTGCTCCGGCTCGCCCCCGACCCCGCCGTCAGCTCCGTCGCAACCGCGGTGAGCCTAGCTAGCTTCCCATCCCCTCCGTTCTGCTTCCCGTGCACCACAGCGAGCACACGCAGTTCACCTGCACGCGCCGCCGCCTGGCCACGTCGCCGGCGTTGCTCCGGTGACCATTTGGTCACGGGCCTGTGCCCGTCACACCCCACGCGCCACGTAGAGGCCGTAGGTGCTAGTTCCACCTCGCCTAAGCCACTGCAGCCACGCGCACGAGCTGGCCGAGCTTCGGCCTCCACCTGACCTCGTCGCCGGCGTCGTTTCCGGCGACCCCGAGGCCAGCCACCACCACAGCTAGATGCGGGCGAGCACCAGCTGCCCGTATCCGCTCTCTGCGCTACAAACGGAGCCCTGTGGGCGAATCCCGCAGTGCACCGCTGCATCTGGCCTCGCCGGCGGCTAAACGCCGGTGGGCCTTGACCTTGACCGGCAGGGTTTGACCCCCTGACGTGGACAGGTGGGCCCAGTTGACTCCTCCTGAGTCTATGACATGTGGGCCCCGCCTGCTAATTAAACTAGAATTAAGATTAATCTGTTTTGCTTAAGCTAATGACCCTGACACGCGGGACCCACGCGTCAGGTTTGACCTGGACCGGTCTGTTGACTTGCTGAGGTCAGCATGACCTCTTGCTGACGCAAATAATTAATTACTGGATTTATTCCTATACAGGAAAATCCAGAAAATAGTTCAAACTTCAAAAATTCATAGAAAATTATCTGTAACTCCAAATGCAAAGTTCTATATATGAAAAATGATCAGAAAAATCCAAGCTATCCAATGGTGCTGGTTTCATGCATGTCAGAACAAGTTAAACCCACTGTTTAGGCATTACAAGATGATACACTAATATGATCTTAATAAATGAGTTTCCATTTGAATCTTTGGTTCAAATGGGTTCATTCCCTTCTGGTTTAACTTAAACTAGGTCAGGACACATTCATATTGCCATGTCATAGCATGCATCATATTGCTGCATATCGCCATGTATTGATTGTGTTCCGATGTGCTCATCGTGGAAGGTTCTGCCTCCGAGGATATCTCCGAGTATCCAACTGAAGGGCAGTATCCCACGACCACTCCATCAGGCAAGCAACCATTGATCATTCCGATACAAACCCATGTTCTCGCTTCTGCTCTCGTTTACTGCATTAAGACAACGCGTTTCAAACTGCTGTGTGTTGCGGTAGTTGAACCCACTTCCTTTGCATGACCTGTCATTGCCACAGTAACTAGATGAAACCCACTAGCATGTGTAGGAGTTGATTGAGCCAATACATGTGTGTGTGTGTTCCTACCATGCTATGCTTGCTATGCTTAGAGTTATGTCAGGTCTGGCTCATCGGGTTGATGATCCGGAGTGAAAGGTTGTATCGTTGTCAATAGTGTGGAAGTGTTGAACACGATTTGGTAAAGGAATCGATGGAAGGCCATGTAGGAGTACATGGTGGGTTGTTTCATTGAGGCCGTTCCTAAGAACTAAGATCTGTGTGTGTGATTTAAGACTCAGCTACTACCACGCATTGGGCCCGAAACCAATGGACCCTCTCGGCTTCTTGATCACGCTTGTCCTCTGTCCAGGAGTTGCAAAGTAGTTTCTGGTGTTTGTAGCATGCTGGGGGCCGCACGCGGCGCTGACCATCGGGGTGGGCTGTGTTGCGGTAGGCACGTGGCACGGTGTACCGACTCGCCCGTTTGGTGTCTCGGGAACCCTGTTCACATCGTTCGGGGCCGTTAGTGGAAACCTCGGCCGGACTCCCTGCGGATGGAACCCGAATAGGCGATAAACCTGGACTAGAGACTTGAGTGTTTAGGTAGGCCGTGGCCGACACCCTCGCTGGGCTTCCGCTTGAAGGTTGTCGAGTACATGTCGTGTAAACGGCGATAAGTGGTGAGAGCGTGTGTGAAGAAGTACACCCCTGCAGGGTATAAATCTATTCGAATAGCCGCGTCCACGGTAAAGGACTACTTGGTCACCTATACAGTTCATAGATAAGTTAATTGGATACTACTAAAAATCTCAAGATAAGTGTGAGTACCGCGGATGGCCCTCTCGTAGGATGGCGAGAGAGGATCCACGGTGGAGTATTATGATGGTGATAGTGGACTCGTGTGCGACAAATGATTTACAAGTGGTGTCTATCGTAGGATAGCTTAGCCAAGAGTCAAAGCTGGCTTGCTGCAATAACCCCACTACCTTCTTGAGAATGTGCATGTATGATAGGTTCCTGTTGTAAGACTTGCTGAGTACCTCCGTACTCATGTTGCTTTAATCATGTTTTTCAGACGACTGCACCAACCCCTCCGGTGGGTTCTATGTAGACCTCGACGTTGACGAGTGACTTATCACCAGGTGGTGATCCAAGACTTGTGAAGGGTCGTTGTAGATAGACAGGCTTTGTCAAGCCTTCTTTCTTTCTAGTGTCTGTACTCAGACTACTTTGCTTCCGCATGTGCTTGTATGTTTGTATGACTTGAGTGTTGGGTCATGTGACCCCTATCTGTATGGATGATATGTATGGCTCCTCGGAGCCTTCTAAATAAAGTACTTGAGTCGTAGAGTACTGTTGTGATGCCATGTTGTATTTACTCATATCGGCATATTGTGTGTATGATTGAAATGCTTGGTATGAGTGGGATCCGACTATCTAGTTGTTTATCCTTGGCAGCCTTTCATATGGGGAAATGTAAGTCTTGTGCTTCTGAGCGATAGTAGTCCGCTACAGCCCGGTTCACCGGAGTCCTGCTAGCCCAGCACTACTGCTTGGACACTTGACTGGCCGGCATGTGTTTCACGTCGTTCCTATGTCTGTCCCTTCGGGGAAATGTCACGCGCTGATATTCGGAGTCCTGCCTAGCCTGCTACAGCCCGGGTTACCGGAGTCCTGTTAGCCCAGTGCTACAGCCCGAATAGATACGTTGATGACCGACATGTTCGATGTGATTCATGTATGCCTGTCCTCATAGGCTAGCGCCGCTTTGGGTTCACGACTAGCCATGTCGGCCCGGGTTCTCTGTCATATGGATGCTAGCGACACTATCATATACGTGAGCCAAAAGGCGCAAACGGTCCCGGGCCAGGTAAGGTGGCACCCGTGGGAGTACCGTGCGTGAGGCCGCAAAGTGATATGATGTGTTACACGCTGGATCGATGTGGCTTAGGATCGGGGTCCTGACATTTAGAGTCCCAGATGAGATCATGGACATGACGAGGAGTCTCGAAATAGTCGAGAGATAAAGATTGATATATTGGACGATGGTATTCGGACACCGGAATGATTTCAGGACGTTTCAGATATTTATCGGAGTAACGAGGGGTTACCGGAACCCCCCGGGGAAGTATTGGGCTTGCATAGCCATAGGGGAGAGAGAGGGGAGACAGCAAGGGGTGGCGCGCGCGCCGCCCCCAAGGGAGTCCGAATTGGACAAGGGGGAGGGGCGCGCCCCCTTTCCTTCTCCCTCTCCATCTCCCTCTCCTTCCCTTTCCCCCTCCGAAAGAAAGGAAAGGGGGGCGACTAGGATTTGGAGGCCTAGTCGCCCCCCCCCCCACGGCGCGCCCCGTGTGGCCAGCCTCCTCCCCTCCTCCATCATATACGGGGGCAGGGGGCCACCCCAAAGCACATCAATTGTTTCTTAGTCGCGTGCGGTGCCCCCTCCACCGTTTACTACTCCTGTCATATTGTCGTAGTGCTTAGGCAAAGCCCTACGCGGATGACATCACCATCACCGTGATGACCCACAAGTATAGGGGATCTATCGTAGTCCTTTCGATAAGTAAGAGTGTCGAACCCAACGAGGAGCACAAGGAAATGATAAGCGGTTTTCAGCAAGGTATTCTCTCCAAGTACTGAGATAAGTGGTAACAGATAGTTTTGTGATAGGATAATTTGTAACGAGCAACAAGTAACAAAAGTAAATAAAGTGTAGCAAGGTGGACCAATCCTTTTTGTAGCAAAGGACAAGCTTGGACAAACTCTTATATAGAGAAAAACGCTCCTGAGGACACATGGGAATTATCGTCAAGCTAGTTTTCATCACGTTGATATGATTCGCGTTCGGTACTTTGATAATTTGATATGTGGGTTGACCGGTGCTTGGGTGCTGTTCTTACTTGAACAAGCATCCCACTTATGATTAATCTCTATTGCAAGCATCCGCAACTACAACAAAAGTATTAAGGTAAACCTAACCATAGCATGAAACATATGGATCCAAATCAGCCCCTTATGAAGCAACACATAAACTAGGGTTTAAGCTTCTGTCACTCTAGCAACCCATCATCTATTTATTAGTTCCCAATGCCTTCCTCTAGGCCCAAATTATGGTGAAGTGTTATGTAGTCGACGTTCACATAACACCGCTAAAGGATAGACAACATACATCTCATCAAAATATCGAACGAATACCAAATTCACATGACTACTAATAGCAAAATTTCTCCCATGTCCTCGGGAACAAACGTAACTACTCACAAAGCATATTCATGTTCATAATCATAGGGGTATTAATATGCATAAAGGATCTGAACATATGATCTTCCACCAAATAAACCAACTAGCATCGACTACAAGGAGTAATCAACACTACTAGCAACCTACTAGTACCAATCCCGGACTTGGAGACAAGAATTGGATACAAGAGATGAACTAGAGTTTTGAGAGGAGATGGTGCTGGTGAAGATGTTGATGGAGATTGCCCTCTCCTGAAGAGAGGAGCGTTGGTGATGACGATGGCGATGATTTCCCCCTCCCGGTGGGAAGTGTCCCCGGCAGAACAGCTCTGCCGGAGCCCTAGATTGGTTCCGCCAAGGTTCCGCCTCGTGGCGGCGGAGTCTCGTCCCGAAAGGTTGCTTATGATTTTTCCCTTGACGAAAGACTTCATATGGCAGAAGATGGCCACCAGAGAGCCAATAGGGGGCCCACGAGGCAGGGGGGCGCACCTTGGGGGGTAGGGCGCGCCCCTCACCCTCGTGGACAGGTGGTGGCCCCCCTGGCGTATTTCTTCCTCTCAGTATTTTTTATTATTTCCAAAAATAACTTTCGCGGAGTTTCAGGACTTTTGGAGTTGTGCAGAATAGGTCTCTAATATTTGCTCCTTTTCCAGCCCAGAATTCCAGCTGCCGACATTCTCCCTCGTTATGTAAACCTTGTAAAATAAGAGAGAATAGGCATAAGTATTGTGACATAATGTGTAATAAAAACCCATAATGCAATAAATATCGATATAAAAGCATGATGCAAAATGGACGTATCAACTCCACCAAGCTTAGACCTCGCTTGTCCTCAAGCGGAAGCCGATAACGATAAATATGTCCACGTGTTTAGAGGTAGAGGTGTCGATAAAATAAAATACGGACATGAGGGCATCATGATTGTTCTCATGACAACAACATATATGGATATTGTCATATGATTTCTTATGCTCAAGTAATAATATATTCACAATGCAAAGTATGAATCGGAAACTTTATTGAGAACTAACAAACTATAATCTCAGTCATTGAAGCAATTGCAATTTATCATAACATCAGAAAGAGTCTATGTCAGAGCTTTCTAGCAAGTCCACATACTCAACTATCATTTAGTCTTTCATAATTTCTAACACTCACGCAATACTTGTGGTTACGGAGTTTTAGCCACACACAGAGAAAGATAGGGGCTTATAGTTTCGCCTCCCAACCTCTTACCTCAAGGGTAATGTCAGCAATAATAACTCATGCTGACTTACATCCAATTAGATGTATCTATCAGGATCTTTCCAACACCCTATGCTTGCCAAAGGATAAAATATAAAATGGAGAGGTGAAGATCACCATGACTCTTGCATAAGGTAGAAGATAATAATAAAAGATAGGCCCTTCGCAGAGGGAAGCAGAGGTTGCCATGCACTTTCAGGGTTGGATGCACAAAATCTTAATGCGAAAGAACGTCACTTTATATTGCCACTTGTGATAAGAACCTTTATTATGCAGTCCGTCGCTTTTATTTCTTCCACATCACAAGATCGTATAAAGCTTATTTCCTCCACACCAATCAATCATACATATTAGAGAGCAATTTCTATTGATTGCACCGATGACAACTTACTTGAAGGATCTTACTCAATCCATAGGTAGATACGCTGGACTCTCATGGCAAAACTGGTTTAAGGGTTTTTGGAAGCACAAGTAGTATCTCTACTTGGTGCTAAGAATTAGGCTAGCATGAGGGGGAAAGGCAAGCTCAACATGTTGGATGATCCATGACAATATACTTTATCTCAGATATAAGAAAACATAACCCATTACGTTGTCTTCCTTGTCCAAGATCAACTCTTTAGCATGTCATATTTTAATGAGTGCTCCAAATCATAAAAGATGTCTATGATAGTATATTTATGTGTGAAACCTCTCTTTCTTTATTATTTCCTATTAATTGCAACGATGACCAAAGCTATGTTTGCCAACTCCCAACAATTTTTAATCATCATACTCTTCTATGTGAAGTCATTACTCTCAATAAGATCAATATGATCTCTTTTTTATTCTTTTTTATTCTTTTCTCTTTTCTTTTATTCACTCAAGATCATAGCAAAATAATCAAGCCCTTGACTCAAAACTAATCTTTATTATATATAGCTCACGGACTCAATTACATAGAGGGATCAAAAAGCAAAACTCAAAACTGGATCATGCCATAAACTTTATTCTACTATATCAAGATACTACTGTCGTTGTACTAGAGTAGGGGTACCCTAGTATCCCGAACTTGTGCACGGGCAGTCGCAGCGTCCCGCGGCAAGGCTTGCCAGGTGATCGCCAAGGTCCTCCGTGGTTCCTTTGGAGCCATTCAAGGACAAAGTATTTAAGCCAAGGAGACAAGTCCCCGGCAAGAGGAGCTTGCCGGGAAGGCCACTCAAGGCACAAGACCCCGGCAAGTGGAGCTTGCCGGGAAGGCCAACCAGGGCATCTCAAGGAACTTGCCGCGACGCGCCACGCGTCCCGGCAGGACCCGGCGAGCGACAAGCTCCCGGACGCGGCAAGACAATGGCCGCGGCAAGGCGTTTGCCGCGGCAAGCAACCACTCTGTACCTGCGCTCCAGCTCACCCACCTACGTGTCGCTCTGGGACCCTTCCAGGCGTACGTGGTGGGAGGCTGTGCAGCCAGGGGTACACTGTGGCATGCAGCGCTGACAAGATCGCCATCGTGGCAAGCGGTGGCGCCCCTGACGGTCCCTTTTCTGCACTGTCTGGGCGACGTAGATAGGCATTTAATGCCTTTGTCCCCTGCCGTCAGGGTTAGGTATGATTCACCGTGTAGGTAGCTGTACCTACCGCATCACCTTTCCATTTTTGCCCTCACCTACGTTGCCACCTGTTGGAGACCCCTTGAGCATATAAAAGGAGGCCCATGCACAACATAGAGGGAGGAGGACGAACAGTAGAACACTCACGCTCGGTCTCATTAGCTGCTGGTGTGTACTGTAGCACTCAGCGCTCCCGAGCAAGAACTCAATACAATCCACAAAGCAGCAGTAGGAGTATTATCTCTCCGGAGAGCTCCCAAGCTGGGTAAAACCCCCCGCGTGCCTCGCCTCGATCCGCTCTTTGTGCGGCCTCCGCCTCCCGCCGAACTGAGAAGGGGCTCCGTCCCCATAGGTGCTCGAGGAGTCAGAATCCCCGGCATCTTTGGCGCGCCAGGTAGGGGGCATTGAGGTTGTGTGAACCTGATCCGGCGTTCGCACGAGCTAGATCTTCATTGACTTCATCGACATGCCGCCGAAGAAGAAGGCTTCGGAGGCGGCCGCTCCGTCCGCATTGAACCCACCGCCGCCAGAGCAAACGGCTGGTGGGAAGACGCCGGCAGAAGAACAGGCGTAGACGAGGTAGCCCACGGTGCCGCCAGGTCCAAGGACATGGCTGCGCTGCCCGTCGGCGGCGTAGCAGAATCCCACGACGACCGGGCGTCCGTGGATGCTCCGCGCCCATCTCAGGAAGCGCGGGACCGGCAGCGTCGTGGTACTCACCGTACCATACGCTCGCTGGACCCAAATCGAGCTGGCGGATCTCGGGATGCTCAAGGCCAGCATGCACGCCAACGTGCTGGCGCGAGCGAGGCACGGTCGCCTCGACGGAATACTGCTCCTTCTAACATCGTTGGAAGTCCGAGCATATCCCGCTCCTCGCACCGTTCGCCGCCGCTACCCACCACTCCAGCAGAAGCTTTGGCGCGAGCTCAACTGCTCCTAGACTTCCCTCCAACGCCAGACAAGATCGATGACTGGAGGGCCACCATTCAGAGCCTCATCGGCTTCGCCAACGGCCACACTCCACGGCAGCCAACCACATCGTAGCCGCGGCAAGCCAACCAGGTGCGAGCCGATGGCGACAAGACCGGTGGAGGTGCGACCACCATGCACTCTCCGCCGCGGAGGCCAAGATCGCCGACTCGCCGGGTCCACCGTGACAGCGACTCCACCGCTTCATCAGATCCGCGAACTCGCCGCGATCAGCGCCAAGTTCTTCACGAACGACAGCAAGAAGACGCTCGTACCCGCATCGAGCGCCGAAGAGAAACGCGGCGTCAATCAGACCGGCGCGCTGGGCCCACTGTCGACATGCATGCACCAGGGGAACCAGGCGACCTGCCGTATGCGATAGGTTGCCCTGCGTTTACTCGTGAGCTGCGGCAAGTCCAGTGGCCCAACATGAAGAATTTCAAGCCAGACGTACCAGAGAAGTACGACGGCAGGTTGCATCCGTCGGAGTTCCTCAGCATCTACACCATCGCGGTGCAGGCTGCCGGGGGATGAGACGACAAGATCCTTGCCAACTACTTCCCGCTGGTGCTCAAACCCAACGTCAGGTCCTGGCTCATGCACTTGCCGGAAAACTCCATATCTTCCTGGGCAGACCTATGCCATCAGTTTGTCGGCGCCTTTACGGGCGGCCACAAACCTCATGGCCAGGAGAGTGACCTTCACCTGCTTGCCCAGAAGGAAGGAGAGCCCTTGCGCAAGTACATCCAGCGATTCAGCCAAGTGCAACGCAACATCCCAGATGTCCACCCTGCCGCGGTCATCAGCGTGTTCCACCAGAATGTGCGTAACCGCAGGATGCGGGAGGAGAAGGCGATGTGCAAAATCAGAGACGTCAGCGAGCTATATGCTCTGGCCGACAGGTGTGCACGCGCTGAGGAAGGGAGGAAACTCCCCGGAGAGAATAGAGGAACGGGAGGATCTGACAGCGAGGATGCTGCCCTGGCAAATAAAAACTGGCGGCGGAACAACAGGAAGAGGAAGGGCAAAGATGTGCTAGTTGTTGAGTAGTCCGGCAACGACGGTGGCGCCAAGAAATCCAAAGATGGTAGCTCCGGCAAGGAGGTTGCCGCATGCGCCAACTGCCAGGCTGTGGCGGCCGCCGACAAGCAGGACGGCACCAACAAACAGTACTGCAAGATCCACCGCACCAAGGGCCATGACCTCCAGAGCTGCAAGAAGGTCGAGCAACTTGTCGAGCTGCAAAAGGCCGAGTACGAGCGACGCGACAAGGAGAAGGCCCAAGGAGGTGCTGGAGGATCCGGTACGAAGCGCACCGACTAGGGAGGACGCCGCGACAAGGCCAATCCGCGGCAAGGAGACAGACCTCCCCGCGGCCGCGACAAAGATGAAGACAACGACGACGAAGACATGGATGATGACGAGACCAGTGAGCAGGTGTTTCAGAAAGCCACAGAGGTCTTGTGTGTTGACGGCGGTGCTTCTCTGCATACTTCGCACTGCCAACTCAAGCAGTGGGTGCGGGAAGTCAATGCGGCAGAACCACCCGTTGAGTCACGCAAGCTTCTGAAATTGTCCAGCACGCCTATCATCTTTGATATTGAGGACCACCCTAATCGCACAACTGCGGTCGGGTGCTTGCCGATGTTGGTTTCACCAACTATCCGCAACCTCAAGGTCACTAAGATGCTAGTTGACGGCGGGGCCGGCTTGAACCTGATCTCCTCCGCTGTGCTCCGAAAACTCCAGGTCCCTGACAGCGAGCTCGAAGAGACTGGCACATTCCAAGAAATCAACCCGGGAAGGAGCAAGCCGAAGGGGAAGATCACGCTGCTGGTGACATTTGGCAGCGAGCTAAACTTCAGGACTGAGAGGATCACTTTTGACGTCGCCGATTTTCCATTGCCTTACAATGGAATTCTCGGCCGTCCAGCGCTCGCCAAGTTCATGGCGGCCTCTCACTACGCGTACAACATGCTAAAGATGCCAGGCCCGATAAGTGTCATCTCTATCCATGGCGACAAGAAAGATGCTCTTATCTGTGCCGACAAGATTTACCGGGAAGCAACAGCCGCAGCGGATCGCGAGACACTTGCCGCTGAAGCTCCCGGGGGGAAGAAGAAGACCAAGTCCGGCAAGAGCTCTGATGCCCACTCCGGCAAGCGCACCTCTTTGGAGTGCTGCGCTACCGTCGAGGACGCACCATCGAGCTCCACCGGCAAGTGTAAGAAGACAATGGCAGCTCCGCCAGCGACTAAGAAGGTGTCCGCCAAGGAGGACGGCACTGGTGGTACTTTCACCATCAGTGCCACTCTCGACCCTAAATAGGAAAGCGCGCTCGTTGCTTTCCTGCGGGCGAATGTCGATGTGTTTGTGTGGCAACCGTCTGACATCCCTGGCGTTCCCAGGAAAGTAATTGAGCACCACCTTGCCATCTGTCCTCATGCGCGGCCCGTCAAGCAGAAAGTCAGAAAACAAGCAGTGGAGCGCCAAGAATTCATCGCAGAAGAAATCAAGAAGTTGGAAGCAGCAGGCCTCGTCAGAGGAGTGCTCCATCCTACGTGGTTGGCTAATCCTGTAGTCGTGCGCAAGGCAAACGGGAAGTGGAGGCTTTGTATCGACTTCACCGATGTTAACAAAGCTTGCCCCAAAGATCCATTTCCCTTGCCGCGCATTGACCAGATTGTTGACTCCACGGCTGGATGTGACTTGCTTTCATTTCTTGACGCATACTCAGGATACCATCAGATCTTCATGGCAGAAGAGGATGAGGAGAAGACCGCATTCATCACTCCATGTGGCACGTACTGTTTCGTACGGATGCCTTTCAGTTTGAAGAATGCTGGTTCAACATTTGCAAGGGTAGTCCATACTGCTTTTGAACCGCAAATACACAGAAATGTGGAAGCCTACATGGATGACATAGTGGTCAAGAGCAGGGACAAAGCAACTCTGATTCAAGATCTAGAAGAGACTTCTGCAAATCTGCGCAAGATCAGCCTCAAGCTCAACCCCGAGAAATGCGTGTTTGGAGTCCCTTCCGGCAAGCTTCTCGGGTTCTTTGTGTCTCAGAGGGGAATTCAAGCCAATCCCGACAAGATCAAGGCCATTGAGCAGATCGAAGCACCGAAGCGCGTCAAGGATGTACGGAAACTTGCCGGCTGCGTGGCGGCTCTCAGCAGGTTTATCTCTAAGTCTGCTGAGCGCGCCCTGCCGTTTTTCAAAATTTTGAAAAAGGCAGGTCCAATGAAATGGACTCCGGAAGCGGAGGCTGCGCTGCAGGACTTGAAGAGATACCTGTCCTCCACTCCAATACTTGTCGCACCTAAACCACAAGAGAAGTTGCTGCTGTATCTGGCGGCAACCAATCAAGTGGTTAGTGCTGCGTTAGTAGTGGAGAGGAAGGCTAATGATGAGCCAGCGACCACGGCAAGCACATCCAGCGACAAGCAGGGGGCTTCTCCGACAAGCTCTGGTCCCGGCAAAGATGGATCTGTGCAGATGTGCGAAGAGATACAGCAGAAGAGAATGGTGTAGCGCCCAGTCTACTTTGTCAGTTCCCTTCTGCAGGGGGCTAGGTCAAGGTACTCTGGTGTGCAGAAATTGCTTTTCGGCCTTCTCATGGCCTCGAGAAAGCTGCGCCATTACTTCCAAGCACATGAGATCACAGTTGTCACTCGCTTTCTGCTGAAGAGGATACTGCAGAATCCAGAAGCAACAGGCAGGATTGTTGAGTGGGCACTGGAACTGTCAAGCTTTGGCCTCAAGTTTGAGAGCACTTCAACTATCCAGAGCAGAGCATTGGCAGAATTCATAGCAGAGTGGACGCCAACACCAGACGAAGAAATTCCAGAGACGAGCATCCCCGTCAAGGAAGCAAACAAAGAGTGGCTGATGTACTTTGATGGTGCTTTCTCGCTGCAAGGCGCCGGTGCTGGCGTGCTGCTTGTCGCACCCACCGGAGAGCACCTCAAGTACGTAGTCCAGATGCACTTTCCCAAGGAGCAAGCAACGAACAATACTGCAGAGTATGAGGGATTGCTTGCCGGTCTCAGGATCGCGGCAGACCTTGGGATCAAGCAGCTCATTGTCAGGGGTGACTCACAGCTTGTCGTCCGCCAAGTGAACAAGAATTATCAGAGTCCGTTGATGGAAGCTTACGTTGATGAAGTGAGGAAGCTAGAAGAGCGCTTTGTCGGCCTACAGATACAACATGTTCCAAGAGCTCAGAACGACATTGCTGACGGCCTGTCAAAGTGCGCAACACTTAAGTTACCTGTGGAACCAGGGATCTTTGTGCTCAAGCTGACTCAACCGTCTGTGACACCATCAACTGGACAGAGCAAGAAGAGGAAGTTGATTTCTGGTGACTATCTTCCGGCAGAGCTTCCCGAAGCCGCCGCCAAGAAGGTCCCCAAGATCAACGCCAAGAGTGCTGAGGAGCAGTCTGCTCCGACGAGCCCCAGGGTTTGTTTCGTTGTAGCAGACGCTCCCGACAAGTTTTGCTCCGGCAAGCTTGCCGGGGAACGTCAAGCTCCGGCTGAGCCACAGGTTCTCGCCGTAGAAGCGGATGTTCCCGCAGCAGCAGATATGCCTTTAGTCCTTGTTGTCGAGCCACAAGCTCCAGCATGGGCACAGCAGATCGTCCGTTTCCTCCAGACAGGAGAACTTCCCGAAGAGCCAGAAGAAGCGGAAAGGGTAGCCCGGCAGTCAAGTATGTACCAGTTCGTCGACAACGCACTGTACAGAAGAAGACTCAACGGTGTCAAATTGAAGTGTATTCACCGGGAAGATGGACAGAAGCTGTTGGCAGAGATACATGGAGGCATATGTGGTCACCACATTGGCGCAAGAGCGCTTGCCAGCAAAGCTTTCCGGCAAGGTTTATTTTGGCCGACAGCCCTCCAGGATGCAACTACACAAGTAACCAAGTGTGAAGCATGCCAGTTCCATTCCAAGCAGATACACCAGCCAGCTCAAGCTCTCCAGACGATCCCTTTATCTTGGCCATTTTCGGTCTGGGGGCTCGACATCCTCGACCCCTTCCCACGAGCAGTCGGGGGCTTTGAGTACTTGTACGTCGCAATCGACAAGTTCACAAAGTGGCCAGAAGTGGAACCAGTGAGGAAGGTGACAGCACAGTCAGCAGTCAAATTCTTCAGGTCGATTGTTTGCCGCTTCGGGATCCCTAACAGGATCATCACCAACAACGGTACACAATTCACGAGCCGCACCTTCATGCAGTACGTCCAAGATCTTGGCGCCAAGGTCTGCTTCGCTTCTGTTGCTCACCCCGGGAGCAACGGTCAAGCGGAGAGGGCAAATGCTGAAGTGCTGCATGGACTCAAGACCAGGACTTTCGACAGGCTGCACAAGTGCGGAAGAAACTGGATCGAGGAGCTGCCGGTGGTTCTTTGGTCGATCAGGACGACGCCAAATCGAGCCACTGGCCAGACACCTTTCGCTCTAGTCTATGGAGCAGAGGCAGTTATCCCCACAGAACTCATATACGGGTCACCTCGAGTGCTCGCTTATGATGAGCTTGAGCAAGAGCAGCTGCGACAAGATGACGCGCTGCTCCTTGAGGAAGATCGTCTTTAGGCTGCTGTGCGAGCTGCTCGCTACCAGCAAGCTTTGCGCCGCTACCATAGCCGCAAAGTTAAAGCCAGAAGTCTCGAGGAAGGCGACCTTGTTCTTCGGCGCGTTCATTCCGCCAAGAATTCCAACAAGATGACGCCAAAGTGGGAAGGCCCTTACCGGGTGAAACGAGTCACTAGGCCTGGCGCTGTCCGCCTTGAGACCGAAGATGGCATTCCGGTGAGCAACTCCTGGAACATCGAACATCTTCGTAAGTTTTACCCGTAAGGCGCGGTTGTCGGACCCTGTCCGGCAACCACCTTTTTGTACAAGTCTTGTCGCTGTTGCATGTAATCCTTTGTACAAAGCCAGGCGCAGACCCTGAGCGAAGATAAAGCGCTGGCGCCCTGAGTTTTAGCATGCATGCTGAGTCGAGTCTCGTCCTTGGTTAGGGTTGATAGTGCCTAGTAGCGGCTAACCCCTAACTTAGAGGTCGAGTTTGCGTCCCTTTGCCGTTCTTTCGTTTCCTTTGGTTCGCAGCGCTCGCATATCCTGACCAGACCACTTAAGGACGAAAAGGAGAAGAAGGGCGGACCAACATCTGGAACCCGGCAAGCCAGTGTTGCCGGGGGCTGCAAGACCCTGGCAAGCCAGCATTGCCGAGGGCTGAAAGTACAAAGATTAACCCACAGCAAACCAGAATTGCCGGGGGCTGCAATCTCAGATAAGTTTTTCATCCCTTATCATGCATTCTCTTATGGACTGAGGTATGCGAAACCTCGTTTCTTCCTAAAAGCTACCGTGCTCCCTTAACTCTAGTCCCTAGGGCTCGTTCCCGGGACCAATTTTGGTCGTAGTCGCGGCAATAAAGGGACGAAACGAGGAGCCTAAACCCGCCTCCTCGCTGCCTCCACCAAAAGCGTGAGAAAGGTCGAGCGACGTGGGAAGACGGCAGGGCCTGCTGCCGGGAAAAAAGTGTCTATCTTAAAGATATCAAGGATCTGCTCCTTGACGTGGGTTCCACCCGCGAGACAAGTGACCCGACAAGCATCTCCTTTTCATTAAAGAGCATTCCACTCAGGTACAGTTCATAAGAGAATGAAAAACATGAATAATGGGATTACAAGTTTTAAATGCAGCTAAGGCCCGAGGGCTTACAAACTAAAAATAGATAAGGTGCCCGTAATCCCTTTCTTGTTCTTCTCTTCAGGAGGCAGGTCAAGGAGGCGAAAAGGGAAAAAGGAGCGCCTAGGCGAGCTACGGGTGGCAGAAGACACCAAGAGGACATCTCGGTGGCCGTCCAAAGGCTGGATGGTGATGGCGGCGCCGGAAGAGGGCTCGAAGACGAGGCGGCAGGACGTCAGCACGCTGTCGAGGGCATCGTGCCCTCGTACTCCGAGTTGACGGCCATGCCGCCTGCCCTCTTCCTCTTCCGCAGCCTCCCTACGCTAGCCGCCCAAGGAGACGGCCCCGAGAAGCTCGAGGAGCCGGCGACGCGGATGATAGGGTCGCCGGTGCCACACGGAGCGGCGCCCGACACCTAGTCGGACCCGTCATCCTGCCGCCCGCCACCCTCGTCGTCGCTGTCGCTGTCCTCCTCGTCACTCCCGCCCGAGGAGGAGTCTTCGCTATCGGAGGAGCTCTCCACGCAGCACCTTGCCCGAGTCCCGAAGCACCCGAAGACCTTGACGGAGAGGAGACCGCCCTCCATCAGCTTAAAATGGAGGGTGAGCCCCGCCGTCAAGCTGTGATACGGGTGAACGTCTTCCACCCTCGACCAAGATACATCACATTAGGGGCCGGGAAATCAACGCGGACTCGCGTACCGCTGATTCCACAGCCCCTCATGTGCAACCTCAGTGTCTCGGGCGGATCCAACTCCATCTCGCTCGCAAATGGAGTCGGGAGACGGAGGCGACGATGAGGCGGCCGACGCAGCCTTACGAAGAATTCGCAAGGGTCGTCCCCGATATGGTCCGCCACGGGAAGAGGAACCGCTGGCGGAGGCGAGGCCGGCGAGCTGCCCCGTCCACCTCTTCGCCGAGCGCCTCGGCCTCGCCCTCGACCTCGCCCGCGGCCTCGCCCCCTCCCTCTTCCCCTCGCGGCTGGCTCTGCCACCACGGGTGCGGGAGAGGGAGGGACGCGTTGTCTAGCGGCGACCCTCGTCGCCACCGTTGAAGGACCAGGATTCCCTTTCTCCATGGCGAATGAGAGGAAGGGGAGCAGAAGCTGAAGGAAAGAGGAGATGAAAGAATGCGGGTTTCCATCCCCCCCATCCCGCTCCTTATAAAGGAGCGGGGTGGGGGCTCGGCCGCCCCGCTCAGCCAATCAAGACACGGAGGGAGCAGGGAACTGGGCCCGACCCGCTGCCTCGACCTGTGACGGCCCGGTTTCCCGCCTCCACCGTTCGCCATTCCAAGCGCATGGAGGCCGCGTGGCAGGCGTACGGAGCTGAGGCGACGGATGAGGCGACCTCTCCCCACCCCATGATCGTGGGGAGTGGACGCCTCGAAGACCATGCCTCCACGCCTCCCTCCGTTTATGGAGAAGATACGAACCGCCAGGAGGCGGGCGTTTCACTTTTCCGAATAAAAGAACCGCCCACGACCTCTCCCACGACGCCGCAATCGACGCGTGCCGTTCGGGGAAGGCGCGGTGGATACGGAGCAAGATACGACGTGACCCAGGCCGCGCGTGCCCGTGCCCTGTTTTGGGCCTAGCCCAACAGCGCTCGGCACCGTGTATGGCCCAGGCCCGGGGGCTCCTGTCGGTGTACTAGAGTAGGGGTACCCTAGTATCCCGAACTTGTGCACGGGCAGTCGCAGCGTCCCGCGGCAAGGCTTGCCAGGTGATCGCCAAGGTCCTCCGTGGTTCCTTTGGAGCCATTCAAGGACAAAGTATTTAAGCCAAGGAGACAAGTCCCCGGCAAGAGGAGCTTGCCGGGAAGGCCACTCAAGGCACAAGACCCCGGCAAGAGGAGCTTGCCGGGAAGGCCAACCAGGGCATCTCAAGGAACTTGCCGCGACGCGCCACGCGTCCCGGCAGGACCCGGCGAGCGACAAGCTCCCGGACGCGGCAAGACAACAGCCATGGCAAGGCGTTTGCCGCGGCAAGCAACCACTCTGTACCTGCGCTCCAGCTCACCCACCTACGTGTCGCTCTGGGACCCTTCCAGGCGTACGTGGCGGGAGGCTGTGCAGCCAGGGGTACACTGTGGCATGCAGCGCTGACAAGATCGCCATCGTGGCAAGCGGTGGCGCCCCTGACGGTCCCTTTTCTGCACTGTCTGGGCGACGTAGATAGGCATTTAATGCCTTTGTCCCCTGCCGTCAGGGTTAGGTATGATTCACCGTGTAGGTAGCTGTACCTACCGCATCACCTTTCCATTTTTGCCCTCGCCTATGTTGCCACCTGTTGGAGACCCCTTGAGCATATAAAAGGAGGCCCATGCACAACGTAGAGGGAGGAGGACGAACAGTAGAACACTCACGCTTGGTCTCGTTAGCTGCTGGTGTGTACTGTAGCACTCAGCGCTCCCGAGCAAGAACTCAATACAATCCACAAAGAAGCAGTAGGAGTATTATCTCTCCGGAGAGCTCCGAAGCTGGGTAAAACCCCCCGCGTGCCTCGCCTCGATCCACTCTTTGTGCGGACTCCGCCCCCCACCGAACCGAGAAGGGGCTCCATCCCCATAGGTGCTCGAGGAGTCAGAATCCCCGGCAACTACTAATAGGATCGAACTAAGAAAAACGGTAAAGATAGGAGTGTGATGGTGATACGATACCGGGGCACCTCCCCCAAGCTTGGCAGTTGCCAAGGGGAGTGCCCATACCCATGTGATTATGTCTCCTTTGTTGGTGAGGAAGGTGGCGGGGTTGTTGATGATGCGGTCTTATCGTCCATCTTCCAAGGCATAGGCTCACCATCATAGAAGGATGGTCGAGTCTCCGGGATCCTCAAATCTGCAGCCAAACTCATCCTTTTGAATCTATATTCATACTCATAGTTTTGGTTTTGCAGGTCATAGATTTGGGCTTGAAGGTGCTCGATCTTCTCGTGAAGCTTGAAGATGGTCTCCCCAATGTTGTTGGCATCTAGCTTGTGGTTGTTGGTGAACTCCGCGATCATCATGTGGTTGGAGTTAAGTCCACGTTCCACCATCCCCTGGCACTTGAAAACTTGTTGCTCCATTGCTTCGAGCCTCATATCCATGCTTCCGGTCCCCTTCGGTCCCTCAACATCGTGGATGTGCAACAACCCATCACGCATCTCAATGGTTTGAGGGTGTCGTAGCACCTCCGCGAGGTAAGGGTTGATGACCTTCTCGAAGAACTTGTCCTTGGGGGCACTTGGAGACGTCATGATCTAGATCTGTCAGAAAAACAACTCGAAACAAGAACAGGGAATAATTGCGTGATACAAGAGTCAAAACCTTCGGGGGATTATATAATGAACTTTTACCAACCAAAATACGTATCGTGCAAGAAAACAGAGTCCGGAGAGCACACGAGGTGCCCACGAGGAAGGGGGGCGCGCCCAGTAGGGTAGGGCGCGCCCTCCACCCTCGTGGAGCCCTCGTGTCCTTCCCGGACTGCTTCTTATTTTTCTATTTTTCTAAATATTCCAAAACGGAGAAATATTGCCATAAAAACTGTTTTGGAGTCGGTTTACTTACCGTACCACATACCTATTCCTTTTCGGAGTCTGAAACGTTTCGAAAAGTGTCCCTTATGTATTCCTCCGGGGTTACGGTTTCAATAACATTGGTTTCAACATTTATGGGATTACGTGAGATATAATGTTTGATTCTTTGACCGTTCACCACCTTCAGATTTGTGCCTTCGAAGTTGTTGATTTTTATGGCACCGAAACGATAGACCTCCTCGATAACGTAGGGGCCTTCCCATTTAGAGAGAAGTTTTCCTGCAAAAAATCTTAAACGAGAGTTGTATAGCAATACATAATCACCTACATTAAACTCACGCTTTTGTATCCTTTTAGCATGCCATCTTTTAACTTTTTGCTTAAACAATTTGGCATTCTCATAAGCTTGGGTTCTCCATTCATCAAGTGAGCTAATATCAAATAACCTCTTCTCACCGGCAAGTTTGAAATCATAATTGAGCTCTTTAATAGCCCAATATGCCTTATGTTCTAGTTCGAGAGGTAAGTGACATGCTTTTCCGTAAACCATTTTATACGGAGACATACCCATAGGATTTTTATATGCAGTTCTGTATGCCCATAACGCATCATCAAGTTTCTTGGACCAATTCTTTCAAGATCTATTAACAGTCTTTTGCAAAATTAATTTGAGTTCTCTATTACTCAATTCTACTTGACCACTAGACTGCGGGTGATAAGGAGATGCAATTCTATGATTAACATCATACTTAGCAAGCATTTTACGAAAAGCACCATGAATAAAATGTGAACCACCATCAGTCATTAAATATCTAGGGACTCCAAACCTCGTAAAAATAACTTCCTTAAGCATCTTAATAGAAGTGTTATAATCAGCACTACTAGTTGGAATAGCTTCTACCCACTTAGTAACATAATCAAAAGCAACTAAAATATGTGTGTATCCATTAGAGGCAGGAAAAGGTCCCATATAATCAAAGCCCCAAACATCAAATGGTTCAATAACAAGTGAATAATTCATAGGCATTTCTTGACGCCTACTAATATTATCGATTTTTTGACATTCATCACAAGATAGGACAAACTTACGGGCATCCTTGAAGAGAGTAGACCAATAAAAACCGGATTGCAATACCTTATGTGCAGTTCTATCTCCAGTGTGGTGTCCTCCATAAGCTTCGGAGTGACACTTGCGTAGGATCTGCTCCTGTTCATGCTCAGGTACACAACGTCTAATAACACCATCTACTCCTTCTTTATAAAGATGTGGGTCATCCCAAAAGTAATGTCTCAAATCATAGAAAAACCTTTTCTTTTGCCGGTATGTGAAACTAGGTGGTATAAATTTAGCAACAATATAATTAGCATAATCAGCATACCATGGAGTAGTACGAGAAGCATTTATGACATTTAATTGCTCATCAAGAAAGCTATCATCAATAGGTAGTGGGTCATCAAGAACATTTTCTAACCTAGACAAGTTGTCTGCAACGGGGTTCTCAGCTCCCTTTCTATCAACAATATGCAAATCAAATTCTTGTAGCAAGAGAACCCATCTAATTAGTCTAGATTTAGCATCTTTCTTTTCCATAAGATATTTAATAGCAGCATGATCAGTGTGAATAGTTACTTTAGAATCAACAATGTAAGGCCTGAACTTATCACAAGCAAATACAACTGCTAGGAATTCTTTTTCAGTAGTAGCATAATTTCTTTGAGCATTGTCTAGAGTTTTACTAGCATATTGAATAACATTTAATTTCTTATCAACTCGTTGTCCTAGAACAACACCCACAGCATAATCACTAGCATCACACATAATTTCAAAGGGTAAATTCCAATCAGGTGGCTGAACAATAGGTGCAGAGATCAATGCTTTCTTAAGTATTTCAAATGCCTCTACACAATCATCATCAAAAACAAATGGTATATCTTTTTGTAATAAATTAGTCAGAGGCCGAGAAATTTTTGAGAAGTCTTCAATGAACCTCCTATAGAAACCGGCGTGACCAAGGAAACTTTTTATACCTTTGATGTCCTTGGGACATGGCATCTTTTCAATAGCATCAACCTTGGCTTTATCAACTTCAATACCTCTTTCAGAAACTTTATGCCCCAAGACAATACCTTCATTAACCATAAAGTGGCGCTTTTCCCAATTCAAGACAAGATTAGTTTCTTCACATCTCTGCAAAACTCGATCAAGGTTGCTCAAGCAATCATCAAAAGAGGATCCATAAACGGAGAAATTGTCCATGAAAACCTCACAAATCTTTTCGCAAAAGTCAGAAAATATAGCCATCATGCATCTTTGAAAGGTAGCAGGTGCATTACATAAACCAAAAGGCATACGTCTATAAGCAAAAGTACCAAAAGGGCAAGTAAAAGTAGTCTTTGATTGATCATTGGCTGACACCGGTATTTGAGAGAAACCAGAATAACCATCTAGAAAGCAAAAATGTGTATGTTTGGATAATATTTCTAGCATTTGATCGATAAAAGGTAAGGGGTATCCTTTTTAGTAGCTTTATTTAATTTGCGGAAATCAATTACCATCCTATAACCTGTAATAATTCTTTGCGGAATCAATTCATCTTTGTCATTAGGAACGACAGTAATACCTCCCTTCTTAGGGACACAATGGACAGGATTTACCCACTGACTATCAGCAACGGGATAAATTATACCTGCCTCCAGAAGCTTTAGTATTGCTTTTCTTACCGCTTCTTTCATCTTAGGATTCAGCCGTCGTTGATGATCACGAACTGGTTTGGCATCTTCTTCCAAATTTATTTTATGTTGACATAGAGTGGGACTAATGCCCTTAAGATCATCAAGAGTATATCCAATAGCAGCACGGTGCTTCTTCAGAGTTTTCAATAATCACTCTTCTTCATGCTCTGAAAGGTTAGCACTAATAATAACAGGATATATCTTCTTTTCATCAATACACGCATATTTAAGAGTATCAGGCAACGGTTTAAGCTCAAACACGGGATCACCCTCGGGTGGAGGAGGGCCCACTAGGATTTCAACAGGCAAATTGTGTTTCAGAATGGGTTCCTGTTTAAAGAATACTTCATCTATTTCCCTTCTTTCATTCATAAACATATCGTTTTCATGGTCTAGCAAATATTGTTCTAAAGTATCACTAGGAGGCACGGCAATAGAAGCAAGACCAATAATTTCATCCTTACTAGGTAATTCCTCTTCACGGTGTTGTCTACTAAATTTAGAGAAATTAAACTCATGAGACATATCACCCAAACCAATAGTAACAACATCCTTTTTGCAGCCTATCTTAGCATTAACGGTGTTCAAGATGGGTCTACCAAATATAATGGGAGAAAAGCAATCTTGTGGGGAACCAAGAACAAGAAAATTAGCAGGATATTTAGTTTTCCCACACAAGACTTCACCATCTCTAACAATTTCCATTGATGAAATAGTATCTCTATTGGCAAGTTTAATTGTGACATCAATATCTTCCAACTCAGCAGGTGCAATATCATGCATAATTTCTTTGTATAAGTCAAAAGATATTGCACTAGCACTAGCACCGATATCACATAAGCCATGATAACAATGATCTCCTATTTTAACAGAAATAACAGGCATGCCTACCACAGGTCTATGTTTATCTTTACCACAAGGTTTGGCAATTCTAGCAGTTTCTTCACAGAAATAAATAACATGCCCATCAATATTATCAGATAAGAGATCTTTAACAATAGCAATATTAGGTTCAACATTAATTTGCTCAGGAGGTGTATAAGTTCTAATATTGCTTTTACGAACCACAGTTGAAGCTTTAGCATGATCCTTTATTCTAACAGGGAAAGGTGGTTTCTCAACATAAGAAGTAGGAACAACAAGATCATTATAAGTGACAGTCTTTTCTTCAACTTTAGTAGGTGAAGCTACTATTACTTCTATGGGAGGATGATATTTAAACCACTTCTCCTTGGGGAGATCAACATAAGTAGCAAAAGATTCACAGAAAGAAGCTACTATCTCAGAGTCAAGTCCATATTTAGTGCTAAATTTACGGAAAACATCGGTATCCATAAAAGATTTAACACAATCAAATTAGGTGTCATACCTGACTCCTTACCTTCGTTGAGATCCCAATCTTCAGGGTTGCGTTTAATTCTACCCAATAAGTTCCATTTGAATTCAATAGTCTTCATCATAAAAGAGCCAGCACAAGAAGTATCGAGCATGGTGCAATTGTTATCAGAAAGCCGAGCATAAAAACTTTGAATAATTATTTCTCTTGGGAGCTCATGATTGGGGCATGAATATAACATTGATTTAAGCCTCCCCCAAGCTTGAGCGATGCTTTCTCCTTCGCGAGGCCAAAAATTATATATAATTGCGATCACGTTGAACAAGATGCATAGGATAAAACTTCTGATGAAATTCCAATTTCAATCGTTTGTAGTTCCATGACCCCGTATCATCAAATAGCCTATACCATGTCGATGCATCTCCCTTCAAAGATAAAGGGAAGACCTTCCTCTTAACAACATCACCGGGTATACCTACAAGCTTAAATAAACCACAAACTTCATCCACATATATTAGGTGCTCATCAGGATGCTTTGTTCCATCTCCTACAAAAGGATTAGCTAGTAGTTTTTCTAACATACCTGAAGGAATCTCAAAGTGAACATTTTCATTTTCATTTTCAGTAGGTTCAGTAGGTTGAGGAGCAACTCTTTGCTCTACTGGTCGGGGTGAAGATACCCCGAACAAGCCCCTCAGAGGATTACTTTGCATAGTAACAAGTGACAGTAAATTTCAGCACACTATATAAATTTTTCCTTACCAAATTCCACCTACCAAAGGCGCTTGACTCCCCGGAAACGGCGCCAGAAAAGAGTCTTGATGACCCACAAGTATAGGGGATCTATCGTAGTCCTTTTGATAAGTAAGAGTGTCAAACCCAACGAGGAGCAGAAGGAAATGATAAGCGGATTTCAGCAAGGTATTCTCTGGAAGTACTGAGATAAGTGGTAACAGATAGTTTTGTGATAGGATAATTTGTAACGAGCAACAAGTAACAAAAGTAAATGAAGTGCAGCAAGGTGGCCCAATCCTTTCTGTATCAAAGGACAAGCCTGGACAAACTCTTATATAGAGAAAAGCGCTCCCGAGGACACATGGGAATTATCGTCAAGCTAGTTTTCATCACGTTCATATGATTCGCGTTCGGTACTTTGATAATTTGATATGTGGGTGGACCGGTGCTTGGGTGCTGTCCTTAGTTGGAAAAGCATCCCACTTATGATTAACTCCTATTGCAAGCATCCGCAACTACAAAAGAAGTATTAAGGTAAACCTAACCATAGCATGAAACATATGGATCCAAATCAGCCCCTTACGAAGCAATGCATAAACTAGGGTTTAAGCTTCTGTCACTCTAGCAACCCATCATCTACTTATTACTTCCCAATGCCTTCCTCTAGGTCGAAACAATGGTGAAGTGTCATGTAGTCGACGTTCACATAACACCACTAGAGGAGAGACAACATACATCTCATCAAAATATCGAACGATTACCAAATTCACATGACTACTAATAGCAATACTTCTCCCATGTCCTCAGGAACAAACGTAACTACTCACAAAGCATATTCATGTTCATAATCAGAGGAGTATTAATATGCATATAGGATCTGAACATATGATCTTCCACCAAATAAACCTAATAGCATCAACTACAAGGAGTAATCAACACTACTATCAACCTATAGGTACCAATCCCAGACTTAGAGACAAGAATTGGATACAAGAGATGAACTAGGATTTGAGAGGAGATGGTGCTGGTGAAGATGTTGATGGAGATTGGCCCCCTCCCGATGAGAGGAGCATTGGTGATGACGATGACGATGATTTCCCCCTCCCGGAGGGAAGTGTCCCCAGAAGAACAGCTCTGCCGGAGCCCTAGATTGGTTCCGCCAAGGTTCCGCCTCGTGGCGGCGGAGTCTCGTCCCGAAAGGTTGCTTATGATTTTTCCCTGGACGAAAGACTTCATATAGCAGAAGATTTCCACCGGAGAGCCAACAGGGGGCCCACGAGGCAGGGGGCGCGCCCTGGGGGGTAGGGCGCGCCCCCACCCTCGTGGACAGGTGGTGGCCCCCCTGACGTATTTCTTCCGCTCAGTATTTTTTATTATTTCCAAAAATAACTTTCATGGAGTTTCAGGACTTTTGGAGTTGTGCAGAATATATCTCTAATATTTGCTCCTTTTCCAGCCCAGAATTCCAGCTGCCGGCATTCTCCCTCCTTATGTAAACCTTGTAAAATAAGAGAGAATAGGCATAAGTATTGTGACATAATGTGTAATAACAACCCATAATGCAATAAATATCGATATAAAAGCATGATGCAAAATGGACGTATCACACCGTCACCATGCCGTCGTGCTAACAAAACTCTCCCTCGACACTTTGCTGGATCAAGAGTTTGAGGGACGTCATCGAGCTGAACGTGTGCAGAACTCGGAGGTACCGTATGTTCGGTGCTTGATTGGTTGAATCGAGAAGACGTTCAACTACATCAACCGCGTTAAGCTAACGCTTCCGCTTTCGGTCTACGAGGGTACGTGGACACACTCTCCCCTCTCGTTGCTATGCATCTCCTAGATAGATCTTGTGTGAGCGTAGAAATTTTTTGAATTACATGCTACGTTTCCCTTCAGTGGCATCCGAGCCAGGTCAATGCGTAGATGATATGCACGAGTAGAACACAAAGAGTTGTGGGCGGTGATAGTCATACTGCTTGCCACCAACGTCTTATTTTGATTCGGTGGTATTGTTGGATGAAGCGGCCTGGACCAACCTTATATGACCACGTTCATGAGACCGGTTCCACGGATAGGCATGCAACTTTAGTTGAATTAAATTTGACTACAGTCGGTCCTTGTTGAAGGTTAAAACAGCAAACTTGAAAAAACACCATTGTGGTTTTGATGCGTAGGTAATAACGGTTCTTACTAGAAGCCCATAGCATCCACGTAAAACTTGCAACAACAAAGTAGAGGACGTCTAACTTATTTTTGCAGGGCATGTTGTGATGTGATATGGTTAAGACATGATGTGATATACGTTATTGTATGAGATGATCATGTTTTGTAAAAGTTATCGGCAACTGGCAAGAGCCTTATGGTTGTTGCTTTATTATATGAAATGCAATCACCATGTAATTGCTTTACTTTACCACTATGCGTTAGCGATAGTCGTAGAAGCAATTGTTGGCGAGACGACAACGACGCTACGATGGAGATCAAGGTGTCAAGCCAGTGACGGTGGAAATCATGATGGTGCTTTGGAGATGGAAATAAAAGGCACAAGATGATGATGGCCATATCATGTCATATATTTTGATTGCAAGTGATGTTTATCTTTTATGCATCTTATTTTGCTTAGTACGGCGGTAGCATTATAAGATGACCCCTCACTAAAATTTCAAGGTATAAGTCATGTTCTCCCTGAGTATGCATCCTTGCGACAGTTCGTCGTGCCGAGACACCACGTGATGATTGGGTGTGGTAAGCTCTACGTTCACATACAACGGGTGCAAGACAGTTTCGCACGTGCGGAATACTTGGGTTAAACTTGACGAGCCTAGCATGTACAACCATGGCCTTGGAACACTGAGACCGAAAGGTCGAACGTGAATCATATAGTAGGTATGATCAACATAGAGATGTTCACCATTGAAAACTATTCCATCTCACGTGATGATCAGACATGGTTTAGTTGATATGGATCACATGATCATTTAGATGACTCGAGAGATTTCTATCTAAGTGGGAGTTCTTAAGCAATATGATTAATTGAACATAATTTATCATGAACTTAGTCCTGATAGTATTTGCAATCTATGTTGTAGATCAATAGCTCGCGTATAGCTCCCCTGTTTTATTTTTGATATGTTCCTAGAGAAAACTAAGTTGAAAGATGTTAGTAGCAATGATGCGGACTGGGTCCATGATCTGAGGATTATCCTCATTGCTGCACAGAAGAATTATGTCCTTGATGCACCGCTAGGTGACAGACCTATTGCAGGAGCAGATGCAGACGTTATGAACGTTTGGCAAGCTCGATATGATGACTACTTGATAGTTTAGTACACCATGCTTTACAGCTTAAAACCAGGACTTCAAAAACGTTTTGAACGCCATGGAGCATATGAGATGTTCCAAGAGTTGAAATCAGTATTTCAGACTCATGCCCGTGTCGAGAGGTATGAGACCTCTGACAGTACTTTGCCTACAAGATGGAGGGGAATAGCTCAACCAGTGAGCATGTTCTCAGATTGTCTGGGTACTACAATTGCTTGAATCAAGTGGGAGTTAATCTTCTAGATAAGATAGTAATTGACAAAGTTCTCTAGCCACTATCACCAAGTTACTAGAACTTCGTGATGAACTATAATATGCAAGGAATGACGAAAACGATTCCCAAGCTCTTCGCGATACTGAAATCGGCGAAGGTAGAAATCAAGAAATAGCATCAAGTGTTGATGGTTAACAAGACCACTAGTTTCAAGAAAAAGGGCAAGGGAAAGAAAGGGAACTTCAAGAAGAATAGCAAGCAAGTTGCCGCTCCCGTGAAGAAGCCCAAAGCTAAACCCAAGCCTGAAACTGAGTGCTTCTACTACAAAGGAAATGGTCACTGGAAGCGGAACTGCCCCAAACATTTGGTGGATAAGAAGGATGGCAAAGTGAACAAAGGTATATTTGATATACAGATTATTGATGTGTACTTTACTAGTGTTCATAGTAACCCCTAGGTATTTGATACCGGTTTAGTTGCTAAGTTTAGTAACTCGAAACAGGAGTTACAAAATGAACAGAGACTAGTTGAGGGCGAAGTGACGATGTGTGTTGGAAGAGATTACAAGGTTGATAAGATCACTATCGCATACTCCCTCTACCTTCGGGATTAGTGTTGAACCTAAATAAATGTTATTTGGTGTTTGCGTTGAGCATGAATATGATTGGATCATGTTTATTGCAATACGGTTCTTCATTTAAGTCAGAGTTGTTCTGTTTACATGAGTAAAACCTTCTATGGTCATACACCCAATATAAATGGTTTATTGAATCTCGAAACTAGTGATACACATATTCATAATATTGATGCCAGAAGATGCAAAGTTGATAATGATAGTGCAACATACTTGTGGCACTTCCGTTTAGGTCATATTGATGTAAAGCGCATGAAGAAAATCCATGCAGATGGGCTTTTGGAATCACTTGATTATGAATTATTTGATACTTGCGAACCATGCCTCATGGGCAAGATGACTAAAACTCCGTTGTTCGGAACAATGGAGCGAGCGATTGACTTATTGGAAATAATACATACCGATAACCCACAAGTATAGGGGATTGCAACAGTTTTTGAGGGTAGAGTATTCAACCCAAATTTATGATTCGACACAAGGGGAGCCAAAGAATATTTGAAGGTATTAGCAGTTAAGTTGTCAATTCAACCACGTCCTAGAGATTAATTATCGGTAGCAACGTGATCAGTAGCAAAGTAATATGATAGTTTTGATAGTAGTGACAGCATCAATGGTAACGGTAATAGTGATAGCAGTATTTTGTAGCAAGTGCAATAGTAACGATAGCAGTAGTAAGTTAGCAAGAACAATATAAGATAAATTTGTAGGCATTGGATCGATGACTTGTTGGATGATATTCATCATGAGACGGTTATAACCTAGGGCGATACGACACTAGCTCCAGTTCATCGATATAATGTAGGCATGTATTCCGTAAATAGTCATACGTGCTTATGGAAAGAACTTGCATGACATCTTTTGTCCTACCCTCCCGTGGCAGCGGGGTCCTATTGGAAACTGAGGGATATTAAGGCCTCCTTTTAATAGAGAACGGAATAAAGCATTAACACACAGTGAATACATGAACTCCTCAAACTACGGTCATCATCGGGAGTGGTCCCGACTATTGTCACTCCTGGGTTACCGGATCATAACACTGTAGGCCAGTAGAATCCGCTGCGGAATACCTTGCCCACGAGAGTGCGCGATGAAGAGTGATGCCCGCAGTCCCCTCGGTGAATATCGGCCAACAACTCGTGTCCTTGATCTTCTGAAATACATCTTAGCGAGACGTCGTTGGGACGCCTGCGGTATAGCTCGCCGTCCTACAGGCAGTAGGCGGTGGCCTGGCAAGCCACACGCTCTGCGTCCTCCTCCTTTTCCGGCAAGGTGCCATGGAGCAGGTAGGCCTTGAACTCCTCGGTCCAACTGCCTTCTTGAGGCTCCAATTCTAAGAGTAGCTCGGGCTCCTAAGGTCGTGTCATAGGCCGGAGCGACCATGGGTGGCGCGGGTGGCAGCTCTTCCTGGAGTAGTGTTGGGCCTGCAGCCGGGGGCGCAGCCGACAGCTTGAAGAGCCTTTCCTCAAAGATGTCAGGGTTTTGAGGTTCATGACGGGATGCTCGCCTGGCGACATCGTCGGCTTCCTTGTTCGCGCCCCGCGGGACATGCTGCAGCCCCAGGCCCAAGAAACGCTTTTCAATTTTACGCACCTCCTCAAGGTATGCCGCCATATGCTCGTCCTTTGGCTTGTATTCCTTGTTGGAAAAGTTGAAGAGCATCTGTGAATCACCTTTGATGGTGAGGCATTTGACCCCCAAGGCGGTAGTGGCCTTGAGGCCGACGATGAGGCCCTCATACTCCGCAATGTTGTTGGACACCTTCTCACCGTGTTGGAAGCATAGTTTAACGGCGTAGTAGAGCTTGTCTTTTGTGGGGAAAACGAGCACGGCCCTAGCCCCCGCGCCTTGCCGGGAGAAGGTGCCAGCGAAGTGCATGACCCAGCCGTCAGGTGCCTCATCCCCAGGCAAGAGGGACTGGTCCTATCGTGGCTCCTTGTCATGGGTATCCATCCATTCCGAAATGAAGTCGGCAAGCATCGCCCCTTTGATGACTCTAGTCATGCAGAACTTCAGCTGGAAGGCTTGCAGCTTGATGTTCCACTCTGCGACTTGGCCCACGGCGTTAGGGTTGTGTAGCACCTTCTCCAGAGGGTATGCAAAGACAACCTTGATTGGGTGGCCCTGGAAGTAATGGCGAGGCTTCCTTGAGGCAACTAGGAGCGCGAGAAGGACCTTCTGCTGCATTGGGTATCGCGCCCGCGCGTCCCACGGCACATTGCTGACGAAGTACACCGGGTGCTCAACAAGGCATGGGGTGTCGGCGGCGGCTCGCTCCCTATGGGGCGTGTGGGGTCTGAGCGTGCCGCGAGGTGAGGAAGGCGCGAGGGGGACTGAGGCGCCGTCTTGTGCCATCGGGGATACGCGGGGTCCTATGGCCTCGTGGAGACACGCTCCTCTCGGACCACGACGAGTGCCGCACTGGCCGAATGTGGGGTCGCCGCCAGGTAGAGCACCACGGGCTCACGGAGGCGGGGCGCCACCATGATGGGCGGGCTCCTGAGGTACCTCTTGAGGTCTTCAAAGGCCGCATCTGCTTCCGGGGTCCACTCGCAGGGCCCCTTTCTCTTCATCAACTTGAAGAAAGGAAGGGCATGCTCACCAAGCTTGGAGATGAAACGCCCCAGAGAAGTCATGCACCCCGCCAATTTTTGCATTTCCTTGAGGGTCTGCAGGAGGCGCATCTTCTCGATGGCCTTGATCTTCTCAGGGTTGGCCTCGATCCCACTACTAGGGAAAAGCCTAGCAGTAGCGCGGGTATTAGGGCTAGTAGCAGCGCGGGAGACTGCGCTACTGCTATGTCGCTACAGCTAAAGGGTAGCAGTTGTGTTGGTTTAGCCGCGCTACTGCTATACCTACTTAGCAGTAGCGCTTCTTGCAGAAATCGCTACTGGTAGTTACTAGCAGCGCGCTCCTCTACTCGTGCTACTAGTATTATTACGTATTCTATTTCTTTTTTATTTTATGTCATATTCATACACAATTATACAAGTTTTCATACAGTAGCAATTTAGAGATTGTTTTTACATCATAATGAGTTACTACATCACTGGGTGAAAGAACCGTCGATTAGTTTCAAGTGCATGGATCCAAAGTGACCAAGTCATGGATTAGCGTGCTAACCATGACTTGGTCACTTAGGATCCATCCACTTGAAACTAATCCACGGTTCTTTCACCCATGATATAATAACTCATCATCATCATATCATTAACAACTTATCATCATAATACATCATTGTCATATAACAACTCCTCATGATCATCATTTTCGTCCATGAGATGCCATATAACAACTTGGTCACTAGTCATAATCACAACTCCTCCTCCTCATCATCATCATCAACTCTAACACATTGTAGCACATAATAACACATCGTACCTAGGACCTACTCCTCTCTCATAGGACCTACTACCCTCTCTAAGGTAAAATAGCATAGAATAAGATAGGCCCTGCTGCTTCATTATGGAGAATGGAGACTATCCTGTCTCCAATTCTTGCGCTTCGCATAATGTTACTTCCAAGTAGCTCTCTATGATTGTCCATACATTTTTTACATTCTTTGATTGTCATGTCTTCATCGGTTTTAGAAATTCGGTATGAATAGCGGTGAAGCCTAGGATGACCTGGCCGTAATCTAATAACATCAAGGCAACCTTTTGGAAGCATCAGATCAGGCACACAATCATTCAGGATTTTCTGTTGAAAAGCATAATAATAACGTCGTAGTTAGCAATGTAGTTTAGCTTTAGAAGAATTTATGCAAAAGATGCATGGATGTCATAATACTAAAAAATCTTACAATGCCATCTCCATGGATTTACCGTAGTTCAACACGTGCGCTAGTGGCATGTATTGACCATAATGTACAGGAATTTCATGATTGATATCGTAATTCTCAACATCAATAATAAATGAGATAAGATGATCTTTCTCCTGATAAGTTAATTTTGTGCCATCGGTGTAGTAGGTTCTTTCTATCATCTTCTGTACATTTTTTGAAGATTGAAAATAACCTGTCAACTATTTTGAAATAAACAATATATATGTTTGAGAAACTCACATAGCGGTAGAATTGGAAGCATATCAACAAGGACCCAAGTGTCCATATTCTCTTCGTCGATGTCAGGATCACAAAGATCCAAGGTGACAAGCATACCCTCATGAAAACCATACGTTTTGCAAAGTGCTTCCCAATTCGGGCAACCAAAATGTGATATGCTCTCAGAATTGTTTTACAGCAAAATCATAACCATGATGGGTCCTTACGTGAACTATATTTTTCTCCATATTTCCATGATCTTCAAAATCCAGCTTCTCCAAGACATAGCGTCTTGCATGGCATGGGATAAGCTAGTCGAATTATAAAAGACGGAAATTACACGTTGAAGAAGCAAAAGTCGTGCTTAATTACGAAAAAACACTTGTCGTCGTTGCGTACCGTTTCAACATCGAAGGTCTCGTCAAGCTTAATAATGAAGCGTCGACCTTCTACCAGGTGAGGCATGTCGCACAGACCCCGGTCGTTGCCGCACCAGTCGCACTCCGGGAGCCTATCGTTGTCGTCAGACATTTCCTATGTTCATAATTCAAAGATTAAACTTGTACAATTCAATATATGTATTACAAAACTAAATTAGATCATTATTATTCATCACGGGTTTACTATTGGTGAATCGACTTAGAGTCAACCCAAAATGGCGTTAAATGCTCTTTCCGGCATTTTCAACGCACTCGATATTTCCTATATTATAGCACAAGCCACACCAAAATTCACGGAAAAATCCGGCATGATGTTTGCTAAAAAAGGACATATCGAGAGCCTGGAATTTGCCTGAACGGAATTTAATCAATACTCCGGCAAAACATAGGCCACTCGGAGGTGTTCCCTGCAAACATGGCCACTTGGGCAAGCACATATCCTATTTGAGCAACACTAGATATACATGTTTATATCTACATCATATGAGCATTCAAACTTGATGGTCATTGCATTTCAATGGTTGAAAATATGAAAAAAAAACATTTCAAAATATCTTATATATAATCCTAACATAACTAAATTTGCCAATATAGGTCTCTCTCTCTCTAAACTAGTTCTATTAAGCACTTACTAAATAAAATAGTTCTATTAAGAACTTACTAAATAAACTAGTTCTATTGACCACTTACTAAATAAACTAGTTCTATTAACCACTTACTAAATAAACTATTTCTATCAAACACTTACTAAAAACAATGCAATGTAAGTGTTCTACTACTAAATTTAATACCTAAAAATTTCTATTCTAAGAATTTCAAAAACAGAGGGAAGTGGAGGGAGTAGGAACAAAGGGAGGGGTGAGTGAGGGTGGAAGGGAGGAGGCAGACATATGAGGCAGGGAGGAGGAGGATGGATGAGGCATGGAGGAGGGGACGGACGAGGCAGGGAGGGAGGTGGGAGGGAGGAGGCAGGAGTGGGGAGGGAGAGGGAGGGAGGGATCACGAGACGGACGAGGAGGGGAGGGAGGTGGAAGGAGGAGGGACGGAGCCACGCAGGAACTACCTGATACGTCTCCAACGTATCTATAATTTTTGATTGATCCATGCTGTTATATTATCATTCTTCAGTGTTTTATAATCGTTTTATATCATTTTTTGGGACTAACCTATTGACATAGTGCCAAGTGCGAGTTGATGTTTTTTGCATGTTTTTGACATCGCAGAAAATCAATATCAAACGGAGTCCAAACACCGCGAAACTTTTTGGAGGGTTTTTATGGACCAGAACACCCAAGTGGGCCAGAGCAGCACCTTGGGGGTGCCCCGAGGGGGGCACAACCCACCAGGTCGCGCCAGGGGGCCCTGCCGCGCCTAGGTGGGTTGTGCCCACCTCGGTGGCCTCTCGCACCCCCTATTTGCACTATAAATTCCCAAACATTCCGAAACCCCTCGAGGTTAACCTATATCAGAAGTTCCACTGCCCCAAGGCTCTGTAGCCACCGAAAACCAATCTAGACCCTTTCCGGCACCCTGCCGGAGGGGGGAATCATCTCTGATGGCCATCTTCATCATCCCGGCGGCCACCACAATGAGGAGGGTGTAGTCCACCCTCAGGGTTGAGAGTTTGTACCAGTAGCTATGTGTTTAATCTCTCTCTCTCTCTCGTGTTCTTGAGATGTCATGATCTTGATGTATCGCGGGCTTTGTTAATATAGTCGGATCATATGGTGTTTTCCCCTCTCTATCTTGTGATGAATTGAGTTTTCCCTTTGAGATTTCGTTTTATCGGATTGAATACTTTTATCGATTTGAGAACACCTGATATAGGTCTTGCAATTGAATACTCGTGGTGACAATGGGGTATCGTATTGATTCACTTGATATATGTTTTGGCACTCAACTCGTGGATTCCCAATGTGACATTGGGGTAATCTATGCATAGGGGTTGATGCACGTTCTTGTCTTTGTTTCTCTGGTAGAAATCTTGGGACACTCTTTGAACTTCTTTATGTTGGATTGAGTATTATGAATATGAATTTGCTTTGGTGTTATTTTAGTACGAACTCTAGGATAGATCGAACGAAAAGAATAGCTTTGTGTTATTTTAGTACGAACTCTTGAATAGATCGAACGGAAAGAATAGCTTTGAGGTGGTTTCGTACCCTACAAACAATTTATTCTTATGTTCTCCGCTATATAGGAACTTTGGAATGATTCTTCATCGCGCTTTGAGGGATGGTTATATGATCCAATTATATTAGCATTGTTGAGAGATTGCACTAGCGAAAGTACGGACCCTAGGCCTCATTTTCAAGCATTGCAATACCGTTTTTGTGCCCGTTTACTATTTGCTACCTTGCTGTTTTTATTTTTTCAGATTATAAAAAATATATATCTACCATCCATATTACACTTTTATCACCATCTCTTCCCCGAACTAGTGCACCTATACAATTTGCCATTGTATTGGGTGTGTTGGGGGCACAAGAGATTTCTTGTATTTGGTTGCAGGGTGATTTGAGAGAGACCATCTTCATCCTACACCTCTCACGGATTGATAAACCTTATGTTATCCACTTGAGGGAAAATTGCTACAGTCCTACAAAACTCTGCGCTTGGAGGCCCAACACGTGTCTACAAGAATAAAGTTGCGTAGTAGACATCAAGCTCTTTTCTGGCGCCGTTGCCGGGGAGGTGAGTGCATGAAGGTATATCTTTAGATCTTGCAATTGAATCTTTTGGTTTCTTGTTTTATCACTAGTTTGGTTTATAAAGAGAAGACTACAAAAAAATGGAATTGAGGCTGCATCATATTATTGATCATCTTTATAATATCTTTCTTGAAAATGATGGTTCAGAAAATTGTGCTCAATTGTTAGAAGAAGAAGTCAATAAAAAGTTTGGCATAAAATATTTGAATGTTGAGCATGATTGCAATGTTGTTAGTATGAATTCTTTGAATATCCATGATGCGAATTATATGCAAGACCATAAGTTTGGGGATGCTATATTTGATGAATATGGTATATTTAGTCCCCCCAAGTTTTGAAGAGAAAATTTATGATGATGATAGCATGCCTCCTATTTATGATGACTATATTGATGAAAGTTGTCGGTGTACAAAAGTAGGGGCACTCCTTTGTACCCCTTTACTCGTGCACGGGCTGTCGGAGCCGCGCGCCACGGCCACACTAGGCAGGGAAGAGGAGGGGAGCCGGAGAGAAGCCGAAGCCGAAGGCAACGCCAAGACCAGAAACACCAAAGAGCAAGAGGGCGAGGTGGACTCCCCCGACAAGGCCCTTTCCGGGGCGGCCTTCGCGTCCCCTTTCCCGATGCCAACAGAGCGAGCCACCCTTGAGCCCACGGGTTCCGACCCAACCAACTACGTTGGGACCAGGGCTCGGGAGGCACCTCCGTGGTGGCATGCAGATCTTTGTCAAGATCATAAACATATGAGATCAGATGGGAACCAGAAGACGGCGACCCTCAGCGGGATCCTTGCCGAGGAGATCCACAAGACCCCCGGCAAGCGCCTTGCCGGGGACGACTACAACGCCACGGCAAGACCCTTGTCGGGCCCCCGGCAAGGCCCTTGCCAAGGGCGTCAGCGGGGCCACAGCCAAGCCCGCGTCGACCAAGACTTCACCACCGTCCCCAAGCAGCTGCTAGTTCAACCAGATGGGCAGGCACCTGCGTGGCGACGGGCGGCCTCCACGCCAACTCAGCAAGCACTTGCGTGGTGGCATGCAGATCTTCGTGAAGACCCTACCACCGTGCCACCTCAGCTGTCTGCGTGCCTACATGGCGCCGCATGCATCGCTGGCCTGGGCGCTTGTCGAAGCAAGGCGAGGCGCAACGGACGGGAAGGGCCTCGTTCTCGTCCCCGATAAAGCTAAGGGACACCTAAGCGACGCATTAAATACATCTTGTCCTGTAATATGTGCGATAAGCTTGCGCACTGTAGACCTTTCCACCTCCTGTGTGCCACTGTGGCAACCCCTTTTTCCCTATAAAAGGAGGCCCGAGGCGACCAGGAGGGGGATTCGGCTTTTTGGAACCACACAACCACCGTAGCTAGTTTAGAAGCTCAAGTACACTCAATACATCCACCAAAGTAGGACTAGGGTTTTACGCATCCTCTCGGCCCGAACCTGGGTAAACGATCCTTGTGCTGGCTCCTGGACCTGCTCTTCTCACGACCCCGCGCCCGCTAACCATAGTAGGGATTCTTTTGATCCCATAGGTGTTGTTTCCCACCGACAAAAGTGAATTTGGAGAGGTCGTGACTTTATTTAATGATGAATCCACTATTTTGGAGGAGGTTGCAATTGATTATGACAACAAAGTTCCTATATATGATGATTATGGTGATGACATGTATGCTATAAAGAATCATGATAACCATGAAACTTGTCATCATGATTTCAATTTTCAATCACATGATAGTTATTTTGTTGAGTTTGGTCCCACTACTATTCATGAGAATAAATTTGCTTATGTGGAGAGTAGTAAAATTTCTATGCTTATGGATCGTGAAAATAATGCTTTATGTTATAGTTATATTATTGAATTCATTCATGATGCTACTAAAAATTATTATGAGAGAGGAACATATGCTTGTAGGTATTGCAATAATATCAAGTTTCCTCTCTAGGTGTTGAAAATCTTGAAGTTTTGCTTGTTTTGCCTTCCTATGCTAGTTGATTCTTGTTCCCATAAGTTGTTTGCTCACAAAATTCGTATTCATAGGAAGTGGGTTAGACTTAAATGTGCTAGCCATATGCTTCATGATGCTCTCTTTATGTTTCAATTCTTATCTTTTATGATAGCATCATTGAAATCATCATGCCTAGCTAAAAGGCATTAAAGAAAAGCACTTGTTGGGAGACAACCCAACACTTTTACCTACTGTTTTTATGTGATAACATTATTAAGCTACTGTAGTAATCATGTTTTATAGCTTTTGTTTCAATAAAGTGCCAAGTAAAGCCTTTGGGATCATGTTGGGTGATAGTTGATTTGATCTTGTTGAAAAACAGAAACTTTTGTGCTCACGAAAATAATTCTCGTTTTTTACAGAAGAGTGATTTTGAGTTGATTCTTTTTGCAGAAGTTTAATATACAAATTTCTCACGTGGTCCTAATTTTTTCAGAATTTTTGGAGTAGCATAAGTATGGTAGTTCTCTAGATCATTACGGACTCTTCTGTTTTTGACAGATTCTGTTTTCAATGCAAAGTTTGCTTGTTTTCTAGTTTCTGTGGCTTAAATTGCTCAATATTATCGGATCACGGGTTCCAGCAAAACCCTTAAGGTTCGAACACTGGGGTGCGCGCGGAGATTTCCTCCCTACCGATCTACGCCCTAGCTCGCTAAGATCTCGCGGTCGAACTCGACGAACTCACGACACAAGATTTATACTGGTTCGGGCCACCGTTGTGGTGTAATACCCTACTCCAGTGTGGTGGTGGTGGATTAGCTCTTGGGCTGATGATGAACAGTACGAGGGGAAGAACAGCCTCCTGAGGTTGAGGTGTTCTTGTGCTCGATGTGTGGCTAAGGATTGGGTCTCGATCAGATGAGATCAAGTTGCCCCCTATCGTGGTGGCTAGCTCTACTTATATGGGCCCTGGTCATCTCCCCAAATATTGAGCGGGAAGGGAGCCAACAATGGCCAATTTGAAGGGGGACAGCTAGTACAGCTTATCCTGACAAAAGCGGTCTTCGCCTGCAAAAGCTCCGGTGGTGACGTCGTCTCGGGCTCCACGGTGACCTCCGTCCTGCCGTCCGGCTGGTCTTGGTCTTGTTGCACTGATATGGAAACCTTTGCCTGATGCCTCGGTACTCTGCGCCTGCGCTGGCCTCCTTAGTACCGAAAAGGAAACAAGGACGTTGCACGTGCTGGCGCCCGCCTCGCGCCCGTCTGATCCTGATCGTCATGGCTCACTTCACGAGAGCCTCACGAGGTTTTCCCTACCTTGATATCTCCGCTCCTCGCGAAGCAGCCTGGTGAGGCCGCTCCTGAGGAGGTCTTGCGTCGTCCGCCTCGTGAGGCTTGGCCCCTCACGAGGGTCTTGGTTGCCTTGTTGATGAAGATGGGCCGTACAGGCCTGCTAGCGCAGCCACGCCGTGGGCCGCAGGCAGGCAAGTCTGGGGACCCCCGTTCCTAGAACGCCGAAAGTAGCCCCCGAGTCCAAGGTGCGCTCAGGCTTGGCTTCGCGGCGAAGCCAAAGGTCAAGCGCGGAGCACCGCGGGCCCCAAAAGCCTGCGGCCTTGGTCGACGCGTGGCGGTTGATTGGACGTGGGCGTTTCCACTTCCCCACACTGCCTTTGAATCCACCTGGCTATGCGGCCCCCGTAGCCTACACAGTTATCCTTCCATCGTCCACGCCTGGCTCCCCCAATCTCTCTGCTTCCTCGAGACTCTGCTCTTCCCTTCCAATCTGATATGCGCCCTGCCTGCCTCGTCGCTATGACGCCGGAACAAGTAGACAAGGGGAACAAGTCCCTGCCTTCGCCAAGTGTGCCTCCGTCTTTCGAGCTTGCGCTCGGCCGACCCCTGGCGCTCAACGACGAGGCCATGGACAAGGTGCGCCCAATGCTCGCTTCCAGCTTCAATGAGTGGGGGGAGACGGTGGCTTGGCCTGCGTCTCGTGCTCGCATCGCTCGGGCAGCCACCGAGATCCCAATCTTCATTGATGCCCTTTGGGCTGGTCTGATTCCTCCCTTCTCCGCCTTCTTCAACGTGGTGCTTGAGAATTATCAGATCCACATGCTGCATCTCGACCCTCAATCTGTGACTCTTCTCGCCGTCTTCGCCTTTGTGTGCGAAGCCATGGTGGGCATCGCTCCTTCGGTGGCCCTCTTCCGCCATTTCTTCTCATTGCATCTGACTGACCCTCGGCAGAGCTCGGGGTGCATGAGCTTCCAGGCCGTGGCCGCGACAGCAGGCGCGGGGATCGACTTTGAGCTTCCTCCATCTGCGAGCGATTTTCGGACACGATGGGTGTTCATCGACGCCGGTGTGCTCAGCCCTCTGCTCCGTGCTCCGCTAGGGCCTGCCGTTCCCACCTCCAGTTGGGGCCACCAGAGGGTTGCGAGCCCTTGTCTCGTTCCCGTCTGGCTCAGGCTGGGGAGGTTGAAGGACCGCGGCGTGATTGCGCCTATGGTGGTGAAGGAGTTTGTCAAGCTCCGAGTTTCTCCGCTTCAGCGCCATTCCCGCCCGATGTGGGCTTTGCTCAGCAGTCAGGACCATATGGGGTTTCAGGAGGAGGGGCTTCCTCTTAAGATGCGGCAAACGGTGCTTGCGGTCCTAACGGGTGCCCCTTTGCCGGACGACATGCCCGGGAAGAGCTGTCTGTTGTACCGCTGCAAGAACAACGCTGAATTTTCCGAAAGCATGCCCTCCTTTGATGAGTGGGGGCAGCGCCCGATCGGTCTGGTGGGGCCCCGCAAGAATCCCGTCGACGTGGCTTCCTTCCTCGCCGTTGGTTCCAAGCTCGTCCCAAGTGTGGGCGCAGGGGGCAAGCTCCGACGGAGGTCGGTGGCTTGAGTGTTGAGGAGCTAATGCCGCCTGGTGATCCTGGGGCGTCGTCCTCGGGAGCTCGCGATTCCTCCTCGGGGGCGTCGGTCACTGAGGCGACGCAGCATGCGGCTCCCAGGTCAAAGCCTCGGAAGCCTCGGGAGGTCGTGGTGAGATGGCGCCCGACTGTTCACCGCAGCCGGGCACCCCTGAAGTTGTCCCTCCAAGCTCTTCCTTGGCCTCGCCCCGCGCTGGCCGCCACGTCCAGCGCTTCGGTCGGCTTTGCGTGGACTTCGAGGAGCTCCGCAAGAGGAAAGGATCCCCGAGCGGCAACAGCATCTTCGGGCCGCTGAAACGAAGGAAGTACATCACCGTTGACGTGTAAGTACTGTATCGCTATGGCTTCTTGTGTGCTGTTTCCATCTCCTGACGTCAATTCTTCAGGGCTACTTCCGTCGAGGCCACTGCGCCTCCTGAGAAACAGCCTCCTCTTTCTTCGACTCCCCCATTGGCCTTGAACGCTCCGAGTCCACTTGCTGCCCCTGGAGCAGGGTTGATTGAAGGGGCGTGCTTGCCTTCGTGGCGCGCTGATCCTGCGACCTTGTGGTTCCTCCCCCACGACTCGGCGTGGAGCTTGGTGGGCGTGCCCACGACCCCTCCTGCGGTCATGGACAGTAGCTGGTTGGCTTCAGTCTTCGGTTCCTCTTCAAGCAGCGGGCCCCGGCCGGCTTGGGCCCCCCGCGAGGACTGGCTGGCGCCTGGGGCAACACCAGCCCCCAGCCCCCTGCCGAGCGGTGGTGCGCCGCTTGATGTCCCGCCTGCAGCCCCCGAGGCAGAGGACAAGGTGGGCCGCGCGTTAGAGTCTGAGCGCTGGCGAAACGTCGTTCGCCATGAGCTCTTCCAAGAGGCGATGGGGGCGATGAGCCGACTTGGTGAAGAACTCGCGGGTGTCGACTTGCGTCTTGAGGCTGAAGGTCTTCGGCTGGCGGAGGAGTGGCGTAAGCTGAGGGTGGCCGTCAACCTGGGCCTCTACCAGCGTGATCTCGATAATGCGAAGGCCGAGGCGTCCCTCAAGGTTTCCCATGAAGCTCGCTCCCGAGCCTTGGAGGAGGCTCGCGAGGCCCACTGCCATCACGAGGCTGCAGAGAAGCGCGCCTGGGAGCTCCAGGCCTGGAGTGCGTCCCTCGAGCAGCAGGTGGAGGCGCGCAGATCCGCCCTTGCGTCGCTGAGGGGGACGCCCGCCGAGGAAGAAAAGGTCCGGAAGCGCGAGGAGGCGTTGGCCCTGGAAGCTGTGGAGCGCAGCCTTGAGCTCGAGCAGTTGGAAACGAGGGAACACCAAGTTGCCCAGGCAGAGGATGTCGTTGGGGTTCGCGAGGCCAGGGTCCAGGAGAAGGTCGATCGCCGGGTGGCCGAGGTTCGCGTGGATCTTGAAGGTCGAAGCAACCTGCAGCTGAAGCTCGCAGGGACAGAGGCCACGGGCAGGACTGCCGCCCTCAGGCCCAGGCTAGATGAGGCGGAGATGCGTGGGGAGGCCACGGCTGCCGCCCTGGTCACGGTGCAGGCGGACTTGGAATCCGCCCGCGCCGAGCTGCTTTCGCTTCGGAAACGGGTTGATGATGCTGAGGCCATCGCGCGGCAGAACAGGGAGGAAGTGCTTCAACGGCGGACGCTGGAGTGCGAGCACGCCCCCATGCTTCAGGACATCCGAAACAGGGCTAATACCTCCCTGGGCTTCATCTGCGACGAGAATGCACCTGTAACACCCCGGATGTAACTTGCCATATTTGTAACTCCAACTCTTGCCATTTTCGGCAATGTGATATGATATTCCCTCCGTGGTTGGGTTTTCCTTCTTTTGCATTTTGTCCTTGTCATGCATTTCATATCATGTCATCATGTGCATCGCATTCGCATACGTGTTCGTTTCATGAATCCGAGCATTTTCCCCGTTGTCCGTTTTGCAATCCGGCGCTCATATGTTCCCCGGCGTCCCCTTTTACCTTTTTCCGTGAGCAGGTATTAAACTTTCTCGGAATGGCCCGAGGTTTGCCAAGCGGCCTTGGTATAGCACCGGTAGACCGCCTGTCAAGTTTCGGGTCATTCGGAGATCGTTTGATACTCCAACGGTTAACCGGGTAACCGTCAAAGCCTCTTTTGTATGCAGCCCAACACCCCTTTCAAAGTGTCCCAAAACCCATCTAAGTCATCTCCATGTTCTTGGTCATTCGATCACGATCGCGTGGCCGAAAACTGCACTCCATTTGGAGCTTCCTAGCTCCCTCTACCTATAAATATGTGCCTCCCCCGAAATTTTCGCGGATCTAACCCTAGTCTTCTTCCACCTCCCGCCGCCGAACGTGTCCGCCCCACGCCCGGACATGTCCAGCCGCCGCCCCGTCGAATCCGCCGCCGCCACGTGGCTCCCCGCGCCGTCCCCGCCGCCACGGCCCGGCGAGCCCGTAGCGGGCCCGCCCGGCCCGGATCTCCCCGCCGCCTCCCGCGGGCTCCCGCGCCCCGCGGAGCTCGGCTCCGCCGCCGCCGCCGCGAGCCCCGGCGCCCCCGTGGCCGGCGCCGCGTCCCCGCCGCCGTGCGCCGCCAGGCCGGCCGCCTCCCGCGCGCCTCCGCCAGCGCCGCCAGACCCCGCGCCTCCCCGCCTCCGGCCAGATCCGGGCATGAGCCGCCCGGATCCGTCGCGCCGGCTCTGATCCAGCCACCCCGGGGCCTCTCTCACCATCTCCGGCGAGATTCCGGCGAGATCCGCCGCCGCCTCCTTTTCCGCGCCGGACGAACCCTAGATCTGGAGGTTGAATTTTTGCCCTTCTTTTTCTGTCAGATTTTTGTTGCATGTTCATCGCATCATAACTCTGCACCCGTGACTCCGTTTTGGGCGTATAGCATATCAATTGTTCACCTCGATGAGTACATCATTTCATCTCATTGCATCATTTTCATTTGAGCTCATCTTGATGCGCGAAATGCTGTTGGAAGAGGGCTATGTGATGTTAGTTTCAGATCTGTTTCAGTACATGCACTTTTGTCATTTTTGCCATGATTGATGTGTGCAGCCTATGAAGTTGAGTCCTACATGTGTTTTGTAATATGCTATGCTATCTTTCCAGGGGTGTATGCCATGTATTTTTGTGATCTCTGTGGTGACTAGCACAAGCATGCAAACTAGGGATCATATTGTTGCTGATTTCAGGGACTTAGTAATTTCACTAAGTCTTTCCCTGCTGTTATTTTTTATGCCATGTGTTCATGTTGTTTCAGAGAGATATATGCCTCTTTTGAGCATGATCAGTAAGGATGTTTTGAACATATGGATTTGTTTTATCCATACATGCCTTTTTTTGTAATTATGGAGTGACATAGGTTGAGTCAATCAAGCTCTACTTTTGCTATAAAATGTTACTGGCAGATTGTTTACATGTTATTCGATTTTGCCAAGCTTGTTGTAGTTGATCCTTGAATGCTATGATGTTGTTCTTGCCATGATTAGCTTCTATGCCATGTCTTCTTGGTGGGTGTTTGCTTAGTTTATCATGCAGTGCTCTGTAGTGAGTGCATCGAGCTCGTAAACATGCCTACTTGTTATCTGTTTTTGACATGTCCAGTTTTTCTGGTAAGTCTGAAAACTGTAACGAAACTTGCTTAATTGACATGGGTGCTATTATATTTTCTGGTCCTTTTTGGCTCATGGTCAGTAAGGGACTTTTGTTCTATGTTTCGAGTAGATTCATACCATGCCATATTTTGCTATGTCCTGCTCCTGTAGAAGGTTGTTTCCTTGCTCTGAACATGTCATCCTGATGTTCATTTCTGGTATGTTGTTATTTTCACCAAGTCTGTGAACCTGTTATCTTTTGCACTTTTGCCATGCTTGTTTGAACCTGTTGTAGTGTGATTTAGCCGTAGCTCAGTGTTCATCTTTTGTCAAGCATCTTGAGTAGTTCACTGTCATATGCTTTATTGGTACATTTGGGTGCAGTAGCTTAATTTCTTGTTGCTTGCAAAGTAGCATCATGCTGTTAATGGCAGAATCTTGTCATTCTTGTTTTGCTTGTCATTTGCAAACAGTGCATCCGATTCCGGTGATCTTTATATCGATTTCAACTGAAATCACCTCACCTTTCCAGTGGCATACTTGGTTTGCCAAGATTATGCCTTGTTAATTTTTTCCTTCCGAAGCACGCATATGAAATGCATACCACATCTCGCATATCATGCCATGTTTTGCATCATGTTGCTTGCGCTTTGCATCGTGATTGATGTTTGTCCCCTTTGCTTGTGTTCTTGCCTTGGGTAGAGCCGGGAGACGAGTATGTGAACGAGGAACCTGTTGAGAACACTTACGAGGATCAAGTTTTCGACAACCCTAAGAACTTTGCAGGCAAGATGACCATACCCTCGAAATCACTTCTATCTTTGCTCGCTAGTTGCTCGCTCTTTTGCTATGCCTTTGCTGCGATACCTACCACTTGCTTATCATGCCTCCCATATTGTTAAACCAAGCCTCTAACCCACCTTGTCCTAGCAAACCGTTGTTTGGCTATGTTACCGCTTTGCTCAGCCCCTCTTATAGCGTTGTTAGTTGCAGGTGACGATGAAGTTTGTTCCTTGTTGGAACATGGAGATGTTGTCCGCATATCACAATATCTCTTATATTATTAGTGCATCTATATACTTGGTAAAGGGTGGAAGGCTCGGCCTTATGCCTGGTGTTTTGTTCCACTCTTGCTGCCCTAGTTTCCGTCATATCGGTATTATGTTCCCGGATTTTGCGTCCCTAACGCGGTTGGGTGATTTATGGGACCCCCTTGACAGTTCGCTTTGAATAAGATTCCTCCAGCAAGGCCCAACCTTGGTTTTACCATTTGCCTCACCACCACCTATTTTCCCTTGGGAGTAATTAACCCAAGGGTCATCTTTATTTAGCCCCCCGGGCCAATGCTTGTCTAAGTGTTGGTCCAAACTAGAGCCACTTGCGGTGCCACCCCTAGGCAACTTGGGGTATCGTCGGTTGTCGTACGTAGTGTTCATCCGGTGTTGCCCTGAGAACGAGATATGTGCAGCTCCTATCAGGGTGTCGGCGCATCGGGCGGCTTTGCTGGTCTTGTTTTATTACTGTCGAAATGTCTTGTAGCCGGGATTCCGAGACTGATCGGGTCTTCTCGGGGAGAAGGAATATCCTTCGTTGATCGCGAGAGCTTATCATGGGCTAAGTTGGGACACCCCTGCAGGGTTTGAACTTTTGAAAGCCGTGCCCGCGGTTATGTGGCAGATGGGATTTGTTAATGTTCGGTTGTAGAAAACCCGAAGTTGATCTTAATTAAAATACATCAACCGCGTGGGTAACCGTGATGGTCTCTTCTCGGCGGAGTCCGGGAAGTGAACACGGTGTTGGAGTTATGCTTGGCGTAAGTAGTTTCAGGATCACTTCTTGATCATAGTTGTTCGACCGTGCTTTTGCCTTCTCTTCTCGCTCTCATTTGCGTATGTTAGACACCAGACATGCTAGTCGCTTGCTGCAGCTCCACCTCACTACCCTGTCCTACCTTTAAGCTTAAATAGTCTTGATCTCGCGGGTGTGAGATTGCTGAGTCCCCATGACTCACAGATACTTCCAAAACTAGTTTGCAGGTGCCGATGAAACCGTGCAGGTGACGCACCCGAGCTCAAGGAGGAGCTCGATGAAGATCTTGTTCATTGTGTTGTTTCATTTCAGTCGATCAGTAGTGGAGCCCAGTTGGGACGATCGGGGATCTGTGTAGCATTTGGGGTAGTCTTCTTTTATTTTGGTTCCGTAGTCGGACCTTGATTGTATCTATATGATGTAATGCTTTACTCATGTATTGTGTGAAGTGGCGATTGTAAGCCAACTATGTATCTCTTTCCCTTATGTATTACATGGGTTGTGTGAAGATTACCTCACTTGCGACATTTCTTTCAATGCGGTTATGCCTCTAAGTCGTGCTTCGACACGTGGGAGATATAGCCGCATCGAGGGCGTTACAGCACCACACCCCCACTCGAATGACTACGCCAGTCACCTGATCTTCCTGGCCAACGTGGTGACGCACCTGGAAGCCCGGTCTGATAGGGCTCGGCAGCTCGTGGAGGAGAGAAGTCGGGGCCTAATCGGGCGCTCGTTCTCCCGCGTCTTCAGCCATCTCCGGAACACCTTCCCCGAATTTGACTTCGACGCCGCCATTGCCCCCATACCACAGGCCGTCCAGGGCGACCTGGCACGGTGGGTGGAGGACAACGTGGATGCACTGGTCAGAGCCTTTGCTTCCAACAACGACACGGTGGTGGTCGGCGCGGATGAAGGCGGCGTGGTTGACGACGGCGACGAAGGCGTCGCCGAAGGCGTCGCCGAAGGCGACGACGGTGCCGGCGAAGACGACAACGATGCGAGTGACGCGTCCGAGGGCGATGTAACGAGTGACATATCTGGCTGATCCCAGGTTCTCCTGTCGTTTTATCCTCTACTCAAAAACTTGGGCATGGCGCCTAAAGATTGTGAGAGCATTTTGAGAGAGGGAGCCCCTCGTGCAAGCAGACCGACGCCTTTATTCTTTTGTGTCAAGCTGAATGTGTACCTGTGTAAATTCATGAGTCTGGCAGCGGGTTTGCCGCATCAGCTTGCCTTGGTCGTGGTGCGCCTCGAATGGCATCGTGAGGTCTTGAGCTCCTGAGGAATTCCTGAAGGGCTCGCAGACTCGCCCGAGTGAGCCTCGCGAGAATCAGGTCCAATAATGGTATCGGCACGCGTGCTACGCGTGCTGCGCCTAGCCCCGCTCGCGAAGGGCCCGCGAGGGGGAGGCGACGATCGTGCGCTTCATGACAAAGCAAGAGCCGGACGGCAATAAATCGCTCGAACAAGAAAAGGTACCCCCCGCGCGCATCAAAGAAAACTCAACTTCAACTTAAATCCAAAACCAGAAAGCGAGGCTATAGGAGAAGAGATCCAAAGCAAATGGCCGCGTCCGGTGCCTAGTCTAGTCTTCTGGTCTTCGAGTCTTCTCACCAGCGCGGAGCTAAGTGCTGCCACTAGGCGTGGGAGGGAGCCCCAGGGCCTGAGGCCGGCACCCCTGAGACTCCGGAGCCTGTACAGCCCCACTCATTATTACGTGAGAGTGTCACGGGCGGTGAGCTTCACAGGCACTGGGACTTCTTCGCAGGAGCCGGCCTTGCTTCATATCGCCAGACGAGGGCCCCGCCTTGTGCCACCCTCGACCACATTTGAGCCGACCGGCAACCTGGATGACACAAAGGGGTAAAGGGGACGCCAGCGGTGCCCTCGTCGACCACAGGTCCTCTGCTGGGGGAAGGCTCGCCGGCACCTCCCCGGCAGAGGGCCTACCTCCGGGCGTTGCCTGGCTTCGCGCGACGTGGGGAGGGGCCTTACTCCTGGCTCCCTCCGTGCGGCCCCCAGCATGCTTTCCCCAGTGGAAGGGATGCTGCTAGGCCGGGGTCGTCGACCGACGCTGTGACCTGATTCACTTGCAGCCCATGGTTAGCATAAGCCTGCTCCGGAGAGATTAGCGGTACCCTGTAATTGTTGTTGCTGGCGCGATCGTCGCGGTTCTCCGTCGGTTCCTAGAAGGCTTCAACTTCTAGCGTCCCTTCTTCCCAATCTTCTCCAAGGAACGAGCCAGGGTCGTCCTCCGGCGCGTACTCCTGGTCCATCATGCGGGGCACGCAGGCTTCCGGGGCCGTTACTCGAACACCTCACTGTAGTGCCCCACACTCCATGTTGCCCAGCCCAAAGCGGCGTCCTGAGGATGGTAGCGCGGCATCTCACTGGGACCATGGGAGGCGATGCTTGCGCCCATGCTTGTCGCGGGCGGCACGGGGGCGGTGGAGCCCCCGGCGCCGCCGGCCGTGCTGGTGTTAACGAAGCCCCCATGCACACCTGAGGGTGCGTGGTTGCGGCGAGGCCCGCCGTGAGATCCCGTAGTGGCCTGAGAAGGAAACAGATAACAGAAGGGTGGCGCTCCTGACGCCACCGCATCCAGCAGCTCGGCGATGCGTTCCAGTAGGGCATCCCGACCACTCTCCATCAGCCGGCACCGCAACAACTCCAGCGCCACCATGAGCGCGACCCGCATGTTCGCCTGCTCCCACCGTGTGTGCGGCGCCGTTGCTACGGCGTGGCTTGCAGCCCTTGCAGCGGCTCGCGCTTGTCATGGAGTGAGGGTGGACGACGCCCCACCACGCCGCCCGTGCCCTGCGGCGCTAGGCGGCGCTCGGGCCGCCTTGAGCGCGGGATTGAGGTCTTCATGGGAAGATGGCATCGTCCGGGCTGGCCAGGCTGCCCAGCTGTCGGAGTCGGCCCTCGGGTCGCCGGACATCATGGCCGCGGAGCGTCGATGGGTCGATCGGCGGGAAAGAGGCTCCGACGCACCCCTACCTGGCGCGCCAAGTTTCGGATCACGGGTTCCGGCAAAACCCTTAAGGTTCAAACACTGGGGTGCGCGCGGAGATTTCCTCCCTACCGATCTACGCCCTAGCTCTCTAAGATCTCGCGGACAAACTCGACGAACTCACAACACAAAGACACAAGATTTATACTGGTTCGGGCCACCGTTGTTGTCGGATTTCGGGTTCCGGCAGACCCTTGAGGTTCGAACTCTGGGGTGCGCGCGGAGGCTTCGCCCTCTACCTGTCTGTCTCGCAAAGATCTAAACTACAGAAAGAACAACACAAGAGACACAAGGTTTATACTAGTTCGGGCCACCATTGTGGTGTAATACCCTACTCTAGTTTGTGGTGGGTGGATTGCCTCTTGGGCTGATGAAGATGAACAGTACAAGGAAGAACAGCCTCGTGAGGGTCTGCTCTTAGCAAGGACGATGAACTGCTAGGAGGAGTTCAGTCGCCCTTCTCTCTCTCTCTCTCTCTCTCTCTCTCTCTCTCTCTCTCTCTCTCTCTCTCTCTCTCTCTTTGTTGCTTGATGATTCAATTCCTCTCCTCTTGGGGGTGGCTAGTCCTATTTATAGGCAAAGGCCCTGGGCCTCTTCCCAAATATTGAGCGGGAAGGGCGCCAACAATTGGCCATTTTGAAGGGGAACATCTGGTACACTTATCCTGACTAAAGTTGGTCCTCGCCTGCCAAAGGCTCTGTGGTGACGCTGTTCTGGGCTCCACGATGACCTCCTTCCCACCGTTGGACTGGTCTTGGTCTCGTTGCACCGAAATGGATGCCTTTGCTTGATCCTCTCGCCTGCGCTTGCCCCCTTTGCACCAAAGAGGAAAGGGAGACACTGCGCGGGCTGGCGCCCGCCTGGCACCCTTGGTCGTCATGGCTTGCGTCATGGGCACCTCGTGAGGTACCCCGCCTTGATCTCTCCGCCTCCTCGTGAGCCAGGCTGGTGAGGCCGCACCTGAGGAGGCTCCGTGCCGTCAGCCCCGCGAGGCTTGGCCCCTCGCGAGGGTCTTGAGTCTCGTGTTGATGAAGATGGGCCGTGCTGGGGCCCCCTTTAAGCCATGCCGCAGGCAGGCAAGTCTGGGGACCCTCGTTCCCAGAACGCCGACAGTAGCCCCCGGGCCCAAGGCGTGCCCGGGCTTGGCCGTGCTGAGAAGCGAAAGGGCAAGGGCGAAGCGCCGCGGGCCCTAAAAGCCTGCGGCTTCGGGCGCCGCGTGGCAGTTGATTGGACGTGGGCGGCACTGTTCCCCCACGCCCCCTTATTTTGCGCCTGGCTAGGCGGATTTGTAGTTGTACACAGCCGCTCCCTTCCTGTCGCTCGAGCGTCCTCTGCTCTTTCTCCCTTCGAACGCCAGCTTCCGCTCCCAATCCAATCTCGAATCTTCCCTCTCCTCCCCATCGCCATGGCTCCGACAAAGAAGGAGAGAGGGAAGAAGCCCATGCCTCCGTCTTGCTCGCCGCCATCGGTGGCCCCCGCTGTCGGCCGGTCGATCATACTCAATCGAGAGTGCCTGGGCAAGCTCAGCTTGGCTCTGGCCACCATCTTCAACGAGTGTGGGAGGAAGACAGCCTGGCCTACGTCACTTCCCTACTGACAGGATGATCACTGAGGTCCATTATTTTGCTGACGCCTTGTGGGCGGGTCTGGTTCCCCCCTTTTCTGATTTCTTCAAGGCCATCCTCTCCCATTACCAGATTCATATGATGCATCTGGGAACTGAATCCATCACCCTTCTTTCGGTCTTCGCCTTTGTTTGCGAGGCAATGATGGGCATTTCTCCTTCCGTCGCCTTGCTGCGCCACTTCTTCTCTCTGCGCCTCGCCGACCCTACCCAATGCTCGGCGTGTGTGAACTTCGTCGTCGCGCCTGAGACTGCGGCCTCGGGGATCGACTTCACGCTTCCTTCGCCTTCGGCCGGGTTCCGCGAGCGGTGGCTATATGTTGATGTCAGGGTGCCCAACCCCCTACTGTCGAAGCCAACCTCTCCTGCTATCCCTAATTCGGGCTGGGGCCACGAGACGCTCGAGAGCCCCCGACTTGCTTTTGTCTGGCACCGCTTCGGGTTCTTGAAGTCGATCGGTGTGACAGCGCCCAAGATGGTGAAGGAGTTCCTGTTGCGCCGCATTGCCCCTCTCCAGCGCCACTCCCGCCGTATGTGGGCCTTCAGTGGGCATGATGATTGCATGAGGCTCCAGGAAGAAGACCTGACGCTTGAGGCGCTAAGGACAGTGCTCCTGATCCTGACTGGTGACCCCAACCTGGGCAGCATCCAACGGGGAGGGGCCCTGCTGTACCTCTGCCAGAATAGGGATGACTTTGTGAAGCAGATGCCTATCTTTGATGAATGGGGACTACGCCCTGCTGGCCTCCAGGGACCTCGCGAGAACCCAGTGGTGGTGACTGCTCTCCCAGTCGGCCAAGGCGACTCTTCCTCAAGTGGCGGAGCAGGGAGGCATGAGGCGCCACAGGCCGAGGGGGCTTCTGATGAGGCGACAACGTCGGGTGATGCTCTCGAGGGAGCAACTCTCGGGACCCGCGCTGCTAAGGCTGAGGGTGGCGAACAGCCGCTCCCAGCACCTGGGGCAGAGGCCCCGGCCGCGTCTTCTGGCGAGGCGATTGGCAGCACGCGTCAGGCAGGCGCCCCTGACGCGAACCGCTTCGATGCTCCGTCTTCATCGCAGGCTGATCCTTGTGCTCTTCTCTTGGGCCGCTTCCGCGTGGACTTTGAGGCCCTCCGGAGGAAAAGGGAGGCCCTGGGCGATGACTTCACTTGTCGCTTGCTGAAGCGCAGGAAGTACTTCGCCACTGACGAGTAAGTCTTCTCCTTTCCTGGCTTCTGCTTCTCTTGTTGCTGTTACTGACCCTTGCTCCGCAGGCCTCTTCCGGCCAAGCTCGCGGAAGTTGCTGAGGTGCCGCCTCCTTTGGCTTCGCCTCCTCCACCGTCCCCAAGTGCTCCAAGCAGCACTGCTCTTGTGGTAAGGGCGACTGACGAGGTGGACCGTCCCGAGGCGCACCGCGGCCCTTTACTCCCCGCGATTTTCCTTCGTGGGCCCTCTCGGGGTATAGCCAGCCTGCCATGGGCTTCTCGTCTGGTCGTGGACTGCGACTGGTGGAGGCGCCCCCTGCGCCCCTCATCTCGAGACGGGTTGGCTCCAGGCTGGGCTTCTGGCGCGGCGCGCCCGACCGTCGCGAGGGTGCCAGCCCCAGCCCCCTGCCCGGAGGGGGAGCGATGATTCGTGGCCCCCGACGCTTGCTTGGGGCAGATGATGGTGTGGAAGACGTGCTCAAGCGCGCTCGGGAGCGCCGTGCTCGTCGCCAAGGGTTCCTCCAAAGGGCGACCGGCGCGGTGGACCTGCTTGGGGAGGAACTTGCTGATGAAGACGCGCGCCTGGAGGACGAGGGCCTGCGCCTGGCCGCAGGGAGGCGCGTGCTGGAGGCCGCCATCGCCCTCGCGCGCCAGCAGCACGATCTCAATGATGCAGAGGCGAAGGCGTTGCTAGAGGCCTCTCGGGTGGCCCGATCCCAGGCTATTGAGGAGGCCCGAGGAGCTGACCGACGGCGAGAGGCCGCGGAGGAGCGGGCTCGTGAGCTCCTGGCCTGGTGCCACTCACTGGAAGAGCAAATGGAGCTGCGCGAGGCGGTCCTCGCGTCGATGAAGGTGGCTTCTGGCGACCCAACTGAGCTCCAGAAATGCGAAGAGGCGTTGACGTTGGAAGCCGCCGAACGCACCAGCGAGTACGAGCGGCTGGAGACGAGAGAGCGCTTGGTGACGCAGGCGGAGGACGATGTCGCAGCACGGGAAGCCCGTGTCCTGGAGGAGGTTGGTCGTCGGGTGGCGATGGCACGCCAAGACCTCGAGCGCGAGTTTGAGGGGAGGCTGGAGTTGATCCGGGTCGAGGCTGAGGGGAGGACCGCATCCTTGAGGGCCAAGCGGGAGGAGGTGATGCAGCGGGCCGACGCTTCCAGGGCCTCCCTTGAGGCAGCGCAAGGGGAGTTAGCCGCCTCCCAGGCCGAGGTGCTCCGTTTACGCCAACGGGTGGAGGGTGCTGAGGCCGTTGCACGCCAGAACGCTGATGAGATACGCCAGTGGCAGGTCTTGGAGCACGTGCACGGCCCCATGCTCGCCACGCTCCGGGAGAGGGCTAACACAGCCTTGGGCAACATCTGCGAGGCGGCTGTTGGAGAGCCGCACACAATCAACTATGCCGGCAACCTTCAGTTCTTCACCGCCGTGGTGACGCAGCTGGAGGCGCGGTCAGTCAGGGCCGACAGATTGGTGGAGGAGAGGAGTCGCGCCCTGCTCGGACGCGCCTTCTCCCGTGTCTTCAGCCATCTCCGGAACATGGATCCCCACTTCGACTTTGACGCCGCTATCGCCCCAGTCCCCCAGGCCGTCCAAGACGACCTGGCGCACTGGGTGGAAGACAACGTGGACGCTCTTGTTAGGGCCTTCACTTCGGACGATGACGACGTGATCGTGGCGACTGATGAGGGCGGCGTGGTGAATGGCCCTAGCGCCGCTGGTGGCGACGCAGACATCGACGGCGAGTTCAGCGACGCCAGCGACGGCTCGGGAGGTGCTCCTCAGGACGCATTGGGGGATTTGTCTGACTGAGTATGCATCGCTCATGTCTTTTTTGCCCTGCATGAATAGAACTCAGGTTTTTGACCTGATGGCTGTGAGAGCATTTTGGAAGGGGGAGCCCCCTTATGTAAAGCCTTGGTTCATTGTATTAGCAGTTGTTACGTAGCGCGAGCGCCTGCGCCCGGTGGTGGGCTAGTTTACCTTTGTTTCACGCAGGCCCTAAGGCAGCCCGTGGGAGGACGCGATGTCTTGGGTGCCTTCTAATTGAATCCGTAGGGTGTGAGAGTGTCGCTGGCGGGGAGCTTCACAGGCGTTGGCCTTCTTCTCAGGCTCAGGGCCTTTTCCCAAATGCGATAGCTTCACAGGCAGTCGCCTTCCTCATAGGCTCCGGTCCTTTTCCTAAACGCGATAGCTTCACAGGCATTTGCCTTCTTCACTGGCTCCGGGCCTTTTCCTAAACGCGATAGCTTCACAGGCATTTGCCTTCTTCACAGGCTCCGGGCCTTTTCCTAAGTGCGATAGCTTCACAGGCTCCGGGCCTTTTCCTAAACGCGATAGCTTCACAGGCATTTGCCTTCTTCACTGGCTCCGAGCCTTTTCCTAAACGCGATAGCTTCACAGGCATTTGCCTTCTTGGCAGCTTTTAGCTATCTTAGCACAAGTCAAGCAATCTTCACACAATTAAAGCAAGCATGCAAAAGAGTATATGAGCAGCGGAAAGTAAAGCATGCAACTTGCAAGAATGTAAAGGGAAGGGTTTGGAGGATTCAAACGCAATTGGAGACACGGATGTTTTTGGTGTGGTTCCGATAGGTGGTGCTATCGTACATCCACGTTGATGGAGACTTCAACCCACGGAGGGTAACGGTTACGAGAGTCCACGGAGGGCTCCACCCACGAAGGGTCCACGAAGAAGCAACCTTGTCTATTCCATCACGGCCATCACCCACGAAGGACTTGCCTCACTAGCGGTAGATCTTCACGAAGTAGGCGATCTCCTTGCCCTTACAAACTCCTTGGTTCAACTCCACAATCTTGTCGGAGGCTCCCAAGTGACACCTAGCCAATCTAGGAGACACCACTCTCCAAGAAGTAACAAATGGTGTGTTGATGATGAACTCCTTGCTCTTGTGCTTCAAATGATAGTCTCCCCAACACTCAACTCTCTCTCACAGGATTTGGATTTGGTGGAAAGAAGATTTGAGTGGAAAGCAACTTGGGGAAGGCTAGAGATCAAGATTCATATGGTAGGAATGGAATATCTTGAGCTCAACACAAGTGTAGGTGGTTCTCTCTCAGAACATGTGTATTGGAAGTGTATATGTGTTCTGATGGCTCTCTCCACGAATGAAGAGTGGGTGGAGGGGTATATATAGCCTCCACACAAAATCTAACCGTTACACAATCTGCCAAACTCGGTGGGACCAAATCGTTAAACTCGGTCGGACCGATTCAGCAAACCTAGTGATCGCTAGGATTTTCGGTGGGACTGAGATGCAACTCGGTAGGACCGATATGGTTAGGGTTTGGGCATAACGTAATCTCGGTGTGACCGATTACACAAACTCGGTGGGACCGATTTTGGTAATAAGCTAACCAAGGGTTGGTCAGGTAAACTCGGTGGGACCGATCCGCTCTTTTCAGTGAGACCGAAATGTTACAAAAAGGAAACAGTGAGTTTACATTGCAATCTCGGTGGGACCGATCGCTCACTTCGGTTAGACCGAAAAGTTACAAAGGGAAACAGAGAAATTGCAATCCCATCTCGGTGAGACCGAGATCCCTATCGGTGAAACCGAATTGCTAGGGTTTGTGGCAATGGCTATGACATGTGAAACTCGGTGGCGCCGGATGGAAAGAATCGGTGGGGCCGAGTTTGACTTTTGGTTTAGGTCAAATGTGGATGTGGGAAGATAGTTGAGGGTTTTGGAGCATATCACTAAGCACATGAAGCAAGAGGCTCATTAAGCAACACCTCATCCCTCCTTAATAGTATTGGCTTTTCCTATAGACTCAATGTGATCTTGGATCACTAAAATATAAAATGTAGAGTCTTGATCTTGAAGTTTGAGCCAATCCTTTGTCCTTATAATTTTGAGGGATCCACTTTCCTCATCCATGCCATGCCATCCATTGAGCTTTTCCTGAAATATTCATCTTGGAATAATGTTAGCTCAATGAGCTATATGTTGTTAGGAATTACCAAAACCACCCAGGGATAGTTGCACTTTCAGGGCAGCGGGTCGGTCCTGATTCCATGCGCCTCCGCCGGCTGAATTGGCTGAGTGGGGCGGCTGGGTCTCAACCCAGCCCCTTTATAAAGAGGGGAAGAGAGGGCGCCACCCCACATTCTTCAGTATCCATCCTCCTTCATCTTTGCTTCTTTCTTCCACCCGCCATGGAGAAGGGGAACCCCGGTCCCTCGACGGTGGCGGCGAGGATCGCCGCTCGACAGCGCGTCCCTCCTCCTGAGCCCACGGTGGTGGAGCCGGCCGCGAGGGGAAGGGGGAGGGGGCGACACCATGGGCGAGGCCGTGGTAGAGGTTGTGGTGCCCGGGGAGGAGGAGGACGGGGCGGCGCGCCAGCCTCGCCCCCGCCAACGATGCCTTTCCCGACGGAGGGCCACGTTGGAGACCAGCCTCGCGAGTTCTTCATCAGGTTGTGCGAGCCTCCGCATCGCCTTCTTCTTCTTCCCGCCCCGTTTGCTCGGGAGATGGAGCGTGACCTGCCCCAGACCCTCAGATTGCACATAAGGGGCTGTGGGAATGGGGGCACGCAGGTCGGCGTTGACTTCCCGGCTCCTCGGGTCATGTACCTCCGCCGTGGATGGAAGACGTTCGCTCGCCACAGCCTGACGGCGGGGCTCGTCCTCTACTTCAAATTAATGGAGGACGGCCTGCTCTCCGTCAAGGTCTTCGGAGATCTTGGAACTCGCCTAAAGTGCTGCGTGGAGAGCTCCTCCGATGGAGATTCCGACGATGGAAGCTCTTCCTCGAGCGAAAGTGATGAGGAGGACAGCGGGGCAGATGACGGGGACGAGTCCGACTAGGCGTCGGACGCCCCGCGCCTGGGCGGGAGCGGCAGCAGCAGCATCTGCACCTGGCCGCTCCTCCGGCGGGGTTTTGCCGGGGAAGGGGCCAGCTCCTCGAACTTCTCGGGGCCGTCTCCTCAGGCGGCTGGCGTCGGGGTGCTGCGGAAGCGGAAGAGGGCAGGCGGCAAGGCCGTCAACTCGGAGTACGCGGACACCGATGCCTTCGTCACGTGTTTGGCGACCTGCCGCCTCGTCTTTCAGCTCCTTTCCCGGCACCGTCATCACCGGCCCACCCGTGGGCAGCCACCGAGGTGTTCTCTTGGTGCTTTCTGCTGCTCGTAGTTCGCCTAGGCGCCCCTTTTGCCCTTTCGCCTCCTTGACCTGCCTCCTGAGGAGAGGGACAAGAAAGGGATTACTAGCATCTCATCTCTTTTTTAGTCTGTAAGCCTTCGGGCCTTGTTAGATTTAAAGCTTGTAATCCCCCTGTTCATGCTTTTCTTTCTGTACGAACTGTACCTGTATGGGACGTTTTTTAATGAAAAAGGGTGCTTGCGGGGTTCTTCGTGCGTGAGCGAGGCCCATGCCAAGGATGAATCCTTGTTATTTTTACAATAAACGTTATCGCCCGGCAACAGGCCTTGCCATTTCTCTTCTTCAGCCGACCGTTCTCGCGCTTTCGGCGGAGGCAGGGGCAAAGTAGAGTTAGGCTCCTCGTTCATCTCCTAGCCACCGCAACTACTACAAAATTCCGACCCAAGAAGTAACTCTCGGGTACAGGAAAAAGGGAGCACGGTGGTTTTAAGACATAAACGAGGCTTCACATGTCCCAGTTCCATACGGAAACGCGTAGCAGGGGGATGAAAGACTTATCTGAATCCGCAGCCCCCGGCAACCTTGGCTCGCCGTGGTTGGACCCTTACATCTTCAGCCCCGGGCAGCCTTGTCTTGCCGGGGCCGGAGCGCTAGTTCGTTCTCCTTCTCCCAAGTGGCTCAACAGAAGTGCCTTGCGAACCAAAGAAAACAGAAATGACACACACTCGATCTCTAGGCTAGGGGTTAGTCGCCGCTAAGCACTATCAACCCTAACCGAGGAAGAGACTCAACCTAGCATGCATGCTATAACTTAGGGCGCCAGCGCATCGTTTATTTATGCTCAGGGTCTGCATCTGGCCTTGTACAGAGGGTTACATGCCTTGCCGGCAAAGCTTGTACAAAAGGTGGCTTGTCGGGGGGGCGGCAAGCCGCGCCTTATGGGTAGAACTTGCGAAGATGCTCGATGTTCCAGGAATTGCTCACTGGGACAGCATCTTCGGTCTCCAAGCGGACTGCGTCGGGCCTGGTGATTCGTATTACCCGATAAGGGCCTTCCCACTTTGGCGTCAACTTGTTGGTATTCTTGGCCGATTGAACGCGCCGAAGAACAAGGTCACCTTCCTCAAAGCTTCGGGCATGAACGTTGCGGATATGGTAGTAGCGCAAGGCTTGCTGGTAGCATGCTGCTCTCACAGCCGCCCGAAGACAATCTTCCTCAAGGAGTGTTGCGTCATCTTGCCGCAACTGCTCTTGCTCAAGCTCATCATAAGCGAGCACTCAAGGTGACCCATATATGAGTTCTGTGGGGAGAACTGCCTCCGCCCCATATACTAGGGCAAAGGGTGTCTGACCGATGGCTTGATTTGGCGTCGTCCTGATCGACCAAAGAACCGCCGGCAACTCATCAATCCAGCGCCTTCCGCTCTTGTGCAGCCTGTCAAATGTCTTCGTTCTCAGCCTCACAACACTTCAGCGTTCGCCCTCTCCGCTTGGCCGTTGCTCCAGGGGTGTGCCACGGAAGCAAAATAGACCTTGCTGCCGAGGTTTTGAACATACTGCATGAAGGTGTGGCTCGTGAACTACGTGCCGTTGTCGGTGATAATTCTGATAGGCACACCAAAGTGGCAGACCAGTCCCTTGAAGAACTTGACGACTGATTGTGCTGTCACCTTTCTCACTGCTTCCACTTCCGGCCACTTTGTGAACTTGTCGATTGCAACGTACAAGTACTCAAAGCCCCCGATCACGGGGGAAGGGGCCCAGTATATTGAGCCCCCAGACCGAGAATGGCCAGGAGAGAGGGATTGTTTGAAGGGCTTGAGTGATACGTCTCCAACGTATCTATAATTTTTATTGTTCCATGCTATATTATATTCTGTTTCGGACATTATTGGGCTTTATTATACACTTCTATATTATTTTTGGGACTAACCTATTAACCGGAGGCCCAGCCCAAAATTGTTGTTTTTTGCCTATTTCAGATTTTCGCAGAAAAAGAATATCAAACGGAGTCCAAACGGAATGAAACCTTAGGGAATGTGATTTTCAGAACGAACGTGATCCAGAGGACTTGGACCCTACGTAAAGAGATCAACCAGGAAGCCACGAGGTAGGGGGCGCGCCTACCCCCCCCCCCCCCAGGTGCGTCCTCCACCCTCGTGGGCCCCATGTTGCTCCACCGACATACTTGTCGGCGTTCTGGGAACGGGGGTCCCCAGACTTGACTGCCTGCGGCCTGCGGCATGGCTCAAGTGGGGGCCCAGCGTGGCCCATCTTCATCAGCTCGAGCTCAAGACCCTCGCGAGGGACCAAGCCTCACGGGGCGGACGACAGGAAGCTTCCCCAGGAGCGGCCTCATCAGGCAGGCTCGCGAGGAGGCGGAGAGATCAAGGCAGGGGCACCTCGCGAGGAGCCCGTGACGCAAGCCATGACGATCGAGACTAGGAGGGCGCCGGCCTGCACAGTGTCCTTGTTTCCCTTTCGGTGCAAAGGGGGCAAGCACAGGCCAAGGCATTAGGCAAAGGTTAGCATTCCGGTGCAACGAGACCAAGACCAGCCGAGCGGCAGGACGGAGGTCACCGTGGAGCCCAAGACGGCGTCATCACCAGTGCATTTGGCAGCCGAAGACCACCTTTGGTCAGGATAACTTGTACTAGATGTTCCCCTTCAAAATGGCCAATTGTTGGCGCCCTTCCCGCTCATTATTTGGGGAGAGGCCCAGGGCCTCTATAAATAGAGCTAGCCACCACAGAGTAGGGGGGGCGGCTCCATAAAATCGGATAGAGAGACCAAGTAGAACACACCGCACCAGCTCAAGAACACCCCTTGCGAGGTTGTTCTTCCCCTGTACTGATCATCATCAGCCCCTGAGGCAATCCACCACACCACACACTGGAGTAGGGTATTACACCACAACGGTGGCCCGAACCAGTATAAATCTCGTGTCCCTTGTGTTGCTCATCGTTTCCAGCTTAGATCACGCGAGGAGATCGGACGTAGATCGGTAGGGGAGAGATCTCCGCGCGCACCCAGTGTTCAAACCTCAAGGGTCTACCGAAACCCGAAATCCGACATTTGGCGCACCAGGTAGGGGTGCGCTGGAGTTCTCCCTTCCGACGACCCGCTCTCCACCAACATCGTGTTCCGTCCCCATGGCGGACAATGCGCCGCCCGTTCCGGGAATAGATGCCGACGCTGGGGCCAGGGGGCTCCAGGCCTTGGCCCCCACCTTGCGACAGGTGCAGTGGCCGCGCAAGTTCAAGCCCGATATGTCGCCGCGCTACAACGGCACGACGGACCCGCTGATTTTACTGCTGGCGTACGAGTAGGCCGTCCTTAGAGCTGGGGGCGACGACCGGGTGATGGCCAACTGGCTACCCATGGCCCTCACCGGCGTCCTGCGCATGTGGCTCCTCCACTTGCCGACGGCTTCTGTGACCTCCTGGGAGGAGCTGCGCGACCTCTTCCTCGCCCGTTATGCCGCGCCAGCGCCGCCCATCGTCGCAGCTCTCCTGGGTGGCTCCCAGGCACCACCCTCGAGCCACCACGTCAAGCCGTTCACCCGCCGGATCAGCACCGCCTCCAAGCGCCGAGAAGCCCCCCCCCAGGCTGGGTGGCGCCCGAGGCCGATCTAACCTTCGACTCGGATGATCACCCCTTCAACCCCATCGGTTCGGGCGCGCTCCCGATGATGTGCACCCCCACCATCTGCCAAGTGGCTGTCACCAGGACCCTCATAAATGGCGGTGTCGGCCTCAACGTGCTCTCGGCGGAGGCCTTCAACCTCCTCCACGTGCCACTGGAGCGGCTCCAACCCAGCAGGCCTTTCTCGGGCGTCGGAGTCGGTTCCACCGCCTCCTTGGGATAGATTCGCCTCCCAGTGACCTTCGGCACCTACGACAACTTCCGCACGGAGCTGATCGACTTCGACATCTCCCCCATCAGCCTCCCCTACAACTCCATCCTCGGCTATCCGGCCTTGGCTCGGTTCATGGCAGCAACTCACCCGACATACAACCTCATGAAGATGCCCGGGAGCAGCGGCGTCCTTACCGTGTCAGGAGACACAAGGGATGCGCTGCAGGTGCTCTAGCTTGTTTTTAGGGCGGCCGCAGTGGCGCAGCCCGCTAGCACCGATGCCCGAGGCTGCGCCGGCTAAAAAGAAGCAGATATTCACCCAAGACAAGGTGGAAACCAAGCAGGTACCAGTCGACAAGGACGGGTCCACTGACGCCACCTTCACCATAGGGGCCAACCTCGAGCCCGAGCAGGAGAAGGCCCTGGTGAGGTTCCTGCATGCAAGCAAGAAGGTGTTCGCGTGGGAGCCTGATCAGTTAGCAGGGGTCCCGAGGGATGTGATTGAGCACCACCTCAACGTGTGCCCCAACGTGCGCCCCGTGAAGCAGAAGGCGAGGCGATAGTCTACTAAGAAACAAGCTTTCATCGTTCAAGAGACCCGGAAGCTAGAGGCGGCAGGAGTTATCCGTGAGGTCCGCTACCCTGATTGGCTAGCTAATCTGGTCGTTGTGCCAAAAAAGGGAGGAAAGGAGCGCATGTGTGTTGATTTCACCAACCTCAACAAGGCCTGCTCGCAGGATCCACTTTCGCTCCCCCGCATTGACCAGATAGTCGACTCCATCACAGAGTGTGACCTATTGTGCTTCCTAGATGCCTTCTCGGGCTATCACCAGATCAAGATGGCGGTGGAAGATGTGGAGAAGACGGCTTTCCTGACCCTATGTGGAGTGTACTGCTATACGTGCATGCCATTTGGGTTGCGCAACGCAGGGGCAACTTTTCAGCGGCTGATGCACATTGCCTTGGGCTGGCAGCTTGGGAGGAACGCTAAAGCCTACGTCGACGACATTGTGGTGAAGTCTCGGGAGGCAAAAACCCTGATACAGGACCTGGAAGAAACCTTTGCGAGCCTCAACGAAGTGGACCTACGGCTCAACCCGGAGAAGTGTTTGTTTGGAGTCCCCTCAGGCAAGCTCCTGGGTTTCCTCGTGTCCCACAAGGGCATCGAGGCCAATCCAGAGAAGGTCAAGGCAGTCGAGGACATGAGCCCGCCAAGGACCCTCAGAGAAATGCAGAAGCTCACCGGGCGTGTAACTGTGCTGGGCGCTTCATCTCCAAGTTGGGGGACCGAGCGCTGCCCTTCTTCAAGCTGATGAAGAAGAAGGGCCCCTTCGAATGGACTGAAGAGGCCGACAAGGCATTCCAAGATCTCAAGAGGTACCTCACCAGCCCACCAGTGATGGTAGCTCTGCGTCCTCGGGAGCCCCTGATGCTCTACCTTGCGGCCACCCCATACTCCGCTAGCGCAGCCCTGGTGGCGGTCAGGGAGGAGCACTGTGCCAAGGCTGCACCGGCTGTCCGGACTGAAGCAAGGCGAAGCCAGGAACGTCTCGCGAAGACCACGGCCGTAGCCGGAAAGGAACAACCGCAGCAGGAGAGCGCACTTGGGGCAGGAGAGGCCTCTTCAGGCGACCAAGCACTGGGGGCTCCATCGCCTCAGGAGACGCCTCGACCTCTAGAGGACGCAAGCTGCGCCAGCACCCTCAACCTTGTCGAGCATCCCGTGTACTTCGTCAGCACGGTGCTACGGGATGCAAGGGCATGGTATCCCATGCCTCAAAAACTCCTCCTCGCGCTATTAGTGGCCTCACGCAAGCTGCGGCACTACTTCCAAGGCCATCCCATCAAAGTCGTCTCAGCATACCCCCTGGAAAGAGTACTCAGGAGCCCGAACCCAGCTAGGAGAGTCGCTGAATGGAACATCGAACTACAAGCATTTCAGCTAGAATTCAGTACGACCAGAGTCATCAAGGGAGCCGCACTGACAGATTTCGTGGTAGAGTGGACAGAAGCACCAGGTCTCGAGGCAGGCGAGGACCGATCACTTTCCCCGGGAAGCGAAGCACCGGACGGCTGGGTCATGTACTTCGATGGGGCGTTCTCCTGACACGGCGCGGGAGCTGGCGCAGTACTCGTATCCCCTACCCAGGACAAACTCTACTACACCGTACAACTCAGCTTCCAGCATGGAGAAAAGGTCTCCAACAACATAGCCGAGTACGAATGTAACGCCCCAGATGTAACTTGCCATATTTGTAATCCAACTCTTGCCATTTCCGGCTATGTGTTATGATATTTCCTCCGTGGTTGGGTTCTCTTCGTTTTGCATTTTGTTCATGTCATGCATTTCATATCATGTCATCATGTGCATCGCATTCGCATACGTGTTCGTCTCATAAATCCGAGCATCTTTCCCGTTGTCCGTTTTGCAATCCGGCGCTCCTATGTCTCCCGGCGTCCCCGTTTACATTTCTTCTTGAGCGGGTTTTAAACATTCTCGGAATGGACCAAGGTTTAACATGTGGCCTCGGTATAGCACCGGAAGACCGCCTGTCAAGTTTCGGGTCAATCGGAGTTCGTTTGGTACTCCAACGGTTAACCGGGTAACCGTGAAGGCCTCGTGTGTGTTGCAGCCCAACACCCCTTCAAAACAGCCCAATAACCCATCTAAGACACTCCCATGTCCTCCGCCGTTCGATCACGATCGCGTGGCCGAAAACCGCTCTCCATTTGGAGCCTCCTAGCTCCCTCTAGCTATAAAAAGGCCTTCCCCTCCTCAAATCCGGGTCAAAAACAACCCCAAACCCTAATTTCATCGCATCCGCGCGGGCGGACATGTCCACCGACGTCGGACCAGTCGCCGCTGCCGCCTCGCCCAACCAGGGGCCGCCACGTGTCCAGGGCGGTCCCCCAGCTCGCCGCCGACCCGCGGGCCCGTGCGGGGCCCCCGCGGCCCGGCTCCGCCCCGCCGCCGCCTGGCTCCGCCGCCGCCCAGCGCCTCCGCCCGCTCCCGCGCCGGCCTCGCCCCGCCGCCGACTGCCGCCTCCTCCGCCGCCGTCGCCCCGCGAGCCGCACCGCCCCTCCGCCCGGCGAGCCGCGCCTCCGCCGCCACCTTCCCTCGCCGCCCCACGCCACCCGCGGCCCGATCCGGGCCGGCGCCGCCCGGATCCGGCCGGGACCGCCTCCGCCGCCGCCTCTCCGGCCGCATCGCCGGCGAGCCGCGCCGCCGCCTCGGTTTCCGCGCCGGAAACCCTAGATCCGGTTGACTTTTCCCCGAAGCCCGTTTTTCTCCAAGTCATGTTTTTTCATCATCATCATCGCATCTTCATCATGCCGTAACTTTGCATCCGTTGCTCTGTGTCGCGTGTAAAATATGTCAAATTGTTCTCCTCGAAGGGTACATCATTTCGTTCCATTGCATCATTTTCTTTTGAGGTCATCTTGATGCCCGAAATGCTGTTAGAAGAGGGCTAGTTGATGTTAGTTGCTGGATCTTATCCGAACATGCACTTTTGTCATTTTTGCCATGATTGATGTGTACCACCTGTGAAGTTGAGTCCTACATGAGTTTTGTAATATGCCATGTTACCTATCCAGATAATTTGGCCATGTATTTTTGTGATCTATGTGGTGACTAGCACAAGCATGCAAACTAGGTCACTTGATGTTTCTGATTTCAGAGACTTTGTAATTTCACTAAGTCCCTGACTGCTGTTATTTTTATGCCATGTGTTCATGTTGTTTCCGAGAGATCTATGCATATTTTGAGCATGATAAGTAAGGGTGTTTTGAACTTGAGTATTTGCTCTATCCATCCATGCCTTTTTTTGTAATTATGGAGTGCCATAGCTTGAGTCAATCGAGCTCTACTTTTGCTTCGAAATGTTGCTGGCAGATTGTTTACATGTTATTCGATTTTGCCAAGCTTGGTGTAGTTGATCCTTGCATGATATGATGTTATTCTTGCCATGTATAGTTACTATGCCATGTCTTCTTGATGTATGTATGCTTATTTTATCATTCAATGCTCTGTAGTGAGTGCATCGAGCTCACGTACATGCCTACTCGTTATCTGTTTTTGACATGTCCAGTTTTCTGCTAAGTCTGTAACCTGTAACGAAACTTGCTTAATTGACATGGGTGTAATCATATTTTATGTTCCTTTTTGACTTATGGTCAGTAAAAGACTTTTGTCAAGTGCTTTGAGTAGATTCATACCGTGCCTTACTTTGCTATTTTCTGAACCTGTAGCATGTTGTTTCATTGCTCTGAACATGTCATCCTGAGGTTAGTTTCTGCTATGTTGATATTTTCACCAAGTCTGTGAACCTGTTATCATTTGCACTTTTGCCATGCTTGTTTGAACCTGTTATGATGTGATTTAGCCGTATCTCAGTGTTCATCTTTTATCAAGAATCTTGAGTAGTTTACTGTCATATGCCTTGTTGCCATGTTTGAGTGCAGTAGCCTAATTAATTGTTGCTTGCTAAGTAGCATCATGCTGTTAATGGCAGATTCGTGTCATTCTTGTTTTGCTTGTCATTTGCAAACCGTGCATCCGATTCCGGTGATCTTTATATCGATTTCAACCAAAATCACCTCACCTATCCAGTGGCATGCTTGGTTTGCCAAGATTATGCCTTGTTCATCCTTGTCCTTCCGAAGCATGCATACGCATTGCATATCACCTCTCGCATATCATGCCATGTTTTGCATCATGTTGCTTGCGCATTGCATCGTGGTTGATATTGGTTCCTTTGCTTGTTCTTTTGTCTTGGATAGAGCCGGGAGACGAGTACGTGACCGAGGATTCCGTTGAGAACGCTTACGAGGACCAAGCTTTCGACAACTCTGAGACTCTTGCAGGCAAGATGACCATACCCTCGAAATCACTTCTATCTTTGCTTGCTAGATTGCTCGCTCTTTTGCTATGCCTATGCTGCGATACCTACCACTTGCTATATCATGCCTCCTATATTGCCATGTCAGCCCCTAACCATCCATGTCCTAGCAAACCGTTGTTTGGCTATGTTACTGCTTTGCTCAGCCCCTCTTATAGCGTTGCTAGTTGCAGGTGAAGATGAAGTTTGATCCTTGTCGGAACAGGATCTTGTTGTTCCTTGTTGGAACATGTTTACTTGTTGGGATATCACAATAACTCTTATTTAATTAATGCATCTATATACTTGGTAAAGGGTGGAAGGCTCGGCCTTATGCCTGGTGTTTTGTTCCACTCTTGCCACCCTAGTTTCCGTCATACCGGTGTTATGTTCCCGGAGTTTGCGTTCCTTACACGGTTGGGTGATTTATGGGACCCCCTTGACAGTTCGCTTTGAATAAGACTTTTCCAGCAAGGCCCAACATTGGTTTTATCATTTGCCACCTAAGCCTTTTTCCCTTGGGTTCTGCAGACTCAAGGGTCATCTTTATTTTAAACCCCCGGGCCAGTTCTCCTTCGATTGCTGGTCCAAACCGAGCGATGTCCGGCGCCCCTTGGGCAACCAGGGTCTATGCCAACCCGACGTCTGGCTCATCCGGTGTGCCCTGAGAACGAGATATGTGCAGCTCCTATCGGGATTTGTCGGCACATCTGGGAGGCTTTGCTGGACTTGTTTTGTTGCTGTCGAAATGTCTTGTAGTCCGGGATTCCGAGATTGATCGGGTCTTCCCGTTAGAAGGAATATCCTTCGTTGACCGTGAGAGCTTATCATGGGCTAAGTTGGGACACCCCTGCAGGGTATTATCTTTCGAAAGCCGTGCCCACGGTTATGAGGCAGATGGCAATTTGTTGATGTCCGGTTGTAGAAAACCCGAAGTTGACCTTAACTAAAACACATCAACCGCGTGTGTAACCGTGATGGTCTCTTCTCGGCAGGGTCCGGGAGGTGAACACGGTTGTTGGAGTTATGCCTGACGTAGGTTGTTTCAGGATCACTTCTTGATCACTTCTAGCTTCACGACCGTGCTTTGCCTTCTCTTCTCGCTCTCTTTTGCGCTGTATCCACCATATGCTAGTCGCTTGCTGCAGCTCCACCTCACTGTCCTTTCCTACCTATAAGCTTAAATAGTCTTGATCTCGCGGGTGTGAGATTGTTGAGTCCCCGTGACTCACAGATTCTATCACAACAGTTGCAGGTACCAACGATGCCAGTGCAGATGACGCGTCCGAGCTCACTTGGGAGTTCGACGAGGAACGTGGCCGTTACTATGTTTCTTTTCCAGATGATCAGTAGTGGAGCCCAGTTGGGGTGATCCGGGGATCTGTTAGCATTTGGGGTAGTCTTCTTTCATTTTGGTACCGTAGTCGGACCTTGAGTGTAATCTGTATGATGGATGTTATTTATGTACTTGTGTGAAGTGGCGATTGTAAGCCAACTATGTATCTTTCCCCTTTATTTATTACATGGATTGTGTGAAGATTACCTCACTTGCGACATTGCTTTCAATGCGGTTATGCCTCTAAGTCGTGCCTCGACACGTGGGAGATATAGCCGCATCGAGGGCGTTACAACGAAGGCCTGATAGAAGGCTTGAAAGCTGCAATTTCCTTAGGGGTGAAGCGCCTCATCATCAAGGGCGATTCACAGCTCCTCGTCAACTTCTCCAACAAGATATACGATCCAAATGACAAGCACATGGAAGCCTACCTCGTTGAGGTTCGCAAGATGGAGAAACAGTTCTGGGGGTTGGAGTTGCAGCATGTGCCTCGCGGCACCAATCAGGAGGCTGATGACATTGCCAAGAGGGCATCTAGGTGGCTGCCTCAGGAGCCTGGCGTCTTCGAGGAGCGGCTGTTCAAACCCTCGGCGGTGCCGTCACTGTCGAGCACGGCGCAACCAAGGGAGGAGCTCCCTCGGTCGCCTGCTTCAGGAGCTCCGGTCTACGGCCCGGCCTCAGGGGCGCGCCTGCTTCTGGCGTTGGAGCCTCAGGAAGAGTGTTGGATCCTGGAGCTCAAGAACTACTTGATGCAAGGGACCGTGCCGGAGAACGAGGAGGAGGCGGAGCATGTGGCGCGGCAGGCCACGGCTTACTGCATCAAAGATGGAGAGCTCTACAGGAAGCGACCAAATGACGTGTCCCTACGTTGCATCTCCCGGGAGCAAGGGAAGGAGCTGCTGGCGGACATACACGGCGGAGACTGTGGGCACCACTCATCGTCACAAACCCTCGTCGGCAAGGCGTTCCGCGGTGGATTCTACTGGCCCACAGCACTCAGCGATGTCGTTGAGCTAGTGAAGGCTTGCGAGGCCTGCCAGTTTCACGCTAAGCAGATCCATCAGCCTGCGGGGGGTCTACAAACTATACCCCTCTCATGGTCGTCCGCAGTTTGGGGGCTGGACATTCTGGGCCCGTTTCCTCGGGCGCCAGGGGGCTATCGCTACCTCTACGCTGCTATGGACAAGTTCACCAAGTGGGCTGAGGTGGAAGCTGTCCGCACAATCCCGGCGGGCTCCGCAGTCAAATTCATCAAGGGCCTCGTGATCCGTTTTGGGGTGCCTAACCGCATCATCACCGACAATGGTTCACAATTCACCAGTAATCTCTTCAAAACGTACTGTGCTAACCTTGGAACGCAGATATGCTACGCTTCGGTAGCACACCCCCGGAGCAACGGCTAGGCCGAGCGAGCCAACGCGGAGGTCCTGAGGGGCCTCAAAGCCAGGACCTTCAAGAAGAAGCTGGAAGCCTGTGGCAGGGGCAGGTACAACAAGCTCCAGTCCGTGCTGTGGTCAATCCGCACAACTGTGACCAAGCCGACTGGCGAGACCCCGTTCTTCCTCGTCTACGGAGCAGAGGCTATTCTTCCTCACGAGGTCAGGCGTCGCTCCGCACGGGTCCTGGCGTTCGATGAGACGCAGCAGGACGCCATGCGGGGGACGGATCTCGTGCTGGGGGAGGAACACCGTTGAGAAGCCGCACTGCGAGCGGCAAGGTATCAACAGGCGCTATGATGATACCACTGCCGCAACATCCGCCCCATAACTCTTGAGGTAGGGGATCTCATGCTCATACGGGTTCTCTCTAGGGAGAGGCTGCACAAGCTCTCTCCCATGTGGGAGGGCCCGCTCAAGGTTGTTCATGTTTCCAGGCCTGGCTCCGCGCGCTTGGAGACCCCGGAGGGGGTACCCATCCAGAACGCATGGAACATTCAACATCTCTGGAGGTTCTATCCCTGAGCGAGGCCTAGCGCCTAGGAAAGGCCCGGTGCCTGTGAAGAAGGCAAATGCCTGTGAAGCTGCCGCGTTTTGGGAAAGGCCCGGTGCCTGTGAAGAAGGCAAATGCATGTGAAGCTGCCGCGTTTTGGGAAAGGCCCGGTGCCTGTGAAGAAGGCAAATGCCTGTGAAGCTACCGCGTTTTGGGAAAGGCCGGGTGCCTGTGAAGAAGGACAATGCCTGTGAAGCTGCCGCGTTTTGGGAAAGGCCCGGTGCATGTGAAGAAGGCCAGTGCCTGTGAAGCTCGCCGCCCGTGACACTCTCACGTAATAATGAGTGGGGCTGTACACGCCCCGGAGTCTCCGGAGTGCCGCCCTCGGGCCTCGGGGGCTCTCGCCCACGCCCAGTGGTAGCACTTAGCTCCGCGCTGGTGAGAAGACATCGGAGACTAGAATAGGTGCCCGACGCGGCTTTTTCATTTGCTTTTTGCAGTTGGCGTGTTTATTCCCGTTTGAAGTTTTATTGGAGTTGTTGACGTTCCTGGCTTGTGATTCTTTATCTTTCTCACTCGCTTGCCTCGTTTTCTCTCGCACAAGTCTCGCGACGGAGGTTCATGGGTGCCCTCGCGAGTGTTTTCTACCCCGGTCGTTTGGAGCTTTCCTATTCGAGTCCTCTGTGAAAGCACCCCTCCCAGTCCATACCCCACGGGCATAGCGACACGAGTGCAGGACCTGGGCCGATCGCCCCCACAACCAAGACCGAAGGTTACCCCTCCTGCTAATCCTTGCAGGGCATGAAGCGCACGGCGAGGACCACGTCGAGCCCCACCTAGCTAAAATGATTCCCGCACATGGGCACACAGCGCAGAAACATAGCGCGGGAATAGCGGAAGCAGCGCGATAATTAACATTAATAGTTCTAACACGACCCCCGCGGGGCCCTATACCACCTTCTTTTTTCTGTGCAGTGGAAGAAGAAAAACAAAATGGGCACGGCTATCCGGCACAACCTACAGCGAAAGCTCAAGCTGCTCCTGGGGCTCAGGCGGATCCCTCCTCTCGCTTCACCGGGGCGCGACGGCGAGCTGACCCGCTACCTTCACCCAGGCGGGCACGACGGCGCGGGGGCTGGTCGCGGCCACCACTGGAGGAGCTGCTGCCTGAGGGAGAGTCGCCGAAGCTTGGCGAACCTCGAGCACCGCCGCCTGTACGCCTGTCGCCGTCTTCATCCTGGTTGTCGGTGACAAAGCCGGTGATCTCGGGTAGGGGGTCCCGAACTATGCGTCAAGGCCGGATGGTAACAGGAGACAAGGGACACAATGTTTACCCAGGTTCGGGCCCTCTCGATGGAGGTAAAACCCTACTCCTGCTTGATTAATATTGATGATATGGGTAGTACAAGAGTAGATCTACCACAAGATCAAGGATGCTAAACCCTAGAAGCTAGCCTATGGTATGATTGTGTATGATGATGATTCTTCCTACGGACTACAACCCTCCAGTTTATATAGACACCGGATAGGGTCAGGGTTACACAGAGTCGGTTACAATGGTAGGAGATATTGAGTATCCGCATCGCCTAGCTTGCCTTCCATGCCAAGGAAAGTTCCTTCCGGACACGGGACGAAGTCTTCAATCTTGTATCTTCATAGTCCAGGAGTCCGGCGAAGGTATAGTCCGGCTTCCCAAACACCCCCTAATCCAGGACTCCCTCAGTAGCCCCTGAACCAGGCTTCAATGACGACGAGTCCGGCGCGCAGATTGTCTTCGACATTGCAAGGCGGGTTCCTCCTCCAAGTCCTTCATAGAAGATTGTAAACACCAAAAATGGTGTCCGGCTCTGCAAAAATAAGACTCCACATATTGCCATAGAGAGAATAATATTAACACAAATCGAATCTGCTGACGTACTCCGCAGTGCGTCAACACACTGCGGCCAAGCTCTTTATACAAATTGTTTTTACTTTTCCACCTCAGCGCGTTTAGCGAGGCTATTTCCTTGGCACGTCTTATCAAAGCAGAGATTGTGTGCCCCTTTTAACGGGATTCTCATCAATACGGACGTGGGTAACCCAATCGTGCCCGTTAGCACGTTCCCTTAATTAAAGGTGAGTCAAAAACGGTTACGGGGAAGGCTCTTGGTATTCAGCCTCTTATAAAGAGACCAAGGCCTCGCTCCTTTTCTTAATCTCAAACGAGTTCGCCTGTCGCCTCGAGTTCCAACACCCCCAGCTTCAGATTCCAGGCGCTTCAGACTTTCGACAATGTCCGGTTCTGACCTGCAAGGCCGATGGATGCCTTCCTCCATCACGGAGGAGGATGTATTAAGGTTGAGGGAGGCTAAGTTCCTGACCAGCGAGATTTCGCATAGGTTGCCTGCTCAAGGACAGGTTATTCCCAGTCCCCAGCCCAGCGAGAGCGTGGTGTTCATGTCTCACTTCCTCCGAGGGTTAGGCTTCCCCATGGATCCCTTTGTGAGGGGACTGTTGTTTTATTACGGGCTGGATTTTCATGACTTAGCTCCGGAGTCCATCCTCCATATCTCCTCATTTATCGTAGTGTGCGAAGCGTTCCTCCATGTTACCCCTCACTTCGGATTATGGCTCAAGACCTTCAAAGTGGAGCCGAAGATGATCGAAGGGCGACACGCAGAGTGCGGAGGCGCTGTCATAAGAAGAAATGCCGATGCTCCATGGCCCGAGGGCTCTTTTCAAGAGGAGCTTGGCTTGTGGCAACGAGAGTGGTTTTATATCACCGCTCCTCGGGGCACCACATGGGTGGCGCCTCCTGCCTTTCGCTCGGGTCCCCCACCACGGCTAGCGTCGTGGATCAACATAGGGTTAGATTGGGGCTTGCCCAAAGACGTACCCTTGCTGCAGGGTCGCATTAAGGATCTCTTGAAAGGAGACCTCAACCTGGTCAAGGTGACACAAGTCATGCTGATTCGTCGGACACTGCCTGGCAAACGTCGCCCCTTCGCCTATGGGAGTTCAATCCAGAGGGACCACGAGCTCTCCGGAATTTTATGAGCGCGACACCCGCGGAGATGTATAAACTGTTCTTCGGATCACAAGAAGTGTGTCCGGATTTGACCGAGGACGCAGGCCTAAGCCGCAATCGCCCGGATACTCAAGTAAGTAACCTTGTGCCCGGACCTTCTATCCGCATAATTAGCATGCCCTTAACAGAGCTCTCCTTTTAAACAGGAGTGGATAGCTAAGGCGAAGCTGATCAGGTGTCCGGCTCCCCTTCCCGAAACCAGGCCGGATCCCGTGCTAGTCAGGATGCTGGAGGTAGCGCCTTTGGAGGGAAGCAAGGGGGAGGACAAGGAAACTACGGCCTCCTCGAAGGAGGCTGTTCTGAAGGGAGGAACCGACGATTCCTCTCCTAGGGAAAAGAAGAGAGCCACCTCTGACGATCCGAAGACCGTGGTCTCGAAGCGGGGGAAAAGATCCTCGTCAGAGGGTCCGGCGCCGGGGAGCTCCACGGCCGGACTGCGTACTCAAGGAGATCAACCCTCTAGCGAGCCGTAAGTAGAGAAAGATTTTCCTTTCGAGGGATGAGAGAAATCCATGATGTATATCTGAGAATTTTAACCGAATTCTTACCTTGTAGTTTGGACCTCAGCCCTTCTCAGCAGAGCTCGTCTTCGGGGGATCTTCTTCCGGAGATGATGGAGAGCGGGACGCCTCCTTCTGCTGGGCCGCCTAGCGAGGCGGGCGACCCTGAGGTGTCGTCACAGAGGGTTTCTCCGAGTTCGGCAGGGGCGGAAGATAGCGATGGGGCCCCCCGAAGTTCTCCGCGTCCGTCCTTCGAAAGAGGCCATGGGACGAGTCCGGCACCATCTGGTGCTCGGACGGAGGAGCTGAAGGTTCTGCTAGGGCGAGCTTCTATTTCAGAGGAGCACCGTGCATTAATGGGCACGGTGATTGAAAGGATTTTGTCCGCGGAGAGCGGACTGCGTGAGGTCGTCGAAAGTTTATTGACGGGTTTTGAGGTACATTAGATAATGTATACTTTTGTTAGTTGCGCGTAAATAAGATGCGCCCTATGTAGATAGTAGCCCCTGAGACTCTGCATGTCATCAAGAAATGACGGCACGCGGAGGATCATAATCCCAGGTCTAAAATTTTGCCTTTTAATGTAGGCTGCAGGGTGTTCGGAATCAATCCGAACTGCTGGTGTTGCCGAACTAAAGCGGCAACTGGACGTGGCAGATGCCGACATCGCGCTTGTCAACAAGCGGTTGGATGAGGCTCAAGGTATGTGATTCCTTGGGCAACATTAAGTAAGAAGAGTTTTATGCCAGCGTCTTACGATATGTGTGCTTGACGCAGATGGTGCGGCCGCCATTGAGAGTCTTAGGGCAGAACTTGCCCGAGCTAAAGATGAAGCCAGGAGAAGTGATGCGGCTGCCAAGAAGGCCCTTGAAGAGCTGAGAGCCGAACACGCTTCTCATTGCCGAAGCAAGGAAGAGATGGCCACTATGGCCGAAAAGTTAAAGAGCACTGCAGACCGTTGCATACTTCTTGAGAAAGAAGACCAGGCGAGACAGGCGGTCCTAGAAAAGGCCGTTGCTGATGCCAAGGATGCGCACTCTGCAATGAGAGCTGCGAAGGAGGAGCTGCGTCAGGCCGAACAAATTGCGGCTGGAAAGCCCTTCATGCTGCGGAGAAAATTTTGCGATCCGAAGTTTGCTCCGTTGGACCGGATGTGGAGTGTGGGGGACACCTATCTGGATTTGGCAGCGAGTGCTGCTGATGCAACCGAACACTTCCGAGATCTGGAAGATCGTGAAGTGGAAAAATTGTTCTGGTTGCAATTTCATAATCCAGAGCGTCCACTAACAGTGGACGATCGTTTGGCTCAATGGGCCGAACTTAATAGGTTGTCCTGACTTGCCATGAAGTATGTCATGGGTCATCTGTGGCCGGGGAGGTCGGAGCCAAAGAGTTATTTTAGTTTGGTGCGGCAATTCCTTGACGCAGTGCCGCGCATTAATGCAATGAAGAGGTCGGCGTGTATAGAGGGTGCAAGGATGGCTCTTGCCCGTGTCAAGACATACTGGGCGGAGATGGAGACCACCGTTATTGCGTCCCGAGATTCGGAGAAAAGCCGAGTATCCTCCAAGCACTATTTTCAGGAAGTCCTGGAAGGTGCTCGTGTAATAGAGTCGCAGTGCTCGAAGGATGCTATGTTATTATAGCATATGTAATGATGAAGTAATATCTTTATAAACTGTAGCGGCCTTTTTATACTTGTGCCTTCAAGTATTGTGAACACCTCATGTGCGGCCGTTTAAAATATATGTATAAAATCTGAAAGATTGCAGTCGTTGGCTTCAACCCCCAGGCACATAGTGCGGGGGTGCTCGCAGAAGACGCATTTTCACACTTAACCCAACGTCTTGGTCCCACAAAGGAGGTGATAGCGCAGCGGGCCAGGCAACCGGACTATAATGCTTTAACACTTTCACTTAGCCATAGGAGCTTGACAGTGGGACTATTCAGGTAGCCCATTGGTGGCGACTGCGCTCACCCGAGTTTGGGGCGCGTATGTGCCTGACCGGGAAGCGGCCCTTCGTAACGCAGAGGAATCCGATAGATTCCAATAGGTCATCGAGCGGCTGACCAGTCTCACGCTACATCATGACAGTCAGTTTTCGGCTTTCTCTACTAAGGTGCTCGCTCGGCCGAACCGGGGCACAATCGCAGTAGTTCTCCTGGTGCTACCTAGCCGATAGAGCGGAACGTAAGGTAGCCGAACTCAGGAGCCGGGCAACCCAACATTTGACCAAAGACATGATTCGGAGCTGATGCATATAATGCCAAAACTCGCGACGCCGAACACTCCCTAGGGTGTTCGGTCTTTATGAGTGCGGGCTAAACAACACTCTTTGCTAAAAAAGCCCCTAGTGTCCAGGTACGTGCAAAAATTCTGACGTGGCAACATGCCAAGACGCCAGCCTCCTCCTTGGTTATGTAGGAAAGAACCAGGGGATGTATTGAAACAAGAGACAGTAAAAAAGGTTTACGCAGGGTCTTAATGTGAAAAGAATCCTTTAGGACGGGTCCCTACTGCACGTCTGCGCCTGTGTCTCCGTTGTGCCGTATCCTGGACGGGCGCCGCACAACGTTCCTCTGTAAAAGAGAGGAACTAAACTGAAAACGGGTCGTGCCGAACAAAAGGTTTTAAAATAAATGAAATATAAAGTAAAATGTAAAATTGAGCTTTATTGTCTCTGCGTATAGCCCCTAGTACGGGGGTATATGGCCTCTAAGTCTGCTTTGATGATGGACTTGTGCCGAACTCGTCTATTCCGGGTCCGTGGTCTTTAATGAGCTATGTCGAAAAGTCTTTTGGCTGGTGAGGCCATTTTATTGTGCGGCTATCTAAGCGGCCGCACAGTCCTCCGCTTGGGAGAGGCGCACTTTAGTGCGTCCCCTTCAAAGAGATGATGCCTCGTGGACCGGGCATCTTAAGCGTGAGAGATGCATAGTGCGGTATTGCATTAAAACGAGCGAAAGCTTCGCGTCCCAGTAGTGCTTGATAGCGACTTGAAAACGGGACGACATGGAAGGTCAGCTTTTCGCGACGGAAGTTATCGACAAAGCCGAATATAACTTCAAGCCGGAGAAAACCCATACAATGGGTGTCCGGACCAGGTGCTACCCCTTGAAAGGAGGTTTTGCTGCGGCGGATTCTTGCTGGGTTTATCCCCAAGTGATGGATTGTATCCTGATATATAAGGTTTAGTCCACTGCCGCCGTCCATAAGGACATTTGTAAACTGGAATCCGCCAATTATTGGGTCGAGTATCAGGGCAGTCCAGCCTGCGTTTTTTATATTTCTAGAATAGTCTAGTTGATCGAAAGTGATTGGTTTTAATAACCAGTGGCGGGACCCATTGGGGATAGGTCGTATTGTGCGTACCTTTATGGGTGCCATACGTTTTGTTACGTGAAGTAAGTTCACTGTTTTTACTTCTTGTGGGAAGTTCTTTTGTTTCCTGGTGCTCTGCTTCTGGGGTTCATCCTCGTCTTCGCTTGGTGTGTCGAGCCCCTTGTGTTCGGCATTGAGTCTTCCGGATTGTTTAAAAACCCAACAATCTTTGTGGGTATGGTTAGCAGGCTTCCCAGGAGTACTGTGTATCTGACATATCCTGTCCAGGATTATGTTTAAGTTGGACGGATCATCCCTATTATCCTGGAGGGGTGGCTTTGTCTGATTTTGTTGCGAGCCTTTGAATCCGGCATTGACTGTCGTGCTCTTCGGACTTTTTTCTTTAGTTCGGCGATGATCCTTGTTGCGTCACGGTTTTCTGTTTCCATCCCTGATTTCGGATGTACTTGGGTCGCTGGGGTTGCATCTTGCCAACCAGCTGTCCTCTCCTGCGCAAAAGCGGGTCATGAGGCTTGTGAATGCGGCCATTGTTCTTGGCTTTTCCTGGCCGAGGTGTCTGGCGAGCCATTCGTCCCGAAAATTATGCCTGAAAGCTGCTAAGGCTTCGGCGTCCGGACAGTCGACTATCGGATTCTTTTTAGTAAGGAATCTATTCCAGAACTGCCGAGCTGATTCTCCGGGCTGTTGAGTTATGTGACTGAGATCGTCTGCATCCGGAGGGCGGACATAGGTCCCTTGAAAATTTGCTCGGAAAGCATCCTCGAGCTCTTCCCAACTTCCAATTGTGTTTTCGGGAAGGCTTTTAAGCCAGTGCCGGGCTGGCCCTTTAAGCTTAAGGGGTAAATATTTGATGGCGTGGAGATCATCTCCTCTAGCCATATGTATGTGGAGGATATAATCCTCGATCCAGACTCCGGGGTCTGTTGTTCCATCATACGCCTCTATGTTGACGGGTTTGAATCCCTCTGGAAATTCATAGTCCAGAACCTCACCGGTGAAGCATAGGGGGTGTGCGGCGCCCCTGTATTTGGGTGTGCCGGATTCTGACGATGGCTTTTTGCATTGCTCGCAGGAGCTTGCTTTCTTGGCCCATAAATGGACCTGGCTGGGCCATGACGCGACTCCTTGGGTGGGTCACATACCGATTTGAGTGCGATGCCACTTGCCGCCTTATTGGGTCATCTATCCGACCATATGGCTTTTTTGTTTTTTAAGTGCGAGGGCTCTAGGGCCTCTTCGTCGAATTCGGGCAGGAGCTTTCTCTTTGGATAGCTTTTAGTACGGCGATCATTGCCGTATCTGTCTGTGGTGTTGATTACTTTGTTCCATTTAATACGGAGTGCATCTTCCGCTGTTTTTAGCTTCCGCTTCTGCTTTTTCAGGCTTCGTGCAGTTGCAGCGAGCCTCTTGTGGAGACTTTTCTGCTCCGTCGACTTATCCGGCGTAAAGTTGTCCGGAATGCCATTTTCGCCGGGAGAGAGGGTTTTGGTTTCTCTATCCGTGTTGCCCTGTTCGGACGGCTGCTCTAAGGCTTGCTCGTCGCCTACCGGCTTGTCCTGCTCTATGGCTGGGTTTTTATCGAGGTGGGGCTTGGGTCGGCGTTTATGCCGACGCTTTGATTGCTTTCCGGGGGGTCTATCTCCCGTTCCATCCCCTTTGTCCTCGTTGTCGTTTCCCTTAGGGGTATCTACCATGCACACATCGTGAGATGCGGTGGATTTCCAGTGCCCTATGAGCGTTGGTTCAACGGTATCTCCTGCATCGTCATCCATGCTGTCGATGTCTGCGGAGTCGAAGTTGAGCACGTCGTTTAGGCTGTCGACGGTGGCTACAAAGTGGGTGGTGGGTGGGTTTTGAATTTCTTCATCGTCCGTATCCCATCCTTGCTGACCGTAATTAGGCCAGGGCTCTCCTGATAAAGAGAGATACTCGAAAGAATTCAGGATGTCGCCAAAAGGCGAGTGCTGAAAGATGTCCGCGGCGGTGAACTCCATTATCGGCGCCCAATCGGCTTCGACTGGCAGGAGCGCGGGCGGTTCGGAGTCCGGGGAGGAGTCCGGACCCTCGGGATCACGGGTCACGCGGAGTGTGGGGCTGGCGTTCGGCTCGATCGCCTTTGAGACCGCAGCCCCCGAGGTGACGTCTAACCGCTCATCCTCAATTGGTGCAATAGGCTCCGAGTTAAGGGTCGGAACCGGTGCGTGTGCGGCCTCCAGGACACTGTTCGGAGGCAGAGCTAGATCATGCCCCTCGAGATAATGCGGAGCGCTTGGCTGTGGCTCGAACCCGTCGAAGATCAAGTCTCCGCGGATATCAGCCATGTAGTTTAAGCTTCCAAACCTGACTTGACGGCCAGGGGCGTAGCTTTCGATCTGCTCCAGACGACCAAGCGAATTGGCCCGCAGAGCGAAGCCGCCGAAGACGAAGATCTGTCCGGGGAGAAAAGTCTCACCCTGGACCTCATCGTTGTTGATGATCAGAGGAGCCATCGGGCCTAAAGGCGACGACACAGAGGAACTCCCAATGAAAGCACCAATGTCGGTGTCAAAACCGGCGGATCTCGGGTAGGGGGTCCCGAACTATGCGTCAAGGCCGGATGGTAACAGGAGACAAGGGACAAGATGTTTACCCAGGTTCGGGCCCTCTCGATGGAGGTAAAACCCTACTCCTGCTTGATTAATATTGATGATATGGGTAGTACAAGAGTAGATCTACCACGAGATCAAGGAGGCTAAACCCTAGAAGCTAGCCTATGGTATGATTGTGTATGATGATGATTCTTCCTACAGACTACAACCCTCCGGTTTATATAGACACCGGATAGGGTTAGGGTTACACAGAGTCGGTTACAGTGGTAGGAGATATTGAGTATCCGCATCGCCTAGCTTGCCTTCCACGCCAAGGAAAGTTCCTTCCGGGCACAGGACGAATTCTTCAATCTTGTATCTTCATAGTCCAGGAGTCCGGCGAAGGTATAGTCCGACTTCCCGAACACCCCCTAATCCAGGACTCCCTCACTGGTCAACACCGGGGCTGGGCAGGCGGCCGCGGTCATCATCTTCGGGGCAGCACCCAGCGCGGCGACCGTCTTCCCCGAACACCCTCACGTAGAGGGTGGCGTCGCCATCGAACTTGAAGTGCAGGGTACACCGCCGGCTCAGGACGCGTGCACAGGCAAACGTTTGCCAGCCGCGGGTCAGGGCCCCATTCCCAGAAGCAGAGACCTCCAGCGAAGCCCAGGAGGCCCTACTGCAGCAACCATCCGCCTGGAGCCAGAAGCCGCACCGGGCGCTGGCCGGCAGTTCACCTACGAAGAGACGGGGGAGCTGGAGCCAGGTGCTGGTTGGGTCCGCCGACCACACGACGAACTCCCGCAGCACCTCCGCCGAGCGAAAGCGTGGCCTGGGGGGCTGCGCGGTCACGGCATGCCTCCCCTCGGCAGCCGGGCGCTCACCACTGCGCAGGGCGCCGCCTCCATGGCCACGGGAAACCACTACGGGGACCACGGGATGCTTGCGAGGGCGGCCTCGGCCGCGCTTGGTCGGGGGGAGTCAGGCCCTACCTGACGAGCCTTTCCTTTCTCCGCGGCCGAGAATCTCTTCGGCGGAGCCATGGGAACGACGAGTAGCCAAGAAGAAGAAAAGGAGCAGCATGAAGGGATGGACTGAAGGGGCTCACGCAATCCCGTACTTATAGCCGGAGAAGGCCAACCGCCGAGCACCACGATTGCAGGTAATCATGACCCGTCTCTCTGCATGCAGGGACTTGTCAAGTCGTGCGGTTGCCGAGGCATCGTGGGGAAGCGCAAACGCCCACGTCCAGTCGATCGCCACGCGGCGCCCAAGGCCGCAGGCTATTGGGGCCCGCTGCGCTTCGCGCTTGTCCCTTTGCTTCCCTGCTAGGCCAAGCCCGGGCGCGCCTTGGGCCCAGGGGCTACTGTCGGTGTTCTGGGAACGGGGGTCCCCAGACTTGCCTGCCTGCGGCCTGCGGCGTGGCTCAAGTGGGGCCCCAGCGCGGCCCATCTTCATCAGCTCGAGCTCAAGACCCTCGCGAGGGACCAAGCCTCACGGGGCGGACGACAGGAAGCTTCCCTAGGAGCGGCCTCATCAGGCAGGCTCACGAGGAGGCGGAGATATCAAGGCAGGGGCACCTCGCGAGGAGCCCGTGACACAAGCCATGACGATCGGGACCAGGCGGGCGCCAGGTGGGCGCCGACCTGCACAGTGTCCTTGTTTCCCTTTCGGTGCAAAGGGGGCAAGCATAGGACAAGGCATCAGGCAAAGGTTACCATTCCGGTGCAACGAGACCAAGACCAGCCGAGCGGCAGGACGGAGGTCACGGTGCAGCCCAAGACGGCGTCACCACCAGTGCTTTGGCAGCCGAAGACCACCTTTGGTAAGGATAACTTGTAATAGATGTTCCCCTTCAAAATGGACAATTGTTGGCGCCCTTCCCGCTCATTATTTGGGGAGAGGCCCAGGGCCTCTATAAATAGAGCTAGCCACCACAGAGTAGGGGGGTCGGATCAATAAAATCGGATAGAGAGACCAAGTAGAACACACCGCACCAGCTCAAGAACACCCCTCGCGAGGCTGTTCTTCCCCTGTACTATTCATCATCAGCCCCTGAGGCAATCCACCACACCACACACTGGAGTAGGGTATTACACCACAACGGTGGCCCGAACCAGTATAAATCTCATGTCCCTTGTGTTGCTCATCGTTTCCAGCTTAGATCACGCGAGGAGATCGGACATAGATCGGTAGGGGAGAGATCTCCGCGCGCACCCCAGTGTTCGAACCTCAAGGGTCTGCCGGAACCCAAAATTTGACAGTACTTCTGCCTCCTATATATACCTACATACCCCCAAACTACCAGATACGAAGCCAAAAACCTAATTCCACCGCCGCAACCTTCTGTACCCGTGAGATCTCATCTTGGGGCCTGTTCCGGAGCTCCGCCGGAGGGGGCATCGATCAGGGAGGGCTTCTACATCAACACCATAGCCTCTCCGATGAAGTGTGAGTAGTTTACCTCAGACCTTCGGGTCCATAGTTATTATCTAGATGGCTTCTTCTCTCTTTTTGGATCTCAATACAATGTTCTCCCCCTCTCTCGTGGAGATATATTCGATGTAATCTTCTTTTGCGGTGTGTTTGTTGAGACCGATGAATTGTGGGTTTATGATCAAGTTTATCTATGAACAATATTTGAATCTTCTGAATTCTTTTATGTATGATTGGTTATCTTTGCAAGTCTCTTCGAATTATTAGTTTGGTTTGGCCTACTAGATTGATCTTGCTTGCAATGGGAGAAGTGCTTAGCTTTGGGTTCAATCTTGCGGTGTCCTTTCCCAGTGATAGTAGTGGCAGCAAGGCACGTATTGTATTGTTGCCATCAAGGATAACAAGATGGGGTTTATATCATATTGCATGAGTTTATCCCTCTACATCATGTCATCTTGCTTAAAGCGTTACTCTGTTCTTATGAACTTAATACTCTAGATGCATGCTGGATAGCGGTCGATGTGTGGAGTAATAGTAGTAGATGCAGGCAGGAGTCGGTCTACTTGTCTCGGACGTGATGCCTATATACATGATCATACCTAGATATTCTCATAACTATGCTCAATTCTATCAATTGCTCAACAGTAATTTGTTCACCCACCATAAATACTTATGCTCTTGAGAGAAGCCACTAGTGAAACCTATGGCCCCCGGGTCTATTTTCCATCATATTAATCTCCCGACAACAAGCTATTTCTGGCACCATTTTTATTTTGTTTGCTTTACTTTGCATCTTTATCATAAAAATACCAAAAATATTATCCTATCATATCTATCAGATCTCACTCTCGTAAGTGACCGTGAAGGGATTGACAACCCCTTATCGCGTTGGTTGCGAGGATTTATTTGTTTGTGTAGGTGCGAGGGACTCGTGCGTGGCCTCCTACTGGATTGATACCTTGGTTCTCAAAAACTGAGGGAAATACTTACGCTGCTTTACTGCATCACCCTTTCCTCTTCAAAGGAAAACCAACGCAGTGCTCAAGACGTAGCAAGAAGGATTTCTGGCGCCGTTGCCGGGGAGTCTACGCAAAAGTCAACATACCAAGTACCCATCACAAACCCTTATCTCCCGCATTACATTATTTGCCATTTGCCTCTCGTTTTCCTCTCCCCCACTTCACCCTTGCCGTTTTATTCGCCCTCTCTCTTTTCCCTTTTTGTCTCCCTCTTCCTTTTTGCTCCGCGCACTTTCTGCCGTTATGTATGAAATTGGGGAAACTATTGTCGATATGGACAACAATAATAATATGGAAAATTCTGATGCTCCTGCTAAAGAACCCCTTATCTTGCATACAAAAAAATTCTGAATTGGTAGTGGTAATATTATTGGAAAAGGGGTCATTCAAGATTTCTTTACTTGTGTCGGTGCTTTGCCCTCTATGGGTAGTTCTATTCTTCATAGAACTAGTAGTCTTGCAGACGCTATCGCCATGCTTGTATTTGAGCTTGAAAGACAATTTATGCACATGCATCCTTGCATACAGAGGATTTTCCTAGAATTTTCTAACAATGAGCATTCTTCTGTTAAGTGTGCCGCTACTATCTTTTTGGCTCATGAGTTCAGATTTATTATAAAAGAGGCCAAAGAAATCTTTGCGCATTATAGGGTGGACGCTGGACGTCCTCCCATAGAAACTATCTCATTTGATCAACAGGAAATAATGCGTTTTCAATCTCTAGATTATGTTGCTTTTAATGAAAATCTTAGAAAAAAGGTTCCTACCAATATTCTAGTTGATAGAATTTCTGAACTTAATGATGATTTTGCTATTTGAAATAATGAGCTAGGATATTCTCTCGAATATAGGCTCACCAAGTTCTGTCAAAAGAACGCCTATAATGATGAATTGGCTGTGCAATATGAAGGGCCGAAGGAGGAACCTATACCTCCTAAGGTTGATCTTGGGGATTTTTGTCCCACTAAATTTAGCCCTTTTGATTAGTTTTGCTTGCCACAAATAAAGCTTGCTGCCGACCGTAGAGAGTATGAAATGAGTTTTAATGATCTATCTTATTATTATGGCAGTACCTAGATCTATCCTTGCTTTAATGCCTAGCTAGGGGCGTTAAACGATAGCGCTTGTTGGGAGGCAACCCAATTTTATTTTTAGTTTTTTGCTTTTTGCTTCAGTATAGGAATAAATATTAGATCTAGCCTCTGGTTAGATGTGTTTTTATGTTTTAGTTGGTGTTTGTGCCAAGTTAAACCTATAGGATCTTCTTGGATGATAGTTATTTGATCTTGCTGAAAATTCCAGAAACTTTCTGTTCATGAAAATAATTGTTAAAAATCACCAGAACGTGATAAAATATTGATTCCAATTGCTTCCGATCAATAAACAAATTGTCTAGGTCGTCCTATTTTGGCTGAATTTTTGGAGTTCCAGAAGTTTACGTTAGTTACAGATTACTATAGACAGTTCTGTTTTTGACAGATTCTATTTTTCGTGTGTCGTTTGCTTATTTTGATGATTCTATGGCTAGTAAAATAGTTTATAAACCATAGAGAAGTTGGAATATAGTAGGTTTAACACCAATATAAATAAAGAATGATTTCATTACAGTACCTTGAAGTGGTGTTTTGTTTTCTTTCGCTAACGGAGCTCACGAGATTTTCTGTTAAGTTTTGTGTTGTGAAGTTTTCAAGTTTTGGGTGAAAGATTTGATGGATTATGGAACAAGGAGTGGCAAGAGCCTAAGCTTGGGGATGCCCATGGAACCCCCAAGATAATCTAAGGACACCTAAAAGCCAAAGCTTGGGGATGCCCCGGAAGGCATCCCTCTTTCGTCTACTTCCATCGGTAATTTTACTTGGAGCTATATTTGTATTCACCACATGATATGTGTTTTATTTGGAGCGTTTTGTATGATTTGAGTCTTTGCTTTTTTAATTTACCACAATCAGCCTTGCTGTACACACCTTTTGAGAGGGACACACATGATTCAGAAATTATTAGAATACTCTATGTGCTTCACTTATATCTTTTGAGTTATATAGTTTTTGCTCTAGTACTTCACTTATATCTTTTAGAGCACGGAGGTGGTTTTGTATAGAAACTATTATTCTCTCATGCTTCACTTAGATTATTTTGAGAGTCTTAAATATCATGGTAATTTGCTTAAATAATCCTAATATGCTAGGTATTCAAGACTAGTAAAAACTTTCTTATGAGTGTGTTGAATACTAAGAGAAGTTTGATGCTTGATGATTGTTTTGAGATATGGTGATAGTGATATTAAAGTTGTGCTAGTTGAGAAGTCGTGAATTTGATAAATACTTGTGTTTAAGTTTGCAAGTCCCGTAGCATGCACGTATGGTAAACGTTATGTAACAAATTTCAAACATGAGGTGTTCTTTGATTGTCCTCCTTATGAGTGGCGGTCGGGGACGAGCAATGGTCTTTTCCTACCAATCTATCCCCCTAGGAGCATGCGCGTAGTGCTTGTTTTTTGATGACTTCTAGATTTTTGAAATAAGTATGTGAGTTCTTTATGACTAATGTTGAGTCCACGGATTATACGCACTCTCACCTTTCCACCATTGCTAGCCTCTTCGGTACCGTGCATTGCCCTTTCTCACATTGAGAGTTGGTGCAAACTTCGCCGGTGCATCCAAACCTCGTGATATGATACGCTCTTTCACACATAAACCTCCTTATATCTTCCTCAAAACAGCCACCATACCTACCTATTATGGCATTTCCATAGCCATTCCGAGATATATTGCCATGCAACTTTCCACCGTTCCGTTTATCATGACACGTTCGTCAATGTCGTATCGCTTTGCATGATCATGTAGTTGACATAGTATTTGTGGCAAGCCACCATTCATAATTCTTTCATACATGTCACTCGTGGTTCATTGCATATCCCGGTACACCGCCGGAGGCATTCATATAGAGTCATACTTTGTTCTAGTATCGAGTTGTAATCTTTGAGTTGTAAATAAATAGAAGTGTGATGATCATCATTAATAGAGCATTGTCCCAATAAAAAAAGGAAGGACCAAAAAAAGGGACAATGCTACTATCCTTTTTCCACACTTGTGCTCAAAGTAGCACCATGATCTTCATGATAGAGAGTCTCTTGTTTTGTCACTTTCATATACTAGTGGGAATTTTTCATTATAGAACTTGGCTTGTATATTCCAACAATGGGCCTCCTCAAGTGCCCTAGGTCTTCGTGAGCAAGCAAGTTGGATGCACACCCACTTAGTTTCTTTTGTTGAGCTTTCATATATTTATAGCTCTAGTGCATCTGTTGCATGGCAATCCCTACTCCTTGCATTAACATCAATCGATGGGCATCTCCATAGCTCATTGATTAGCCTCATTGATGTGAGACTTTCTCCTTTTTTGTCTTCTCCACATAACCTCCATCATTATATTCTATTCCACCCATAGTGCTATATCCATGGCTCACGCTCATGTATTGCGTGAAGGTTGAAATTTTTTGAGATTACTAAAGTATGAAACAATTGCTTGGCTTGTCATCGGGGTTGTGCATGATGAGAGCATTCTTGTGTGACAAAAATGGAGCATGACTAAACTATATGATATTGTAGGGATGAACTTTCTTTGGCCATGTTATTTTGAGAAAACATAATTGCTTAGTTAGTATGCTTGAAGTATTATTATTTTGATGTCAATATTGAACTTTTATCTTGAATCTTACGAATCTGAATATTCATACCATAATTAAGAAGAATTACATTGAAATTATGCCAAGTAGCATTCCACATCAAAAATTCTATTTTTATCATTTACCTACTCAAGGACGAGCAGGAATTAAGCTTGGGGATGCTTGATACGTCTCCAACGTATCTACAATTTTTTGTTGTTCCATGCTATATTATATTCTGTTTTGGACATTATTGGGCTTTATTATACACTTTTATATTATTTTTGGGACTAACCAATTAACCGGAGGCCCAGCCCAGAATTGTTGTTTTTTGCCTATTTCAGAGTTTCGTAGAAAAAGAATATCAAACGGAGTCCAAACGGAATGAAACCTTCGGGAACGTGATCTTTGGAACGAACGTGATCCAGAGGACTTGGACCCTATGTCAAGACATCAACCAGGAAGCCACGAGGTAGGGGGCGCGCCTACCCCCCCCCTCCCAGGCGCGCCCTCCACCCTCGTGGGCCCCACGTTGCTCCACCGACGTACTTCTTCCTCCTATATATACCTACGTACCCCCAAACTACTAGATACGGAGCCAAAAACCTAATTCCACCGCCGCAACCTTCTGTACCCGTGAGATCCCATCTTGGGGCCTGTTCCGGAGCTCCGCCGGAGGGGGCATCAATCATGGAGGGCTTCTACATCAACACCATAGCCTCTCCAATGAAGTGTGAGTAGTTTTCCTCAGACCTTCGGGTCCATAGTTATTAGCTAGATGGCTTCTTCTCTCTTTTTGGATCTCAATACAATGTTCTCCTGTCTCTCATGGAGATCTATTCGATGTAATCTTCTTTTGTGGTGTGTTTGTTGAGACCGATGAATTGTGGGTTTATGATCAAGTTTATCTATGAACAATATTTCAATCTTCTGAATTCTTTTATGTATGATTGGTTATCTTTGCAAGTCTCTTCGAATTATCAGTTTGGTTTGGCCTACTAGATTGATCTTTCTTGCAATGGGAGAAGTGCTTAGCTTTGGGTTCAATCTTGTGGTGTCCTTTCCAAGTGATAGTAGGCGCAGCAAGGCACGTATTGTATTGTTGCCATCGAGGATAAAAAGATGGGGTTTATATCATATTGCATGAGTTTATCCCTCTACATCATGTCATCTTGCTTAAAGCGTTACTCTGTTCTTATGAACTTAATACTCTAGATGCATGCTGGATAGCGGTCGATGTGTGGAGTAATAGTAGTAGATGCAGGCAGGAGTCAGTCTACTTGTCTCGGACGTGATGCCTATATACATGATCATACCTAGATATTCTCACAACTATGCTCAATTCTATCAATTGCTCAACAGTAATTTGTTCACCCACCGTAAATACTTATGCTCTTGAGAGAAGCCACTAGTGAAACCTATGGCCCCCGGGACTATTTTCCATCATATTAATCTCCTGACAACAAGCTATTTCTGGCGCCGTTTTTATTTTGTTTGCTTTAGTTTGCATCTTTATCATAAAAATACCAAAAATATTATCCTATCAGATCTCACTCTCGTAAGTGACCGTGAAGGGATTGACAACCCCTTATCGCGTTGGTTGCGAGGATTTATTTGTTTGTGTAGGTGCGAGGGACTCGTGCGTGGCCTCCTACTGGATTGATTCCTTGGTTCTCAAAAACTGAGGGAAATACTTACGCTTCTTTACTGCATCACCCTTTCCTCTTCAAGGGAAAACCAACGCAGTGCTCAAGAGGTAGCATTGAGCTGGTTGATGAAGCTTCTTTGAATGGAACTGACACGCTTCACACTTGGTTACTAGTGTCGTCGCATCCTGGAGGGCGATGGTCTAGAAGAAACCTTGCCGGAACGCCTTGCCGACAAGGGCCCTCGACCCTATGTGGGAGCCACATATGCCTCCATGTATCTCTGCCAACAGCTCCAGTCCTTCCTCCCGGGGGATGCACTTTAATTTCACACCGTTCGGCCTTCTCTTGTACAGGACGTCATCGACGAACTGGTACAGGGCAGACCGACGGGCTACTTTTTCCGCTTCTTCCTGCTCCTCAGGAAGCTCCCCTGTTTGGAGGAATCAGACGGTATGTTGCGCCCATGCCGGAGCCTGGGGCTCGACGGCAAGGACCAAAGGCATCTCTTCTGCCATGGGAGCGGTTGTCTCCACGGCCAGGGCTTGACGCCCTGCCGGAGCCAGTTGCTCTCTGGCAGGCTCAGTGTGCACGGCAACATCCTTGCCGGCAGCCCCAGGGGGCTCGGCGAGAAAGTACTTGCCGGGACCTGATTTCTTCTGCTTGTTCTGCCCCATTGACGGTTCGACGGATGGCTGAGTTAACCGGACCAAAAAGGTACCTGGTTCCACAGGTAGCTTGAATGCAACATGCTTCAATAGGTAATCGGCGATGTCGTTCTCGGCTCGGGGAACGTGCTTCGCTTGGACACCGTCAAAGCGCTCCTCCAGCTTCCTCACTTCATCTACGTAGGCCTCCATCAATGGGCTCTGGTAATCCTTGTTGACTTGTCTAACGACAAGCTGCGAGTCACCCCTGACGATGAGCTTCTTCACCCCGAGGTGTGCCGCGATCCTGAGACCGACAAGCAGCCCCTCGTACTCAGCAGTGTTGTTTGTGGACATCTCCCTGGGAAAGTGCATCTGGATCACATACTTGAGGTGCTCTCCGGTGGGCGTGACAAGCAGCACACCGGCACCGGCGCCTTGCAGCAAGAAAGCCCCGTCAAAGTACATGATCCAATCGCGGTCTGCTTCCTTGCCGGGGAGAGCAGTCTCCTGGATTTCTTCATTGGGCGTTGAGGTCCATTCAGCAATGAACTCCGCCAAGACTCTGCTCTGGATTGTCGAGGTACTTTCAAACTTCAACCCAAAGCTCGAAAACTCCAGGGCCCATTCCACAATCCTTCCGGTCGCATCTGGGTTATGCAGTATCCGATGCAAGGGGAGGCGAGTGAAGACAGTGATCTTGTGGGCTTGGAAGTAATGACGCAGCTTCCTCGAGGCCATAAGGAGGCCGAAGAGCAATTTCTGCACACCAGAGTACCTCGACCTAGCCCCCTGCAAGAGGGAGCTGACAAAGTAAACCGGGTGCTGCATCATCTTCTTCTTCTGCACCACCTCACTCGACTGCGCGGGCACTGCCTTGGTGGCATCAGACTCTGTCGGGGGCCTCGCCTTGCCGGCACCAGGCCCTGCCGGGGGAATCTTTGGCTTGCCATCCGCTGGTTCTGTCGTCGCCACTGCCTCCTCGTCGACCTCCCTCTGCGCCACCAGTGCAGCGCTGACCACTTGATTTGTCGCCTCCAGATACAGCAGCAACGGCTCTTGTGGTTTAGGTGCAACCAGTATTGGCGTGGAGGAAAGGTATTTCTTCAGATCCTGCAACGCTGCCTCGGCTTCTGGGGTCCACTCCATTGGGCCTGCCTTCTTCAAGATTTTGAAAAAAGGAAGGGCACGCTCGACGGACTTGGAGATGAATCGACTCATGGCGGCGACGCAGCCCGTGAGCCGACGCACATCCTTGATCCGCTTGGGCGCCTCAATTTGCTCAATAGCCTTGATTTTGTCTGGGTTTGCCTCGATCCCGCACTGTGACACAAAGAATCCGAGAAGCTTGCCAGACGGAACGCTGAAGGCACACTTCTCAGGGTTCAGCGTAAGGTTGATCTTGCGCAGGTTGGCAAATGTCTCTTCCAGATCTTGCACAAGAGTTGGCCCGTCCTTGGTTTTGACCACTATGTCATCCATGTATGCTTCCATATTTCTATGGAGCTGGGGTTCAAAACCAATTTGGACTGCTCTTGCAAACGTCGAGCCAACACTCTTCAACCCTAAAGGCATCCGTAAAAAGCAATACGTACCACATGGGGTGATGAATGTTGTCTTCTCTTCATCTTCTCTTGTCATGAAGATTTGGTGGTAGCCTGAGTAGGCGTCGAGGAACGACAGCAGATAACACCCGGCCGTGGAGTCGACAGTCTGGTCGATGCGTGGCAACGGGAAGGGATCCTTAGGACAAGCCCTATTGATATCTGTGTAGTCAATACACAGCCTCCACTTCCCATTTGCCTTGCGCACCACTACCGGATTGGCCAACCACGTCGGATGGAGCACTCCTCTCACCAAACCTGACGCTTCTAACTTTCTGATCTCCTCTGTGATGAACTCATGCCTCTTCAGAGCCTGCTTTCTGACCTTCTGCTTGACGGGCCACGCATGAGGACAGACAGCTAGGTGGTGCTCAATCACCTCCCTGGAAACACCGGGGATGTCGGATGCTTGCCACGCAAACACGACGACATTCGCCCGCAGGAAGGTGACGAACGTGCCTTCCTATTTGATGTCGAGGGCGGATCCTATGGTGAGGGCCCTTCCCGTGCCATCCTCCCTGGCGGACATCTTCTTGTTCTGCGGTGGCTCAGCTCTGGATTTCTTGCTCTTGCCGGTAGAGCTCTCTGGCACGTCCTCGACGGTAGCACAACACTCTTACTCTGAACACTGGGCTTACTTTCAGCAAGTCTCCATCAACTCTGGTTAGTGCTTTTTCTGACTCTGACTGGGCAGGATGTCTGGACGATAGACGCTCTACAGGTGGGTTTGCAATCTTCTTTGGACCCAATCTTATATCTTGGTGTGCCAAGAAACAAGCTACAGTATCTAGATCCAGTACAGAAGCAGAGTATAAAGCATTAGCAAATGCAACTGCAGAAATTATATGGGTTCAATCTTTACTCAAAGAGCTTGGTATAAGACGAATCCCAGCACCATGCTTGTGATGTGACAGTCTTGGTGCCACATATCTTTCTGCCAATCCAGTTTTTCATGCCATAACAAAACATATTGAGATCGATTTCCACTTTGTCAGAGAACGTGTTGCTAACAAACAGTTGGAAAGTCGGTTTATTCATTCACGAGATCAGCTTGCAGATGGCTTTACCAAGGCATTGCCTACACGGAGCTTTGAAGAGTTTAAGCGTAATCTCAACTTGTCCAAGTTGTGATTAAGGGAGGGTGTTAAACATCATGTCACGATGATATCTGTCACGTAGGCTTCGGCAGGAGGTAGTTAGGAGATAGTTTAGATTCTCTCTAAACCGCATGTACTTATCTCTATCTCTTATTCCTTCCTTGCCTCCCAAGATGTAATCTCTCCAACTACTTGTATGCATATCCAGGGATAAGCCCCTGCCTATATAACACGAAGGCGCGGCCCCAAACAGGGTACGACGCTTCACGCCCATCGCACAGGTGAGACTCAAATCATAATTCCCCTTTTCTTTTCACTGGAAATGCCTTCAATATCTCCTACCCCTGTCCAAAATAAGTGCCTTGGTTTTAGGTCAAATTTAAACTAAAACCATGACACTTACTTTGGAACGGAGGGAGTACCAGCGTTGTTAACACAGAAAAAATTGAGTTTTCACATTGTCATTTCAACACAGGAATGAACATGTTACCAAGTAAAGATGCTCGGAGACTACAGCCAAGGCCGTGTTGGAGCTGATCCTGGCTCCCTTCTTCCACATGGCTGCTTCACACAGCTTGCATAAGAACACATGAGACATGAGTTTGGTGACGTGTTGTTTCACACAGCAAGCGTCTTTTCTCACTTCTATTTCCCTTGGTTCAAAGTAAAACATGATTACAGTGCTTATATAGGCTCACGCATCCACAAAGCCACCCGCCACACTTGCCTAATTAACTCCATGCACTAACTAATCGCTAGCTACATTTGTGTAATTTTCTGATGGTATAACTTTTGTGATGTAAAAGTTGTATTACATTCATCGAATTGGTGATATAATGATACACCTGGACCTTTTAAACTGGAAAGGAGAGAGTAGCTAATACTCCATCCAATGACTGCTGACAAGGCATAATATTGTGGGACGGAGGGAGCAATAAATTAGAATATTGCATCAAGTAAAATCAGATACTGTTGATAATAACATTCCCCTCACATTGTGTTCATCGTCGGGACAATGACTCTGATTATCCTTTTATACTCAGTGCCGAAGATGCAATTGCAGTTTTTTTTCATTACTATTAGTGAGACTTCATTCTTAAAGATCTATCCCATCTAACCATTCCCTCTACATTTTTTTTGTCTATACTTGCAAATGAATAAACGGAGAGCAATATACATCTATAAGTCATGTAAAACACTATCCATAATGTGATCATAAAGTAATAATAATTCACCACATAGCAAAAATAACACCATAACAATTATATCAGATGGATAATCATGTAGAGAAGCCCGTGTGATATGTGTATTGAGGTATGGGAGAGAAGATGCTAAATATTATTGTTACAAACCCACCATGTAAGGGGTGGAGTACCCACACCTCATCTTGGGAGCATCGAAGATTGATTGTTCTTAAAGAAGGCGATGACACCCCCCCCCCCTTTCCGGCAGAGCTTCGGAACAAGGTTGTAGACGAGTTCCGCCTTAGATTTTAAACTTGCGATGGAGAAAAACGGCGTTGATAAATATGACGGTGATTAGGGGGTATATATAAGCGTCAAGGGACAAAGTAGGGCACCAGGGTGAGGACCACTGCGCTAAGCACCGCTGCCTACTCCTCCCCATGCACATTTGATGAAGTGGTTTTTGGATTGTTGTTTGTCAAATTGATGAAGTGATCTGAGATTTGTGGTACGTGAAAATGATGTGCATATTTGTGAAATTGGAATTTATGATAGTTTATGGATTTTTTAAATATGTGAAACATATTTTTTTAATATGTCAGATCACTTTTCTCTTAAACATGAAATAGTTTATGGAATAAGAAAACGGATATTACTTGGTAGTTTACATATGGGAAGTTTGTCATATTTTTGAATTTACATATCTAAAACTGAAACGGATCTGATATTTGTGAAATAAGAAAGGTGGAATTATTGTAATACATATTAGTGAATATTACTTGCTGAATAATATATATATATATGTGTTAACTGAAACAATTTTTTTTTAGGGGAAATCATTTATTTCAGATAACATATATTTGTGAAATATGCATTTGTGATTTGTGAATGTTGCGATATGTGCAACATGTGAAACTAATTATTTCAAATATGTGGAACTGATTATTTCAAACATGTGGAACTGATTATTTCACATATGTGAAACTGGTTTTGCAATGTGTGATACAGTTTTTCAATCTGCGAAACTAATTATTTCAAATATGTGAAGCTGTTTATTTCAAATATGTGCATTAAAGTGTTTGAAAAGAGTGATTTCATTTTTAAAATATATTAACTCATTATTTGAAATACTTGAGAAAATTACTGAAATATTTAAAGGCACTATTTAAAATAGTAAGTGAAGCTATTAATGTGGAACTTTATTGAAATAAAAAAATATCAGTTTGGAAATTATTGCCATATGTGAAATATGTGTTTATGAAATACTACTCCCTCCATCCGGAAATACTTGTCGGGCGAGTGGATGTATCTAGACATATGTTAGTTCTAGATACATTCATATTTATGCATTTCCGCGACAAGTATTTCCGAACGGAGGGAGTATATGTTATTGAAATGTGTTAGTGGTTAGCATGGCATTTTAGTGACGTATTTATTATATGTTAATGTAATCATTAAAATATACTAGTGAACTTTAGTGAAGTATATATGTAAGGAATTATTGAAATAATTACTTTGATTTTAGAAATCTTTTAGTTGTTTTGTATTTATTAAAATAATTTAATTAAATATCATTTGGGAATCAGATTGAATTAGCTGATATAAATTAGATGATAAATTAGTTACATAAATTCAATTATCCCTCAAGGAGGTGAGAGAAAAAAATTCAAAGTCGCTAGAGCGGGTCTGAGAGAGGAAATATCTTGATGCAGCCACAGACATAGATCGTTTGACATGCACATGTCGGTGGCCCAACTACACACATCAGTATGTCATGGTAGTTTCATCACCACGATTAGAGCAATTCTTTTTTTTTCTTTTTTCTTTTTGACGGGCAATTAGAGCAATTCTAGCATATTGCCATAAGTGACCGATCGACATAATAATCCTCGGTATGACGATTTTGGCCAAAATGACTGCTCTAGCATAGTGACCACCTCGCCCCGATTGACATAATTTTTGAAGGGTGCTCCAAATCGAGCCTCCCCCTATGGGGGATATTCGAAGGGCACTCCATCCCGAAAAAGATTTGATGCACGCAAACATTCCCCCCCTAATGTTGCTCTTCCTATCCGCCCCGTCGCGTCCCCTTTCTGCCGTAGCGCCGCCTTTGATTGTTTCTCGTCGTCCCCAGTCCCCGTCGATGGCTCCACGAACACCGCCTTGATTCCCGCATGTCATTCCATCGTTTTGGAGAAGGATCCCGAAACTCTAACAGTTGATGCACCAAATGTGACTCTGATAACCAACTGACACTGCCTAAGAGCATCTCCAGCCGTTGGCCCCCCAGGGCGCCGAAAAAGAGTCGTCTAGGGGCGAGCCGACGCTAGATTGGCCCCTGGGGCGATCTAGCTCCCAGCCACACCTCCAGGCGCCGCCCCCCAAGTCGCGGCAAATTCAAACTTGGCCATTCCCGCTCACAAAAAAACGCCGCAAATTCGGCGATTAGCGGCTTAGTTCGACGATCGGATGAAAAGTTCATTGTACAAAAAAAGGACGCGTGGGCAACGCATCACACGGCGGGGTCGACCTCTTGCGTCAGCGGAGTCGGCGTGCGCGGGCTTGGCGGTGTCGGAGCTGCTTCTGTGCTGGTCGGCGTCGGCGCGGCATCTGTGCTGCTGGGCGTCGTGGAGGCATCATCGCTCGGGCTTGGCGGCGAAGTCGACGTGGGAGTGGGAGTTGGCGGTGTCGTCGATGGCAGCTAGTTCAGGATGAGTCCACGCTCCGCCAAGCACCACGCCTTGACCTGCTCGTCGTTGCTCTAGAGCATGTCCGCCCCACCCAGCAGGAAAGCCAGGTCGGTGTTCCTCTTCTTCGCGGCGACGTTGGTCCGGAGCAGGTCGAGTTTGACGGTGTTGTTTGTCATCAACACCGACCACCGCGCCTCGGTCTTCTCTTCACGCAAGGCGGCCCGGGCCTGCGCGTCGGCGAGGCAATGCTCAATGGACTCCTGCACTCGCGCGGTTGCCGAGTCGGCGTGTTTCCCCTTCTTAGCCCCTTTGTTGCCTTCGGGGCGCCCGTCGCCGGCGCCCGGCGTCGGCGCGTCCGGCTTCTATGTCTCCTTGGCCTTGGCGAGGGTGCACCGGGCATCCGCCCACTTGTCGCACTTCTGATCCGTTTGAAGACGTGGAGGTACTTGAAATCTTGGTCGCTGCTGTCCTGCCGAAACATGCCGAACATCCGCACCAGCTGCGCTGAGGAACTATCAGTGAGCGGCGTGCACACGGCGAAAAGGAAAAGGGAGAGGCCGGCGTGCCATACCTGATCCTCGATGCTGGTGCCGCTCTCTGGCAAGACACGATCTCCTCGACAATCCCATGCCATTTGTTACACGCCGATTGGATGAGCCCCCAATGGTTCAACATTGCCTTCGCCCCGCGCTGCATGTACACGCCTTGGAAATAGGGGTCGACAAACATGCGCTCGTCGAACTCGGCCTCGATGCGGTCCCAATACGTCTCGATGCTCTGGTTCGTGTCGGTGATTGGGTCGAGGCAGACGACTTTCCATGCTTCGGCGAGGCACTCGTCCTCCTTGGACGCCCACTTGATGCGCGGCTCGCCGGTCCTTGCCGACTCCTTCTTCTTCTTCCGTTTCCTCGCCGGAGCAGGCGCCGGTTTCTCCTCCTCCTCCGGCTACCGGCTCCTCCTCGCCATACTCGAGCTCGCCGTCCATGTCGTCGTTGAGGTTCCTGGGTAGTAAACCCGGGGGACGTGGCGGCGGCGGCCGAGCCGACCGTTATGATGTCGTCCATGTCGGCTTCGGTCGCGTCCGTGTCGCCGAGATGCGACGTCGAGGCTTGGGAGAAGGGCAGCGCGCCACGGCAAAGAGGGGGTGTCGGGGAGGATGCGTACGCCGGCGGGGAGTAGTTGTACGGGGGGTACTGTACGCTGGCGAAGGCGGGTGAGGGCGTGCGCTGGGCCGGGTGACCATGGGGGAAGGTGATGTTGGGGTTGAACCCGCCGTGCGCGTCACCGTCGGCGTAGCCCGGCGACAGTGTGCAGCCCCAGGGTTGCGGCGACGACGAGAAGCCGGCCGGAGAACCGACGCTTTGCTGGCTCTAGGGAGCGTACGGGGTGTGGCCGCCGGGCGGGTTCAACATCCCCACGCGAGTCCCCTCGGCTTTTTCGTCCGACCGCTCCGCCTGCTCGGCCGCCGCCGCAGCCGCGAGCCGCGCCGCGCTGTCCTGGGCCTTCTTGGCGTTGTCCCTGTTCCACCGGTCGGTGGTGAAAGCCTCCCGGCGCTGAACTTCAGCCCTCCAATCAGCGTTGGACATGCCCGGGGGCTTGGACGGCAAAGCCCTCGACTTCCTCTGCTTCGGCTGGGCGACGGCGGCAGTCGCACCCGTCGTGACGCGGGAGAACACGTACTTCTTCGGCGGCATGGCGGCCGGCTGGGAGGGGAGGATGAGGAGATTGGCTGGAGGAATGGAGAGAATGGGAGGGAAAAGGCCCTCCTCTCACCGATGGAGCGTCCCCAAGCCCCTTTTCGCTTGTGCCGGCGCCCCCAGGCGCCCCCTAGCACGCCGGGATTCGTCTCGGGTGCGTCGGCTGTTATTTCGGCCCAACCCGGCGAAAAACTGAATCCTGGGGGCGCGACTGGGCCGATTTTCGCCCGCCGGCGCTAGTAATTCACCTGGGGGGTCCCTGTTGGAGGCGCGGCTGGAGATGCTCTAAGCCAGCACCTCGTCCATCTTGCCGGCAATGAGTCCGATGTAGAGGTGGCAAATCCTATGCTGCCACGTGCAGCCGCCGGCCTCCCCCCGCTAGTGTCACAACAATCCTCAGCAAAGAAATCGAAGAAGACATTAGGCCACGACGTTGCTCCTCCCCCTTTGTCCCGATGGCGAGCGAAATTGGGTTGTCTTCCTAGTCCTACGCTGGACCAGAAACGCCGATGAGGAAAAAAGAGCCATTCGTTTTGTATTCGACTTTTGTTTGATTGAATGTGAGGCGATCGTGAAAAATGTTGGCAAACATGTAATGTTTGTGATTTATTGATGGATTTGTGATTTTAGGGGGATTGATAGTCAAAGATAAATCAATTATCGAGAATATGACTTCCTCGCCCGGCTCGGCATGGCCAGGCGGGCAGCCGTGTGCGCGCTGGCGTACACCACATGCTTGGGTCGGACCTGGCTACGCCGAGGGGCTGGTGGGCCCAGACGCCGCCGCGCTCAACACCATTGTGTTCACCAGAACGACCAAGGTGAAGGGGCTGCTCAAGGGGCTCACGCTGCGGGCCAGAGCTGGCCGCGATGGCCCGACATGGTCATGGCAGCGCTGATGGGGAACGAAGCATGGAAATAAAAAAATCCTACGAACACCCAAGATCTAATCTAGGAGATGTATAGCAACGAGAGGGGAGTGTTGTCTACATACACTTGTAGACCGAAAGAGTTAACGATATAGAGATCGTGGTTGTGTCGTACTCGCATCGCGATCTAATCCGATCCAAGTACCGCACGTGCGGCACCTCTGACTTTAGCACATGTACGGCGTCCTCTCCTTCTTGATCCAGCAAGAGAGGGAGAGGAGGTAGATGAGATCTGAACCAACATAATGGAGTGGTTGTGGCGGTGGCAGCGGAACTCCGGCAGGGCTTCACCAAGCGCTGACGGAACGTGGAGGAGGAGTAACGGGAGGGAGACGGGGCAAGCATGGAAGGGCTAGTTGCTCCCTGCGCCTCCCCACTATATAAAGGGGTGAGAGAGGGGCGGGGCAGCCCTAGCCCCTCTCACAAGGCAAGGGCAGCGACCAAGGGGGAGGAGTGCCCTCCAAGCCAAGTGGAGCCCCCCCTTAGGGTTTCCCCTCCCCCATGCGCATGGGCCTTGTAGGGGCTGGTGCCCCTGGACCATTAAGGCCAGGGCGCCCCCTACAACCTATGCTACTATATGGGACGTGGTGGAACCCTTCGAGGACTTCTAGACCCCTCTGGAACCTTTCGGTGGCTTCTCGGTACAATATCGAAAAAACCCGGACTTTTTTTAGAACCCTGACAAAAACTTTCCATACATAAATCTTTACCTCCGGACCATTCCGGAGTTCCTCGTGACATATCGGATCCCATCTGGGACTCCGAACAACCTTCAGATTTTTCACTATTAATATCTCAATACTACCCTAGCGCTACCAAACATTAAGCGTGCGACCCTACGGGTTCGAGAATTATGCAGACATGACCGAGACTCCTCTCCGATCAATAACCTGGATACCCATATTGGTTCCTACATATTCAACGAAGATCTTTATCGGTTGAACCACGATGTCAAGGATTCAGGCAATCCCGTATGCAATTTCCTTTGTCCGGCAATATGTTACTTGTCCGAGATTCGATCGTTGGTATCTCCATACCTAGTTCAATCTTGTTACTGACAAGTCTCTTTACTCGTTCAGTAATACAAGATCCCGTGACTAAACTCATTAGTCACATGAAGCTTCTTATGATGTTGTATCACCGAGAGGGCCCAGAGATATCTCTTCGTCACATAGAGCGACAAATCTCAGTCTCGATTCATGCAACCCAACTGACACCTTCGGAGATACCTGTAGAGCACCTTTATGATCACCTAGTTACAAAGTGACGTTTGATAGCACACAAGACATTCCTCCGGTATCCGGGAGTGGCATGATCTCATGGTCTAAAAAACCGATACTTAACATGAAGAAAGCTATAACAAATAACTAAACCATCTGATGCTAAGCTTACGGTTGGGTCTGTCCATCACATCACTCTCCTAATGATGTGATCCCGTTATTAAATGACAACTCATGTCTAGAGTTAGGAAACCATAACCATCTTTGATCAACGAGCTAGTCTAGTAGAGGCTTATTAGGGACATGGTATAGTTTATGTATTTACACATATATTTAAGTTTCTGGTCAATACAATTATAGCATAAATAATAAACATTTATCATGAACGAGAAATATGACAATAACCATTTTATTATTGCCTCTAGGGTATATTTTCAACAAGCGCATGGACCGGTCACCCCCGAGGGCTTCAGGAGGCTCGACATCGAGCTCCAGATTTAGCAACTTCCATGAAAAGATGAATCTGAATTTGACTGAAAGTTGGTTTGATGCACATGAGATGCTCGATGTATTGCAGAGAGAGGGGAGAAGGAAGAAGAAGAATACCGAGTCCAATGTCTAGTGAACCAACCTGTGGTTGGATGGTTGTGGTATCCACAGCCCATCAGGTTCAAGTCCTGGTGCTCGCATTTATCCTAAATTTATTTCAGGATTTCCGGCGATACGCTTTCAGTGGGAGGACCCGTCGATTATGAGGCGTCTATGGCGACTTCGTAAAATCTCAAGATGATATGTCGGCGCAGTCTCTCGGAGTTGCTCATAGGGGTAGGGTGTGTGTGCGCGTCATATGGGTGAGTGTATGCACGTATATACGAGCGTTTGTGTCTGTATTAATTTAAATAAAAAACCAAGTGTCCACGTGGCATTTTTTCCTGCCAACTCAGCCTGGCGGTGGGCCTGACCAATTACCGTCGGTGTTTTTTGTCGCCGTTAATTTTTGGTGCGGTGGTTTTTTCGAGTAATTGGTGATTTTTCTGCTAATGACACCACTATTGCTATTGTGGTTGTTTTCTGCATTTCATTTCACCATCACCGGTCCTCCTGTCGCCGGCGTGTTTCCTCCCGCGGCAACTCCTCCGCCCCACTGGTCGGCCGGCGAGCACGCCACTGCTACGGTCTGTTCGCTCATATCCACCCCGCACCGGCGGCTCCCAGATCCCACCCCACCTTTGCCTCAACCTTGCAAGCTCTGCAGAGCGACTCGAATAGTTGAACTAAGCGGCGCCGGCAGAGTAACTGAGGCCGGCGTGGCAACTTCCCCGATCGGCCGTCCCGCCGGTGGAGCTGCTACTTTTGGTAAGGCCCCCATCCCCCCTCTACAGACACACAACTCTTGATTACACGAGAAACAGAACGCTTCTCTAACCAGAACGCCCGTAGGGTGCTTGCGCAAATGCCACTTCGGCACATGCTTCTCCAAGCGCGGCAGCGCTGGTCTCAGCCGCCTCCACGGCTCTCCGAGCTACTTCATGTCTTCCGCTCGCTCTCTATTCTACCATCCGGAGCCTCGGCCACGCCACCCTGCCGCTCTCCTACGCAAATTCAGCTGCCCCAGACCTTGCCTTGCTCCGATGCCAACCCACTTGGCGTGGGCTTCCACATTGACGTTGTTGATGACGACCTCTGGCCCGCTTCCTTCGGCTTCTCCTCAGATCCCACGCCCGGTGACCAGTGTCTTGATACCTTCCAAGAACATGGAGAAGAACACATGCACGATTCGGATGATGAGATAGATGACATGAGGCACCGCAAGCAGCTCTTCTACAAGCTGGACAGGGGTTCCAAGGAGTTTGAGGAGTATAACTTGCCCTTGCGCCGCAGATGGAAGAGAGATAAACCCAATGCCAAGGATCCATCCGATTGTGAGAAGGTGGAACCTGAGAAGCCAGCTCGTTTGAAGGTCCCAAAGCTGAAAGCAGAGCCTGCAGTGCATAAGGATGACATAGTTGAGGGGAAGAGGGACCGAGTGCCAACTTTTAACCAGATGACTGATCCTTACCACCACCCTTTCTGCCTGGACATACATGTCTCCAAGGGGTCGGTGCGTGCTTGCTTCGTTCACCGAGTGACCAGCAGGGTTGTGTCGGTCGCTCACTCCATATCAAAGGACATGAAGTTTGATCTGGGTTCAAGGAAGGGCATCAAGGCATGTGTGGCGGTTGGGGCATTACTTGCGAAGCGTGCGACAGAGGATGATATTCACAATGCAATTTATACACCTAGAAAAGGGGACAAAATCGAAGGGAAAATTGAGGTTGTGTTGCGTGGAATAATTGAGAATGGAGTCGATGTGAAGGTGAAACTCAGACAGAGGAGGAAGCTAACAAAGGTATGTCATGATTATTTATTATTCTATTTCCCTTGTTTGATGATGCCTTTGAATTTTCTAATATACAGTATATTTTAATCTTCTCAGCACATGACATTTGGAAGTATTTTGAAAATATTTGGTTGATACCAAGTGTGTGAATTTATATAGAGCAGAACTAATCTATGGGTTCTTGGGAAACTACATAGAAACATCTCTGTAGTGTATGTTTTATTTTTGCAGTGAAGTTGTATTATTCACGTAGACAAGAGTACTTTCTGAAAACCTGGTACTATGGCGATCTTTACACATTTATAGATCTCATGTTGTTATTTTGGCAAGCTGTTAGAAGCAAAGATACTTTAGTTTTTCTTTGGAATGAACAAGTTCATCATGTTGTTTGCCATTTGGAAGTGTTTCACCACAGAGAAGCAAAATCTTCAGGACATTGTGGTATTAAAACCATGCACTCATCTTATCTCATATAGCAGTATGTATGCAATATTGCAGTGCAGTGCAGTGCAGTGCAGTGGGACTCTGGTATTTTCACGAGCCTGTCTGTCTTAGTTAAAAACGTTTGGTTTGAACAATGATGCCTAAAAGCTAAAAACAAATCAATTCCATTCCATCTTTACAGGCTGGATCAATTAGAGCTGAAATCCCATGATGACACATCCACCACTTTTAAACGCTACTGTTGTACTAGTAACAAACAATGCTTGACCTCACTGTTTTGACCTTCACTTGCAGAATGCGCCGGTGGTGCAACAGGGCGGTGAGTCTCGGTGACAGCTCAACGGTTGGCCAGCATATATAACCCCTTGATGGCATGAACCCAATGCTGCAGGATGCATTTTATGTCATCTCGGAAGACAAACCATGAGATGTAGAACAGCTAAAGGGCATCTGGGCATCCTGTTTGAGATCTTAGCATTTGTGCCCCCAGGAACTCGCTGCTCTGCCTCGCTGTCTATACTCTGCAGTTTTTGACAAGCCTCCAGTTCCATGTGTCTTGTCTTTGGCCTGTTTCGTGGCATCAGCAGCATTCGAGATTGGAGTGCCTGTGCTTTGTGGTAGGATTCTACCGGCTTTTCGCTTTGGTAGTGTTGTTCTTTTTACATTCTCGATTGCTCAAGTTCAGAGATGTAACTGAGATCCCGGGCTGTATCTGACTTTTTTCTCGCTTGGAATGAACTTCTCCATTTGCACCAAGTCCCGTAGCAAAATTACATTGAGTCTAACACGTTAAAGGTCCGTTTCTCCTATGAGTAATCGAATAACTTTCAATCTTGTAGGATCCAAAACGCGATGACATCGTAATCATATACTCCTACGTTCCTGCCATGCTTCTGGTTCTGAAGCGAAATGTTTGTGCCGAACTCCTCCTGTCTGTATTTTCCAGTCAGTCATCATCACCGCTGGGAGCCGTGAATCCGTGATGCTGAGAAAACCCACCCCAAACCCTCTCCCCCTAACAAACACCACTCCATGCCGCTCCGCACGCTGCTCCGGCACCTCGCGGCCGGCCAGTTCGCGCGCCTGCAGGCGCTCACGGGCGCGGCCACGGCGCCGGCCGCGCACCGCGTCCTCCACCTCCTCCTCCGCACCGCGCCGGTCCCTCCCCTCCCCGACCTCGTCTCCCTCGCGCGCTGGTCCCGCTCCCACTTCCGCGCGCCTCTCCCGCTCCGGCTCCACGCGCTGCTGCTGGCCCGCCTCGCCTCCCACGGCCTCCACCCGCTGCTCCGCTCCGAGCTCCACGCCCTCGCCGCCGCTCGCCTCCACTCCCCGGCCTCCATCCTCCGCGCCCTCCCCGCGTCTTCCCCCGCCGCCGCGCCGCTCATCGCCGACATGCTCGTCCTCGCGCTCGCCAGGGCCTCCCAGCCCTTGGCGGCGTACGAGGCCTTCCTCCTCCTCGGCGACAACCACCCGCGCCACCGCCCCTCCGCCTTCTCGGTGAACAGCCTGCTCTCCGCCCTTTTCGCCGCCGACCGGGTCGACCTCGCGGAGCGGGCCTTCAAGGCGGCGCTCCGGCGGCGCGTGTCGCCGGACCTTTTCACCTTCAACATCGTCATCTCCGGGCTCTGCAAGGCTGGGCAGCTTCGCAAGGCCGGCGATGTCGCCAAGGACATCAGGGCGTGGGGGCTGACCCCCTCTGTGGCCACCTACAATGCTCTCATCGACGGCTACTGCAAGAAGGGTCGTGTCGGGAGGATGTACCACGTCGATGCGCTTTTGAAGGAGATGGTCGAGGCTGGAATCTCGCCCAATGTTGTTACATTCAATGTGCTGGTTACTGGGTATTGCCAGGACTCGAACACTGCTGCTGCGGTGAAAGTCTTTGAGGAGATGAAACAGCAGGGGATTGCGCCCAGCATGGGGACATACAATGCACTTGTTTGGGGTCTCTGCTGTGAGGGGAAGGTAGAGGAAGGGGTGAAGCTGGTGGATGAGATGCAGGATCTGGGGCTGGCGCCTAATGTGGCCACCCTGAATAGTGTGCTGAATGGGTTTTGCAAAAAGGGCTTAATGGCAGATGCTGAGAATTGGGTTGATGGTATGGCACAGAGGAATGTTGAACCGAATGTGGTTACTTACAATACCTTGATGGATGGATATCGCCGGCTCGGTAAAATGATGGATGCGGCGGCTGTGAAGGAGGCCATGGCAGGGAAGGGGATTAGTCCAAATGTCAGAACATACAATTGCCTGATAGCTGGGTTTGACCAGAGCGGGGATTGGAGGAGTGTTTCTGGTCTTCTCGATGAGATGAAGGACAAAGGTGTTAGAGCTGATATTGTTACTTACAATACACTTATTGGTGCCCTGTGCTGCAAAGGGGAAGTACGTAAAGCTGTAAAGCTCTTGGATGAAATGTTGATGGTTGGCTTGGAACCAGAGCATCGGACTTACAACAACATAATAAATGGGTACTGTGAGAAGGGGAACATTAACTCTGCCTATGAAATTAGGGCCAGGATGGAGAAAGGTAGGAAACGGGCAAATGTGGTCACATACAATGTCTTCATCAAGCACCTTTGCAGAATGGGGAAGATGGAGGAGGCTAATGAGCTCCTGAATGAGATGTTGGAGAAAGGTCTCGTTCCAAATAAGGTTACCTATGAAACAATCAAGGAGGGGATGATGGAGAAAGGTTACGTTCCTGATGTAAGAGGACTCGCTTGCTCAGAAGCCTCTCAAAATCTGACATCCTGAAACGCTTGGTATGCTCTAGTAATGTACCAGCATAGCGTGTCTATACCTACTTATACCTAGCAAACAAAGCAAGTAAATGCCTAGTTGGATTGTTGTTGAAATGAGAAATTGGCGATCCCTAAGTATGCTAGGTCATAGTTTCCCACTGCCTTTAGGTTGGATGTGATCATTTGGTCCTTATGTGGTAGAATCTAGGAGTTACTCTGTTCTTTGGTATAGTTCAGCCATTAACATCGTTCTCGATCCAACTACCTTGCAGCCAGTTCACAGTTTTAAGTTTGAATGGTTAGTCTTTTCTTGGACCCAGTCTTTCTGGCGTGCACAAGTGTTCACATTGAAGGAAGTCACAAGAGGCGGTGCGCCGAAGATCGGGCTGCCGGCGTACCGCACTGGACACAGCACATGGTGGGTGTCCTTGCTTTATTAACGCAGTGCATCCGACATGTAGCCGGCGTGATGGCCCCCAAATGACCCATCAAATGACGCGCACATCACTTCAACCGCGACCCCAGCCCCCAGGTCAGGTGGGACTACCCGCTGAGTTTAAGCATATAAATAAGCGGAGGAGAAGGAACTTACAAGGATTCCCCTAGTAACGGTGAGTGAACCCGGAGCAGCCCAACTTGAGAATCAGGCGTCTGTGCCATCCGAATTGTAGTCTGGAGAGGCGTCCTCGGCGACGGACCGGGCCCGAGTCCCCTGGAAAGGGGCGCCTGGGAGGGTGGCAAACTTGAGTATCATGCTTACTAGTGGTAATATCATACTAGCATTCATTTTGGCTTTCAGAGTACTTAGCACGACAGTATGGCACTCTCCTATGCTTCCTATATAGCATCACACAGAAAGTGAAGACCGGAGGCGAACACCTGTGCAACTCTATCTGACAGATCCATGAATCTGAAAGTGCTCACCTGGCACTGTGCCTCCTGGACACTACACTGATCTGTTACTGTCTTACTTTTGAAGGATTCCTTTAGAAAATGGAAAAAATTGCTATTGTATTTACCTTAAGGTTAGGAGCCATTTTATTTGGTTCATAAGGGCCACAAAATATCTGATGAAATTTCCTCACTAGTCCTTGAGCAGAAAATTGTTCGTGTTTCTCAAGAATAGAAGTTATATTCATGGTCCCCAGTAGCCACACGATTCCTCACTAGTCCTTGAGCAGAAAATTGTTCGTGTTTCTCAAGAATAGAAGTTATATTCATGGTCCCCAGTAGCCACACGAATGAAATGCAGCCAGGAGTTTACTCCCTGATGTTGGAAAAAAAAGGTTTGGGGCTTCCATGTCCACTCTGAGTCCTGTCCTATGAGGTGCAGCAAAATGTTTATCACCCACGTAAATGAATCTGAAAACAACATGTGCATATCGAGGCCTATGCACACCTTTTCTCCAATAATATTTGTTTGTCTTGCTGATGGTCTAACCAGCAAGTGGGGTATTGCATATTGTGTGCTGTTGCTCGGCAAATGTTTCTGAGCCCAACCCTGATGGTAGATTTAGGGATCCAAATCATTTCGAGGTTGTATAAATCTTACATGAGAAACAGGAATAAGTGATAATTCCTTTCCAAAGCACCACCACTGGCTTATCAGCATATTGTAAAGTTGCCTGACTTACCAGTAACTATTCGTTGTAGCGCTTTTACTGGTATAGGTACCAACTATAAAGCCTCCAGCTTATGTGTCTGTACAATTATTCTCAAGTGACAAATCATGTGATAGACCTCCTCTGCTCTTATGATCTGAATGTGCAAAGCTCAGTACTTACAGTAAAGTTTGACCCTTCTCTGCTGTTTGTTTACTTGCCGTTTTGCAATCTGGGGTGGGCAAGGATTCTGATCGACATAATGGATTTCGGTGAGTGCTGGACAATAAGAGAGAAAGTATAACTAAACAGATTGTATGGTTTCAGTCAGGGCTGCACGTAGGGTTGAAATACAGGCGTATAGTTTCCACATGATCTGGAGCCAAATTGGGGCAAATTGAAATTCCGAAGGAAAATTTACTATCTGGTCGGAGTTAAATCCAGATTCGATCAGCTATCTGCTGGATATGGATATTCCCTGGATTTGGCCGGTGTTTCCTGGATTTGAAATCCAGATATCTAGCCATAAGGTACGATATATTTCATCCTTGTCTTTTATGTTCAAATGATATTAGCATATGAGGAGTGCTTCCATGCTCTTCCAAAATTGGATTGGAATGGCAAATTAGTCATTTGTTATTGCAGTAGGTTCTGATGCCCAAGTCCCATGATCTTTTGCTTTGTTCACCAACCGACCTCTCCTCCAGCGGCGCCTCGCCATGATCCACCTCCAGCAGCCTAGCGCGAAGTGGCTCTAGTGTGCCACTGCAGCTCCCCTCCGTGTTGCTTCAACCAGGCGGACTATGCACCGCCCAGCCAGTGGATGCCTGCATGGCTGTATCGATGACCTTTTTTTCACGCATGGCACTCGTGGAGCAGATTTGTAGATTGAGTGGCTCGTCTCATCAATGCTGGTAAGTATATTGCTGCAACAATCGTGTAGTTCTTGTCAGTAATGCTTCTCACCATTTCCTCCTTCTCAAGCATTTGAATTGGATGGCTCAAGGCTGATACTTTGCAACGCGACCCAATTGCTTCTTTGTGCCAGCCTTTGATTACTAGTTAGAAGCACTGCAGGAAAATGTGTATTTAAGAAAGTACGATGATTGTTCAAGCAACAAGGAATTACATGGGAATATGCAAGTATATGATGAATTGAATAGAGATATTTACAATCATAGTAGCGCCCGTTAAAAAAAACTACAAGTTGTACTCGTGCATTGGTTGAATTATTCTTACTGTTCCCTAATTCTTGTCATTCTACTGCAGCCATACTGCACATCTGCTCTACTCAGGACTGTTGATGGTCTCAGATTAGATGGTTTGACTGTTTCAGGTATGTTTTTGATCACCTCAACTTGTGGCTCCAACCATCAACATAGTGGGATCACTAATGAATTCCCCGTGATTCACATTGCTTCATCGGTTAATTAGTTTGCGCCATATGCAATTGATTTAATGTTTTACAATCTGTGTTATACAAGCTGACAAATCTATTAATAAGAATCTTGTATGTTCACCTGTAAACATATGCAAGATTTTCCATGATTGATTCAGATGACGTTGGAGTTCTTAGGAGCTGCAAGTACATATATCTTGCTTTGTTAATGACAATTTTATAATGTATTATATCAGTGGTTATTTTGGAAGAACTTCTGGACCTTTTGACAGCTGAACTGAAACCATCTGCCATTGATATTAATAGCTACCAGATGTATTTATTTTTGAAACGGAGGCAAAATATTTGTCTCATATATTGATTAAAAGGAGGAAAAGAGTTTGTGTTACAAGAGACCCACAAGCACGAACACGATTATTCTCCCAAGATAAAAGCCCCTAAATATTTTGCACCCGCGGTTACCAAAGCTTCATTTTGTTGATGATCATGTCGAGCAAGATTTTGGGGGAGCATTTCTCTCCTTCCAAACTGTCTACTATACAAGCATAGTGAGGGAGGCCATCGCTTTTCTATGGGTAGTTCCCACCTTGGATGATCCATCCACCAATCGTTGACGGAGCTCTCCAAATGCCACAAAGATGTGGGTCAATGCTATCAAGATGAAGCTTGTCGATCATCAAGCGCCAAAGCCGGATAGTGAACCGGCACTTGAAAAAGAAATGGTAACCCAATTCTTGCACCGTCTTGCAAAGCGGGCAAAGACCGCAATTCGGTCATCCCTGCTTGGCCAGCCTATTGGCAGTCCAAATGCGGTCTTGCATAGCCAACCAAGCAAAGAACTTGACCTTTGTCGGTGCCCAAACTTTCCAAAGCGCATGCTCCATTGATGAGCGATTCTTTCCGAAGAATTGCACCTTGTACGCAGAGGCCGCTGAATATTGTACATTAGCCATGTGTTTCCACACAATATCATCATCAACATGTGTAAAAAGTTGCACCTCATGGAGAAGCATCCAAAGCATGAAGAATTCACAGATGTGTTGGGCGGTGGCGATGGTAGGAGGTTTGATTTTGAAGATCCACGCTTTGCCCATAAGTGCTTTCCTCACTTCCCATTTTTTTCTTGCGGATGCCTTATATATAAGTGGAGCGATATCCATAGGCTTTCAGCCAAGGAGCCAAAGGGAGCTCCGGAACGGTGTCCTCGCTTCATTGCCAACGATCGCTTCATTGCCAACGATGATGGTGATGGAAGCATAGAAAAAGTTGAGGTCATCCTCGTCACACGGATTTCCCATCTCAACCCACAACTTGGACAACTGATTCCACTCATATGACGACTATGGAGCCTAAGTGCGTGCAAATTTGTCGGCGTTGAGCACTCCTAGACCTCCATATTCAAGAGGTCGGCAAGCCACCTCCCAATTGACCTTGCATTCAGTGCCGGTGGTTTTGTCCGAAGCTGACCAAATAAATGCTCGCTCGAGCTTGTTGACATCATGGAGTATACTTGGGGGCACCACAGTGATGAAGTAGATTGCTTGGGAAGTGATCACGGACTTGACGAGAGCCGTGCGGCCAATGGAGGTTATGTTTGGACCCCCTCACCCCCCAAGTGACGAGCTTGCCCCCAATTGTTAGAGCTGTGTCGAATATAGTGTACAAGGTAGGTTACACAACCCAATGGAGGTTATGTTTTGGACCCCCTCAACCCCCCCCCCCCCCGAGTGACGAGCTTGCCCCCAACTGTTAGAGTTGTGTCAAATGTAGTGTACAAGGTAGATTACAGTTGTGTACTTCTATCCTAGGCCTCTCATATATAGCGAGGGTAGACGCACGATGTAGCCTATGCCAACATAATAGCACCGGAACGCAGGGAAAGCCGGCGGCGTGTGCCGGCGTCCAGGGCGACCTGGTGCGGTATTGTCACGGTATCATGGGGAGGAGCGCCCATAGTCAGGCCCCGAGGATGTAGCCATATTGGTGAACCTTGTTAACAAATCTCGGTGTCGTGCTCGTGTGATTGCTTGGTCCTCGATAGATCGACGGAGCGCCTCAGATTTATTCTAACGAGTGGTATCAGAGCTAGGTTGTTTTGAAGGTCGTGAAAAGTTGATCTAGAGGAAGAAGATGCATCGACATAAATCTGCAGAAGCGGTCATAATATGGGACATAATCGTCGGCAAGTTGCAGATCAAAAGCAGATATGATCGCGTTGTAATCGTCACGGCAGCGATCCGGATTGATCTCGGCGAGTTGCAGCAGTGCTCGAATCGTGTGGCGCAGGCAGGGGCGCACAGCCGCATCAGTGCAAGCAGTCAGCGCAAACACGTGGGAGGCGGCGGCTTGAAGGCGTGGTAGGCTGGTGAGGCTTCAGGCGCTAGACGCTAATATCCCAGGTGAGAGCGCTGCAGAGAAGGCATGGCGGGCCAGGCCCAGGTGTTGGGCGGTTGTGCATGCATTGTTGCGTGCGCGTGTGCAAGGAGCTGGCAGGCTAAGACGTGGCCAGCTGGTTGTTGCATTGTGCTGAATCGAAGGGGTGCAAAGACACGAGAGATTTTGTTTGATAAAAAGGGGGGGGGGGACCGAGTCCCTGGAGGAGACGTGTTCTCCCGGTGGCCGACAAAGAGACGTGCAACATCAAGGCTGCTCTAAACGAAGTGCATCGGAAAGTAAAAGGCATTGACAAAGCAAGGGTACGCATTGGAGTTGAGCCAAGTGAGCCATCACGTGAAGACCAACTCTTGGTTGGTTGTGCTAGTAGTACGCGGAGGTTTCGATCGTGTACTTGGGGATCACGGGAAGACTGCTTGGTTATTTTTCGCATGGTCAGCCATACAAAGAACCATAGCGTCACCGGGTACCAGGTTTGAGGTGGAGAAGTTTGACAGAATTGAATACCTTGGGTTATGGCAGACAAGGGTGAAAATTTGTTGGCACAACAGGGATGCTTGAAGGCGTTGCGGGATGTCAAGCCAGACGGACAATGAGGACTATGAGGAGTTGTAGATGGTTGCAGTCGAGGAAGTTCGGCTGGGTCAGACTTGTCAGTCTGACGGATCAACGTGAGTCGGTTGTGTCGGCGAAAAACGACACCTATGGGATCACGGGGAAGCCCTTCTACGGTCGGCGGGCGCGGGACTGTGGAAAGAGCGGGTTTAAGAAATCAACACGGGAAATTTCTCCAGGTTCGGGCCGCAAGTGATGCGTAATACTCTACTCCTGCTGGCTTGTGTTTATCTGGTGTTTTTGGACTAGCTACAAAGCGTGCAAGGTCCAAAAAGTCCGAATCCTCTCTTAGTATGCCGCAGGTCTTCTTTTATAGTCAAAGGGGCTGCCACAGTGGCACACAGGAGGTGGGAAGTTGTACAGTAGCGGAGTTTATCTCTGGCACCATAGGACAAAACGCATTAAATGCGCTACTTAGGTGTCCTCTTACTTTATCGGGGACGGTAACGAGGCCCGTCCAGTCCGTCGCCGCTTCGCCTTGCTCCGACATGCGTCCAGGCCAACGAGGCATGCAGCGCCATGTAGGCTGGCAGGCTGCTGAGCTGGTGTGGTGGCACGGTCTTCACGAAGATCTGCATGCCACCACGTAGGTGCTTGACTAGTTGGCCTAGGAGCCACGTACTGCCACATGGGTACCTTCTTAGTTGGTGGGTCCGCCGCTGAGCTGGGGCGGCGATAGGGCGACAAGGCCTTGCCACGGTCTTGCTGATATTCCCGGCAAGGGTCTTGCCGGGGCCTTGTGGGCGCCCTCGGCAAGAGTCTTGCCGGGGCCTTGTGGGCGCCCTCGGCAAGAGTCTTGCCGGGGCCTGGGGGGTATCTTCGGCAGGAGCCTTGCCGGGGCCTTGTGGGCGTCCTCGGCAAGGAGCCTTGCCGGTACCTCGTGGGCATCCTCGGCAAGGAGCCTCACTATTGTCTTGTCTTCTGGTTCTTATCTAGGCCTCGTAGGCCCTTTGTCTTTACAAAGATCTGCATGCCACCATGGAGGCGCCTCCCGAGCCTTGGTTTCAATGTGTCGATGGTGTCTGAACTCTCAGGCTTAAGGGTGGCGGCCTCGTTGGTGTTTCGCAAGTTGCCCCGGCAAGGTTCTTGCCGGGGCTGTGGAGGGGGTTCACCTTACCCTCCCGCTCTTCATGCTTCTGGTCTTGAGAGCTGCTCTGGTAGTCTTGTTACTTTGCTTCCTCTTCTGCCCCGCTAAGTGTGGCCGTAGGTGCGGCTCTAACTGCCCGTGCACAAGTAAAGAGGTACAAAGAAGGCCCCCTACTTTTGTACACCGACAGGAGCCCCTGGGTCTGGGCCACACATAAGCGCGACGCATTGTTGGGCTAGGCCCAAAACGGTGCGCGGGCACGCGGGGCTGAGTTTTACCGCAGTAACTTCCCTCGCCAGTTGCGCTTCCCCATGACCCGCGTTGAATGCGTGACGTAGGGGTCATGCGTGGAGTGACCGCAGCATGCTTGCGTCACCCCGCGGTTTTAATATTAAAGAGGCGGCCCACGTCCCCCCTCATAAAAATAGAGGAAGCTGCAGGGGCGCGGCTCATTTACTAGGTGGATTCGGGTCGTGGCCATCATGGCATCCGTGCCCCACGATCGCGTGGCGCAAAACGGCCGTCCCACTTGCCATCTGAGTCTTGGCTCGCCCGCCACGTGTCCCCCATGCATCGGGGAGGGCAGGCGGCGGACACAGAGGGTACGGGCTTCAATGCCGGGGCGGGGGGCCGAGCGCCGCTGATTGGAGCAGCGGGTCAGTCCTGTTTCCTCGCGCCCCTGGCGACTGGATTGGTTGATTGGGGCGGCCGCCCTTAGGCTTGCTTGGCCCCACCCCCCTATAAAAAGGGAAGAGGGACAACGCCTTCCCGCATCCATCCTCTTCCAGTTTGATCCCTTTCCCTTCTCTGTCATGATGAGAGGGCGTGGTCGTGGCCGTCCTTCTGTGGAGGCAAATAGGTCTTCCTCCCGCCAGAGAGCTGCGGCGGTAAAGGAAGAGCCGAACGCCCAAGATGAAGGCCACGCTCGAGGCAGAGGCGCCGGGCGGGGCCGCGGTCGGCGAGGAGGTCGAGGAAGAGGTGGGCGCGGAAGGGGGATACCCGCGTCGTCATCGTCTCCGTCATCATCTCCTCCACCATCTCCTCTTGCTTCATCAAGCGGCCATGTCAGGGACACGACGCTGGAGTTCATCCTGTGACTGCGTGAGCCGCCGCGCAGCCGCCTCCGTCTTCCTGAAGCGTTTGCAAGGGTGCTGGAGATTGACCAGCCACCGAGGTTGATGCTTCACATGAAGGGGTTTGCAATGGTGACATGTGGGTGAACACAAGGTTCCCCACCCCTCACGTGATGCTCCTTCGTCAGGGCTGGAAAACTTCCGCGCGTGCCCACTGCTTGATGAAGGGGCACGTCCTCTGCTTCAAGTTAGCGGAGAGCTCTCCGTCAAGGTCTTCGGATGCTTGGGACACATGCTAAGGTGCTGTCCGGAGAGCTCGACTGATGACGAAAGCTCCTCCTCGGGCGACAGCGACGAGGAGGACAGCGACAACGGCGATGGAGGTAGCGGGCGGGAGGATGACGGGTCCAACTAGGCGGCGGACACATCATCCCTAGGCGATGCCGGCAGCACCACCATCTGCATCGCCAGCTCCTTGAACTTCTCGGGGTCGCCTCCTTGGACGACTGGCGTGGGAAGGCCGGAAACGACGAAGAAGCGGGTGGCGGGCCGTCAAGTCAGAGTACGATGGCACGGACGCCTTCATCTCGTATTGGCGGTCCACTGCCTCATCTTTCGGCTCTTCTCCCGACACCATCATCACTAGCCCTCTTCCGGACGGCCGCCGGGATGTTCTCTTGGTGTCTTCTGCTGCTCGTACCTCACCTAGGCACTTCTTTTGCCCTTCTGCCATCTTGTTCCATTTTCTGAGGAGAGGGACAAGAAAGGGATTACGAGCATCTTATCCCTTTTTAGTTTTTAAGCCTGCGAACATTTGTCAGATTTAAACCTTGTAATCCCCTTGCTCAAGCTCTCATTCTGTATGAATTGTACTTGTTAACAACGTATTAACGAAGAAAAGGGATGTTTGCCGGGTTCTTTTGTGCGCGAGCGAGGCCCACACCAAGCAGCGAATCCTTGTTATCTTAAAAATAAACATTGTCACCCGTCAACAGACCTTGCCGTCCTCCCGCTCTATAGCTCGACTACACTCACGCCTTTTGGCGGAGGTAGGGGCAAAGTAGGATTAGGCCCTTCGTTTGTTCTCTTTCCAACGCGCTACAACCAAGTTCCGGCCCAAAGAAAGGTTCTTGGGCATGGGAAAGAGGGAGCACAGCGGTGTAAGAGTGAGCGAAGCTTCGTACGTTGAAGTTCCATACGGAAGTGTAGAGTGGGGGATGAAAGACTTATCTGATTCTGCAGCCACCGGCAACCTGGGCTTGCCGTGGTCGGATCTCTGGATCTGTAGCCCCCGGCAACCTTGGCTTGCCGGGGTTTGGGCGTCGACCTGTTTCCTTTCCCCCAAACAGCTCAGAAGAAACGCCCGCGCATCCTGCGAACCAAAAGAAAGGACGAGAAGGAACATAGGGACGCACACTCAACCTCTATGCTAGGGGTTAGTCGCCGCTAAGCACTATCGACCCTAACAGAGAGAGAGAGAGAGACTCAACCTAGCATGCATGCTAAAACATAGGGCGCTAGCGCTTCATTTATTTATGCTCAGGGTCTGCGCCTGGCTTTGTACATAGGGTTACATGCCTTGTTGGCAAGGCTAGTACAAAATGGGGGTTGCCGGGGCTCCCGGCAACCGCGCCTTAGGGGTAAAACTTCCGAAGATGTTCGATATTTCAGGAATTGCTCACCGGAATGCCATCTTCGGTCTCCAGGCGGACTGCGCCGAGCCTGGTGACTCGTATTACCAGATAAGGGCCTTCCCACTTCGGCGTCAACTTGTTTGAATTCTTGGCGGATTGAATTCGCCGAAGAATAAGGTCGCCTTCCTCAAGGCTTCGGGCGTGAACCTTGCGGCTATGATAACGGCGCAAGGCTTGCTGGCAGCGAGCGGCTCGCACAGCAGCCCGAAGACGATCTTCCTCAAGGAGCGTCGCATCCTCTTGGCGCAACTGCTCTTGCTCAAGCTCATCATAAGCGAGCACTCGAGGTGACCCGTATATGAGTTCCGTGGGGAGAACTGCTTTTGCCCCGTATACCAGGGCAAAGGGTGTCTGGCCAGTGGCTCGATTTGACGTCGTTCTGATCGATCAAAGAATCGTTGGCAATTCATCAATCCAACGCCTTCCGCACTTGTGCAGCTTGTCAAAAGTTCTGGTCTTGAGGCCCCGCAACGCTTCTGCATTCGCCCTCTCTGCCTGGCCGTTACTTCTGGGATGAGCAACAGAAGCAAAACAAACCTTGCTGGCGAGATCCTGAATGTACTGCATGAAGGTGCGACTTGTGAACTGTGTGCCATTGTCGGTGATGACCCTGTTGGGCACACCAAAACGGCAGACTAGCCCCTTGAAGAACTTGACGGCTGACTGTGCTGTCACCTTTCTCCTGGTTCCACTTCCGGCCACTTTGTGAACTGGTCGATCGCGACGTACAAGTACTCAAAGCCCCTGACAACGCGGGGAAAGGGGCCCAGTATGTCGAGCCCCCAGACCGAAAATGGCCAGGAAAGAGGGATTGTCTGGAGGGCTTGGACTGGTTGATGAAGCTTTTTTGAATGGAACTGGCATGCTTCACACTTGGTTACTAGTGCCGTCGCATCCTGGAGAGCGGTGGGCCAGAAGAAACCTTGTCGGAATGCCTTGCCAGCAAGGGCTCTCGACCCTATGTGGGAGCCACACATGCCTCCATGTATCTCTGCCAACAGCCTTTGTTCGTCTTCCCGAGGAATGCACTTCTACTTCACGCCGTTCGGTCTCCTTCTGTATAGGGCATCATCCATGAACTGGTACATGCTAGACCGACGGGCTACTTTCTCTGCTTCTTCTTGTCCCTCTGAAAGCTTCCCTGTTTGGAGGAAACGGACGGTGGGCTGCGCCCATGCCGGAGCCTGGGGCTCGACGGCAAAGACTAAAGGCACATCTTCGGCCATAAGGGCAGCTGCCTCTACGGCCAGGGCTTGGGGCCCTGCTGGGGGGCTGCTGCTCTCTAGCAAGCTTGGGACACCCGGCAACATCCTTGTCGGCGGCTCCTGGGAGCTCAACGGGAAAGTACTTGCCGGGGCCTGCCTTCCTTCGTTTGCTCTGTCCTGCTGATGGTTCAACGGATGGCTGAGTTAATTGGAGCACAAAGATACCTGGTTCCACAGGCAACTTGAGGGCAGCGCATTTTAACAGGTCGTCAGCAATGCCGTTCTCCGCTCGGGGAACATGCTCTACTTGCAATCCGTTAAAGCGCTCTTCCAACTTCCTCACTTCATCCACATAGGCCTCCATCAACGGGCTCTGGTAATCCTTGTTCACTTGCTTGACGACGAGCTGCGAATCACCTCTGATGATGAGCTTCCTGATTCCGAGGTCTGCCGCGATCCTGAGACCGGCCAGCAATCCCTCGTACTCCGCCGTGTTGTTCGTTGATTTTTCCCGGGGAAAGTGCATCTGGATTACGTACTTGAGGCGCTCTCTAGTGGGTGCGACGAGTAGTACACTGGCACCAGCACCTTGGAGTGAGAAAGCTCCATCAAAGTACATAAACCACTCACTGCTCGTCTCCTTGCCGGGAAGGGTGGTCTCTGGAACCTCCTCGTCGGGCGTTGCGGTCCACTCTGCTATGAACTCTGCCAAGGCTCGGCTCTTAATTGTCGAAGTACTTTCAAACTTGAGGCCAAAGCTTGACAATTCCAAAGCCCACTCCACAATCCTCCCGGTTGCATCCGGGTTGTGCAGGATTCGTTGCAGCGGGAGGCGGGTGACGACGGTGATCTCATGTGCTTGGAAATAGTGGCGCAGCTTCCTTGAGGCCATGAGGAGGCAGAAAAGTAGCTTCTGCATACCAGAATATCTTGATCTAGCCCCTTGCAGGAGGGAACTGACAAAATAAACTGGGTGCTGCACCACCTTCTTCTATTCTACTTTGCCCAACTGCGTAGACTCTGCCTTGCCGGGGCCGGGCCTTGTCGGGGAGAGCTCCGACCCACCATCCGACGGCTCCGCGGTTACTGTTGTTTCTTCCTCAAGTTCCTTCTGCGCCACCAGCGCAACACTAACCACTTGATTCGTTGCTGCTAAGTATAACAACAACGACTATTGTGGTTTAGGCGCGACTAGTATTGGCGTGGAGGAGAGGTGCTTCTTCAAATATTGCAGTGCTGCCTCTGCCTCCGGAGTCCACTTTACTAGACCCGCCTTTTTCAAAACTTTGAAAAAGGGGAGGGCGCGCTCAGCAGATTTGGAGATGAACCTACTCAGGGCAGCAACGCAGCCGGCGAGCCTACAGACATCCTTGACCCGTTTTGGCGCCTCAATCTGCTCAATTGCCTTGTTGTCGGGGTTCGCCTCGATCCCACGCTGTGACACAAAGAACCCGAGAAGCTTGCCGAAGGGGACACCGAACACGCACTTCTCTGGGTTGAGCTTGAGGTTGATCTTGCGCAGATTTGCAAATGTCTCTCCTAGTTCTTGCACGAGCGTGACCCTGTCCTTGGTTTTGACCACTATGTCATCCATATAAGCTTCCATATTTCTATGTAGCTGGGGCTCAAAACCAATTTGGATCGCTCGGGCAAACGTCGAACCAGCGCTCTTCAACCCGAAAGGCATTCGTACAAAACAGTACGTACCACATGGGGTGATGAACGCGGTCTTTTCTTCGTCTTCCTTCATCATGAAGATCTGGTGGTATCCCGAATAGGCGTCGAGGAATGACAGCAGGTCACACCCGACATTGGAGTCTACAATCTGGTCAATGCGTGGCAGAGGGAAATGATCCTTTGTACAAGCTTTGTTGATATCTGTGTAGTCAATACACAGCCTCCACTTCCATTCGCCTTACGCTCAACCACCGGATTGGCCAACCACGTGGGGTGGGGTACTCCTCTAACCAGGCCCACCGCCTCCAACTTCCTGATTTCCTCGATGATGAACTCTTGTCGCTCCAAAGCTTGCTTCCTGACCTTCCACTTGACGGGCCGCGCATGAGGACAGACAGCAAGATGGTGCTCAATCACCTCCCTGGGAACGCCGGGGATGTCGGATGCTTGCCATGCAAACACATCAACATTCACCCGCAGGAAGGCGATGAGCGCGCTTTCCTATTTGCTATCGAGGGTGGAGCTTATAATAAAAGCCTTGCCCATGCCGTCCTCCTTGATGGACACCTTCTTAGTTTCTGGTGGTGTAGCCTTGGACTTCTTGCTCTTGCCGGTGGAGCTCTTTGGCACATCCTCAACGGGAGCGCTGCACTCCGAAGAGGCGCGCTTGCCGGAGTGGGTGCCGGAGGTCTGGCCGGAAGATGTCTTGCTGGAAGGGGTCTTGTCGGAAGAGGTCTTGCCGGCCTTCTTCCTTCCCGGGGCTTCAGCGGCAGGAGCAAGTGCCTTGGCGGCAGCTGCTGCAACTGCCTCTCGGTAGAGTTGGTCGGCGCAGATGAGCGCGTCTTTCTTGTCAGAGGGGACGGTGATGATGGTTAGCGACCCCGGCATCTTCAATGTGTTGTAGGCGTAGTGTGACGCCGCCATGAACTTGGCCAGCGCTGGGCGACCAAGGATCCCATTGTATGGCAAGGGGATCTCGGCGACATCGAAAACGATCTTCTCCGTCCTATAGTTCAGCTCGCCCCAAACGTAACGGGCAGCGTGATTTTACCTTTTGGCTGGCTCCTTCCCGGGTTGACCCCTTGAAACGTACCCGTCTCTTTGAGATCTACATCAGGAATCTGCAACTTCTTGATCACATCGGGCAAGATCAAATTCAGACCGGCCCCACCATCAACCAGCACTTTTGTCACCTTGAGGTTGCGTATTGTCGGTGAAACCAACAACGGCAAACACCCGACCGCAGTTGTGCGATCAAGGTGATCCTCGATGTCAAAAATGCTGGGCATGCGGGACCACTTTAGTGGCTTCTGGGCATCGAACGATGGCTCCGCCGCAGTGACCTCACGCGCCCACTGTTTCAGTTGGCGGTGTGAGGCGTGCAACGAGGCGCCACTGTCGACGCACATGGCCTCTGTAGCTTTCTAGAACTCGTGCTTGCCGGACTCGTCATCCTCGTCATGATCATCATCTCCCTCCTTCTTGTCGCGGCCCCGAGCGGGCCTCTCTTGTTGATTATCTTTGCCGCGGCGCCCCCCTTGGCCGCCACGCTTCTTGCCGGACCCCTCAGCACCATCCCGACCCTTCTCCTTGTCAAGCCTTTCATATTCAGCTTTCTGCTTTTCAGCAAGCAGGTCAACCTGTCGGCAGTTCTGGAGGTCATGGCCCTTGGTGTGGTGGATCTTGTAGTACTGCTTGTTGGAGCCTCCTGGCTTGTCGGCGGCCGCCAAGGCCCGGCAGGCGGCGCACCCAACAACCTCCTTGCCGAGGTCGTCATCCTTGGCCTTCTTGGCTCCGGGGTCGTCGGATCCCTCAACGGCAAGCACAGTCTTGCCCTTACGTTTCCTGTTACGGCACCGGCCCTTCTTTGTCGGGGCGACGTCATCTTCGTCTGTGGAGTCGGTTTCCGCGCCGGCGTCCTCGCCGGGGTACTTCCTTCCTTCCTCAGCCCGAGCACACCTATCCGCCAGAACATAAAGTTCGGCTATGTCCTTGACCTTGTTCATCGCCAGCTCTTCACGCATCTTGCGGTTGCGTACGTTCTGATGGAACGCACTGATGACAGCGGCGGGATGAACGTCTGGGATGGTGTACTGCACACGGCTGAATCTTTGTATGTACTTACGTATGGACTCGCCATCCTTCTGGGGGATGACATGCAAGTCACTTGCCTGGCCAGGAGCTTGGTGGCCTCCGGTAAAGGCGTCAACAAACTCGTGGCACAGGTCTGACCAGGAAGAGATGGAATCCATCGGCAGGTGCATCAACCACGACATGGCGTTGGGCTTAAGTGCCAACGGAAAGTAGTTGGCGAGCACCTTATCGCCGCGAGCCCCGGCGGCTTGCATCGCGATGGTGTAGATGCTGAGGAACTCCAATTGGTGAGTCTTGCCGTTGTACTTTTCCCCAACATCAGGCTTGAACGTGCGGTGGGAGGGCCACTGGAACTGCCGCAGCTCTCGGATAAAGGCCGGACAACCCACCTCGTAAGGCAGGCCGCCAGGGCCCCCGGCACTGGGTGGTCCATAGGAGGCCCCGCACGCCGATCTGACTAATGGCGCGTCTCCCGCCGTCGCTCGATGGTAGTTCGAGCATCTTCCTGAGCTCGCTCTCGAAGAACTCGACGTTGGTCGCAGCGGGTTCGCGGGTCGGACGACGCTGTGGAAACGTTGTCACAGGCGTCGGCCCGACGGGCCGGTGGCTGCTGTTGCGGCTGCGGGGAGGAGAGTGCACCGTGGTCGCAGTGTCTCCGGTCCCCCCACCGCCGGCATGCACCGACTCGACAAAACGCCGGCGTGAGGGTCCCGTTGGGAGTGGCTCGTCTTTGTTGGCGAAGCTAACAAGGCTTCGGATGGTGGCCCTCCACTCGTCGAGCTTCTCCGCAGCAGGGGGGAAGTCAAGGAGCAGTTGCACGCGCGCCAGTGCTTTTGCTGGCGTGGGCGGCGGCAAGAGCTGCGTAGACCGTGACGCGCTCTGGCTTCTAACCAGGTTAGAAGGGGCTCTCTCACGGTCTCGCGGTGGCACGCCGCTTCCGCCGGCGTCTGAGCGCGCTCGCCGGCCTGGTGCGTCCTATGAGTGGCGCACAGGGCTCTTTCCGCGGCGGTCCCCGGGGGCTCCGACATCGCGGTGTCGCTCATCGCGCGCGGCCTGGGAAGGCCGTGGCGCGGGTGCCAGCTGGGGTGCCGTAGAGGTTGCCGCGCCGCCCGTGGGTAGCACGGCCCCGCCACCAGATCCAGCGGCGCGCTCGTCGTCTCGGATTCGAACGACGCCGCTCGCTTGGCTTTGATCGCCAGAGTGTCGTGGATGCTCGCGGGCCACGTCCCCGGCCCCATCCGTGGCCACCCGGACGCCTGCCCGCGCTGGCGTGGACGGGCTGGCTCCGGGCGACCCGATCGCTGTGATCCCCTTTCTCTTGGGGGCCATGGTGATGATGAAGTCGATGCGCTGACCTTCAAACCGGATTTTCACAGCTTGCGCCCCCTACCTGGCGCGCCAAAGATGTCGGCGGAAACGACACCTATGGGATCATGGGGAATCCCTTCTACGGTCGGCGGGCGCGAGGCTGTGGAAAGAGCGGGTTTAAGAGATCAACACGGGAAATTTCTCCAGGTTCGGGCCGCAAGTGATGCGTAATACCCTACTCCTGCTGGCTTGTGTTTATCTTGTGTTCTTGGACTAGCTACAAAGCATGCAGGATCCAAAAAGTCTGAATCCTCTCTCAGCATGCCGCGGGCCTCCTTTTATAGTCAAAGGGGCTGCCACAGTGGCACACAGGAGGTGGAAAGTTGTACAGTAGCCGAGTTTATCTCTGGCACCATAGGACAAAACGCATTAAATGCGCCCGTCCGTCGCCGCTCCGCCTTGCTCCGACACGCGTCCAGGCCAACGAGGCATGCAACGCCATGTAGGCTGGCAGGCTGCTGAGCTGGTGTGGTGGCAAGGTCTTCACGAAGATCTGCATGCCACCACGTAGGTGCTTGACTAGTTGGCCTAGGAGCCACGTACTGCCATGTGGGTACCTGCTTAGTTGGTGGGTCGGCCGTTGAGCTGGGGCGGCAAGGCCTTTCAGCGGTCTTGCTGATATTCCCAGCAAGGGTCTTGCCGGGGCCTTGTGGGCGCCCTCGGCAAGAGTCTTGCCGGGGCCTCGGGGGTATCTTCGGTAGGAGCCTTGCCTGGGCCTCATGGGAGTCCTCAGCAAGGAGCCTTGCCGGGGCCTTGTGGGCATCCTCGGCAAGGAACCTCACTGTTGCGTTGTCTTCTGGTTCTTATCTAGGCCTCGTAGGCCCTTTGTCTTTACAAAGATCTGCATGCCACCATGGAGGCGCCTCCCGAGCCTTGGTTCCAACATGTCGATGGTGTCGGAACTCTCAGGCCCAAGGGTGGCGGCCTCGTTGGTGTTGGGCAAGTTGCCCCGACAAGGTTCTTGCCGGGGCTGTGGAGGCCGCCCCGGCAAGGGTCTTGCCGGGGGAGTTCACCTTGCCCTCCTGCTATTCATGCTTCTGGTCTTGAGCGCTGCTCTGGTAGTCTTGTTACTTTGCTTCCTCTTATGCCCCGCTAAGTGTGGCCATAGTTGCGGCTCTAACTGCCCGACAGGTTGGTACAGAAGACGGTGCTTGGATCGGCGTCAGCGACATAGGAGCGTGATGCTGATGGTGACCGACTTCTGGGGCGTGGAAACACGTGGCGCATGCCTGAGGGCTTGTGTGGCTTCGACAAGACTATAGCGCGGGGTTGATTAAAGACGGTGCACACGGAGGTTGAAGTCGACGGGGCGCGAGGGTGGACTGATCATCTACATGGAGTCATGTTGAAGGTGGAGCTGGAGTCTGGAAGACTTCACTCAGTGCTGATTGAGGGGCTACGACGTAAGTTGACAAAGAGTCGAAGCCTATTCAGCGGGAAAAAGTGAGTGACATGCAGTTCGGACTGGAGCCAAGTGGTCTGATGGAAGCGTGAAACTCGTCATCGATTGGTGATGATCGGTGGTACTCTGTAGTGGGGGTTGAGTGGTGTGGGTTCGCGACCCTTGACTCGACCGGGACAGCGGAGGCTTGACGCAGTAATAGCGGCGAGGCGTGCGGTATGCACGGGGCATGGAGACGGGCCAGGGCTCTGGTGGTCATACATGTGGTGAGACAACTGCGAATTTGACTCGGGGTGACTACAAGCAATGGTGGAATTCCTTCAAGTTCCAGACAAGCGGTCAAGAAAGGAGTTGTGATGTTGAGTTCAGATAACTCTTATGTGTGACACCCAGTATGTGAGTTGTTCACTTTCATGCAGGCCAGTGATCAGTGTGTGATGGCATTGGACGGATACTCTAGAAGTTAGGAGCACAAACTAGAGCAACAAGGAACTTAATTTTGCTCGAGTGTTGACTGTGTCAAGAAAAGAAGGGACTACAAGTTGCAGGTGGAGCTATATGGAGTCTTTGAAGTAGCAGCGGTACTTATGGGATAAGCTCAAGTCCAATGTACATGTAAGTTTGACGCATGGACGAATCCAGGGTGGTGGAGAATATTCGCCAAGGTGGAGTTTGTTAGAGTTGTGTCGAATATAGTGTACAAGGTAGGTTACAGTTGTGTACTTGTAGTCGTATTGTGTTTAGATAGGATATGGAGTCGTGTCCTAGTAGGACACTTGTATCCTAGGCCTCTCATATATAGCGAGGGTAGACGCACGATGTAACATATGCCAATATAATAGCACAGGAACGTAGGGGAAGCCGGCGGCATGTGCCGGCGTCCAGGGCGACCTGGTGCGGTATTGTCACGGTATCATGGGGAGGAGCGCTGCTACCTCTTGAGCTTTCGTTGGATTTCCCCGAAGAGGAAAGGATGATGCAGCAGAGTAGCATAAGTATTTCCCTCAGTTTTTGAGAACCAAGGTATCAATTCAGTAGGAGGCCACGCTCAAGTCCCTCGTACCTGCACAAAACGATAGCTACTCGCAACCAACGCGATTAGGGGTTGTCAATCCCTTCATGGTCACTTACGAGAGTGAGATCTGATAGATAGTGTTTTTGGTATTTTTGATATAGAGATGCAAAATGGAAAGTAAAAAGCAAAGCAAGATTAAAGTGATGGAGATTGATATGATGAGAATAGACCCGGGGGCCATAGGTTTCACTAGTGGCTTCTCTCAAGAGCATAAGTATTCTATGATGGGTGAACAAATTACTGTTGAGCAATTAACAGAATTGAGCATAGTTATGAGAATATCTAGGCATGATCATGTATATAGGCATCACGTCCGTGACAAGTAGACCGAAACGATTCTGCATCTACTACTATTACTCCACTCATCGACCGCTATCTAGCATGCATCTAGAGTATTAAGTTAAAAACAGAGTAACGCTTTAAGCAAGATGACATGATGTAGAGAGATAAATTCATGCAATATGAAATAAACCCCATCTTGTTATCCTCGATGGCAACGATACAATACGTGCTTTGCTGCCCCTTCTGTCACTAGGAAAGGACACCGCAAGATCGAACCCAAAGCTAAGCACTTCTCCCATGGCAAGAAATGTCAATCTAGTAGGCCAAACCAAACCGATAATTCGAAGAGACTTGCAAAGATAACCAATCATACATAAAAGAATTCAAAGAAGATTCAAATATTATTCATAGATAGACTTGATCATAAACCCACAATTCATCGGTCTCAACAAACACACAGCAAAAAGAAGATTACATCGAATAGATCTCCACGAGAGAGGGGGAGAACATTGTATTGAGATCCAAAAAGAGAGAAGAAGCCATCTAGCTACTAATTATGGACCCGAAGGTCTGAGGTAAACTACTCACACTTCATCGGAGAGGCTATGATGATGTAGAAACCCTCCGTGATGACGGCCCTCTCCGGCGGAGCTCTGGAACAGGCCCCAAGATGGGATCTCGTGGATACAGAAAGTTGCGGCGGTGGAATTAGGTTTTTGGCTCCGTGTCTTTTCGTTTGGGGGTACGTAGGTATATATAGAAGGAAAAAGTACGTCGGTGGAGCTCCGAGGGGCCCACGAGGCAGGGGGCGCGCCCTAAGGGGGGGCACCCCCCACCCTCGTGACTGTCTCTCTGATGCCTTGACGTAGGGTCCAAGTCTCCTGGATCACGTTCGGTGAGAAAATCATGTTCCCGAAGGTTTCATTCCGTTTCGACTCCGTTTGATATTCCGTTTCTTCGAAACACTGAAATAGGCAAAAAACATCAATTCTGGGCTGGACCTTCGGTTAATAGGTTAGTCCCAAAAATAATATAAAAGTGAAAAATAAAGCCCAATATAGTCCAAAACAGTAGATAATATAGCATGGAGCAATAAAAAATTATAGATACGTTGGAGACGTATCAAGCGCCCATAGTCAGGCCCCGGGGATGTAGCCATATTGGTGAACCTCGTTAACAAATCTCGGTGTCGTGCTTGTGTGATTACTTGGTCCTCGGTAGATCGACGAAGCGCCTCGGATTTATTCTAGCACCAACCTTGTCCCACTCTTTTGAGCTGCCAAATGGAGAGTGGAAGCTCCAGATATCGCATGGGGGAAGGAAGCTCTAGTTGTCGGTAAGATGAAATCAAGGTTGATATGGTTGCATTGAATGGGCTCCACTGAGCTTTTATGAAAGTTAGTGCATAGTCCTGTAACCAGGCCCGTCGATGAGGGCGTGCAACGTGAGCAATCGCATAGGGGCCCCAAAATCCGAGGGGGGCGAACGGAGAGAAAACCAAGAGAACCGTTCGGTTCGTCGAAATCACTAATTGAGAAGTACTTCTTTAAAAGATCACTTCCACCTCTCCAGATCACGACAAATGGCGTGCTGCATGTGCGCCGCTTGTCGCAATAAGAGAGTTTTCCCTTTTTTCGTAGATTCGTTTATTCAAAATGATTTATCTTTTAAACCGTTCGTCCAAATCTCGAACCGTTTTCACCGTTAGATTCCTCGTGTCAAGATCTTCGAAATTAGATCCCATGTTGATAGATTTTGATGAACCTTTTTTTCACGAAAAAAACTAGACCAGAAGCACGTTTTTTCCCTTTCCAAAAGCCGTTTTCAAGAGGCACGGCCGTGCCACTCGCGGAAGCAAAATCGTGCCTCTCGTGGAAAAAAAATCATGTTTCTTTTTGTTTTTGAGAGGCGCGACCGTGCCTCTCGCGGAAGCAAAAGCATACCTCTCACGGACCGAAAAAATGCGCTTTTTTGTTTCCGCTCATGCCTCTCGCAGAAGCAAAATCATGCCTCTCGCGGAAGCAAAACCATGCCTCCCGTGGAAGAAAAAAAACATGTTTTCCCCCGTTTTCGAAAGGCACAACCATGCCTCTCGCGGAAGCAAAACCGTGCCTCTCGTGGAAGAAAAAAACATGTTTTTTCCATTTTTGGGAGGCACGGCCATGCCTCTCACGGAAGCAAAACCAATGCTCTCGTGAAAAAAAAAGAGAAAATGTTTTTTTCGTTTTCAAGAGATACCGTGCCGCTCACGAAAAGGGAAAAAAGAAAACGTGTTTTTCCACGTCTAAAATTGCAATTTTTTTGTCCAAAAACTAAGAAAGACCGGTGAAAAACCGAAAAGCCAAAAAACTCCAGGAGAAAAAACATCTATAAAGCCAAAAACGCGTGTAGAAAAATAAAAACAATTGGAGGAAGCGTCCAGAGCGCGACACGTGGAGGTGGCTGAGGGCATGTACAATGGTTCTATCTTAGCAATGCCACGTAGGATAAATGATGTGGTGGAGAAGAAAAGGCTTGTCTTCTCTTATTTAAAAGAAGACAAGAGATTATCTCTTAGCACAGTATGTCTCACCATGTTTTCAAGAATAACTAGTTATTAAAAATAAGGCTAAGAGATGACCCATTGTAGACATTTTTTTTGTCATCTCTAAATTACATGCAAGACTTAAGATAAGACTATCTTATCAACCATTGTACATGTCCTGAGAGTGCGCCAAGTAGCCCATCCTCAAGTGATCCCTAGGAAGACTGGGAACGAGTGCTCTTCTTAGGGCATGTACAATGATTGATAAGGTAGTCTTATCTTAAGTCTTGCATGTAATTTTGAGATGACAAAAAGAAGGGCAATACTTTGCGCCGGTGAGTTTCGGCCGGTCCAACCCGAGCCACTCGATCTGGACGCGCGGGGCCGTCTGATCTATCCCGCATCCCCTTTCGTCGTCCTCTGCACAGGGAAAAATCCCGCATCCCCTTTCGTCGTCCTCTGCACAGGGAAAAAAGGGGGGGGGGAGCGAGCGCCGCCGCCGCTCGCGGGATCCCGCACGCTAGCCCCCGCTGCCCTCCTTTGGACCCTCGTTGCTTCTGCTCGCCGCCGGCGCTTGTAGCCTAGCCGCCGCCGGCAAAGCAAAACGCCACCCGCCTTCACCGCCACCGACGAAGCAAAAAATGCCGGTTCCAGCAAAATCGAACGACGGTTGGAGCAATTTTTAGGCTGGTTCCAGCAAAATCAAAACAAAAATAAAAGGGGGTGGTAGCAAAAACTCCTGATGCTTCAAGCAAGACTCTGGTAGTAGCAAAATGGCAAACTCTTATAGTAGCAAAAATCCGAGACGGTTGCAGCAAAAAGAAAGCCATCGCCGCCTGGTGGATGTAACAAAAATTATCTTCGATTCCAGCAAAATCAAAATATGGTTGTAGCAAAAATTGTCTTCGTTTCCAGCAAAATCAAAGCATGGTTGTAGCAAAATTGACTGGAAAAAACAGGCTATGTCATGGAGATGGATGTAGCAAAAATTCACAAAACACCAGTAGTAACAAAACTCAAAACGGTTGTAGCAAAGTGGTTCGCTGGTTCCAGCAAAAAATCACCTGGTAGCAGATTTGAGGTGAGTGGGTGGTAGCAAAAACATGGGTCGGTTCCAGCAAAAAAACAACATGGTGGTAGCAAAAATCTTGTTGCGGTGGTCATGGACAGGAGCGCGACCAGCTACGGGCAGCCATGGCGACGAGCGCTGGTTGCAGCACGCTCGTCGCCGCATGGAGTAGCGGTGTTTGGGTTGTCGCGGCGGCGCGTGTGCAAGGACCACCCCCTTGCAGTAGCTCCGCGAGAGAAAAATGGGCAGCATCCGATGCCTTTAGTAGCACTGCTCATGGTGGTTGTGCATGATGGAAAAAAGGAAGGAAGCACCACCGGCTATGGCTGCTGTAGAAAAAGGGAAGAGAAGGAGCAGACCTTGATGGGGGCAGGCGGGAGGTTGAAGGAGAGGGAAGAAAGAAGATACGGCTAGGAGTCCATGGGAAAGGATAGGATAAGGATAGGAGCGGGAGGGCGGCTACGGGAGCAACAAAGGTCACGTGGCATGCGGGGTGTTCGCTGGATCGGGGCGATCGAACGTCGCGCATGAGACCGGCCCAATCGCTAGCCGGTGCGCCGGAAGACAACGTTTCTCCAAAAAAATGTCTATAATGGGTCATCTCTTAGCCTTATCTTCAATAACTAGTCATTCCTAAAAATGTGGTGACACATATTGTATTAAGAGATCATCTTTTGTCTTCTTTTAAATAAAAAAAGACAAGTCTTTTCTTATGAGTTCTCTTTCCTCCACTTCATTATTTATCCATAGCACCATTGTACATGCTCCCGGTTCGTCTGACTGCTGGATGACTTTGCAGCTCCTGGTTCATCACGATCGAAGAAGAGAAAACTGTGGCCTGCTCGCCCAGGACGGATGTTTTTTTTTTTTTAGGATTTTTTTTTAGGATCGGACGGATGTGTTACGGTGAACGGGATCCAGGCACCCAATAAAAGAGGGCCCCTGTTAGCCCAGTACAGGTGGCCCACTCCCTTTGGGCTTGTTTGTACAGTAGAAAATTGGATTGAAAAAACAACGCAGGCCTACTTGCTACACCACGCGTGCGCATCTCCACGATTCACGAGCGAGAGAACAGCGAGCCGCCGCCCTGCCTGCTTCGGCGACGAGATCGATCGCGGTCGCCTCCATGTTGAGTCCGTTGTGCATCTAGCCGTCGCCGCCGGCTTAGCTACTGCAGAACCGCGTCCAATCATCCCCAAATATATCCCAGGTAAGCCGTAAGTCATAAGGTTGTAGTCAAAATAGGTGAGCGAGGAACACTACATTAGGGTTATTTTCTAATACGATCTCTCTCTCTCTCTCTCTCTCTGGCTCTTTTCATAGTTTCCTGCCAAATCAAATGCAATCCCTAGTAATATAGTACTCCCTCCGTTCCCAAATACTTGTCTTTCTAGCCATCTCAAATGGTTACAACATACAGATGTATATAGACATATTTTAGAGTGTAGGTTCATTCATTTTGCTTCGTATGTGGTCACTTGTTGAAATCTCTAGAAAGACAAGTATTTAGGAACGGAGGGAGTACTACTTTGTTAGGCTTGTTGTTGTTTCTAATCAAAATTAATAGGATTGATGTGACACACTACCCGTAATTCAACCCTTAATTCTAGTACAAATTCTTCACACTAGTGTGTTAGCCTGCTATACCTATTTCATTTCAAGAGAGACCGAATATACTGACCACAATAATAGATGATAATGATATCTTGAAGAAGATTTGTCATGAAGATATAAGTGAAATCCTCATTTACCGGAAAAGGCTTCCACCCTGCTTTACAAATAAAGCAACACAGCCAAATAGATACATGATGATGAGAAGATACTCTTACAAAGCAGATCAAAAGAAAAATACATGAAAACAGGAGTGTCCACATCCTACCACAAAGCAACCTAGAATAATTAGACGGATGACTTTGCAAGAAGACGAGGGCAGCTAATTGCTTTAGTATTATTACCTTTACTCTATAGCATTAGTATTATCTTTACTGTTATAGCTTTAGTATTTAACACATCTATGAAAGAATAATTAGCTATATCAGGTTTTAGTTATACAGTCTTTGTCTAATTTTTGGGCCCCGTTTTGCATTTCGCACCGGGCCCCGATTTCCTGGAGACAACCCTACCCGTAACCTCCCCAAATCCTCTCAGAATGCCCGCGAGGTTATCAATGTCACCCTTGATAGGGGCCATAAAGATTGCCGCATCATCCGTGTCTAGCAATGTTCTCACCATGATGCATCTCCCTCGGATCTTGCCTTCTTATTTGCCAGTTCGAGCATTTGTTGCAGGGGGTCAATCGCAATGACAAAAAGCAGGGGGAAGAGGGGGTCCCCTTGACCATTCTTGATGGGAGGGCCGGCCACACCATTGAGAAGGATCCGTGAGGATTGTGCGCTGAGAAGAGCGGTAACGCAATCGCGAAATTTGTTTGGAAATCCATGCTTTTGTAGAAGATTTAAGATGTACTCCCATTTGACAGAGTCAAAAGCCTTGCGGATATTGAGCTTGAAGGCGAGCGAGGGGGTCTTCCTCTTATGCAACCGACGAGCAAAGGTTCCACACGCACGTGAAGTTCTCATGTATACTCTTTTTTTGGATGGATGGAACATTTGTATTCCAAAGGCATGGCGAGATCGCCGTCGCCGGCCGCCAGACAGGTTACATCATCAGGGTAGGTCGTCAACCACAAAGTATGGTATCCATGACACCCCCTTTCACTCTTAGCTTCTAACCAGTGAGCAACATGATTACACGCCCGAGGACAATACTCAGCAAGGTACTGAATAAACGACAGAGTAAAACGATACTTAATATCAAGGAACTGATGCTCTAGACTAGAAAGGTCATATGCTCCAGAAGTAATCGCATTGACGAGATTTCTGTTTCAAACATATCCCTACCAATGCCCAATTGTTCTGCAATACTGATCACGTTCTGCAACGCTGCGGCCTCTACTTGAAGAGGTTGGCGTGCTGTATGGAGATGTCCGGTTGCAGCAACGGCGATTGTCGACCTCATGGTCTCGTGCCACCACGCCAGTGGCGGAGCTACTTGGGGGCCTACCTGGGCCATGGCCCCCTAGCTCATAGGGTGAATATATGCCTTAATATTTGGTCTAATTTTTGACTAAAATCAGCCTAAAGCAATCATATTTGCCCCCCCTTCAGCCCATGCCCCCCCCGCCATAATTTCATCTCAAGCTCCGCCACTGCACCACGCCCCATCCACCCTCACCTGAAGCTTCCGAGAACGCACTGTCACGGTTAAACTTAATACGATCTTCCGGGGTGCCATCCAAAGATGTGTTTGCACAGCTATCTCTTTCGGCTTGGGGGAAAATACTGCTTTCCATTCTATTACATGCCTCTGAATAAGGAAACATAGCTCTTCAGTTGATGAAATCACCGAGAATTGGAGACAGGTGCGCTCATATGCAAGTCTAACCGGAGAGAGAGAGAGCACCTTTGCAATAATTTTTGCAATCCCGTGAATGAGGCTAATCGGCCTATAGTCTGAGACCCCTTCTGCACCCTCCTTCTTGGGCAAAAGCACGACATTTGCAAAGTTAAGCCAATGAAGATTTGTCGCATGCAAGGAATCAAAGTGTTGGATGACCTTCATGATATCAACCTTTATGGCCCTCGTCACTTCTTAAAGAATGCACCCATGAAATCGTCCGGCCTGGGAGCCTTGTCACTAGGCATATCATCAATGGCATCTTTCACCTCCTTCTCGGAAATATATTTATCAAGCCCATCCAAGTCCAGAACCTCCAAATTTATCTCATCCCAATTGAAGTCTTTGGAACTATAACACCCTTTCCCCATGACATGGTGAAGGTGAAGGATAATTTTCTCTTTGGTTTCATGCTCGGTCACCCATCCTTGGCCATGCTTGAGCCTATGAATGTGGTTCTTCCTCCTTGCATTGATGCAGCGGTGAATTTTTTTAGTGTTTGCATCCCCTTCTCCAAAGTTGGTAATCCTTGCACATTGCATTTTCCTTGATCTCTCAAGCACTGCCAAACTTATGACCCATTTATTTAGTCTAGCACAAAGGTCGTGCTCGTTAACAGATAATTGTCGCATCTCCTTGGCGGTATCAAGCCTAAAGATCACCAAAAGGGCGGCGTGGAGGTGAACCTTAGCTTCGGAGAAGAGCTCTCTACTCCACCCAGTGAGATGAATGACCGTTTTCTTGAGCCTGTGGAATAGAACTTGGTAAGGCTCGGTGTGGTCCAAGTGTTCATTCCAAGCCTTGTGAACCACCTTGTGGAACCCCGACATGGAGGTCCAAAAAATACTCGAACTTGAAGCTCCTCGGTCTTTCAGGTCCTTTGACATCGGCAAGCAAGATGGGACAATGAATGGAAAGCGAGTAAGATAGGGAATGCAACACATGTGTGTTGAGCTTCGTGTCCCACTCGACATTGCAAAAGCAAAAGAAAGAATCGAGCTTGCACAATGTTGGATTTGTCCTCTCATTGTTCCAGGGCGCATGCAAAGGGGTACGGTCCACCTCACTGCCTAGGAGATTTGGGCTGAGCTAAACAATCGAGTCTTATAGGAGGAAGTTAGCACCAGTACGCATCGTTGTTGCTTCAATCCGGCGTGCGATGAAGCACTGGCGGCTCGCCGGAGCAACCCTTGTTCGGGGAAGGGAACGTAAGATATAGCACGCTAATCGTTGTCCGCCTCTGTCCGGCCGCTGTTTCTTCTCATTTTCCTCTTTTTTTGTCTTTCGTTGATCATCTTGTGAATGATTGCAATAGGGTTTACAGCACGTTTGGCAATATTTGGGAAGGGGAATGGGAGTTTAGAGTAGGGAGTTGTATTGAGATTAGACATGAGATGAGACGTTTTATTCCCAATCCTCTATTTGGCACATAATAGGAATTATGTGTGAGATTTGAGAAGAAACGGCATTCCCTTGTTTGGTTCATGGGAATTGGTGAGGGACTAGACATGGGAAGTTACATAAGTTATGATGAAAGGTTAAGATTGACTCACTAAAATAATTCCCTTCCAATTCCCACCCCCTCCCCTATTAATAAAATGATGAGAGTTGAAGTCTAAAATCCCATGCTTATTCCCTTATTAATTCTCAATCCCCCAGCCAAACAGTAGATTTGAAGTCTCATACCCCTTCAATTCCCATTCCCTAGATCTAATTACCCCCAACCAAACATGCCGAGGGTTTGTCTTTCTTGGATCGTCTTTCTTTAGTAGTAACCGCACGTTGCATTAAACATGGAGATTACAAGGACGTGGAAACCGTACACGATGATGAATGATCACCCTGTACAGTTTGTTCTGCCTCTGCTTATAATACTATCTCTGTAACTTAATATAAGATTTTTTGACACTATGAGAGTGTCAAAAAGGGTCTTATATTTTGATACAGAGGGAGTACATGAAAATGCAACGATTGCTAGGTCTTAAAAACAGTCATTTAAGCACACAATGTAATGTTTCGAGGCCCATTTTCCTGTGAAGTGTATCAGTCAAAATTAATGAAGTTTGTCTAAAAAAAGTCAAAATTAATGAAGTTTGTCTAAAAAAAGTCAAAATAAATGAAGTAAAGCAATTTCCCCGGTTTCATTGCATGAAACCATAGTTTAACACTAGTAGTTTTCCAAGACATGTTCAATGCAGGGGCGCCTATTTGAGCGCTTGCGCTAAAAGAAAAAAATAAATAAAAATGAAGCATCGGCATAAGCGTCTCGATTTTCAGCGCAGAAGCGCTAGTTCAAGCACCTGCCCTTTTTCTCTTCTTCCGGACGAGCATGCCAAGCGCCCGATTCTCCAATGCATCCACTGAAGCTTCGACGCCAAAAAGGATAACCCGACCGAACACCGAACCAGCTAGCTAACTCAATCTCAGCTGTCTCCTCTCGAACTCTCCGCACCCTTCCTCATCCCACGTCAGATCCAGCGAGCCACGGCGAATGGCGGCGCGCGGACGGAGGAGGCAACAACCTGCGTCCTCATCATGGGAACGAGAGGCTGGTCCGCACGTTAGATCCATCGAGACACGGCGAATGGCGACGGGCGGTCCGCATCATGGGGTCGAGATGCCAGTCCGGCGGCGAGGCTAATGGGCGGGAAGAGAGCGGTACGCTGGCGGAGGCGGCACAAACCCTCATGAATGAGGCCAGAGGAGCTGGCGGCAAGGTTGACGAATAGGAAGATGGCGTCGCGCGATTGGAGGAGGCAGTAGACGTGCCTTCCAGCAGGCGGACGAGGCCGGAGGAACTCGCGGCGGGGTTGGAGGACATGGATAAGGAGAGGCAGCGACGCGCAAGCATAATGCGTATAAGATGGAGAAGCTCCCCGATATCGTTATCAAGTACAACGTCCAGGTAATCTTCTTGCCCGTCGCTCTAATAATCCCTGGTGAATTAGCTGTGATATGTTTGTGCCTTTTCTTGTCGAATTGATACAACAATAGTTCTATGAAGGAAATTTATGGTATTGCAGAAGAACAAGAGATGGTGGTCTAAAGTTTTGACATGTTTCAAATGACTGATCTTTAATTTTAGATAGTAACAAAAAGAAATTAGGGACTATAGTTCAGAATTAGGATGTCACTTTCTTATCTAGTATTGCAGTGATAATTTCACAATTGCACACTAGATGCAAATATACATAAATAAGAAGATTAATCAAAATTATCCCACTTACATTTTATGGCATCATTAGGAAAAATAGAACCTCTGTTTTATTAGAACAAAACTGAACTTTGACGCACTAATGCTATAGTACTAATTTGACTAGACAGTACGCCTTCTTCCACTGGGGACAATTTCATACAGACATCCACAAGTTAAGAAATTTGAATGGTCGATTCATTTCTAACTTATACATTTGAAGAGATTTGAAATCAAGTCCTGGTTAGATTGTCCAGTAGCGGTGAATGCATCGTTGACCCTGCGCCACATGCCATCAAATAGTAGAATTTTAGAGTTCATCACATGCCATCAAATAGCAGAATTTCAGCGTTCATCTTACCCCAATGACGTTTGATTTGGATATGTTGTGTTCCGCGATTATTGGCAATAATTGCGTTAAATTCTCCAACGACTTGAAACCAGTAATCCCGGGCACCGTTTTCGTTGACAACAACAAAATCAGTGGGAACATTTAACCAATCATTTACCTGCCCAATTCATAAAATGGTGTTAGGCCAACCTTTTTGTGATATAGTAACTATTGATAATTGAATAAATGACTTACCGGCATAGATTATCCTCTTTGCTCATTGTAAGTGTATGACTCCGATGTTGGCATTGCCTATATCCATTAGTTGGAACTAAATTGGGCTACTGCATGTGGGGTGAAGTATGTGCAACAAAGTAGAGTATTTATAGGTTCAAGTAAATGTTGAATTATTAATTACTACTAGAGTGGTCATTGTTGCTTTGACTGGTAGAGAACCTGTATTATTAAATAAAAAAATCTCAAATTACATGATACATTGGTATTCTAGTACCAATGTATGTAACAAAGTAAACCATTTTTTTACACAATAAAGTAATGGAAAAGGTAATTAAAGTGACACACTAAAAAATCAAAATAATATGCTAAAATGATTTATGATTGTTTTAGTTTCCTCCAAATAGTTGGTCACTAAATTTTTTTAGTGTCCATTGGTGTTCACTCTTTTGATATTCATCCATATGAGAGGTACCGACCATTATGAGTTCCTTATAGGTACTAGACATTTTGATCTTCTCTCTTGTCTTGCCAATCTCAAGCTTCTCTTTGGAGAGTCGAAGCTGTACCTCTGTCATTTTTTCTTGCGACGATGCTCGTAATGCTTGTATGTCATGGTATAATTGAACATCATCGTGTGTAAGTGTTACAAAAAGGTCGTCATCTTCGACCTTTTTTTTTCTTTTTTCCTTTTGCCGGTTTGGTTCGATCGGGCGAGTTTCTTTTCCCATCTGAGTTTGTATGTTAGCATTACCTTTGCCTTTTTCCTCTTCGGAGTGTCTACTCAACTTTTGGTGTACTCCAACCTTCTCCCACTAGTACAATAGTTTAAAGTTTTGTCCTATCCCCTTCTTGTACATGGCTAGGGCTTTCTGGACAAGCTGCAAGTCACATTGCCCTCTCGCATGGGCATCTTTTAGCCTGCAATAAACTCAATGAAAACACCAACTTTCTTATTAGTTTTACCCCAATGGTCCTTGCAGTTTTTGTTGTTTCTCTCCGGTGGACGAACTGTTTTTGTTGTAGTCATCCGTTACATTCTTCCAGTACACCTCTCCCTTTTTTTATTTCCATCAATGGAGTCTATGGAGTTATTCAACCAAGCAATTATCTGGAATAAAAAAACCGAAATTCTTAAATATGGAAATAATGGAGTTATTCTACCAAGCGTTAATGTGGGTGAAAATTGATTATATTTCTACAAGTTTGTTAAAAATATGTGTGTGTACAAGTTACTAGAACGAGAAAAAAAATGTATGTCTAGATATTTACTTGAAGGAAAAAATGTTCTAAATATTGAATCGATGGAATTACTTAATCAGCGAATGAGCGATAACATTCATTGTCTTTCTACTTGTTCCTAAAATAAAAAAGTCTGGAATAGATAATTTTTTTAATGAAGCGCTAATATTAATAAGATTTTATTACCAATGGCTTTGTGATAAATAAAACTTATTTTCACATGTTTAAAAACTATAACAATAAAAATACTTGATAGCTAGTCACCAGTCTGATGTTGTCCTCCTCGGTCGAAGCTAGACACCAGCCTCGGCTATCTTCTTCATCATCGTCGTCGTTTTGGCCATCGGTAGCATTGTGTTGCATACTCAGAGCATAACCGGTCACAATATCCACTAGAATCAAATTGTTTGGACATATGTGGTTGCGAAGACAAATTTATTGGATAATTAGGAGGTGGACACATCTCTGGATTTTCATACTGGGAGTTAGCGGAAGCGAACCTGTCGTTCTGGAAGGGATTCGTTGGAAAACCGTGATCTGTATGAACAAAAACTTGTGTGAGATATGAGTAAAATTGTGTTGTGTATAAGCAGATAATTTTGGGATGTGCATACCACTGGAACCTGCAAGTTGGAATATATATAGTGAGATAACTTGTCTGCGAAACAACCACGGACGACCCCCGCGTCGCCCGCGTCTGGCGACACGGGGGAAACCCTCGCCGCCGTCGAGAGCTCCCCTCCGCCACCAGTACACCCGCTGCGCCGCTGCCGGAGGGACGGCCGGCGAAGCCGCGCCGCGCCCGGGGATGGCGGCGGCGGGGCGATTTCGTTCCTGCACCGGCACCCCCGCCCCCGCTGCAGTCCCTCTGCTCCGTCGCCGCCTCCCCACATCGCTGCCGCCGCTCGGCCGGCGCGGCCGCACCGGGCCTGGGTTGGCTGCGGCGTGTGTGGCGGACACGCTCGCCCCCCTCCCCGCCCCCTTGCGCTGAGGACCCTCCCTCCCGCCGGCCCCTAGATCGGATCTGGCGCGTCGCGGACTCCCTCCTCGTCCAGCTGTTGCACCGCGTCCTGCCAACCTGCTCGGCGGCGCGGCCGCGCCCGCGTGTTCCTCCCCCGTCCGCCTCTGCCACCCGACTGGTGCAGCCCCCCTTCTTGCTGCTGTCCGTTGGGTTGGGCAAGGCCCTTGGGGGAGTTGGCCGGGGCTCGGTCCTGCCTCGGTGCAGGCCACCCTCCGTCCCCGACGGCGTCTCTTCCGAGCTACGGTGACGACCCCTGCTTGTGTGTGGTGACGGCGATCCTCGACCAGTCCGGTGTAGTTTTCGCAGTGGATCTTCGTCGACGCCGCTCCGGTCCCGACGTCCATGGACCTGCGTTCTCCAGTGTCCTTGGTCTGCCGGCGTCCTTTACCAGTGCGGTTTCGGCCCCGGTGCACCAACGGCTGCGTCCCATCCAGCCTCGGTTCGCCGGAGTTCGGGTGGCTTCGCCTCCGGCAGCACGGATCCGCGTTCTCTTCCGGCTCCGGATTGCTGGTTGCGTCGGCTGCCTTCCTTCCATCCACGTCGGCTCTCTACACCGCTGCCTCTCCGATCCCATCCACCTACGAGCCATGTCGGCTCCAAAGCTTGTTTTTTTGTTGGCGGCAGGTGCAGCCCCACCCCTCTTCCTAGGTTTCAGTCGATTTGCAGGTTGGCTTCGGCATCTTTGGATCTTGATCTGGTGGCTTTGGGATCGCTCGGACTCAGGCCAGGCGAAATCCATGCTCGGCTTGCCGATGCTCGGTGTCGTTTTCCTTCCTGGAGGCGCTGCCATGGCCTTTATCCATGCCCCTCTACGAGCATCAGGGGAAACCCTAGGTCCGGTTCACCGGATCGGATGGCGGCGGCGTCACGACGTTGTTCCCCTTCTTGAAGGCGTCATCTTGCTCGCTCGTGGTGTCCCCGGTGTTGGATTTGAAGATGTTTGACGTCCTGCTGCTTTGGTCTGCTCCTCTAGTTTTAGGCTTGGTGGGTTTAGTTGTGTTCCTTACTCTGTTCGGGCTGAGCACCCTGTCTCTCTATGCTCCGGGCACCATGTTCATGCCTCTTTGCGTTCATGTCATGAGTTGTACCCCTTGTTGTACTCATTCTTCTCTTTCTATCAATGAAAAAATACGCAATCTTTGCGTATTCGCGAAAAAAAAATAACTTGACTGCATGCATGATTTAGTTAGTCCGATTTAGCTGTGTATGATTGAACAAATGGTTGAAGTAACTTGACATACTTTTTTTTCCTAACTTCATACTCACTGTGCTTTCAGGTTTGAAGATTGTGATTTTTGTCCCTAGTGACCCAGCTTGGCATTCACATGCACTTTATTTTTAAACACTTACTTTTTATCCATTCAGTTTTATCTAAGTATTCAGGTGTCATGGAGAATTAAAATAAATAAACAAGCTCTATATTTTATTATAGAATATTGATGTGTGTGAAGAGAAAAGAAAGTGATCTTTATGTCTAGCTGCCAAACAAATCAACAGAGTTACTTGAGTAGAGCTGGTCTAGTTGAGCAGTTTACGACACTTACTGATTTGTAGAGCTCCAGGTAACGCTCGCTACCAGATTGGAGCGGAGAAAAAGGCTCGCGCAAAGAAAAGAGGCGGAGCGCCCCCCCCCCCCCCCCCCGATCCCAGGATTTGGGTTGGCATGGATGCGGAGCCTGTCGCGGGGTGCTTCGGCTCTTTTTTTTTGCGACAACCTCTCTCTGCTCCAATCTGGGCTGAGATGATCGCTGAACTAGACAAGCTCTACTCAACAACTCAGCCGATTTCCTTTGGCAAGTAGACATAATGATTTGTTTCTTTTCTCTTCACGCACAACAATATTCTATAAAAAACTGAATTGATAAAAAAAGAATGTTTAAAAATGAAATGCATGTGAATGCCAAGCTGGGTCAACAGGGACGAAAATCACAATCTTCAAACCTTAAAGCATGGTGAGTACGAAGTTAAAAGAAGGTATGTCAAGTTACTTCAACCATTCCTTCGGTCATACACAGCTAAATCGGACTAACTAAAGCATGGAGCGAAACAGTTGTATTCCTACTTGCATGTTCCAGTTGTATGCATGTCCCAAAATTATCTGCTCATACACAACACAATCCTTGCATATCTCACACAATTTTTTGTTCATACACATCACGGTTTTCCAATGAATCCCTTTCAGAATGACTGGTTCGCTTTTGCTAGCTCCTAGTATGAAAATCCGGAGATGTATCCACCTCCTAATTATCCAATAAATTTGTCTTCCCAACCACATATGTCCCAACAATTTGATTCTAGTGGACATTGCGACTATGGTTATGCTCTGAGTATTCAACACAATGGTACCAGTGACCAAGACGACAACAATGAAGAAGATAGCCGAGGTCGGCGTCTAGCTTCGACCGAGGAGAACAACATTAAACTGGTGAGTATCCATCAAGTATTTTTATTGCTATAGTTTTTTAAACATGTGGGAATAAATTTTTATTTATCATAAAGCCATTGGTAATAAAATCTTATTAATGTTAATGCTTCATTAGAAAAAAAATCCATTTATTCCACATTTTTTATTTTAGGGACAAATAGAAATACAATGAATGCTATCGCTCATTGGCAGTTGATTAAGTAATTACATCATTTTAATATTTAGAACATTTTATTTTTTTCCTTCAAGTAACTAGTAGACAAATAATTTTTTTCCTTCCAGTAATTTGTACACACATATATTTTTAACAAACTTGTATAAATATAATAATTTTTCACGCACATTAACGCTTGGAAGAATAACTCCATTATTTCCATATTTAAGAAGTTCAATATTTTTATTCAAGAAACATTTAGGAATATAATTTTTTTTATTGCACATAAGTACTTGGTTTAATAACTCCATAGACTCTATTGTTGGAAATAACAAAAAGAGAGAGGTGTACTAGAAGAATGTAACAGATGACTACAACAAAAACAGTTTGTCCACCGGAGGAGAAACAACAAAAACTGCAAGGACCATTGGGGTAAAACTAATAGAAAAGTTGTTGCTTTTCATGGAGTTTATTGCAGGCTAAAAGATGCCCATCCGAGTGGTCAATGTGACTTGCAGCTTGTCCAGAAAACACTAGTCAGATACAAGGAGATAGGATAAAAATTTACACTATTGTACCGGTGGGAGAAGGTTAGAGTCCACCAGAAGTGGAGTAGACACTGAAAGGAGGGAAAAGACAAAGGTAATGCTAACATACAAACTCAGATGGAAAAAGAAACTCGCCCGGGTGGAACCAAATGGGCGAAAGGAAAAATAAAGGAAACGTAGAAGATGACAAACTCTTTTGTAACAGTTACACGCAAAAAATGTTCAATTATATACCATCACACGAAAGCATTACGAGCATCTACGCAAGAAAAAATGACAGAGGTGCAGCTTCGACTCTCCAAAGAGAAGCTTGAGATTGACAAGACAAGAGAGATGACCAAAATGTCTAGTAACAACAAGGAACTCATAATGGTCGATGCCTCTCATATGGATGAATATGAAAAGAGTGAACACCAATGGGCACTAAATATTTTTAGTGGACAGCTATTTGAAGGAAGCTAAAACAATCATGAAACATTTTAGAATGTTATTTTCATTTTTGATATATCACTTTAATTACCTTTCCCATTTACTTTATTATGTAGAAAAAATTCTTTACTTTGTTACATACATCGATACTAGAATACCAATGTATCATGTAATTTGAGATTTTTCTATTGTATAATACAAGTTCTCTACCAGTCAAAGTAACAATGACCACTCAATTATGCATGCATTAGTAATAATTAATAATTCAACATTTACTTGAACCTACAAATACTTTACTTGTTGCACATACTTCATCCCCATGATAGTAGCCCAATTTAGTTCCAGCAAACGGTTATCGGAAATGCCAACATTGAAGACATACACTTACAACGGAGCGAAGAGGATAATCTATGCGTCATAACTCATTTGTTTAATAATCAATAGTTACTATATCATGAAAAGGTTGGCCTAACAATATTTTATAAATTGAGCAGGTAAATGTTTGGTTAAATGTTCCCACTGATTTTGTTGTTGGCAATGAAAGCGGTGTCGAGGATTACTGGTTTCAAGTCATTGAAGAATTTAACGCAAATATTGCTGATAATCGCAGAAGACAACATATCCAAATCAAATGTCATTGGAGTAAGATGAACTCTGAAATTCTGTTATTCAATGGCATGTGGCGCAGGGTCAATGATGCATTCACAACTACTGAAGAATCTAACCAGGACTTGATTTCCAAATCTCTTCAAACGTATAAGTTAGAAATGAATTAACCATTCAAATTTCTTAACTTGAGGATGAATGAAATTGATATTGTCCATAGTGGAATATGACAGTACTGTCAGTCAAATTAGTACTGCAGCACTAGTGCGTCGAAGTTCATTTTTGTTATAACAAAAAGGAGGTTTTGTTTTCCCTAATGATGCCATAAACTGTAAGTGGGATATTTTTTATTTATTATCTTGCTTATGTATATTTGCATCCAATGTTGTGAAATTATCACTGCAATACTAGATAAGAAATTGCTATCCTAATTCCGAGGTGTAGTCTCAAATTTCTTTTTGTTACTATCTACGGTTAAAAATCAGTCATTTTGAAACATGCCAAACTTTAAATCACCATCGCTTGTTCTGCTGCGAGACCATAAATTTTCTTCACCTCAGCAGGAGCCAAACTAATTCACTAGGATTGTTAGAGCGAGGGGCGGGCAGATTACCTAGACGTCATACTTGATAACGATACTGACGAGTTTGTCCATCTTGTACGCCTCGAGCTTGCACCTCATTGCCTCCTTTTCCCTGTCCTCCCGACTCGTCGCGAGTTCGGCGCACCTGCGCGCCGCTCTCTTCCCATCCTCAGCCTCGCCGCCCAATCGATCTCGTCCCCACGATGACGATGCAGGTTGTTGCTTCCCCATCCGCGTGCCGCCATTCACCATGGCTCACCAGATCCAACGAGGGATGGTGGGATGGGGAAGGGTGTGGAGATTTCGAGAGGAGACATCTAGAGCAAGGTAGCTAGCCGCTTCAGTGTTCGGTCAGGCGTTATCTGTTTTGGCGTCGACGCTTCTATGGATGCATTGGAGAAATGGGCGGTTGGCATGCTCGTCTGGAAGAAGATAAAAAGGTAAGCGTTGGGACTAGCGCTTCTACGTTGAAAACCTGATGCTTATGCCGATGCTTCATCTTTATTTATTTTTTTCTTTTAGCACAAGCGCCCAAATGGGCGCCCCCTCGGTACTTTGCGGCTATGCGTCGGCCCTCGGTCGTGCTACGAACGCTTGGTGCTGGCCAATGGGTTGGTTGTAGCTATTGCGCAGGGCACCGAATCTGACAAGACGTGGCCGGTTTTGGCTCCTGTGGTGGTGATGGGGTGGCCTGGTCGGCGGTTCTGCACTGTGCAGGTGGCGGCGGCGAGGCTGTTCTGGTCGGTGGCTCCGGGCTCTGGTGGCGGGTGGTGGTTCAGGCGGGCAGTGGCTCTCGTGTGCCGTTTGAGGGAAGGGCTTCCTTCAGCTGCTCCAGGCAAAAGCCTTGCTCCGGCCTTTACCGGAGCCGACGATGGCGAAGCCTGTGGGCGTCACACACCTTGGAGGCATCGTTGCTCGAGGGCCTACGACCTCTTCTCTTGCAATCCGAAGGAAACCCGTGTTCTAGGTTCTTGGAGCGAACGAGGGCGGCGCTCCGGTGTCGCGGTCCTTCTTGGAGGCATTGTTTTGGAGTTCTCTTGGCCTGGGAGAGCCATTTTCTCAGGTGGTGTGCGGCCTCGGGGCCAGCGTGGAAGTCGGAACGATAGCTTCGGATCTTGTCGTCATGAAGGGGTGATGACATTGGTCACGTGGGAGACAGTGTCGTTGGCTAGCCTGGTGTGCGGCCTCGGGGTCGGCGTGGATGTCGGAGTGGCGGCTCTGGATATGGTTGTTGGTTGTCGACTTCGGTTGCTCAGGTGATGAAGCTGGCGGCTCATTTGGTGCATGGCCTCAGGGTCGGCGCATGGGGTCTCTGTCTGTACGTCGGAGCGGCGGCTCCAGAGATGGTTGTAGGGTGTCGGCTGTGGTTGCTTGGGCGGCAGATGCATTCGGTTCTTAGGAAACACATATAGGATTTTCTTGGGAATACTATTAATTTTCTGTGTTTTTAGAAAAAAGTACACATCCACTCAAAACTCATTTTTACATAAGAACGAGGCAAGACAATTCCTAAGAATCAGAAATGCCATCCTATCAAATTTCTATACTACTGTTAATTCCTACGTTTTAGTTTCCTTCAAATCAAACGAGGCCTTAAAGAAAGAAGGGCAGGGTTTCATGCTACTAGTAGTAGTTTTCCAAGTGAGGACATGCTACACACTCGGATGCTTAACCGTGAACCAGTATCATTCAAGTTCAAAAACACCCCGAATGAGGACATGCTCGCTCCACACTTGGGGGCTTAGCCGCGAACCAGTTTCGCCTAAGTTCAAAAACATTCCGAGTGAGGACATGCTCCACACTCAGGGGCTTAGTCGTGAACCAGTTTCGCCTAAGTTCAAAAACATTCCGAGTGAGGACATGCTCCACACTCGGGGGCTTAGCCGGGAACTAGTTTTGCCTAAGTTCAAAAACATTTCGAGTGAGGACATGCTCCACACTCGGGGGCTTGCACTACAAAAAAAATACACTTCCGTGATGATACGTGTTTGTCACAGTAGGTCACGTTTTGTGTCATGCATGTATATCCAATGATGATTTTATGACAGAATCAAGATAGTCATACCTGTGCTGTCGTAGAAGTGTTTCATGACATTACCAAAATTATCATCACAATAGTGTCCACTTCCATGACGATAAATCACGCGTCATAGAAGTGCTTTCATCAAGGGTAACCGACATGTGGCATCCACCGTAATGGGTCGTCGTTAAGCTATCGGGTTCCGGTTTGGATCCGGTAACCCGTTAACAGCTCGGACCAATGGGGATTCTCCACGTGTAAAATTCTCAATGGCCAGAGGAACCACGTGTCGACTCACCGTTGGGACAGATGTCATCCACTCATTGGACCGAAGGTGCCTATGATATGTCGACACATGGCACGGCCCAACAGAGGCTCATTCTGGTGAAAAGGCCGATCCGTTTGACTTGGTCAAAAGGTAGCGGCCCGGCCCACGGAAAGCCTGTTAACGGCCTGTTCGCATATAGTCCATTTACAACCTGCTAACTCACGGCCCGTTACGGCCTACCCGGATTAGGCCCAGTAGCGTCATCTCGGCCGTCCAATATGATTCCAGCCCGTTGTAACTTCCGGCCCATATATGGCCCATGACGTCTTTCGGTGCATAGGAGGCCCTTTGTAACTCTGGGCCCATTAAAGGCCTGAGATGAAACTGGCCCATAATGAATAGTGTATCACTTTATACCCATTAACGACCCATTATTTCATCGGCCATTTTCAGCCTGTGTTAACTTTCGGCGTTCTAAGGGCCCATTTATTCTTGGGCTCATTTCCAGAATTCGGTTACTTACGGTACGTTACTGGCCTGTTCCGCTTGTGGGCCAAATTTAGCCCGTGGTTATAGTCGGCCCGTTTGTGGACTGTTAACCCGTTAGGCTGTTTTCATAGCATCATCAAATACGCCCTATTAACGGCCCATTATGGTCAGGCCATAAAACAGACGATTTTCACTCTGGCCCGTTTATGGCCCATTTTGCTGACCGTTATTGGTCCACGAATAGTACGACCCATGTTTGGTGAAACGATTATACGGCCCGTAGAAGGCCCATGGATCCTACGGCCCGTAAAAGGCCCATGGATCCTACGACGCGTAGGAGGGCCATGGTCACTATAGCATGTAGGACCATTGTCGGTGTCAAAACCGGCGGATCTCGGGTAGGGGGTCCCGAACTGTGCGTCTAGGCGGATGGTAATAGGAAACAAGGGACACAATGTTTTACCCAGGTTCGGGCCCTCTTGATGGAGGTAAAACCCTACGTCCTGCTTGATTAATATTGGTGATATGGGTAGTACAAGAGTAGATCTACCACGAGATCAAGGAGGCTAAACCCTAGAAGCTAGCCTATGGTATGATTGTTGTATGTTGAGGTTGTCCTACGGACTAAAACCATCCGGTTTATATAGACACCGGAGAGGGTTAGGGTTACACAAAGTCGGTTACAATGGTAGGAGATCTGAATATCCGCATCGCCTAGCTTGCCTTCCACGCCAAGGAAAGTCCCATCCGGACACGAGACGATGTCTTCAATCTTGTATCTTCATAGTCCTGGAGTCCGGCTGAAGGTATAGTCCGGCTATCCGGACACCCTCTAATCCAGGACTCCCTCAGTAGCCCCCGAACCAGGCTTCAATGACGACGAGTCCGGCGCGCAGATTGTCTTCGGCATTGCAAGGCGGGTTCTTCTCCAAATTCTGTGTACCTGCTGAATAATGTCCGATTTTTGTAATGTAACGCTCCTTGGCTTCTACACCCAATAATGGTCGTCTTCCACGTGTCAAACGAATACGAAAAGTCTGGGTGTTTTTACATTTACACCCCTAGCCGCGTAAATGAGCTGCCTATTTAAAGGGGTGAGGATTTAGATCCAAACCATACCTTCGCCCCTCCGCAAGTGTTCATCAGAGCGCATCCGACAAAGGTTCATTCTACCATGGCCAGCCGTCGCAACTCCTCCTCTCGCCCTTCCAGTCCTAAGCCTGGAGATTGGGAGAGATGCTCCATCCCGCATAGCGAGCTAGTATCGCTTCAGACCAAGGGATTCCTCCCTTCGGCCTATATGGTCCCGGTCCGAGCCGGACTCACCACCTATAATGGCGGAGAGCAAGCGGAGAGCGCCCCCAATCCCTCCAAAGGAGAGCGGGTATGCCTCGTCCCTTATCTAATAAGAGGACTTGGGTTTCTAATTCATCCGTTTCTCCGGGGGCTTCTGGAGTTCTATGGCCTCCAGCTGCACAACCTCACGCCCGCCTCTATATTGCATATCGCGGGCTTCGTTGCCCTTTGCGAGCTGTTCTTGGGTGTTGAGGCTCATTTCGCGTTGTGGAAGAGGTTATTCTGCCTCGTGCCCCGTTCTCAGGAGGGGTCAATATATCAAGTGAGCGGAGCCGAAGTGTGGCGCATCGCCGGGACCGGATATCTATCCGGAACCCCAAAGATGGCGTCCGAGGACTGGCCTTCAGAATGGTTTTATATAGAGGACGTCCCGTTGCCGAATCCTATTCGGATCGGCCTCCCTGAATTCAACAATGCTCCCCTGAAGAAACGCCTGAGCTGGCATCCGCGGAGCTCTCAGAGAGAAAGTGACCGGGACGTACTTTACCTGATGTGCCGGATAAGACTATTGGCTCATTCCGGACTAACCATGATCGGAGTCATGGCCGTATGCATCATGCGGGGGTGCAGCCGCTTCAGTATAGAGGCCACCCCATGTGGGACTTCAACGGGGAGGATAACGCCACCCGTCACGGCCGTAAGGGGCCGAACTCGGCTGCCGCTCTAATAAAGATCTTGTCCGCTTTGTACAAGGGAGAAGAGGAGGAATTTCTCCGCGTCAACCCTCAGGGTGGATTTACAATGTATAATCCTCCAAGATGGGTAAGCGAACAATCTTGCTTGCCCATCCGTTTTATATTCCCATGATTAAATATGTAGTCTAACGACTCATACGCAGGAACTGCGTCAGGAAGTACATGGTATAAACAGCCGTCCTCCACAGCCCAAGGATCCTGAACGGTCCCTCGATCCGGCCTCCGAAGAGGATCCGGACATATCTGTGGAGCTGATTAACGGGGTGTGTCGTGGTTTTGTCACGGCAGATGTCCTAGCAGAAGGACTTAGTCGTGGAGCCATCGCAACGGGTTAGCTCGAAGGGGTTAAAGCGGACACAGGGACACAAAGGGTTTATACTACTTCGGCCCCTTCGATGAAGGTAAAAGCCTACGTCTAGTTGTGATGGAATTGATGGGGTTTCAATGACTAGGGAGCAAACAAGCTTCGCCTAAGTCTCGAGTTGTGGTTGTCTGTCCTTGAACCGCTGTCGGGTCGTCCCCTTATATACACGAGTGACGCCCGTCGGTTCACAGAGTCCCAATCTCCGGTTCATATTCGTATCCGGGTTGGTCTCTCCTTATTCCTAACTTACAATACAAGTTTACATACAAAGCCGGTTTACGGCTACAAGTGTTGAACCGACTACGACCTTGGGCCCTCATCTATCTTCTTGGGCTTTAACGCTCTGGGACTACTGATGAAGTTAACCCGGCCCAGGTAGGCCGGTTTACGCCCAGTAGTAATATCCCCAACATTAGGCCCCATATCGATTTGAACGAGTTCATGTCAATCCTTAGCAGAAATCTTCATCTTTAACATCTTCTGGTAGTTGTTGAACCGTCTTGACGTCATCTTCTCCAATTGCTGTTAAACCGGGGTGACGTCATCTGTTATAAAGAAAGTATCCGTAATACCTCATCATTTTAATAAGGCTGCAAAAATCGAGGCGACAACTCCGTTCATTGGCCCCTGGTTTGTCGCGCCTGACACATGTCTTTTTGTCTTATAAATAGGACCGAAGGGTCATTTCCTTTTTCCCCTTCCTGCCTTCTCATCTTCGTCTTCCTCGCGTTGTCAGCTTCAGAGCTCCGCCGCCGCCGTCGCCTTCAGCCTCGACCTTGGCCGCTGCATCGACCTGAACGCACCAGAAAACTGCGGTGACCTTGCGCACCCTCCTCAGCTCTGGTAAGCCCTCTGTTCTTCTTAACCTAGATCTGTTCTAGGGTTCCTTGTTCTTGCGATGTTCATCGACTGCTCCTGCTCATGTATTAACCTCTGTATGGATCTATAAAACCTTGTACTGAATACCGCTTAGCTTTTCACATCCACCTATAGTCTCATGTTAAAGTCCGTGGATCTCATCTGTATATCTGCCCATTGATTCACTTCCGCTCTGCTTTGAAGCCTTTGAATATTTTTTCTATTTTTCTGAAGTTACCTCAGATCCATTGCTGTAACAGAATTTTTGTGAAACCTGTTTCTGCACACTTAGCCATTTCGCAGCCTCAAGTGCTTTCAATGTTTAGATCGGGCGGTTTAACTTACCATAGGAAAAGTTAATAAACCGGTATATACCATTAGTCCCCTTATTGAACCGCCAGGATCCCTTAGCCATGGTCCATTGCTTCACGGAGCTTCGGTTTGAATATAGTTATCCTCGGTTCAACCCCGATCATATCAGTGTATATTTTCTACCCAACACAATCTTGAACCGGAATCGCTTATTTTGTAGACTCCACCATGGCCAAACAAGTATATGAGTGCAACTGGGCACCTTCTCGTGTTACAGAGACGCAGCTGAATAACTTAGTCTTGACTGGCGCTTTAAGCAGCAAGAATACCATCCACTGGAGGGTCCCAGGCAAAGAATGTCCTCCCACACCTCGAGAAGGAGAAGTTGTAGTTTTTGCGGATCACTTAGCCCGAGGTTTTAATCCGCCCGGTTCAAAATTCTACCGGGACGTCTTGGCCAACTTTCAACTTCGTCCGCAAGACACTGGTCCCAATTATGTCACCAACATATGCCATTTCCAAGTGCTCTGTGAGGTGTTCTTTCAAGAGGAACCTACAGTTGAGTTATTCCGAGATTGTTTCCATATAAACCGTCGCAAGAATTTACCGATGGTTCCAATATGGAATTGGGTGGCATGGCGATTCAGAAGCGGAAAGTGGTCACTTATCCTCACGCAAAACTGCACAGCCATCCCCAGGAATGGAATCAAACATGGTTCTATTGCAAAGACACCTCACCTGCTAATGAAAATCCCTTGCCTGGCTTTCGTCCGGAGCAGCTTAGCAACACGCACCCCTTTCCACAGAGGTTGACTGCCAAAGAGAGGAGTAAATATGCCCCCCAACTGTCCAAGCTCAGAGCCTTTATGGCCAACGGTTTAACAGGGGTTGATCTCGCTCGTTGCTGGATATCCTGGAGCGTACTGCCTCTCAGCCAACGCTCCGGTTTGATGTGTGAATATACGGGCAGTGTTAACGACCCACTGCGGCACGTGAACATCCAGCTTACTGACGAAGAAGTCACAAAAGCTGTAAAGAAAATTTTGAATGACCCGGAATACGTCTGCGCCCGAACTGGCCTGCTTCCTTTCTGCGCCACCAACAAACCGCCAGCTGTAAGTCTGAATTTTCCCTTTCATTAACTCTGATAATATTACATCTGCTTATTACTTGATACCAATATCTGCTGGAGCAGGGTGATGATCCGTTTTAGAGCAAGAAGCTCCTGTAGGAAAAGGCAGACAAACCGGAAAGACCGACCCATCCAAAGACAAAAGTCCTTAAGAAACCTGCTCATAAGAGGAAAACCACTGCATCCTCTGATCCGCCTGCTGATGACGATGTGAGTAATCCGGACCTTGAGGTAAAACTTGATTTACTTGGCTATCTTTTTACACGCCTTATTGATGATAATATTTGCCAGGATGATGCCGAAGCCAGCCATGCTGATGATGGAGAGGTAATGACTCTCTCTTCTGATCCGATCTTTCTGCCTTCACTAAAAATTCGTCAGGCAAGCCGGAAAGTTAAATTTTCTCATCCTCTTGCTCATTTGGATCCCAAATTTCTTATGAAGACCCAACAGCACGAAGTGCGCCACACAACTCGGCACAGCGGCCAGGTAGTTACCTCCGCCGGTTTACCGAACAGTCCGGTTCGGAGACGCCGTTCCGAGGTCTCTAATTTGCTTGTCAGTACTTGTCCTAAAGCGGGCTGTTTTCGTCAACCGCTTAACCCATCTGACTCCGATTATCAGGTTACCTCCCACTCGTCCTCTGGCGAGTCAACCGGTACCCAGCTACCACCGCTGAAAACCGTGCTTGGGTAAGCTTGCACTTACCATAATATCCATGGTATTGTATCTTGTAACATATACTGTTTTTGATTTTTCTACTCTTTTCAGGGCCAAACTGAGGCCGAGTAAGAAGGCTCGCCTGGATAAAGCGGCCGAAGAAGAAACTGCCCCTGAACCGGGCAACACCCCAGACATTGAAGCAGCTATCCATGAAGACGTGCCCAATGACCCGCCAGCGCAGGATGAGGCTTTTATTGCTGAAGAGAGGCCTGTTGATGCCTCCGGTCCTGCTGACCAGCCTAGAAGTCCCGTCCGGAACGAAAAATCCACAAGTCCATCCAAGGCTACTGGTAAACCGACAGCCACAGTGCAAACCGTTGACGCCCAGGATGATGAAGTTGTCATCACTGGTGTTGGTCATACCGAACCCAGCAATCCTGTCGCTTTGTCCAAACATACAACCAAGGACGAATTTGCCACAATGGGCAAGGGCAAGTGGAATGTCGATTTGGCGACTTATGCTGCACTGAGTGCTCAAGATCTTCATTCTGGTTATCTGAACCGGCTATATACCAGTCGCGATCATGAAGCTGGCCTAGTGAACATGATGAAGGAGAAATTTGAGGTAACTTTCATATGCCTCTTCCTGCTTGTATATCTTTTAGCCTTGCTGATTCTCCTAGCCCCCAAGGGCCGGTTTGTAATCTTCTTTCAAACCGGAACTTGCGAAATATAAAGCTGCATACTTCAGAATGTGCTGATGTAGCCCCCAAGGGTCGGTTCAACTGAATGAAGTTAAACCGGGACTTTAACTAACTGAATATAGCAGCATCAGAAGTTATTTGAGCAAATAGCCATTAGCTCCTAAGTGCCAAGTTGAATACTTGTATTGAGCTTGGGACTGTGTAATCAGTTGACAGTTGTAGATCAAATAGGCATTAGCCCTCAAGTACCAAGTGCATAACTCGTTATGTGGTTGGTACTTCGATTTGTATACCATTTGTTAAACCATATAACTGTCTGAATGCAGGCTGAGCTAAAGACCAAAGAAAATCAACTCGCCGATCTTCAAGAGAACTTAAAATCCCAACAAGCTGAAACCTCCAAAGCAAAAGAGGAATTGACCGGCGCTTTAAGCGTCATGGAACAGCTGAAGGAAGGCTTCAAAAAAGATCAAGCGGATTGGGCCACTGAGAAAAATGCTTTGATCAAGAAGATTGAAACTGCTGAAGCTGCCCTTAAACCGGTGACAGATGAATTAACCAGCGTAAAGCGACAAGTGCATGCAATGACTGCCGCCATCTTTGGTAAGCGTCCTTTGACTTCTGTGATAATTTTGATCTTCCTATGATAGGTCCGGTTTGTGAACTGTTCTATCATGTTGCAGGGACCCGCATTAACCACTTGGGGTCAGATGTTCGAATGAAATTGAAGGCTGCCTACACATTAATCGAACAACTGTATACTGGAGCGCAGCGGATCATCTCGACTGCGTCACATAACAATCCGGCACCCACGTTAATCCAAGATACTCTTAAGAGATTGTCAATGCTTCCCGCCCGGATTGAAGAGCTGAAAAAATCTGCTGCTCGAACCGGTGCCATCAATGCTTTAATCCGAGCAAAGGCATGGGTGCCAGACTTCGATCCTGTTGAAGCAGCTCAGGGCTATCCCAGTTTGAAGGAAGACGGGTCAGAGTTCAATGAAGATGATCTGAGAGCAATAAACCGGGCGGTGCGACCTCTGGCTTGTCAATTGGTAGAAGAGGCAGATTTGACGCATTATCAAGCCCAATATAATAATCAGAACAAACGAGTGGCTGCACCAGTTCCTGAAGCAGAAAATCTGATCCCGCCAATCCGTAAGCATACTTATGCTCCTGATATTGAACCGTCTTCACTGATCCATGATGAAGCTGTTTTTCGAGCTTTGATGGGAATCGACTGGACCACTGTTGACTTCCAGCCGCTGGGTAGGGTAGAAGAAGCTGAAGCGGCGCAGGACGACCCACGGCCATCAGACCAAGGCGGTGACCAAGCTTGAACCGGAGACCGGTTTAATAGGCTGCCTTGTTATATTTTGCCAGAAAACAATGATCTTATTCGGGCACCATGTTGCCTTGTAATAGGATAGCCAACACTTTTGCTTCTGAGATGCCTTTGTGCATCTGAACTGATACTTTTGGTTGAAAGATCGAAACTGCCAATCTATACCTCCTGCAATCATAAAATCTTAAACTACCAGGGCGGTTGTACCACCAGCCGGTTTATGAACTTCATATATATGCAAGGAGATTGACATATATGATCAAATTTTGTGATACAAAATACCTGCCGTCATTGGGCACGAAGGAGGCTTAGCCAATCTTGACACGACGGTTTGATAAACCTGCACCGTCATGGGAGAAAACAACTCCTGTATATACAATGCCGGTTTACTATGTAAACCGTGCTTGGTCATAATAAACATTTTGTTACTCCAAAAAAGGATGTTAACAGAAGAAATCAAACCGGGTAAATAATCTCTGGTTCAAAAATGGACCGTGTTCCGCCAAATTGGCAGCTTGAACCGGTGTAAAACGTTGTCGGTTTAAAAAGGCAACCAAGATAAAATAGCAGTTTATCAAGAAAAATATTGAAGCAAAGGCAATGATAAAACCGTTTGCAAAAAAGAGGCTTTACTGAGCCGATCAGATGGTGTTACCATGGTCGGACACGACCAAGCTCCCAATAGGTGTAGCTATGGTTCAAGTCAGCCAGGTGCCCAAATGAAACCGTGGCATTACGCCGATCAAGTGGCATGGCAATGGTTCGGATTTGACCAAGCCCCCAAGTGATTCTATGGCCTTTAGGCCGATCAAGAGGCGTGACTGGTTCAGACTTGACCATGTCCCCAAGTGATCTGGTGGCTTTCGCCTATCAAAAGGTGTTGCATCGGTTCGGACACGACCGAGCCCCCAAGTGATCTGGTGGCTTTCGCCTATCAAAAGGTGTTGCATCGGTTCAGACATGACCGAGCCCCCTAGTGATATTTATAATTTTTGCAAGGGGTAAACCGGAGGCCGCTTTAAGACAGAACAACTCCATGTAACCACGCATGATGTAAAAGAACAGACACCCCGCTTTAGCTGAGGATCCGGTTTATTGTATTTATAATATATATATTGTCATAATATGTACATAAGCAGAGCCAATGGCTCAAGTATAGTAAGGCCGAAGATGAGCTATGTTCCACGGCATGTTGGTCTCCTCTTCTGATTTGCGTGAGTCTTTTCGCTCTCGAACATCAATCAGATAGTATGACCCGTTGTGCATATTCTTGCTGACCACGAAAGGTCCCTCCCAAGGCGGGGATAACTTATGCATATCGGTTTGATCTTGAATGAGCCGAAGCACCAAATCTCCTTCTTGAAAGGTTCTGGTTCTGACTCGACGACTGTGATAGCGACGAAGATCCTGTTGGTAAATCGCCGAGCGGGCAGCTGCTATGTCTCGCTCTTCATCCAGCCGGTCCAAAGCGTCTTGTCGAGCTTTCTCATTGTCCGCTTCAACATAAGCCGCCACACGAGGTGAATCGTGACGGATATCGCTAGGGAGAACCGCCTCCGCTCCATAGACCATGAAGAACGGCATGTATCATGTTGATCTGTTGGGTGTGGTATTAATGCTCCATAATACGGATGGCAACTCTTCTACCCAACAACCCGGCGTCCTTTGCAAAGGAACCATAAGCCGCAGTTTGATGCCTCTCAAGATCTCCTAATTAGCTCTTTCTGCTTGACCATTGGACTGTGGGTGCGCCACTGATGAAACGTCAAGGCGGATGTGTTCCCGTTCGCAAAAATCCTTCATGGCACCTTTGGACAAATTGGTACCATTATCTGTGATGATACTGTGTGGAAAGCCAAACCGGAAAATCAGTTTTTTGATGAACTGAAGCGCCGTGGCTGCATCACACTTGCTAACAGGCTCCGCCTCTACCCACTTTGTAAATTTATCAACCGCCACCAGGAGGTGGGTCTTCTTATCCTTGGACCTTTTGAAAGGCCCAACCATATCCAGCCCCCAAGTTGCGAACGGCCAAGTGATTGGAATCATCCTCAATTCTTGAGCCGGTACATGAGCGGGTCTTGAGAACTTTTGGCAACCATCACATCGTCTGACCAGATCCTCCGCATCAGCATGGGCAGTTAACCAATAGAAACCGTGGCGGAACGCTTTAGCCACCAAAGAATTTGAACCGGCGTGGTGACCACAATCCCCTTTGTGGATCTCACACAAAATTTCACAGCCCTCCTCTGGAGATACACAACGTTGAAACGCTCCTGATACACTGCAATGGTGCAACTCGCCATTGACGATTGTCATTGACTTGGACCGCCGTATTATTTGTCTGGCCAGATTCTCATCCTCTGGTAGCTCGCCCCGGTTCATGTATGCCAAGTAAGGAAGTGTCCAATCTGGAACGACATGAAGAGCTGCCACCAATTGAGCCTCCGGATCAGGAACAGCCAAATCTGCTTCACCTGGGAGCTTGACCGACGGGTTGTGCAACACATCAAGAAAAACATTAGGCGGGACTGGTTTACGCTGGGAGCCCAAACGGCTCAGGGCGTCCACCGCTTCATTCTTCCGACGGTCCACGTGGTCCACCTGATAGCCCTTGAAGTGACCCGCAACAATATCCACCTCACGACGATAAGCAGCTATGAGTGGGTCTTTAGAATCCCAAGTGCCAGACACCTGTTGAGCCACTAGATCCGAGTCACCGAAGCACTTAACCCGGCTTAGATTCATCTCTTTAGCCATCCGGAGACCATGGAGCAAGGCTTCATACTCAGCTGCATTGTTAGTACAAGGGAACATTAAGCGGAGAACATAACAGAACTTGTCACGTCATGGGGGAAGTTAATACGACTCCAGCCCCCGAGCCCTCCAGTTGCCGTGATCCGTCAAAATGGATGGTCCAATATGTGTGATCCGGCTTTTCCTCAGGGGCCTGCAGCTCCGTCCAATCATTGATGAAATCGACAAGTGCTTGGGACTTCACCGCCGTCCGAGGCACGTATTTTAAACCGTGCGGCCCAAGTTCTATAGCCCACTTGGCAATCCGGCCCGTCGCTTCCCGGTTCTGGATGATATCGCCCAAGGGGGCAGAACTGACCACTGTGATGGGATGCCCTTGGAAATATTGCTTCAGTTTCCGGCTTGCCATGAAAACTCCATATACCAGCTTCTGCCAATGTGGATACCTTTGTTTGGATTCAATAAGCACCTCGCTGATATAATAAACCGGACGTTGAACCGGATGCTCTTTGCCTGCCTCCTTCCGCTCCACCACAATAGCTACACTGACCGCGCGAGCGTTAGCAGCAACATAAAGTAGCAATGGCTCCTTGTCAATGGGAGCGGCGAGCACGGGCGGATTGGCCAATTGCCGCTTTAGGTCCTCAAACGCCTGGTCAGCAGCAGAACTCCAGGCGGATTGATCCGTCTTTTTCAACATCTGATACAAGGGGATTGCCTTTTCACCAAGGCGGCTGATAAACCGGCTCAACGCGGCAATCCGGCCAGCCAATCGTTGAACGTCATTGATACACTTCGGTTTAGCCAAGGAGGTGATGGCCGTAATCTTCTCCGGATTAGCCTCAATTCCCCTGTTGGACACCAGAAAACCCAACAACTTGCCTGCCGGTACACCAAAGACACACTTGGCCAGATTGAGCATCATCTTATACGTCCTCAGGTTATCAAAGGTCTCCTTCAAATCATCAACCAAAGTCTCCTTCTTCCTTGACTTAACCACAATATCATCCACATAGGCATGTACATTGCGGCCAATCTGCTTGTGAAGACAATTTTGCACACACCGTTGATAGGTTGCCTGGGCACTCTTGAGCCCAAAAGGCATAGATACATAGCAAAAGGCTCCAATGGGAGTTATGAACGCTGTCTTCTCCTGGTCCTTAATTGCCATTTTAATCTGATGATAGCCGGAATATGCATCCAAAAAACTTAAACGCTCGCAACCCGCCGTAGCATCAATAATTTGATCAATACGGGGGAGGGCAAAAGGATCTGCTGGACAAGCTTTATTAAGATCAGTGTAATCCACACACATGCGCCAGGTGCCGTTTTTCTTAAGGACCAGCACCAGATTAGCAAGCCACTCAGGGTGTAAAACCTTAATGATGAAGCCAGCTGCTAGGAGCCTGGCCACTTCTTCTCTGATAGCCTTGCGTCTTTCTTCATTGAACCGGCGGAGGAACTGTTTCACCGGTTTGTATTTAGGATCCACATTAAGAGTGTGCTCAGCGAGTCACCTCGGTACACCTGGCATGTCAGAAGGCTTCCATGCAAAGATGTCCCGATTCTCACGGATGAACTCGATGAGCGCGCTTTCCTATTTCAGATCCAAATTGGTGATGTTGAACTGCTTGGACGAATCGCCAGGTACGAAGTCAACAAGCTTAGTCTCAGCCGCTGATGTGAACTTCAGGGCCGGATCATGCTTCGTGGTAGGTTTCTTCAAAGGAGTCATATCCGCCGGATCAACATTGTCCTTGTAATACTTCAGCTCCTCGGTGGCACAAACCGATTCTGCGTAAGCCGCATCTCCTTCTTCGCATTCCAAAGCAACCTTACGGCTTCCATGGACCGTTATAGTCCCTTTATGACCCGGCATCTTGAGCTGCAAGTACACATAACAGGGTCGTGCCATGAACTTGGCATAGGCCGGTCGACCAAACAGGGCGTGATACGGGCTTTGGATTTTTACCACCTCAAACGTCAGCGTCTCTGATCTAGAATCATGATCATCTCCAAAGGCCACTTCCAGTGCTATCTTACCAACGGGGTATGCTGACTTGCCAGGTACCACACCATGGAAAACCGTATTCGACGGTCGGAGATCTTTATCTGTTAGCCCCATGCGACGGAAGGTCTCATAGTATAGGATGTTAATACTGCTACCCCCATCCATGAGTACCTTTGCGAACTTATAACCTCCCACCTGAGGCGCCACCACCAAAGCCAGTTGACCCGGATTGTCAACCCGGGGAGGGTGATCCTCTCTGCTCCATATGATTGGCTGCTCTGACCAACGTAAATATCATGGCACGGCCGGTTCAACAGAATTAACTGCCCGCTTCTGGACCTTCCGGTCTCGTTTGTCCAAGCTGGTGGTGAATACATGATATTGCCCACTATTCAATTGCTTCGGGTTGCTCTGATAACCCGACTGCTGCTGTTGCTGATTGTAACCACCCTGGTTATTCTGATTGTTTTGATTGTTATGTCCGCCCGGATTACCATTAAATCCTGAACCGGAATTTCCCCCACCGTAACCCGGCCCGGATCCACCGCCGGAGCTGGGATCATACCGGAAAGCATTAGAGCTTTTGAACTCCTGCATAATGTAGCAATCCTTCCAAAGGTGGTTTGCTAGCACCTCCTTTGTCCCATGCTTCGGACAGGGCTGGTTCAATAGATAATTCAGGCGGTCCGGATTAGGACTAGGTGCTCCACTGTGATTCTGCGATTTACCCCTACGTCGCTGGCCCTTGTCCTGCGCATTAGTATTAGCCACAAAGTCCATGTTGCCATCCGCTTTACGCTTGCCTCCGCCGCCATTGCCTGCTGAGTGATGCCGCTGACCTTTGGAGTTGTTGTTCTTCTTTCCCTTCCCTGTCTTTTCATCATCAGACTCGGGATCCTTGGTACTATCAGAATCAGCATACTTTACCAAAGCGGCCATGAGGGTCCCCATGTCAGTGCAATGGCGCTTCATTCGCCCTAGCTTCAACTTTAGGGGTCCAAACCGGCAATTGCCCTCCAAGGTTATAACCGCGGTATCAGCGTTGATGCGGTCTGATGAATGCAGAACTTGTGAAACCATATGAAAGCGTGTACAGTTGGAATGTTATTCTGCCACTAATGCACTTGGTCTTGTTTTCAGGCATAGGATTTTGGAAAGTAGGTCCAGGTGGATGTTTTGCTCCATTCCTTTCAACAAAATGCATGAATAGTTGAATAGTAGAGTGCCATAGGAAAATTTCCTATTGCTATGTTTTTCCTTCGAACCAAAATAGCTCTAATGGATCGACATGAATGTAGAGTAATAAGTGATGCGACAAGTGTACAACCTCTTTGCCGTAGTCGTGTCGACCTCAGCATCATTGGGTTGGTCGCTGAAGAAGTTGAGGCAGAGGTGGCTGTCGGAGGTGTGGAGGAAGATTTGAGGAATCTGTAGACGGTGTCCAGGGCACTGCTCTGTTGTGATGGATTGTTCCGTTGTTGGAGCAGCTCTGGCGAGCCGTAAGATGTCGAGGCTAAAGCAGTACAAGATAGACATCGTTAATCTCAAGTGATATTCTAATAGCATCTCCAATAGATGATGTAAAATACATTACCGAAAAGTGATAGATGTAAAATTTACATCACCAAAAAACACCCGACTGGATGAGATAAAAACTGTTGACTCTGAACTTAACTGTCAAAACTAAAATATACTGTGGAATCTGAATGTTACTGTCGAAACTGAACGCATTGGTAGCAGAGAGGCACTTCACATGTAGTTTAGGCCGCTCGAGCACTAGTAGTAGAGAAACAATGATCTAACTCAGCAGGCGATCGACGGGGAACACAGTAGCAGATAGCAGCCGGAGCAGCAGCGCCTGGAGGAGCAACGCAAACTAGAGCCATAGCAACAACTAGTGTAGCTGCAGTAGCCCGTGTACCAGCATCAGCAGCGCGAACAAGAGCAAGAGCAGAGCAACATCACGAGCGAGGGGGAGAGCAAAGCTGCAACACGAGCGAGAGGGAGAGCAGAGCAGTAGCGCGAGTGAGAGCCGGAGCAGCAGCAGCGCGAGCGAGCGAGAGCCAAAGCAGCAGCAGATCCAGCTGGTATTGACGTTGCCACAGAAGGGGCCTCGCACTGGGGGAGAACCGCCATGGAGATGTCGCCTGCGGCGCCAACTTTGAGGTGGCCGAGCCATGGGAGTGCGAGATGGAGCACCGTCGGCGCCGGGAGGTCGAGTTAAGGAGAAGGTGTGATGCGATGAGTGTACAACCTCTTTGGTGGCACCGAGTAGGCCTCGGCTTTGTCCGAGGAGTCGGTGAGGATGTTGTGGTTCCGGTGGAGCAGGTTAAGGCAGCGCTGCGGGGATGGAGTAGCGGCGATAAACGAGGCAATCGTCGGAGCAACTCCTTGGAGGTGGAGCATGGGGCGGCTGAACCGGCGGGACGACGAGATCGACGACGGATCCTCATCCGGGGAGGTGGATGAGGGATGTCGAGCTGTTGCGGTGGACGACGTCATTGGGGAAGAGGCTCCGGCTGGGCAGCGGTGAGGTGGCGGATGGAGGAGGGTGGGGTTTCGCGGCTGGAGCAGAGAGGCTATGGAGGCCTGGGATTTCGAATGGCGAAAAGAAGGCGACGGTAAGGGTGAACCATGACTTAGGGACGCGCCTGTCCAAAATGTAGGGTGTGTTACAAAAGTACCCCCACCGATTTGAACTAGCGGCCCTTTTGGCTTAGGGTTAATTAGAAGGGGGATTTCGCGTGTCGAGATTTCGCAGCTGGAGGGGTTTTTCGCGCGCATTGTAATTTCGGGATAGCAAGGCGTGGGTTGTGAAGGTGTGAGTTTTGGGAGCACGATATGTGAATTTTCGGGATATAACAAGGCGCGGGTTGAATTTTAGGGACAAGCCTAACGTGTAATATTGTACGTACCAAATCAATTCGCACTTCCCTCAACGGAAAAAACGAAAAAATAAATCTATTCTTACTACACAAAGAGAGAGTCTTGTCTCATTTTATTGTACAAATGCTATTCAAAGCTATGAATCCATGTTATGTCCAATTAAAGTTTTTTCACTGGATGTATAATGCATGTAACCTACTCATACCAACATTTTAGTGCATTCCAAATGTCTATACTACTGCTGCAATTCAAACTAAATTTGAATTTGTTTCTCTGTTTGAATAAGAATCTACAATCATGATTGTTGCCAACTTAAACCATCATTTGTGTATTATCTTAATAACACACCACATGATTACTATAGAGATAAATATGAACTATGTGTACTATATGAACTCGAATTCAAATTTTTGAATACACTTGATGTTGATTCCAAATAATAGTACATTTGATGTACTAACTAGATCTTCATAATCTAAACCATGTTCCATACGTACACAGTGTTTATCACACAAAGTATAGTGCCCCGCCCCTACATTATGACAAGTATTTAACCTTGAGCCGCAAAAGCCACACATTATCACAAATTATAACCAATGTTCTACATATTATATGTAGTATAACATGTTCATAACCACACCATGCATATCACCATTATATATATTCATTCATGCATGTGTCAGTTTAAAACACTATGATATCTTAATCTGAATCCAGTTTTTTTAATAATGAATTATGATCTCTGCTCGTCTTTTACACCCACACAATCCTCTTCTCTTTGCAGCTAGCGCTAATGTAGCGACCAGACCTCAAACAGTCTGATCTCTGTGCATACAATAAGTACTCATCTAATGCACAGATAAAACTCAAATAAGAGATCTAACCAGAAAGTTCAACTTAAGAACTCCGGTTTGCAAAAAGAATCAAATCAAACGAAGCAACAAAAGTCAAACGGCGAAAGAAACAAACTTCGTTTTACTAATCTGGACCTAAGTCAAATTTTGTAGAAACAAAAACTTGTTTAAGTTGGTTAAACGGAAAGAGGGTTTCAAGACAAACTCCAGGCGCTTGAATCGCCTGATTTCGATAAACGAGCGAAAATTTATACTAAAACGAAAATCGAATCAGAAATCGCGATCAGAAATAATCGCGGAAAAATCCGAGAAAAAGAAAAACGACGAACAGATTAACAAATGAACGTTCGTTATCTGGATCTAAACAATGAATGCGTTCATTTAAACAAACGAACGAGCGAACGCTCGCTAATTAAACTACACCAAAAAAAACCAATCTAATAAAAAAACGGAAACTAAAAAAAACGACGAAAAACCGCTGGAAAAACCGAACGGTTTTCTCTAAAAAAACGGCGGTGGGGTCAACCTCGGGGTGCGGGCGGCGGCGGCGGCTCCGGCGGCGGCGGCGCATGGATCGAGGCACGGGGCGGCGGCGGCGCATGGATCGAGGCACGGGGCGGCGGCTAGGGTTTGGGGCGCGGGCGGGCTGCGGCGGCTGATGGGCTTCGGCGGCTCTGGTCGAGCGGCTTATAAAGGCCCCCCGGGCGGAGTCCCGCTCGGGTACGGCCCGGAGTCGGTTCAGACTTTTTTTTAAATTAATTCCGCGCAGAAATAATAACGGAAGAAATACTAAACGGACTCCAAAAATCCCGAAATAAATTTTCCCCAACTTCTAAAATCAAGCAGGACAAAGTGAACATTTATTTGGGGCCTAAATGCAATTTTGAAAAACGCACATTTTTCCTAAATTCAAATAAAATAGCGAAAAACTCCAAAATAAAATCTTATTTGATTTTATTATTAAACCCTCAATATTTCTTTATTTTGGGAAAGTCATTTTATTCCTTCTCTCATATTTTTGTAATAGAAATAATTGAAGATAAAATAATTAAAATCAAATGATCCTATTCTCAAAATTTGAGAAAACTCAAATATGAAAATAACGAAATCCCCAACTCTCTTCGTGGGTCCTTGAGTTGCATAGAATTTGTAGGATCAAACCCAAAAGCAAATAAAATATGATATGCAATGATGATCTAATGTATAACATTCCAAATTGAACATTGGTGATGTGACAAACCTACCTCCCTTAAGATGAATCTCGCCCTCGACATTAGGGTTGGCTAGAAAATAGGTGAGGGTGGTCTTTCAGCAAATCCTCCTCTCGCTCCCAGGTGGCTTCATCCTCTGTGTGGTGGCTCCACTGAACTTTGCAAAACTTGATAACCTTGCTGTGGGTGACTCGGCTGGCATACTCAAGAATCCTAACTGGTTTCTCTTTATAAGTCAAATCATTGTCCAACTGAATCGCTTCCAACGGCACGGTATCCCTCAGCGGTATATCAGCCATCTCCGCATGACACTTCTTTAACTGGGAAACGTGGAACACATCATGAACTCCTAACAATCCTTCGGGCAATTCCAACTTGTAGGCCACTTCTCCCATACGCTCCAAAACTCGGTATGGTCCTACAAAACGTGGCGCTAACTTTCCATTAACACCAAAACGCTTAACTCCTCGAAGTGGGGATACTCGAAGATAAACTTGGTCTCCGACGTTGTAAACTGTCTCCTTGCGCTTAGAATCTGCGTAGCTCGTTTGCCTGGACTGGGCTACCTTGAGCCTATCACGAATCAACTTCACCTTTTGTTCAGACTCTTTAATCAAATCGGGTCCAAACAACTGGCGGTCTCCAACTTCATCCCACGACAATGGGGTCCTGCACCTCCTTCCGTACAAAGCTTCGAAAGGGGCCATTTTCAAACTGGATTGATAGCTGTTGTTGTAAGAGAACACTGCATATGGCAAATTGTCGTCCCAACTAGATCCATAATCTAGCGCACAAGCTCTCAGCATATCCTCCAAAATCTGATTGACTCTCTTGGTCTGTCCATCTGTCTATGGATGAAAAGTTGTGCTGAACTCTAGCCTAGTACCCAAAGTTTCGTGCAACTGATTCCAGAACTTTGAGGTAAACTGGGTTCCTCTGTCTGATACGATACTCCTGGAACTCCATGGAGACATACTATCCTGGTCATGTATATCTTTGCCAACTTAGCACTGGTGTAAGTGGTCTGTACTGGGATGAAATGTGCTACCTTCGTCAATCGATCGACTACAACCCAAATCGGGTCATAGCCTGAACGGGTCCTGGGTAATCCCGTGATAAAATCCATGCCTAGCTTATCCCACTTCCATTCGGGTATCGACAATGGCTGTAACAATCCTGCTGGCTTCTGATGCTCTGCCTTTACTCTCTGACATACATCACAAACTGCTACGTACTCCGCAATATCCTTCTTCATTCCGGTCCACCAGAAGGTATCCTTCAAATCCAAATACATCTTGGTATTACCTGGGTGAATCGAATATGGTGAATCATGGGCCTCTTGCAGAATTAACTTCCTGATATCTGGATCATTTGGCACATAAACTCGTCTTCAAACCATAGGGTATCATGCTCATCCTCACGAAATCCTTTAGCCTTCCCTTTGCTCATTTTCTCCTTTATAGAGACAATCTCCTTGTCAGTCTTTTTAGCTTCTCTAATCCTATCCATCAAGGTAGACTGAATCTCCAATGCTGCTACATAGCCTCTCGGAACTATCTCCAAACATAGCTCACGAAGGTCCTCGGCTAAGTCCTTCGGTAATTCTCCCGTCATTAGTGTATTGACATGGCTCTTACGGCTCAATGCGTCAGCTACTACATTAGCCTTTCTGGGATGATAATGCAATCTCATATCATAATCCTTGATGAGCTCCAACCATCTCCTTTGTCTGAGATTTAATTCCTTCTACGTGAAAACGTACTTCAAACTATTGTGATCCGTGTACACCTCACAATGGTTTCCAATGAGGAAATGTCTCCAAGTTTTTAACGCATGCACTACGGCTGCTAACATCAAATCATGGGTGGCATAATTTAACTCATGGGGTTTCAGTTGTCGTGAAGCATACGAAACAACTCTTCCTTCCTGCATAAGCACTGCTCCAAGTCCTTGACGTGAAGTGTCGCAATACACCTCATAATCTTTGTTCTGATCTGGCAGAATCAACACTGGTGAGGTAACCAAACGTTTCTTCAACTCCTGGAAACTGGCTTCACATTCCTCAGTCCATACGAACTTGGTATCCTTCTTCAACAACTCCGTCATAGGTTTTTGCAATCTTCGAGAAATTCTCAATAAATCTTCGGTAGTATCCTGCGAGTCCAAGGAAACTCCGGATCTCTCCAGCTGTTGTTGGTGCTTCCCAATTTTTCACGGTGACAACCTTGGTGGGATCAACTGCTATTCCTTCTCCGGATATAACGTGTCCGAGAAATCCTACTTCCTTCAACCAAAACTCACATTTGCTGAACTTAGCATATAACTGATGTTCTCTGAGCTTCTCAAGTACCAATTGCAAATGTTCCTTATGTTCTTCTTCATTCTTCGAGTAAACCAGAATATCGTCAATGAATACTACAACGAACTTGTCCAAAAACTCCATAAACACCTTGTTCATCATGTTCATAAAACAGGCAGGTGCGTTAGTCAGACCAAATGACATAACGCTATACTCATAGAGCCCGTACCTAGTGGTAAAAGTTGTCTTAGGTATGTCCTGCTCTCGAATCTTCAACTGATGGTACGCAGATCGCAGATCGATTTTAGAAAATACCTTAGCTCCTTGCAATCGATCAAACAGATCATTGATCATCGGTAGTGGGTACTTGTTCTTGATTGTTACTTCATTCAGTCCACGATAATCAACAACCATTCTTAACGATCCATCCTTCTTCTCCACTAAAAGTACTGGCGATCCCCAAGGCGAAGAACTTGGGCGAATATAACCTTTATCCAGTAGCTCCTTAATCTGTTTCTTAATCTCCTCCAAATATTTTGCGGGCATCCTGTATGGTCTCTTTGATATTGGTCTTGTGCCTGGCAAAAGCTCAATCAAAAACTCAATATCTCTATCCGGTGGCATGCCTGGCAACTCTTTTGGAAATACGTCAGGGAAATCCTTTACCACTGGTACTTCCTCCTGCACAACTCCTGATAAGGAATTTACTTGAGTCCTTTTCGGCACATGCCGGGATATATACTTGATCCTTCTTCCTTCTGGCGTCGTAAGCAAGATTGACTTACTAGCGCATTCAATGTTCCCTTCATACTTCGTTAACCAATCCATGCCTAATATCACATCCAATCCTTGAGATTCCAATACTATTAGGTCCGAGGGAAACACATAGTTACCAATCCTTAATGGTAACCGATCACACCATAGACTAGCCATATACTCTGCTCCAGGCGAGGTTACTAACATGGGTGACCTAAGGGCTTGGGTTGGCAGTTTATACTTATCCACAAATCCCCTTGAGATGTATGAATGCGATGCACCAGTATCAAAAAGAACGACTGCAGTAAATGACTTAACCAAAAACTTACCTATTACTGCATCAGGCTGAGCTTCAACCTCTTCCATGTTAACGTGGTTCACCTGTCCCCTGTTGAAAGGGTCCGGCTTCTTCCCAGAGCTTCCATTGCGATTCTGAGCTTCAGGACATTCATTGGCATAATGTCCGGTCTTCTGACACTTAAAACAGGTGACTTGGCTCAGGTCTCTCTTGGCCGGGGTTGATGGGGAGGTACGGTTCTGGCTGTTGCTTCCTCCATTCCCATTACCATTTTTGGGGCCATTATGGTTGTGCGAGCTACTTCCTCCATGAGTATGCTAAAAAGGTCCTCCCGGTTTAGGGGTAAAATGTGGCTTCTGCTGAGCTCCAGAATTGTACTTCCCTTGTCCATACTTCCTCTTGCGGTTTTCAATCTACTGCTGCTTCCCTTCAATCATAAGAGCACGATCTACCAACTCCTGGTAGTTGTTGAAGCTTGCTACCATCAACTGCATGCTCAGCTCATCATTCAGTCCTTCCAGAAACTTCTCCTGCTTAGCTGCATCTGTAGCAACGTCATCTGTAGCATAACATGCTAGCTTACTAAAATCATCCACATATTGGCCAACTGTGCGTCCTCCTTGGCGCAAGTTGCGAAACTCACGCTTCTTCATGGCCATAGCTCATGCTGAAACATGGGCAGTACGGAAAGCTTGTTGAAACTGATCCCATGTGACAGTGTCCACAGGGTAAGTGGCTGTGAAATTCTCCCACCATGCTGCTGCGGGTCCTTCAAGCTGATGAGTTTTTCCGCATCTATGCATCCTGTTGTGGTCAACTCCCTCCCTATCTTATGGAGCCAATCATCGGCAACAATCGGCTCGGTGCTACTGGAGAACACCGGCGGATTTAGCCTAAGAAAACGGGTTAAGTGATCAACAGGTGGTGGTGGTGGTGGGTTGTTGTTGTTGTTGTTGTTGTTGTTGTTCCCCTGGTTCTGATTCTGGACTAGCAACTGCATCAAAGCATTCTACTGCTGGATCAACTGGGTGAGCTCCGGTGGGAAAGCAAATCCATTGTCACGTCTCGGAGGCATCTGAGGTTTAGAAAAGATGAGAATTAAGAATAGAATGAGATCTAGAGAGAAAACACTACCCAAATGCACATGAGGCAAATGCACACAAAATCACTTCATTCAATCAAACAAGGCATACAATCAGTCTAGAACTATCGCAAAAAGTGCTTGAATTATGCTATATACATGGTGGAATACTACTACTGTTATGGTGGTCTACTAGAAAAACTGCTCCGATGAAGACTCCATGATATCTGCTCCAGCTTCATCTTCAAAGTCATCATCACTAGGATCGGGATCGTTGCTGTCGATGATGATGTAGTTCTCTGGGAAAGTGGAATCGTCATCTTCTCCTCCAGGTGCTGGATTCCCCATGAATTCTTCGATCTTCTCTTTTAGGGTGCCGTTCTGTCTCACTAGAGCGACGATCTCCTCCATATAGTCCTTGCAAGTGGCCTTTAGTTCTCCTTCTAGCTCGATAATTCTGGCCTTTGCTTTCTTCGACTCCATCATGTTTGCGCACATCTGGTTTTCCTGGCGTCGAATGTGCTGGTTTAACTCTTGGATGAAAGCTGCAATTGATCGGTCCTTCCTGGTGCTGATCATCTCCCAATGCTCATCTCGGCACCCACAAATTTGGTAGATAGTATCTTTGAGATCATCTTGGTAGACTTCTCCAATGCGTCCCATGGTGATGTGAGCTGCCATGCTCTTTCCTAGACTCCAGGTTGGTGCATTAAAGGAAAACTCTATGGGTTTCGTGACTGGCGCGAACGTTCTTCCTGGAACTTGAACTTGAATCATCCAGCGCTCCTCTTCGAGTAAAGTGGCGTTGTAGGTCCCGGTGAAGCTTGGTACTCCGATGTTCAGGTACTTAGTAACTTCCTTCAGGTGGCGTCCAAAAGGTGTATCCTCATCCGGTTGCGTGAACTTGTTCCTTGCATCCGCCATCCTAAAAGAGTAGAAAAGATGAGAAGTCAGAAACGAGAAGAGAGTAGTGATCCAGGTCTTTAGCTTAGTGGTCGTGTCCTACAGTCAGCGTGTGCTCTGATACCATCTTGTAGCGACCAGACCTCAAACAGTCTGATCTCTGTGCATCAGTGTCATCCCTGGATCAGTAATGCTGACACACACAGTACTTGAAGGATTTATAACAGAGTAGCAATCACACACTTATTACATCGAATGTCTCAAAATAGAACTTATTACAATAAATATGTCTTAAGGCCATCTAATAACGATAACAATGAAGGCTTGGAAGATAAGCGAGTCCATCAACTCCAACGGCATCACTGAGTATAGAACCACGACCTAAAGGCACCTTACTCGTCGTCTGAAAAGTCTGCAACATGAAACATTGCAGCCCGAAAACGGGTCAACACATGGAATTTGCTGGTAATGTAACACATAGAGAGTAATGAAAGAATAAGCTATACTACATGCATATATGGCTGGTGGAAAGCTCTATGGTTACAGTTTTGCGTAAAGCCAATTTTTCCCTACTGCAAAGGAATACATTTTATTTAACTATCATGGTGGTTGTTCAACATTGAGAATGGTTGACAGCATCCTCAATCCCAATTAAGCATCATCATTAAACCCAACAAAATTAATTTAAAGTAACCTGACGAGATTCACATGATAATCCAAGTACTAGATACTCAAGACGTCCATAACCGGGGACACGGCTAACCATGATTAGTTTATACACTCTTCAGAGGTTGCGCACTTTTCCCCACAAGACTCGATCTCCTCCTTTGGATTTCTCGCACTACATGGTGTTTGAGAAACGGATGACCGAGACATAGTCTTTCAGAAGCGCTAGCCCCTTACAATTGGGTAGACCGTACCACCTACATCACCTACATCTTCTACTCTACCACTGTAAGAGTTCGCACGACTTAGTCAACTATGCTAGAGCCCATAGTAGCTTGTGGCTGCACACGGAAGTTTCTAGTATGAATAATCTCATGATCCCTTTGAGCCTGGGTGGCGGTCCATAAAAGAAAAACAGGCAATCCTGGAATACCCAGGTACCTTAATCCACCCAGATGTGTGTTTAAGTTGCCACCTTAAATAAACCATTAATTAACAATCTCACATCTGTCATGGATATCACTCACCCAATCCACGTCTACTAGCATAGCATGGCATAAATAGCAAACGTAGAAGTAACTCCCAAAGGTTCGATAATAAAACAGGTACTAGGTACTACCTCAACTACTTCCCATCCCACAATTTAATTAGATCCTATTCATGCAATGTTTGAGGATTGATCTAATGCAATAAAACTGGGTAGTAAAGAGGTATGATCAAAGTGTTACTTGCCTTGCTGATGATCCGCGAAACCTAGAGATTCGAAGTAATAGGCGGCGCACTCCGGATACTCTATCGTAAACAAACAAACAAGCATACAATAAGTACTCATCTAATACACAGGTAAAACTCAAATAAGAGATCTAACCAGAAAGTTCAACTTAAGAACTCCGGTTTGCAAAAAGAATCAAATCAAACAAAGCAACGAAAGTCACACGACGAAAGCAACAAACTTCGTTTTACTAATCTGGACCTAAGTCAAATTTTACAGAAACAAAAACTTGTTTAAGTTGGTTAAACGGAAAGAGGGTTTCGAGACAAACACCAGGCGCTTGAATCGCCTGATTCCGATAAACGAGCGAAAAGTTATACTAAAACGAAAATCGGATCAGAGATCGCGATCAGAAATAATCGCGGAAAAATCCGACAAAAAGAAAAACGACGAACAGATTAACGAATGAACGTTCGTTATCTGGATCTAAACGATGAACGCGTTCGTTAAAACGAACGAACGAGCGAACGCTCGCTAATTAAACTAAACCGAAAAAAAGACCGATCTAATAAAAAAACGGAAACTAAAAAAACCGACGAAAAAACCAAACGGATTTCTCTAAAAAAATGGTGGCGGGGTCAACCTCGGGGTGCGGGCGGTGGCGGCGGCTTCGGCGGGCGGCGACAGCGGCGACGGCGGGCGGCGGTGGCGGCGCGCGGATCGAGGTGCGGGGCGACGGCTAGGGTTTGGGGCGCGGGCGGGCTGCGGCGGCTGATGGGCTTCGGCGGCTCGGGTCGGGTGGCTTATAAAGGCCCCCCGGGCGGAGTACCGCTCAGGTACGGCTCGGAGTCGGTTCGGACTTTTTTTTAAATTAATTCCGCGCAGAGAAACTAATGAAAGAAATACTAAACGGACTCTAAAAATCCCGAAATAAATTTTCCCCGACTTCTAAAATCAAGCCGGACAAAGTGAACATTTATTTGGGGCCTAAATGCAATTTTGAAAAACGCACATTTTTCCTAAATTCAAATAAAATAGCGAAAAACTCCGAAATAAAATCTTATTTGATTTTATTATTAAACCCTCAATATTTATTTATTTTGGGAAAGTCATTTTATTCCCTCTCTCATATTTTTGTAATAGAAATAATTGAAGATAAAATAATTAAAATCAAATGATCCTATTCTCAAAATTTGAGAAAACTCAAATATGGAAATAACGAAATCCCCAACTCTCTCCGTGGGTCCTTGAGTTGCATAGAATTCCTAGGATCAAACCCAAAAGCAAATAAAATATGATATGCAATGATGATCTAATGTATAACATTCCAAATTGAAAATTTGTGATGTTACAGCTAACTTTCTATCGTGCATGCACACGCCCGCCCCCCTGTCACCCTCCCTCAACGTCCCTCCATCGCGCTCATTCGTTATTTCTCTTTAGGTCGTTCTACCATGGTGTGTGTAGGCCCCCGGCTCCTTCTTTCTGGCACACACACCGGTCGTTATACCTCTCTAGCCAAGTGTGCCTACCACAAACACACACTTCCCCTCTTCTCTTCTCACCGTCCATGCCCCCTATGTCCAATATGGTTCCACGCAAGTGCACACTCCCACCCCTCTTTTCATTGATCTCATACTCACACACTCCTTCTACCCGACATAGTAGGCCTCTCGCACCACCTCCTAGCTGTCGTGGGAACGATTCCGACAATAATAAGGTATAGGGTAATGGAGTATGATCTATCGAGATGCATATGGGTGCCACGGTGGTTTTAGCGAGTTCGGGCCTCTCACGGTGGAGATAACAACCCTACATCTCGTGCTCCGGAGAGGCTTTGTTTTATCCGAGTATGTATCCGGAGATTACAATGTGTGTGTTTGAGAGAGAGAGGGGAGAGCAGATTCCCATGCTAGAGCTAAGTCCTGAGACTAATGGCGAGAGAGTAGAGGGATAAGAATGAGAACCCTTGTCCCTGAGGAGGGGGTGGCTTATATAGAGTTCGCGAGGCCCCTCCCGCCCTCAGTTACACAGGGTTTAAGGTACATAAAGGTGGGGCGTTTTTGGTAATGCCAATAATAAAGTGACATAAATGACCATTAAGTCTATAGAGGAAACGTCCGACCGTTGCTGTGTAGAGTGACTTTAGACCTTCTGTCAGTCGAGTGCTTTCTGCATCGGTCGAGTGACATTGGATCTTCCGAGTGGAACCCTTCTGGTCGAGTGGATGATGCTATCCCTTGAATGCTTCTGACTTTAGGGTGATGTCCTAGGGGAGGATGTCTAGGTCCGGCCTATGACCCTACCCTAGGTACATAGCTTCATCATTAGCCCCCGAATGGTTCAGGGTTCGAGTGGAGAAGGAGTTGAAAATACTTCTGATTCAATTTTTGCGCTTCGGAAGCGTCTTGCTGGGATCAATGAACGACACAGTGAGTTCAACTTCTTTTTCAGTCGCCTTGACCCATTCTTAGTTTGCCGAGTGAACTTTTACTGAAAAGCTTCGAGTGTTGATATGGGAAAAGTCTTCAGTCTGACAGGTTGCTCTACTGCTCGCGAATCTTGCGGGATTCGAATTTTCGGGAAGCACGCGAGACGGAGGAGACCGCAGTAATCGGGACCGATTAGGCAAGGATGCCTCGATCTCCGCGCCACCTTTTTTGCCATGTATTGCGCGTGCGACTGTTGCGGGATTTCACGGGATTGCTTGGACCCATAAGTCAGCCACTCGGAAGAAGACCTTATATAAGGCGTCGCGGCTGGGGTTTTCTGCACAGTGCGCCTCATTCTCCCCCTTTCTCCTCCGTTTCTCCACCGCATCCACATCTGCTCTCGGCGCCGCCGCCCTGTTTGAGCTCTGTCCGCTGCAATGGGGAAGGAGAAGACGGCGGCCTTGGAGCATGTGAAGAAGGCGACAACGAAGGCGAAGGGGAGGAAGACCAGCCGGGGCGGATCTTCATCGAGATCCAGCTTGCCGCGTGGCTGGATCCAGGGCGATTGGATTCGGTCAACGATCTAGCAAGACGACATCGATGATCTGGTCGAGGGGGGGGGGGACTGATTCCCCACGGATCTGGGCGGCTCCCGGAGGACGAGACTGAGCCGCGACCGCAGGAGGGTGAGTGTGTTCTCCTCGCCACCCATGTTGACCGTGGTGTTTCTTTGCCTCCCCATCCTTTCTTCCGAGGCTTTTTGAATTTCTTTGGAGCACAACTTCATCACTTTTCCCCCAACACCATCGTGTACCTCGCTGCATTCGTGTCCATGTGCGAGAATTTCCTGGGTTGTAGACCACACTGGGGTCTGTTCAAACACATTTTCACCTGTCGTTCTCAGTCGGTCAAAAAGGCCAATCCGAGTGATGAGAGGACGCACGTGATCCAGATGTGCAGGGGTCTTGGGATTCAAATGAGAGGTAAGAGTACTTTCCCAACCATGATTCTTCCCGAGCCAGTCAGGGGGTGGCAGTCGACCTGGTTCTACTGCAAAGACCAGCCGACTCCAGGACAGTCGACTGGACTTCCCCCCTTCTCCATGGCTTGAGTCGAGAAGCCCTCTGCCTTGAAAGTGACTCTGACGGAGAAAGCGGAGGTGAAGGTGCTGGTCGAGCGAGTGGTCCAGCTCGTTCGTGATGACGGACTGGCATGGACCTGCTGGAGGTCTTCCTCAGACGACGCATTCAACCACTTCAAGCTCGTGACCATCCGATGTGGATGTGTTCAGGCATTGATGGTACCACTCGGATCCACCCAGAGGAAGTCGACGAGGATACAGTGGAGCAGTAGCTGAGGGGCATCACTGGTAACAAGGATAACCCCAGGGGGTCCAGGAGGATCCCTCCACTCGACAATTCGTATGAACCAGACAAGGTCCAACTCTAAATTTCCGAGTGTTTTCTTGATCTATCATGTAATTTCTTTTTGCCAATCGACTGACATTTGTTCCACTTGTTGTCTTCCAGGCCCTCACTGAGATGTACTCGATGCCCAACGAAGAGCAGGAGCAGGACCCGGAAGGGGAGGCGAGCGGAGGCGAGAGCGGCGAGTGGCACTCTGACAGAGGAGAAGACGAAGAAAGTGACGACTCTGGTGACGGTGAAGAAGTCGACTCACCCCCTCGCATCGAAAGGCGATCGAAACTAACCCACGACCCGGCAAGTACCCGTGGCAAAGCGACTGCACAGACTGGACAGACCCCAAAGCGCCCTCGGACATCTTCTCCAGCACCGACTGAGAAGGCCCCAAAGCAATCAAAAGCTACGCCGTCAAAACCGCAGAAGGCCGTGCCCAAGATCAAATTGGCCGTTCCCATTGCTTCCTGGTAATACTTGGACTTGATTTCTTGGTTTGGCATGAATTTGAACTTTAGTCGACTCATTTCAGCAGACATGACTGACTGACTCTTGAGATTTGCAGTGCTGCTACCTCTGGGACTTCTGCGTACAAGAATGAAGACGAGGAAATGGAAGATGCAGTCACCTCTAACCCGGGTATGACTCTCGTAATCTTGTCTTTACTTTCTCGGTCATGTTGTTGGTCGACTGAATTTTGGTGATTGATTCTTTTTGCAGCTCCTCCCAATGTCATTGATCTCCCAGACGACGACGAGGATGTGCCGATGAGGCCTATGGGAAGGAGAAACAGGAAGGAGTCAGCTGGCAAAGCGCCTCAGTCGACACCGGTGACGGAAACGGTAGTCCAGGAGGTCGGCGATGCCAATCGGACTTCTGTGACTTTCGTCGTGCCATTGTCGAGTGCCCAGCCCTCAGCGTCGATTGCACAGACTCCAGCAGATCCATCTTCACTCTTTGCTGCACATCACGTCCCAGAGGACCAAGTGGGTGCTGCCAAGGAGGCTATACGCCAAGCGGGCATCATGATGGAGTAGATGAAGGTGGTCCGGGAAGTCAGCCAAGCTGCTTACAACGCCAGCTCAACACTCTAGAGCAACGTCCAGGTTGGTTGATCACCGACTGATTCTTTAGCTTGTCGCTTGTTTTGTTAGGATATGCTACCTGAAAACTTTCCTTGAGGGATCTTTCTATCAATCTGCGTTTTGCATTTATACACCCACTGGGTGTTTTGACTTGCCACTGAGTAAATTTGTATCTTGAGTCGACTAAGTTGTGTCGATTGAGTCTTTGAACTAGAGGGGGCACGCTGAGTGCACCCACTGGGTGTAGTCCCCGAGACCATGGTTGACTGCGGGCAGTCGACTGTGGTCTGAGATTCAAAATTTTCTCACTCGGGCTGGACGGACCATGTCGAGTGGAACCTGAACCAGTGGGGGCACGCTAAGTGCACCCACTGGGTGTAGTCCCCGAGACCGTAGTCGGCTGCGGGCAGTCGACTATAGCCTGAGAACAACCTTCTTTTTTTTAACACTCGGCCTGGACAGACCATGTCGAGTGGAAACTAGACCAGTGGGGGCATGCTAAGTGCACCCACTAGGTGTAGTCCCCGAGACTACTGTTGGATGTTTGATTCGGCAGTAGTCTTAGAACTTGTTGAATTTATCACTCTATTGCTCTGAAGTAGCCAACCTTTTCATCTGTCGACTGACCGTCCTTTGATTGCAGAAATCTTGCGAACTTGGAGCTCGTTTTGCTTACCTAGAGCAGAAGCAGATTCAGCTCAATCTCGATATGGAGCCAGCCAAGACAAACTTGCAGAAGGCCAAGGATGAAGCTGTTGGTATGAAAAACTTGTCGACTGACTTGTGGCTGAACCGGGTGTTATTTGCTTTTTCTGAACCGAGCCCTATTTCTTTCAGAAACAATGAACCATGCTCTGACGCAGAAGGATCTGGACCTTGCAGCCGCGCAGAAAGCAGCCGAAGAGAAAATTGCACTCGCCGACCAGAAGCTGGCTTCAGTCGGCAAACTGGAGGAAGAGAACGCCAAGCTGAAAATTGGCCTGGATGAAGCCAACAAGGAGGCGACTCGTCTGAAGAAGGACAAGAGGGCTCTGACCGATAAGACGGAAGACATAGCCTGCAAGAGAGATGACTTAGAGAATTATCTGGGAGGTCTTGCCAAGAAGCTGTTCGGCATGCTTGAAGGTGCTTTCCTTTATCCGACTGACTTGCACTGTCGACTCGATATATAACTATTGACTCACTGTTGTATTGTGTGTGCAGAATTCTGCCAAAACTTCGAGGAAGAAACCGGGCGGATTGTTGACGGATTCGACCTGGACAAGTTCATCGAGCCTACTAGCCCTCCTCCTGCGGAGTGAACAAACTTTATGCCTCGCCTTAAATTTGCCTCGGAATACCGAGTGATTTTGTAATCGCTAAATCTCCTTCGGGCTTGATGCCCGAGTACTTTAATCCATGGTCCGGAACCTTAGGATTTATCTGAACTTGGTTTATCTCTGAATATGCTTGTGTTTGTCTTCGAGTGGAACTTGCTCTTCACTCGGAATAGTCTTTGTACTTGTGATGTAGCTCTGAGGAGAAGGTCACAGTCGACCTGCACCTCTTTGTCCTTGCGGATCAGGATGAAGCGCACATTGTACTTATAGCGCAGCTTTGAGGAGAAGGTCGCAGTCGACCTGCACATCGTTGTCCTTGCGGATCAGGATGGAGCACACATTGTACTTATGGCGCAGCTCTGAGGAGAAGGTCGCAGTCGACCTACACCTCGTCGTCCTTGCGGATCGGGATGGAGCGTGTGGCCAAGTCCCCGAGCGAGAAGATCGGTTCTCACTCGGAACGTGTTTCATACTTAGGCGAGTACTGGACTGCAGCTAAGCCTCCGAGTGAGAGGGTTACTCACCACTCGGTAGGACTTTTCAAACTTAGGCAAGTACTGGACTGCAGCTAAGCCCCTGAGTGAGAGGGTTGCTCACCACTCGGTAGGATTTTTCAAACTTAGGCGAGTACTGGACTGCAGCTAAGCCCCCGAGTGAAAGGGTTGCTCACCACTCGGTAGGATTTTTCAAACTTAGGCGAGTATTGGACTGCAGCTAAGCCCCCGAGTGAGAGGGTTGCTCACCACTCGGTGGGATTTTTCAAACTTAGGCGAGTACTGGACTACAACTAAGCCCCCGAGTGAAAGGGTTGCTCACCACTCTGTAGGATTTTTCAAACTTAGGCGAGTACTGGACTGCAGCTAAGCCCCCGAGTGAGAGGGTTGCTCACCACTCGGTGGGATTTTTCAAACTTAGGCGAGTACTGGACGACAGCTAAGCCCCCGAGTGAGAGGGTTGCTCACCACTCGGTAGGATTTTTCAAACTTAGGCGAGTACTGGACTGCAGCTAAGCCCCCGAGTGAGAGGGTTGCTCACCACTCGGTAGGATTTTTCAAATTAGGCGAGTACTGGACTGCAGCTAAGCCCTCAAGTGAGAGGGCTGCTCACCACTTGGTAGGATTTTTCAAACTTAGGCGAGTACTGGACTGCAGCTAAGCCCCCGAGTGAGAGGGCTGCTCACCACTCGGTAGGATTTTTCAAACTTAGGCGAAACGAATTCGCAGCTAAGCCCTCGAGTGAGAGGCTTGCTCTTCACTCGGCAGGATTTTTCTTTTTTGAAACTTAGGCGAAGCGGATTCGCATCTAAGAAACCCACTGGGGGATTTAGAACATATAAGAAAGGAACAACAATCATTTAGGAGACTTTAAAACTGTGCCTTTGATAATCAAACTAGAAGGTATTTCTTATTACATCTCAACGGTCTTAATGCTTAAGTGTAGAAGGGGCGGAGCAGCAACGCATTCCAAGCGCGTGGCTCGTCTTTATTGTGCTCGACGTTGTACATGTGGTAAGCTCCGTTGTGGAGTACTTTGGTGACAATCAAGGGGTGTGACGCCCTCGATTCGATCGTACACTAATCATACACGCAAATGTGTATGATCCAGATCAAGGACTAACGGGAAGATATCACAACACAACTCTAGACACAAATTAAAATAATACAAGCCATGGGCCTCGAGGGCTCGAATACATAAGCTCGAATACACAAGAGTTAGTGGAAGCACCAATATCTGAGTACAGACATGAGTTAGACAAGTTTGCCTTAAGAAGGCTAGCACAAAAGCAACATCGATCGAAAAGGCAAGGCCTCCTGCCTGAGAGCCTCCTAACTAGTCCTAGTCATCGGCGGCCTCCACGTAGTAGTAAGCATCAGCGGTGGCATCTGGCTCCTGGGCTCCGACATCTGGTTGCATCAACCGGAAAGAAGACGAAAGGGGGAAAAGGGGGAGCAAAGCAACCATGAGTACTCATCCAAAGTACTCGCAAGCAAGGATCTACACTACATATGCAACATTATCAAAGAAAGGCTGTATATGTGGACTGGGCTGCAGAAATGCCAGAATAGAGAGAAGGCCTAGTCCTATCGAAGACTAGCATCTTCTGGAAACCACCATCTTGCAGCAAATAGGAGGGAGTAGAGTAGCATAAAGTAAAGTAGTAGTAGTGTTATCAACCTCGGCCAGAGATCCTTTCTCGACTCCCTGCGAGAAAGAAATCCCAGAGCCATACTATCCAGTTATCATCACAATCCATTTATCATCACCATCCAGTTCTCATCACAAGTATCCAGTTCTAGTTGTATCGATTGGGATACAACTCCAAGTGTCCGTTACCGTAGGACAGGCTATCGATAGATGTTTTCTTCCCTGCAGGGGTGCACCAACTTACCCACCACGCTCGATTCACTCCGGCCGAACACACTTTCCTGGGTCATGCCCGGCCTCGGCCAAACAATACGCCGCAACCCGACCTAGGCTTAATAGAGAGGCCAACACGCCGGACTAAACCTATGCCCCCAGGGGTCATGGGCCATCTCCCCGGGAACCACTGCATGTTGTGAACGCGGCCGGTGAGCAGACCTAGCTACCTCCTTCAACAAGGCAGGCGCTTACGCAGTCCAACCCGGCGCACGCCACTCAGTTGCTGACGTCTATTAAGCTTCGGCTGATGCATACGACGCAGAACGCCCATACTATGCCCACGTGATGCTTAGTTCTATCAGGCCAGAGGCCCCTCGGATCAAATATCCAAATCATAGTGGATTAGGAGCGGGCTGTAACAAGCAGAGACTCACGAAAGATGTGACCCCGTTGCCCCGTCTCCAGGACTTGCGGCAAGGGCTAGGAATGCCCGGCCATGCCTCGTAATTATCTCGCTAGCACCTTCCAGGTTCGCCCGACTCCACATCACTCGCAATTAAGCTCGCGCGGGTACCCCTCAGGGTCGACCCGTCTTTCCAAGTAACAGTGGTAAAGTCCAAGTATCCGTGTGTCCAAACATCAAGGGGAAACCCGAGGAATCACCCCCGATGAATTCCACTAGATGTAATCAGCAAGGTGAATGTAAGAGGAATCACCCCCGAGGTTCACACTTGAGGGGTTGCACGACAGAGTCGTATCGGAAGTGGTTAAGGAGGAAATCACCCTCAATGACCACGAACGAATAGCTACACTACAGGTTAACATCAGAAGTGTTGTAGAGGGCTCACCCTCGGCACTCGATAGTAACCCAGTAGTGTCGAGCAACTAAGGGGAAAGTGATGTGTGGTGTCGGGGCCTGGTGTTCGATCCCGTTGATCGGGTCTTCAATGATGAAGCAGGGGCAACAAGGACAAGGTGGGGGTTGCTGATGCATCACTAACCAACCTATACTAAGCAATTTAGGATAAGCAGGCAGGTAACAATAAGCAGGTTGCAAAAGCAGGCTATGCATCAGAATAGGAGCAATAAATTATAGTAGCAAAATCTAATGCAAGCATGAGAGAATGGAATGGGCGATATCGGGATGATCAAAGGGGGGGATTGCCTGGTTGCTTTGGCAAGGAGGGTTCGTCGTGGACGTAGTCGATCACAGGGGCATCAGCATCGTCACGGGGTCTACCGAAGAGAAGAGGGGGAGAAACAGTAAATACATAGCAAGCAAGTGCATAACAGGACAACAGGCAGAGCTAGACGTGTTCTAACACGGTGCTACACGATACCGGTGAAGGGGGGAGTCAACCGGCAATATTTTCCCGGTTCCGGACCTGTGTCAGATAGATGACCGGAGAGGGAAAGTTCCATGTTCAGATAGTTAGAGGCATCTGACAGGTAAACGGACCGCGTGTTCGGATTCGTCTCGTCGTTCTGAGCAACTTTCATATATAAAACTTTTTCATCCGAGTTACGGATTATTTTCTGTGATTTATCAAAGATTTAAACAATTTCTGAATTTATTTATTTTAACAGAAACGAAATATGATGTCAGCATGACGTAGGTGTGACGTCAGCAGTCAACAGTCCGGTTGACTGGTCAAAGCTGACCAGTGGGGCCATCTGTCTTTGACCTAACTAATTAACAGATTCAAATTAACTAAACTAGTTCATTACGCTAATTAAGCAAGGTTAAATAAGTTAATTAATTACCTAATTTGTTAATTAATTAATTAATTAATTAAATGTTTTATATTTATTTATTTATTTAAAATATTTTTTTTAACAAGGGTCCGGGCCCAGCTGTCAATGGCCCATAGGCCTTTAGCGGGTGCGGGAGTTATCGGGTGCGGGCGCTCGCGCACCCGCACGGAGATGACGGAGGGCGGAGGTGGGGCCGTGGCCATGACATGACCAGGGGAGGGCGCCGGCCGCGGCGAGGAGGCCGGCCAGCGAGCGGAGGGAGGAGAGCGGGTCGCGGCTGGAGCACAACGGCGAGCAAGCGCGGCAGGGCGGCGACCGCACCAGCGAATGGAGGTGGGTGCACGGCCAGGCGGTGGTCGACAGCGCAGCAGCAGTGCGCAACAGCGGCGTGGGCGGAGCGCGGCGGCGGCAACGCGGCGCGGGTGCGCCAGGCGACGAGCAGCAGCTCGCAAGCAGGAGGGGTGCGGGGGCAAGGCGTGGCCATTGCGCGGTGGGACGCGGGCTGCGGCTATAGGGAGGCTTGAGCGCGGGAGGGCATGGCCAAGCCATGGTGGGGCACGCGCGGGGCGAGGCAGCGACGGATCACGGTGGCTGCGGCGTGTAGGGGTGGGGCGCGACAGTGGCAACGCGGGCGTGTGCATGCGGGAGGCGAGGCCAAGGTGGGCGTGCGCGTGCGGAGCGACAGCAACAGGTGGCGGTAGCGGGCCACGTACGGGCGCGCGGGCAGGGGTGCACCGGCGCACGCGGTCGTCGCCAGAGGCTGGTGAGCACGGGCGGAGCCGTGGCGACCGCGAGCTCGTTGTGGGCTCGGGCGTGACGAGGGAAGCAACTACGGGCAGGGGAAGATGCACGGAGGAGAGGGGAAGGAAGCGGGGCTCACAGCGGCCTTGTAGAGGTGCATAAGTGGGCTCGGGGAGGGCTCGATGGCGCCGGAATCGAAGACGAATGCCGTTGGTGGTCCGAGGTTGAAGATGACCTCCAACGGGGCATTGCGACGGCGCTGAGCTCAAACCGATGGTCGAGGTCGACAAGGCGAAGGGCGGAGTGGCTCGTGGACTCGAGAGGAGGCCGCGGTGGTGCACGCCGGCGATCACAGGAGCGGTTGGGTGAAAGGGGATCTGAGGAGGGGGCGCGGGCGAGAGAGAGCGAGGTGGAGATATTTTGGGCGAGAGGGGGAAGGGCTCGGGGATGCTCTTATCCTCCTACGGCTCCCTGTCGCGGCGCAGGTGGCGAGGTGGTTCGACGTCAACGGTGAGGACGCGCGCCCTCGGTCGCCCTCCTGTAGCGGGAGGTCGAAGGCGACCGAGGGGGCTATGAGAGCTGGGTTTGGCACCGGGTGGGCCGAGGCCCAGGGGAGAAACAGGAGGGAGGCTTCTCTTTTCTCTCTCTTCTGCTTTTCCTTTTCTTTTTCTTTAATTACCAGAGAAGGAAAATGATTTATCTGGGGACCCCAATGATTTAGGAACAATGTGGAACTGGATCATAAAAGTCTAGTGCATTTTTAGGCACTGCCACAATTATTTTTGGGAGGGGTTTAGATTCATTTGGAATTTTCATAAATGAATTTGCATTTTAAATTGCTGGAATGGCACTGTTATAAATGTTAGTGTCCATTTTAGCATAAGAGTGAAGTTGTTTTTCTTTACATCAAATTGTACTGGAATATTTAATAAATGATGAACATTTTTCCAGCAACTTTTGTGCAGCTTCAAATTTCACTTATGATTTGAATTTGAATTCAGATGGGAGTTGAAAAGAGATATTGAACAAAGGTGATTAAGCATTCTTTAGCCAAATGATTAGGCTTAATCACAGAGGGTTACTGTAGCATGACACTTGGGGTGTTACAAATCTCCTCCACTACAAGAAATCTTGTCCCGAGATTTAAGTGAGGAAGTAAAGAGTAACTTCGGGAGAACTAACCCTTTTAGGGTTAATTATCAAGTGAACCATTCAGCGAATGTGGGAGAAGTATCTGTCGAGTTGAAACTTAAGAAAACATCAAGAGAAAAATATGAAGGTACGATAGGGAGTTTCAAGCGAATGGACAAACGATCGATACCTGAACAGAATGTGAGAAGGGAGTTCAGAGCATCGGGAATAGATCATCTCTCGGGCGGTGGCTCGTGACAACACACAAAGCCAAGAGCAAATGATACTTTGGAATAAAGGATATACAGGAGAGTCAGGTTCCGATCCTGCGAAACTGTGGGTTATGAGCCCACCATGTGGGTTAAAAGTAGAAAGGGGGCCGATAGAAAGGCATGTCAAATGATAGGCTATCAGTTATGTTGTCAACAACGTTGGTACCAAGGGCGAGGGACGAAGAGAACCATATTCCTGCTCGTTGAACGAGGCAGACCAATCGGCAAGGTTCACGTCCATCGGTGGTTACCGGAATGTCATCAACAATAGTAACAGGGTCTCACTGACAAGGTTGTACATCGGGGTGTTCTATAAGCATGGAATTATTTTTGCTTATAATATATAAATCACAAGAAGGTTAAACAAACCAATGGAAATGAAAATGAAATTATCGGATTAATCAGACCAATGGAAAAGAAAATGTGTTTACACACCAGAATTGGGAGTATATCCTTCCCAAGGGGAAGTGGAGCAGGATATACATGATATGACAGCAAGTCCAAAAGCATTTAGATAAATGGGGCGAAGGAAGAAACATGATATTACCCATACAACGGTGGTTGGATAATAGATCAAGAAACATTCGACAATGTGCTTCCAATGTTCTTATTGATATTCGGAATACCTCACTCATGCTTTGCGGTAGCATTAACATGGTGTTCCAAGTAGGGGCTGGATTTGAAGATCACAAGAAATACGCAATGAACAATTGCAGGAATAGCAAGGAGTCCAAGGCATAGCCAAGACATGATCAAACATGTGTTGGAAAGAAGACAAGGGGGGTTGTCAATGATAACTCAAATCATTGAAGGTCAAGGATGGTATTTCTCACCATGAATTCAATTGTCATCTCAATGGAAGTCAAAATGTTGATCCTAATCATGACGCATTTGTCGAGAGGCTCTATGAAGATGCCATCAAGCAGAAAATGAAGGATGAAGTGAAAGGCTATGAGATCCACGGATTTGACACAAGCTCGAAGTCAAGCTTGTTGTTCGAGGTGAAATGATAAGATGAGGAAGATCGACGTAAGATTAGCTCATCGTCAAAAGTTGTTCCAGGCATAAGGACCAGGTAGCACAGTTAAAAGTTGACACGATAAAAATATAGCCAATCAGGCTAGGAACGATGTGATGGGGTATAAAACTTCGCAATATCAGGTACTAGGTGTAATACCGGAAGGTAAATCGGAGCAGAGGTTGGACGGGGGGGGGGGATGATTTGCAGAGGATAAGTATTTTAACTTATCCGGTAAATGGAACCAAGGAGGAAATATGTTCGGAACCACGATTGCAAAGGATCAATTCATAGATACAAGATGAGCTTGTACCAAAGAAGTAATTATTTTTATGAGCAGCTTCCATGATGAGTTCTACATCGGGTCCATGGGCATGAACACAAGGGTTCAAGGTCGACTCCCACTTCTTCAATGCATAACCTTTCATTCACTCCTCACTTTTCAAAGAAATTGTAGTGCAGAGGATTTATCTGGCGAAGTACCAGAAGAGTAAGACTCACATCTCTTTTGAGTTCACACGGATTAGGGAAGGCATAGGTTCAACCCGTAGGGGTATCTTAGGAACATATACCACTAACTTCAGGATTAAAATATACCAGCTCGAAAGCAGAGCATGGTTGACAAAAGCAGATGATAGACTTTACCAAAGGCATTATGTGTCAGGGCAAAACTCACAAGTTTAATGAATATGAAGGACATTGTCGGATAATAATCCAACCAAGGATATGGCGGTCCATAAAAGATCTGATGTGACTATCGATACTCACTCAGAAGAAGAAAGAATGCCAAGGCATCGGGTTATAGATGTAAATGGATAACTTCAAAGCTTGAATACAAAGGAATTATGATTTTAAGTCAAAGGATCAGAAGCAGAGGCTCTGATCAAAAGATGATTAAGTTGAATAGACTTAGAGGTGCACCCGATCAAATCTTGATTGGGCAAGAACCAGCTCATAACCGGAGCGATGTCGGAGACGGAAAGAAAATTTCCAAGGATTAATTGGTGATTGCGAGTATTCGCTCACACGCTGGATCCATATGAACAGAAGGACAACCACAAAGAATTTTAAAGAATATTGCTAGACATATGGAACTAATAGTAGTGCAAGCAGGCAAGGAGAATCAAGAGCAATAGGCTGTAGAGGATTTTCGGAAGATCGAATAGTATTTCAAAGACTTTTGTGAAACATATGAACAACTGGGGAAAAACAAATCCTTGATATGTGTGAGGATTAATTTGTCGGTGTATTCGGGCGACAAGGAACTGCAAGGCAGTAGGCACAAAAGGATTCTCGGAACAACGACAAGTATTTCGGGGCATCTTGTAATAACAAGAGCAATTGGGAAAAGAAGGTATGGACGGAAAGTGTATATAGCTATCCATGGGGATTTATCAGTGGTAGGGAATTGCAGCGGCGAAGGGCACAAGGATCTCGGGAAAAACATCGGAGAGTATCTTCGGAATATTCTGGTGCACCAAGCGATCATCTGGAATGAAGGGCCCTCCGGGAGGAAATGGTTACGAGAACCTAATGTTAGAATTAATAAAATTATTTAACCCGAATAGAAGAGAGATTAGAATCCCGGAGTATAGGCGAGGAGTAAAAGATCCTAATACCACCCAATTGGCGACGTGGGCCCGTAAGCTACACAGCCCAGTTAGTAAAACGGTTTTCGGTTTCTAGACTCAACTTCGGCTAAGGAGTTGGAAAGGGGGGTCCTACAGGCAGTCGGCTCTGATACCAACTTGTGACGCCCTCGATTCAATCGTACACTAATCATACACGCAAATGTGTACGATCAAGATCAAGGACTCACAGGAAGATATCACAACACAACTCTAGACACAAATTAAAATAATACAAGCTTTATATTACAAGCCATGGGCCTCGAGGGCTCGAATACACAAGAGTCAGCGGAAGCACCAATATCTGAGTACAGACATGAGTTAGACAAGTTTGCCTTAAGAAGGCTAGCACAAAAGCAACATCGATCAAAAAGGCAAGGCCTCCTGCCTGGGAGCCTCCTAACTACTCCTAGTCATGGGCGGCCTCCACGTAGTAGTAAGCATCGGCGGTGGCATCTGGCTCCTAGGCTCTGACATCTGGTTGCATCAACATGAAAGAAGAAGAAAGGGGGAAAAGCGGGAGCAAAGCAACCGTGAGTACTCATCCAAAGTACTCGCAAGCAAGGATCTACACTACATATGCAACATTATCAAAGAAAGGTTGTATATGTGGACTGGGCTGCAGAAATGCCAGAATAGAGAGAAGGCCTAGTCCTATCGAAGACTAGCATCTTCTGGAAACCACCATCTTGCAGCAAACAGGAGGGAGTAGAGTAGAATACAGTAAAGTAGTAGTAGTGTTATCAACCTCGGCCAGAGATCCTTTCTCGACTCCCTGCGAGAAAGAAATCCCAGAGCCATACTATCCAGTTATCATCACAATCCATTTATCATCACCATCCAGTTCTCATCACAAGTATCCAGTTCTAGTTGTATCGATCGGGATACAAATCCAAGTGTCCGTTACCGTAGGACAGGCTATCGATAGATGTTTTCTTCCCTGTAGGGGTGCACCAACTTACCCACCACGCTCGATTGACTCCGGCCGGACACACTTTCCTGGGTCATGCCCGGCCTCGGCCAAACAATACGCCGCAACCCGACCTAGGCTTAATAGAGAGGCCAGCACGCCGGACTAAACCTATGCCCCCAGGGGTCATGGGCCATCTCCCCGGGAACTCCTGCACGTTGTGAACGCGGCCGGTGAGCAGACCTAGCTACCTCCTTCAACAAGGCAGGCACTTATGCAGTCCAACCCGGCGCGCGCCACTCACTCGCGGACGTCTATTAAGCTTCGGCTGATGCATACGACGCGGAACGCCCATACTATGCCCACGTGATGGTTAGTGCTATCAGGCCAGAGGCCCCTCGGATCAAATATCCAAATCGTAGTGGATTAGGAGCGCGCGGTAAAAAGCAGAGACTCACGAAAGATGTGACCCCGTTGCCCCGTCTCGAGGACTTGCGGCAAGGGCTAGGAATGCCCGACCACACCTCGTAATTATCTCGCGGGCACCTTCCAGGTCCGCCCGACTCCACATCACTCGCAATTAAGCTCGCGCGGGTACCCCTCAGGGTCGACCCATCTTTCCAAGTAATAGTGGTAAAGTCCAAGTATCCGTGTGTCCAAACATCAAGGGGAAACCCGAGGAATCACCCCCGATGAATTCCACTAGATGTAATCATCAAGGTGAACGTAAGAGGAATCACCCCCGAGGTTCACACTTGAGGGGTTGCACGACAGAGTCGTATCGGAAGTGGTTAAGGAGGAAATCACCCTCGATGACCACGAATGAATAGCTACACTACAGGTTAACATCAGAAGTGTTGTAGAGGGCTCACCCTCGGCACTCGATAGTAACCCAGTAGTGTCGAGCAACTAAGGGGAAAGTGATGTGTGGTGTCGGGGCCTGGTCTTCGATCCCGTTGATCGGGTCTTCAATGATGAAGCAGGGGCAACAAGGACAAGGTGGGGGTCACTGATGGATCACTAACCAACCTATACTAAGCAATTTAGGATAAGCAGGTTGGTAACAATAAGCAGGTTACAAAAGCAGGCTATACATCAGAATAGGAGCAATCAATTACAGTAGCAAAATCTAATGCAAGTATGAGAGAATGGAATGGGCGATATCGGGATGATCAAAGGGGGGGATTGCCTGGTTGCTCTGGCAAGGAGGGGTCGTCGTCGACGTAGTCGATCACAGGGGCATCAACATCGTCACGGGATCTACCGAAGAGAAGAGGGGGGAGAAACAGTAAATACATAGCAAGCAAGTGCATAACAGGACAACAGGCAGAGCTAGACGTGTTCTAACGCGGTGCTACACGATAACGGTGAAGGGGGAAGTCAACCGGGAATGTTTTCCCGGTTCCGGACCTGTGTCAGACAGATGACCGGAGAGGGAAAGTTCCATGTTCAGATAGTTAGAGGCATCTGACAGGTAAACGGACCGCGTGTTCGGATTCGTCTCATCGTTCTGAGCAACTTTCATATATAAAACTTTTTCATCCGAGTTACGGATTATTTTCTGTGATTTATCAAAGATTTAAACAATTTCTGAATTTATTTATTTTAACAGAAACGGAATATGACGTCAGCATGACGTAGGTGTGACGTCAGCAGTCAACAGTCCGGTTGACTGGTCAAAGCTAACCAGTGGGGCCATCTGTCATTGACCTAACTAATTAACAGATTCAAATTAACTAAACCAGTTCATTACGCTAATTAAGCAAGGTTAATTAAGATAATTAATTACCTAATTTGTTAATTAATTAATTAATTAAATGTTTTATATTTATTTATTTATTTTAAATCTTTTTTTAACAGGGGGCCGGGCCCAGCTGTCAATGGCCCATAGGCCTTTAGCGGGTGCGGGAGTTATCGGGTGCGGGCGCTCACGCACCCGCACGGAGATGACGGAGGGCGGAGGCAGGGCCGTGGCCATGACATGACCTGGGGAGGGCGTCGGCTGCGGCGAGGAGGCCGGCCAGCGAGCGGAGGGAGGAGAGCGGGTCGTGGCTGGAGCACAGCGGCGAGCAAGCGCGGCGACTACACCAGCGAACGGAGGTGGGTGCACGGCCAGGCGGTAGTCGACGGCGCAGCAGCAGCGCGCAACAGCGGCGTGGGCGGAGCGCGGCGGCGGCGGCAGCGCGGCGCGGGTGCGCCAGGCGACGAGCAGCAGCTCGCAAGCGGGAGGGGCGCGGGGGCAAGGCGTGGCCATTGCGCGGTGGGACGCGGGCTGCGGCTATAGGGAGGCTTGAGCGCGGGACGGCATGGCCAAGCCATGGTGGGGCACGCGCGGGGCGAGGCAGCGACGGGTCACGGTGGCTGCGGCGTGTAGGGGTGGGGCGCGACAGTGGCAACGCGGGCGTGTGCATGCGGGAGGCGAGGCCAAGGTGGGCGTGCGCGTGCGGAGCGGCAGCAGCAGGTGGCAGTAGCGGGGCCACGTACGGGCGCGCGGGCAGTGGTGCATCGGCGCAGGCGGTCGTCGCCAGAGGCCGGTGAGCACGGGCGGAGCCGTGGCGACCGCGAGCTCGTCGTGGGCTCGGGCGTGACGAGGGAAGCAGCTACGGGCAGGGGAAGACGCACGGAGGAGAGGGAAAGGAAGCGGGGCTCACAGCGGCCTTGTAGAGGTGCATAAGTGGGCTCGGGGAGGGCTCGATGGCGCCGGAATCGAAGACGAACGCCGGCGGTGGTCCGAGGTTGAAGACGACCTCCAACAGGGCATTGCGACGGCGCTGAGCTCAAACCGATGGTCGAGGTCGACAAGGCGAAGGGCGGAGTGGCTCGTGGACTCGAGAGGAGGCCGCGGTGGTGCACGCCGGCGATCACAGGAGCGGTTGGGTGAAAGGGGATCTGAGGAGGGGGGCGCGGGCGAGAGAGAGCGAGGTGGAGATATTTTGGCGAGAGGGGGAAGGGCTCGGGGATGCTCTTATCCTCCTACGGCTCCCTGTCGCGGCGCAGGTGGCGAGGTGGTTCGACGTCAACGGCGAGGACGCGCGCCCTCGGTCGCCCTCCTGTAGCGGGAGGTCGAAGGCGACCGAGGGGGCTATGGGAGCTGGGTTTGGCACCGGGAGAGCCGAGGCCCGGGGAGAAACAGGAGGGGGGCTTCTCTTTTCTCTCTCTTCTGCTTTTCCTTTTCTTTTTCTTTAATTACCAGAGAAGAAAAATGATTTATCTGGGGACCCCAATGATTTAGGAACAATGTGGAACTGGATCATAAAAGTCCAGTGCATTTTTAGGCACTGCCACAATTATTTTTGGGAGGGGTTTAGATTCTTTTTGAATTTTCATAAATGAATTTGCATTTTAAATTGCTGGAATGGCACTGTTATAAATGTTAGTGTCCATTTTAGCATAAGAGTGAAGTTGTTTTTCTTTACATCATATTGTACTGGAAAATTTAATAAATGACGAACATTTTTCCAGCAACTTTTGTGCAACTTCAAATTTCACTTATGATTTGAATTTGAATTCAGATGGGAGTTGAAAAGAGATATTGAACAAAGGTGATTAAGCATTCTTTAGCCCAATGATTAGGCTTAATCATAGAGGGTTACTGTAGCATGACACTTGGGGTGTTACCAGGTTCCTTACCAAGCAGGAGCGAGCTTGTGTGGTTTCTGCTAATCCACTCGAAGAACCAAGTCTCCCTCTTGAAATGCTCGACCCTCACGTTTCTGGCGTTGAATCGACGCAGGTCTTGCTGATAAATGGTCGACCGGATCAGGGCCATCTCTCTTTCCTCCTCCAGGAGATCAACGGCATCTTGCCGAGCCTGTTCCGCTTCATCTTCTAAGAAAAGTTCGACTCGGGATGCATTGTGAAGCAAGTCACTCAAAAGTACAGCTCCAACCCCATAGACTAAGAAGAATGGAGTTCGACTAGTCGACCGATTAGGTGTTGTCCTCAATCCCCAAAGTACTGATGGAAGTTCATTGACCCAGGCGCCAGCTGCATGCTTGAGGTCACGCATCAATCGGGGTTTCGGTCCTTTGAGAATCAATCTGTTTGCTCTTTCAGCTTGTCCATTCGACTGGGGATGGGCGACTGAAGCATAATCGACACGAGTGCCTTGGGAAGCGCAGAAGGCTCTGAACTCATCGGAATCAAAGTTTGACCCATTGTCGTTGATGATGCTGTGCGGAACACCATATCTAAACATTAATTCTCTGATGAAGCTGACAACAGTACTGGCTTCAAGATTCTTGATGGGCTTAGCCTCAATCCATTTGGTGAACTTGTCGACTACCACAAGCACATGGGTGAAACCACTTCTGCCAGTCCTCAGGGGCCCAACCATATCTAATCCCTAGACAGCGAATGGCCAGACGAGTGGAATGGTTTTTAAGGCTGATGCGGGTTTGTGGGACATGTTGGAGTAGAACTGACAGCCTTCACATTTGTCTACTATTTCTTTCGCCATATCATTGGTGTACATGGAGAGGCAGCGGAGGGCAGTAATGGCGTCATGTTCATCCGCAGCCAACCGGCTGGATCAGAACGAAGAAACTATGTCATTTTCATCGGGAGCCAACAGAATGCCTCCTTGAAAGTGCAACTATCCCTAGGTGGTTTTGGTAATTCATAACAACATATAGCTCATTGAGCTAATGCTATTCCAAGACAATTATTTCAGGAAAGCTCAATGATTGGCATGGCATGGATGGTGAAAGTGGAACCCTCAAAATGCTAAGGACAAAGGATTGGCTCAAGCTCAAAAGCTCAAGACTCTTCATTTACATTTTAGTGATCTAAGATCACATTGAGTCCATAGGAAAAGCCAATACTATCAAGGAGGGATGAGGTGTTGCTTAATGAGCCTTTTGCTTCATGTGCTTAATGATATGCTCCAAAATCCTCAGCTACTTTCTCATATCCACTCTTGACCTAAACCCAAAGCCAAACTCGGACCTACCGATTCTTTCTATCCGGCGCCACCGAGTTTCACATGTCATAAGCCACTGCCAAACCCTAGCAAATCGGTTCTACCGATAGGGATCTCGGTCTCATCGAGATGGGATTGCAATCTCTCTGTTTCCTTTTCGTAACTTTTTTGTCTCACCGAAAGAGCGGATCAGTCCCACCGAGATTGCAATGTAAACTCTCTGTTTCCCTTTAGTACCATTTCGGTCTCACCGAAAGAGCAAATCGGTCCCACCGAGTTTACCCGACCAACTCTCTGGTTAGCTAATTACCAAATCGGTCTCACTGAGTTTGTGTAATCGGTCTCATCGAGATTACGTTATGCCCTAACCCTAACCATATCGGTCCTACCGAGTTGCATGTCAGTCCCACCGAAAATCTCTAACGATCACTAGGTTTACTATTTCGGTCCGACCGAGTTTGTTGATTCGGTCCCACCGAGATTGGTAAATTGTGTGTAATGGTTGGATTTTGTGTGGAGGCTATATATACCCCTCCACCTCCTCTTCACTCGTGGAGAGAGCCATCAGAACACAACTACACTTCCAACTCATATGTTCTGAGAGAGAACCACCTACTCATGTGTTGAGACCAAGATATTCCATTCCTACCATATGAAACTTGATCTCTAGCCTTTCCCAAGTTGCTTTCCACTCAAATCTTCTTTCCACCAAATCCAAATCCTGTGAGAGAGAGTTGAGTGTAAGGGAGACTATCATTTGAAGCACAAGAGCAAGGAGTTCATCATCAACACACCATTTGTTACTTCTTGGAGAGTGGTGTCTCCTAGATTGGCTAGGTGTCACTTGGGAGCCACCGACAAGATTGTGGAGTTGAACCAAGGAGTTTGTAAGGGCAAGGAGATCGCCTACTTTGTGAAGATCTACCGCTAGTGAGGCAAGTCCTTCGTGGGCGATGGCCATGATGGGATAGACAAGGTTGCTTCTTCGTGGACCCTTCGTGGGTGGAGCCCTCCGTGGACTCGCGCAACCGTTACCCTTCGTGGGTTGAAGTCTCCATCAACATGGATGTAGGATAGCACCACCTATCCGAACCATGGGAAAAACGTCCGTGTCTCCAATAGCGTTTGAATTCTCCAAACCCTTCCCTTTACATTCTTGCAAGTTGCATGCTTTACTTTCCGCTGCCTATATACTCTTTGCATGCTTGCTTGAATTGTGTGATGATTGCTTGACTTGTCCTAAAGTAGCTAAAATCTGCCAAGAACTAAAATTGGGAAAAGGTTAAGTTTTTATTTGGTCAAGTAGTCTAATCACCCCCCCTCTAGACATACTTCCGATCCTACAAGTGGTATCAGAGCTTTGGTCTCCATTTGCTTTGATTTCCATAGCTTTTGGTGGTCATAGCCTTGGTTTCACAACCTAGGAGAGTATGGCATCTAGTGAGGGAAATTATCACCGTAGAGGTCCTTACTTTGATGGCACTAATTTTGCTAGTTGGAAGCATAAAATGAAAATGCATATTCTCGGACATAACCCCGCCGTTTGGGCTATTGTGTGTGTTGGCTTGCAAGGTGACTTCTTCGATGGGAAAGAACCAAACCGTGAAGCTACCGCGGATGAGTTGAAGATGCTGCAATACAACGCTCAAGCTTGTGATATTGTCTTCAATGGATTGTGCCCCGAAGAATTCAACAAAATCAGCCGTCTTGAGAATGCAAAGGAAATTTGAGATACTTTGATTGATATGCACGAAGGTATCGACTCCGTTAAGGAGTCCAAATTGGATGTGCTTCAAAGTCAACTTGACAAGTTCAAAATGAAGGATGGTGAAGGCGTCGCTGAAATGTACTCTAGGCTTGCTCTCATCACAAACGAGATTGCCGGCTTAGGGAGTGAAGAGATGACCGATAGATTCATCATCAAGAAGATCCTAAGAGCCTTGGATGGAAAATATGATACCGTGTGCACATTGATCCAAATGATGCCTAATTACAAAGATCTCAAGCCAACGGAGGTCATTGGAAGAATTGTTGCTCATGAGATGTCACTCAAGGATAAAGAGGAACTTCACAACAAATCAAGTGGTGCCTACAAAGCCTCATATGAAGCCCCCACATCATCAAGTGAGAAACAAAACTTCAATGAAGAATTGAGCTTAATGGTGAATAACTTCAACAAGTTCTACAAAAGTAGAAGCAAAGATAGAAGCTCCAAGTCAAGGTCCTACAATGACAAAAGATCTTCTAGTCGAGAGTGAAACTGGTACAATTGTGGAAGACCCGGACACTATTCCAATGAGTGTACGGCTCCCTACAAAAGAAGAGAAGATTCTCCAAAAAGAAGAAGCAAAAGAGAAGAATCACCACCAAGAGAGAGAAGGAGTAGAGATGATCGTTATGAACGAAGACACTCACGGAGAAGCAAGGATTCAGAAAGAAAGGAAAAATCATCAAGGAGCTATACAAAACGAAGACATCAAGCTCATGTTGGTGAATGGGTATCCGGCTCCGACTCCGACAACCACTCCGAGAGAAGTTATCACTCCGACTCCGAATATACTCAAGATGAAGGTGTTGCCGGTCTAGCACTTGTGTCAACCAACTCCTACGACATATTTGACTCACCAAATGAAGGGATTGGAAGATGCTTCATGGCCAAAGGTCCTAAGGTAACACACCCCAAGTATGTTGATTTTAATAGTGATGAAGATGACTTGTTAGGTGATGATGATTTACTTGTTGACAACTCTAGTGATGAATACTATGATGAAACGTCAATTAATCATGCTAATCAAGATAAAACGAATGACAATGATAAGGAGAAAATTGAGGCTCTAACTAAAGAACTAAACACTCTTAAGTTAGCTCATGAAACTATCTTTGAAGATCATCGAAAACTTTTAAGAGCTCATGAGAAGTTACGCTTTGAAAAGCTCAATCTTGAGCAAGAGCATGAGTTTTTAAAGGCAATAAATGATGATCTCCGCAAGAAAAGTTCTTCTTACATTGCCAAGCGTTTACTCTTATCCACTTACATACCTCAAGTCAAATCTAGTAACAAGAGCAAGAAATATTCTTCCTCTAGTAGTAACAATGATCATGTTAAATCCAATATTGTTGCTTCTAGTAGTTCTCTTGATTCCACTAATGATTCTCTTAGCCAAGTTACACTTGAGAAAGAAAATAGCTTATTGAAGGGAATCATAGAGAAAGGAGTGTTCAAAAGCCTTGCCGGGAGTAAGCAATTCGAGGAAATTGTACGCAAGCAAGGAAGGCACCGGAAGAATCAAGGTGTTAGTTTTGAACGAAAGTTCAATGCCAATGGAGTTGAGTGGGAAGAAGATCAATACCCCAAGACAAAGTTTGTTCCTCAACAAGAGAAGTATGATCCTACTTCTTTCAAGGGGACACAAGCTCAAGATGATCTTCCACCACAAGACTACGAGCAAAAAGGCAAGGACAAGCTTCAAGAGGAAATTGATGCATTTGAAGAAGCTCCTAAGACCTTAGTCAAGTGGATTCCCAAGACTACTTCAAGTTCCACTTCATCAAGTACGACTACAACTCCAAGGATTCCCATCAAGATGGTGTGGATCCAAAAGAAGAAGAACTAGAGAGTTCTTGAGGGTGACTCCGCCAACATACTTCACTCTTATCATTTTGGAAAGAACAAGTGCAATCAACTTCCACATCTTGCACTAGTTCAAGGAGTCACAAACCCTCTTGTTGGTAAGTCAAGGGACAAGGTAACCTAAAAGTTTTCATGGACATCATCTTGTGTGTGCATCACTCTATGTCTATGGATATCCTCGTTTGTTCCTTGTGGGACTAACCCATGTAGGTATTGAAAGTGCAATTCACTCAAAAGGATAGCTCCATGTGATCTACATCAACATTGAGCATGCACATCTTCAACATCTACATGAAGTCATCATCGACAAAACCCAAGGTTAGTTCATCCCTCTTAGGGGGGATACCACATCTAGGGGGAGCTTTACTCTAAGACTTGAGCTAAAGCAACTCTAATGATGTGAACACAACAATGCTTTATGTAAAAGTGGTAACCCCACTTGAGCTTAAACGATGAGTATGACCTATGTTCAAGTGTTCTCATTTGACTCCTAAGTCAATATACTCATATATAGATGACCTAGTCATCGCCAATTGCTTGATAGATGGTAGAATTGGTTGTGCATGCTTTGTCACATATTTAAATTGCCATTTTATTGTGTGAGCATGTTGGTTGCATATTTTACTCATTCGAGGACATCCACTTGTTGTTTTGATTGTTTGGCCTTATTTTTCTTTTGCCAAGTGGATGGACAAGAATGCCTAAGAACCTCCTCTAGCTATCTATGCTTTTCTCGTCTCAAACTCTATTCATGCTACATCACAAAATTGATCAAGTCAGATTCGAACCACTCTGTGTGAGGAGCACTCGGAGTCCCCGATTCGTCATAGACTTAAACTTCCAAAACCTCTTTGTGATTCTTGGTCTGACCGATACCCCACTTTCGTTCCTACCGAGATCACTAAGTTGATCTAAATTTTCGATCTCGGTGCAACCGATTTGGACCATTCGGTCACACCGAGTTGCAATAACTATATACAGTTTTGCATCTCGGTGCCACCGAGTTGTTCTACTCGGTCACACCGACAGGGTCGGGCTATATATAGACACGGGCAAAAATTTGGAAATTTCTCCGAACCCCTTGACCCGCGCGATAGCTCTCTCTACCAACGTGGTCTCCGGATCGTCTCCTCGCCGCCAGCCGCCTCCAGTCGCTGGTCTCCGTCGCCGTCAACGGAATTCAACCCCGCCGTTGCCGCCGTAGCGAGTCTCCGCCGAACTAGGGTATGGACTCGATCTTTGTGCTATTCCCCAATCTGATTCCTAGCACATTGTGATCATATTGATTCTAGCCACGTTTGAAACACTCCTATCCAATCAATGCGTTCGTAGAATAGGTTTGATTCGAAATTTTTAGGGCTAGGTTTCCGCCGAAACCATCTCGGACCCACCGAGTTGAAAAACTCGGTCCCACCAATTTGGCTCATGCCATTGCACAAGTAAGACTCCGTCTGACCGAGAATTGCTAATCGGTGTGACCGATTTTGGAACTTTGTGAAACCCTAGCAGTCTCGGTGCCACCGAACTGTGACTTGGTCTGACCGAGTTCACTAGTTTAGGTTCCAAAACTGCTTCGGTATCACCGAGTTTAAAAATCGGTAGATCCGAAATGATTTCTGTGGGAAACTAAAACTAAGACTTTGAATCATTCTTTTGCAAAAATCTCTGCATTTTGTGATGCTCATCCACTCTACCTCATCTATAAACTGTTCACAGGGTCAGTAGTCAGCTTGTTCATCATGTCAGACCAGAGTGATAGCCAGAACATGTCAGAACAGCCAGTGCACATGAGTGAGGGCACTAGTCCCTCCAGTTCTTCAGATGAAGGCAGCAGGAGCACTCCCAGTAATTTGCCAAAAGCTGCCACCAGATAGAGGAAGAACCTCAGAATCAGAGGATGAGGACTATGTGGCAGAAGAGGAAGCCACGTCCAAGAATGTTGTGCTCAAGAAGGAGTATGGCTCAGCTGCAGCCATCAAGCCAGGGATGAAAATCAAAAGGTCAACAGGCAGGCAGCCTATGCCAAAGGACAGAGCCTCAACCAAGATTCCTAAGAAGCCTGCACCCAAAGAGTCAGTTGCTGCTGAAGGGAAGAAGGAAAGGAAAAGAGGCAGATGGTGCAAGAAAGTTGATCCAATGGCTGAATTTGAACAACATTCTTCTGAGGAAGAAGAGGATGAAGAAGAAGAGGTTGTTGCACCAGCACCTAAGATGCCTAAGCTGATGGGTGATGCAATCAAATCAGGGGCTACTGCATCCAAGCCCAAGGAAGCACCCAAGGTTGCATCAAAGGCCAAGACAGCTCACAAAGTGGAATGAAGAGCTGATCATGCAGTTCTACTCCATAGCACACTTCTATCCAGATGGAAGGATTGTTTGGATGTCAGAAGGAACAAGGTATCAATCAACAATTGCTGAATGGGAAAAATTGATCAATGCCCCAGAGGAGCATGAGGATGACCTAGATATATGTGCCAAGAAGAAGATGGACCACAACTCTGTGTCCAATATGTACAAAGAGATCCCAAACAAAGCACTTGACACTTTCAAGTTTGGATCAGTACATTATCTTCTGTTAGGGTTGCCAACCATCAATTGGATTCTGAGGCACACTCTGCTGCCCAAGTCAGGTGATCACAAGATGATCAGAGGCCATGCAATAAACTTGCTTCATATATTTGATGTGCCACAAAAATTCAAAGTCATGAGCTTCATGGTAGAAACAATGAAGAGGACTGCAGCAGACCAGAAGAGGAGCTGTGGATATGCCCCTCAGATCCAGGAGCTGATCAACTCCAAGATGGGTACAGGCATATACCTCTTGGACAAGGAACATTTGCCTATTCATCCAGACTTTGAGAACAATCAAGTTGTGATGAACAAGGATGAACCATCTTCAGCCCATGCACAAGCACAGAAGGAGAAGGCAAGGAAGGAGAAAGCTGCAAAGATGCCAACTCAAGAGGAGGCATCTGAATATTTCTTGAAAACAAAGCAAGAGCAGCTCAGTTACTTGATTGCATCCACCCTAAGGATAGAGAAAGGACTGGCCACCCTCACTCAGAATCAGGAGAGCTTAGAGAGGATCGTAGAACAAAAGTTCTATGACTTGGATGTCAAAGTGACAAAAATTCAGTCTGCAGTGGAGCAACTTCAAGATGACATGCAGGAGAGGAAAGGGAAGACTAGCACTGATGCATTTGCCAGAGTGCCACGAGCCCAGAGGTCGTCTGCAGTGCCAGTTCCTGACACAAGAGCCACCACCTCAGCTCCAGCCACAGCACCAGCCCAACCAGCTCCAGCATCTACTTCAGCTCCAGCTCCAACCACGTCTACAGAAGCCTTCGTCCTTGGAGTGATCCAGACTCCACCACCACCAGAAGATCAAGCCTGAGTGTCGATCTAGCACTATGCATTTTCTACGAACTTTTTGGTAACTTGTTGCCAAAGGGGGACAAAACTGTATAGATCATAGGCTTCGAGAGAGAGTGTTGCTTTTATTCTCTCTTGCTTTATTTGGTGGTTTTTCAAACATTGTTTGCTTTTGGTCGAGATACTTTGATATGCTTGTGAGACATTGATGATCATGTGTTTGATCATAAGCTACACTTATGCATGCTTGATATATCCTATCTATCTTATGTGATCATTCACTTTTCTTGGTGATGAGTGCATGTATTTCATTCTTATCATTTTGAGCGCTCCACCAAGATGTATGTGACATGGAAGATTAACCCATGATTCTAACTCTTTGTGCATTTGCAGTCCAAAGCAAATATTAAAATATGCATAAATTTAGGGGGAGCTCTTACTTATCACATACTTCTCAAAGCGACGATATAATTCATTCTTATTATCATTTGTCGAAGCTTTTGATCTATATGTTGTCATCAATTACCAAAAAGGGGGAGATTGAAAGTGCAACTATCCCTAGGTGGTTTTGGTAATTCATAACAACATATAGCTCATTGAGCTAATGCTATTCCAAGACAATTATTTCAGGAAAGCTCAATGATTGGCATGGCATGGATGGTGAAAGTGGAACCCTCAAAATGCTAAGGACAAAGGATTGGCTCAAGCTCAAAAGCTCAAGACTCTTCATTTACATTTTAGTGATCCAAGATCACATTGAGTCCATAGGAAAAGCCAATACTATCAAGGAGGGATGAGGTGTTGTTTAATGAGCCTTTTGCTTCATGTGCTTAATGATATGCTCCAAAATCCTCAGCTACTTTCTCATATCCACTCTTGACCTAAACCCAAAGCCAAACTCGGACCTACCGATTCTTTCTATCCGGCGCCACCGAGTTTCACATGTCATAAGCCACTGCCAAACCCTAGCAAATCGGTTCTACCGATAGGGATCTCGGTCTCACCGAGATGGGATTGCAATCTCTCTGTTTCCTTTTCGTAAGTTTTCGGTCTCACCGAAAGAGCGGATCGGTCCCACCGAGATTGCAATGTAAACTCTCTGTTTCCCTTTTGTAACATTTCGGTCTCACCGAAAGAGCAAATCGGTCCCACCGAGTTTACCTGACCAACTCTTTGGTTAGCTAATTACCAAATCGGTCTCACCGAGTTTGTGTAATCGGTCTCACCGAAATTACGTTATGCCCTAACCCTAACCATATCGGTCCTACCGAGTTGCATGTCAGTCCCACCAAAAATCTCTAACGGTCACTAGGTTTACTATTTCGGTCCGACCGAGTTTGTTGATTCGGTCCCACCGAGATTGGTAAATTGTGTGTGACGGTTGGATTTTGTGTGGAGGCTATATATACCCCTCCACCTCCTCTTCACTCGTGGAGAGAGCCATCAGAACACAACTACACTTCCAACTCATATGTTCTGAGAGAGAACCACCTACTCATGTGTTGAGACCAAGATATTCCATTCCTACCATATGAAACTTGATCTCTAGCCTTTCCCAAGTTGCTTTCCACTCAAATCTTCTTTCCACCAAATCCAAATCCTGTGAGAGAGAGTTGAGTGTTGGGGAGACTATCATTTGAAGCACAAGAGCAAGGAGTTCATCATCAACACACCATTTGTTACTTCTTGGAGAGTGGTGTCTCCTAGATTCGCTAGGTGTCACTTGGGAGCCTCCGACAAGATTGTGGAGTTGAACCAAGGAGTTTGTAAGGGCAAGGAGATCGCCTACTTCGTGAAGATCTACCACTAGTGAGGCAAGTCCTTCGTGGGCGATGGCCATGGTGGGATAGACAAGGTTGCTTCTTCGTGGACCCTTCGTGGGTGGAGCCCTCCGTGGACTTGCGCAACCGTTACCCTTCGTGGGTTGAAGTCTCCATCAATGTGGATGTAGGATAGCACCACCTATCCGAACCACGGGAAAAACATCTGTGTCTCCAATAGCGTTTGAATTCTCCAAACCCTTCCCTTTACATTCTTGCAAGTTGCATGCTTTACTTTCCGCTGCCTATATACTCTTTGCATGCTTGCTTGAATTGTGTGATGATTGCTTGACTTGTCCTAAAGTAGCTAAAATCTGCCAAGAACTAAAATTGGGAAAAGGTTAAGTTTTTATTTGGTCAAGTAGTATAATCACCCCACCTCTAGACATACTTCCGATCCTACACTCCTGTTCAGCGGGAGCCAACCGGCTTGGACGGAACATCCGAAATGAGGCCTGGCGTACCGCAGAATGGAGGAAACTGCCTTCTGTTCGACCGCCTACGGTCAACACGGGATCATGTTCATCGGGAGGGGTCTGGCATACCGCAAAACAGAGGAAACGGATTTCTGTTGGAGTGCCCATGGTCGAAACGGGGTCCTGTTGATCAAGAGGGGTGTGGCGTACCGCATAATGGAGGAAACGGACTTCTCTTCGACCTCCTACGGTCGAAATGGGGTCCTGTTCATAGGGAGGGGTGCGGCGTACCGCAAAACAGGACTCCACGGGCTACTGTTCATCCACCGTCGACCTCCTCCAGCCTCCACCTGCTACTTTTCATCCATGGCGCCTCCCTCGTGCCTCCACACGGGCTCATGTTCATCCAGCCTCCACCGGCTACTGTTCAACCAGCCCTCCACGGGGTCCTATACATCCACCCCCAACCGGCTTGATCGGGGTCCTGTTCATCCAGCGGCAACGACCTCTCCTACCACAGGGTCCTATTCATCCAACTCCCACCGGGAACTGTTCATCCAACCCCCAAGAACGATCACTATTCATTAAGAGGTAGCATATTCGATCGGCTTCAGTTAGCAGTAGTACCGAAGGAATCGCTCGGGCTCAGTTAACAGCCAAGGGATCAATCGCTCGGGTTCAGTAATGTAGCTAGTGCAATCGCTCGCGTTCAGTTAGAGCCCAATGCCACGCACACATGCGTGTACGTGTATGAGAGAAACGCGCAAGCCTCCATGCATCGCTCGGCCCCGACCACCCACCGTAACCGGGAAAACCCCAAAAATTTCCTCGCCCTCGCTTCTACCATGGTTTTTTCCGTCATGGACGGCCCAAAGAATGTCATGCAGGTGCGTCTCCCGCCCGCCCAGGACGAAAATCCCATTTTCTGTCATGATTTTTTTTCATAGAAGTCGGAGCCCACCACATCTATGATGATGCCGGGTTTTGTCACAATTATTGTCATAGAAGTGTCATAAGCATGACAGAAAAAATTCTTTCGGCCAAAAATGTCATGGATGTGTCTTTTTTTTGTAGTGTTGGCTGCGAACCAGTTTCGTCTAAGTTCAAAAACATTCCAAGTGAGGACATGCTCCACACTCGGGGACTTAGCCACGAACCAGTTTTCGCCTAAGTACAAAAGTAATCTGAGTGAGGACACGGTCGACACTCGGAGGCTTAGCCGCGAACCAGCTTTTGCCTCAGTCTAACAAAACACAAAAATAGTCAAGGACTCAAAGTTCTCAAATCAAAAGGTTTGATATTTTCGAATGTCCCAAGCAAAAGCAGAGTAAGCGAGCTCAAAGCTCATCGGTGTTTACGGTTACATTAACTTCCCCGCATTCGGGGCAAATTCAAGTCAAGCAAGTTTTTGAGGCGGCTGGCTGAGGGCTAGCCAGCTTGACAAATGTCCCCATATCGATCCCATCAGCAATGCGCGTGGCAGCCTCGGTGAAGGTCTCAATGAAGTCCTCAAACTTGAGCTTCTTCTTATTGATCACTCAGAGATTCTTCAGCTTCTCTTTGTCCACATCCTTGCAATGGACACAGACAAGTGACATAGCTACACCAGCACCGCTGCGAGCTGCCGAATTCTTCCACGGCCGCACTTGGGTAGGGATTTCATTTAGTCGCCTCATCATGGACTCCGCATCCATCTGGACAGTCTTGCCGGGCTGCAGCTCCTTGTCAATTCTCCCAAAGCGCCACATAGGTGTGTGATGTAGCCCAAGGCGTTGTTGAGACATTCGTCGAGTCAGAGAACAACGAGGGTGGCCTTGTCATTGACAAGTTGCCTTTTGGGTCCAGGTCCCGCTTGATTTGCCCCGTCTCCAACTCCACATCGCGGTGGTATTCTATTACAAGGAAAGGACGCTAGAGGTCAATGGTTGAACGAGTCTGATAGCTAATGGACCACATTCGGACAAAATATTTACCGGCAAGCTTATCAGTCATCTCGGTGGAGAAGTCATGGATATACTGCTCGAGCGCATTCATCTTCTCAAGGAGTTGTGCAACTTTCTCCTCCAAGGTCTTATTTTCCTGCTTGAAGACGACGGCTTGACCCATGCACTTCTTCTCCCACTCGGCGGACTCGCCTTTAGCTGCGATAACTACATCTTTGAGGGTCTCGATCTCCTTCTCCAGCTTGCTGAGTAATGCCAGCTTCTCCTCAGCAAGTTTTGTCTTGGCCTTGGCTTCCTTCTAGGCTAGTGCCAGCTACTTGTCCTTGTTTTCCAGGGCCTGCTTCATGGTATCTAAAGAAATAGAAGTTCTAAGCCTCTTTACGAGTTGAGCATTCTCACTACGAACATCTGATTCAAGCAGGATGGCTCAGATCAAGAGGGAAAACAGAATGCAAGTGACCAATGGAGGAAAATAGCTAACTTCCCAGGGTCTTCTTCTCCTTCTCCAGCCGGGCACTCTTATTCCTCTCTGCATCTAGGTCCACTCGGAGCAACGCCACTTCCTTCTCCAGGTCAGCGTAATGTGATCCCAGCTCACAGGCCCTCTACGCCGCACAAAAACTGACCAACAATGAATAAGATAGAGGACACCAACAACTTGATCTACTATCACTTGGCCGACCACCGACTCGGTGATGAAGAAGATCGGGGACAACAACACCTTGGTCTACTGTCACTCAGCTAACCACCGAGTCGGCAATGAACAAGATGGAGGACAATGACACCATGATCTACCTTCATTCGGCTGACTTCTGAGTCGGCAATGGAGAAGATCGAGGACAAAAACACCCTAATCTACCTTCATTTGGCTAACCACCAAGTCAGCAATGAAGAAGATCCTATCCCTCATCTCATTAGAATACCCCTCGGTCATCCGAGTACGATTGAGCACTCCGAGTGCCACACGACAGGAACGGTTCTAAAGACTATCACCAATTGCCCGCAATCAGCAACAGTCTCGAGGACTACACCCAGAGGGTGTAGTCAGCAAGCCCCCCTGGAAAGTGACTCGTGTTGATGAGCTAAAAAAAGGCAACCTACCCTCGGGCAAAGGGGCAGAGAAGTTCTAAGACTACCACCGGTCGCTTCTAGTCCACGGTAGCCTCAGGGACTACGGCCAGTGGGTGCACTCAGCGTGCCCCCACTGATATGCAAACACTCGGGAATGCCCCAGCTAAACCCGAGTAGAAGCGACAACAACGAGAAACATAAGTTCAAGACTCCCGCTGACTGTTTCCAGTCGACGGGAGCCTCAGGGACTACACCCAGTGGGTGCACTCAGAGTGCCCCCACTGGATCAAAATCACACACCCAGTGGGTGTGCTGTACACAAACCCACTGACACAAACCCTGACGGAAACCCTGCCCCAGAGAAAGAAATGGAAAATTCAGCTGAAAATCTTACTCACAATGGTACTTACTCGGATGTTGGTCTGCAGCGCCTCGCTGGCGTCGTAGGCGTCCTTCAGCCGACTGCACATCAGCCCCACCTAAATCAGGGCCTCCTTGCTCTCCCCCACTTGGTCTTCTGGGACACAATGGAGGGGGATAGTGGTGGCAGGGGCCGAAGGAGGTGCTGGTGTGGGCCTCGGAGCCAGAATCATGCATGGTAGTCGCTGGCGTGGAGCTGCTCTGAGCCAGAGGACTTGGCGCCATAGCCTTCGAGGCAGTCTTGGCCGGGGGAAGCCTCCTGCATGACCACGTCAGCGTCGAGTGCCTTTCCCTTGTCAGCCTCTAGCTTAGGCGGTTCGGGCCTTTCATCGTCGTCCAGCTAGATGACCTCTGGCGGAGCTACTTGAGCATACGAGTTGGAAACATTAGCGAAAGTCAATCAGAAAAAGCCTGGATATAATGACCAGTCAGTGAGAAATACCTTCGGAGGTGGTGGTGTCCGCTGCATTGATGTCATCCTGGACATCCTTAGGAGAATTCGGATCCGCTGACGTCGTTGAAGTCTCATTGCTACAAAGTTCAACAACACTTGGCTGTCAACCGAGTCGAGATAACGACAAATAAAGATTTAACGAGAGCACTTAAGTCGAGGCAACCGGCATTGTCACCTTGATCCGAGGCACGACGGCCTTCCGGGGCTTGAAGGCGATCTGCTTAGGCTGCTTAGCCTGCTTCTTAGCGGAGCTCTCCGCCTCAGTATGCACGTGCTACGAGATGCGAGTCGTCCGCCCTGAGGCAGTCGGCTGCTGAGCTCCGCACGCCTTGCCACTCGGATCATGCGCGCCTTCGAGCGGCGTTCCTTGGGAGCCTCATAGGACGGGGAGGACTCGGCCTCCTCACCCTCCTTAGAGCTCTCACCCTCATCGCTTTCTTCATCGTCGTCAGTATCCTCCGAGTACTGGCGCTCGATGTCACTCGTCACGTCCTGGGGCGACCGGTCGACCGTCGGGATTTCGGAGATCAAATGTTGGACTCTGGAGAACAAACATACCAAAAACACCCAAAATCAAATACACAAGAAATAACATATGGACACTTCGGCTGAGCATGAGATGCGTATCTCGACAGGCGGCAGTTCCTGATACGTCTCCAACATATCTATATTTTTTTATTGTTCCATGCTATTATATTATCTGCTTTCGATGTTTTATATGCATTAATATGCCATTTTATATTATTTTTGGGACTAACCTATTGACCTAGAGCCCAGTGCCAGTTTCTGTTTTTTCCTTGTTTTTGAGCTTCGCAGAAAAGGAATACCAAACGAAGTCCAAACGGAATAAAACTTTCGCGATGATTTTTCTTGGACCAGAAGACACCCATGAGACTTGGAGTTCAACTCAGAAGAGCCACGAGGCGGCGACAAGGGTTGAGGGTGTGCCTAGGGGGTAGGGTGTGCCCCCTACCTTGTGGACCCCTCGTGACCCCCGTGACCTAGTTCTGCCTCCTATATATTCACATATAATCCCAAACCACCAGAAGCATCCATGAAGACATTTTTCCACCGCCGCAACCTTCTGTTCCCATGAGATCCCATCTTGGGGCCTTTTCCGGCATCCTGCCGGAGGGGGATTCGATCACGGAGGGCATCTACATCAACTCTATTGCCCTTCCAATGAAGCGTGAGTAGTTTACCTTAGACCTACGGGTCCATAGCTAGTAGCTAGATGGCTTCTTCTCTGTCTTTGATTCTCAATACCATGTTCTCCTCGATGTTCTTGGAGATCTATCCGATGTAATCTTCTTTTGTAGTGTGTTTGTCGAGATCCGATGAATTGTAGATTTATGATTAGCTTATCTATGAATATTATTTGAAGCTTCTCTGAATTCTTATATGCATGATTTGATATTTTTGTATTTCTCTTCGAACTAACGGTTTGGTTTGGCCAACTAGATTGGTTTTTCTTGCAATTGGGGAGGTGCTTAGCTTTGGGTTCAATATTGTGATGTCCTCACCCAGTGACAAAGTAGGTGTAGCGAGGCATGTATTGTATTGTTGCCATCGAGGATAAAAAGATGGGGTTTACATTGCTTGAGTTTATTCCTCTACATCATGTCATCTTACTTAAGGCGTTACTCCGTTCTTTATGAACTTAATACTCTAGATGCATGCTGGATAGCGGTCGATGTCTAGAGTAATAGTAGTAGATGCAGGTAGGATTCGGTCTACTTGACACGAACGTGATGCCTATATTACATAATCATTACCTTGGATATCGTCATAACTTTGCGCTTTTCTATCAATTGCTCGACAGTAATTTGTTCACCCACCGTATTATTTGCCTTAAAGAGAGAAGCCTCTAGTGAAACCTATGCCCCCCCGGGGTCTATTTTCCATCATATTAGTTTCCGATCTACTATTTTGCAATCTTTTACTTTCAGAGCTATAAACCAAAAAAACAAAAATATTCTATCTTTTGTTTAGTTTTATTTATCATCTCTATCAGATCTCACCTTTGCAAGTGACCGTGAAGGGATTGACAACCCCTTTATCGCGTTGGGCGCAAGTGTTCGATTGTTTGTCCATGTATTGGTGATTTGCGTGTTCTTCTCCTACTGGATTGACACCTTGGTTCTTAACTGATGGAAATACTTATCTCTACTTTGTTGCATCACCCTTTCCTCTTGAAGGGAAAAACCAACGCAAGCTCAAGAAATAGCAGGAAGAATTTCTAGTGCCGTTGCCGGGGAGATGTATGTTAAGTTAATATCTAGATCAAGCCTACCAAGTACCCATCATAAACTCTCATCTCTTGCATTACATTATTCGCCATTCGCCTCTTGTTTTCCTCTCCCCCACTTCTAAAATGATTTTAAAAAAGATTTGCCTTTTTATTCACTTTCTTTCTGTAGTGACCTGACCTCAAACGGTCAAGTCTCTGTGCTTCAGTGTCATCCCTCGATCGGTAATGCTGACACACACAGTACTCGAAGGATTTATAACAGAGTAGCAATCACACACTTATTACATCGAATGTCTCAAAAGAGAACTTACTACAATAAATATGGCTTAAGGCCATCTATTACGATAACATCGGAAGACTTGGAAGATAAAGTGAGTCCATCAAATCCAACGACATAGCTGAGTGCATGACAACAACCTATCGCACCTTTACTCGTCGTCTGAAAAGTCTGCAACATAATACGTTGCAGCCCGAAAACGGGTCAGCACATGGAATATGCTGATAATATAACACAGTAGAGCAATGAACAGATAATGCTATCACTATATGCATATATGGCTGGTGGAGGCTCTATGGTTATATGATTTTGCGAAAAGCCAATTTTCCCCTACAACAAAGGAATAATTTTTTTTAACTATCATGGTAGTTGAAATATCATTGAGAATGGCACCCCCCCCATCTCAATCCCAATTAAAGCTGATTATTAACCCAACAAATTAAATTAGAGTGATGAGATACAATAGGAAAATCCAAGTACTAGATACTCAAGATGAACATAACCGGGGACACGGCTAACCATGATTAGACTGTACACTCTGCAGAGGTTTGCGCACTTTTCCCCGCAAGACTCGATCTCCTCCGTTTGTTTTCTCGCACTACATGGTGTTTGAGAAACAGATGACCGAGACACAGTCTTTCAGAAGCATTAACTCTTTACTCTGGGTGGACAGTAACACCTACTTTCCCTCTACATCTGCTAGCCCACCACTGAAAGAGGTCACACAACATACTCAACTATGCCAGAACCCATAATGGCTTGTGGCTGCACACGGAAGTTTCTAGCACGAATAATCTCACGATCCCTTTGAGCCTGGGTGGCGAACCGTAGGATGATCACACAAATACCCCGGGATCTCCTAGGACAACACTGGATACCCCAGGTGCCCAAACATCTGTCATGGATACACCCAAACCCAATCCACGTCTACGAGCATAGCATAGCAATATAAGCATAACGTAGAAGTAACTCCCAAGGTTTGATATTAAACAGGGCAATAGGTTCTACCTCATCATCTACTTCCCAAACCCACAAGTTATACACATCCTAATCATGCAATGTTTGAGGATTGTATCTAAGCATAAAACTGGGAAGTAAACGGGTATGATCAATGTGTTACTTGCCTTGCTGACGATCCGCAAAACCTAGTGACTCGTAGTAGCACGCTTCGCACTCCGGGAATTCTATCACAAACAAACAATAGCATACATAAGAAATCAAGCAAATATGCAAGGGCAAAACTCAAATAAGAAGATCTAACCAGAAAGTTCAACTTAAAAACTCCGGTTTGCAAAAAGAATCAAATCAAACGGAGCAACGAAACTCAAACGACGAAAGAAACCAGATCCGTTTACTAATCTGGACTAAAGTCAAATTTTACAGTAGCAAAATCTTGTTCAATTTGGTTAAACAGAAAGAGGGCTTCGAGACGAAGATCTAGGCACTTGAATCGCCTGATTCCCATAAACGAGCAAAAAGATAAACTAAAACAAAAATCGGATCAAAAATCGCGATCGAAAATAATCGCGAAAATCCCGAGATAAAGAAAAATTGACGAACAGGCTAACGAACGAACGTTCGCTGTCTGTGACTAACGGGTGAACGGCGTTCGTTTAAACGAACGAACAGACGAACGTCCGCAAAATAAATAACCCGTCGAGAAAACCGATCTAACAAAAATAAACCGAAGAAAAAAAACCAGGGTTATCTGAAGAAAACCGACCGGTCAACGGCGGTCAACGACGACGGGATCCGGCGCGGCGGCGGCGGCTCCGGCGACAGCGAGCGGCAGCGGCGGGAGGCGGCGACGGTGGTTGGCGGCGGCGGCGGCTAGGGTTTAGGGCGCGGGTGGGTTGCGGGCGGCGGTGAGCTGCGGGGGCAGGGGCGGCGCGGCTTATGAAGCCCCCCCCCCCCCCGGGCTGAGTCCCGGTCGGGTACAGCCCGGAGTCGGTTTCTTTTTCTTTTCTCTTTTTTAAATATTCTGACATGCGGAAAAAGAAAGAAAACAAATACTAAACGGACTCCAAAAATTCTGATATAAAATTTCCCCGTCCTCTAAAAATAAGCCGGACAAGGTGAACATTTATTTGGGCGTATAATGCAATTCTGAAATACGCGAATTTTTCCTATGCAAATAAAATAGCAATAAAATCCAAATAAAATCAAATATTTGATTTTAATATTTTTCCTCCAATATTTCATTTATTTTGGAGAAGTCATATTATCTCCTCTCATATATTTTCATATGAAATATTTTTGGAGGTAAAAATAATAAAACAAATGCTCCTCGTTTCGATATTCGATAAAAATTTCAAATACAAAAATGGTGAAATCCCCAACTCTCTCCGAGGGTCCTTGAGTTGCTTAGAATTTCGAGGATCGCAAAACAAATATGCAATAGAATACGATATGCATGAATGATCTATGTATAACATTCCAAATTGAAAATTTTGGGATGTTACAAACCTATCCCCCTTAAGATGAATCTCGCCATCGAGATTCGGGTTGGCTAGAAAATAGGTGTGGGTGGTCTTTCCATAGATCATCTTCTTGCTCCCAGGTGGCTTCATCCTCGGTATGGTGGCTCCACTGAACTTTGCAAAATTTGATAACCTTGCTGCGAGTAACTCGGCTGGCAAACTCTAGAATCTTGACAGGTTTCTCCTCATATGTCAAATCACTGTCCAACTGAATCGCTTCCAGGGGCACTGTATCTCTCAGAGGTATATTGGCCATCTCTGCATGGCACTTCTTCAACTGGGAAACATGAAACACATCATGTACTCCGGACAGTCCTTCAGGTAACTCCAACTTGTGGGCAACTTCTCCCATACGTTCCAAAACACAGTACGGTCCAATAAATCTCGGGGCTAACTTTCCTTTTACTCCAAAACTCTTAACTCCTCGAGGAGGTGATACTCGCAGATACGCTCTGTTTCCGATTTCATAGACTACCTCCTTGCATTTTTAATCTGCATAACTCTTTTGTCAGGACTGAGCTACCTTCAGTCTATCTCGAATCAGCTTAACCTTCTCTTCAGATTCCTTAATCAAATCCGGTCCAAACAACTGGCGGTCTCCAACTTCATCCCACATCAACGGTGTTCGGCATCTTCTTCCATACAGGGCTTCGAATGGTGCCATCTTCAAACTGGCCTGGTAGCTGTTGTTGTATGAGAATTCCGCGTAGGGCAAGTTGTCATCCCAACTAGATCCATAATCCAACGCACAAGCTCTCAACATGTCCTCCATAATCTGATTGACTCTTTCAGTTTGTCCATCCGTCTGAGGGTGAAAAGTTGTACTGAACTCTAGCCTGGTTCCCAAAGTCGGGTGCAGCTGATGCCAAAACTTTGAAGTAAACTTTGTTCCTCTATCTGATACGATGGTCCTCGGAACTCCGTGCAGACATAGGATCCTGGTCATGTATATCTTGGCCAACTTCGCACTTGTATAGGTGGTTTTCACGGGGATAAAGTGGGCTACTTTGGTCAGGCGATCCACTACTACCCAGATAGAATCATATCCTGATCGGGTCCTGGGCAATCCGGTGATAAAACCCATGCCAAGCTTATCCCACTTCCACTCGGGTATCGGCATAGGTTGCAGTAATCCTGCTGGCTTCTGATGTTCTGCCTTCACTCTCTGACATACATCACATACGGCTACATACTCAGCGATATCCTTCTTCATACCCGTCCACCAGAAACGCTCCTTCAAATCCAAATACATCTTGGTGTTTCCGGGGTGTATCGAGTATGGTGAGTCTTGAGCTTCCTGTAGTATCAATTTCCTGATCTCTGCATTATTGGGCACATATATACGGTCCTCAAACCATAATGTGTCGTGCTCATCCTCACGAAAACCTTTGGCTTTCCCTTTGCTCATCTTCTCCTTTATCTCGGCAATCTCCTTATCCTCCTTCTGAGCTTCTCGAATCTTTCCCAATAATGTAGACTGAACCTCCATTGCTGCAACAAAACCTCTAGGGACTATCTCCAAACGTAGTTTCCTGAGATCCTCGGCTAACTCCTTTGGCATCCCTCCGCTTACAAGGGTGTTAACATAACTCTTACGGCTCAAGGCATCTGCTACGACATTGGCCTTTCTTGGATGATAATACAGCTTCATATCATAATCCTTTATGAGCTCCAACCATCTCTTCTGCCTGAGGTTAAGCTCCTTCTGTGTGAAGATGTACTTCAAACTCTTGTGATACGTGTACACATCGCAACGGTTTCCAATAAGAAAATGTCTCCAGGTCTTGAGCGCATGCACCACAGCTGCTAACTCCAAATCATGCGTGGCATAATTTAACTCGTGCGGTTTTAGTTGCCGTGAGGCATACAAAACAACTTTCCCGTCTTGCATAAGCACTCCTCCAAGTCCTAAGCGAGAGGAGTCGCAATACACTTGGAAATCCTTGCGTATATACGGCAGAATCAACACTGGGGCTGTAGTCAAACGTTTCTTCAACTCCTGGAAATTTGCTTCACATTCATTAGTCCAATGGAACTTAGTGTCCTTCTTCAACAATGCCGTCATAGGCTTCGCAATCTTAGAAAAATTGTCAATGAATCTCCGATAGTATCCCGCGAGTCCAAGAAAACTGCGGATCTCCCTGACTGAGGTGGGTGCCAACCACTCAGTAACTGACTAAACCTTGGTGGGATCCACTGCTATACCTTCTCCTGATATAACATGTCCAAGAAATCCAACTTCCTTCAACCAAAACTCACATTTGCTGAACTTGGCATATAGTTGATGTTCCCTGAGCTTCTCGAGAACCAAACGCAAATGTTCCTTGTGTTCCTCTTCATTCTTCGAGTATACCAAGATATCATCAATGAACACCACAACGAACTTATCCAAGAACTCCATGAACACCTTGTTCATCATACTCATGAAATAGGCAGGGGCGTTAGTTAGTCCAAAAGACATAACCGTATACTCATATAGCCCGTACCTTGTGGTGAAAGTTGTTTTAGGTATATCTTTTTACCTAATCTTCAGTTGGTGATACCCTGATCGCAAATCGATCTTCGAAAACACTTTAGCTCCTGTCAACTGGTCAAATAAATCATTGATCAACGGCAGTGGGTACTTGTTCTTGATTGTTACTTCATTCAAAGCACGATAATCAACAACCATCCTTAAGGATCCATCCTTCTTCTCAACCAAAAGCACTGGGGCTCCCCACGGTGATGAACTTCGTCGGATGTAACCTTTCTCCAATAACTCCTTAATCTGCTTCTTAATCTCCTCCAGATCGTTTGCGGGCATCCGGTATGGTCTCTCAGATATTGGCTCGGTGCCTGGCAATAGCTCTATCAAAAACTCGATGTCACGATCTGGTGGCATGCCTAGTAACTCCTCCGGAAATACATCCGGGTAATCCTTCACTACAGGCACTTCCTCCTGAACAACTCCCATGAGAGAATTTACTTGAGTCCTCCTTGGCGCATGCCTGGATACATACTTGGTCCTTTTTCCCTCCGGGGTAGTGAGCAAAATTGACTTACTGGCGCAATCGATGTTTCCTTCATACATCGATAGCCAATCCATTCCTAGTATGACATCCAAACCTTGTGACTCCAAGATTATCAGGTCTCAGGGGGAAACATGGCTTCCAATGGTCAATGGCATCTGAAAACATCCTTGTCTTGCCATATATTCTGCTCCTGGCGAACTTACTAACATGGGTGTCCTAAGTCCCTTAGTGGGCAACTTATACTTATCCACGAATCCCCTTGATATGTATGGATACAATGCACCAGTATCGAAAAGAACAATTGCAGTAAAAGACTTAACCAAAAACTTACCAATAACTGCATCAGGCTGCTCCTCAACCTCCTCCATGTTCACGTGGTTCACTTGTCCCCTGTTGAAAGGGTTGGGCTTCTTCCCGGCGCTTCCATTACTGTGGGGACCCCGACTCATAAGTTGTGATCACCGAATGCACGTGTACAGTGATCCCAGAGATCAATGCTCACTGAACACACAGAAGCTGAATAACAAGAGTCTTACATCCATACATACCGTCTTACATAAATTATGACCATTATGGTCAAGTCTTGAGTATAACATCGCAGCGGAAATCTTCGTCGATAAGTAGAACCCTGCCATCTGCCTTAACCCTATAGGCATTGTGACTGGGAAGCGTCCTAGTTCGCATGTTCGTCTCCAAAGAACTCTTCTTCGAACTCCTATTCTTCCATGCCTGGCCAATTAAATAACCAGTGGCAAGCCAATGAGTACTTTGAATGTACTCGCAAGCAACCCATGTTTTGGTTCAAGATACAACCATGCATGATATAGGTAAATTTTTGCAGAAAGCTAGTTTTGAGTGCAATGACATGTTCAACAACTTGTAAGACATGCATCAGGAGAATTCAAGTAACCATGAGGACAGGTTACAGATATCAACATAAATAGAGAGGGCATCAACCCAACTCAATCATGTCAAGTCCTCTGACTTGACCCAAGTAGTTCTTCCTACTTATCCAAACACACACACTAGTTTCTAAACATGTGGACGTAGCCCAAGAGCGGTTACCCAACTGTCCTTGACCGTGGACACGGCTATTCGAATAGTTTTACACTCTGCAGAGGTTGCACACTTTACCCACAAGATCCAGGGAACTTCTGTGTCATCCACGACCTGCGGTAACTCAAGTACCCGGGGTAAGCACCCGATCACTATCTTTCCCTAGACGACATTAACAAAGAGTCCACTCGTTGTTCCGTATCCTCACGATGTACATCATACGAGACTCACTCGAGATCGCAACATCCAAGAGGTGACGCAACGGTGTATCCGGTGCCCTGTAAGAACAGTCATGGCCGCCCTACCTGGCACGACCCCGTCCCGAGAGAGAGCACCAACTCTCCCCCGTCACTAGTAATGCGGGCTCCAAGCTAGTATCGGCCTAGGTAATCAATAATGCCCTTTCCCATACAAGGGTAGAGTGGTTGCACATGTAAGGTTGGAATAACGGTCGCAACTTAAACCAATCCGTTTTGAAAACAACACACACACTTGCCTCGGTACACCACTTCGTCATCAAGTGGTTACCCAACTCATCATCTCCCCCGGGCATAAGTGGCACCCGATGGGGTTTTTCGAAAAGTCTTTTGAAAATACTTTGCCTCCATCACCATGCATATTCCCGTCCCTTTTTGCGTAGCATCTACTTTAGCATCCTATCTACTCCCACCGGCATAACCCTCATAAGGATGTAGGGTCATGCACAATGCAAGTATCAATGAGGAAGTAACAGAGGCAACCCGTCAAAGTGGTTACCTCCTCATCATGATTCCGTTGCAACAATAATATGGTGCTATATGACATGCATAAAAAGGGTTTCATAGACATGGTCAAAGGGCTGCTTGCCTTGGTCTTCAAAGTCTTCAAGTCCTTCTCCTTCTTCTTATCCAACTACTTCGTCAAATACGGGATCTATTCGTCGCAAAAGAAATGACGGGAAAAATAAGGCAATAGCAAAACAGAATAACCAAAGTGCTCAGAAAAATGTCAACTCATTTTTGTTAAATACTAGGGTGAAAACTAAGAAGGGGAAAATTCCTAGTTTTGGTTTTGGAGTAGCAGAATAAAAGAAATGGATTTTTAGAGGGGTTTAAATATATTCAAATTTGAATTTGAATATGAACAATACATAAAAGTTGTTTGGACATGAGTGAAAATTATACCATTAAATAGGTGGGATTTTTAGAAAAATATGGGAGTTGGAATTATTTCATTTGGATGAATATTTAATCCAGTGGAATTTTTGGAAAAGTTACAAAAAAGAAAAGGAAAAAGGCCAATATGCAACTGGGCCTATTCGGCCACAGTGCAGCAGGCCCAGGGGGAATCCAGCCCGCGCAAGGCTGCCACGTCGAAGACATATTTGGGAAATACGCCTCCAGCCAACGCAGCGAACCGGTACGCGCGCGCGTGTGTTTTAAACCTGACGTGTGGGACCCACACGTCAGGACGTGAGGCTGTCGAACGGGCCCCACGGCCGTCGTCGTCAACCTTGGGTCAGAGAGGCGGCGAGATCACCGGCGCCGCTGTGGTCGACGGCGAGGGGATCTGAGGGCACTGGCGTGCTCAGGGCGGAGTCGCCATTCGGGTGGAGGTGAAGGTGGTCGCCGGCGACGAGGAAGCCGGCGGCAGAGCTTCGGGAGGTGCTTGCCCCGGTCGATTCCGGATGCAAAAGAGAGGGGAAACAGAGGGGGAATGGCCAGGGAGGTGTGGTGGGTCCAGATCGAGAGAGAGAGAGAGAGAAGGGGCGGAGAGAGCCCGTACCCCGAGATCGATGACGACCCGAGGCGGCGGAGCTCGAGCTCGATCTCGAGCTCGGGTGCTCCTGGAGGAGAGTGGAGGGCACAGGGGCCTATTTGGAGTAGCTAGGAGCGAGTGGTGGTGAGTGAGAGGCTCGGGGAGGCCTTTAAGTAGGCGAGCCACAGCTCACCGTAGACCCGTGCGCCGGCGAGGTTGTTGCTGTGGGTCACGGTGGCACGCGTGGGCATGTCTGGGGTGCTCATGGGTTCGGTCCAGAGCGAGGGAAAGAAGAGAGAGGGAGCAAGGGGCCAGAGGCACCGCGCGTGTGAGCACACTCACTGGTGTGCTCGGGCGGTCGTCGCGCGTGCGAGCTGGGGCAAGAGGAGGGAGAAGGAGGAGGGGGACAGAGGCGTAGCATGCTGCGGACGTCGAGGGCTGGCATGAGGGGGAGAGCCGAGGTGGCCGGAGGTGGTTGGCAGGGGGCGGCTACAGTGCGGGAGCGCACTGTAGCGCGCTCCAGAGCGTGCAAATGGCCGGCATGCCATTTTTTGGCAAAGTGGGCACGGCCAAGCATGTCTGGTAGCTCTAGGGAGGAGTAAAGAAGTAGGAGATGGCCTTGGATGCCCTGGGTGGCCAGTAGGAGAGGAGAGAGGTAGAAGAAGAGGGAGAAATGGGCTGTCCAGAGAGACAAAGTGGGGTTTTACCCATCCAATAATGGAGTTGTGGATTTGCCATTGTTACTGGAGGTGAAAGGGGACTAGGAGGGGTTGTGGTAAAGAGTGGAGCTCATGGAGATTAGTGGAAGAGGTCAAAGTGATGATTTTGGAAAAATGGTAGAAGGTGTTTGTTGTTGGTTTGGGCAAGAAAATTAATTCCACTTGCCATGAGAATTAACAGGATGGAATGGCACATAGAAGTAGGGTGTTCCACCAAGTTTGAGCACATTTGGGCAAAGTAGCCAATGTAACTTTGGTAAACCCTAGAAATTAGCAGAAATGGTTTTACCAAGATTTAGTCATGCAAATCTATTCTCCTTGATGCACCACTTGGTGTAGTGTCATCATTTGAGGATTTGAACATGTCCACAAAAATTCAGATCAAAAGGACACACCTGGCAATGTAGAGTTGTTCAAATTTGGTTCTGGACAGAAAGGGTTTTGAGGGGGTTTGATGATGTTTTCTTGATCTTCAAGGCGTGAGGCTTTGCTAGATCATCAAATATGTCATATGTGACATGCTAGAATTTTCTTGGATTTTTATGAAAATATTTCCTGTAGAAATATTTCAAATCCTTGAAATGGGAAGAAATAGTTTTGGGAGGTTTTGTCCAATATTTTGAACATGACCATGTGTTGAAACTCTTATATATAGAAAATATATGTCCACCGAGTTTCCCTGATTTTTTTCAAATATTTTTGAAACAATAAAATAAATTTTCCCTATTAAAGACCATTTCTGGCCTTAAGAAAAATCTTTTAAATAAAATAGGAAAATAACTTTTAAAATTATATTTTTGTGGTTTATGGGAGTCCTATATCTAATAGGATTCAAATATACTTTTGTAAAGATTTTTACTGCCCTTAATTAAGTACTTGCTGTGCAAACCTCAATTCAAGGGTTTTTGGAAAACCAATTTTTGAAAATACTTTTTGGCCAAATTATTTTTGTAAGAAAATACTATATTGCTCTATACACATGGCATGATCATTGGGCAGAAGTTTGGGGCAAGGAGATGAAGTATAGAAGGTGGAGTTGTGTTGACTTTAGAGAGCACTTGAGAAAAAAAACACAGAGAGAAAACCAACTTCAAATAAAAGCCAAATAATGCAAAAGTTTTTGTCAAACCACACTTTATCATGATTTATTAGCTTAAGTGTTGTGGCATGAAAATCAGGGTGTGACAATTACCATTGCCATTCTTCAATTCCGGACAGTCGTTGGCGCAATGTCCAGTCTTCCCGCACTTGTAACAAGTAATGTGTCTTTGATCCTTCTTGGCGTGTGTGGCTGGGTTAGAGCGGTTCTGATTGCTGCCTGCTCCATTACCGTTTCCATTCTTGGGGCCATTGTGATTATGAGAACTTCCTCAATTGTGGTTGTGGCCTCCATGATTATGGACAAGTCCTCCAGAGTTCGGGGTGAAACGAGGCTTCTGCTGAGCTCCAAAATTGTACTTTCCTTGTCCATACTTCCTCTTGCGGCTCTCAATCTGCTGCTGCTTCCCTTCAATCATAAGAGCCTTGTCTACCAACTCCTGGTAGTTGTTAAATGTTGCCACCATCAACTTCATGCTCATCTCATCATTAAGCCCTTCCATAAACTTCTCCTGCTTCGCGGCATCTGTGGCCACATCATCAGGGGCATAGCGAGATAGCTTACTAAACTCATCCATGTACTGCCCCACAGTACGGTTCCCCTGGCGTAAGTTGCGAAACTCACGCTTCTTCATGCTCATAGCTCTAGTTGAGACATGGGTTGTGCGGAATGCTTGCTGAAACTGATCCCAAGTAACATTGGCTATGGGAAAAGTGGCCGTGTAATTCTCCCACCATGAGGCTGCTGGTCCATCCAATTGGTGTGCGGCAAAACGCACCTTCTCAGCATCCGTGCAACCTGCGGTGGTCAACTCCCTTCCTATCCTGCGTAGCCAATCATCCGCAACTATTGACTCAGTGCTACTGGAAAACACTGGCGGTTGTAACCTCAGAAAACGGGCTAAGTTTTCAACTAGAGGAGGGTTGTTGTTGTTGTTGTTGTTGTTGTTGTTGTTGCCTTGGTTCTGGACTAATATCTGCATCAAGGCATTCTGCTGCTGGATCAACTGGGTGATCTCTGGTGGGAAGACAAATCCGGTGTCACGTCTCGGAGGCATCTGAGGGGTTTTAGAGGGAAGAGATTAGAATAGAATTGAGGTCTAGTGAGAAAACACTACCCATATGCACATGAGACAAACACAATCATATCACTCAATCAATCAAGCAAGGGCATACAAAAACGGTCTAGAACTATCGTTAAAGTGCTCGCACTACTACTATATACATGGGGGAACACTACTAATTATATGGTGGTCTACTAGAAATTTTGATCGGTGAAAGACTCCATGATATCCGCTCCAGCTTCGTCTTCAAAGTCATCATCACTATCGTCGGGGTCGGAGTCGGTGTCGTCGATGATGATGTAGTTCTCTGGGCAAGTGGAATCGTCGTCTTCTCCTCCTGGCGCGGGGTCTTCCATGAATACTCCAATCTTCTTTATCAGGTCGTCGTTCTTCTCCAATAGTGTAACAATTTCCTCCTCGTATCCATCGCGTGTAGACTTGAGTTCCTCTTCAAGCTCGGTGATCCTTTTCATCGCCTTCTTCAAAACTATCATGTCTGCGCACATTTGGTTCTCCTGGTGTCAAATGTGCTGGTTTAACTCCTAGATGAAAGCTGCAATGGACCTGTCCTTCCTGGTGCTGACTATCCCCCATTGCTCATCTCAGCGCCCACATCCGTGAAGGGATTGACAACCTCTTTATCGCGTTGGGTGCAAGTGTTCGATTGTTCGTGCATGTATTGGTGATTTGTGTGTTCTTCTCCTACTGGATTGACATCTTGGTTCTTAACTGAGGGAAATACTTATCTCTACTTTGCTGCATCACCCTTTCCTCTTCAAGGGAAAAACCAACGCAACCTCAAGAAATAGCAGGAAGAATTTCTGGTGTCGTTGTCGGGCAGATCTATGCCAAGTCAATATCTACATCAAGCCTACCAAGTACCCATCATAAACTCTCATCTCTTGCATTACATTATTCACCATTCGCCTCTCGTTTTCCTCTCCCCCACTTCTAAAATGATTTTCAAAAATATTTTCCTTTTATTCACTTTCTTTCTGTAGCGACTCGACCTCAAACGGTCAAGTCTCTGTGCTTCAGTGTCATCCCTGGATCGATAATGCTGACACACACAGTACTCGAAGGATTTATAACAGAGTAGCAATCACACACTTATTACATCGAATGTCTCAAAAGAGAACTTATTACAATAAATATGGCTTAAGGCCATCTAATACGATAACAGCGGAAGACTTGGAAGATAAAGTGAGTCCATCAACTCCAACGGCATAGCTGAGTGCATGACAACGCCTTATCGCACCTTTACTCGTCATCTGAAAAGATTGCAACATAATACGTCGCAGCCTGAAAACGGGTCAGCACATGGAATATGCTGGCAATATAACACAGTAGAGCAATGAACAGATAATGCTATCACTATATGCATATATGGCTGGTGGAGGCTCTATGGTTATATGATTTTGCGAAAAGCCAATTTTTCCCTACAACAAAGGAATAAATTTTATTTAACTATCATGGTAGTTGAAACATCATTGAGAATGGCACCCCCATCTCAATCCCAATTAAAGTTGATTATTAACCCAACAAATTAAATTAGAGTGATGAGATACAATAGGAAAATCCAAGTACTAGATACTGAAGATGTCCATAACCGGGGACACGGCTAACCATGATTAGACTGTACACTCTGCAGAGGTTTGCGCACTTTTATCCACAAGACTCGATCTCCTCCGTTTGTTTTCTCGCACTACATGGTGTTTGAAAAACGGATGACCGAGACACGGTCTTTCAGAAGCATTAACTATTTACTCTGGGTGGACAGTTACACCTACTTTCCCTCTACATCTGCTAGCCCACCACTGAAAGAGGTCACACAACATACTCAACTATGCCAGAGCCCATAATGGCTTGTGGCTGCACACGGAAGTTTCTAGCATGAATAATCTCATGATCCCTTTGAGCCTGGGTGGCGAACCGTAGGATGATCACACAAATACCCCGGGATCTCCTAGGACAACATTGGATACCCCAGGTGCCCAAACAAGCAATCCACCCAGATGTGTATTAAAGTTGCCACCTTAAGTTGAACCATTATTTAACAACTCACATCTGTCATGGATACACTCAAACCCAATCCACGTCTACGAGCATAGCATAGCAATATAAGCATACCGTAGAAGTAACTTCCAAGGTTTGATATTAAACAGGGCAATAGGTTCTACCTCATCATCTACTTCCCAAACCCACAAGTTATACACATCCTAATCATGCAATGTTTGAGGATTGTATCTAATGCATAAAAACTGGGAAGTAAAGGGGTATGATCAATGTGTTACTTGCCTTGCTGACGATCCGCAAAACCTAGTGACTCGTAGTAGCACGCTTCGCACTTCGGGAATTCTATCGCAAACAAACAATAGCATACATAAGCAATCAAGCAAAGGTGCAAGGGTAAAACTCAAATAAGAAGATCTAACCAGAAAGTTCAACTTAAGAACTCCGGTTTGCAAAAAGAATCAAATCAAACGGAGCAACGAAACTCAAACGGCGAAAGAAACCAAATATCTTTACTAATCTGGACTGAAGTCAAATTTTACAATAGCAAAATCTTGTTCAAGTTGGTTAAACAGAAAGAGGGCTTTGATACGAAGATCTAGGCGCTTGAATCGCCTGATTCAGATGAACGAGCGAAAAGATAAACTAAAATGAAAATCGGATCAGAAATCGCGATCGAAAATAATCGCGAAAATCCCGAGAAAAAGAAAAACTAGCGAACAGGCTAACGAACGAATGTTCGCTGTCTGTGACTAATGGATGAACGGCGTTTGTTTAAACGAACGAACGGACGAACGTCCGCAAAATAAATAAACCGTCAGGAAAAGCAATCTAACGAAAATAAACCAAAGAAAAAACCGGGGTTATCCGAAGAAAACCAACAGGTCAACGGCGACGGGATCCGGCGCGGCGGCGGCTCCGGCTCCGGCGGGCGGCGGCGTGGCAGCGGCGGGAGGTGGCGCGACGGAGGCGGCGCGACGCGCGGTGCGGCAGCGGCTGGCGGCGGCGGCTAGGGTTTGGGGCGCAGGTGGGCTACGGGCGGCGGTGGGCTGCGGGGGCAGGGGCGGCGCGGCTTATAAAGCCCCCCCCCCCCCCCGGGCAGAGTCCCGGTCGGGTACGGCCCGGAGTCGGTTTCTTTTTAAAAAAATTATTCCGACATGCAGAAAAAGAAAGAAAAGAAATACTAAACGGACTTCAAAAATTCCGAAATAAATTTTCCCCATCTTCTAAAAATAAGCCGGACAAGGTGAACATTTATTTGGGCCTATAAAGCAATTTTGAAAAATGCGAATTTTTCCTATGCAAATAAAATAGCAATAAAATCCGAATAAAATCACATATTTGATTTTAATATTTTTCCTCCAATATTTCATTTAGTTTGGAGAAGTCATATTATCTCCTCTCATATATTTTAATATGAAATATTTTCGGAGGGAAAAATAATAAAACAAATGCTCCTCGTTTCGATATTCGATAAAAATTTAAAATACGAAAACGGTGAAATCCCCAACTCTCTCCGAGGGCCCTTGAGTTGCTTAGAATTTTGAGGATCGCAAAACAAACATACAATAGAATATGATATGCATGAATGATCTATGTATAACATTCCAAATTGAAAAATTGGGGATGTTACCCTTTCCGTTTGCCCTTATGTCTTACTTGGTTTATTTGCTCCTTTGCTTGGTATAATTGTGTGTTCATTGAAAATCAGAAGCAAAGAGTTTATGGATCCTCATCCACTTTCTAATCTATTTAAGAGATCCAACTATGATGAACCAATTGCTAGTGAGTTGAGTGAACTAGATTGTCTTTATGAAGTTTTGCTTGAAATGCGTGAATCTGAAAATTGTGATGAAGTTCTTTATGAAGTGATTCATGATAATTGCTTGAATCAAAAGCATGATTGCAATGATGTTATTATAAATTCTATTAATGTTAGTTGTGCTAATAATATGCAAAACCCTAAGCTTGGGGATGCTAATTTTGCTATGTCCACTACTTCTTGCAATAATCATGATTGGGGTGATTCTTCTTATAATCTTGAAATTTTATTTAAGCCTCATGATGAATATGTTTGCAATAATATTGAAAGTGGGTTTGGAAGAGTGTTAACTCTAGGTAATAATGATCCCACTACTTTGGAGTATGATCAATCTCATGATTTTTTTTTTGATAAAAGTGGGTTTAGAGAGGTCATAACTTTAGTTAATGTTAATCCCACTATTTTGGAAGAGTGTCAACTTTTCATGCATGAGGATCATGTAGGAAATATGTTCCGTGATAGCTATATTATTGAATTTGATTATGACCCTACTTGCAATTATTATCAGAGAGGAAAGTATGGCTGTAGAAATCTTCATATTACTAAATTACCTCTCTTGATGCTTAGATTGTCAAAGTTTTATTCTTGTTCCTTGCATATGGTAGTTTTTGCTTGCCTTGACAAATTGTTTGCTTATAAAATGCCTATGCATTAGAACTATGTTAGACCTAGATGTGTTTGTTACGTGTTTTATGATGCTCTCTTTGTGCTTCAATTCTTGTCTTTCATGCGAGCACCATTAAAATTATCAATGGCTAGCGAAAAGGCTTTAAAGAAAAGCACTTGTTGGGAAACAACCCAATATTTTTCCTTGTTGTTTTGCAATAAATAATTCATCTAGCCTCTGGTTAGATGTGTTTTCGTGTTTTAATTAGTGTTTGTGCCAAGTAAGACCTTTGGGATGGCTTACGGTGATGGTTGATTTGATCTTGCTGAAAAATAGAAACTTTTGCGCCCAGTCTCAGAATTATTAAAAATCACAGAAGCGTTCTAAAATGTTGATTCTTTTTGCAGAAAATTAAGATACAAATTGCCTGTGTTGTCCTAATTTCTAAGAATTTTCGGAGTTACAGAAGTATTCGAGAGTTACAGATGACTACAAACTGTTCTATTTTTGATAGATTCTGTTTTCTATGTGTTGTTTGCTTATTTTGATGAATCTATGGGTAGTATCGCGGGGTATGAACCATGGAGAAGTTGGAATACAGTAGATAATACACCAATATAAATAAAGAATGAGTTCACAACAGAACCATAAGTGGTGATTTTATTTTCTTATACTAACGGATCTCATGAGATTTTCTGTTGAGTTTTGTGTTGTGAAGTTTTCAAGTTTTGCGTAAGGATTTGATGGACTATGGAATAAGGTGTGGCAAGAGCCTAAGCTTGGGGATGCCCAAGGCACCCCAAGGTAATATTCAAGGACAACCAAGAGCCTAAGCTTGGGGATGCCTTGCCCTCTTTCATCTTCGTCTATCGGTAACTTTACTTGAGGCTATATTTTTATTCACCACATGATATGTGTTTTGCTTGAAGCGTCTTGTATGATATGAGTCTTTGCTTTTTAGTTTGCCACAATCATCCTTGTTGTATAGCTTTTGAGAGGTACATGCATGAATCGTGATTTATTAGAATACTCTATGTGCTTCACTTATATCTTTTGAGCTAGGCAATTTTGCTCTAGTGCTTCACTTACATCTTTTTAGAGCACGGTGGTGGTTTTATTTTATAGAAATGGTTGAAATCTCATGCTTCACTTATATTATTTTGGGAGTCTTTCTAAACAGCATGGTAATTTTCTTTGGTTATGAATTTAGTCCTAATATGATAGACATCCAAGAGGGATATAATAAAAACTTTCATATAAAGTGCATTGAATACTATGAGAAGTTTGATTCCTTATGATTGTTTTGAGATATGAGGGTGATAATATTGGAGTCATGCTAGTGAGTAATTGTGGATTATAGAAATACTTGTGTCGAAGTTTATGATTCCCGTAGCATGCACGTATGGTGAACCGTTATGTAACGAAGTTGGAGCATGAGGTATTTTTTATTGTCTTCCTTATGAGTGGCGGTCGGGGACAAGCGATGGTCTTTTCCTACCAATCTACCCCCCTATGAGCATGCGCGTAGTACTTTGTTTCGATGACTAATAGATTTTTGCAATAAGTATGTGAGTTCTTTATGACTAATGTTGAGTCCATGGATTATACGCACTCTCACCCTTCCACCATTGCTAGCCTCTCTAGTACCGCGCAACTTTCCGGTACCATACACCCACCATATATCTTCCTCAAGACAGCCACCATACCTACCTATTATGGCATTCCCATAGCCATCCCGAGATATATTGCCATGCAACTTTCCACCGTTCCGTTTATTATGACACGCTTCATCATTGTCATATTGCTTTGCATGATCATGTGGTTGACATCGTATTTGTGGCAAAGCCACCATTTATCATTTTTTATACATGTCGCTCTTGAGTCATTGCACATCCCGGTACACCGTCGGAGGCATTCATATAGAGTCATATTTTGTTCTAAGTATCGAGTTGTAAGTAAATAAAAGTGTGATGATCTTCATTATTAGGGCATTGTACCATGTGAGGAAAAAAGTAAAAGAGTCCAAAGAAGCCAACAAAAAAAGGAGGCCAAAGAAGCCAAACAAAAAATGAGAGAAAAGAGAGAAGGGGCAATGTTACTATCCTTTTTTCACACTTGTGCTTCAAAGTAGCACCATGATCTTCATGATAGAGAGTCTCCTATGTTGTCACTTTCATATACTAGTGGGAATTTTTCATTCTAGAACTTGGCTTGTATATTCCAACGATGGGCTTCCTCAAGTTTCCCTAGGTCTTCATGAGCAAGTAAGTTGGATGCACACCCACTTAGTTTCTTTTTGAGCTTTCATAAACTTATAGCTCTAGTGCATCCGTTGCATGGCAATCCCTACTCACTCACATTGATATCTATTGATGGGCATCTCGATAGCCCGTTGATACGCCTAGTTGATGTGAGACTTTCTCCTTTTTTGTCTTCTCCACAACCAACATATTCCATTCCACCTATAGTGATATGTCCATGGCTCACGCTCATGTATTGCGTGAAAGTTGAGAAGGTTTGAGAACATCAAAAGTATGAAACAATTTCTTGGCTTGTCATCGGGGTTGTGCATGATTTGAATATTTTGTATGATGAAGATGGAGCATATCCAGACTATATGCATGATTTTGTAGGGATAGCTTTCTTTGGCCATGTTATTTTGAGAAGACGTGATTGCTTTGTTAGTATGCTTGAAGTATTATTGTTTTTATGTCAATATTAAACTTTTGTTTTGAGTCTTATGGATCTGAACATTCATGCCACAATAAAGAAAATTACATGGATAAATATGTTAGGTAGCATTCCACTTCAAAAATTCTGTTTTTATCATTTACCTACTCGACGACAAGCAGGAATTAAGCTTGGGGATGCTTGATACGTCTCCAGCGTATCTATAATTTTTTATTGTTCCATGCTATTATATTATCTGTTTTGGATGTTTTATATGCATTAATATGCTATTTTATATTATTTTTGGGACTAACCTATTAACCTAGAGCCTAGTGCCAGTTTTTGTTTCTTCCTTCTTTTTGAGCTTCGCAGAAAAGGAATACCAAACAGAGTCCAAACGAAATAAAACTTCCGCGATGATTTTTCTTGGACCAGAAGACACCCAGGAGACTTGGAGTTCAAGTCAGAAGAGCCACGAGGCGGCGTCAAGGGTGGAGGGCGCACCCAGGGGGTAGGGCGCGCCCCCTACCGTGTGGGCCCCTGATGACCCCCCTGACCTAGTTCTACCTCCTATACATTCACATATATTCCCAAACCACCAGAAGCATCCACGAAAACACTTTTCCACCGCCGCAACCTTCCGTTCCCGTCAGATCCCATCTGGGGGCCTTTTTCGGCATCCTACCAGAGGGGGATTCGATCATGGAGGGCATCTACATCAACTCTATTGCCCCTCCGATGAAGAGTGAATAGTTTACCTCAGACCTACGGGCCCATAACTAGTAGCTAGATGGCTTCTTCTCTGTCTTTGATTCTCAATACCATGTTCTCCTCGATGTTCTTGGAGATCTATCCGATGTAATCTTCTTTTGCAGTGTGTTTGTCGAGATCCGGTAAATTGTGGATTTATGATCAGCTTATCTATGAATATTATTTGAATCTTCTTTGAATTCTAATATGAATGATTTGATATCTTTGTATTTCTCTTCGAACTATCGGTTTGGTTTGGCCAACTAGATTGGTTTTTCTTGCAATGGGAGAGGTGCTTAGCTTTGGGTTCAATCTTGCGATGTCCTCACCTAGTGACAAAGTAGGGGTAGCAAGGCACATATTGTATTGTTGCCATCGAGGATAAAAAGATGGGGTTTACATTGCTTGAGTTTATTCCTCTACATCATGTCATCTTACTTAAGGCATTACTCCGTTCTTTATGAACTTAATACTCTAGATGCATGCTGGATAGCGGCCGATGCGTGGAGTAATAGTAGTAGATGCAGGCAGGAATCGGTCTACTTGACACGGACGTGATGCCTATATTACATAATCATTGCCTTGGATATCATTATAACTTTGCGCTTTTCTATCAATTGCTCGACATTAACTTGTTCACCCACCGTATTATTTGCCTTAAAGAGAGAAGCCTCTAGTGAAACATATGGCCCCCGGGTCTATTTTCCATCATATTAGTTTCTGATCTACTATTTTGCGATCTTTTACTTTTAGATCTATAAACCAAAAAACCCAAAAATATTTTATCTTTTGTTTAGTTTTATTTATCTATCTCTATCAGATCTCACCTTTGCAAGTGATCGTGAAGGGATTGACAACCCCTTTATCGCGTTGGGTGCAAGTGTTTGATTATTTGTGCAGATATTTTTTATTTGCGCATTCTTCTACTACTGGATTGATACCTTGGTTCTTAACTGAGGGAAATACTTATCTCTACTTCGATGCATCACCCTTTCCTCTTCAAGGGAAAAACCAACGCAAGCTCAAGAAGTAGCAGTTCCTTGGAGTATGCAGGCACCATCCTGCCCCCCCCTTGCATTGTCGCGGGTGCAAGTGATCGCGCGGATCTTGGCCCCCACATCCTTCTCGTCCAGGTCTTCTGGGTGCACTCGAGTGGCGTCACTCGACCCCTCGTACAACCACATGGGGTGAGCTCTGGCTTGCAACGGCTAGATCCGCTGAGTGAGGAAGGTCTCCAACAGATCTATCCCATTCACATCGGCGTTCACAAACCCAACAAGGGCAATGGACAAGATGTCGACCTTCGTCTTCTCCTCCTTCGTCACAGAAAGCGATGCGGGGGCCCTCACCCTCTCCGACGTGTACGGCGGGAGGCCCGATAGACTACTGGCCCCGGCGACGTCCCTGCAGTAAAACCAAGTCCCCTGCCACCCCTTCAAGGAGTCGGGGAAGCTCATTTTTGGGAAGGCACTCCCTCCCCGGAGCTGGATCCCCAAACCACCGCACAGCTGGGTGACATTGGTCTTGGCACCAGTCGGCGAATCCTTCTTGACAGTCATCGACTGATAGGTGAAGATGTGTTTGAAGAGGCCCCAATGGGGATGGCAACCGAGAAAATTCTCGTAGAGAGAGATGAAAGCCGAAAGGTAGATAATGGCATTTGGGGGAAGATGGTGGAGTTGCGCACGGAAATAGTCGAGGAACGCTCGGAAGAAAGGATGAGGAGGCATTGAGAAACCTCTCTCAATATGGTTGACCAGAAGGACGCGCTCGTCCTCCTGTGACGCCGGTTCGACCTCCCCTGCCATCGGGCGACGCCATCCATCCTGCGGGATGAGCCCCTCTGCGGCGAGCTCCTCCAACCACTTGGCCGAGACGCGCGAGGGGATCCCATCCCCTGACGCGCCCCCAACAGCTGCGTCGGAGCCCGAGGAGGAAGCCTTCCCGGTCTTCTTCGTCGTCTCCGTCTTGGTCGTGGAGTCTTTCGCCATGGATTCGAGCACCTGATGCGCTCGAGTGGAGAGGAGAAGCGGAGGAGTCGAGAGGGAGAGAAGGGGATCTGGATGCTTAACCCCAACCCCCAATCTTTTATGTCTCTGATAAAATCGCACGAGGGATCTCACGCCGCAGATTTCTGGACTAACAACACACGCAACAGAGCATCGCAGAGGAACCGCGGCACGTGGCGGACTTATGGGTGAAAATCGAGGCGTCATGCCCCACTTTCCCCACTAACCTGCATCGTTACCGCTTATGCACGCGCATGACAAATTCAAATCCGATATTTCCGGGGTAAATTAATCTAATTGATTTGCTCGCAATCCCTTTTCTAAAGGGAGTCCGTCAGTCTGACGGACCACCCTCCACGGGGACACGTGCACTCGGACACGTTAAACACCCGACTGAAGTCCTCTTCATGATCGCGATGAGGCGAGCTTGACGCCCCTCCGCGGGTTGACTTGTCCCTTTCATTAGGCTCCAAGGAGCATGACTTGTAAATCTGGACTCGTAGATGGCATGTGCTGGTGTTCCCCTGGGATAAGGAGGGGCATCTCTCCTGGGAGTCAGACAACGCACCGGCGTCGCCACTCGGGTTATAATGGCATGCCCTCACTCGGGCCTCAAGTCTATCTCCTCCGAGAGTCAAATGAATGCCACCGGATTTTTCTCGGCGATCAACGACACTTGGTCATTCGGGAAAATGTATAGTCCAGAATCCGTTGTGTTTTCGTCTAAGGAGCAACGAACCACGACTCAGAAACATATTTCGAGTGCTCCCGAAGTACTCGAACTTAACCGAAGGCTCGGTTTGTGTGCCTTATGAAACCTCAATCGATTCGGGGGCTAATGATGAGGTCACCTACTACACGTAGGGTCAAGAACCCATCATATGGGGTCCACCTAGGGCCTCACACCATCATTGGTAGGTCCCTGGACCATGTCAGCATCGGATGCACATATCACTAAGTCCACTCGGACACCTCAACAGCACTCGACGAACACTCCTCAGTCGGTATGACAACCACCACTCGGACAAGGGGAGTGGAGGGACGGCGTGGGAGCTGCAACGGTCGAGAAATCCTAAGTCACCCTTAAAGTGTGGTTGTGGCTACCGTTACGTGTAACTACTGTAGTTGTGACGCTTTATACCAGTAACTGCCATAGTAATGAGCATTAAGTGCCCTAGCGACGTGGAGATGTTGGAGCTCCAGCGCACTCTATATAAGCCGCACTCCTACTCTTGAGCTGGGATTAAGCATTCTCTATAATCATATCCCTCAATAAAAACCAACCTCAGGACACGAGACGTAGGGCTATTACCTCCGCAGAGAGGAGCCTGAACTCGCTAAACACCAAGTGTTACACCTGCATCGTAGCTAAGCTCTACCCCTCTTTCATATCCCTAATACTCATTGTCAGGATCGTAACCCCGACACTCTCAACCTTGTCACGGCCTCAACTTGGGGACCTGCAATGGATAGGATTTCCTGTGCAATCCTGCCATCCGCTACCACCAGCGCATACAACATGATGACGAAGATGGTAAGACAACCAAGGATACGGTTCCTCCGCTGCCTGTATGGCATTGGGATACGACTCTGACATCGACGACCATGTGTTGGTGTCTCTCGCCTACGAGGAAAGAACATGGACGCTCGGGACTACAAACTACGATGTAGTGACCGATGTGTGAAGGGTGGAGTCGGACTGAACCTGCAACCCACCTACGCAGATGGCAAGATTTACTAGGTGGTCGAGCGAAGCTTCGGGACAAGCTCCACGACATCCTGCGAGCTGGTGGCATTTGACACCAAGGAAAGAGAGTTCGAGATCATGGAAGGCCCCCCGTTAAACTACGGCGACGCTCGCATTTCCATCGTTGAGCCCCACGATACAATTCACGTGGCATCATCGTATCAAGACGCGAATGCCATTGATGTATGAAGGATGGAGGATAGCAACGTCTGGTGCATGAAGTACCGCGTATAGCTTGCCAAATTCTCGCCAGAGTACTCATCCGAGAGAACAATGCTGATGGGTATCGATCCTATAGATGAACGAATTTTGGTCAACACCGGACGGTCGTTAGGGTACTACGACCCCAAGACCGGGGAACTGGAGACAATCTACCGTGTTATTGCTCAACTAGTTTACAACGACGAGAGGTTCAATTTCTGTGCACTTGTCTGCCAACAAAGCCTATTCCGCCCATTTATGATATGATATGAGGCAACGAAGTCTGTAAAAACTAAGAATTTCTAGTCGTATGGTAATTTACTTTGTGCTCCGCATGGCAATTCAGTTGGGTGCTTGGAATGATTTGCTTGGCTTCATTTAGTAAGGATGGTGTTAGGTATATAGAGTTAATTTACGATGTAAACCAGCCCATACATACAAGGTTTTGTATTTCAGGTTTAATTCTTCATTGTACCTCAACTCTCAAGTGAGTAGGCTACTTCGCTGCAGTTGGTCCTTAATTCGAAAACCGACAAAGGTGGTTTCTCCCTTATTCACGCCTTGATGCACCTTTGTCGTGTTCAATCTGGCCCAAGAGCAGTGCATCGTCGGTACCTTTGGCATCATCGATATCAAGACATGTAGCCTTCTAGTTAATCTTGATCGCTATATAACACGAAGGCGTCCCTGCCATCCAACTCGCAACCTTCCTCCTCCCTTGGTCATGATGCGTGCACTTTATATCATGTTTTCGTTAAGCATTTTGCATCATAGTGATAGTTTTATTTAGGATTTACCGCGGTTGTTTTGCCGCTTTATCACAAGTTCAACGGGAGATAAAACTGAGAGGACGTGGAGCATTTATTTAAAGAAAAAATCCCATTTATTGGGTGGGAAATATGAAGATTGGATAGAATGGGCATCTTCCAAAAGAAAAGCCAAAGCCAATTACCTGCAGCTCGCTTCAATATTTGTAGTCATCGCTACATGATCTACGAATCTGGATGTAATTTTTATTATTTCTAATATTTGTAGTCATCGCTAGATGATCTACGGATCTGGATGTAATTTTTATTATTTCTGTTGTTTGTTGTACTGTCATGATTAAAAAAAATAGATTGAAAGTTTCACAGGAAAAAAATGTTTTTTCTGTTAGGCATGCCCTAGTGCAAGGCGCTGCTAGAGAACAAGTATGGGGTCGACTGTGTTCCAATGGACAAACAGAAGACACGTACAGACCAAAATCGACTGACCCCAAGTTCTGTGAAGGATTTGCTCATTCTTATTTTGTTATGATCATGTAGCCAGAATCAGTCTGACGACACAGATGCAATATGATCTGCATAATTATTAATTTTATTCCAACAAATACCACGTTAACTTTATAACAGCATCCAAAAGAACGGAATTACACTTTTGACAATCTTGAGAATAACAAAATCAAAGTTGCTGAGCATAGAAAATTGCCACATTCATCGAGCTCTTGGTACAAAGAGTTCAAGGATTACCTATTAGCATAACTGAAAGTGTTGCCTCAATGGTTACTAGTACTACCATTATGTCATTATTACTGTAGACCCCGTATACCACCCAACATTTTCCTTCCTGAGATCCTAATTTCAGCTTTATTTATGATATGTAATTATGTATTATGTTCTTCTCCTATCCTCATGCTGTGACTAATATGAAATGCCGTGTCTGTCTATCTTCAGGTGGAGCTACTGCTTCAGCGACCATCTCTGTAGGTACAGAACAGGTGAACTCCTGGATGCCTATTCTTCCGGTTCTTTCTTTATTGTACTGCTCTGCGGCCTTTCAGCCCGTGTATCAAATCAATTATGCCCGGAACTAATGGTATACAGCGACTGTGAGGAGTAGTTTCCTTTTCAGGAGTATGAGCTATGGTTGCCCTGGCTGAGGTGTGGTAGATTGGTAGGGGCAACAGATCCTTGTATATTGACTTTCTCTCTTCTGTATAAAGCTATGGTACGCATTTTGCATACTCTCTCTAACAAAAATGAGATTATAATTTTGAAGGAACCTTGCTGAAACCGACATGGACGCATTCCCCTTACCCAAGATATAATATCGTTATGCTAAAAACAAGATATAATATCGTTGGGTAAGTACCGCCTAACTACAAAACTGTGCTTATGCACGTGCATGTGTGCACCATGCTGAATGCATACACCATTCACAGTTAAGCAGATACAAGACAAAGAACTAAATTTAACCTAGATCAGCATTTGGCTTCTACTCCCTCCGTTCCTAAATATATGACGCTTTGGTAGTTCAAATTAAACTTGTCAAACATCAAGAACATCTACCACTTGTCAATGTACAAGCTGACCTTCGTGTCAAATGTACAAGGCTACTGGTAAGCAATTTTATGCCGCATCTACAATCGATAGCACGAGACAAACGTGTCCCATTAGCAAGCAAACATTGTACATTTATAGTCATCAACACTTCGGGTAAGTCAATGAATAGGTCAAACTGATGAATATGACCAAACAAGTAAACGCCTAGCATGTGTTGGCAGTATACACTTGTAAATGCTTATATGAGTTATAACAGCACCAGACCAGTAAGACCACAGCACCAGACCAGTAAGACTACCAAAGTTTCAACCATCACGGTTGCAAGAAACAGGCGTGCCCTTAAGAACAATGTTTGACAATTTAACCTAATAAACAGATTACCAACGATCCCCAAGAGTCACATTAACAATTAGCAACAGAGCAAACATCATGAATTTCAGAATACTCATAACATTTCAGGACGGACATTCATCCATAAGTTCATTACTAGAAACGAAGCACATTTCACAGCATAAGTGCGCACCAAGAGCGTATTCACATGGAGGGCACAGAACTACTACGGCACAACTACACATCAGAGAGGCATTTTACGGATTATTACGCAACACACAAACAGCAGCACACAGGCATATCATGGAACTTGCCACTCCTGGGAAAGGGAAACCCTAGAATCTAGTTCTTACCACCGTCGTAGGCCTCGACGCCGGGGATGATGACATAGCCAACCTTCTTGGGGCTCTCGGAGTCGGACGCCTCGTCGCCGTAGAGCTCGTCGTAGTGGGAGGACGCGCCGGGGCCGGCGATTACGGACCACACGAGGTACATGGAGGCAGCGGCGGCGGCGCCACAGCCGAGACCGAAGAGGATCCCGACGAGGACCACGAGGATGTCCTTAACGCGCTCCTGGATGCTCGCGGCAACGCCGGCCGCGGAGTGGGGAAGCTTTGGGAGCTCAGGGCGGCGGATCTGGATGTTGGCGGGGATGGAGTGTAGGTGGTGGCGGTGGTGGTGGTTGAGGTGGGGGTGCGCGTGGCCTTGGGCGCGGAGGAAGTGGGGGCCAAAACGGCGGATGCGGAAGACGGTGACGACCGTCGTGGTGAGGGGGGAGCGGTGGTCGGGGTCGTTGCTGGGGTTAGCGTTGGCCGAGTGGGAGGAGATGAAGAGGGTGTTGCAGGGACGCGCGGCGGCGACTGGGGAGGCTACGGTGAGGGATGCGGCGGCAACGACGAGAACGAGCAGGATGAGGCGGTCGGCCATGGCGGCTACGGCGGGGGAGCAGCGTGAGGAAGTGGAGTCTCCGGATTTCCTGTGAGCGGAGGGTGCTCTTGTCAAAAAGCGGAGAGGCCGCGAGGGTCCAAGAAGAGAAATGGTATACTGCTCCCTCCACTACTAGAAAGAGGGCTATATGTGGGATTGACACTAATGGCACACCAGATAGGTAGTGCGCCATTAGTATATACTAATGGCGCACCACAATCTGGTGCGCCATTAGTGTTGAAAGTATTAATGGCGCACCTTGCCTAGGGTGCGCCATTAGTATCCTAATTTTTTTTTTGAACTAGCGCGTCTGTCCAAACACACTAATGGCGCATCCTGGCACGGTGCGCCATTACTAGTTGTAACTAGTAATGGCGCACTAGTACCAGAGTGTGCCACTAATGCTGTTTTTTTAATTATATTTTTTATTCCTTTTGTTGGAAAACTATTAATGGCGCACTGTCCCACCGTGCGTCATTACTAGTTCAAACTACTAATGGCGCATCGTTGGAGAGTGCGCCATTAGTATGATTTTTTTTCTTTTTTTCGCAAAACTACTAATGGCGCATCAGATAGAGATGCGCCATTAGTAACCTGGATTACTAATGGCGCATTTACTGCTGGTGCGCCATTAGTAAGTGGTCAGCAACAAGATATTTTGGGCAGCCTCTCCTACCCACACTCATTTTCTCCCCACTCCATTCTCTCCACCTTCTCCTTGTCTCGGGTGCCTCCTCTTTTTCACCTCATTTCCACCATAGATTCATTGAAATTAAGTGGTTAAATTACCTTGTTTTGATAGGTAAGTAAGGGGGAAGCTATATTTATGTTGTTCTCCCTACAACAATTTGCACATGCACTTTTTATGGCCTAGCTAGATCTATGTATGTTCGTGGTGTTGCATATGTTTGTGGTGTTGCATATGTGTTTGTGTTTGGAGGTGTACCGGTATTTGAAATGCGATAGTTGCCAGTATTTTGCCGGAATGTTGATTCATTTCCGTTTCGGCGATAATTTTGGCATTAAGCATTCTTTTTGGTCCTATTTTTAGGGAAAGTCATGCCAAATTTTTTCTTGGTTCTAAAATATCGTTTTGCTCTACCCCGCAGGCAACCATGGTCCGCACGATGACCGAAGGCATCGTGAATAGGTTTTTGAGGTCCGCGAAGGCCGAGATGCTTCAAAAAAATGAGATGGAGATAAGATGTCCGTGTCGAAGATGCAAGCTGGAGAGCCTTATTGCGGACCTGGATTCCGGGCTGGTGCGGGACCACCTGCTTTTGCGTGGTTTCATGGATGGCTATCGGTGGCAAGGTGATGAAGATGACTACGAAGTCGTCCATGGGGCCGGGCAAGAAATGAGGAAGGGCAGCAAGGCAACCACCGCGGCTCGGGCGGGCGAGAAGGCGAAGAATCCCCAGGAGATGATCACGACGGTGATGCTGTACACAGTCATCATGTAGAAGATGCAGGACATGATGATGAGGAAGATGGCGCCGGAGCAGACGACGGGCATGATCATGAAGATGATGATGCCGGCGGAGCATACGACGGTGGACCATCGATGGGCTGGGTGCAGGACCCTTATATTCAAGAGCTGCTTCTCAAGCAGACGGATAACGCAAGAGCCGCCGCCCGAGAGAAAGCCAAGGTGGATCAACTTGAGTTAGACGCGGTTACTCCATTGTATGAAGGATGCAGGCCCAAGGATACCCGCCTGAAAGTAACGCTCATGGCTCTGGAGATGAAGGTAAAACACAAAATGACCGACGCATGCTTCGACGAGAACATGTCATTCTGGCACGAACGTCTTCCAAAGGGGAACAAGTGCCCGACCAGTTTGGAGGAGGCGAAGAAAATCGTGTGTCCTCTGGATTTACCGCACGTGAAATACCATGTCTGCATGAACAATTGCATCATTTATCGGCACGAGCACACGGAGTCTACCATATGTCCGGTGTGCGGCGTCACTCGATACAAGAAGAGGAAGAAAGCTCCTCGAAAAGTGGTGTGGTACTTTCCGATCACTCCTCGTCTGCAGCGGTATTTCGCGGATCCTAAGGTAGCAAAGCTCCTGCGTTGGCACGCGGATAGGGAGGAGAAGAAGCGAGAAGATGACGCAAATGATCCGGAGATAGATAAAAAAGACAAGATGCTGAGTCACCCTAAGGATGCGAGCCAGTGGCAAGCGTTGAATTTTAAATACCCAGAATTTGGGAAGGATCCAAGGAACATCGTGCTGGGCGCGAGCACCGATGGAGTCAATCCGTTTGGCAGCCAGAGAAGCACACATAGCACCTGGCCTGTGTTTGTGTGGGTGTACAACCTTCCCCCCTGGTTGTGCATGAAGAGGAAGTACATTCACATGAGTATGCTAATTGAAGGGCCGAAACAACCAGGGAACGACATCAATCTGTATCTGGGGCTGCTGAAGGAGGAGCTAGACACGCTGTGGAAAACGCCAGCCAATACGTGGGACGCCGCAGAGAAAGAATATTTCCCTATGAGAGCCGCACTGCTCACGACGGTGCACGACTATCTCGGTTACGGGTATCTCGCGGGGCAGGTAGTCCACGGATTTTCTGGATGCGTACGGTGCATGGATGACACAACGTATCGCCAGCTAGATAGAGATCCCGGGTCTTCGAAAACCGTGTTCATGGGACATCGAAGGTGGCTTCGCGACGATGACCCGTGGAGGAAACGCAAGGATCTGTTCGATGGTGAAACCGAACCCCGAAAACGCCCGTGTACGAGGAGCGGCGAGGAAATAGACAAGTTGTTGAAAAATTGGAAAGACTGCCCACTGCCGGGAAAGAAGCAAAAGGCGCCAGAGCCGGGAAAAAAGCGAAAGGCGCCAGAGCCGCTGCTGAAGGTATGGAAAACGAGGTCTGTTTTCTGGGACTTGCCGTACTGGAAGATCCACCGTGTGCCTCACAGCCTTGATGTCATGCATATCACGAAGAACGTGTGCGAGAGTCTGCTTGGTACCCTGCTCAACATGCCAGAGAGGACCAAAGATGGGCCGAAAGCAAGGGCAGACTTGAAATCAATGGGCATCAGGCAGGAGCTTCACGCTATATATGATTATGATGATGATGATGATGATGATGATGAGGCGAAGCAGGACACAGAAAGTCGTCTCAAAGGCAAAAAGGCCAAGAAGACCGGAAATGACTACCCTCCCGCGTGCTTCACTCTAAGTCAGGAGGAGATCGAGCAGTTTTTCACATGCCTCCTTGGAGTAAAACTTCCTTACGGTTACGCGGGGAAGATAAGCAGATACCTAGACCCAGCGAAGCAGAAGTTTAGCGGGATGAAGTCTCACGACTGTCACGTGCTGATGACGCAGATACTTCCAGTTGCAATCCGTGGGATCATGGACGCGCACGTCCGTGAAACGCTATTTGGCCTATGCAACTTCTTCGACGTCATCTCTCGGAAGTCGATTGGCGTGAGGTAACTCAGAAGGCTACAGGAAGAGATCGTGGTGATACTATGCGAGCTTGAGATGTACTTCCCGCCCGCATTCTTCGATGTTATGGTGCATCTGCTGGTCCATATAGTGGAGGATATCATCCAACTCGGGCCGACGTTCCTGCACAGCATGATGCCGTTCGAAAGGATGAATGGTGTCATCAAAGGATACGTTCGCAACATGTCACGTCCAGAGGGAAGCATAGCCAGGGGCTTTCTGACCGAAGAGTGCATCTCGTACTGCACGAATTATCTAGGCATCGAGAACCCCGTTGGTCTGCCCGTCAACAGGCACCTCGGCAGGCTCGCCGGATGGGGTCACCGTGAGGGTCGTCGCGAAATGCATGTCGACTTCGAGGGTCGACTCGCCGACTTTGAAAGAGCAAACCTAGTCGCGCTACAACACATAGACGTGGTCGATCCTTGGGTGGTAGAGCACAAAACCTTTATTAAGAAGACGTACAATGACCGAGGCCAACAGAGGACGGACGGAGATATACTCAAAGAGCACAACTCATGTTTCACGCGTTGGTTCAAGCAGAAGCTTCTGTCGTACCCTTTACATGAGGATTCTTCCGCGGAAGAACAACTCATATTCGCCTTGTCACAGGGCGCCGAGCACAACCTGATGACCTATGAGGCGTACGATATCAACGGCTACACATTCTACACCGAGGCCAAGGACATGAAGAGCGATGGTTATCAGAACTCCGGGGTAACGATGGAATCCTACACCGGTAACGACAAGGACAGATACTACGGAAGGATCGAGGAGATCTGGGAGCTGAGCTACGCTGGAGAGAAGGTCCCGATGTTCCGTGTCAGATGGGCCAAGAGCGTCCTAAAATAAGACCGGTATTTCACCACCATGGTTATACCCGAAGTCAAATCCAAGACCGCGGGCGCAAACGTCACCGCGAAAAATGAGCCATGGGTACTGGCTTCCCAAGTGGACCAATGCTTCTTCATTACCGACCCGTCAAAGACCAGTCGTGTTGTCGTGAGGAGAGGCAAAAGGAAGATCATCGGAATGGATGGAGTAGCCAATGAGCAAGACTTCGACAAGTACGGCGACCCGAGGATCGAACATGACGACGATGATGAAGTAGCAGCATACACCACAAGAAGAAGCAGGACCACCCTACCTAAAGGACGTCCGTTCCACAGAAGAACTCCATTTGCGAAAAAGAAGGGCAAGAAGATTGTTAACAGATAGCTAGCTAAGATCGATTGTATTTAAATCGTAGCCTTCATTTCTCGCTTGTATTTCATGGGCACTTTTTAAACTATCATGAATATTTTTAAATTTCATGGACACTCGATCTCGATCCCCCTCCATCTCGATCGCTATCCCACCTCGCCAGATCCGGTCCCCCTCGCCGCCGAGCACCCCCCGGTCCACCGGCCGCCGCCGCCGACCCCCCGCACCCTCGATTCCCCTACTCAACCGCCGCCGCCGACCCCCCGCACCCCTCCCCTACTCAACCGCCGCCACCGACCCCCCACACCCCTCCCCTACTCCACCGGCATTACTGTTTGATGATATTTTTTAAAAAATTACTACTGTCTTATAAAAAAAATTACTATTATGATTTAAACAAATTTGAACATATTTAAACACAAATAAGTATAATGATGAGGATGCTCCATGGATACGGCACAATCGTAAGCACGCAGGGACACAAGGGAAGAATTGATGTGTAATAATTTATTGTACCAAACTTTGTATTTGGTCGATGAACTGAATGATGTATCAAACCTTTTGTCAAACCTTCAAGGGATTTTAAAATGAATTAGTTTTATTTTTCTGTTTTTTTTGATATATAATTGTATTTTTAAGATTTTAAAATGAATTAGTTTTATTTTTCTGATTTTAAAAGGAAAAAGGAAGAAGAAGAAAGAAGGAAAAAGGAAGAAAAAAACAGAAGAAAAAAACAGAAGAAAAAAGGAAAAACAGAAGGTGCGTCTATTGTAATTTATTGTACCTTTAGTCGCGGTCCGCCTCCCCAACCGCGACTAAAGATGCGTCTATAAATACTGCACTTAGCCCTCCCGGGCCCACACCTATCCCCTCTCTCTCCCTCGCCCTTGATCCCCTTCCCCTCTCCACTCCCGACGCCGCTGCCCCGCCGCCTCGACGCCGCCCCGCCGCCTCGACGCCGCCCCGCCGCCTTGCCCCTGCGCCCACCGCCGCCTGAGGCCCCGACGTCGGCGCCGCTCTTCCCGCGGGACTCCACCCCCGCCGCCCCCGCGCCCTCCGAACGGGATCGGCCGCTGCTCGACGCGCTCCCCGGCGTCCGCGCCTTCCGCGCCGACCTCCGCTCCGGCGACGGGCTCGAGGCCGTCTCCGCGTCCTTCGGCCAGGTACTTGCACCCCCTCCCCATCCCGGGAGCGCCCCATTCCGTTCTGGTTACTGCTGCCGTCATTTCTGTTCATTATTCTTCGTGCAGCTAGTAAAGCATCTAGCTAGAAAGTGTAACTGTTACTGTACAACTTGCTTTAATGCTAGGGGTTGCTCTTCTCACCAATTATTTGCTCATATAGTCACATGCTCAAGGGTTAATTACCAAATCAGTATGTTCTTGCTCTTATTGGCATTTGTCAGTACCACACTTCGTCATTGTTCTTCTCTGACTGTGATCCGCAGCATTGCATTTCTGTCCTGTATTCATACCTTTTTTTGCGTTATCTCTTTAAGTAAAATATTGAAACAGATTTCTCATTTCACTAGGGAATTCCCAGTGATGATGGCGTCCTATATGGTGGTGCGTTTGACAAGATACCATTAGGTAAGCTCTCCCACTTCACTTGTGGAAATGTGCAAATTTCCTTTCCCAGCTTATGTTTGTTTATGTTGGTAAAATTGGAGCGTTGCCAACTTTGTTTGTCTCAAATTTTTACCATATATGTGTGGATGAAGCTTGTGTAGATTAGTTAACTTGAGGTTGCACATTCCTAGCTACTCGATTAATATGTATGCTGTGATATTCTGTTGAACTTTTGGACCAAGGCACGTATGCATGATAGCTGGCATGCATGGAGGCATTTGTGTTTTCGAAACATTTTTTTAAATGGGTCCTGGAGGCATTTACATGCCCACATGGATTACATCAACGTCTTGAACCCAGGATTGGACATTTAGTGATATAAGCGCAGGTCATTTCTTTAAGTGGACTGTTTCCCATTATTTTCTGTTTATATGAAAACCCTGTTTTTTTATGGGAATATGAATACCGTGTTATTCTTTTACAGAGCATATCTTCAGTTCCATACACAGATGACGCTCTATATTTTCAGGCGGTGTTATTCTTTTCTGCTTAGGTTGTCTGTATGTCTTATATAATAATATGGCTGCAGCATACCCCCATTGTTAGCACACGAACATTCAGCCTAGCACTGTTAGCGTTATCTCGACCCGGACGAGCAGTTGGCTCAAGTTGTCTGCTACCTCTGGTTCAGGGTTGCAACACAAACTACAAAGAACATTGTAACATGCAGGCCAATAGTCAAGTTTCTCTTTGATAAGTTTGTAGTAATGTTGTTGCCTTTAGGTTCCCAACTAGTTTGATTGTTTTGTAGCTGGGAGAAACGGTTCAGTTTGACTGCATGCACGATTTTAAAGAATTTTTACAGTATTTTTGCTGCTTTCACTCTTATTAGTGGGTAACGGTATTTTGTATGCATAAATGTGCACCACCTGGGATAATGATTTTACAGTGAACTCAACCATCTGATCTGCTTTTGTGTTACAAATAGAAAAATGCTGAAATTGTGATGGCCATGCAAGTTTGCAACCACACTGAAGCACAATCTTTTTTACTGCTTATGCTTTACTCAACATGGATATGGTGGTATGTAGGCTTTTTGCTGGATACAACAAAGCAATCAGAGTGTTTGACGTTCATTGGCCTGGTAGAGATTTTGAGCAATACCCTTTGCTTAAAGGGGGTGAAGGGCCAACTGGTAAGTGAAAGTTCCACTGGTTTACTTAGTACTTACTATGCTTCAAGACAGCATATGACTTCAGTTGGGGTTTGAAACAGAGAAATGCGCTAATGTTGATTTAATCTGCATGCAACTTTGGTTCTCTGTTTAAGGATTCACCAAGAAAGAAAGAAATTACTTTCCATCACATGAATTAAATTTTAATGTTCATGACCTATTAAGTTTACCAATGATTTTTTGTTTGATGAAACTGTGAGTAACATTTTTCATGCAGACTGAAAGATTCTGCACAAATGCTTATTGTAGATATCTCTTGACTTGTTTTTATCAGTTCAAGTTTTGGCTAATATTGATGAATATGCTTTATTATCATGTTCCCATGGCTCATTGGACAGAGATTTAAGCAAGTAGCACATTGCCTTGTCCACCTGGGATAATGGTTTTGCAGGTACCCCAAGAGGCCCTTGAGTTTGCCGGAATGTTGATTAACTTCCGTTCCGGCAAATTCGGGTACTCCATATGTCCTATTTTCAGCAAAGGTCATGCTGAAATTTTCCGTGAATTTTAGCATGACTTTGCTAAAAATAGGACATATGGGGTACTTGTGACTAATGCATGGGCCGGGGTATCTTAGTAGTTAATTAAGTAGGATCAAGTGCCCCGGCGTACTTGTGACTAATGCATGGCTTTTAGGGTGCCTCGGTGTCGATAAAAACTGAAATGATGAAAGCTTAGGCTTTTAGGGTGCCTCGGCGTCGAAAAACCCTCAATGATAAAAGCTTAGATTTTAGGATGCCTCGGTGTCGACAAACCCTAAATGATGAGACCATGATCTTGTTCCTTGATAATAACCAACTTTTTGACCAAACTTTGTTTCTATTTAGAGAGAAACATGGCCCACAACGATGAGGCCGGGGGTTCGGGCGGCAAAGCATTCTGGGAGCTGTCCCAGGAGATGGAGGAACAACCTCACTTGTATGAGGACACCGCCTTCCCCACCGATCCTGAGACCACTGATGGTGCCGCCGAGGATGACCCCACTGATGCCACCACTGATGGTGCCGCCGAGGATGCCACCACTGATGATGGCGGCGCACGCACAGATGGCAGCCAGAAGAGGCAACAGAAGGACTGGCGCCCGACCGTGCTCCGCACCCTCAAGGAGGAAGTTACTGAAGTGGACTCCGACGGGAATCCAACGGCGCCCGCACGAATAGTCAAGGGGTACTCGCTTCAGCTCGGGTGCATTCTCCGGAGCACCGTCTCGATCAACACCGAGAACCTGAGGCATCCTGACCGAGGGAATTTGCGCAACCTCCTCTTCACGAAGCTGCACGAACGATACAAGTTCCCCGCTGAATTTGAAAACACAAGCCTCAAAGGGAATAAAGTGAACAATGCTGCCCTCATGAAGATGAGCAAGGCCCTGTCTACTTGGAAAAGCAATGTGAAGAGAATGATCGAGAAAGGTGAGAGTTATGAGAAGATCAAGGAGAAAAATCCTTCGATCACCGAAGATGACTACAACGACTTCAAGATCAATTGCTCGAGCACCGCACACTCCCAATCAAGTCAGTGGGGGAAAGAAATGCGGGAGCTGAACTTAGGGGAACACACACTCGGTCCCGGCGGTTATAGAGTGGCGGAGCCTATATGGGACAAGGAGGAGGCGGACCGTGCCGAGCAAGGCCTACCGCCCCTCTTCGATAAATACGGTGACAAGCAGACCAGGAACTATGTCAGGGCCCGGTACAAGAAGGACCCGAAAACAAAGGAGCTTACCACGGATCCGAAGACCAGGGCGCTTGAGCTTGTTCTGGTAAGGAATACACCCCCGCGTAATTAGCTCCATATGGTTGCATTCTAATTAATGAAGCCAAATTTCTAAATGGTTCACATTCCTTCCGCAGGCGACAGAAAGCAGTAGCGCGGGGTCGACTAAGAGCAACCCTTGGGACACCACTCTAAATAGGGCGTTGAATGTAATGAAGAACAAGGATAAGCTCAGTAAGCCGACGTCAGCTGGTCGTGTGGCCGGCAAAGGCTTGTCGACAAAATGGGGGTCATACTATAACACTGGTGGGCGAAAGGAGAAAAAGACCAGCTCGGAAAGCCAGGCGCGCGATGTTCAAGAACTCAAGGCACAGGTGGCGCGGATTCCGGAGATTGTCCAAGAGCAAGTGCAACAACAACTCGGAGCGACGATCACCGCCATTGTGCCTACCTTGATCCAGGGGTTGAGTGCGTGGATTGCGGGCGGCCAACAGGGGCCGCCCCCGATTCCTAGCTTCACGGCCAGCAACTCGCAGAACGCGATGGCGGGGCCATTGGTGTCTCCGACGCCGGCACGGGAGCTTAATGCACCCGGGTGTACGCCGGCCGGCACCTCTGCAGCAAGCGGCCCCTCCGTCAACTGCACGCCCGCCGTTGGCGGTGCCTCGACATCAGCCGAGCTCGACGCCATCATCACGGTAACTAATTAAGCCTTTCTCGGCCGAGGACTTCATCTCCTTGCCTTTGACTGGGCATCCCTGACGCCCTACATGTTTTCGCAGGGCGCCGCCGACGTTCCGTGCACTCTCCTGCACTTCGTGAACAATGAGTTGGTCGATGTCGCCAAGGGCAAAATCGTTCAACCGGGCAACCCCTTGTTCCACGGTACCCAGATGCCACCCAACGTTTTTAGGGTTCAACTGGTTCGGGTGCTGCCAGGCTGCGACGAGTTGTTACCTCCGATTCGACCCGTCGGGGCTGACGATGATGACGTGATGACCCTCAGCGCCTGCCTGAGCTGACCCCTGCTTTGGCCGAAGAGCCAGATTCGTTTGGGGGCGGGGGACACCACCCCAAAGACAACACCGCCAGTCGTGCCGGCGCCAAGTCGGCCCCATGGCAAGACCGCCGCAACGGTGCCGGACATCCATATGCCACTGGATCCAAACATGCATATGGCACAGGATCAGAACGACGACGACGACGATACATTTGCCAACGTCGATCGGTACTTTGCCGATCATGGGTACGATGGCGACTTCATGGGGCCTCCTTCTCAAGAATCCAACCCAACAAAAGACGTGCGCGATCTAGCTGGTACCGTGGAGAAGCCAAGTTGCAACAGGCGTCGTCTGCCATTCAGCTCTCAGGAGACGCCTCCAGCTGTCGACTTCACCGAGCCTCAGATAGGCGAGGTGCGAAATATTCTCAGCCCCAACACACTCAAGAAGGCGGTCTGTGAGCAGAACTCGGTCCCATTACAGGAGAAGAAGAAGGCACACAAAAGAAAGACTAACAAGGGTGCGGGCTAGCCGGCACCGAGTACGATCCGTGCTCAGGACGGGCCACCTTCACCTGAGGATTTAATGAGGAGGGTGCATGTGGCGGGTAGGCCGATGCTACCGAGAAATATGCTCGATGTTGCAGCCGGTGCTATGCGGAGTCTGCATGACAGTGTTCTTTCTTTGGAGAAGCGGCGTCTCAGAGAGAAGGATGTGGCATACCCGGTTTTCGTGGCCAAGGTGCCAGAGGGCAAGGGCTTTGTGGATAACTACATCGGGGGTACGATCGTCCTGCGGTTGATGACATCCACGCTATGTTGAACCTTCATCCGCTGCACTACACCTTCGTTCGGCTATTTTCGCTGAGTATGGAGATGCGGATCATTCGCGACAAGACCCCGGACATCGTGATAGTCGACCCCTTCTACATGCGTGCCAAGATCTTGGGCAGCGCTGGGGACCAGCAAGTCGCGAGTTCTTACCTCGAAGGCGTCATTCTGGCAAACCCAGATAAGGATAACTTCCTCGTGCCTTACTTTCCCGAGTAAGTCCTCCCCTCAACCGCCCCGTAACATACGAATTCTTAGATTTCGATCGTTTTTCTTTTAACATTCCGTGTTTTCTGCAGTGACACACATTGCACGCTCATCCTCCTAAGCCCCAAATATTCCATGGCCACGTATTTTGACCCGGACCGTCAGTCGAACATAGACTACACAAATGTCAAGAAGGTTCTTGATGATGTTCTCCCCGGCTACGCCCAATCTGGAGGCACCTTCAACAGGCCTATTCGTAAGTACGGCAAGCACGTGTTCTCCCACAATACGACATTCTACTGCGTCAAGCAGCCGCCTTGCGGTCAGAAGGGTGCCTACTACGCCATCCATCACATGCGGGCGATCGTACGGGACCATCATCAACTTCTGCTACCGAGTAAACTCAAAGATTGGGCCGCGAGCGTGTCGGCAATCCAGGACGCGGACATCAGACAAGAATTCTTTCGCATCCAGTCGGAGTTTGCGGAAATCATCCATCAAGATGTCCTTCGTACCTCGGGGCAGTTCTACCTCAGAAATCAACCGTCCAACAGTGAGATAGACGGAATGCTACAAATGCAGGCTGACAACGCCCGTAATTTCATGACTCCCACGATAGACGGCGGCTTCATCCACGCTCCGGTCCCTTGAGTCGAGTCGAAAGCAGTGATGATGTGTCTAGTTCTGAAACATCGATTGGCTCATGTTGTAATTAAACTTTAATGAACTTGTAGTATGTCTCTTTGGTTTCGAGAGTCGTTCAACTTAGATGTAATTGATGCTATTAATGTCTTGCTTTTCTCTTCCGATCGTTCTGTTGCATAGTTATATATTGCTTATGTATTGTCTGTGAATTGGTACTAACGTTTCGTTTCGCTAGTGCATAGCGATGCCGTCGTATGTCGTGTACAAGGGTAAGGTTCCCGGAGTCTACGACGACTGGGAGGAGTGTCGGAGACAGGTTCACCGATTCAGCGGAAACAGTTACAAAGGGTACACCACTAGGGCCGAGGCCGAATCTAGATACGCCCGCTATCTAGCACGAGAGGGGAGGGAGCGTTGGAGGAACCGGATGAAGACGAGTTTCATCGTGATGATGCTCATCGTGATGACCGCAGCTCTCTTCTATGTGATGGTAGTTTAGATGATTGATATCGACTTGTAATGTGAAGACAAACTCGCTACTCGCGGTCTCGAGACTTGTAATATAATGTTCTATCTTTGTTCGGTCTTTTCAATTCGGAGACTAATGTGATGAATTGTATTTGGGGACTAATATGATGAAATGTATTCAGAGACTAATCTTCTATTGTATTCGATGAATCTGTTGTTGATGTGTGTTGTCTATATTTTGTCTAATTATACATTTTGTAACCTGTGCAAAAAAACAGAAAATAAAAAAATAAAAAAAACCTAATATTCATACTAATGGCGCATCACATAACAGTGCGCCATTAGTATTCCAGAGGATACTAATGGCGCATCCTTAAGCAGTGCGCCATTAGTATGCCGAGGTTACTAATGGCGCATCACCCTGTGGTGCGCCATTAGTATGCCAAAGCACTTGGCTATACATGGCCCTGGGAGGCATGCTAATGGCGCGCCATGTCCTATACTAATGGCGCACCAGTGGTGCGCCATTAGTATACCAGATACTAATGGCGCACCAGTGGTGCGCCATTACTAAGTATTACTAATGGCGTGCTACTAATGGCGCACCACTAATGCGCCATTAAAGGCCAAATTAGGTGCGCCATTAGTAGCCCTTTTTCTAGTAGTGCTCCGTTAAGGGCGTCTTTAGCCTATGCGTGTAACTTAATGGAGTAAAATCTTTAGTGGAGTATATATATTTTTTATTAAAAAAATTGTTTTAGTCGATTCCTTAAATTTAATGGATTAAACTTTAATTTAATAAAATTTAAAATAATTTGAACCAAAGTAGCATGCATTCAAACATAGACATAGATACTGTTGCACAACCGAACATAAAACACAAATTCAAACTAAACTAAGCTTAACTAAACTACTTTCAATCGAATGTGAGGTCGAGCCAAACCTTCCTCGTCAGGTACGGTATGCCGCGATTTGGGTCCTAGCTGGTGCCGTCGTCTTCGTCGTCGGGGAAGACACTCCTCCACTCGTCGACGTCGATCTCCTTGTCCTCGCCGCCGTCCTCGCCGCCTTCGACCTCCTTCTCGGAGGAGATAACGATAACCTCGCTGCCGGCGTCGGCAAAGATCATCTGTTCCGCCTCCACGAGCTCCGAGTGCTGCCGGTGGAGCTTTTGTATGTAGGCCTTGACGATGACATGTACCTGAGGTAGGGTCCTAGGTCTGACCTACATGCCCTACCCAAGGACACTGCATAAAGGAATCCAAGACTTACAAAGTTATAAAGGAGGTATCGACTGGAAAGATCGCAGTATACAAGTCACTCGACAGAAGATCCACTCGGTTGTTCCTCCGACACTCGACCGTCCTTATTCACTCGACAACAGAAGATCTAGAGCCACTCGGGGATGGCAACGGTCAGTCGATCAGTTCGTCATTGTAAAGAACATTAAGTATATGCGTTACCAGTAATGCTTCCTCATTTACTATCTCATTGAACCTTTGCGTAATGGAGGTAGATGAGGGGCCAGTGGACTCTATATAAGCCGCCCCTTCGCTCCTGCACAAGCCACAAGGGTTCGTACCCCCTGTAACTCAACACTCCATACAGCAAAGCTCCCGCAACACCGAGACACAGGATTTTCTCTTCCGAGAGGGGCCTGAACTCGTAAATCCGAGTGTACAATCTCGTCGTAGCTAGGCTCTGCCCTCTCCTTCATACCCATAACCTCTACTGTTGGGTTAGTTCCCACGACAGTTGGCGCCCACCGTGGGGCAGGCGTCTAAGCGAGTTCCGGCGAGGTTGCGCTTTTCGAACTCCTTCATCATGGTTTCCGGCGGCGGACTGTTCCTGGGTCGCGAGATCCATCTCGGCGCGCTCAGCTTCGTCGCCGACGACTCGGCGTGGCTCCAAGAAGCTCCTTTGGACGTCGAGGCGCTCCCTGTTCGCGGAGCGACGCACTTCCATGCATGTTCTTGCGGCGTCCTCCTCCGGCAGCCGTCGACTGAATATCGGTCGGCTCCGGTGGTGTCTTCCCTCCTCGCAGCCGGTCATCGCAAGCGAACCGGTCGCTCTCGGCTCCAGCGGTGGGTGAAGCACGCGGTGGCTCGTCAGTCGTCCACCTTGCAGATCGCGGCAATGGAACCCGATGATTCACTCTATGGCTTGTTCGATCCTTTGTCTGATCATTCAGATATGCTTTCTGAGTGCGAAAGCAACTACCCGGTGGTGAAAGTCCTCGTGATTGGCTCCCAACTAGCCCACCAGGGTTTCCCCGTAGCGGTGGTGAAAGTGGTGGCCCGTCTCACGCCAACGACGAGTACTACCCGCAGGCCCTCGCCGCGAAACAAAGAGAAGAATTGCGCCGCAGGAACGAGCAGGTCCTTCAGACCCCCATCACTGGGGAAACTGCCGAAGCCTAGGCTTTGGAAGTCGCGCGCATAGCCAATCTGGCTGAACGCGCGCGTCTGGAAGATCTCCAGAAGTCACTCGAAGATCGCGCTCACAGGCAGCCCCCAAATCTCAATCGACGGCAGCGGCAACCATTCCCGAGTGGATCGCAAAATGATTATCAGGTATTCCGCACTCCGATTCAGAATGTTGCAGCTGCTGCGCGGGTCGTAGATTCCATTCAGTCGTCCCGGTCCGAAGCATGAGAAGGTCTACGGCAGATTCGAGCATTGCTCAAAGCAGCCGGGGAACAAAATTCAACCGTTTCCCAGTCGCGCAACAGGATTCACAACAGATTAGTGATGGCGGACACAGTTCAATCTGCGCACAGCCCAAGGTTGCCTCCGTGTCACGTTGATCGCGGTTATCGCTAGGATCAGTACCTGGATCAAGGTCGCGGTCCCTTTGCTCCTCGACATCACCATGATGACCGTCGTCGAGCGCCAACGCCCCTCCGAGGGGCGGGTCGTACGCGCCCCGACGGTATGACGACAGACGCCCGTATGGCGACGAGCGGAGGGATCCAGTCAACCCCCGCGAGCCTGGATTCGATGCAAGGTCAGTCCTCGTTCAAGGATTAGTTGGCAGAGGTAGAGCTCACCGGGAAGGCTTGGATAGAGATCGTCCGAGTGGAAGTAGTGTGTTTGTATTGGGCCTGAGTGTTTCAGCTGGGCCATCCGAGTTGCAGATATACCACCCAACTTCAGGTTGGCCATAGAAGTGAACAAGTTCACTGGTGAGTCAAAGCCAGATACATGGTTTGAAGATTACCGAGTGGCCGTGCGGATTGGAGGAGGAAATGGTAATGTTGCCATGAAACATTTGCCCTTGATGCTAGAAGGGTCCACTCGAGCGTGGTTGAACCAGTTGGCTCCTGCCAGCATTTACTGCTGGGAAGATTTGGCCCGAGTGTTCATCGAAACATTCAAAGGCACTTGCAAGCGTCCTGCTGGACTGACTGAATTGCAACATTGCATCCAGAAGCCGAATGAAACTTTTAGAGAGTACATACAACGTTGGACTACACTTCACCATGTGGTGGAGAATGTTACGGAGCATCAAGCAGTCTGTGCTTTCAAAGAAGGTGTCCGATACAGAGAGCTCGGTCTAAAATTTGGTCGGTCAGGGGCCCTGACCATGAATCGAATGATGGAAATTGCCACTCGGTATGCGAATGGCGAAGAAGAAGACTGCCTCTGCAGCGGCAAAGGGAAAGCTATGAGCATGATCCCAACAACAACAATCCCAGTCAGAAACAGAAGCGCAAAGCTGAAGCGGTTGGTCAAGCAGAAGCTGTCGCAATTGCCGATCGAGGCAAGTTCAAAGGAAAACCAAAAGGTCAGTGGAACCCTAAGAAAGTGAAAGACCAGTCGGGTCAGGATGTCCTTGATTTGTCGTGTGCCATCCACACGAAGAAAGATGAGGAGGGTAACATTATTTTACCCAAGTATACCACTCGATAGTGCAGGTTCTTGATTCAGCAGTTCCGTGAAGGTCAGCCGAGTGAAAAAGGCTCGGACAAAGATGACAGCAAAGAAAAAGCTGAAGATTACCCAAAGGTCAATGCCACTCTGGTGATTTTTGCAGATGTTGAGAGTAAAAGTTGACTGAAAGTCATTAACCGAGAAGTGAATATGGTTGTTCCAGCGACTACCACAGATCCCAAGTGGTGGAAGACTCCCATAACCTTTGACCAGTCGGATCACCCAACTCACGTTGCTACCCCTGGGCGGAAGGCGCTGGTGGTGGATCCAGTCGTGGGAGGCACTCGGTTGTGCAAGGTCCTCAAGGATGGTGGAAGTGGCTTGAACATACTCTATGCTGAGACCCTGAAGGGAATGGACATTCCGATGTCTCAACTTAGTGAGAGCAACATGCAGTTCCACGGAGTCATTCCAGGGAAGAAGGCAAAATCACTCGGTCAGATCGCTTTGGATGTGGTTTTCTCTGACTCAAAGAATTTTCAGAAGGAAAAGTTGACATTTGAAGTGTTGGATTTTCACAGTGCCTATCATGCCATCCTTGGTCGACCAGCTTACGCACGTTTCATGGCCCGCCCATTTTACGTGTATCTCAAGATGAAAATGCTCGGACCAAAGGGTGTGAGATCACGATCACTAGGAATAGGCAAAGAGCCGAAGAGTGCCTTCAGCAAGGATCCAAAATCGCTGACGAGCAGATGGCCATGGTGGAATTGGAGGACTACAAGAAAAATTCTGATCCATCTGATTTGCTTCGTGCCAAGAAGCCAGCCTCCGAATCTGCTTTCCAGTCGGCAGGAGAGACAAAACAAGTTCATGTCCACCTGAAAGATCCTACGGTTGCTCCGACTAATATCTCAACAACACTCGACAGCAAATAGGAAGTCGCTCTCACCCAGTTCCTCCGTGAGAACTGGGACATCTTCACATGGAAACCGTCTGACATGCCATGTGTACCCAGGGGACTGGCTGAGCACCTTTGAGAGTTGACTTGAAGGCCAAACCCGTGAAGGAATATTTGCGTCGCTCTGCAATAGAGAAGAGAAAGGTGATTGGCGAGGAGGTGGCTCTGCTCCTAGCAGCTGAGTTCGTACGTGAGATCTACCACTCCGAGTGTCTCGCCAACATCATTACGGTCCCCAAGAAGAACAGGTCACTCCGTATGTGTATTCATTTTAAGCATATCAATCGGGACTGCCCGAAGGATCATTTTCCACTCCCCGCATCGACCAAATAGTGGATTCGACTACGAGATGCGAGCGTCTATCTTTCCTTGATGCGTACTCGGGTACCATCAAATCTGACTGTATGGGCCAGTTGAAATAAAAACTGCCTTCATCACCCCTTTCGGGTGTTTTTGCTATGTCACCATGCCATTCGGTCTCAAAAACACAGTGCTACCTTTATGCGGATGATTCAGAAGTGCCTTCTCACTCAGATCAGTCGGAACATCGAAGCCTATATGTATGATATAGTGGTCAAGTCACGCAAAGTTCTGACCTGCTGACTGACCTCACTCAAACCTTTGCTAACCTGAGAAGGTATGGCATTAAGCTGAATCTGTCCAAGTGCACTTTTGGAGTTCCGGTGGAAGCAAGTTACTCGGTTTTCTCGTTTCGGAACGAGGGATAGATGCCAACCCTGGGAAAATCAGCACAACTGTTCGAATGAAGCGCCCCGTGCACGTACATGATGTCCAAAAGCTCACAGGCTATCCGTGAAGTTGAGGCACGTCAGATTGTCCGCGGATCCAAAGCTTTCATTGTGATGAACGATCAGCTATACAGAGAGAGTGTCACTGGCGTAGCCCAATGACGTCTTTCTTCTGAGGAAGGTCAACTGATCTTAGAAGAGATTCACTCAGGGACCTGTGGTCATCACACGTCCTCCCGGACTATTGTGGCCAAAGCATACCGAGCCGGATTTTACTGGCCTCGTGCCAATGAAGCTGCCAAAGAGATCATTCAATGATGCGAAGGATGTCAGTTCTATGCGAACTTGTCCCATAAACATGTACCTCCTTTGAAGACCATTCCACTCGTCTAGCCATTTTTCGTATGGGGATTGGACATGGTTGGACCCCTTAGGATTGGCAGGAGAGGTTTCACTCATCTGCTCATAGCAGTCGACAAGTTCACCAAGTGGATTGAAGCTAAGCCTATTAAAAAGCTAGATTCACGCACATCCATCAGGTTCTTGAAAGAGTTGATGTTCCGATATGGAGTCCCACATAGCATTATCACAGACAATGGCTAAAACTTCGATTCGGAAGAATTCAGGGGGCTTTGTGCTTCCTAGGGCACTCGGGTGGACTACGCACCCGTTGCGCACCAGCAATCGAATGGGCAGGCCGAGAGAGCGAATGACCTTATTCTTCAAGGGTTGAAGCCGCGACTCATGCGTGACCTCGAGCATGCAGCTGGAGCTTGGGTAACTGAACTATCGTCTGTCTTGTGGGGTTTAAGGTCGACTCCTAACCGACCCACCGACCGCACCCCTTTCTCCATGGTGTATGGACCCGATGCCATGCTGCCGAGTGACCTCCTTCACAATTCACCCCGGGTGGAGCCCTATTCAGAAGCGAAACTAGAGCAAGCGTGGCAAGACACTGTGGACCTGTTGGAGGAAGAGCGTGAGATGGCCCTGATACGGTCTACTATTTATCAGCAAGACCTTCGTCGATTCCATGCCAGGAACGTCAAGGGTCGAGCGTTTCAAGAGGGAGATCTTGTACTCCGAGTAGATCAGCAACGACCACACAAACTCGCCCCCGCGTGGGAAGGCCCCTTCATCGTCACTCATGTCTACTATGCAACTTGTTCTTGTAGACTTGTGTTGGGCCTCCAAGCGCAGAGTTTTGTAGGACAGTAGCAATTTTCCCTCAAGTAGTTGACCTAAGATTTATCAATCGGTGGGAGGTGTAGGATGAAGATGGTCTCTCACAAACAACCCTACAACCAAATAAAAAAAATCTTGTGTCCCCAACACACGAAATACAATGGTAATTTGTATAGGTGCACTAGTTCGGCGAAGAGATGGTGATAAAAGTGTAGTAATGATAGTAGATATTGATTTTTCTAATAGGAACAATAAAAAACAACAAGGTAGCAATTGATAAAATGGAGCACAAACGGTATTGCAATGCTTAATGAGGCCTAGGGTCCATAATTTCACTAGTGAAATCTCCCAACAATGCTAATATAATTGGATCATATAACCATCCCTCAACATGCGATGAAGAATCACTCCAAAGTTCTTATCTAGCAGAGAACATAAGAAGAAATCGTTTGTAGGGTACGAAACCACCTCGAAGCTATTCTTTCCGATCGATCTATCCAAGAGTTCGTACTAAAATAACAACAAATAATTTCAGATTCATAATACTCAATCCAACACAAGGAACCTCAATGAGTGCCCCAAGATTTCTACCGGAGAAACAAAGACAAGAATGTGCATCAACCCCTATGCGTAGATTACCCCAGTGTCACCTCGGGAATCCGTGAGTTGAGTGCCAAAACATATATCAAGTGAATCAAAATAATACCCCATTGTCACCATGGGTATTCATATGCAAGACATATATCAAGTGCTCTCAAATCCATAAAAGTATTCAATCCGATAAAACGAAAACTCAAAGGGAAAACTCAATTCATCACAACAAAGATAGAGAGGGGAAAACACCATTTGATCCAACTATATTAACAAAGCCCGCGATACATCAAGATCGTGACATCTCAAGAACACGAGAGAGTGAGAGAGAGAGAGAGAGAGAGATTAAACACATAGCTACTGGTACAAACCCTCAGCCTCGAGGGTGGACTACTCCCTCCTCATAGTGGTGGCCGCCGGGATGATGAAGATGGCCACCGTTGATGATTCCCCCCTTTGGCAGAGTGCCGGAATAGGGTCTATATTGGTTTTCGGTGGCTATAGAGGCCTGCGACAGCGGAACTTCTGATCTAGGTTAACCCCGAGGGTTTTTGGAATATTTGGAAATTTATAGGGCGAAGAGGGGGTACGGGAGGCCACCGAGGTGGGCACAACCCACCCAGGCGCGCCCTGGTGGGTTGTGCCCCCTCGGGGCACCCCCAGGTGCTTCTCTGGCCCACTGGATGTCTTTTGGTCCATAAAAAATCCACAAAAAGTTTCGCGGTGTTTGGGCTACGTTTGATACTGATTTCCTGCGATGTAAAAACAAGCAAAAAACAACAACTGGCACTGGGTCAATAGGTTAGTCCCAAAAAATGTTATAAGGTTGCTACAAAATGATTGTAAAACATCCAAGAATGATAAAATAACAGCATGAATACTTCATAAATTATAGATACGTTGGAGACGTATTAGCATCCCCAAGCTTAATTCCTACTTGTCCTCGAGTAGGTAAATGATAAAAGAAATAATTTATGAAGTGTGAATGCTAGCAAAGTGCACAAGTTTGATCAATGACAATTTCAATCACTTTTCCTAGCATCATAACAACAACTCTTTCTCATAAAACTCATCATGTTAAAGTAGCAACCAATTCACATGTTAAGGTTCAAACAATGAATTCTCTTGAAACTCAACAACCTATATTCTTAGTCACCAAACAATTGCAATTCAACTTATTCAACAGAGTCTAAGTAAGAGCTCCACATACTCAACCATCATATAGTCTTGTATGATTGCTAACACTCACAGCATACGCATGAGCAAAACGTTTCAACCGGACGCATAGAAAGATAGGGGCTTATAATTTCGCCTCCCAACGTATTCACCTCAAGGGTGATGTTAACAATAATAACTCATGCTACCCATATCCAACTGGATATATGTGCCTAGATCTTTTCTCATCACATGATGCTTTCCAAAAGAGAAAATTAAAAAGGTATAGAGAGAAAACCTTTGACTCTTGCATGAAAGTAAATATATAAAAGTGAAAGATAGGCCCTTCGCAGAGGGAAGCAGAGGTTGCCATGCGCTTTTTGTTTGTATGCTCAACCCCTTAGTGCAAAAGAACATCACGTTATATTGCCCCTTATGATAGCAACCTTTATTATGCAGTCCGTCGCTTTTATTACTTTGCCATCACAAGTTCGTACAACGCTCAATTTTCTCTTACACTAAATGATCTAACATTTTTAGAAGCAATTTTTATTGCCTTATTGCACCGATGACAACTTACTTGAAGGATCTTGCTCAAACCTTAGGTAGGTATGGTGGACTCTTGAAGATAAGATTTGGGTTTAAGGGTTTTGGAATGCACAAGTAGTATCTCTACTTGGTGCGGAATTTTTGGCTAGCAAAGATGGGGGGCAAGCACCACATGTTGAAGGATCTAGGACAATATAACTTCTATGTGAATATGAACAAACATGAACCATTACGTTGTCTTCCTTGTCCAACGTCAACAATTTTGGCATATAATATTTTGATGGGGGCTCACAATCATGAAAGATTTCCAAGATAGTGTATTTGCATGTGAAAGTTCTCTTCCTTATAGTAATCATTCAGGAATTTCTTGTATGACCAATATTGTGATTGTCAAGCTTCAAAAGATTTCACTTTCTAAACCCAATGTCAAAATACCACTAGGCATGATATAATTTCAACTTCATGATATTCAATTCATTGAACAATTTACTCATAGGATATAAGAGAAGCACAAGAGTAAATGACAAGCTACTCCAAAAAGATATAAGTGAAGATCAAGCGAGTAGTTATGAAAATGGGTAGCTATTTGAGGACTATCTCTTATTTAAAAGTTTCAGATCTAAGTATCTTATTAAAACAGCAAACAAAACAAAACAAAATGACATTCCAAGAATAGCATACATCATGTGAAGAAGCAAAAACTTAGGCTCAACCGGTACTAACCGATAATTGTTGAATAAGAAAGGTGGGATGCCTACCGGGGCATCCCCAAGCTTAGATGCTTGAGACTTCTTGAAATATTATCTTGGGATGCCTTGGGCATCCCCAATCTTGAGCTTTTGTGTCTCCTTAATTCCTTTTTATATCATGGTTTCCCTAAATCTTAAAAACTTCATCCAGACAAAACTCAACAAGAACTCGTGAGATAAGTTAGTATAAACCAATGCAAAAACCTTATCATTCTCTACTGTAGCAACTCACTAAAATTATTATTCAACATTGCATAGTAAATGCCTCTGCATATTTAATACTCCTATCCTCAAATTTAATCGTTAAACAAGCAAACAAATGCAAACAATTCAAACATAACAACAATCTGCCAAAACAGTACAATCTTTAAAGAATGCAAGAGTATCAATACTTCTTTAACTCCAAAAATTATGAAAAATTACCACCCTGTAGAAAATTTATCAGAGCTTATTATGCAAAAAGTTTAAGCATTTTATCACATTCTGACTTTTCTGGGGAATTTTTGCAACACTGATAAACTTTCTGTTTTCAAACAACAACTAATAGACTTGCAAAATAGGCAAGGTAAAGGCTATACTTGATATTTTTATTGAAATAAAAGATGAAAAACATTATTCTAAATAATAGCAAACAGATTGTAACAAAATAAAATGACGCTCCAAGCAAAACACATGCCATGTGACGAATGAAAACATAGCTTCAAGTAAGGTTACTGATAATGTTGGAGACGAAAGAGGGAATGAGTTCCGGGGCATCGCCAAGCTTAGTTGCCTGAATATTCCTTGAATATTACCTTGGGGTGCCTTGGGCATCCCCAAGCTTACGGTCTTGTCACTCCTTATTCTCCTCATATCGACATCTCACCCAAAACTTGAAACCTTCAGTCACAGAAAACTTAACGGAACTTCATGAGATAAGTTAGTATGATAAAGAGCAAACCATTCCACTTTGGTACTGTCAAAGACAAGATTCATAATTGTTTCCACACAATGCTTACTATACCATATCATTTCCACAATTTATATTGAGCAATATAAGCCATAGAAACTAGGAAACAAGCAAACTATGCATTGAAAACAGAATCTGTCAAAAACAGAACAGTCTGAAGTAATCTGTACTCCAACCATGCTTCTGCTACCCCAAAAATTCTGAAAAATTAGGACAACGTAGAGAATTTGTATATCTATCACGTGTAAAAAATTCAGAGTTTTTCCAAGTACCGGTAAAATACAAGAATTTCTGCACTGGACGCAAAAGTTTCTGTTTTTGCACAGATTCAAGTCAACTATCATCCACACTAACCCAAAAGCTTTACTTGGCACTTTATTGAAACAAAAGCAATAAAACAGGATTACTACAGTAGCATAATCATGTGATCACACAAAAACAGTAGGTAAAAGTTTTGGGTTGTCTCCCAACAAGCGCTTTTCTTTAATGCCTTTTAGCTAGGCATGATGATTTCAATGATGCTCGCATAAAAGATAAGAATTGAAACATAAAGAGAGCATCATGAATCATAAGTTCCTCTCTCATAATAATTTTCAGTAGCACCATGAATAGATTCATCAATATAACCATCACATATCTTTTCACGATCCACAAGCATAGAAATTTTATTTCTCTCCACATAAGGAATTTTATTCTCATTCACAATAGTGGGAGTATCATATGAAACTTGAATACTGAAAATTGTTCCCACATTAAGAGAGTAATGTTCAGTAAAAGGATATTCAAAATTATGACAATAATTATCACTACTTTTTATAACATAAGTATCATCACAATAATCATCATAAGTAGGAGGCGTGCAATCACCACAACAGACTTGATCATTCAAAGTAAGGGGACTCAAAAGATCATCTCCATTAAGCGTAGCATCACCAAGCTTGGGACAAACATTAATTGCAGCAAATAAATTCTCAAACATGTCATTCTCATCAAACATAGCATCCCCAAGCTTGTGGCTTGGCATATCACAAACATAACCACTCTCATCATTAAAAGTATGAATAGCACCAATGGTATAACAATTGCTATCATCATAATTTCCCAAGTTGGTGCCAAAAAGATTTCCAAGATTATAAGAAGTATCATTATCTTCCATATCATAATCATCACAACAATCAATGGGCATAACAAAATCATCATCAAGTGCATCACCTTCCACAATTATTTTTTATTCATTTTCATGAAGCACAACAGTAATAGGAGCAACATTATGTGGGAGAGATACCTTTTTACCTATATTATTTCTTCTTTTCTTCTTCTTTACCACACCATGTGTGGGTTTAATTAATTTTTCAAGCTTCTTGTTGAAGAGATTGATTGGATAAGAAGCTCCTCCTCTTTACCTATTTCATTATGAGAGACAATAGGAGGGAAGGTGGAAATCTTTACCCTTTAACTAGTATTCCTTTTCATATTCTGAAGGTTTCCCCATATTTCTATAGTTAGCAATATAAGCATTCTTATTGCAATTTACCATGCAAAACATATGGATATTTTTTAGTTTAGTTTCAATGTCATCTGTGAGAATGAATACTTCAAACCAACTATTTTTATATGTCAATTATTCACTCCCCAAAAATAGACAAAGCTCATTATAAATTTCAAGGGTGATCAAATCATTACAATATTTGGCCATGATTCGATCATGAAAAAGTTTGCATTGAAAATTAAGATGGCCAACCTTATTGCAAAGTTCACAAGTAATAGGACAAAGAGAACATAATTTTGTAGCAAATTCATCAATCACTTTGAGCAAATAATTGTTTCTATCTTGTTTATGCTTCTTGCAAAATCTATCTTCCCAAGGCACGTATTCGCAAACTTTATGCACTCCACAAAAATTGACATGCTTATAAGAAACATTTTTGTCATGACTGGTGCAATCATCATTAGCATTTTGGATATTCAAAGAATTAATACTAACAACATTGCCATCATGCTCATCATTCAAATATTTTGTACCAAACATTTTATTGACTTCTTCTTCTAACAATTGAGCACAATTTTCTGAACCATCATTTTCAAGAAAAATATTATAAATATGATCAATAATATGATGCAACCTCAATTCCATTTTTATGTAGTTTTCTTTTATAAACCAAAATAGTGATGAAACAAGAAACTAAAAGATTCAATTGCAAGATCTAAAGATATACCTTCAAGCACTCACCTTCCCGGCAACGGTGCCAGAAAAGATCTTGATGTCTACTACACAACTTAGTCTTGTAGACTTGTGTTGGACCTCCAAGCACGGAGTTTTGTAGGACAGTAGCAATTTTCCCTCAAGTGGATGACCTAAGGTTTATCAATCCGTGGGAGGTGTAGGATGAAGACGGTCTCTCTCAAACAACCCTGCAACCAAATAATAAAAAGTCTCCCGTGTCCCCAACACACCAAATACAATGGTAATTTGTATAGGTGCACTAGTTCGGCGAAGAGATGGTGATAAAAGTGTAGTAATTATAGTAGATATTGATTTTTGTATTAGGAACAATAAAAAACAACAAGGTAGCAATTGTTAAAACGGAGCACGAACGGTATTGCAATGCTTGAAAATGAGGCCTAGGGTCCATAATTTCACTAGTGCAATCTCCCAACAATGCTAATATAATTGGATCATATAACCATCCCTCAATGTGCGATGAAGAATCACTCCAAAGTTCATGTCTAGCGGAGAACAAAAGAAGAAATCGTTTGTAGGGTACGAAACCACCTCGAAGCTATTCTTTCCAATTGATTTATCCAAGAGTTCATACTATAATAATACCAAATAATTTCAGATTCATAATACTCAATCCAACACAAGGAACCTCAAAGAGTGCCCCAAGATTTCTACCGAAGAAACAAAGACAAGAACATGCATCAACCCCTATGCGTAGATTACCCCAATGTCACCACGGGAATCCATGAGTTGAGTGCCAAAACATATATCAACTGAATCGAAATAATACCACATTGTCTCCACGGGTATTCATATGCAAGACATATATCAAGTGCTCTCAAATCCATAAAAGTATTCAATCCGATAAAACGAAATCTCAAAGGGAAAACTCAATTCATCACAACAAGATAGATAGGGGAAAACACATATGATCCAACTATATTAACAAAGCCCACGATACATCAAGATCGTGACATCTCAAGAACACGAGACAGAGAGAGAGAGAGAGAGAGAGAGAGAGAGAGATTAAACACATAGCTACATGTACAAACCCTCAGCACCGAGGGTGGACTACTCCCTCCTCATCGTGGTGGCCGTCAGGATGATGAAGATGGCCACCAGTGATGATTCCCCCCTTTGGTAGGGTACCGAAAAGGGGTCTAGATGGGTTTTCGGTGTCTACAGAGGCTTGCGGCGGCGGAAATTCTGATCTAGGTTAACCCCGAGGGATTTTGGAATATTTGGTAATTTATAGGGTGAAGAGGGGGTACGGGAGGCCACCGAGCTGGGCACAACCCACCTGGGCGCGCCCTGGCGGGTTGTGCCCCCCTCGGGGCACACCCTAGGTGCTTCTCTGGCCCGCTGGATGTCTTTTGGTCCATAAAAAATCCACAAAAAGTTTTGCGGTGGTTCGACTCTGTTTGATATTTATTTCTTGCGATGTAAAAAACAGGCAAAAAACAGCAGCTGGCACTGGGCACTGGGTCAATAGTTTAGTCCCCAAAAATGATATAAAGTTGTTATAAAATGATTGTAAAACATCGAAGAATGGTAAAATAACAACATGAATACTTTATAAATTATAGATACATTGGAGACGTATCAGTCACCAAAGTGCTACATAACAGAGCCTACCACCTCTACAACCTCGCGAAGAAGATTGACGAGCCGCGCGGCTGGAACGCGGATCTTCTTCATCGATTTTATACTTGACGTTTGGTCCGTCAAGATGTAATACGAAGTACTTTCGGAGATGTTTATTTATTAAAGACATGACTCTCGTTGTCTTACGGTGATTTCACTGGCTCAAATGCAGGTTCCAAACCCCCAGCGGGTGACTAAGCTGCGAACCAGTTTTTCGCCTAAGTTAAAAACTTCTCCAAGTGGGAGCATACCTCCCAGTTGGGTGCTTAGCCGCGAGCCAGTCCTCGCCTAAGTTAAAAACTACTCCGAGTGAGAGCATCCTTCCCACATGGCGGCTTAGCCGCGAGCTAGTCCTCGCCTAAGTTAAAAACTTCTCCGAGTGGGAGCGTCCTTCCCACTTGAGGGCTTAGCCCCGAGCCAGTCCTCGCCTAAGTTAGAAACTTCTCTGAGTGAGAGCATCCCTCCCACTCAGGGGCTTAGCTGCGAGCCAGTCCTTGCCTAAGTTGAAAACTTCTCCGAGTGGGAGCATCCCTCCCACTTGGGGGGCTTAGCCGCGAGGCAGTCCTCGCCTAAGTTAAAAACTACTCCGAGTGAGAGAATCCCTCCCACTCAGGGGCTTTGCTGCGAGCCAGTCCTTGCCTAAGTTAAAAACTACTCCGAGTGAGAGCATCCCTCCCACTCGGGGATTTAGCCGCGAGCCAGTCCTCGTCTAAGTTAAAAACTACTCCGAGTGAGAGCATCCCTCCCACTCGGGGGCTTAGTCGGGAGCCAGTCCTGGCTTAAGTTAAAAACTACACTGAGTGGGAGCACCCCTCCCACTCGGGGGCTTAGTCGCGAGCCAGTCCTCGCCTAAGTTAGAAACTACTCCGAGTGAGAGCATCCCTCCCACTCAGGGGCTTAGTCGTGAGCCAGTCCTCGTCTAAGTAAAAAACTACTCCGAGTGAGAGCATCCCTCCCACTCAGGGGCTTAGCCGTGAGCCAGTCCTCGCCTAAGTTAAAAACTACCCTGAGTGGGAGCATCCCTCCCACTCGGGGGATTAGCCGCGAGCCAGTCCTCGCCTAAGTTAAAAACTACTCCGAGTGAGAGCGCGAGCCAGTCCTCGCCTAAGTTAAAAACTTCTCCGAGTGAGAGCATCCCTTCCACTCGGGGGCTTAGCCACGAGCCAGTCCTTGCCTAAGTTAAAATTACTCTGCATGAGAGCATCCCTCCCACTCGGGGGTTTAGCAGTGAGCCAGTCCTCGCCTAAGTTCAAAATTACTCCGAGTGAGAGCATCTCTCCCACTCGGGGGCTTAGCCGCGAGCGAGTCCTTGCCTAAGTTCAAAATTACTCCGAGTGAGAGCATCTCTCCCACTTGGGGGCTTAGCCGCAAGCCTGTCCTCGCCTAAGTTCAAAAATTATTTTGAGTGACGCACTTTCTTTCTCACTCAGTGAGGGAGTCCTGGATTAGGGGGTCCTCGGGTGTCCGGTCTATTCGATATGGGCCAGACTGATGGGCCATGAAGACAAAGTAGAAGATTATCCCCCGTGTCCGGGTAGGACTCCTATGTGCGTGGACGGCAACTTTGGTGTCTGGGTGTACTATTTCCTTCCTCTGCAAACTGACTCTGTACAACCCTAGGCCCCTCCGGTGTGTATATAAACCGGAGGGTTAGGTCCGTAGAAGGGGGAAGATTCATAGGCTAGACAGCTAGGGTTTAGCCATTACGATCTAGAGGTAGATCAACCCTTGTAACCCTTATACACACACCGAATATAATCAAGCAAGACGTAGGGTTTTACCTCCTTTAAGAGGGCCCAAACCTGGGTAAACATTGTGTCCCTATTGTCCCTTTTTACCATTGATCCTCAGACACATAACTTGGGACCCCCTACCCGAGATCTGCCAGTTTTGACACCGGCATTGGTGCTTTCAATGAGAGTTTCGTTTTGTTGTCAATAGAAGAATCGATGGCTCGTCTCATCATCGACGACGACGCCGTTTCCAGGGAGACCTTTCTCCCTAGTCGACTCTTTGTGTTTGGTGACTTCGTGCTACGTGCCAACTCGACCGGTCACCTTGAGCAGGTCGACAGCTACGCCCCTAGTCACCAGATCAGGTTTGGAAACTTGAACTACATCACCGATATCCGAGGAGACCTGATCTTTGAGGGGTTCATGGCCTCGGCTGCCGCTCCCCACCCACACGAAGGAGGCCCTTCGGATCTACTATCAGATCCCGTCCAGGGGTCGACGATCATGTCCGCCTCGGCCTTAGATTCGGGGCGGACCACTTCGTCCGAATACGGGAGGGTGAACCCCGCCGGACTCTCTCCCATCATGGAGCTTCTAGCTGGAGACCCAGATGCGACCACGCCGTCGACGGACCTAGAGTCAAACGGGACTCTCCCCGTCATCGGGAAGCCGGACTTACCTTTGGACACCAACTCCAAACTCTCGAGGTCTGCATTTTCGGGCTCGGTCAAGTGGTTATTGCCGAGCCTAGCTCCGCAAATCCTCAGATGCATGTCCAGCTCTAGTTCTTAAACGAAACATCGGACTTAATACAATCGCTCGCCATCATGGAAGTATCACCTCCAAACTATGCCCAGCTTGAACTGGGGGCTAAGAGTAGGGAATTTTACGTCCCACCCACCACCCACTTAAGACTACGCCTCCGAAGACATCGATGGCATGGACGACGATGTCGAAGCCGAACCAGGTCAAAACCCACCCATCACTAGGTGTTGGAGCCACTTCTACTTATGATGTATACATGGTGGACACGCCCGAGAGGAAGGACGACGATGACACTCAAGATCCAGATGAGGATAAGCCCGTCGATGAACCACCAAAACACTGACGTCAGCAGCGCTGCTCACGTTCGCGTCGAGGAAGGGAAAGAAATACCGGCACCAGAGATAATGACACTCCAGACAACGCCGAAGACCCCAACCACCCCGTTGAGCCTACGTTCAAGCAGGATGCGAGGGAAGAGGGCCAATTAAACCCCGACGAACTTGCCGATCATAAGGATTCAGAAGATAGTAACTACTTACCTGTATCCGAAGAGGATGTTAGCCTCAGTGAAAAAGATTTCATCGTCCCAGAGGAACCCCTCAAATAAGAAAGCTTCAAGCGACGGCTCATCGCTACTGCACAGAGCCTGAAAAAGAAACATCAGTAGATTAAAGCCGAATAGGATACGCTCAACGACAAATGGACTAAGGTCCTAGCCGCCAAAGAAGGGTATGGCTTTGAGTGCCAAACAAAGAGTTATCCCAAAAGCAGGCTACTGCGACAATTTGATGACGAGGCCTTTGAGCCCATACCGTCAAAATACAATCAGGCTGATCAACCGGACTGACCACCACGTGGATGGGACAAAACGACTAATTATGCCAAACACCAGCCCGCACCCCCTCACCATAGAGGCAAGGAGATAGTGGCTCCGGGCTACATGTACGACCTGCATCAGGACCTGACCAATAGAGTCGGTCAGACCAGATCAATCTATGGATCAAGAGGATGTGCCCCCACACGAGATGACGGCCATCAAGCCTAGCACGACAAACCTAACCAAGTTCGGGGTCAGCACCGAACACAGATGTCATCCGAACTCCGTCGCGATGTTTCCAGGTACAGAGGTGCCGCACACCCCATGTGCTTTACTGATGAGGTAATGCAGCACCAATTTTCGGAGGGGTTCAAATCCGTCAACATCGAGCAATATGATGGAACGATGGATCCCGCCGTATGGATCGAAGATTTTCTTCTCCACATTCACATGGCTCATGGAGAGGATCTCCACGCCATTAAATACCTCCCTCTAAAGCTGAAAGGACCAGCACGACACTGGTTGAACAGCCTCCCAGAGAACTCCATTGGAAGTTGGGAAGACCTAGAGGATGCTTTTCGGGACAACTTTCAGGGCACTTATGTCCAGCCATCGGATGCTGATGACCTGAGTCACATAGTCCAGCAACCCGGAGAGTCAGCTCGTAAACTTTGGAATCGGTTCTTTATTAAAAAGAACCAAATCGTGGATTGTCCGGACGCCGAAGACTTAGCGGCATTTAAGCACAGCGTCCGTGACGAATGGCTCGCTCGACACCTCGGTCAGGAAAAGCCGAAGACTATGGCAGCTCTTACTTCACTTATGACCCGCTTCTGCGCGGGCGAAGATAGCTGGTTGGCCTGTAGAAGCAACAGTACCAGCGACCCCGACACTTCTGAGACCAGGGATGGCAATGGAAGGCCACGACACAGCAAAAACAAGCGTTGGAACAACAACCAAAACAGAGGATACGACAGTAAACGCCGGATTCAGTGGCTCTAAACCCGGTCAGTGGAAGAAGCCATTCAAAGGTAATAGGGATGGTCCATCCAACTTGGACAAAATACTAGAGCGACCTTGCCAGATTCATGGCACCCCTGACAAGCCTGCCAACCAAACCAACAGAAACTGATGGGTTTTCAAACAGGCCAGTAAATTAAATGCCAAACATAAGGGGAAAGGACCTCAAAGTGAGGACGATGATGAGCCTCGCCCGCTAAACACCGGGGGACAAAAACATTCCCCCCCCCCCCGAGGTGAAAACAATGAACATGATCTATGTCACCCATATCCCCAAGAGGGAGCGCAAGCAGACTAAGGCATAGCCTAGTGGTGGGGAGGGGTTGATGCCTTCCCACCCACCTAGGTTCAAGGCATGGTACTTGCAATTTGGGTTTGTTGCACCGATTATACTGTAGGGGGTTCCCTTTCAGTCTTTCTATCAAAAAAAGAGGGAGCGCAAATGCACATTAAGGGACGTCTACGCCGTAGAGCCTGTCGCCCCAAAATTCAACCCATGGTCGGCTTGTCCGATCACCTTTGATCGTAGGGACCATGCAACCAGTATCCATCATGGAGGTTCGACGCCCTAGTACTCGATCCTATCATCGACGGGTACCATCTCACTAGAGTCCTTATGGACAGCTACAGCAGCCTCAACTTGATCTACAAGGATACAGTCCGTAAGATGGGCATCGAACCGTCAAGAATCAAGCCTAGCAACACCACCTTTAAAGGAGTGATACCCGGCGTGGAGGCCCGCTACACGGGCTCCTTAACACTGGAAGTAGTATTGGCTCTCCAAACTACTTCCGAAGCGAAGAACTGATCTAGGACATTGTCCCTTTTCGCAGTGGTTATCATGCACTGCTCGGACGAACTGCTTTCGCCCGCTTTAATGCAGTCCCGCACTATGCCTATCTAAAGCTAAAAATACCGGGACCTCGTGGCGTCATTACAGTAAAAGGGAATACAGAGCGCTCCCTCCGTACCGAGGAGCATACCACGGCCCTAGCAGCTGAAGTACAGGGTGGCCTTGTCAATCCGAACAACTCATCGGTCATTAAGACCCATGAAACTGCTAAACGAGTCCGACCCGCGTTACAATGCGGTAGCTCGGTAGCACCTGAGCTTGAATAGAAGTTCCGCCTCCGCCGATCGCCCTATAAGGTTGCAACATACGTATCTCGCGTACATAATTATGCACTTAAAATACCTTGGGCAGCGCCGGAGGCATACTGCAAAAAAGGTCCATAGTACAGCTTGACCCTATTAGGACCTCAAATATTTTTCCATTGTAGGTTCGTTAAGAAACCTACCTGATCTATGGTCGTACGGGGACTCCTTTCTAGGATCCTCTTTCTAGCATACGACCATCGGACTCCTTCTCTCCAAGGATGTCTCACCAAGGAGAAACGGCGCAGACGTGCAGCAGGGCGTCATTGGGATCTTCAAACCACTACTTTTAGGCCATGTGTAAACCTTTCCCTTGTGTAAACTTTTGGCATGTAAAATGGCCAAGATACTCATGGCATTATCTGTAACAACACGACTCGACGTATCAATCAGGGTATAAAGGAAGTAGTTGATCACCACTTTGTTTGGCAATCATTTTATTTTATATTATCATCTGCATCCCCTCCCTACTTCAGACTACCACACGTGCATTAGTCTGACCTTAACACCGGGGGCTGTATTCGGCCCTGCACATTTCAAGTCCGAACACCTATAGGGAACTCTTCGGCATCCCGAATATTGCATTATATGCATCGGCTCTGAATCATGTCTTTGGTCTATAGTTGGGTTGCCCGGTTCCTGTGCTTACCACCTTACGTTCCGCTCGTTCGGCTAAGGTAGTAAAGGGAGAATTACTACAATTGTATTTTTGGTTCATCCGGTCAAGCACCTCAGTAGAGAAAGCCGAAAACTGACTGTCATGATAGGAGAGAGCTAGTCGGTGACTTAGTATTATACTACAAATCGTTAGCGATTCACCCCGTGTTATACGAGGGGCTGGTCTTCGTCCAGCCGCGTGGGAAAGGCACCGTAGTCCGGATAGCCGCACACGCACAAGGGGCTAGTACTTAGCTCCACAGTCAAACTCCTATGGCTAAGTCAAAGTAATAAAGCTGCATAGTCTGATTGCCTGGTTCACCTTGCGGGCACCTCCTTTATGGACCAAGACGTTGGATAAAGTGTGGTCATGCGTGATATGTCCATTTTACCATGTTTTCCTACTGTTATTTATGATGTTTTATCCATAATAATGCTCTGTGGAGTAATTCTAATGCCTTTTCTCTCATAATATGCAAGGTACACACAAAAAAGGAGAATTCCGGCAGTTGGAAATCTGGACCTAATAAAGCTACGTCAGGCTACCTATTCTGCACAACTCCAAACAAGCTAAAACTTCACAGAGAATTTTTATCAAATATAGGATGAATATTGGAGCAAATAACTACCAGAGGGGGCCCACCAAGTGGGCACAACCCACCTGGGTGCGCCAGGGAGCCCAGGAGCGCCGTGGTGGGTTGTGCTCACCCAGGCCCACCTCCGGTGCCCATCTTCTGGTATATAGGTCATTTTGACTTAGAAAAAATAAGGAGAGGACTTTCAGGATAGAGCGCCACTGTCTCGAGGCGGAACTTGGGCAGGAGTACTTTTGCCCTCAGGTGGAGCGATTTCGTCGGGGGAACTTCCCTCCCGGAGGGGGGAAATCATTGTCATCATCATCACCAACAACTCGCCCATCTTGGGGAGGGCAATCTCCATCAACATTTTCAACAAAACCATCTCATCTCAATCCCTAGTTCATCTCTTGTGTTCAATCTTGTTATCGGAACTATAGATTGGTGCTTGTGGGTGACTAGTAGTGTTGATTACATCTTGTAGTTGATTACTATATGGTTTATTTGGCGGAAGATTATATGTTCAGATCCAATATGCTATTTAATACCCCTATGATCTTGAGCATGATTATCATTTGTGAGTAGTTACTTTTGTTCTTGAGGTCACAGGAGAAATCATGTTGCAAGTAATCATGTGAACTTGATATGTGTTTGATATTTTGATAGTATGTATGTTGTGATTCCCTTAGTGGTGTCATGTGAACGTCGACTACATGACACTTCACCATATTTGGGACTAAGGGAATTGTCAGGACCCCGATTCTAAGCCACATCGATCCAGCGTGTAACACTTCATATCACTTTGCGGCCTCACGCACGGTACTCCCACGGGTGCCACCCTACCTGGCCCGGGACCGTTTGCGCCTTTTGGCTCACGTATATGATAGTGTCGCTAGCATCCATATGACAGAGAACCCGGGCCGACATGGCTAGTCGTGAACCCGAAGCGGCGCTAGCCTATGAGGACAGGCATACATGAATCACATCGAGCATGTCGGTCATCAACGTATCTATTCGGGCTGTAGCACTGGGCTAACAGGACTCCGGTGAGCCGGGCTGTAGCAGGCTAGGCAGGACTCCGAATATCAGCGCGTGACATTTCCCCGAAGGGACAGACATAGGAACGACGTGAAACACATGCCGGCCAGTCAAGTGTCCAAGCAGTAGTGCTGGGCTAGCAGGACTCCGGTGAACCGGGCTGTAGCGGACTACTATCGCTCAGAAGCACAAGACTTACATTTCCCCATATGAAAGGCTGCCAAGGATAAACAACTAGATAGTCGGATCCCACTCATACCAAGCATTTCAATCATACACACAATATGCCCGATATGAGTAAATACAACATGGCAACACAACAGTACTCTACGACTCAAGTACTTTATTTAGAAGGCTCCGAGGAGCCATACATATCATCCATACAGATAGGGGTCACATGACCCAACACTCAAGTCATACAAACATACAAGCACATGCGGAAGCAAAGTAGTCTGAGTACAGACACTAGAAAGAAAGAAGGCTTGACGAAGCCTGTCTATCTACAACGACCCTTCACAAGTCTTGGATCACCACCTGGGTGATAAGTCACTCGTCAACGTCGAGGTCTACATAGAACCCATCAGAGGGGTTGGTGCAGTCGTCTGAAAAACATGATTAAAGCAACATGAGTACGGAGGTACTCAGCAAGTCTTACAACAGGAACCTACTATACATGCACATTCTCAAGAAGGTAGTGGGGTTATTGCAGCAAGCCAGCTTTGACTCTTGGCTAAGCTATCCTACGAAAGACACCACTTGTAAAACATTTGTCGCACACGAGTCCACTATCACCATCACAATACTCCACCGTGGATCCTCTCTCGCCATCCTACGAGAGGGCCATCCGCGGTACTCACACTTATCTTGAGATTTTTAGTAGTATCCATTTAACTTATCTATGAACTGTATAGGTGACCAAGTAGTCCTTTACCGCGGACGCGGCTATTCGAATAGATTTATACCCTGCAGGGGTGTACTTCTTCACACACGCTCTCACCACTTATCGCCGTTTACACGACATGTACTCGGCAACCTTCAAGCGGAAGCCCAGCGAGGGTGTCGGCCACGGCCTACCTAAACACTCAAGTCTCTAGTCCAGGTTTATCGCCTATTCGGGTTCCATCCGCAGGGAGTCCGGCCGAGGTTTCCACTAACGGCCCCGAACGATGTGAACAGGGTTCCCGAGACACCAAACGGGCGAGTCGGTACACCGTGCCACGTGCCTACCGCAACACAGCCCACCCCGATGGTCAGCGCCGCGTGCGGCCCCCAGCATGCTACAAACACCAGAAACTACTTTGCAACTCCTGGACAGAGGACAAGCGTGATCAAGAAGCCGAGAGGGTCCATTGGTTTCGGGCCCAATGCGTGGTAGTAGCTGAGTCTTAAATCACACACACAGATCTCAGTTCTTAAGAACGGCCTCAATGAAACAACCCACCATGTACTCCTACATGGCCTTCCATCGATTCCTTTACCAAATCGTGTTCAACACTTCCACACTATTGACAACGATACAACCTTTCACTCCGGATCATCATCCCGATGAGCCAGACCTGACACAACTCTAAGCATAGCAAGCATAGCATGGTAGGAACACACATACACATGTATTGGCTCAATCAACTCCTACACATGCTAGTGGGTTTCATCTAGTTACTGTGGCAATGACAGGTCATGCAAAGGAAGTGGGTTCAACTACCGCGACACACAGCAGTTTGAAACGCGTTGTCTTAATGCAGTAAACGAGAGCAGAAGCGAGAACATGGGTTTGTATCGGAATGATCAATGGTTTGCTTGCCTGATGGAGTGGTCGTGGGATACTGCCCTTCAGTTGGATACTCGGAGATATCCTCGGAGGCAGAACCTACCACGATGAACACATCGGAACACAATCAATACATGGCAATATGCAACAATATGATGCATGCTATGACATGGCAATATGGATGTGCCCTGACCTAGTGCAAGTTAAACCAGAAGGGAATGAACCCATTTGAACCAAAGATTCAAATGGTAGCTCATTTATGAAGATCATATTAGTGTATCAACTTGTAATGCCTAAACAGTGGGTTTAACTTGTTCTGACATGCATGAAACCAGTACCAATGGATAGGTTGGATTTTTCTGATAATTTTTCATATATAAAACTTTGCATTTGGAGTTATAGATAATTTTCTATGAATTTTTGAAGTTTGAACTAATTTCTGGAATTTCCTGTGCAAAAATAAATCCAGAAAATTAATTGTGGCGTCAGCATGAGGTCATGCTGACCTCAGCAGGTCAACAGACCCGGTCCAGGTCAAACCTGACGCGTGGGTCCCGCGTGTCAGGGTCATTAGCTTAAACAGATTAGATTATTTCTAATCCTGGATTAGTTAGCGGGCGGGGCCCACATGTCATAGACCCAGGGGGTCAAACAGGTCAACTCCGCCGGCGTTGAGCCGCCGGCGACGTCCAGACGCGGCGGAGGAAGTGCAGATTCGCGCTCCGGCGACCAAATCGACGGCGGAGCACGTCTACGTGATGCGGGAGGTGAGCCGCATCGAGTGGTGGTGGTAGTTGGCCTCGGGGTCGCCGGAAATGACGCCGGCGACGAGTTTGGCGGCGCCGGGGCTCGGGCGAAGGTGAAACCGGGGCTGCGGGGCACGGCGAGGCGCGTGGAGTGATGCGTCGGGGCCCTGGGTGTGCGGTGAGGCTAGTGGACAGGGTGGCGTGGCCGTTAGGTGGCCGGAGCCTCGTCGGCGACGAGCTCCGCGGCGGCGCGTGCGGTTGAACTACGTGCAGTCGCGGTGGTGCACGAGAAGAGGAAAGGAGAGGATGGGGAGGTAGCTATGCTCACGGCGAACTCGCAGAGCCAGACGGCGTGGTCGGGGACGAGCTGGTGCGGCGACGGCGTTGAAGGGGATCTCCGGCGACGGTGGACTCGGGTGGGGTCGGTGCGGTGGCTTCGGGGCACGCGAGCGCTCGGGCTCGTGCTGCTCGACGAAGTCGACGACGGCGGAGAGGTTGGACACGGTCTCGTGGCACTGGGACGACGGTGGCTACGGTTATGACGGCGGAGCGGCGACGATGGCGTCGGCCATGGCGGGGAAGAGCGAGGGAGGCGAGGCAGGGGCGAACGGCGTGTCCAGGGGCTCGAGGCGACGACGTGGAACTCATCCAGGGCAGCGAGGCGGCGAGGAGGTGAAGCAGGGCGGCGGGGAGCTGCGTGGCGCTCGCTGGTGCCGGCGTCGAGCACCTGCGTGCCTGCCTGGCCGAGCCAAGCAGCTCGCTGGCGCGGCAGCTGGGCTGGGCCGGCAGGTGGGCCGGTTGGCAGGCGCCAGGTAAGTCCTTTCTGACTTTTGTTTCCTTTTCTATTTCTTTTGTAACTTTGTAGACTTATTTAAAATACTAGCACAACTCCAAAAATCACCAAACTGCACCTGGTCCTTAGTTGGAATATTTCCAGCAAGGAACATTTTAGTTTGGAAATATTTGAGCATTTGAAATGTTTTATAAATTTTAAATGCCCAAATTCAAATACTAATGCATTAATTCAAAGACCTTCTGTTGACCTAGAAAAATGTGCACTATTTTTGCCAGAGGTTTCAAACCAAGACAAAGAGGGTGGACATTTTAGAAGGGCATTTCAGGTTCATTGAAAATATTTTTAGTAAACCCTAGTTGATTTCAGGAGGGGTGCTGGGGGTTCTAGCTTCCCCATTTCAAATTTCTGTCAAAGGTAAACATGATGCACACTCTAATGCATGAACTAGGTGGGATGTGACAACTCACCCCCACTCAAAAGAATCTCGTCCCGAGATTTAGGATCTGTCGGAAAGAAGGTGGGATACTCAAGTCGAAGACGATCCTCCCTTTCCCATGTAGCTTCTTGCTCGGAATGGTGTGACCATTGAACCTTGAGAAACTTGATATTGTGGCGTCGAGTGGTACGCTCGGCTTGATCAAGGATACGAACGGGGTATTCCCGATAAGTGAGGTTATCTTGGAGATCAAGCGTTTCGTGGTCCACTCCACGGATAGGATCCGCGAAGCAACGCCTGAGTTGAGAAACGTGGAAGACATCATGAACTCTGGAGAGATGCGGAGGTAGTTCCAGTTGGTAGGCAACTTCCCCTCGTTTGGCAAGAATGCGAAAAGGTCCAATGTAACGAGGAGCCAATTTGCCTTTGATACCGAATCAATGGGTTCCCTTTAAAGGTGTAACCCGAAGATAAGTCATCTCGCCGACTTCATAAGCCATGGGCTTATGCTTGCGGTCATACTGACTCTTTTGTCGAGACTGGGCGGTTTTCAACTTCTCACGAACAATGCGAACCTGCTCTTCTGCATCCTGGATCATGTCCGGGCCAAAGAGTTGTCTCTCACCGGTTTCTGACCAGTTAAGAGGCGTCCGACATTTTCGTCCATAAAGAACTTCGAAAGGAGCTTTACCCAAGCTAGCTTGATAACTGTTGTTATAAGCAAACTCGGCGAATGGAAGGCACTTCTCCCAATTCATACCGAAAGAGATGACAGAAGCTCGGAGCATATCCTCCAGAATTTGATTGACTCGTTCTACTTGACCACTTGACTGAGGATGGAAGGCGGTGCTAAAGGAGAGACGAGTCCCCATAGCATTTTGGAAACTTTCCCAAAATCGAGAGGTGAAAAGACTTCCACGGTCTGAATTAATTTCCAATGGAACACCATGGAGAGATACTATTCGAGAGATGTACAAATCCGCTAGCTGGCTAGCGGTTATACTCTCGCGAACAGGTAAGAAGTGGGCTACTTTGGAAAGACGATCGACAACAACGAAGATAGCATTATTCCCTCTCTTGGTTCTGGGAAACCCGGTAATGAAATCCATACCGATTTTATCCCATTTCCATTCAGAAATCTGCAATGGTTGAAGGGTGCCAGCAGGCCGTTGATGCTCTGCTTTAACACGACGACAGACGTCGCAAGTTGCAATGTATTGAGCGATTTCTCTCTTCATCCTAGTCCACCAAAACCTCTGGCGTAGATCTTGATACATCTTAGTGCTACCGGGATGAATGGTGAGAGGGGATTCATGAGCTTCCTTAAGGATCAATCGCCTCAAGTTGCGTACCTTGGGAACCACTAGACGGTTTCCAAAGAACACAACACCTTGATCATCAATGGAGAAACAATCTGCAACTCCCTTCTTGATGTTTCTCTTGATACGGGAAATTCCCGGATCCACCTTTTGTGCCTTGATGATCTGATCCGTAAGGTTAGGTTTCGCCACCAGGGTGGAAAGGAATCCTCGAGGAACAATGTGAAGGTTAAGCTTATGAAATTCCTCGTGGAGAAGTGGTTGACCTTGTTGTAACATCAAGTTGTTACAATAAGATTTACGACTTAGTGCATCAGCCATGACATTGGCTTTGCCTGGGGTGTAAGTTATTCCTAAGTCGTAATCCGAGATCAACTCGACCCAACGTCTTTGCCTGAGATTCAAATCCGGTTGGGTGAAGATATATTTCAAGCTTTGGTGATCAGTGTAAATTTCGCAACGGTTACCCAGGAGGTAATGTCGCCAGGTTTTGAGTGCATGGACTACTGCTGCAAGCTCTAGATCATGAGTAGGATAATTATCCTCATGTGGACGCAACTGTCGAGATGCGTAGGCAATCACATGACGATCTTGCATGAGTATGCAACCTAGTCCTTGTCGCGAGGCGTCGCAGTAAATAACAAAGTCCTTAGAGAAGTCTGGTGGTACCAGTACGGGAGCAGATGTCAGGCGTCTTTTCAGTTCCTGAAAGCTGAACTCGCACTGTGGGGTCCACTCGAACTTTTTATCTTTCTTGAGGAGTTCAGTTAGAGGCTTAGCAACCTTGGAGAAATTCTCGACGAAGCGGCGGCAATAGCTCGCTAAACCAAGAAAACTCCGAACTTGCTTGACCGTTTCAGGTGGAGTCCAGTCAAGGACAGCTTGAACTCGCTCGGGATTGACAGCAATGCCCTTGCCAGAGATTACATGGCCCAGATAGGTCACTTCTGGCAACCAGAATTCGCACTTGGAGAATTTGGCATAAAGGCGATGCTCTCGAAGTTTCATCAATACTAGCCTTAGATGTTCGGCATGTTCTTCCTCATTCTTGGAGTAGATGAGTATATCATCGAGGTATACCACGACGAATTTATCCAAGTACTCCATGAAGATCGAGTTCATTAACCGAGAGAAGGTGGCTGGAGCATTGGTTAAACCGAAGGACATGACGGTGTACTCGTATTGGCCGTAACGAGTGACAAAGGCCGTTTTGGGAATGTCCCCGTTCTTGATTTTGATTTGATGGTAGCCCAACCTCAAATCCATCTTGGAAAAGACTGAGGATCCAGCGAGCTGGTCATACAGGTCGTTGATCCTGGGGAGCGGATACTTGTTCTTGATAGTGACCAAATTGACAGGTCGGTAATCTACAACCATCCGATCCGTTCCATCCTTCTTCTTGACGAAGAGGACGGGGCAAGCCCATGGAGATGAACTAGGACGGATGAAACCTTTTTGCAAGGACTCATCGAGTTGTTTCTTAAGCTCAGCTAGTTATAGGGGTGCCATCTTATAAGGTCTTCTAGAGATTGGGACGGTTCCTGGAACAAGGTCTATCACGAACTCGACATCTCTGTCAGGTGGAACACCTGGCAGTTCCTCTGGAAAGACATCCGGGAAGTCACGGACTACCGGAATATCTTCGAGGTCTGGAAGGGGATTGGCATTTAGAGAGTAGAGCTGACGCTCCGATACTCGGGTCAAAACGTTGACTGTCTTGCCCGATGGATGGGTAAGTTGAACAGTTCTAGTTGAGCAGTCAATCTTGGCGTAATGAGCTGACATCCAGTCCATACCCAAGATGATGTTAATGTCTGAGGACTTGAGAGCTATTAGTGACGCAAGGAAGACCAATCTGTCAACAAGAATTTCATTTCCATGGTTGATTCTAGAGGTTTGCCACTTAGAACCAGGGGTTTGAATTACCATGGAGGTAGGCATGTCACAAAAAGTGGTGTTGTGCAAACGAGCATAGCTCTCAGAAATAAATGAATGAGATGCTCCAGTATCAAAGAGAACAGTTGCCGGATGGCAATTAACAAGGAGCGTACCGAGAACGACGTTGGGGTTCTCTTGAGTTTCTTCAGCTGAAACGTAGTTGACATGGCCACGAGCAGTGGTGGCTGGCTTGGCGACGAGCACCTTCGCTGTTGACTTACCACGTCCAACAGACTTTCCGAACTGGCTGGGGTTGTTTTGGGGACACTCACGGATGTAGTGGCCCGGCTCACCACACTTGAAGCAAGTTATCATATTGGGGCGTGGAGCAGTATTGGCAGTGGGGCCACCAAAAGTCTTGGGCGGCACATACTGTTGATTGGGACGAGGCGCCTCAAAGGATGGCCTCGGGGTATACCTGGGTGGCATAGCAGAATTTGGAATCCAGACCCGGCGCTTCTGAGATCCAGAGCCGGATGAAGATCCATAGTCACGAGAGTGCTTACGTGAAGCTTCAAAATCGTTCTGCCCCGTCTCGGCACTGATGGCCTTATTGACTAGCTTCGGAAAAGAAATGCATTCATGCAGACGAAGGTCACGTCGGAGCTCAGGGCTAAGTCCCTTGCGGAACCTTGCCTGCTTCTTGGCGTCGGTGGATACCTCTTCGGGAGCATAGCGTGCAAGCTTTCCAAACTCGCGACTGTATGCATCCACAGTCAGCTTCCCCTGGGTGAAGTTACAGAACTCCTCCCTCTTGCGATCCATGAGACCTTCCGGAATATGATGCTCACGAAAAGCGGCACTGAAATCAGCCCAAGTAGTGAGTTGGCCGACCGGACGCATAGCTTCATAATTCTCCCACCAAAGGCTGGCAGGGCCTTCGAGGTGATAGGCAGCAAAGGTGACTTTATCATCTTCAGCCACGTTGGCAGAACGTAGCTTGTGGGCGATGCTGCGGAGCCAGTCATCCGCATCGAGAGGTTCGATGGAATGATTGAACTTTGGCAGGTACAGCTTGACAAAGTCATTGATGGACACCGAATTGATCCTCTGCTGGCGTGCAGTGTTCTGCTCAATCCGCTCTAACAAGCGGTTGGTGTCGCGCCTGTTGCGCTCTGCCTCCAGCATCACTTCGGCCAGAGAAGGTGGTTGAGGCAGACTTTCCTCTCTAGGTGCACTAGCTTCTCCCTGCTCCGAAGCAGCAGGGTTGCTGCGGGTGTTGACCATCCTGGGAAAACAAAACAACGATTTAAACCAGGATGGCAAAATCTGGCAAAGGAAGTGCGGAATGTAATGGGTAACAAGGAATGCAGAGATGATCATCCGTATGACATGGTAATATAGAAACTGCCATATATATACCAACGGTCATACACATCATACATAGTTTAGTACAAGCTCAAGCTGAGGTACAACTAAGACGAAAGACGTTACATCTCATCGGAGGCATTCCAAGCTCCTATACATTATTTTTCTACACCTCCGGAATTGATACACACTAAGTTATATTCCACAATCACGCAGGACGGTGGACATACAACTATTACAATACTAGCGAGCCTGCTACTAGCTCAGACGGCTCCGTAGAAGTCCTCATAGAAGTCACCACCCAGACCTGGAAGCGGAACATGGTCATCTGGGAACAGACGGTCCTGCGGTGCTTGTGGACCATAGGGACTTGGGTGCGGCCTCGGTCCAACAGATGGCGGTAGAAGAGGCCCACAAGGAGGGGTGATGCCTCCCACCTCACGCCATTCCATGAAGTCTGGCAGACTAGCCCGCACAGGGTACAAGTCTCTCGTGTCCATGTATCCGGCTTGCACAGCAGGTGCAAACCTCGTCAAGGTGGCCCAATGATCAGCACGAGCATTAAAGAGCTCCATACGCAAGGCCCGGTTTTCACGGTCCTTATCTTCCAACATCTCGGTAGTGGTGCAAAGGAGTGAGTCCTCATGGGATGCATCACTGTACATGCCCTGAAGGTAACCATGCGCCCCAGGGAGGGATGCTGGCATGTAGCGAAAATCAGTGTTGCTCAACAAGGCAGTTCTAGCTCGCATAATGGTCATCATCGAGTAGGCTGCATCTTGAACGGACATCCCAATAGTGATCCCGAGTCCATAAGAACAGTGGAGTGGTTCCGTGGCTCCGGGATAAGATGGATATATCCTGACCGTGCACAGATATTGGCTCTGGTTGAAATCTCTAAACTGCTCTTCGACGGTGTATTCAGGGTACCATCGGTAACCTGCCTCAACCATCACTCGAACCAACATGGCGGTATGACCACATACACCGATGCAACGGGTCAGACGAACCACTTGGTTTTGGGGACGGGTAGCCATCTGAAAGCACAAAATAGTGCAAAGGCATTAGAATTTCTGGATGAAATTGGACAGCATAACGGCTATAAATGCTCAGAAAAAGAATTGAGACATCCACAACAGTTTGCGAAACCACTCAACAACAACATATCAAGGTTCTGGTTCAATTGGCAACATACTAAACTTTAGTAGAACTGAACTGGGTTGTATCCAACAATCCTATAAGTTATTACGGATTTAGTAACACGTGAACCTGATAGAGAGAAGAGAGCCTAGTCCTTAACCCACGTAGAATGAGAAGAGAATGACTCAGAATAGAGGGCATAAGGTAAAGAAGTAAAAGAGCCTTACGTTCCCTCCCACAATCAATTCCCCTACATATAACTAAAGCATTTCTAGACTCGACATCGACCAGTTTGGCTTAGCGAACCTACAGGCAGTCCGGCTCTGATGCCAACGCTGTCAGGACCCCGATTCTAAGCCACATCGATCCAGCGTGTAACACTTCATATCACTTTGCGGCCTCACGCACGGTACTCCCACGGGTGCCACCCTACCTGGCCCGGGACCGTTTGCGCCTTTTGGCTCACGTATATGATAGTGTCGCTAGCATCCATATGACAGAGAACCCGGGCCGACATGGCTAGTCGTGAACCCGAAGCGGCGCTAGCCTATGAGGACAGGCATACATGAATCACATCGAGCATGTCGGTCATCAACGTATCTATTCGGGCTGTAGCACTGGGCTAACAGGACTCCGGTGAGCCGGGCTGTAGCAGGCTAGGCAGGACTCCGAATATCAGCGCGTGACATTTCCCCGAAGGGACAGACATAGGAACGACGTGAAACACATGCCGGCCAGTCAAGTGTCCAAGCAGTAGTGCTGGGCTAGCAGGACTCCGGTGAACCGGGCTGTAGCGGACTACTATCGCTCAGAAGCACAAGACTTACATTTCCCCATATGAAAGGCTGCCAAGGATAAACAACTAGATAGTCGGATCCCACTCATACCAAGCATTTCAATCATACACACAATATGCCCGATATGAGTAAATACAACATGGCAACACAACAGTACTCTACGACTCAAGTACTTTATTTAGAAGGCTCCGAGGAGCCATACATATCATCCATACAGATAGGGGTCACATGACCCAACACTCAAGTCATACAAACATACAAGCACATGCGGAAGCAAAGTAGTCTGAGTACAGACACTAGAAAGAAAGAAGGCTTGACGAAGCCTGTCTATCTACAACGACCCTTCACAAGTCTTGGATCACCACCTGGGTGATAAGTCACTCGTCAACGTCGAGGTCTACATAGAACCCATCAGAGGGGTTGGTGCAGTCGTCTGAAAAACATGATTAAAGCAACATGAGTACGGAGGTACTCAGCAAGTCTTACAACAGGAACCTACTATACATGCACATTCTCAAGAAGGTAGTGGGGTTATTGCAGCAAGCCAGCTTTGACTCTTGGCTAAGCTATCCTACGAAAGACACCACTTGTAAAACATTTGTCGCACACGAGTCCACTATCACCATCACAATACTCCACCGTGGATCCTCTCTCGCCATCCTACGAGAGGGCCATCCGCGGTACTCACACTTATCTTGAGATTTTTAGTAGTATCCATTTAACTTATCTATGAACTGTATAGGTGACCAAGTAGTCCTTTACCGCGGACGCGGCTATTCGAATAGATTTATACCCTGCAGGGGTGTACTTCTTCACACACGCTCTCACCACTTATCGCCGTTTACACGACATGTACTCGGCAACCTTCAAGCGGAAGCCCAGCGAGGGTGTCGGCCACGGCCTACCTAAACACTCAAGTCTCTAGTCCAGGTTTATCGCCTATTCGGGTTCCATCCGCAGGGAGTCCGGCCGAGGTTTCCACTAACGGCCCCGAACGATGTGAACAGGGTTCCCGAGACACCAAACGGGCGAGTCGGTACACCGTGCCACGTGCCTACCGCAACACAGCCCACCCCGATGGTCAGCGCCGCGTGCGGCCCCCAGCATGCTACAAACACCAGAAACTACTTTGCAACTCCTGGACAGAGGACAAGCGTGATCAAGAAGCCGAGAGGGTCCATTGGTTTCGGGCCCAATGCGTGGTAGTAGCTGAGTCTTAAATCACACACACAGATCTCAGTTCTTAAGAACGGCCTCAATGAAACAACCCACCATGTACTCCTACATGGCCTTCCATCGATTCCTTTACCAAATCGTGTTCAACACTTCCACACTATTGACAACGATACAACCTTTCACTCCGGATCATCATCCCGATGAGCCAGACCTGACACAACTCTAAGCATAGCAAGCATAGCATGGTAGGAACACACATACACATGTATTGGCTCAATCAACTCCTACACATGCTAGTGGGTTTCATCTAGTTACTGTGGCAATGACAGGTCATGCAAAGGAAGTGGGTTCAACTACCGCGACACACAGCAGTTTGAAACGCGTTGTCTTAATGCAGTAAACGAGAGCAGAAGCGAGAACATGGGTTTGTATCGGAATGATCAATGGTTTGCTTGCCTGATGGAGTGGTCGTGGGATACTGCCCTTCAGTTGGATACTCGGAGATATCCTCGGAGGCAGAACCTACCACGATGAACACATCGGAACACAATCAATACATGGCAATATGCAACAATATGATGCATGCTATGACATGGCAATATGGATGTGCCCTGACCTAGTGCAAGTTAAACCAGAAGGGAATGAACCCATTTGAACCAAAGATTCAAATGGTAGCTCATTTATGAAGATCATATTAGTGTATCAACTTGTAATGCCTAAACAGTGGGTTTAACTTGTTCTGACATGCATGAAACCAGTACCAATGGATAGGTTGGATTTTTCTGATAATTTTTCATATATAAAACTTTGCATTTGGAGTTATAGATAATTTTCTATGAATTTTTGAAGTTTGAACTAATTTCTGGAATTTCCTGTGCAAAAATAAATCCAGAAAATTAATTGTGGCGTCAGCATGAGGTCATGCTGACCTCAGCAGGTCAACAGACCCGGTCCAGGTCAAACCTGACGCGTGGGTCCCGCGTGTCAGGGTCATTAGCTTAAACAGATTAGATTATTTCTAATCCTGGATTAGTTAGCGGGCGGGGCCCACATGTCATAGACCCAGGGGGTCAAACAGGTCAACTCCGCCGGCGTTGAGCCGCCGGCGACGTCCAGACGCGGCGGAGGAAGTGCAGATTCGCGCTCCGGCGACCAAATCGACGGCGGAGCACGTCTACGTGATGCGGGAGGTGAGCCGCATCGAGTGGTGGTGGTAGTTGGCCTCGGGGTCGCCGGAAATGACGTCGGCGACGAGTTTGGTGGCGCCGGGGCTCGGGCGAAGGTGAAACCGGGGCTGCGGGGCACGGCGAGGCGCGTGGAGTGATGCGTCGGGGCCCTGGGTGTGCGGTGAGGCTAGTGGACAGGGTGGCGTGGCCGTTAGGTGGCCGGAGCCTCGTCGGCGACGAACTCCGCGGCGGCGCGTGCGGTTGAACTACGTGCAGTCGCGGTGGTGCACGAGAAGAGGAAAGGAGAGGATGGGGAGGTAGCTATGCTCACGGCGAACTCGCAGAGCCAGACGGCGTGGTCGGGGACGAGCTGGTGCGGCGACGGCGTTGAAGGGGATCTCCGGCGACGGTGGACTCGGGTGGGGTCGGTGTGGTGGCTTCGGGCACGCGAGCGCTCGGGCTCGTGTTGCTCGACGAAGTCGACGACGGCGGAGAGGTTGGACACGGTCTCGTGGCACTGGGACGACGGTGGCTACGGTTATGACGGCGGAGCGGCGACGATGGCGTCGGCCATGGCGGGGAAGAGCGAGGGAGGCGAGGCAGGGGCGAACGGCGTGTCCAGGGGCTCGAGGTGACGACGTGGAACTCATCCAGGGCAGCGAGGCGGCGAGGAGGTGAAGCAGGGCGGCGGGGAGCTGCGTGGCGCTCGCTGGTGCCGGCGTCGAGCACCTGCGTGCCTGCCTGGCCGAGCCAAGCAGCTCGCTGGCGCGGCAGCTGGGCTGGGCCGGCAGGTGGGCCGGTTGGCAGGCGCCAGGTAAGTCCTTTCTGACTTTTGTTTCCTTTTCTATTTCTTTTGTAACTTTGTAGACTTATTTAAAATACTAGCACAACTCCAAAAATCACCAAACTGCACCTGGTCCTTAGTTGGAATATTTCCAGCAAGGAACATTTTAGTTTGGAAATATTTGAGCATTTGAAATATTTTATAAATTTTAAATGCCCAAATTCAAATACTAATGCATTAATTCAAAGACCTTCTGTTGACCTAGAAAAATGTGCACTATTTTTGCCAGAGGTTTCAAACCAAGACAAAGAGGGTGGACATTTTAGAAGGGCATTTCAGGTTCATTGAAAATATTTTTAGTAAACCCTAGTTGATTTCAGGAGGGGTGCTGGGGGTTCTAGCTTCCCCATTTCAAATTTCTGTCAAAGGTAAACATGATGCACACTCTAATGCATGAACTAGGTGGGATGTGACAGGAATGCACTGTGGAGTAGCAATTAGATGATGGGTTGCGAGAGTGACAGAAGCTTAAACCCCAGTTTATGCGCTATTCCGTAAGGGACCATTTGGATCCAAAAGTTTAATTCTATGGTTAGAATTTATTTTTAATAATTTTCTCATAGTTGTGTATGCTTGCGGGAGGGTTAATAATAAGTAGGAGGTTTGTTCAAGTAAGAACAACACCTAAGCACCGGTCCAGCCACATATCAAATTATCAAAGTAGCGAACACAAATCAAACCAACATGGTGAAAGTGACTAGATGAAATTCCCGTGTACCCTCAAGAACGCTTTGTTTATTATAAGAGACCATTTTGGCATGTCCTTTACCTCAAAAGGATTGTGCTACCTTGCTGCACTTTTTGTACTATTATCATTACTTGCTCGTTACAAATTATCTTGCTATCAAACTACTCTGTTACTTACAATTTCAGCACCTGCAGGCATTACCTTGCTGAAAACCACTTGTCATTTCTTTCTGCCCCTCATTGGGTTCGACACTCTTACTTATCGAAAAGAGCTACAATTGACCCCCTATACTTGTGGGTCATCAATGCGTTACGCCGAACACCCCTGTAGCATCTACATGGGGGCTGAAACCGACGACTGGCAACTTTCATAAATATAACAATAAACGGCCATACAGGAGAAAAAATTGCTCGAATAGAAGGCGCAAACATAGATATATAACATCATGGGTTCATAATATAGTTTGTACAACCCGAACACATTTAATCAAATATTATGTCCTTGGAACATTGACCCTCTATCTCTCGGGCTCCTTCTAGGACGTCGTCAAAGTACCTCTCCAATTTCGGATGATCTTTGCCCTCGGGCGGGCCTGCAGTTGCCACTTAGGTAGCCTTCATCTTCGCCCATTGCATTTTGACACATGCAAAGGCAATCCGGGCACCCTCTATGCAGGCCGAGCACTTTATGGCATCAATCTGCGGTCGCGCGTTGACAAGTGGCTCCACCAAACCGAAGTAGCCAATCAGGATCGGCTTGGTCATCCAGAGTTGGACTATCAGGTCCTTCATGGCCAAACCTGCCACCCTATGCAGCTCTACGAGCTGCTTTAGTTGGTCATTCAGCGGCGTTGGGTGTCCCGGCGCGAGAAATTTTGACCAGAACAACTTCTCAGTCGAGCCCCTCATGGTCTCGGAAGAACTGCCGCGGCATCAGCGGCACTCTTCGGAAGATCCGTAAATGCACCTGGAGAACTCCACACTAGTGTGAGCAAAGCGTACCTCTGACCTCCAAAGATACTTTGCAAAAGAAAGGCCTTACCAACCACTATCTGCCTCGCCTGGTGGATCTCTTCGTGAGTGCTCCGGGACTCGCTCCACGCCTCTTTGGAATCCTGGAGAGCCTTGGCAAGCTCGGAGGACTGGGTCAAAGTCTTCTGCTCCAATGTTTCGCATTTGCTGATGGCATCCTTCAGCTCCTGCTTGACTTCAGCCACCCGAGCTTCATGTTGGCGACGGGCAACTTGTTCGGCCTCTAGTTCAGCAGCTGCTTTATTAGCAACTGCCTTGTTCACCTCTGCATCTTTCTTGGCCTGGGCGAGGGTGCCTTTGAGGGTCCCAACCTCGGCTGTGCCAACTATGCTCATAATCAAAGCATTCTATGAGTTAACCTCTCAATATACATATCACTTCTGACATAAAAATAAATTTTTAACATCGTACGCATACCTTGCGTCTCGTCGAACCGCTTATTAATGCGGCCGAGTTCCTCATCTGCCACCTGAAGCTTCCGATTGAGTTCAGAAACTTCTGCGGCATGGGCGGTTGCCGCCAACATGGAGGCCTGTTACAATAGCAGCACAGTATGTTACTCTCCCGAATACTATGTGGATCCTCTGTCCGGTTTCTTTTAAACCGGACAGAGCCTCAGGGGCTACTGTCTGTACACAGGTTTATTCTTCTATATGAAAAGTTTTTAGAACATTACGTCGCATACCTAGGCGGTTGCCGCCAACATGGAGGCCTGTTACAATAGCAGCACAGTATGTTACTCTCCCGAATACTATGTGGATCCTCTGTCCGGTTTCTTTTAAACCGGACAGAGCCTCAGGGGCTACTGTCTGTACACAGGTTTATTCTTCTATATGAAAAGTTTTTAGAACATTATGTCGCATACCTCAAAGCCTGTTAGTAGGCTTCGGAAGGCTTCGTTCAGTCCATTTTTAGCAGACTGAACCTTCTCCATAACCACACCCATCAGGGTGCGATGCTCCGCCACGACGAAAGCACTTTGCAGTGCTTCATCCAGAGCGTTGGGCGCCTCCGGATTAATGGAGGCTGCCGATGGAGCTGGTGCTCCTCCCCCTCTTTCAAAGGGGGCTACTTACCCGATCCCGAAGCCATGCTGGTCTCCGGAATGGTGTTCGGCTGGTGCCCGGATTGTGGGGGCTCCCCACCGTTGGTTGTCATAGGGGCTGCCTCCCCTAGGTCTTCGACGACTGACGCATTAACCTCGGGCGCTCTCTTGACGGCTTCGTTCGCCCCCTCTCGGCTAGGAGAGGTCCTTCAGGATGACACTTCAGTTTCCTCCTTGGCGATAGGTGTTGGTGTCCAAGCCGGCAGATCTCGGGTAGGGGGTCCCGAACTGTGCGTCTAAGGATCGAAGGTAACAGGAGGCAGGGGACACGTTGTTTACCCAGGTTCAGGCCCTCTTAATGGAGGTAATACCCTACTTCCTGCTTGATTGACTTTGATGAGTATAGGGGTTACAAAAGTTAATCTACCTTGAGATCGTAATGGCTAAACCCTAGATGTCTAGCCTGTATGATTCAGATCGCCTCTACGGACTAAACCCTTCGGTTTATATAGACATCGGAGGGGCCTAGGGTTGTACAGAGTCGGTTTATAGAGGAAGGAATCTTCATATCCGAACGCCAAGCTTGCCTTCCACGCCAAGGAGAGTCCCATCCGGACATGGGGGAAGCCTTCTATCTCGTATCTTCACAGCCCACTAGTCCGGCCCATGTCACATAGCTCGGACGCCCGGGGACCCCCTAATCCAGGACTCCCTCAGTAGCCCCTGAACCAAGCTTCAATGACGATATGTCCGGCGTGTAGATGGTCTTTAAGCATTGCAAGGCGGGTTCCTCCTCCGAATACTCCAAAGCAGCTGATCAAAAGAGCTATGTCTGGCTTTGTACAATAGTTACAACCCTGAACCGTGAGGGGCAAAATAATTAAACAAAAATAGGTTATGTCTTCTGACAAATTTTTCGGCGAGGCATTGAACTCCGGCCTTATTATTATTTTGAACCGTTTTTCAGCCTCCCGCTTCGCGTTTCGAGACGCGGTATTCATTAACACGTCCTGTCAAAGCAGAGATCGTGTCCCCTTATTGCGGGATTCTCATCAATACGGATTTTGGTAATCCAACCGTGCCGCTCGCACGACTCCTGGGGAATAGGCGAGTTTTAAGGCTCATGGGGGGATGCTCGATATTCACTACCTTTATAAGAAGATAAGGATCCACCTTTTCACCCCATGCCTTCTTCCTCCTCGGCCCATGTGTCCTGGAGCTCTAGCACCCTAGCTTCAACCCCTTCCGTCCCCAGCTAACACTCTGACCATGTCCGAGTCTGGAGCGCAGGGCAAGTGGATGGCCTCCTCCGTCACGGAGGAGAACGACAAGGAACTCCGGGAAGCGGGGTATTTAGCCAAAGAAATCGCCCATCGGCTCCTTGCCAAAAAGCAGATCATTCCCACACCGGAGCCCAATGAGAGGGTAGTATTCATCCCCCACTTTCTTCGCGGGCTAGGGTTTCCTTTCCACCCTTTTGTCCATGGACTCATGTTCTATTACGGGCTAGATTTCCATGATCTAACCCCAAATTCATTCCTCAACATCTCGGCGTTCATTGTCGTGTGCGAGGCGTTCCTCCGCACCCCCCCACTTCGGCCTATGGCTCAAGGTCTTCAATGTGAAGCCGAAAGTGGTCGAGGGTCAACACACGGAGTGCGGAGGCGCCATGGTGAGCAAGCTCCCTAACATCACCTGGCCCAAGGGGACTTATGTAGAGACCGTGAAGGGGTGGCAACAGGAGTGGTTCTACATTATGGAACCTCGTGACGCCACATGGGCCACCACTCCTGAGTTCAAAACCGGTCCACCAATGCGGCTCACATCATGGCTCAATAAAGGCTTGGATTGGGCGTCATCCGACAAGGTGATGACGCTGCAAAAGCGCATCAAGAGCATGGTGGAGAAGAACACCTGCCTTGCCAGCGTGATCCAGGTGATGCTGTTTCACCGGATTCTCCCCTGCCAAAGCCGGACTGTCCATATGTGGGAGTTTGATCCGGCAAGTCCCCGGACCCTGCAACGGTTCTTCGGCACGAAGCACAAAGATATATGGAAGCTGCTTTTTAAGACATAAAAGACATGTCCGCCAACGACCGAAGACCTCGGGCGTGACTATGCTCATCCAGCCACTCCAGTAAGTTTTTCAGATTTCTAATCATATCCTTGATTTGTAGATCCGAGGAGTAAGTTTAAACCTTCCCCTTGTCCCTAGGGCTGGACTGTCGGATTTCGGGTTGTTGCAAAACCCTTAAGGTTCGAACTCTGGGGTGTGCGCGAAGATCTCCCCCTCAGCGATCACGCCCTCACACACTTCGCGATCTCTAGGCTAGGCACGACGAACTTAGAACAAACGAGACACAAGATTTATACTAGTTCGGGCCACCATTGTGGTGTAATACCCTACTCCAGTGTGGTGGTGGTGGATTGCCTCTTGGGCTGAGGATGAACAGTACAAGGGGAAGAATAGCCTCCTGAGGAGAGGTGTTCTTGTGCTTGGTGGACTTGTGGGTGTGAGGATGCAAAGTCGAACCGATCTCTCTCTCTCTCCCTCTCTCTCTCTCTCTCTCTCTCTCTATCCCCTCCTACTGTGGTGGCTAGTCCTATTTATAGAGGCCCTGGTCCTCTTCCCAAATATTGAGTGGGAAGGGATGCCACAACGACCAATTTGAAAGGGGACAACTAGTACAGCTTATCCTGACAAAAGTATTCTTCGCCTGCCAAAGGCTCTGGTGGTGACGCTGTCTTGGGCTCCATGGTGACCTCCGTCTTGCCGTCCTGCTGGTCTTGGTTTCGTTGCACCAATATGGAAACCTTTGCTTGACGCCTCGGTACTCCTCGCCTGCGCTCGCCCCCTTAGCACCAAAGAGGAAACAAGGAAACTGTGCGCGCTAGCGCCCGCCTGGCGCACGCCTGGCCTTGGTCGTCATGGCTCACGTCTTGAGATCCTTGCGAGGTTTGCCTTGCCTTGATCTCTCCGCCCCTCGCGAGCCAGCCTGGTGAGGCCGCTCCTGAGGAGGTCTTGCATCGTCCGCCTTGCGAGGCTTGGCCCCTCGCGAGGCTCTTGAGTGCTAGCTGGTGAAGATGGGCCATACGGGCCCACTCGCAGAGCCATGCCGTGGGCCGCAGGCAGGCAAGTTTGGGGACCCCCGTTCCCAGAACGCCGATAGCTGGGCCCAAGGCACGCTTGGACTTGGCTTCGCGGTGAAGCCAAAGGGCAAGTGCGGAGCGCCACGGGTCCCAATAGCCTACGTCCTTGGTCGACGCGTGGCGGTTGATTGGACGTGGGCATCTCTGCTTCTCCACGCTGCCTCGGCAACTGCCCGACTTGACGAGTCCCTGCTGCATGCAAGAAAAAACCATCATTACCTGTGATCATGGGGGGTGCTGGTTGGCCTTCTCCTGCTATAAATGGGGAGGTGGGTTGAGCCCCCGTCGCCCATCTCTTTCCATTCAGCTCGTTTCTCCCCCTTTGCTCCATTGCTAGTAGTGACACCAATGGCGCCCATCCGAAGGTTTTCCGCTACGGAGAAGGGGAAGACTCCCCTCGATGAGCCAGGGCCGCTCCTGCCGAAGAAGAGGCCGGTCCATCATCGTGATGTGGTGAGGTGACAAGGTCTTGGTGCGAGTGGCCTCTCCTGGGTATCTGTTACCCCTATACGCCCAAGCCGTAGGCTCAGGAGGAAGAGGCGGCGAGAGGTGCTGCCCGCGCCGCAGCCATGGTCGTCGCACCGCGATGGCGCGCGTCGTCGCCCCCGAAGTCCACGCCGCAGACTCCTCGCGCGAAATCGTGCTGTGGGCAGCGATGCCTCTGAGTACTTGGATCAGCTTCCCTTCCTTCTTCTTTGTCGAGATGCCGCCAAGGGGGCCCCTTGAGCTTTGGCTGCAGCATGCCGGCTGCGACGCGCCGACGACTGGATCGGAAGTTGAAGCCATCCCCTCGGGCAAGATCTTCATGACCCGTGGCTGGGGTGAGGTCGCCCGAATGTGCCGTGTGATAGGCGCCCTCGCGATCCACTTCAAGTACGACGGCGCCTCCACATTGCTCTTCAAGGTCTTTGACACGTAAGGCCGCCGTCTGGAGTGTTGCTCCGGAAGGGGCCATCAGGACAGAGTCGCAGCAGGAGCAGGGCCTGCTGCGCGCGTCGCCAGCGGCTCCTCCGGTAGTAGCAGCGGCGCTTGGGAGTCCAGCGATTCTCCCGAGCTCTACGAGACCCCAGAGACGAGCGACGATAGCTACGTGCCCCCAAGTTCTCGCCGTGCCTGGAGCAAGGCTGCAGCGTCCGACCGTCGCCGCCGCTGATCTGGATGGGGTTAGCACTAGCCTCCTGTGGCCCACTGTTGATGACGGCGTCGGCCACCGGGGCGCATATAGATAGGGCTCCTAGAAGTTCTTCCCTTTTGTTCCCTGTGAGGAATCAAGAAGTACCCCGCGGGGGCGTGTAAGGGTCTGAAGTGTCCTTTGTCGATATTATCCTTATTATGAAATTGTGTGTGTGTGTGTGTCCCGTTCTGGCTCGGTTTCCCCTTTCCAACCTCGCGATGGCTTGGTGCTCTACGCTGACAGGTCCCGGTCCCCAGGCAGGCTTCAGCCCTCGCTGGTATGCCAGGTCCCGATGCCGTGGTCAAGGCCAGGAGGTGAGCGACCCGAGGTCCAGTAAGAGGCCCTGAGCCATGATGCTCAGGAGGCCCCCTTTAGCATGCAAGCGACCGCCGAGAGATAGGAAAGGGAGACTACGTTGCCGTAACGGGGCAACACAAATGAGAATTCTATGCCGTAGCGGTTGGTTGACCCAAGTGTGAAACTTATCTTGGTAGTACTGGGTCGGTCCTTCGCAAGGCGCCAGACTCATGCGTAGGCGGTCGTAGCATAGCCAGGCCAGGCCCATGCGAGTCTCCTCCTCTTCCCCACGCTCTCCTTCGTGCTCTACGTCCTCAGGTCCCGGCCCTCGAGCGAGCTCAGCCGCCGCTGGTATGCCAGGTCACGATGTCGTGGTCAAGGCCAGGGGTGAGGGCTGGAGAGCCAGTAAGAGCTCCTGAGTCGCGATGCTCAGGAGCCCCCTTTTAACGTGCAAGTGGATTACATGGGAGAAAAGGGAGCCCACGATGCTGCCTGCTGTGGTCCTCAGGTGGTTCCTGCAAGCCAGCACGAGGAAGGGCGCAGATTGCCATTATGATTGCTGGCCGGCCACTGGTCGCTCGGCAAGAGAACGAAGGCACTGAGGGCCTGGTGAGGTGACACATGCGGGGCATGCCGTGGGCCAGAGCTAGACCGCTCAGATTTGTCAACGTTGCAGGGACGGACCCATGCACAAGCGCTGTGCCGGTGTGAGCAGCTCCCGTGGCGGGTGACAATCAAGCAGGTGATAGTCATAGACAGATTAAGCATGCAAAGTAAACTAGCTCAGGTAAATGCATGAACGACACATGCCACTAGGTCAGGCCCGAGCGGCTTGGGGATGCACAGCCCGATGGGCGCCCCCAGCAAGGTAAGCTAAAGACATAAAAATGGGTACATGCCACAGGGATGGACCCACGCGGCCTGGGAATGATGCAGCCCTGGGGGCGCTCCCAGCTAAATCAACTCGAAAAATGTCAGCTGGTTCCGTTGTAGAAGGGATGCTGGAGCAGGTGAGATGCAATGCGAAGGAGTTGCTTTTCACGACCCACCGGGGCCCTGAGCCTCAGGAGGCTCCGGGGGTCCAGGCGGTTCTTGAGGACCGTCTCCATCTCCGCCAGGAAGGCGTGGTGCCTGGCCTCCTGAGAAGCCAAGATGCTCCACAAGTTGCGCTGGAAGGTAGATACCATGCTCGGCAGGCCGAATGGCATGCAAACATAGCTGTGAGGTGGGCCCTTGCAGCGTCCCATGCGCGAAGGCCAGAAGAGCTCCTGAGGCGCGGCCCTATTGAGCCCTGGGACATCGACGCAGACGCGTAGCCCGACATCCTTGCCTGGATGGGGAGTTGCGCCCGGTGAGCGGTAGTCGCTGCACATGACTCTCGCGTCTTGCAGTTCCTGAGTGGTCTTGGCAATGAACTCCTGAGTGTTGGGCACCCCTCGCCCTGTGTCCTCCTGAGGGAGACGTGCCGCGAAGTACCCCTCCAAGTGGTGCCCGAGCGCCTCCCTCATGACATTGGCAAGGTCTGAGGCCCTCCAGAAGAGAGCCCCAGAGCCCTGCTTGAGGAGGGCACCGGGCGCGCCTTCCTATGCGAGGGAGGGAGGCGCCCCAGGTGTGGGCGCTGATCCTAACGAGGTACCACTTGCGACGCCGCCCTCCTGAGGTCCGGCACGGAGTAGCTGCTGCTTCTTCTTGGGGACATCCTCAGGAGGGTACCGAGCTGCACTATTGTCGGGGTCTTCGATTGATGCTGCTTGGAAGGCGCGCTCGAGGGAGCATACCGCATCTCTTTCTTCGCAGAGGACCGTGATGAACCCGTCGCTCCCTGGCATCTTGATGACGTTGTCGAAGCGCTGGATGTACTTCTGGAGGGTCTCTCCCGGTTGATGCTTGACGCGACGCAGGTCACCCGCGGCCGGGGGGTGATACGTCTCCAATGTATCTATAATTTTTGATTGTTCCATGCTATTATATTATCCTTCTAGGATGTTTTATATGCATTTATATGCTATTTTATATGATTTTTGGGACTAACCTATTAACCTAGAGCCCAGTGCCAGTTTCTGTTTTTTCCTTGTTTTTGAGTATCGCAAAAAAGGAAAACCAAACGGAGTCCAATTGAACTGAAACTTCACGGAACTTATTTTTGGACCAGAAGAAGCCCACGGAGCATCGGAGATGGAGCAGAAGAGTCCCAAGGCCACCACGAGGGTGGGGGTGCGCCCTACCCCCCTGGGTGCGCCCCCTGCCTCGTGGCTGCCTCGGGGACCCCCTGACTTGTTCCCGACTACAACACCTCTTATATAACCCCAAACTTCCAGACAGAAACCTAGATCTGGAGTTCCGCCGCCCCAAACCTTTGTAGCCACCAAAAACCAATCGGGACCATAAACTTGTCATCATGATTTTAATTTTCAATTGGATTATGCTCCACATGATAGTTATTTTGTTGAGTTTGCTCCCACTACTATTGATGAGAATAAATTTGCTTATGTGGAGAGTAGTAAAATTTCTATGCAAGTAGATCATGAAAAGAATTATTTATGTGCTGGTAATATTGTTGAATTCATTCATGATGCTACTGAAAATTATTATGAGGGAGGTACATATTCTTGTAGGAATTGCAATAATATCAAGTTTCCTCTCTATGTGCTTAAAGTTTTGAAGTTATGCTTGTTTTGCCTTCCTATGCTAGTTGATTATTGTTCCCATAAGTTGTTTTCTCACAATATCCCTATGCATAGGAAGTGGGTTAGAATTAAATGTGCTAGTCATATTTTTCATGATGCTCTCTTTATGTTTCAATTCTTATCTTTTAGGTGAGCATCTTTGAAATCATCATGCCTAGCTAGGGGCGTTAAACGTTAGCGCTTGTTGGGAGGCAACCCAATTTTATTTTTGTTCCTTGATTTTTGTTCCTGCTTAGTAATAAATAATTCATCTAGCCTCTTTTTAGATGTGGTTTTATGTTTTAGTTAGTGTTTGTGCCAAGTAGAACCTTTGGGAAGACTTGGGTGAAGTCTTTGTGATCTTGCTGTAAAAAACAGAAACTTTAGCGCTCACAAGATTAGCTGAATTTTTTTACTGGAGAGTGCTTTTAGGTTTATTCTTTTTGCAGATGATTAATAGACAAATTCCTCAGGTATGCCAATTTATTTCAGAATTTTTGGAGTTCCATAAGTATACGTTTTATACAGATTACTCCAGACTGTTCTGTTTTTAACAGATTCTGTTTTCTATGTGTTGTTTGCTTATTTTGATGAATCTATGAGTACTATCGGAGGGTATGAACCATAGATAAGTTGGAATACAGTAGATATTACACCAATATGAATTTATAATTAGTTCACAACAGTACCTAAGTGGTGGTTTTATTTTCTTATACTAACGGAGCTTACGAGTTTTCTGTTGAGTTTTGTGTTGTGAAGTTTTCAAGTTTTGGGTAAAGATTCGATGGACTATGGAATAAGGAGTGGCAAGAGCCTAAGCTTGGGGATGCCCAAGGCACCCCAAGGTAATATTCAAGTAAAACCAAGAGCCTAAGCTTGGGGATGCCCCGGATGGCATCCCCTCTTTCGTCTTCGTTCATCGGTAACTTTACTTGGAGCTATATTTTTATTCACCACATGATATGTGTTTTGCTTGGAGCGTCATTTTATTTTATTTTGTTTCACTTGCTATTTGAATAAAATACCAAGATCTGAAATTCTTACATATTAGAGAGTCTTCACATAGTTACATAATTATTCGACTACTCATTGATCCTCACTTATATCTTTCGGAGTAGTTTGTCATTTGCTCTACTGCTTCACTTATACCCTTTTAGAGCACGGTGGTGGTTCTATTTTATAGAAATAGATGAACTCTCATGCTTCACTTATATCATTTTGAGAGTCCTAAACGGCATGGTAATTTTCTTTGGTTATGAAACTAGTCCTAATATGATAGGCATCCAAGAGGGATATAATAAAAACTCTCATATAAAGAGCATCGAATACTATGAGAAGTTTGATTCTTTATGATTGTTTTGAGATATGAAGATGGTGATATTACAGTCATGCTAGTTGAGTAGTTGTGAATTTGAGAGATACTTGTGTTAAAGTTTGTGATTCCCGTAGCATGCATGTATGGTGAACTGTTATGTGATGAAGTCGGAGCATGATTTATTTATTGATTGTCTTCCTTATGAGTGGCGGTCGGGGGCGAGTGATGGTATTCTCCTACCAATCTATCCCCCTAGGAGCATGTGCGTAGTACTTTGTTTTGATAACTAATAGATTTTTGCAATAAGTATGTGAGTTCATTATGACTAATGTTGAGTCCATGGATTATACGCACTCTCACCCTTCCACCGTTGCTAGCCTCTTTAGTACCGCGCAACTTTCGCTGGTACCATAAACCCACCATTTACCTTCCTCAAAACAGCCACCATACCTACCTATTATGGCATTTCCATAGCCATTCCGAGATATATTGCCATGCAACTTTCCACTGTTCTGTTTATTATGACACACTCCATCATTGTCATATTGCTTTGCATGATCATGTAGTTGACATCGTATTTGTGGCAAAGCCACCTACATAGTTCTTTCATACATGTCACTCTTGATTCATTGCACATCCTGGTACACTGCCGGAGGCATTCACATAGAGTCATATTTTGTCCTAAGTATCGAGTTGTAATTCATGAGTTGTAAGTAAATAAAAGTGTGATGATCATCATTATTAGAGCATTGTTCCATGTGAGGAAAGGATGATGGAGACTATGATTCCCCCAAAAGTCGGGATGAGACTCCGGACGAAAAATAAAAAAAGAGAAAAAAAATAGGCCATAAAAAAAGAGAAGGCCCAAAAAAAAACAAAAAAATGAGAGAAAAAGAGAGAAGGGGCAATGCTACTATCGTTTTACCACACTTGTGCTTCAAAGTAGCACCATGATCTTCATGATAGAGAGTCTCCTATGTTGTCACTTTCATATACTAGTGGGAATCTTTCATTATAGAACTTGGATTGTATATTCCAATGATGGGCTTCCTCAAAATTCCCTAGGTCTTCGTGAGCAAGCGAGTTGGATGCACACCCACTTAGTTCCTGTTGTTGAGCTTTCATACACTTATAGCTCTAGTGCATCCGTTGCATGGCAATCCCTACTAACTCACATTGATATCTATTGATGGGCATCTCCATAGCCCGTTGATATGCCTAGTTGATGTGAGACTATCTTCTCCTTTTTGTCTTCTCCACAACCACAATTCTATTTCCACCTATAGTGCTATGTCCATGGCTCACGCTCATGTATTGCATGAAGATTGAAAAAGTTTGAGAACATCAAAAGTATTAAACAATTGCTCGGCTTGTCATCGGGGTTGTGCATGATTTAAATATTTTGTGTGATGAAGATAGAGCATAGCTAGACTATATGATTTTGTAGGGATAAGTTGCTTTGGCCATGTTATTTTGAGAAGACATGATTGCTTTGTTAGTATGCTTGAAGTATTAATGTTTTCATGTCAATATTAAACTTTTGTTTTGAATATTATGGATCTGAATATTCTTGCCACAATAAAGAAAATTACATTGATAAATATGTTAGGTAGGATTCCACATCAAAAATTATGTTTTTATCATTTACCTACTCGAGGACGAGCAGGAATTAAGCTTGGGGATGCTGATACGTCTCCAACGCATCTATAATTTTTGATTGTTCCGTGCTATTATATTATCCTTCTAGGATGTTTTATATGCATTTATATGCTATTTTATATGATTTTTGGGACTAACCTATTAACTTAGAGCTTAGTGCCAGTTTCTGTTTTTTTCCTTGTTTTTGAGTATCGCACAAAAGGAAAACCAAACGGAGTACAATTGAATTGGCACTCCACGGAACTTATTTTTGGGCTAGAAGAAACCCACAAAGCATCAGAAATGGACCAGAAGAGTCCCGAGGCCACCACGAGGGTGGGGGGGGGGGGCGAGCCCTACCCCCTGGGCGCGCCCCCTACCTCGTGGCCGCCTCAGGGACCCCCCTGACTTGTTCCCGACTCCAACACCTCTTATATAACCCCAAACTTCCAGAAAGAAACCTAGATCGGGAGTTCCGCCGCCACAAGCCTGTGTAGCCACCAAAAACCAATCGGGACCCTGTTCCGGCACCCTGTCAGAGGGGGGATCCCTCACCGGTGGCCATCTTCATCATACCGGTGCTCTCCGTGATGAGGAGGGAGTAGTTCACCCTCGGGGCTGAGGGTATGTACCAGTAGTTATGTGTTTGATCTCTCTCTCTCTCTCTCTCTCTTGTTCTTGATTTGGCATGATCTTGATGTATCGCGAGCTTTGCTATTATTGTTGGATCTTATGATGTTTCTCCCCCTCTACTCTCCTGTAATGGATTGAGTTTTCCCTTTGAAGTTATCTTATCGGATTGAGTCTTTAAGGATTTGAGAACACTTGATGTATGTCTTGCATGTGCTTATCTGTGGTGACAATGGGATATCACGTGATCTACTTGATGTATGTTTTGGCGATCAACTTGCAGGTTCAGTGACCTTTTGAACTTATGCATAGGGGTTGGCACACGTTTTCGTCTTGACTCTCTGGTAGAAACTCTGGGGCACTCTTTGAAGTTTTATGTGTTGGTTGAATAGATGAATCTGAGATTGTGTGATGCATATCGTATAATCATACCCATGGATACTTGAGGTGTCATTGGAGTATCTAGGTGACATTAGGGTTTTGGTTGATTTGTGTCTTAAGGTGTTATTCTAGTACGAACTCTATGATAGATCGAACGGAAAGAATAGCTTTGTGTTATTTTACTACGGACTCTTGAATAGATCGATCAGAAAGAATAACTTTGAGGTGGTTTCGTACCCTACAATAATCTCTTCGTTTGTTCTCCGCTATTAGTAACTTTGGAGTGACTCTTTGTTGCATGTTGAGGGATAGTTATATGATCCAATTATGTTATTATTGTTGAGAGAACTTGCACTAGTGAAAGTATGAACCCCAGGCCTTGTTTCCTAGCATTGCAATACCGTTTACGCTCACTTTTACTACTTGTTACCTTGCAGTTTTTATAATTTTAGATTACAAAAACATATATCTACCATCCATATTGCACTTGTATCACGATCTCTTCGCCGAACTAGTGCACCTATACAATTTACCATTGTATTGGGTGTGTTGGGGACACAAGAGACTCTTTGTTATTTGGTTGCAGGGTTGTTTGAGGGAGACCATCTTCATCCTACGCCTCCCACGGATTGATAAACCTTAGGTCATCCACTTGAGGGAAATGTGCTACTGTCCTACAAACCTCTGCACTTGGAGGCCCAACAGCGTCTACAAGAAGAAGGTTGTGTAGTAGACAGCAAGCTCTTTTCTGGCGCCGTTGCCGGGGAGGTGAGTGCTTGAAGGTATATCTTTAGATATTGCAATCGAATCTTTTAGTTTATTGTTTTATCACTAGTTTAGTTTATAAAATAAAACTACAAAAAAATGGAATTGAGGGTGCTTCATATGCTTCATCTTTTTAATATCTCTCGTGAAAATAAGGATTTTGATAATTGTGCCAAAGTGTTAGAAGAAGAATGCATTAAAATGTTGGGCACTAAATCTTTGAATGATGAGCATGATTGCAATGTTTTTAGTATGAATTATTTGAATATCCATGATGCTAATGATATGCAAAGCCACAAGCTTGGGGATGCTATGTTTGATGAAGATGATATTTTTAGTCCCCCAAGTTTTGATGTGCAAATTTATTATGATGAAAGCATGCCTCCTATCTATGATGATTATTAGGATGACACGTATGCTATAAAGAATAATGATAACCATGAAACTTGTCATCTTGATTTCAATTTTCAATCCCATGATAGTTATTTTCTTGAATTTGCTCCCACTACTCCGAATGAGAAGAATTTTGCTTATGTGGAGAGTAATAATTTTTTTATGCTTGTGGATCATGAAAGGAATGATTTATGTGATGTTTATATTGTTGAATTAATTCATGATGCTACTAAAAATTATTATGAGGGTGGAATATATGCTTGTAGGAATTGCAATAATATCAAGTTTCCTCTCTATGTGCTTAAAGTTTTGAAGTTATGCTTGTTTTGCCTTCCTATGCTAGTTGATTGTTGTTCGCATAAGTTGTTTGCTCAAAAAATCCCTATGCATAGGAAGTGGGTTAGACATAAATTTGCTAGTCATATTCTTCATGATGCTCTCTTTATGTTTCAATTCTTATCTTTTATGTGAGCATCATTGAAATCATCATGCCTAGCTAAAAAGGCAATAAAGAAAAGCGCTTGTTGGGAGACAACCCAATATTTATCTTTACTATTTTTGTGTGTTCACATGATTATGCTACTGTAGTAATCATGTTTTATAGCTTTTGTTTCAATAAAGTGCCAAGTAAGACCTTTAGGATAGCTTACGGTGATAGTTGTGTTGACCCTGCTGAAAATCAGAAACTTTTCCACCAAGTAAATTAGTTTTGATAATTCACAGAAACGTTCTTTTGATCTGATTCTTTTTTCTCTCAATTTGTACACAAATTGCTCAGGTTTTCCTAATTTGGTAGAAGTTTTGGAGTTACAGAAGTATGGAAAGTTACCAGATTACTACAGACTGTTCTGTTTTTTGACAGATTCTGTTTTCATTGTGTTGTTTGCTTATTTTGACGAATCTATGAGTAGTATTGGAGGGTACGAACCATAGAGAAGTTGGAATACAGTAGATATTACACCAATATGAATTTAGAATGAGTTCACAACAGTACCTAAGTGGTGATTTATTTTCTTATACTAACGGAGCTTACGAGTTTTCTGTTAAGTTTTGTGTTGTGAAGTTTTCTAGTTTTGGGTAAAGATTCGATGGACTATGGAATAAGGAGTGGCAAGAGCCTAAGATTGGGGATGCCCAAGGCACCCCAAGGTAATATTCAAGGACAACCAAGAGCCTAAGCTTGGGGATGCCCTAGATGGCATCCCCTCTTTCGTCTTCGTTCATCGGTAACTTTACTTGGAGCTATATTTTTATTCACCACATTATATGTGTTTTGCTTGGAGCGTCATTTTATTTTATTTAGTTTTGCTTGCTATTTGAATAATATCCCAAGATCTGAAATTCTTAAATGTTAGAGAGTCTTCACATAGTTACATAATTATTATTCACTTATACCCTTTTAGAGCACGTCGGTGGTTTTATTTTGAAGAAATAGATGAACTCTCATGCTTCACTTATATTGTTTTGAGAGTCTTATACAACATGGTAATTTGCTTAGGTTATGAATTTAGTCCTAATATGATAGGCATTCAAGATGGGTATAAGAAAAACTTTCATATACAGTCCATTGAATACTATGAGAAGTTTGATACTTAATGATTGTTTTGAGATATGAAGATGGTGATATTAGAGTCATGCTAGTTGAGTAATTGTGAATTTGAGAAATACTTGTGTTGAGGTTTGCAAGTCCCGTAGCATGCACGTATGGTAACTGTTGTGTAACAAATTTGAAGCATGAGGTTTTTCTTTGATTGTCTTTCTTATGAGTGGCGGTCGGGGACGAGCGATGGTCTTTTCCTACTAATTTATCCCCCTAGGAGCATGCGTGTAGTGCTTGGTTTTGATGGCTTGTAGATTTTTGCAATAAGTATGTGAGTTCTTTATGAGTAATGTTGAGTCCATGGATTATATGCACTCTCACCCTTCCATCATTGCTAGCCTCTTCAGTATCGTGTATTGTCCTTTCTCACCTCGAGAGTTGGTGCAAACTTCACCGGTACATCCAAACCCTGTGATATGATATGCTCTATCACACATAAGCCTCCTTGTATCTTCCTCAAAACAGCCACCATACCTACCTATTATGGCATTTCCATAGCCATTCCGAGATATATTGCCATGCAACTTTCCACCGTTCCGTTTATTATGACACGCTGCATCATTGTCGTATTGCCTTGCATGATCATGTAGTTGACATTGTATTAGTGGCAAGGCCACCAAGCATAATTGAGGGAGTCCTGGATTAGGGGGTGTTCGGATAGCCGAACTATATCTTCAGCCGGACTCCAGGACTATAAAGATACAAGATTGAAGACTTCGTCCCGTGTCCGGAAGGTTCTTTCCTTGGCGTGGAAGGCAAGCTAGGCGTGCAGATATTCAGGATCTCCTACCAATGTAACCGACTCTGTGTTACCCTAACCCTATCCGGTGCCTATATAAACCGGAGGGTTGTAGTCCGTAGGACGAACACATCATAACCATCATCATACCTATAGGCTAGCTTCTAGGGTTTAGCCTTCTTGATCTCGTGGTAGATCTACTCTTGTACTACCCATATCATCAATATTAATCTAGCAGGAGTAGGGTTTTACCTCCATCGAGAGGGCCCGAACCTGGGTAAAATAAAGTGTCCCTTGTCTCCTGTTACCATCCGACCTTGACGCACAGATCAGGACCCCCTACCCGAGATCCGCCGGTTTTGACACCGACATTGGTGCTTTCATTGAGAGTTCCTCTGTGTCGTCGCCTTTAGGCCCAATGGCTCCTTTGATCATCAACAACGATGAGGTCCAGGGTGAGACTTTTCTCCCCGGACAGATCTTCGTCTTCGGCGGCTTCGCTCTGCGGGCCAACTCGCTTGGTCATCTGGAGCAGATCGAGAGCTACGCCCCTGGCCATCAAGTCAGGTTTGGAAGCCTAAACAACACGGCAGATATCCGCGGAGATTTGATCTTCGACGGATTCGAGCCACAGCCAAGCGCGCCGCACTATCTCGAGGGGCATGATATAGCTCTGCCTCCGAACAGTGTCCTGGAGGCCGCATACACTCCGGCCCCGATCCTCGATTCGGAGCCCGCTGCGTTCTTTGAAGATGAACGGTTGGACGTCACCTCGGGGGCTGTGATCTTAAAGGCCATTGAGCCGAACGCGAGCCCCGCGCTCCGCATGGCCTGTGACTCCAAGGAGCCGGACTCTTCTCTGAACTTCGGGTCGTCCGTGCCCCCGCCGATCGAATCAGATTGGGCGCCTGTAATGGAGTCCACCGCCGCGGACATCTTTCAGTATTCACCTTTTGGTGATATTCTGAATTCTCTCAAGTCTCTCTCTTTGTCAGGAGAGCCCGGGCCGAACTATGGCCTGCGAGGTTGGGATTCGGACGACGAAGAAATTCAAAGCCCACCCACCGCCCACTTAATAGCCACTGTCGACGATATATCCGACATGCTCGACTTCGACGGTATGGACGACGAAGGAGGAGATGAGCAAGAACCAGCACCTGTAGGGCGCTGGACCGCCACCTCGTCATACGACATATACATGGTGGATGCTCCAAAAGATGGAGATGGCGATGGAACAGCGGAGGATGGCACTTCGAAAAAGCCTCCAAAACGCCGACGTCAGCGGCGCCGCTCCAAATCCCGCCACAGCAGAAACGGTGATTCCGGCACGGGAGATAATACTACCCCGGACAGCGCCGAAGAACACCAAAACCAGCAGGATTCGGCACAGGAAGATGGAGAAGACCGCCCTCATGAGAGAGCGGCAGAGCGAGAGGTCGAGGACGATAACTACATGCCTCCCTCCGAAGACGAGGCAAGCCTCGGCGATGATGAATTCATCGTACCATCGGACCCCGTCGAACAAAAGCGCTTTCAACGCAGGCTTTTAGCCACGGCGAACAGCCTAAAGAAAAAGCAGCAACAGCTTAGAGCTGATCAAGATTTACTAGCTGACAGATGGACTGAAGTCCTTGCGGCCGAAGAGCACGAGCTCGGACGCCCCTCCAAAAACTATCCTAAGCGCAGGCCGCTACCCCAATCAGAGGAGGAAGCCCAAGACATGGTAGATCGGCCACCTCGCGGCCGCGACACAGAAGCCTGTCGAACATCCAAACAAGCCATGCCCCGCATCCGCTTTACCAAGGCACGGGAACACGGACCAGACCTGCGAGACGTCCTGGAGGACAAAGCAAGGCAAACAAGATCGATCTATGGATCGCGCGGACGCCCGACGGCACGTGATAGTTTTCACTCTGGACACAATAAATCCGGCCGGGCCGAACACAACAGGCACAGCTCCTCCGAACTGCGTCGAGACATAGCCCAGTACAGGGGCGCCGCACACCCACTATGCTTCACAGACGAAGTAATGGATCATAGAATCCCAGAGGGTTTTAAACCCGTCAACAATCGAGTCATACGATGGTACGACCGATCCGGCAGTATGGATTGAGGACTATCTCCTCCACATCCACATGGCACGTGGTAATGATTTGCACGCCATCAAATATTTACCCCTTAAGCTTAAGGGACCAACCTGGCACTGGCTTAACAGCCTCCCCGCAGATTCGATCGGCTCTTGGGAGGACCTGGAGGCCGCATTCCTCGACAACTTCCAGGGGACCTACGTACGGCCACCGGACGCCGACGACCTAAGCCACATAATCCAGCAGCCAGAAGAATCGGCCAGGCAATTCTGGACACGGTTCCTAACAAAGAAAAATCAGATAGTCGATTGTCCGGATGCAGAGGCCTTAGCAGCCTTCAAGCATAACATCCGTGACGAGTGGCTTGCCCGGCACCTGGGACAGGAAAAACCGAAATCCATGGCAGCCCTCACGACACTCATGACCCGCTTTTGCGCGGGCAAAGATAGCTGGATAGCTCGCAGCAACAACTTATCGAAGAAGCAAGGTAATTCAGATACCAAGGACAAAAGTGGCAGGTCGCGATGGAATAAACAGAAACATCGCGTCAGCAGCGACATCAATGAAGATACGGCAGTAAATGCCGGATTCAGAGGCCATAAATCCGGTCAGTGGAAAAAGCCATTCAAAAAGAATACCCAGGGCCCGTCCAGTTTGGACCGAATACTCGACCGCTCGTGCCAGATCCACGGCACCCCCGAAAGGCCAGCCAATCACACCAACAGGGATTGTTGGGTGTTCAAGCAGGCAGGCAAGTTAAGAGCCGAACACAAAAACAAGGGGCTAGAGAGCGATGACGAAGAGGAGCCCAGGCCGCCGAACAACAACAGACAGAAGGGGTTTCCCCCACAAGTGCGGATGGTGAACATGATATACGCGACTCATATTCCCAAGCGGGAGAGGAAGCGTGCGCTACGGGACGTATACGCGATGGAGCCAGTCGCCCCAAAGTTCAACCCATGGTCCTCTTGCCCGATCACCTTCGATCGAAGGGACCACCCCACTAGCATCCATCATGGCGGTTTCGCCGCATTGGTTCTTGACCCAATCGTTGACGGATTTCACCTTACAAGAGTCCTCATGGACGGCGGCAGTAGCCTGAACCTGCTCTACCAGGATACAGTGCGGAAAATGGGCATAGATCCATCAAGGATCAAGCCCACAAGGACGACCTTTAAAGGCGTCATCCCAGGTGTAGAGGCCAATTGCATAGGCTCCATAACACTTGATGTGGTCTTCGGATCTCCGGACAACTTCCGAAGCGAAGAGTTAATCTTCGACATAGTTCCATTCCGCAGTGGCTATCATGCTCTGCTTGGACGAACCGCATTCGCTAAATTCAATGCGGTGCCGCACTACGCATATCTCAAGCTCAAGATGCCAGGCCCTCGAGGTGTAATCACGGTCAGCGGAAACACCGAACGCTCCATCCGTACGGAGGAACACACGGCGGCCCTCGCAGCAGAGGTACAAAGCAGCCTGTTAAGGCAGCTCCCGAGTCCGGCCGCTACAAAGCAGGACAAAGCAAAACGCATCCGGAGTAACCCGCAGCAAGACCGACTGGCGCGTTCAGAGCACGCGTAGCAATATGGCCCCAACCCCAGCCATCGCTACATAGCGGATCTAGTACCTTGAGTACACAATTACGCCCTTACAATTCCATGGGCATAGGGGAAGGGGCAGATAAAACGGCATGCCAACAATATGGCGTCAAACATACTAGGGGCTGTCGGGTTCTTCTTTTCTTTCAGGACTCCATACTCTGGATACAGTGTTCGGCCTCGCTGCCGCACAGACGATACAGGACCCAGGAAAGCAGACAAAACAACGCCGCATCATGGAACTCTCAGGTGGTCTCTATTTCGAGCGATATATCTGTTTCTAAATTCCGCGGCCTGCGCCTGGTCAGGACATGTTAAATAGTCTCAATTTTTTTTTCGCACTACTTGTATCGTTCGGCTTGAATAAACAGCCTCCTCATAAATAATGCATAGCTTTTCGTCTATTTTTTGCATTATCTTCTTTTAATATACATATGTTTACTCAAATAACATGATCGCACCCGTACACCATGGTACGGCAAACCACGCCAGGGGCTTTATTACCCTTCTATCTGGTGTGAGAAGTCCGTCCACTTTCACAAGTGCGGCACCCCGAACTTATAGCATTATATGCATCGGCTCCGAGTCATGATTTTGGTCATATGTTGGGTTTGCCCGGCTCCTATGTTTTGGTGCCTTACGTTCCGTTCTATCGGCTAAGGTAGCACTAGGAGAACCACTGCGATTGTGCCCCAGATCAGGTGGGTGAGCTACTCAGTGGAGAAAGCTAAAACAGACTGTCATGATAAGGCGCGAGACCGGTCGCTGTTCGAGAGGTTTTTCGAGTCCCTAAAGGCTTATGCCGCTTCGAGCGGAGAGCTGGTCAAGTCCGGCTAAAGGCGTGGATAGTGCCCCGAATTCGGCCTTCCGAACTAGGAGCTTCGCCGAAATTTGAAATTATAACGTTCTATGGCTAAGTGAGAGTGTTCAAGCATTATAGTCCGATTGCCTGGTTCGCTGTGCTGAGCGCCTCCCTCGAAGGACCCAACTATGGGAACAAGAGCCCTCAGGTTTATCCCGAACACCCCAGCACTAGTTGCATGGGGGCAGAAGCTGACGACTCGCCATCTCTCAGTTATTGATAAACGGCCGCACAGAAAATAATATTTTAAATTCAGAAAGCATTGCTTAAGCGCATATGAACAAGTTTTCAGCACACAGGATACAAACGAGCGAATTCATTGAAATATTACATCTTTGGCACACTCATCCGCGACAAGGCGAGCTCCAGCGAGAACTTCCTTGTAGTAGTTCTCGGGCTTGCGATGCTCCTTCCCCTGCGGCGGCCCGTCCTTCACCAGCTTCTCTCCGTCCAGCTTGCCCTAGTGTACCCTTACACGGGCAAGGGCCCTCCGGGCACCTTCTATGCAGACGAAGCGCTTGATGACCTCAAGCCGTGGACAGGCCTCCACCGGCCGCCGCACCAGCCCGAAGTAGCTCCCAGGCAGGGCCTCTCCAGGCCACAGCCGAACTAGTAAGCCCTTCATGGCCTGTTCGGCCACCTTATGGAGCTCGGCCAGCTGCTTCAGCTGATCGCTTAAGGGCAAAGGGTGTCCGGCCTCAGAATACTGAGACCAGAACACACTCTCCGTCGAGCTGTCCTCTTCAGCTCGGTAGAACGTGGCGGCGTCGGACGCGCTGCAGGGAAGATCGAAGAACGCCCCTGGAGAACTCCGGATTCGGGTAAGTAATAGGTATTTCACCCTTATATTCCTACTTTGCATTAAGAATGCCTTACCCGCTGCTATCTTTTTCACATCCTCCAACTCTTGGAGGGCCTTTTGGGCTTCGGCCTTGGCACTCTTGGTGGTCTCAACAGCCGACGCGAGCTCGGATGCTTGCGTTTTTGCCTCAAGCTCCAAACCCTCATGTTTCTTCATGAGAGCTTGCAGCTCTTGCTGCACCTCGCCGACTTGGACCCCAAGCCTTTCTCGCTCGACGCGCTCCTCGGCCGCTTTATTCTCGGCCTCAGCCAGCGCCTGCTTCAGGGTCGCCACCTCGGTTCTGGCCCCTAAAATAAGCAGTACAATCCTGTTATTTCTTTTTGCAATCAAGGCTCTCTATAGGCACCCCTTTTTCCTTTTTTTTCTTCTTCTTCTAAGGGGTATTTCTTACCTTCCTTTTCCACGAGCTGCCTTTTGGCATCGTCGAGCTCTTGCTCGGACCGCTCGAGGTCCTTTTTCAGGACTTCCACCTGCGCAGTCAGTGCGGCGGTGGACAGCAGGGAAGCCTGCATACGCATATTAGACTTTTTATTAGACTCCTACGAAAATTGTTGGATCCTCTATTCGGCTTTTCTTTCCGAACACCGAACAGAGCATCAGGGGCTACTGTCTATGCGGTAATGAATTTAGCATATTTTTTTTGCTTACCTGGAAGTCTGTTAGAAGGCTAGCGCAAGCTTCATTCAGTCCGCTCTTGGCGGACTGAACCCTTTGGACCACCGCACTCATAATAGCACGGTGCTCCTCATCGATGGTGGCGCCTTCAAGTGCCTCCAACAAACTATCCGACGCCTCTGGTTGGACAAAGGTCGCCGTCTCAGACGGCTTACTCCTCTTGGAAGGAGTTCGCCCACCGCAAGCCAGGACGGTTGAGTCCGGCGCGGTGTCTGGCACAAAGCCGGGCTGGGAGCCCTGGGGGGTTTCATCCCCTTTACTCCTGGGGTCCTGAGGATTGCCTTGCGGCTCCTCCAGGACCACCTCCTCCTGCCCTGTTCGGCGGGACGCCGCTTCGGCGTCGTCCGCCCCGCTGGGGGAGACTGCGGACGGGACAGAGGTCATGTCCGACGAATCCAGGGAGCCACTCGATGAATCATCGAGTGCGGCTCGGGGCGGGCTGCGCAAATAGCATTCGACATTAGATTAAGCTGCGCACTTGAAGATACTATGAGTCATTCTGGTATGTGAATACTTACGATGTCGTCGGACGCTTGGTTCTGTCCGGCCACTCCTTTCCGCCCTCTTCGGCGTTGGGGGAGTAGTCCGGCGGAGGGGACTTCCTTTTCCTCGACCCCTCGGCCTCCCCTGTTGGGGCGACCTTCTTCTTTTTCGCTCCCCTCGCTGGAGGGGGAGAGCTTCCTTGTTCCTCCTCCTCGTTTTCACGAGAGGAGGGCGTCGCAGACTCGCCGGATGACGAGCTCGACACCACCACATTGCGGGCACTCTTTCGAGTCCCGGTGGTCTTCTTCTTCTTGACCTTCTTCTCCGGCACCACATAGGGCGCCGTAGCCAGCAGCTTCTCTAGGAGAGCTGGGGCTGGGTCTTCGGGCAGAGGAGCCGGATAGTTGATTGGTCCGGCTATCTTCAGCCACGCCTGTCAAAGGCAAAGGGAGTTCTTAGATCCCACATAGAGTTAATCTATGTAGAAAAGCTTAACGAACCTGTGAAAGGTATAAATAGCCTACCTCGCCAGCATTGCGCTGCGAGCTGTATCCGCGGTCCTCGGAAGCGGATGTGGGGGCACTCGGCGCCTTTGGTTAGCACCTTCCAGACGTCTTCATACGTCGTGTCGAAGAGCCTATTGAGGGTTTGGTGCTGCGCCGGGTTGAATTCCCACAAAGTGAACTCCCGTTCTTGGCACGGGAGAATCCGGCGAACGAGCATGACCTGGATGATGTTGACATGCCGGATGGGCTTGTTCATCAGGGACCGGATGCAAGTTTGCAGTCCGGTCACTTCTTCTTCGTTGCTGTCGTGGTTCTAAGTCTGACAGTAGAATGGGGGGGTAGGAATGGAGAGGCAAGATCCTAGCTCTGGAGTAGTTGTGCACGCAAGGAGTTAACGAGTTCAGGCCCTTCTCGGAGGAAGTAATAGCCCTACGTCTCGGAGCCCGGAGGCGGTCGACTGGATTATATGCGTAAGTGTTACAAAGATGCGAACCCCTGTCCTAGTGGAGGGGGGTGGCTTATATAGAGTTCGCCAGGACCCCAGCCAGCCCACGTTACAAGGGATTTAATGTACATAAAGAGAGGGGGTTACTGGTAACGCCTGTAATAAAGGACCATGAAGGCCATAAAAGCTACTTATGAGGTGACCGTTTGTAGGCAGCGCCTTTAGATCTTCTTACGGTCGAGTGGTGTCTTCATGGTCGACTGCTTGCGCTTCTGGTCGAGTACGCTTGTGTCCGTCGACTGGGCTGACCAGGTCGACTGACCTGTCGATACTTCTCAGAACGTCTTTCATTGTAGGAGTCGTGTCCTTGATTGGGTACCTCAGGTACGACAAGTTACCCTACCCTAGGTACGTATCCTCGTCATTAGCCCCCGAATGGGTCAGGGGTTAAGTGAGAATGGGGTCGAGCCTGCGCTTCCGACTCAACCTCCATGCTTCAGTTGCATCTGTCTTCGGATAAATGGAAGTCACGGTGGGGCCCCATTCTTCAGTTTGCCTTGATCCATTCAGATGCTCGTCGAGTGGTTACGGATTACCGTCGAGTGCGTTTACGTGACGAGTCCCTTGGGAGACTTAAGGAAATGGATCTTTTGCCTGACAACCCGTCCTGTCGATCGCGGATTTTGCGGGATTTGAAAATTGAGAAGCGCACCGGACGGAGGGAACCGCGCGAATCGGCTGGATAAGGCAAGGGCGCCTCGATCTCTGTGCCACCTTTTTCGCCACGTACTGCGCACGCGCCTGTTGCGGGATCTGACTGGGAGGGGCAGGCCCACTGATCAGCCACTCGGGTGTGGCCTTATATAAAGCAATGACTCTGACCTTTTACTGTGCGCCCTCGTTCTCCTTCATCCTTCCTCCGTAAGCCTCCGCCTCGCTCTCCGCCGCAACCTCGACACCGCCGCTCGGCCAAGACTTCGTTCGAGGCGATGGGGACGGATAAGACGGCGGCGGCGGAACGGGCGAAGAAGGCCGCGGCGAAGGGCAAAGGGAAGAAATCTGGGCGAGGCGGGTCGTCCTCGCGGGCCGCTCTGCCGCCCGGCTGGCTGCAAGGGGATTGGATGCCCTCCATCCTTACTCAGGCAGATATCGACGATATGGTGGAGGGAGGACTCATTCCCCACAAGGCCGCTCGCCTTCCTGGGAAGGAGACGGAGCCAAGACCTCGCGATGGTGAGCGCGTCCTGATAGCCACCCATGTTGACCGGGGGTTCTCTCTGCCCCCGAGTCCTTTCTTTAGGGCTTTCCTGAACTTCTTCGGAGCGCAGCTCCACCATTTTACGCCCAATTCCATAGTCTATCTCGCGGCTTTTGTGTCTCTGTGTGAGCGTTTCTTAGGTTGTCGACCCCACTGGGGCCTCTTCAAGCATATCTTCACCTGCCGATCCCAGTCGGTTAAAAAGCTTAACCCGGACGGGGAGAGGACGCAGGTGATCCAGATGTGCGGGGGCCTCGGGATCCAGACGAGGGGTAAGAGTTGTTTTCCTCCCATGACACTTCCCGATTCTGTGCGCGGGTGGCAGTCGACTTGGTTCTACTGCAAGGACCAGCCGACTCCTGGACACTCGACCGGCCTACCTCCTTTCACCTTGGACCGAGTGCAGAAACCCGCTTCTTTGAAAGTGGTTCTGGAGGAGAAGGCTCAGGTGAAGGTACTAGTCAGTCGAGTGGTTGAGTTGGTTCGTGAAGGCGTGACCGGCATGGACTTGCTCGAAGTCTTTCTCCAGCGACGAATCCAACCTCTCCAGGCTCGGGATCACCCGATGTGGTTGTATTCCGGGCCCGACGACTCCACGCGGATCCACCCGGAGGGGGTCGAGGCTTCTGTGCTGGAGAGCTGGCTGACCAGCATAACCGGGAATAAGGACAACCCCAGGGGCTCCAGGAGGATTGCTCCGCTCGACGGGATGATGCAGACAGACAAGGTACATTTTGCTTCTTCCGACTGAAATTTTCACTCCGTCTAGTAACTGGCTCGCGAAAAGTCGACTGATCCTCGTTCTGCCTGTTGTTTCGCAGGAGATCAACGAGATGTACTCGATGCCGAATGGGAACCAGGAGCACGTATCTGAAGGAGGAGGGAGTGGAGGCGAAGGGAGCGAGAATGAAGTTGAAGCCGAGGGCGAAGTCGAGGAGTGGGAATCTGACGATGACGTAGAGGGGGAGGTCGGCGATGACTCGAGTGACGAAGATGAAGAGGTGGAGGACGACCCTCCTCGACGCGAGAGACGCTCCAAGAACGCTCAGGATCCCGCCGTGGAGCGCGGTCAGTCGAGTGCTCCGGCGGGCCAGTCATCCAAGCGCCCTCGGACCGCGTCGCCGCCCCCAACTGAGAAAGCGCCCAAGCAGCCTAGGGCCATCCCGACTAAGCCACCCAAGGCCTTACCCAAGATCAGGGTCGCCATCCCGGTCATCTCTGGGTAAGTGATTGTCTTCACCTTTCTTGAGTCGACTAGAACGGATTCTTAGTCGATTCATTTTCAAATTATTTGCTTGGAATCGTGCAGCGCCGCTACTTCCGAAACTTCCATCCAGAATGCTGATGAGACGATGGAGGACGCCGTCACTTCCAACTTAGGTATGATCCTTGAAATGATCCGACTGTTTAACTGCTGGGTCGATTGGGTATTCATTTCTGAACTTTTGTAGCTCCAACCAACATCATTGACCTTCCGGATGATGAGGAGGAGGCGGAAGCGCCGCTCAGGCCTTTTGGGAGAAGAGGCCGGAGGGCTCCGGTCGACAAGGTTCCTCAGACCGCGTCGACTGCCGAGGCGGTGGTCCAAGGGGGTGACAATACCGCCCGGACTACTGTGACTTTTGCTGAGCCACTGACGACTGCCCGGCCTTCGTCGTCGACTGCCCCTCCACTGGTCGGCCCACCCTCGTTCTTCGCCGCCTACCAGACCCCGGAGGATCAAGTGAGTGCTGCCAAGGAGGCTATACGTCTGGCGGGGCTCGTGATGGAGCAGACCAAAGCGGCTCGGGATGCCAGTCAAGCGGCCTATGACATCAGCTCGGCGTTGCAGCAGAACGTCCAGGTTAGTTGATCTTCACTTGCGTTGTACACCCACTGGGTGCCGTTGGTCCGAAATTTCTCATTGGTGGGGGCACGCTGAGTGCACCCACTGGGTGTAGTCCCCGAGGCCACGGTCGATTGCTGGCAGTCGACTGTGGTCTTTGTACTGTCTTTCTGTAGTTGTACCTCGTCGGATGACACTGTATCCGGTCGACTGCTGGCAGTCGCCCCCTTTTTTTTTTTTTGAAAACCAGTGGGGGCACGCTGAGTGCACCCACTGGGTGTAGTCCCCGAGGCTACTGTCGAATGTTTTGATTTGGCTGTAGTCATAGAAGTGTTGTGCTCTTTCTTTCAGTCACTCGGGAGTAACTTAACTTTGATACCCTTTGTCGATTGACTCTTTGCAGAAGTCTTGTGAGCTTGTTGCTCAGCTCGCCGATCTGAAGAATAAGCAAATCCAGCTCAATCTTGATTTACAGTTTGCTCAGGAAAACGTGCAGAAGGCGAAGGATGAGGCAAAAGGTATGGCTGGTGAGGACTCGACGGCTGTCTCTGTCCTCCTGTCTGTTCTCAACTCTGTGCTTATTGTTGCTTCGCAGACGAACTGGAAAAGGCCCTGAAGAAGAAAGATCTTGACCTTGCGGAGGCACAAAAGGCGGCTGCGGAGAAGCTGAAGCTTGCTGAAGAGAAACTTGCTTCGGTCGACCAACTGGAGAGCGAGAACGCTAGGCTGAAGTCTGCTCTTGACTCGGCCAACAAGGAAGCGAGTCGACTGAAGACTGACAAGAGTACTCTGAACGACAAGCTCGGCCAGCTGGCGGGGAAGCACAAGGACTTGGGGGATTATCTTGGGGGTCTTGCCAAGAAGCTATACCTCATGCTTGAAGGTAACCCTCTTTGCGCGATTAATCTCGTTGTTGTCGACTCACCATTTGGCTACAGTTTTGACCTGTCGAAACTTCTTTCAGAATTCTACCGAAACTTTGAGGAAGAGACCAGTCGAGTGGAGACCCGCTTGGACCCTATCAACTCTCCCGTGAAGGACGAAGTGGCCATGAATGTCTTCCGGTTGGAATCCCGTGTCGCTAGTGCGGTGGACTACCTGGCTCGACTGAAAGCTGCGGTGTCACGGATCGACTCCGCACTCTGGCCCAAGGAGACGCTTCAGAACGACCTTGAATCCCTGATCAGTCGACTAGGTGAGGTTCCAGGTCGAGTGCAAGAATGGAAGAAGTCTTCTGCTAGGTGCGGCGCTGACGTGGCTTTGTCACTGGTTCGCGTCCACTGCAAGGAGGCGCGCGAGGAGAAGCTGGCCGCTCTCCAGGTTGCCAATACCAGGAAGCATAACTTTCAGGACTTCATGGAGACCTTCATCGCTGCTGCCACTCGGATCTCTGATGGGATCGACTTGGACGAATTTGTCGCACCATCCAGTCCTCCGCCGGAGGAGTAAAAAACTGATGTTCTTTGCCTTAAATTTGCCTCGGAATGCCGAGTGGTTTATGTAACCGATAAACTCCGTCGAGCTTATAGCTCGAGTACTTTATTTGCGATCTAGGATTTTTTGGTTTTGTCCGAACTTGGCTCGACGTTGAATGCCTTCGTGACTTGATCCGCCGATCTATTATTCGTTGTTCCCTCAGAGGCTGCCTGGTTTGCACGATGCTTATCGCCGCGATGGTGTCTTGTCAACCTGGCTTGGGCGAGTATCGGACTGCAGCTAAGCCCCCGAGTGGGGCCCCGAGTGGGAGGTCTGCTCTTCACTCGGTAGGAGTCCAATTACTTTAGTCGAGTGCTTGGACTGCAGCTAAGCCCCCCGAGTGGGAGGTTCGCTCTCCACTCGGTAGAATTTCGATTCCTTAGGCGAGTACTTGGACTGCAGCTAAGCCTCCGAGTGGGAGGTTTGCTCTCACTCGGTAGGATTTCAATTACTTAGGCGAGTACTTGGACTGCAGCTAAGCCCCCGAGTGGGAGGTTTGCTCTCACTCGGTAGGATTTCAATTACTTAGGCGAGTACTTGGACTGCAGCTAAGCCCCCGAGTGGGAGGCTGGCTCTCCACTCGGTAGGATTTCAATTACTTAGGCGAGTACTTGGACTGCAGCTAAGCCCCCGAGTGGGAGGTTTGCTCTCACTCGGTAGGATTTTGATTACTTAGGCAAGTACTTGGACTGCATCTAAGCCCCCGAGTGGGAGGTTTGCTCTCACTCGGTAGGATTTTGATTACTTAGGCGAGTACTTGGACTGCAGCTAAGCCCCCGAGTGGGAGGTTTGCTCTCACTCGGTAGGATTTTGATTACTTAGGCGAGTACTTGGACTGCAGCTAAGCCCCCGAGTGGGAGGTTTGCTCTCACTCGGTAGGATTTTGATTACTTAGGCGAGTACTTGGACTGCAGCTAAGCCCCCGAGTGGGAGGTTTGCTCTCACTCGGTAGGATTTTGATTACTTAGGCGAGTACTTGGACTGCAGCTAAGCCCCCGAGTGGGAGGTTTGCTCTCACTCGGTAGGATTTTGATTACTTAGGCGAGTACTTGGACTGCAGCTAAGCCCCCGAGTAGGAGGTTTGCTCTCACTCGGTAGGATTTTGATTACTTAGGCGAGTACTTGGACTGCAGCTAAGCTCCCGAGTAGGAGGTTTGCTCTCACTCGGTAGGATTTTGATTACTTAGGCGAGTACTTGGACTGCAGCTAAGCCCCCGAGTGGGAGGTTTGCTCTCACTCGGTAGGATTTTGATTACTTAGGCGAAACGGATTCGCAGCTAAGCCCCCGAGTGGGAGGTTTGCTCTCACTCGGTAGGATTTTTCAAACTTAGGCGAAGCGGATTCGCAACTAAGTCACCCACTGGGGGAGATTTAGACAGACAGAAAAAAGAAATAGCAGTCTTTTTCTTGAAACAAAGGAATTACAGAGGTACTTTTATTACATCTCAGTCGAGTGAGTTTTTAAGTGTAAAAAGGACGGAGCAGGTCCGCATTCCATGCTCGAGGCTCGTCGATCCGTCGATCGATGTTGTAAAGGTGATACGCTCCGTTGTGCAAGACTTTGGTGATGATGAAAGGGCCTTCCCAGGTCGGGGCAAGTTTGTGAGGTTTTTGCTGATCCACGCGGAGGACCAAATCTCCTTCCTGAAAGGCTCGACCCTTCACATTTCTGGTGTAAAACCGACGCAACTCTTGCTGGTAGATGGTCGAGCGGATTAGAGCCATTTCTCTTTCCTCCTCTAAGAGGTCGACTGCATCTTGCCGGGCCTGTTCTGCTTCTGCTTCGGAATATAACTCGACTCGAGGCGCGTTGTGGAGCAAGTCGCTTGGCAAAACCGCCTCGGCTCCATAGACCAGAAAGAATGGCGTTCTTCCAGTCGACCGGTTAGGGGTGGTCCTCAACCCCCATAGAACTGACGGAAGTTCGTCGACCCAGGCGCCTGCTGCGTGTTTGAGATCACGCATTAGTCGGGGTTTTAGTCCTTTGAGGATGAGGCCATTCGCGCGTTCGGCCTGTCCATTTGTCTGAGGGTGAGCAACTGAAGCGTAGTCGACTCGAGTGCCCTGAGAGGCGCAGAAGGCTTTGAATCTGTCATTATCAAAGTTTGATCCGTTATCTGTGATGATGCTGTGCGGAACTCCATATCTGAATATCAATCCTCTGATAAAACTGATGGCAGTGCTTGCGTCGAGGTCCTTTATGGGTTTTGCTTCTATCCACTTCGTGAACTTGTCGACTGCGACCAACAAGTGGGTGAAGCCACTCCTACCAGTTCTCAGTGGTCCGACCATGTCCAGACCCCAGACAGCGAAAGGCCAGACGAGTGGAATGGTCTTCAAGGCGGAGGCGGGCTTGTGAGACATGTTGGAATAAAACTGGCACCCCTCGCACTTGTCGACTATATCCTTCGCCATTTCATTCGTCTTTGGCCAGTAGAAACCCGCTCGGTATGCTTTAGCCACGATGGTCCGAGAGGACGCGTGATGGCCGCAGGTCCCCGAGTGGATGTCTTCGAGAATCATCTGTCCTTCTTCAGGCGTGACGCACTTCTGACCGACTCCAGTCGCGCTTTCTCTGTATAGCTGCCCTTTGATTACTGTAAAGGCTTTGGATCGACGGACGATCTGCCGAGCCTCTTCTTCATCTTCTGGGAGCTCTTTTCTTATGATATACGCAATGTACGGCACTGTCCAATCGGGAGTGGTGGCCATAACTTCCATAATCAGATCGACCACAGCTGGTATCTCTACTTCGGTCGAGTCAGAGGTGCTTTTTGGTTGTGGAGGCTCTTCTGTGAAAGGATCTTCTTGCACTGATGGTGTGTGAATGTGCTCCAAACACACATCCTTAGGGATGGCCTCCCTTTTGGACCCTATCTTCGCCAAATCATCTGCAGCTTGATTTTTCAGTCGGGGTATATGATGGAGCTCTAACCCCTCGAATCGTTTCTCCAGCTTTCTCACTGCGCTGCAATATCCCGTCATGGATGGGCTTCTGACGTCCCACTCCTTCATCACTTGATTAACAACCAGATCTGAGTCGCCGTAGACCATGAGGCGACGGACGCCGAGTGAAATGGCCATACGTAATCCGTATAGAAGCGCTTCGTACTCTGCTTCATTGTTGGAGGAATCAAAGTGAATCTGGAGGACATACTTGAGCTTATCTCCTCGGGGGGAAACCAGTACAACCCCCGCACCGGATCCGTTCAGCATCTTGGAGCCATCGAAAAACATAGTCCAGTGCTCCGAGTGAACTTGAGTCGGAAGCTCCTGCTCGGTCCACTCGGCGAGGAAATCAGCTATTGCCTGGGACTTAATAGCTTTCTTTGCTTCGAACTTGATATCAAGAGGAAGAAGTTCAATTGCCCATTTCCCCACTCGACCGGTCGCATCTTTGTTATGAAGAATCTCTGATAATGGAGCGTCGCTGACGACTGTGATAGAGTGATCGGAGAAATAATGAGCAACTTTCTTCGTGGTCATGTAAATCCCGTAAACGAGCTTCTGATAGTGGGGATATCTTTGCTTCGACGGGGTCAGAACTTCAGAGAGATAATACACTGGGCGTTGAACTTTGAAGGTCTTTCCTTCCTCTTCCCGCTCGACCGTAAGAACGGTACTAACGACTTGTCCCGTGGCTGCTATGTAAAGCAACAATGGCTCTTTGCTGACAGGAGCAGCAAGCATCGGCTGGGTGGAGAGCAGAGCTTTTAGCTCTGCGAATGCTGCATCAGCTTCTGGAGTCCATTCGAACGTGTCTGACTTCTTCATCAGTCGGTAAAGAGGCAACGCCTTTTCACCGAGCCTGGAGATGAATCGACTTAGGGCGGCCAAGCATCCAGTAAGTTTCTGGACGTCGTGCACACGCACGGGGCGTTTCATCCGGAGTATGGTGCCAACTTTTTCAGGGTTAGCGTCGATTCCTCGTTCGGAAACAAGAAAACCGAGTAACTTTCCTCCAGGGACTCCAAATGTGCACTTCGACGGATTGAGCTTGATATCATAACTCCTGAGATTGGCAAAAGTTTCAGCTAGGTCAGTCAGCAGGTCGGAACCTTTTCGTGACTTGACCACTATGTCATCCATGTACGCTTCTACATTCCGACTGATTTGAGTGATTAAGCACTTCTGAATCATTCTCATGAATGTAGCTCCGGCGTTCTTGAGACCGAAAGGCATGGTAACATAGCAGAAACACCCAAATGGGGTGATGAAGGCTGTTTTTATTTCATCGGGTCCATACAGACGGATCTGATGGTATCCAGAGTAAGCATCTAAAAAGGATAGCCTCTCGCATCCTGCAGTCGAGTCGACTATTTGATCGATGCGAGGAAGAGGAAAATGATCTTTTGGGCAGGCCCGATTGATATGCTTAAAATCGATGCACATGCGCAACGACCTGTCTTTCTTAGGGACCATCACAACATTAGCGAGCCACTCGGAGTGGAAGATCTCGCGAATGAATTTTGCTGCTAGGAGTCGGGCCACTTCTTCGCCAATGGCCTTTCTCTTCTGAACGGCGGATCGTCGGAGATGCTCCTTGACTGGTTTGGCCTTTGGGTCGACTCGGAGGCGGTGCTCGGCCAGTCCCCTGGGCACACCTGGCATGTCAGCAGGCTTCCATGCGAAGATGTCCCAGTTCTCACGGAGGAACTGGACGAGCGCTTCTTCCTATTTGGGGTCGAGTGTAGTGGAGATGTTGGTTGGAGCCGCATTTGGATCGGTCGGGTGGATGTGGACTTGCTTGGTCTCACCAGTCGACCGAAATGCTGATTCCGTGGCGGGCTTCTTGGCTCGTAACAATTCACTCGGGTCTGCAGTCTTCTGATACTCTTGTATCTCTATCTTGGCCATCTGAGCGTCAGCAATCTTGGCGCCTTTCTGAAAGCACTCCTCTGCCTTCTTCCGATTGCCGACGATGGTGATTACACCTTTGGGGCCAGGCATCTTCATCTTGAGGTATACGTAGCATGGCCGAGCCATGAAGCGAGCATAGGCTGGCCTCCCAAGAATGGCGTGGTACGCACTCTGAAAATCCACGACCTCAAAGGTTAATTTTTCTTTCCGGAAATTCTTCGAGTCACCAAAGACGACGTCGAGAGCGATTTGGCCGAGTGACTCAGCTTTCTTCCCAGGGATGACCCCGTGGAAGCTCATGTTGCTGGGGCTGATCCGGGACATCGGAATGCCCATCCCCTTCAACGTCTCTGCATACAACAAGTTTAGCCCACTGCCGCCGTCCATCAGAACCTTGGTCAGTCGAGTGCCTTCAACAATTGGGTCGACCACCAACGCTTGCCTCCCTGGGGTGGCAATATGAGTCGGATGATCGGACTGGTCGAAGGTGATGGCGGTTTGGGACCACTTCAGGTAATGGGGTGTCACTGGAGCGACCGTGTTTACTTCGCGATTGATGACCTTCAGTCGACTCCTACTTTCGACGTCAGCGAAAATCATCAGAGTGGAATTGATTTGAGGGTATTCTTCGCCGCTGTCTTCTCTGTCTTCGACTTTGTCCGACTCTTTCCCTTTGTCCTTGGCTTGCTTCCCTTGGAACTGTTGCATCAGGAGTCGACATTGTCGAGTGGTATGCTTAGGGTAAATGAGATTTCCCTCTTCATCTTTCTTCGTGTGAATGTGGCATGGTAAGTCCATCACATCGTTCCCGTCCTGGTCTTTCACTTTCTTGGGGTTCCAAGGGCCCTTGGGTTTCCCCTTAAACTTCCCTGTGGTCACAGCTAAGGCTTCCCCGGGGGCGACTGGCTCGGCCTTGCGCTTCTGCTTCCGACTGGAGTGTCCTCCGCCGGTCTCATTAGCGGCTGCCTTATACTTGCCACTCCGGAGTCTATCTTCTTCTTCTCCGTTCGCGTACTTGGTGGCGATTTCCATCATTCGACTCAGGGTCATATCTCCGGTTCGACCAAACTTCAAAGTTAACTCCCTGTTTCTGACACCTTCCTTGAAGGCGCAAACTGCTTGATGATCGGATACATTCTCGACCGTGTGGTTCAGAGTGATCCATCTCTGGATATAATCCCTCAGGGTTTCACTCGACTTCTGAACACATGACTGCAATTCTGTCAACCCCGCCGGTCGCTTGCAAGTTCCTTCGAACGTCCTGACAAACACCTGGGCTAGATCTTCCCAAGTATAAATACTGTTGGGAGCCAACTGATTCAACCACGCTCTGGCTGATCCTTCCAACATGAGGGGCAAATGCTTCATGGCCACCTCGTCATTGCCGCCTCCGATCTGAACAGCCACTCGGTAATCCTCGAGCCATCTGTCCGGCTTGGACTCTCCGGTGAACTTGCTGACTCCAGCCGCCAACCTGAAGTTGGGAGGAATCACTGCAGCTCTGATTGCTCTGCTGAAACACTCGGGACCTGAGACGCGAACTCTGCTGCTGGACGGGGCGCCTCCGTCACGGTCTTCTCGGTGAGCTCTATTTCGGTCGACCAGGCCTTGAACGATGATGGATCTCGCATCAAAGCCTGGTTCCCTGGGGTCAACTGGGACCTTTCACCCAGTACTGAACTGGCGTCTGTCTTCTTGCCGTCGAGGAATGTACGACCCGGCTCTTGGGGGAGGAGAAGGCACTCGACGTTGATCGTTGCGATCGAATCGGTGCTCATATCGCTCGTGCCCTTGGTACTGATTCTCGTGCCGGCCTCTGTGCCCTTCACGCCTCGGGGGCGACCTCGGACTATGAGCCGACTGAAAGGAATTCGCAGTGACGGATCGACTGTGAATCCTGTTGCGCGACTGTGACACGGCTGAATTCTGGTCACCCGCTGCACGAAGCAAATCTCTGATCTGCAACAGACCTCTCCCTGCCTCTGACTGTGAAGGCTGGATCGACTCCGCTATGCGAGCCGCAGCTGCCAAATTCTGAATCGGAGTACGGTATACCTGGGTCGGCGGCTGGAAGACACGACGACGGCTGGACTCGGGAGCGGGCGGTCGTGCGCGCTCGTCGAGTGCTCTCTGAAGATTCTCCAATCGAGCATGTTCAGCCAAATTGGCCAAGCGCGCCTCCTCCAGGGCTCGCGCCTCAGGGGTTTCTCCAACGATAGGAGTGTGAAGGGCGTCCACGTTCCGGCGACGGAGTTCCTCCCTCTGCACTGAGGTAAGGGGCTCGGGCCTGTACTCTTCGTGACCCCGCGCCGGAATCCCCCCTGCGGCAACCTCTTCGGTTTGGGGGAATCCGGGGGGGCTACGTGGTCCGTCGACCATTAGTACTTCCGCCGCGGGGTCACTGCTGTCGCACTCGGACGCAGTCCCTACGGAGCCAGTCGAACAGGCCGTAGAGTGACTCGTCGGGCTCGATTGCCGCGACTTGGGGGATGGCCGACTGGCGGGCCAGCGCGTGCTTCACCCACCGCTGGAGTCTCGACCGACCGGTGCGCTTGCGCCGGTGGGAAGCTGATGACGATGATGATGATGATGACGGCGCAACGAATGCCGACCCGTACTGGGTCGACGGTTGCCGCAGGAGGACGCCGCGGACGCATGCGCGAAAATGCGTGGCTCCGCGAGCGGGAAGCGCGTCCACGTCGAGTGGAGCCTCCTGCAGCCAAGCAGAGTCGTCAACGATGAAGGAGAGAGCGCCGAGACGGATCTCGCGGCTCTCGACCATGACTCCGCTCGAAAACATGATGTGGGTTGAAAGAATCCCAACTCCTCCAACAAATCGCTAGAACACCTGCCCCACGGTGGGCGCCAACTGTCGTGGTTCTAAGTCTGACAGTAGAATGGGGGGGTAGGAATGGAGAGGCAAGATCCTAGCTCTGGAGTAGTTGTGCACGCAAGGAGTTAACGAGTTCAGGCCCTTCTCGGAGGAAGTAATAGCCCTACGTCTCGGAGCCCGGAGGCGGTCGACTGGATTATATGCGTAAGTGTTACAAAGATGCGAACCCCTGTCCTAGTGGAGGGGGGTGGCTTATATAGAGTTCGCCAGGACCCCAGCCAGCCCATGTTACAAGGGATTTAATGTACATAAAGAGAGGGGGTTACTGGTAACGCCTGTAATAAAGGACCATGAAGGCCATAAAAGCTACTTATGAGGTGACCGTTTGTAGGCAGCGCCTTTAGATCTTCTTACGGTCGAGTGGTGTCTTCATGGTCGACTGCTTGCGCTTCTGGTCGAGTACGCTTGTGTCCGTCGACTGGGCTGACCAGGTCGACTGACCTGTCGATACTTCTCAGAACGTCTTTCATTGTAGGAGTAGTGTCCTTGATTGGGTACCTCAGGTACGACAAGTTACCCTACCCTAGGTACGTATCCTCGTCAGTTGCCCCATGATAGGCCCGTCTCTTTCCAGGACATGAGCCGCGTGGGGGGTCCGGATCGGAACTCAGGGGCCGCGACCCAATTCGAGTCGCGTGGCTCGGTGATGTAAAACCACCCTGCCTGCCACCCCTTTAAGGACTCCACAAAGGAGCCATCGAACCAGAGTGCGTTGGCCATTTTGCCAGCCATAGCACCTCCGCACTCCGCCTGGGTGCCGGACACCACCTTGGGCTTGACGTTGAACGTCTGGAGCCAGAGGCCGAAGTGGGGGTGGATGCGGAGAAAGGCCTCACACACGATGATAAATGCCGAGATATTGAGGATAAAGTTCGGGGCCAGATCGTGGAAGTCCAGGCCGTAGTAGAACATGAGCCCCCGGACAAAAGGGTGAGGTGGAAAACCCAGTCCGCAGAGGAAATGGGGGAGAAAAACTACCCTCTCATGGGGCCTTGGGGTGGGAAGAAGCTGCCCCGCCGCGGGAAGCCGGTGCGGGATGTCCTTGGACAGATATCCGGCCTTCCTAAGCTTTTTGATTTGACCCTCCGTAACGGAGGAAGCCATCCACTTGCCACCCGCTCCGGACATCGCTGGAGCAGGTTGGGGAAGAAAGAGCGAACTTGGGCGTTGGAGCTTGAGTGCGCAGGAGATGGATGGGCAAGGGAGGAAGAAGGCATAGGTGAAAGAGGTGGATCTTTATCCCCTTATATAGGCTGATGCCGTTATGCGTCCCCACCTACCTAATAAAACTCGCTTGCTGCTCACACGCCGTGGTAAATGGCGCGGTTGGGTTACCCACGTCCGCATTAATGAGAATGCCGTTAAAAGGGGCACACGATCTCTGCTTCGACAAGACGTGCCAAGGAAACCGCCTCGTTGAACGTGCTGCGGTGGAACAACAAAAAATAATCCATACAGAAGGCTTGGTCACAGTGTTATGATGCACTGCGGAATACGTCAGCAGATTTGATTTGTGTTTGTATTATTCTCTATATGGCAATACGTGGATGAAAGTGCGTTATATCGACTAGAGGTGGGGTGAATAGGTGATTTTTATGAAATTCTTCACTGAGGAATTTGCTCATGAGGAAATTCCTTAGCGAAGAAATACTAGCAGCAGAATAAGTACTCAGAAGTAAACATAACAGATTACATGCATGGTCATCATGATGAAATGAAGACAAACACAGAGTACAGAAAGCGTAGGCACAGGATAATTCTAGATGAAGACAGACTGACTGAAGAAATTGAACTGAGGAATTTGTGAAAGTCTTCAGTCAAAGTCTTCAAACACAGATATGAACAAACAGACAACACAGTAATGAGGAAATGAAAGTGTTGAGGAAATGGAACCAGTAAGCTTGGTGAAGACAATGATTTGGTAGACCAGTTCCAACTGCTGTCTCAGTTGTACGTCTGGTTGGAGCGGCTGAGTATTTAAACTCGAGGACACACAGTCCCGGACACCCAGTCCTGAGCACGCAGCTCGGGACACCAAGTCCTCACCGTATTCTCCTTGAACTAAGGACACACAGTCCTCGTCCAATCACTCGTGGTAAGTCTTCAGGTGACTTCCAAACCTTCACAGACTTGGTCACTCGGCGATCCACAATTCCTCTTGGATGCTCTAGACCTTGACGCCTAACCGTCTGGAAGAAGCACAGTCTTCAAAGGTAACAAGCGTCGGATCCACGCAGGATCAATTTCGTCAGTGATGCTCAATCACTTTGGGTTTGTAGGTGTTTTGGGTTTGGGTTTGGATTTTCCTCACTTGATGATTTTCGCTCAAAGTCCTCGGAGGATGGGTTGCTCTCAAATGACAAGTGTCAAGTTCACGCGGAGCAGCCAACCAGCTAGTGGTTGAAGGGGGGCGGCTATTTATAGCCTAGGGAGCAGCCCGACATGATAAGTCATAAATGCCCTTCAATGATATGACCGTTAGGTGGACAAGATATTTTAGGACAGCTGGCGCGTGGCACAGCAACGGTCGGAAATTTGGAGTACAAATTCCTCAGGGCTATCATGTTCCTCACTGTGTAGGCAATTCGCACTGGCAAATTCCTAACTCCTCAGTCAGAGCAAAGTCCTCAGTGACCAGAAGAACTACGTCTCTGTCACTGAAGAAATTGACTGAACTGTATGAGATTTCCAATGGCTTCACTCGAAGGGATTGGTAGGTGTAGGATTTGAGTTGAGCATCACATGGAAATTTTCTCCTTAGTATTTCCTCGACCCCCTTTAACAGTATGGTGTTTCCTATGACTCAAGAAAGAGAAAAATGAAACTACGAAAACAAAAGTCTTCACGCTTCACGTTCCTCAAACGAGTACCATGTCTTCAAGGTCACACCAATTTCTTCACTTTCAAAGTCTTCAGAAAGTCTTCAGAAAGTCTTCAGAATATCAAAGTCTTCAGTCGAAGAACTTCATTTTTAGGGGTCGACTTTTACTGTAAGCTTCAAACTCCTCATAGACTTATAGACCTGTGTACACTCATAAACACATCAGATGCTTAACCTATAAGTCTTCAATACACAAAAATCACTAAGGGGCACTAGATGCACTTACAGTGGAAACTTGTTTTGCAGAGCCGGACACTGTTTTTTGGTGTTTATTATCTTCTTGAAGAATTTGGAGGAGGAACCCGCCTTGCAATGCCGAAGACAATTTGCGCGCCGGACTCGTCGTCATTGAAGCCTGGTTCAGGGGCTACTGAGGGTGTCCTGGATTAGGGGGTGTTCGGATAGCCGAACTATATCTTCAGCCGGACTCCAGGACTATGAAGATACAAGATTGAAGACTTCGTCCCGTGTCCGGAAGGTTCTTTCCTTGGCGTGGAAGGCAAGCTAGGCGTGCGGATATTCAGGATCTCCTACCAATGGAACCGACTCTGTGTAACCCTAACCCTATCCGGCGCCTATATAAACCGGAGGGTTGTAGTCCGTAGGACGAACACATCATAACCATCATCATACCCATAGGCTAGCTTCTAGGGTTTAGCCTTCTTGATCTCGTGGTAGATCTACTCTTGTACTACCCATATCATCAATATTAATCTAGCAGGAGTAGGGTTTTACCTCCATCGAGAGGGCCCGAACCTGGGTAAAATAAAGTGTCCCTTGTCTCCTGTTACCATCCGACCTTGACACACAGATCGGGACCCCCTACCCGAGATCCGCCGGTTTTGACACCGACAATAATTTTTCATACATGTCACTCTTGATTCATTGCCCATCCCGGTACATTGCCGGAGGCACTCATATAGAGTCATATTTTGTTGTAGTATCGAGTTGTAATCATTGAGTTGTAAATAAATAGAAGTGTGATGATCATCATTAACAGAGCATTGTCCCGAAAAGAAAAAGAGAAAGGCCAAATAAAAAAAGAAAAGCCAGATAAAAAAAGAAAGGCCAAATAAAAAAAGAAAAAAAAGAAAAAAAAAGAAAAGAAGGGACAATGCTACTATCCTTTTTCCACACTTGTGCTTCAAAGTAGCACCATGATCTTCATGATAGAGAGTCTCTTATTTTGTCACTTTCATATACTAGTGGGAATTTTTCATTATAGAACTTGGCTTGTATGTTCCAACAATTGGCTTCCTCAAATGCCCTAGGTCTTCATGAGCAAGCAAGTTGTATGCACACCCACTTAGTTTCTTTTTGTTGAGCTTTCATACATTTATAGCTCTAGTGCATCCGTTGCATGGCAATCTCTACTCCTCGCATTGACATCAATTGATGGGCGTCTCCATAGCCCGTTGATTAGCCGCGTCGATGTGAGACTTTCTCCTTTTTTGTCTTCTCCGCACAACCTCCATCATCATATATTATTCCACCCATGGTGCTATGTCCATGGCTCACGCTCATGTATTGCGTGAAAGTTGAAAAAGTTTGAGAATACTAAAGTATGAAACAATTGCTTGGCTTGTCATCGGGGTTGTGCATGATGAGAGCATTTTTGTGTGACGAAAATGAAGCATGGACAAACTATATGATTTTGTAGGATGAGCTTTCTTTGGCTATATTATTTTGATAAGACATAATTGCTTGGTTAGTATGCTTAAAGTATTATTATTTTAATGTCAATATTAAACTTTTGTCTCTAATCTTATGGATCTGAATATTCTTGCCACAATAAAGAAGATAACATTGATAAATATGTTAGGTAGCATTCCACATCAAAAATTCTGTTTTTATCATTTACCTACTCGAGGACGAGCAGGAATTAAGCTTGGGATGCTTGATACGTCTCCAACGTATCTATAAGTTTTTATTGTTCCATGCTATTATATTATACATCTAGGATGTTTTATATGCATTTATATGCTATTTTATATGATTTTTGGGACTAATCTATTAACCTAGAGCCTAGTGCCACTTTGTGTTTTTTCCTTGTTTTTGAGTTTTACAGAAAAGGAATACCAAACAGAGTCCAATTGACGTGCCAATTTTTGACAATTTTTAATGGACCAAAAGAAGCCCCCAGAGTAAAAGAGTTGGGCCAGAAGAGTCCCGATCTGTCCACGAGGGTGGAGGGCGCGCCCACCCCCTGGGCACGCCCCCTATCTCGTGGATGACTCGGAGACCCCCCTGACGTGAGACCTACGCCAAAATTTCCTATAAATACAGAAACCTCCAGAACATAACCTAGATCGGGAGTTCCGCCACTGCAAGCCTTTGTAGCCACGAAAAACCAATCAGGACCCTGTTCCAGTACCCTGCCGGAGGGGGGATCCATCACCGGTGGCCATCTTCACCATTTCGGCGCTCTCCATGACAAGGAGGGAGTAGTTCACTCTCGGGGCTGAGGGTATGTACCAGTAGCTATGTGTTTGATCTCTCTCTCTCTCTCTCTCTCTCTCTCTCTCTCTCTCTCTCTCTCTCGTGTTCTTGATTTGGCACGATCTTGATGTATCACGAGCTTTGCTATTATAGTTGGATCTTATGATGTTTCTCCCCCTCTACAATCTTGTAATGGATCGAGTTTTCCCATTTAAGTTATCTTATGGATTGAGTCTTTAAGGATTTGAGAACACTTGATGTATGTCTTGCATGTGCTTATCTGTGGTGACAGTGGGATATTCACGTGGTCTACTTGATGTATGTTTTGGTGATCAACTTGCGGGTTCAGTGACCTCGTGAACTTATGCATAGGGGTTGGCACACGTTTTCGTCTTGACTCTCCTGTAGAAACTTTGGGGCACTCTTTGAAGTACTTTGTGTTGGTTGAATAGATGAATCTGAGATTGTGTGATGCATATCGTATAATCATACCCACGGATACTTGAGGTGACATCGGAGTATCTAGGTGACATTAGGGTTTTGGTTGATTTGTGTCTTAAGGTGTTATTCTAGTACGAACTCTAGGATAGATCGAACGGAAAGAATAGCTTCATGTTATTTTACTACGGACTCTTGAATAGATCGATCAGAAAGGATAACTTTGAGGTGGTTTCGTACCCTACAATAATCTCTTCGTTTGTTCTCCGCTATTTCTGACTTTGGAGTGACTCTTTGTTGCATGTTGAGGGATAGTTATATGATCCAGTTATGTTATTATTGTTGAGAGAACTTGCACTAGTGAAAGTATGAACCTAGGCCTTGTTTCCTAGCATTGCAATACCGTTTACGCTCACTTTTACTACTTGTTACCTTGCTGTTTTTATAATTTCAGATTACAAAAACATATATCTACCATCCATATTGCACTTGTATCACCGTCTCTTCGCCGATCTAGTGCACCTATACAATTTACCATTGTATTAGGTGTGTTGAGACGCAACATACTCTTTGTTATTTGGTTGCAGGGTTGTTTGAGAGAGACCATCTTCATCCTACGCCTCCCATGGATTGATAAACCTTAGGTCATCCACTTGAGTGAAATGTGCTACTGTCCTACAAACCTCTGCACTTGGAGGCCCAACAACGTCTACAAGAAGAAAGTTGTGTAGTAGACAACACCTATTCACATCTGAAATGATATGGCTTGTTGTTGTGTTATCTTGCTGAGTTTTGTGATAATGCTTACTGTTGACGTGTGTGAGGTCGAGACCCTCAAGAATGCGCTGGCCGAAGCCAAGAAGGAGGTGGAGGAGGAATGAGCCACCCGCCAAAAGCATGAATCAAGGGTGGAGGAAGTTCAGCAAGAGCTCCGGGATGCCATAAGCAAATGTGAGCCTTGGAGCGCAATATTACGGATCAAGATGCCAAACTTGCTAAGGCCCTCCAAAGCGCACAGGAGGCCCGGGTTGAAGCCCAAGGCACCTGCCGGGAGATCCAAGAGGCCAAGCAGATCACGGCAGGTAAGGCCTTTAATATGCAGATCAAATTTTTAAAGAGAAGGTACCTCTTATTGACCCGGGTTTGGAGTTCTCGAGGAGCGTTTGTGGATCTACCCCGGAGTATTGCTGATGCTGCGGAGTTCTTCCGAGCCGAAGAGGGGAGCTCGATGGAGAAGCTGTTCTCGTCGCAGTACCTTGCGCCAGAGCATCCGGTGCACCTCAGCGATCAGCTGAAACAGTTGACCGAAGTGCATAGGGTGGCTGGATTAGCAATGAGGGATATTATAATCCGTCTCTGGCCCACCGAGCCCATACCCAGTAGCTACTTTGGGCTCGTGAAGTGGCTTGTCAGTGCCTGCCCCCGGCTGGATGCCATAAAGCGGTCGGTCTGTATCGTAGGTGCCCGGATGGCCTTCACCTGTGTCAAGGTGCAGTGGGCGAAGATGAACGCCGTCAGGATGGCAACCGTGGGACCGCCCGAAGGCAAGGAGCACCGCACCCCGGAGCAGTATTTTGATGAAGTCTTCGAAGGTTCCCGCATTGTAGAGGGCCAGTGTTCGAAGGACATTCTTTTCGAATGAATGTATCCGTGCTGCCCGAACTTTGTATTATGAATCAAGGCTTATGTATAATATGTTGCTTGTTTTACCTTTAATTCTTTTCCTCTTGTGCGGCCGTTTACGGTATCTGAGAGTTGACCAGTTGTCGGCTTCAGCCCCGACGTAGGTAGTACGGGGGTGTTCGGAATAGCACCTGGACACACTTGACCCAACGGCTTAGTCCTTGAAGTAGGTGTTTAGTGCGGCGAACTAGGCAATCAGACTATGCGGCTTTATCGGTCTCACTTAACCATAGGTGTTTGACAATGAGGTTGTAGGCGTAGCCCCTAGTATTATTCTATTATCCGAACTTGGGTGATGTAGACACCTGACCGGGTGAAGACCGGTCCTTCGTGTAATACGGACAAAATCGTAAGAGATTTGTAATTAGTCACCGAATAGCTGACCAGCTCTCGCCGCACCATGACAGTCAGTTTTCGGCTTTCTCTACTGAGGTGTTTATCCGGATGAACCGGAAACACAATCGCAGTAGTTCTCCCTTTACTACCTTAGCCGAACGAGCGGAACGTAAGGCAGTAACCACAGGAGCCGGGCAACGCAACTATTGACCAAAGACATGATTCGGAGCCTATGCATATAATGCTATATTCAAGACACCGAATTGTACTAAAAAAGTGTTCGGCCTTATTTTAAGAAATGTACATGGCTGGAAGGAGCCCCTGGCGATTTAAGTCATACCGAGGTGTACATGAGAATCGAAAAGAAGAGGGAATACAGATTAGTAAATAAGCCAGTACCGAATAGGTTGGGCGAAAAAATTGTTTCCATTATAATCTGATTGATACGTCAAAACGTATTTGTACAAGTAATGCGATAAGCATCGAGGCTATTTTACATGCCTAGCACAAGGGAAAGCTGTGTATAGGTCCAGAAAAAGGAAGATGTGATATTTAAGGATCCTTTAGACACTATCTCGCATGTCTGCACTGCTTTGCTCCTTGGTGTATAATCCTTTAAGAGGATCAACGATTGGGTTTTCATAAGGGGCCTGAAAAAGGGGCCCTTGGTACCATCAAAAGTTGACATGGGTTGTAAGGAACCTGAAAAAGTAAAAAAAAAGAAAAAAAGGATATGACGGTCTAGATAGGGTCGAGCCGTATTGTGGACTTTATCTTTAATATGCCTCCTTCTTTGCCCATGGTATCTTTATTGGGTAGTTGTGTATGCGTGGCATGTATGCCACAACTTGGTTGGGGCTGAGACAGAGGCCGAACTGCTATTCGAGCTCATGACGAGCTGGACTGTCACTCTGCAGGGTAGTCCAGACTCGTTTAACAGTGTCCGGGGGCTTGACTGCTGATGTAGTATTTGGCTTTATAACGCCGCCTTGTACTTCCCCTGCAAGGGCCGCGGTGTGCTCCTCAGTATGGAGGGAGCGCTCCGAGTTTCCATTGACTGTTATAACACGGCGTGGTCCGGGCATCTTGAGTTTGAGATAGGCACAGTGCGGGATCGCATTGAAGCGAGCGAATGCGATTCGTCCAAGCAGTGCATGATAGCCGCTACGGAAGGGGACGACATCGGAGGTCAAGTCCTCGCTTCAGAAGTTGTCCGGCGAACCGAAGACGACTTCCAATGTGATTGAGCCCGTGCAACGGGCCTCTACACCAGTTATTACTCCTTTAAAGGTAGTTTTGGTGGGTTTAATTCTTGACGAATCAATACCCATTTTGCAGACCGTGTCCTGATAGAACAAGTTAAGGTTGCTGCCGCCATCCATGAGGACCCGCGTAAGGTGGAGCCTCCACGACAGATACTAGTCGGATGGTCTATGCGATCGAAAGTGATCGTACAGGCTGACCATGGATTGAATTTTGGGGCAACTGGCTCTATTGCACAGACGTCCCTTAGAGCACGCTTGCGCTCCCGCTTGGGGATGTGAGTAGCGTATATCATATTCACAATTTTGACCTCGGGGGGAAATTTCTTCTGTCCCCCGGTGTTCGGTGGGTGAGGCTCCTCGTCGTCCTCCTCACTGGGCGACCCCTTCACATTATGTCTGGTGTTTAGCTTACCGGCCTGTTTAAAGACCCAACAGCTTTTGTTGGTATGATTGGCAGGCTTGTGGGGGTGCCGTGAAACTGGCAAGGTCGATCAAGTATTCGGTCCAGGCTAGATGAACCGTCTTTATTTCTTTTGAATGGCTTTTTCCGTTGACCGGATTTGGAGCCATTGAATCTGGCGTTGACCGCCGTGTCTTTGGTATTATCACTGTTACTTTGACGCTTGTGTTTGTTGTGTCGGGGCCTGCCGCTGCCGTTTCTGGTTTTAGAAGTACCAGGGTCGCTGGTACCGTTATTGCTATGGGCTAACCAACTATCCTCTCCCGTGAAAAAGTGGGTCATGAGTGCTGTAAGGGCTGCCATGGACTTTGGCTTCTCTTGGCCGAGGTGTCGGGCGAGCCATTCGTCGCGGATGCTGTGTTTAAAGGCCGCTAGGGCTTCGGCGTCCGGACAGTCGACAATCCGGTTCTTTTTTATTAAGAACCTGGTCCAGAATTTCCTAGCCCACTGAGGGAGTCCTGGGTTAGGGGGTGTCCGGATGACCGGACTATACCTTCAGCCGAACTCCTGGACTATGAAGATACAAGATTGAAGACTTCGTCCTGTGTCCGGAAGGGACTTTCCTTGGCGTGGAAGGCAAGCTTGGCGATGCGGATACTTAGATCTCCTACCATTGTAACCGACTTTGTGTAACCCTAACCCTCTTCGGTGTCTATATAAACCGAAGGGCTTTAGTCCGTAGGACAACATACAACAATCATACCATTGGCTAGCTTCTAGGGTTTAGCCTCCTTGATCTCATGGTAGATCTACTCTTGTACTACCCATATCATCAATTTTAATCAAGCAGGATGTAGGGTTTTACCTCCATCAAGAGGGCCCAAACCTGGGTAAAACATTGTGTCCCTTGTCTCGTGTTACCATCCGCCTAGACGCACAGTTTGGGACCCCCTACCCGAGATCCGCCAGTTTTGACACCGACATTGGTGCTTTCATTGAGAGTTCCTCTGTGTCGTCGCTTTCAGGCCCGAAGGCTCCTTCGATCATCAACAATGATGCAGTCCAGGGTGAGACTTTTCTCCCCGGACAGATCTTCGTCTTCGGCGGCTTCGCACTGCGGGCCAATTCACTTGGTCATCTGGAGCAGATCGAAAGCTACGCCCCTGGCCATCAGGTCAGGTTTGGAAGTTTAAACTACACGGCTGACGTCCACGGGGACTTGATCTTTGACGGATTTGAGCCACGGCCAAGCGCGCCGCACTGTCACGATGGGCATGATCTAGCTCTGCTGCCGAATAGTGCCCTGGGGGCCGCACACGCATCGGTTCCGACCCTTAATTCGGCGCACACTGCGCCGATCAAGGATGAGTGGTTGGACGCCGCCTCGGGGGCTGCGATCCCAAAGGCAATCAAGCCGAACACCAGCCCTGCACTCCGCAAGACCCGTGACTCCGAGGGGCCGGATTCCTCTCCGGACTCCGAGCCCTCCGCGCCCCTGCCGATCGAATCCGATTGGGCGCCGATCATGGAGTTCACCGCCGCTGACATCTTTCAGCACTCGCCCTTCAGCGACATTCTGAAGTCACTAAAGTCTCTCTCTTTATCAGGAGAGCCCTGGTCGGACTACGGTCAGCAAGGTTGGGATACGGACGATGAAGAAATTCAAAGCCCACCCACCACCCACTTCGTAGCCACTGTCGATGATTTAACCGACATGCTCAACTTCGATTCCGAAGACATCGACGGTATGGACGCCGATGCAGGAGACGATCAAGAACCAGCACCTATAGGGCACTGGAAAGCCACCTCGTCGTATGACATATACATGGTGGATACCCCAAAAGAAGGAGATGGTGATGGAACGGCGGGGGATGACCCCTCCAAGAAGCAACCTAAGCGCCGGCGTCAGCGGTGCCGCTCTAAATCCCGCCAAAGCAAAAACGGTGATTCCGGCACGGGAGATAATAATACTCCGGATAGCGCCGAAGAACACCCCCTCCAGCAAGATTCAGCACAGGAGGATGGAGAAGCCAGCCCTCATGAGAGAGCGGCAGACAGAGAGGTTGAGGATGATAATTATATGCCTCCCTCCGAAGACGAGGCAAGCCTCGATGACGACGAATTCGTCGTGCCAGAGGATCCCGTCAAACAAGAGCGTTTTAAACGTAGGCTTATGGCCACAGCAAGCAGCCTCAAGAAAAAGCAGCAATAGCTTAGAGCTGATCAAGATTTGCTAGCCGACAGATGGACTGATGTCCTCGCGGCCGAAGAATATGAACTCGAACGCCCCTCCAAGAGTTACCCAAAGCGCAGGCTGCTACCAAGATTAGGGGAGGAAGCACCTAAACCTACATCACCAGTGCATGACATGGCCGACCGGCCACCTCGTGGCCGTGACAGAGAGGCCTCTCGTCCCTCCACTCAAGTCGCGCCCCGGCGCCGCTCAAAACATACTAAGGCACGGGAAAATGCGCCAGACCTGCGAGACATACTGGAGGACAAGGCAAGGCAAACAAGATCGATCTACGGATCGCGCGGGTGCCCCACGGTACGTGACGGTGATCGTCACTCCGGATATAATAAATCCGGCCGGGCCGAACACAATAGACAAAGCTCCTTTGAGCTGCATCGTGATATAGCCCAATACAGAGGTGCCACACACCCACTATGCTTCACAAATGAAGTAATGGATCATTAAATCCCTGAGGGTTTCAAACCCGTGAACATCGAATCATATGATGGCACAACAGATCTTGCAGTATGGATAGAGGATTATCTCCTTCATATCCACATGGCCCGCGGCGATGATCTACACGCCATCAAATACCTCCTACTCAAACTTAAGGGACCAGGTCGGCATTGGCTTAACAGCTTGCCGGCAGAATCAATCGGTTCTTGGGAGGACCTGGAAGCTGCATTCCTTGACAACTTCCAGGGCACTTATGTGTGACCACCAGACACCGATGACCTAAGCCACATAATTCAGTAGCTAGAGGAATCGGCCAGGCAATTCTGGACACAGTTCCTAACAAAGAAAAATCAAATAGTCGACTGTCCCGATGCAGAGGCCCTAGCAGCCTTCAAGCATAATATCCGCGACGAGTGGCTTGCCCGGCACCTTGGACAGGAAAAGCCGAAATCTATGGCAGCCCTCACGACACTCATGACCCGCTTTTGCGCGGGAGAAGATAGCTGGCTAGCTCATAGCAACAACTTGACCAAGAACCTTGGTGATTCGGACACCAAGGACAAAAGTGGCAGGTCGCGTCGGAACAAGCAAAAGCGCCGCGTTAACAGCGACATCAATGAGGATACGGCAGTCAATGCCGGATTCAGAGGCTACAAATCCGGTCAGCGGAAAAATCCATTCAAAAGAAATATTCAGGGCCCGTCCAGTTTGGACCGAATACTCGACCGCTTGTGCCAGATACATGTCACCCCCGAAAAGCCAGCCAATCACACCAACAGGGATTGTTGGGTGTTCAAGCAGGCAGGCAAGTTAAACGCCGAAAACAGAGACAAGGGGCTGTGTAGCAACGACGAGGAGGAGCCCAGGCCGCCAAACAACAGTGGACAGAAGGGTTTTCCCCCACAAGTGCGGACGGTCAACATGATATACGCAACTCACATCCCCGAGAGGGAGCGGAAGCGTGCGTTACGGGACGTATACGCGATGGAGCCAGTCGCCCTAAAGTTCAACCCATGGTCCTCCTGCCCGATCACTTTTGATTGAAGGGACCACCCCACTAGCATCCGTCATGGCGGGTTCGCCGCATTGGTTCTAGACCCAATTATCGACGGATTTCACCTCACAAGAGTCCTTATGGACGGCGGCAGCAGCCTGAACCTGCTTTACCAGGATACAGTGCGGAAAATAGGCATAGACCCCTCGAGGATTAAGCCCACCAAAACGACCTTTAAAGGCATCATACCAGGTGTAGAGGCCAACTGTACAGGCTCAGTCACACTTGAAGTGGTCTTCGGATCTCTGGATAATTTCCGAAGCGAGGAGTTAATCTTCGACATAGTCCCGTTCCGCAGTGGCTATCACGCACTACTCGGGCGAACCGCATTCGCAAAATTCAATGCGGTGCCGCACTACGGATACCTTAAGCTCAAGATGCCAGGCCCTCGAGGAGTAATCACGGTCAATGGCGGCCCTCGCAGCAGAAGTACAAAGCAACCTCTCAAGGCAGCTCTCCAGTCCGGTCGTTAAACGTCCGGACACTGCCAAACGCGCCCGGAGTAACCTACAACAAGACCGCCTGGCACGTTCTGAGCAGGCGTAGCAATGCGGCCCCAACCCTAGCCCTCGCAATATAGCAAAACGAGTGCTTCGCGTGCATAACTACGCTCTTGAAATACCATGGGCATAGGGGGAGGGGCACTATCACGGCACGCCTGAAACACGGCTTAAACCGCACTAAGGGCTGCCGATTTCTTTATTTTCTCTTACTTTCAGGACTCCATACTTCGGACGACCTGTTCGGCAATTCAACTGCCGCACAAACGATGCAAGAACTAGGGAAGCAGACAAGCCATGCCCCAAACTCCCAGGTAGTCTCTATCACGAGCAGTATACCTGTTTTGCATACAATTCCGCGGCCTGCCCCTGGACCGGACATGTCAAATAGTCCAACTTTTTGCTTATCGCGCTATTTGTATCGTTCTGCTTTGATCACAACATTTTTAATAAACAATGCATAGCTTTTATCTATTTTTGCATTACTCTTTTTATGAATATATGTTCATTAATGACATGTTGCATCCATACACTTTGGTACGGCCAATGCGCCAGGGGCTTGAGTACCCCTCAATATGGCGCGAAAAGTCCGAACACTTTCACAAGTGCGGCACCCCGAACTTATAGCATTATATGCATCGGCTCCGAATCATGTCTTGGGTCAATAGTTGGGTTTGCCCGGCTCCTATGTTTTGGTACCTTACGTTCCGCTATATCGGCTAAGGTAGCACTAGGAGAACTACTGCGATTGTGCCCCAGTTGAGCTGGGCTGAGCACCTCAGTAGAGAAACCTAAAACTGACTGTCATGATGAAGCGAGAGACCGGTCGCTGTTCGAGAGGTTTTTCGAGTCCCTAAAGACTTATGCCGCTTAGAGCGAGGAGTCAGATTTGTCCGACCAAGGCGTGGATAGCGCCCCGAACTCGGTCCTCCGAATACTAGGGGCTTCGCCGAAATTTAAGATTATAGAGTTCTATGGCTAAGTGAGAGTGTTCAAGCATTATAGTCCGATTGCCTTGTTCGTTGTGCTGAGCGCCTCCCTCGAAGGACCCAAACATGGGAAAAAGAGCGCTCAGGTTTATCTCGAACACCCCAGCATTAGTGGCATGGGGGCAGAAGCCGACGACTGGCCTTCTCTCAATTTTTGATAAACAGCCGCACAGAAAGTAATATTTTAAATTCAAAAAGCACTGCTTAGCGCATATGAACAAGTTTTCAGCGCACAGGACAATACAGGCGAGTTTAATCAAAAATTACATCCTTGGTACATTCATCCGCCATAAGGCGGGCACCCTTCAGAATGTCCTTATAATAGTTCTCGGGTTTGTGATGCTCCTTCCCCAGCGGTGGCCCGTCCTTCACAAGCTTCTCACCGTCCAGCTTGCCCCAGTGCGCCTTAGCGCGGGCAAGGGCCCTCCGGGCACCATCGATGCAGACGGAGCGCTTGATGACCTCGAGCCTTGGACAGGCCGCCACCAACCGCTGCACCAGTCCGAAGTAGCTCCCAGGCAGAGCCTCTCCAGGCCACAGCCGAACAATGAGGCCCTTCATGGCCTGTTCGGCCACCTTGTGGAGCTCGACCAGCTGCTTCAGCTGGTCGCTCAGGGGCACAGGGTGTCCGGCCTCAGCATACTGAGACCAGAACACCTTCTCCGTCGAGCTGCCTTCTTCGGCTCGGTAGAATGCGGCGGCATCAGATACGCTGCGGGGAAAATCTGCGAATGCTCCTGGAGAGCTCCGGATCCGGGTAAGTAACAAGTAATTCACTTTCACATGCTTGCTTTGCATAAAGAAAGCCTTACCCGCCGCTATTTTCTTCACTGCATCCACCTCCTGAAGGGCCTTCTGGGCTTCGGCCTTGGTAGACTTGGCAGTTTCAATCGCCGCCGCGAGCTCAGATGCTCGCATCTTCGAGTCAAGCTCCAAGCTCTCATGTTCTTTCATGAGAGCCTGAAGCTCTTGCCGCACCTCACCAATTTGCGCCTCATATTTCTCCCGCTCGGTGCGGCCGCTCTCTTCTCGGCCTCGGGTAGTGCCTGCTTGAGGGTCGCCACCTCAGTTGTGGCCCCTACAATAAGCCGCGTTAATCCTGTCATTTTTTGCAATTGCATCTTTTTTGTATTTTTCTATAAGGTATCTCTTACCTTCTTTCTCCTCGAGCTGCCGCTTGGCAAGGCCGAGCTCTTCCTCGGACCGCTCGAGGCCCTGCTTTAGGGCGCCCACCTCCGCAGTCAGTGCGGCGGTCGCTAGCAGCGTAGCCTGCATACGCATATTGACTCTTTTTTTAGACTCCTACGAATTTATTAGATCCTGTATTCGGCTTTTCTTTCCGAATGCCAAACAGAGCATCAGGGGCTACTGTCTATGCGGTAATACTTTTACATATTTTTTACTTACCTCAAAGCCTGTTAGAAGGCTGGCACAAGCTTCAGTCAGTCCGCTCTTGGCGGACTGAACCTTATGGATCACCGTACTCATAATAGTACGGTGCTCCTCGTCGATGGAGGCGCCGTTAAGCACCTCCAGCAGATTGTCCGGCGCCTCCGGTTGGGCGGGGGCCGCCGGCTCAGTAGGCTTGCTCCTCTTGGAAGGAGTTCGCCTACCGCAGTCCGGAATCGTTGAAGATTCCGGCGCAGTGTCCGGCTCAAAGCCGGACTTGGAGTCCTGGGGGGTTTTGTCCCCTTCACTCCTGGAGTCTAGGAGGTCGCCTCGCGGCTCCTCCTGGACCACCTCCTCTTGGCCCGGAACTTGTTGCGACGTCACTTCGACGTCGTCCGCAGTGCGGGGGGAGGTAGCGGGCGGAACTGAATTCACGTCCGACGAATCCAGGGAGCCGCTCGACGACTCGTCGAGCCCGGCCTTGGGCGGACTGCATAATTATATTCGACATAAGGAAAGTGTCGGTGTCAAAACCGGCGGATCTCGGGTAGGGGGTCCCGAACTGTGCATCTAGGGGGATGGTAACAGGAGACAAGGGACACGAAGTTTTACCCAGGTTCGGGCCCTCTTGATGGAGGTAAAACCCTACGTCCTGCTTGATTAATATTGATGATATGGGTAGTACAAGAGTAGATCTACCACGAGATCAAGGAGGCTAAACCCTAGAAGCTAGCCTATGGTATGATTGTTGTATGTTGGAGTTCTATCCTACGGACTAAAACCCTCCGGTTTATATAGACACCGGAGAGGGTGAGGGTTACACAAAGTCGGTTACAATGGTAGGAGATCTGAATATCCGCATCGCCAAGCTTGCCTTCCACGCCAAGGAAAGTCTCATCCGGACACGGGACGAAGTCTTCAATCTTGTATCTTCATAGTCCAGGAGTCCGGCTGAAGGTATAGTCCGGCTATCCGAACACCCCCTAATCCAGGACTCCCTCAGTAGCCCCTGAACCAGGCTTCAATGACGACGAGTCCGGGCGCAGATTGTCTTCGGCATTGCAAGGCGGGTTCCTCCTCCAAGTTCTTCATAAAAGATTGTAAACACTAAGAGTAGTGCCCGGCTCTGCAAAATAAGTTTCCACATACTGCCATAGAGAATAATATTAACACAAATCTAATCTGCTACGTATTCCGTAGCGTGACATCACGCTACGGCCAAGCCTTTATTCGAATCGTTTTTACTTCCCCACCTCAGCACGTTTTGTGAGGCGGTTTCCTTGGCACGTCTTGTCAAAGCAGAGATCATGTCCCCTTTATTTACGGGATTCTCATCAATACGGACGTGGGTAACCCAATCGTGCCCGTTCAGCATGTTTTCTCGATTAAAGGCGAGTCCCAAACGGTCACGGGGAGGGATCTTGGTATTCAACCTCTTATAAAGAGACCAAGGCCTTACTCTTTTTTTCCAATCTCAAACGAGTTCGCCCGTCGCCTCGAGTTCCAACACCCTAGGCCCCAGATTCCAGGCGCTTCGGACTTTCGACAATGTCCGGTTCTGACCTTCAAGGCCGATGGATGTCCTCCTCTGTCATGGAGGAGGACGTGCTTAAGTTGAGAGAGGCTAAGTTCTTGACCGGCGAAATTTCGCATAGGTTACCTGCTCAAGGGCAGGCAATTCCCAATCCCCAGCCTGGTGAGAGCGTGGTGTTCATGTATCACTTCCTTCGGGGGTTAGGCTTCCCAATGGACCCCTTTGTGAGGGGGCTGTTGTTCTATTATGGGCTGGAATTTCACGACTTAGCTCCAGAGTCCATCCTCCATATTTCCTCATTTATCGTTGTGTGTGAAGCATTCCTCCGTGTTACCCCTCACTTCGGATTATGGCTCAAGACCTTTAAAGTGGAGCCGAAGATGATCGAGGGACGGCACGCAGAGTGCGGAGGTGCTGTTATAAGTAAGAATGTTGATGCTCCATGGCCCGAGGGCTCTTTTCAAGAGGAGCTCGGCTTATGGCAACGTGAGTGGTTCTATATCACCGCTCCCAGGGGCACCAAATGGGTGGCGCCGCCTGCCTTTCGCTCGGGTCCCCCACAGCAGCTAGGGTCATGGGTCAATAAAGGCCTAGACTGGGGGCCATCCCAGGACGTGCTTTTGTTGCAGGGCTGCATCAGGGATCTCTTACAAAGAGACCTCAGCCTGGTCAAAGTGACGCAAGTCATGCTGATCCGCCGAACCCTGCCCAGCAAACGTCGCTCCCTTCGCCTGTGGGAGTTTAATCCGGAGGGACCGCGAGCTCTCCAGCATTTTATGGGCGCAACGCCCGCGGAGATGTATAAACTGTTCTTCGGATCACAAGCAATGTGTCCGGTTTTGACCGAGGACGCATGCCTGAGCTGCAATCGCCCGGATACTCAAGTAAGTAGCCTTGCGCCCGGACTCGTTATCCATATATTTGTCATAAACTTGCCCCTAGAAGAGTTGTCCCTTTAAACAGGAGTGGATAGCAAAAGCAAAGCTGATAAGGTGTCCGGCTCCCCTCCCTGAGACCAGGCCGGATTCCGTCCTAGTCAGGATGTTGAAGATTGTGCCTTTGAAGGAAAGTGAGGGAGGGGACAAGGAAGCTACGACCTCCTCGAAGGAGGCTGTTCGGAGGGAAGGAACCGAAAATTCCTCTCCTCCGGGGAAGAAAAGGACTGCCTCTGAAAACCCGGAGGCTACGGCCTCCAAGAGGGGGGGGAATCCTCGTTAGAGGGTCCTTCGCCGGGGGATTCCTTGGTTGAACTATGCCCTCAAGGGGGGCAGCCCTCCAGCGAGCCGTAAGTAGAGAAAGATTATATTTTTGAGAGAAAGATCCTTGCTTTAAACCTGAGGAGATTAACCGAAATTTTACCTTGTAGTTCGGACCTCAGCCCTTCTCAGCAGAGCTCGTCTTCGGGGGACCTTCTTCCGGAGATGATGGAGAGCGGGACGCCTCCCCTTGCCGTACCACCTAGCGAGGTGGGCGACCCTGAGGTGTCGTCGTGGAGGGTTTCTCCGAATCCGGCAGGGGCGGAAGATAGCTATGAGGCCCCCCAAGGTTCTCCCCGTCCGGCCTTCGAAAGAGGCCATAGGACAAGTCCGGCACCGTCTGGTGCTCGACCGGAGGAGCTAAAGAATCTGCTGGGGCGAGCTTCTATCTCAGAGGAGCACCGTGCATTGATGGGCACGGTGATTGAAAGGATTTCATCCGTGGAAAGCGGATTGCACGTGGCCGTCAGAAGCTTACTGATGGGTTTTGAGGTACATTAGATAATGTACACTTTTGTCAGTTGCGCATAAATAAGATGCGCCCTGTGTAGATAGTAGCCCCTGAGACTCTGTGCGTTGTCAGAAGTGACAGCGCGCAGAGGATCATAATCCCAGGTTTAAAATGTCGCCTTTGAATGTAGGTGGCGAGGTGTCCGAAATCGAGCCGAACTGATGATTTTGCCGAACTAAAGCAGCAGCTTGACGTGGCACATGCCGACATCACGCTCGTCAACAAGCGGCTTGATGAGGCTCAAGGTATGTAATTCCTTGGGCGGCACCTGGTAAGAGGAGCTTTATGCCAATATCTTACAATGTGTGTGCTTGATGCAGATGGTGCGGCCGCCGTGGAGAGTCTTCGGGCGGAACTTGTCCGAGCTAAGGAACAAGCCAGAGAAAGTGATGCGGCTGCCGAGAAGGCCCTTGAAGAGCTGAGAGCCGAACAGGCTACTCACTGCCGAAGCAAGAAGGAGATGGCCGAGATGGCCGTGAAGTTAAAGAGCGCTGCTGACCGTTGCAAGCTTCTTGAGAAAGAAGACCGGGCGAGGCAGACGGACTTAGAGAAGGCCGTTGCTGATGCCAAGGACGCTCGCACTGCGATGAGAGCTGCAAATGAGGAGCTGCGTCAGGCCGGACAGATTGCGGCTGGAAAGCCCTTTATGCTGCGGAGGAAGTTTTGCGACCCGAAGTTTGCTCCGTTGGACCGGATGTGGAGTGTGGAGGACACCTATCTGGATTTGGCAGCGAGTGCCGCTGATGCGACCGAACACTTTCGAGATCAAGAAGATCGCGAAGTGGAAAAACTTTTTTGGTCGCAGTTCCACAATCCAGAGCGTCCACTGGCGGTGGACGATCGTCTGGCTCAATGGGCCGAACTGAATAGGTTGTCCGGACTCGCCATGAAGTGCGTCATGGGTCATTTGTGGCCGGGGAGATCGGAGCCGAAGAGTTATTTCAGCTTGGTGCAGCAATTCCTTGATGCGGTGCCACGTATCAATGCAATGAAGAGGTCAGCATGCATAGAGGGCGCACGAATGGCTCTTGCCCGTGTCAAGACATACTGGGCGGAGATGGAGACCACCGTTGTTGCATCCCGAGATTCGGACAAAAGCCGGGTACCCTCCGAGCACTATTTTCAGGAAGTCCTTGAAGGCGCTCGTGTAATAGAGACCCATTGCTCGAAGGATGCTATGTTCTGATAGCATATTTAATTATAAAGCAGTATTTTGATGAATTGTAGTAGCCTTTTATACTTGTGCCTTCAAGTATGTGGAACACCTCCTGTGCGGCCGTTTTAAGATATATAATCTGAAAGATGGCAGTCGTTGGCTTCAGCCCCCACGCACATAGTGCGGGGGTGCTCGCAGAAGGCGCATTTTCACACTTAATCCAACGTCTTGGTCCTACAAAGGAGGTGATGGCGCAGCGAGCTAGGCAACCGGACTATAATGCTTTAACACTTTCACTTAGCCATAGGAGCTTGACAGTGGGACTCTTTAGATAGCCCTTGGTGGCGACTGCGCTCGCCCGAATTCGGGGCGCGATGTGCCTGGCCGGGAAACGGCCCTTCGTTAATGCGGAGGAATCCTATAGATTCCGCAGAGTCATCGAGTGGTTCACCAGTCTCACGCTATATCATGACAGTCGGTTTTCGGCTTTCTCTACTGAGGTGCTCGCCTGGCCGAACCGGGGCACAATCGCAGTAGTTCTCCTGGTGTCGCCTTAGCCGATAGAGCGGAATGTAAGGCGGCCGAACACAGGAGCCGGGCAACCCAACATTTGACCAAAATCATGATTCGGAGCTGATGCATATAAGGCCAAACTCGCGACGCCGAACACTCCCTAAGGTATTCAGTCTTTATGAGAGCGGGCGAAGTAACGCTCTTAGGTATAAGCCCCTAGTGTCCAGGTACGCGCAGGAATTCTGACGTGGCCACATGCCAAGACGCCAGCCTCCTCCTTGGTTGTAGAACCAGGGGATGTGTATAAACAAGAGACAGTAGAAAAGGTTTACGCAGGGTCTTAATCTGAAAAGAATCCTTGGAATGGGTCCCTACTGCATTTCTGCGCCTGTGTCTCCGTTGTGCCGTATCCTGGACGGGCGCAGCACGATGTTCATCTGTAAAAGAGAGGAACTAAGTTGAAAAAAGGGCGTGCCAAACAAAAGTTATATTAAATAAACAAAGTATAAAGTAAAATATGTAAAATTGAGCTTTATTGTCTCTTATTTTATATGTGCGGAGCCCCTAGGGCAGGGGTATATGGCCACTAAGCCTTTATCAATGATACTTTTGTGTCGGACTCGTCTATCCGTGTCCGTGGTCTTAATGACCTGTTCGGATGTTCTGGCTAGTGAAGCCATTGTATTGTGGGGCTGTTAAAGCGGCCGCACAATCCTCCGCTCGGGGGAGGTGCACTCAATGCTTCCCCTTCAAGGATATGATGCCTCGTGGACCGGGCATCTTAAGCGTAAGAGATGCATAATGCGGTATTGCGTTAAAGCGGGCGAAAGCTTCGCCTCCCAGGAGTGCTTGATAGCGACTTGAGAATGGGACGATGTGGAAAGTCAGCTTTTCGCGGCGGAAGTTATCGGTAGAGCCGAATATAACTTCGAGCCGGAGAAAACCCATGGAATGGGTGTCCGGACCAGGCGTTACCCCTTGAAAGGAGGTTTTGCTATGGTGAATTCTTGTTGGGTCTATCCCCATGTGACGGATTGTGTCCTTATATATCAGGTTTAGTCCACTGCTGCCATCCATGAGGACATTTGAAAACTGGAGTCCGCCAATTATTGGACCGAGTACCAAGGCAGTCCAGCCCGCGTTCCTGATACTTCTAGAATAATCCAGATGATCGAAGATGATTGGTTTTGACAACCAGTGGCGGGACCCCTTTGGGATAGGTCGTGTGGCGCGTACCTTTATGGGCGCCGTACGTTTTGTTATGTGAAGTAACTTTACTGTTTTTTACTTCTTGTGGGAAATTCTTTTGTTTCCTGGTGCTCTGCTTTTGGGGTTCGTCCTCGTCTTCGCTTGGTGTGTCGAGCCCCTTGTGTTCGGCGTTGAGTCTGCCGGATTGTTTGAAAACCCAACAATCTCTGTGGGTATGGTTAGCAGGCTTTTCGGGAGTACTGTGTATTTGACATATCCTGTCCAAGATTTTGTTTAGGTCAGATACATCATCTCTGTTATCCTGGAGGGGCGGCTTTTTCTGATTCTGCCGTGAGCTTTTGAATCCGGCGTTGACTGTCGTGCTCTTCGGATTGTTTTCCTTAGTCCGGCGACGATCCTTGTTGCGTTGCGGTTTTACGTTTCCATCCCTAGTTTTGGATGTACTTGGGTCGCCGATGCTACATCTTGCCAACCAGCTGTCCTCTCCTGCGCAAAAGCGGGTCATGAGGCTTGTTAATGCGGCCATTGTTCTTTGCTTTTCTTGGCCGAGGTGTCTGGCGAGCCATTCATCTCGGACATTGTGCCTGAAAGCTGCTAGGGCTTCGGCGTCCGGACAGTCGACTATCTGATTCTTCTTAGTAAGAAATCTATTCCAGAACTGCTGAGCTGACTCTCCGGGCTGTTGTGTTATGTGACTGAGATCGTCTGCATCCGTAGGGCAGACATAGGTCCCTTGAAAATTTGCTAGGAAAGCGTCCTCGAGCTCTTCCCAACTTCCAATTGTGTTTTCAGGAAGGCTTTTAAGCCAATGCCGGGCTGGTCCTTTAAGCTTGAGGGGTAAATATTTGATGGCGTGGAGGTCATCTCCTCTAGCCATATGTATGTGGAGGATGTAATCCTTGATCCAGAATCCAGGGTCTGTTGTTCCATCATATGCCTCTATGTTTACGGGTTTGAATCCCGCTGGAAATTCATAATCCAGGACCTCATCGGTGAAACATAGGGGGTGTGCGGCGCCCCTGTATTTGGGTGTGCCGGATTCTGATAATGGCTTTATTGCATTGCTTACGAGAGCTTGCTTTCTTGGCCCGTAAATGGACCTGGCTGGGCCATCTTTTTGATGCGAATCCTTAAGTGGGTCGCATGCCAGCTTAAGTGCGGCGCCGCTTGCCGCTTTATGCTGGCCATGGGGTCGTCTATCCGACCGTGTGGCTTTCTTACTTTTTGAATGCAAGGGCTCTAAGGCCTCTTTGTCGAATTCAGGCAGTAGCTTTCGCTTCGGATAGCTTTTTAGCACGGCGACTATCGCCGTATTTGTCTGCGGTATTGATTACTTTACTCCATCGGATCCTGAGTGCATCTTCCGCAGTTTTTAGCTTCCGCTTCTGCTTTTTCAGGCTGCGTGCAGTTGCAACGAGCCTCTTGTGGAGGTTCTTCTTCTCCGTGGGCTTATCCGGCGTAAGGTCGTCCGGAATGCCATTTTCGCCGGGGGAGGGATGTTCGGTTTCTTTATCCGGGCTACCCTGTTCGGACGGTTGCTGAAAGGCATGCTCGTCGTCCGCTGGCTCATCCTTCTCTATGGTTGGGTCTGTATCGAGGCGGGGCTTGGGTCGACGTTTACGCCGACGCTTTGATTGTTTTTCGAGGGATCGATCCTTCGTTCCATCCCCGTGTTCCTCATTGTCGCTTCCTTTAGGGGTATCCACCATGTACACATCATGAGATGAGGTGGTTGTCGAATGCCCTATAGGCGTTGGTTCATTTGCGTCTCCTGCATCGTCGTCCATGTCGTCGATGTCTTCGGAGTCGAAGTTGAGCACGTCATTTAAATCATCGACGGTGGCTACCAAATGGGTGGTGGATGGGTTTTGAATTTCTTCATCATCCATATCCCATCCTTGCTAACCATAGTCCGGCCAGGGCTCTCCTGATAAAGAGAGAGACTTTTAGTGACTTCAGGATGTCGCCGAAGGACTAGTGCTGAAAGATGTCCGCGGCGGTGAACTCCATGATCGGCGCCCAATTGAATTCGATTTGCAGGCGCGTAGAGGGCTCGGAGTCCGGAGAGGAATCCGGCTCCTCAGAGTCACGGACCATGCGGAGTGCGGGGCAGGTGTTAGGCTCGATCGCCTTTGTGATCGCAGTCCCCGAGGTGGTGTCCAACCACTCATCCTCGATCGGCGCGACAGGCTCCGAATTAAGGGTCGGAACCAACGCGCATGCGGCCTCCGGGACACTGTTCGGCGGCAGAGCTAGATCATGCCCATCGAGACAGTGCGGCGCGCTTGGCTGTGGCTCGGATCCGTTGAAGATCAAGTCCCCGCGGATGTCAGCCGTGTAGTTTAAACTTCCGAATCTGACCTGATGGCCAGGGGCGTAGCTTTCGATCTACTCTAGATTGCCAAGCGAATTGGCCCGCAGTGCGAAGCCGCCGAAGACGAAGATCTGTCCGGGGAGAAAAGTCTCACCCTGGACTGCATCGTGGTTGATGATCAAAGGAGCCATCGGGCCTAAAAGCGATGACACAGAGGAACTCTCAATGAAAGCACCAATGTAGGTGTCAAAACCGGCGGATCTCGGGTAGGGGGTCCCGAACTATGCTTCTAGGCGGATGGTAACAGGAGACAAGGGACACGAAGTTTTACCCAGGTTCGGGCCCTCTTGATGGAGGTAAAACCCTACGTCCTGCTTGATTAATATTGATGATATGGGTAGTACAAGAGTAGATCTACCACGAGATCAAGGAGGCTAAACCCTAGAAGCTAGCCTATGGTATGATTGTTGTATGTTGGAGTTCTGTCCTACGGACTAAAACCCTCCAGTTTATATAGACACCGGAGAGGGTTAGGGTTACACAAAGTCGGTTACAATGGTAGGAGATCTGAATATCCGCATCGCCAAGCTTGCCTTCCACGCCAAGGAAAGTCCCATCCGGACACAGGACGAAGTCTTCAATCTTGTATCTTCATAGTCCAGGAGTCCGGCTGAAGGTATAGTCCGTCTATCCGAACACCCCCTAATCCAGGACTCCCTCAGAAAGGCTGTGCAACAAAGAAATATTATGAGCTACTTCGGCGTCCGGATACTTACGATCTCGCCGGGCGCTTGGCCCTGTGTGGCCACTCCTCTTCGCCGTCGTCGCCGTCGGCGGAGTATTCCGGAGGAGGTCCTCCCCTCCTTGGACCCCTTGGCCTCCCCTGTTGGGGCGACCTTTCTCTTCTTTCCTCCCCCCGCCGGAGGGGGAGAGGTTTCTTCTTCCTCCTCCTCGTTTTCACGGGAGGAGCGTGACTCGGATTCGTCGGATGATGAATCCGACACCACCATACGCCGGGAACTCTTTCGAGTCCCCGTGGCCTTTTTCTTGGCCTTCTTCTCTGACACCACGTAAGGTGCCGGAGCCAGCAGCTTCGCTAAGTAAGCATCGGCTGGGTCTTCGGGCAAAGGGGCTGGATAGTCGATCTGTCCGTACTTCGCCGGCCAATCCTGTCAAAGGAAAGGGAGTTTAGATCCCACATAGAGTCAAACTATGGGAAACCAACATCCTGTAAAAGGTAAAAATAGCTTACCTCGCCAGCGTGACGCTGCAAGCTGAATCCGTGGTCCTCGGAAGCGGATGCGGGAGCCTCGACGCCTTTGAATAGCACCTTCCAGGCATCTTCGTACGACGTGTCGAGGAGCCTGCTCAGGGTTGGGTGCTACGCCGGGTCGAACTCCCACAGATTGAAATCCCGTTGTTGACATGGGAGGATCCGGCGGACGAGCATAACCTGGACTACATTGACAAGCTTGAGATGCTTGTTCACTAGGGTTTGGATGCATTTTTGCAGTCCGGTTACCTCTCCTTGGTTGCCCCACGACAGGCCCATCTCTTTCCAAGACGTGAGCCGCGTAGGAGGTTCGGACCGGAACTCGGGGGCTGCGACCCACTTAGGGTCGCGCGGCTCGGTGATGTAAAACCACCCTGACTGCGACCCCTTCAGGGTCTCCACAAAGGATCCCTCGAGCCATAGGACGTTGGCCATCTTGCCCGCCATGGCACCTTCGCACTCTGCGTGGTTGCCGCGCACCACCTTTGGCTTGACGTCGAAGGTCTTGAGCCAAAGGCCGAAATGGGAGCGGATGCAGAGGAAAGCCTCGCACACGACGATAAACGCCGAGATGTTGAGGACAAAGTTCGGGGCCAGATCGTGGAAATCCAGGCCATAGTAGAACATGAGCCCCCGGACGAATGGGTGGAGAGGAAAACCCAGTCCGCAGAGGAAGTGGGGAAGGAATACGACCCTCTCATGGGGCCTTGGGGTGGGGAGGAGCTGCCCCTTTTCGGGAAGCCGGTGCGCGATGTCGTTAGACAAGTATTCGGCCTTCCTCAGTTTTTTGATATGGCCCTCCTTGATGGAGGAGACCATCCACTTGCCTCCCGCTCCGGACATGGCTGGAGAAGGTTGAGGTGGGAAGTGCGGGCTTGGGCGCTGGAGCTCGAGTGCGCGGAAGATGGATAGGCAAAGGAGGAAGAAGTCGTAGGTACAAAGGTGGATCCTTATCCCCTTATATGGGCGGATGCGGTTAAGCGTCCCCACCAGCCTGGTAAAACTCGCTTATCTCCCAAGCGTTGTGATAAATGGCGCGGTTGGGTTACCCACGTCCGTATTGATGAGAATCTCGCAAATGAGGGGACATGATCTTTGCTTTGACAAGACGTGCCAAGGAAACCGCCTCGCAAAATGCGCTGAGGTGGGGAAGTAAAAACGCTTCGAATAAAGGCTTGGCCGAAGTGTGATGTCATGCTACGAGATACGTCAGCAGATTAGGTTTGTGTAAATGTTATTCTCTCTATGGCAATATGTGGAAACTTATTTTGCAGAGTCGGACACTAGCTTTAGTGTTTGAAATCTTTTAGGAAGTACTTGGAGGAGGAACCCGCCTTGCAATGCCGAAGACAATCTGCGTGCCGGACTCGTCGTCATTGAAGCCTGGTTCAGGGGCTACTAAGGGAGTCCTGGATTAGGGGGTGTCCGGATGACCGGACTATACCTTCAGCCGGACTCCTGGACTATGAAGATACAAGATTGAAGACTTCGTCCCGTGTCCGGAAGGGACTATCCTTGGCGTGGAAGGCAAGCTTGGCGATGCGGATACTTAGATCTCCTACCATTGTAACCGACTTTGTGTAACCCTAACCCTCTTCGGTGTCTATATAAACCGAAGGGTTTTAGTCCATAGGACAACATACAACAATCATACCATAGGCTAGCTTCTAGGGTTTAGCCTCCTTGATCTCGTGGTAGATCTACTCTTGTAATACCCATATCATCAATATTAATCAAGAAGGACTTAGGGTTTTACCTCCATCAAGAGGGCCCGAACCTGGGTAAAACATTGTGTCCCTTGTCTCCTCTTACCATCCGCCTAGACGCATAGTTCGGGACCCCCTACCTGAGATCCGCCGGTTTTGACACCGACACCCACTCTCAGGGCTGCTGGACTATGTGACTGAGGTCATCGGCGTCCGGAGGCCGGACATACGTGCCTTGGAAGTTGTCTCTAAAGGCGTTTTCCGAGTCTTCCGAGCTTCCAATAGAGTTTTCTGGGAGGCTATTTAACCAGTGTCGAGCTGGTCCCTTAAGTTTTAGGGGGAGGTATTTGATGGCATATAGATCATCACCGCGAGCCATGTGAATGTGGAGAAGAAAATCTTCGATCCATATTGCGGGATCTGTTGTGCCATCGTATGATTCGATGTTCACGGGTTTAAGCCCTTTTGGGAACTGGTGCTCCATTACCTCGTCGGTGAAGCATAGTGGGTGTGCGGCGCCTCTGTATCGGGCCACGTCACGACGCAGTTCAGATGAAGTCCGTGTGCGGTTTTCGGCCGGGGTGAGGTTATGCTTGTCGCATCAGGCCTGATAGATGTCTTCTCATGCTGGGGCACGCCCCTGTGATCAGTAGATTGATCTGGTCTGACCAGCTCTATTGTCCAGGTCCTGTCATAGGTCATAGGTGTATCCTGGGGCCGCTGTTTCTCTGCCTCTACAGAGAGGTGGTGTGGGCTGGTGTTCGGATTGAGTTGTCGCTTTGTCCCGGCCACGTGGTGGTCGGTTGGGTTTGTCAGCAGCATCACGCGTTGGCGGTATGGGCTCTAGGGCCTCGTTGTTGAATTGTGGTAGTAGCTTGCGCTTCGGGTAACTCTTAGTTAGGCGTTCGAGGCCGTATTCCTCGGCTGCCAGGACATTAGTCCATCTGTCATTGAGAAAATCTTGATCAGCTTGAAGCTGCCGGTGCTTCTTTTTTAGGCTTCTTGCAGTGGCAATTAGCCGGCGCTTAAAGCGCTCTTGTTCGAGGTCTCCAGCACGATGAAATCTTTGTCGCCGAGGCTCACATCCTCTTCAGAGATCGGTAAGTAATTACTGTCCTCCGAGCCCTCGTTCCTGATAGGATCGTCGAGATTAACTTGACCATCCTCCCAATCATTCTGTTCGGATGTTGGCTCTACAGGGGCTTCAGGGTCTTCGGCATTCTCTCGAGTATTATTGTCTTCGGTGCCGGTATTGCCGTCTTTGTCGCGATGCGATTTTGAGCGGCGCCGCTGACATCGACGCTTCGGAGGGGCTTCGGCAGGCTTGTCCTCAACCGGATCCTCCTTGCCGTCATCACCATCCTCTTTGGGTGTGTCCACCATGTACACGTCGTATGTGGAGGTGGCCGTCCATTGTCTGGTAAACGGAGGGTTTTGGCCTTGTTCGTCTCCGGCATCGTCGCCCATACCGTCGATGTCTTCGGAGGCGTAATCCAACATGTCGGTTAGATCTTCGATAGTGGCTATGAAGTGGGTGGTGGGTGGGACGTGAAATTCCCCGCTCTCAGCCCCTGGTCCGGGCTGGGCGTAATTCGAAAACAATTCCTCTGTAATTTCGAGGGGTCGCATTAAGTCCAGAGCGTCATTTAGGAGTGAGTTTTGGATAGAGAAGCGAGAGTCCGCCGGGCTGGCCCGGGCAAGAGCTGCCTGGCCGCGCCCGTTCAACGTGGACCTCGAGAGTTTGGATTTAGAGTCTGAGGGAGAGTCCGGCGCTCTAGCGAAAAGGGGGGTTCGGTTCGTCTTTGGGTTTGCTGATGACGCCGTCCCATCCGGATCTCTGGTAGCGAGTCTGGCGGGCTCTGAATTCCCGTCTCCGGACCGGGTGGACTGTTCTAGATCTAAGGCCAGAGCGGCGGTCGGGGCCGTGAATCCTTCAAAGATCAAGTCTCCTCTGATATCGGCGATGTAGTTTAGGTTCCTGAAACTGATCTGATGACCAGGGGTGTAGCTGTCGATCTGCTCAAGGTGGCCAATCGAGTTGGCACGCAGTGCGAAGCCGCTGAATGCAAAGATTTGGCCGGGGAGGAAAGCCTCCTCCGAAACAGCATTATTGCAAATGATCAAACAAGCCATTGAACCTTCTCTCGACAGCACAGAGGAACTCTCAATGAAAGCACCAATGTCGGTGTCCAAACCGGCAGATCTCGAGTAGGGGGTCCCGAACTGTGCGTCTAAGGATCAAAGTTAACAGGAGGCAGGGGACACGATGTTTACCCAGGTTCGGGCCCTCTTAATGGAGGTAATACACTACTTCCTGCTTGATTGACTTTGATGAGTATAGGGGTTACAAGAGTTGATCTACCTCGAGATCGTAATGGCTAAACCCTAGATGTCTAGCCTGTATGATTCAGATCGCCTCTATGGACTAAACCCTTCGGTTTATATAGACACCGGAGGGGCCTAGGGTTCTACAGAGTCGGTTTATAGAGGAAGGAATCTTCATCTCCGAATGCCAAGCTTGCCTTCCACGCCAAGGAGAGTCCCTTCCGGACACGGGGGAAGCCTCTATCTCGTATCTTCACGGCCCACCAGTCCGGCCCATGTCACATAGCCCGGACGCCCGGGGACCCCCTAATCCAGGACTCCCTCAATAGGTGAGGGGGCTTGCGGCGGCGTGCCACTCTCTTCCATTTCAGGCGACAGAGAATTCCCCTCTGATAATGGAGTATGCGGGAGCACGCGGGGAGGGATGAAAGGCAAATAACAAAATAACTTACATAATGGAAGCAGGTAGACCGAACATAAATAGTAAGTTTCTGAATACTTACGATTCAGCGAGGGGCTTCACCCTGGGAGGTTTCTTGGGGACTAGTTCAGACTCTGAGTCCGAACTATCCAGGAGGGTCAGCTTCCTTCTCTTGGGCGCCTCCCCCTCCGGGTCTTCGGAGGCCGCCCTCTTCTTCTTCCTCCCCTTATGGGGGGGAGTCGCTTTCCACCACCTCCTCCTCTTCCTCCTCGTCTCCTTTGTGGGAAGAGAGGGCTTCGGTCTCTCCAGACACTATTTCCGAAGGACCCTTGGGGCGGGGGGCACCTTTGGCCTCCTTGCCTTTCTTCTTCTTGGTTTTCTTCTCCGACGCCTGATAGGGCGTCGGAACTAGCCTCTCCGTTAGCGGGGGTGTGGGTCGGTGTCAAAACCGACTGACCTCGGGTAGGGGGTCCCGAACTGTGCGTCTGAGGATCGAAGGTAATAGGAGACAAAGGGGACACGATGTTTACCCAGGTTCGGGCCCTCTTAACAGAGGTAATACCCTACTTACTGCTTGATTAACTTTGATGAGTATAGGGGTTACAAGATTCGATCTACCTCGAGATCGTAATGGCTAAACCCTAGCTGTCTAGCCTATGTGAATTCTTATAGCCTCTACGAACTAAACCCTCCGGTTTATATAGACACCGGAAGGGCCTAGGGTTGTACAGAGTCGGTTTACAGAGAAAGGAAATCGTACATCCGGACGCCAAACTTGCCATCGAAGCAAAGGAGAGTCCCATCTGGACACGGGGGAAGGTCTTCTATCTTGTATATTCACGGCCCATCAGTCCGGCCCATGTTATATAGCCCGGACACCCGAGGACCCCATAATCCAGGACTCCCTCAGTAGCCCTTGAACCAGTCTTTCGATGACAATGTGTTCGGCACGTAGATTGTCTTCGGCATTGCAAGGCAGGTTCCTCCTCCGAATACTTCAAAGTACTCTTCTGAATAAGAGAACTATATCCGGCTCTGTATATCAGTCACAACCCTCAACCACAAGGGCACAATACTTAATCAAAATAAGATCTGTCCACTGACAACTTTTTCGGTGAAACGTCACGTCTAGCCTATTTATCATTTCGAACAATTTTCTAGCCTCCCGCTTCGCGTTTTGAGGCGCGACCTCTATTGATACGTCTTGGCAAAACAGATATCATATCCGCTTATTGCGGGACCCTCATCAATACTGGCTTGGGTAATCCAACCGTGCCGTTTGTACGACCCCTTGGTAACAGGCAAGTTTTAAGGCTTGGGGGGCGCTTGATATTCACTGCCTATATAAGTGGATAAAGATCCATCTTTTTACCCCACGCCTTCTACCTTCCTCTGCTTCCCCATCCTCGAGCTCCAGTACCCAAGTTCCAATCTTTTCCCATCGCCACCAAGCTCTCCAGCCATGTCCGGGTCTGGTTCTCAGGGCAAGTGGGTGGCCTCCTTCTTCACGGATAAGGACGTCAAGGAGCTCTGGGAGGCGGGGTACCTGACTGCGGATGTCGCGCACAGGCTCCCTACCAAAAAGCAAGTCATCCCCACTCCGGAGCCCGACGAAAGAGTGGTGTTTATCCCCCACTTCCTCCATGGACTAGGGTTTCCTTCCACCCATTCGTCCACGGTCTCATGTTCTATTATGGGCTAGATTTCCACGATCTAGCCCCGAATTCCTTCCTCCACATCTCGGCGTTCATCATCGTGTGCGAGGCACTCCTCCGCATCCCCCACACTGCGGCTTATGGCTCAAAGTCTTCAACATGAACCGAAGGTGGTCGATGGCCAGCACACGGACTGCGGCGGCGCCATGGTGAGCAAGCTCCACAACACCACCTGGCCCAAAGGGGCCTTTGCGGAAACTGTCAAGGTATGGCAGCAGGAGTGGTTCTGCATCACCTAACCTCATGGCGCCGCATGGGCAGCCACTCTCGAGTTTAGATATGGAACCCCAATGCGGCTCGCATCATGGACCAACAAGGGTCTGGACTGGGGGTCGTCCGACAAAGTGATGATGCTGCAAAAGCGCATCAAAAATATGATAGAGAAGAACACCAGTCTCACTGATGTGATTCAGGTGATACTTTTCTGCCGGATCCTCCCCTGCCAGCGTCGGCCTCTCCATATGTGGGAGTTCAATCCGGAAGGTCCGCGAACCCTGCACCGATTCTTTGGCACAACGCACAAAGATATCTGGAAGCTTCTCTTCAAGGCCCGGAAGACGTGGCCGGAGACGACCGATGACATCGACCTCGACAATGCGCATCCGGCCACCCCAATAAGCATTTAGTTTCCGAATATAACTTCAGTTCATAAATCAAAGGGTATGCTGAGCCTTCCATCCATTAAACAGGGCTGGACTAAGAAGGCGGCGGATCAAGTGTCCAGCTCTGCTACCCGAAGACTCGGCCAGTCCTCTGCTAACGAGGATGCTGGTCGCGATGTCGTATCAGGCTCCGGAGAAGAAGGTCAAGAAGAAGAGCAAGGAGGCCAAAGGTGGCCTCGCCGTAAAGGTACTTCAGAAGCGATGTCCGGAGAGACTGAAGCTCACTCCTCCCACGAGGGAGATGAAGACAAGGAGGAGGAGGGGGCAGAAAGAGAATCTCCCCTTAAGGGGAGGAAGAAGAAAAGGGTGGCCTCCATAGACCTCGAGGTGGAGGCATCGAAGAGGGGGAAGGTATACCTCTCGGACGGTTCGGACATGGATGCCGAACACTCCCCCATGTGGTGCCCTAGGGAAAAGCCCCTGGCCACATCGTAAGTGCAAAAGGATACTCGAACGCTATCCAGTCTTTTATGATCGTAATTATAACACATCATGTTATGTGTTGTAATCCGGCCCGTGGCCTCCCCCAATAATCGTCATCCGAGGGGAACTCCCTGGCATCGGAGATGGTGGAGAGCGAGTCGCCTCCGCGAGCCTCTCCGCCTACCATCGCGGATGACACTGAGGTGTTTTCTCGAAGGGCCTCTCCGGGCCATGGAGAGGTGAAGGAGGCCGCCAAGACGGCGCCAGAGGGTAACACCTCGGCTGCCGAGAACATGGGGGGTGCAACCCCCATGGAGACTGACGACGGGGGCCCTAACCAGTCCGGGCCCCAGCCGAACACCATTCCGGAGACCCATGTGGCTCCGGAAGCGAGCGAGCAGCCCCCTTCAAAGGAGGGGGGAGCGCCTACTCCGATGGCGACCTCCACTACTCCGGAGGCGCCGAACACTCTGGTGGAAGCACTACAACGTGCTTCCGTCGTGGAGGAGCACCGTACCCTGATGGGTACGGTGGTTGAGAAGGTTCAGTCCGCCAAGAGCGGGCTGAACGAAGCCTTCACCAGCCTGCTAACAGGCTTCGAGGTATGCGATGTAATATTATTAGCTGCTTTTCATATGAAAAATATGCGTGTGTATAGATAGTAGCCCCTGAGACTCTCTTCGGTTTTGAAAAACAGCCGAGCGGAGGATCAAATAATAATCGTAGGAGGTAACATACTGTTCTTTTGGTAAACAAGCCTCCCTATTAGCGGCGACCGCCCAGGCCGCTGAAGTGTCCGAACTTCAGCGGAAGCTGAACCTGGCCGATGAGGACATCGTCCGCATCAACAAGCGGTTCGATGAGGCGCAAGGTGTGCTTGAAAAAGTATTCACACACCTAAAGTGATATGCCAATGTGGAGTTTAAGCTCATGCGTTGCTTTGATCATTATTGCAGGTAGTGCAACCAAGGTCGAGACCCTGAAGAGCGCCCTCACCCAAGCCAAGGAGCAGGCAAGGGTGAGCAAAGCGGCCGCTGATAAAGCGGCTGCGGATTTGAAGGCCGAGCAGGTTGCCCGCCGTCAGTATGAGGAGCGGGTGACCGAGGTGGAGAAAGAGCTCAAAGACGCCGCCGGCAAGTGCGAGGCCTTGGAGGAGAAGAGAATAAGGCCCAAGCGGCCGACCTCGCCAAGGCCCTTCAAGAGGTGAAAGAAGCGCAGTCCAAGTCCCGGGCGGCTCATGAGGAGGTCTGGCAGGCCAAACAGACAGCGGCTGGTAAGCCCTTTCTTTTGTTGAGTATTTTTGGCGGTCAAAGATATGCCTTGCTCACTCGACTATGGAGTTCTCCAGACGCCTCTATGTATCTTACGAATAGTGCTGCCGATGCCGCGCAATTCTTTCGGGCCCAGGAGGGGCACATGACGGGGAAGCTCTTCTGGTCGCTGTACCTGGCGCCGGAGCGCCCTGCATTATTGAACAACCAGATGATGCAATGGGTGGAGCTGCATAGGATGTCCGGATTGGCCATGAAGGACCTCATAGTTCGACTATGGCCAACCGAACCCATTCCTAGCAGCTACTTCGGCCTGGTGAAACGACTTGCTGACGCCCTGCCTTGAGTTGAACCTGTGAAGCGCTCGACGTGCATAGAGGGCGCGCGGATGGCCTTTGCCTGTGTCAAGATGCACTGGGCGAAGATGAAGGTCGTCGTCGTGGCGGTCGAGGGCCCACCCGAAGGAAAGGGCCACCGCAAGCCGGAGCGGTATTTTGAAGACGTCCTAGAGGATGCCCGTTTAATAGAGGGTCAATGCTTGAAGGATACCATATTTGAGTGAATGTATCCGGGCTACCCAGATGTTGTTTTATGAACCAAGGCTTTGTAATATATTCGTGCCTTTTATCTGAAATTACTTTCTTCCTGTGCGGCCGTTTATTAATTTTGAGAGTTTTGCCAGTTGTCGTCTTTAGCCCCCACGTAGATGCTAGGGGGTGTTCGGATTAGCGCATGATCACACTTGGCTCATTGTCTTGGTCCGTAAAGGAGGCGTCTGCGTAGCAAACCAAGCAATCAGACTATACGGCTTTAGGACTTTCACTTAGCCATAGCAGTTTGACGGTGGGGCTAAGTACTAGCCCCTGGTGCGTATGCGGTCATCCAAACTGGGATGCCATAGGCACATGACCGGACGGAGGCCGGTCCTTCGTATAATATGGAAGAAATCGCAAGGGATTTATAATGGGTCATCGAATCGCTGACCAGCTCTCGCCGTATCATGACAGTCAGTTTTCGGCTTTCTCTACTGAGGTGCTTGACCGGACGAACCAGAAACACAATCACAGTAGTTTTCTCTTTACTAGCTTAACCGAATGAGCAGAACATAAGGTCGTAACCACAGGAGTCGGGCGACCCAAATATAGACCAAAGGCATGATTCAGAGCTGATGCATATAATGCAATACTCGGTACGCCGAAGTATACTCTGAGAGTGTTCGGACTTTTTTCTAAAAATATATGTGGCCGAATAGAGCCCCTGGCATGTTTAGGCCATGCCGAAGCGTCTATGCCAATCTGAGGTGGAGAGGGAATATAGATGGTGAAATAAACCAATACCGAATAGGGTTGGTAAAAAACTGTTTCCATTATAGTCTGATTGATACATCAAAATGTGCTCTTACAGATAATGTTGTACGCATCAAGGCTATTTTACATGCCGATAATTCGTAAACAAGGGAAAGCTGTATACATGTCCTAAAAAGGAAAAGGTAGTCTTGAAGATCCTTTGGACACCCTGCCGCATGTCTGCGCACTTTTCGCCTTGGTGGAGGATCCTTTGAGAGGATCGATGATCGTGTATATAAAAGGGGCATGGGAAAGGACCCTTGTGCCACTGAAAAGTGACTTAGATTTTAAAGAACCCGAAAAAAGAAAAAAAGAAGAAAAAGGAAGAAGAAGATTAAGATCCGAATAGGGTCAAGCCGCATTATGGACCTCGTCCTCAGTGTGCCTCCGTCGTTGCCCAAGGTATTTTGAGTGCGTAGTTATGCACACGCAGTATATATGCCGCGATTAGATGAGGCGATTGACGGAGGCAAAAATGCTAGTCCCGCTCCAGATTGACCGAGCCGTCGTTCTGTAGGGTAGACCGAACTCGTTTGACTGTGTCTGGGGGCTTGATGGCCGATGAAGTGTTTGGCTTGAAAGGGCCGCTCTGTACCTCGGCTGCGAGGGCCGCGGTGTGCTCCTCGGTACGGTGGAAGCGCTCCATGTTTCCATTGACTGTGATAACACCGTTGGGTCCCGGCATTTTGAGCTTCAAGTAAGCATAATGCGGGCCCGCATTGAAGCGAGCAAAGGTGGTTCATCCGAGCAGTGCACGATAACCACTGCGGAAGGGGACAATGTTGAAGACCAAATCTTTGCTTCGGAAGTTATCGGGCGAACCGAAGACCACTTCCAATGTTATTGAGCCCGTGCAGCGGGCTTCTACGCTGGGTATCACTCCTTTAAAGGTGGTGTTAGTTGGCTTGATTCTTGCTGGGTCAATACTCATTTTGCAGACCGTGCCTTGATAAATCAAGTTAAGACTGGTGCCGCCGTCCATGAGGACTCGGGTGAGATGGAATCCGTCGATGATTGGATCAAGGGCCAGGGCTGCTGAACCTCCATGACGGATACTGGTCAGGTGGTCTCTGCGATCGAAGGTGATCGGACAAGCCGACCATGGGTTGAATTATGGGGCGACAGGCTCTACGACGTAGACGTCCCTTAGTGCGCGCTTGCGTTCCCTCTTGGGGATATGCGTGGCATATATCATGTTCATTTTTTTCACCTCAGGGGGAAATTTCTTTTGTCCCCCTGTGTTCGGTGGGCGAGGCTTTTCATTGTCCTCGCTTGGCAGCCCTTTCCCCTTATGTTCGGTATTTTTAACTTACCAGCATGTTTGAAGACCCAACAATTTCTGTTGGAATAATTGGCAGGCTTGTCAGGGGTGCCATGGATCTGGCAAGGCCGATCGAGTATTTTGTCCAAACTGGATGGACCATCTTTATTTCCTTTGAATGGCTTCTTCCGTTGACCGGATTTAGAGCCACTGAATCCGGCGTTGACCGTCGTGTCTTCGGTGTCTTCATTGTTGCTTTGACGCTTGTGTTTATTGCGTCGTGGCCTACTGTTGCCATCTCTGGTTTTGGAGGTGCCAGGGTCGCTGGTACTGTTGCTCTACGAGCCAACCAACTGTCTTCTCCTGCGCAAAAGCGGGTCATGAGTGCGGTAAGGGCTGCCATGGACTTCGGCTTTTCTTGGCCGAGGTGTCGAACAAGCCATTCATCACAGTCACTATGTTTAAAGGCCGCGAGGGCTTCGGCGTCCGGACAGTCGATGATTTGGTTCTTTTTAATTAAGAACCTAGTCCACAGTTTGTGGGCTGACTCTCCGGGTTTCTGGACTATATGACTAAGGTCCTCAGCATCCGGAGGCCGGACATAGGTGCCTTGGAAGTTGTCTCGAAAGGCATCCTCCAAATCTTCCCAGCTACCAATGGAGTTCTCTGGGAGGCTGTTTAACCAGTGTCGTGCTAGTCCTTTCAGCTTTAAGGGGAGGTATTTGATGGCATGGAGATTGTCACCGCGAGCCATGTGAATGTGGAGGAGGAAATCCTCAAGCCACACCGTGGGATCTGTCATGTTGTCGTATGATTCAATGTTTACAGGTTTAAACCCTTCTAGAAACTGGTGTTGCATTACCTCATCGATAAAGCATAAGGGGTGTGCGGCGCCTCTGGATCGGGCAATGTCACGACGGAGTTCGGATGACATCCGTGTTCGAGTTTCAGCCCGGCTGAGGTTATGCCTATCGCGCCCGGCTTGATGACCGTCTTCTCACGTTGGGGCACGCCCACTTGATCCATAGATTGATCTAGCTTGGCCGGCTCTATTGTCCAGGTCCTGTCGTAGGTCGTAGGTGTATCCTGGAGCCGCTACCTCTTTGCCTTTTCGGCGAGGTGGTGCGGGTTGGTGTTCGGCGTAAGTACCCGCTTTATGTCGCCCACGTGGTGGTCGGTCTGGTTCATCGGTGCGGTCATATCTTGACGGTATTGTCTCAAAGGCCTCGTTGTCGAATTGTGGTAGTAGTTGTTGCTTCAGATAACTCTTTGTTGGGCGCTCGAGGCCGTATTCTTCGGCAGCTAGGACCTGGGTCCATCTGTCATTGAGGGTATCCTATTCGGCTTGGAGTTGTTGCTGCTTCTTTTTTAGGCTTCTCGAATTTGCGACTAGCTGACGCTTAAATTGCTCTTGCTCGAGGGGTTCCTCTGGAATGATGAAGTCTTCGTTGCCGAGGCTGACATCATCCTCAGAGATCAGTAGATAGTTGCTATCTTCCGAATCCTCATTCCTGACTAGCTCGTCGGGGTTCACTTGTCCCTCCTCCCAATCATCCTGTTCGGACGTAGGCTCGACGGGGTCTTCAGGATGTTCGGTGTTGTCTGGAGTGTTATTGTCTCCGGTGCCGGTATTACTATCCTTTTCACGACATGATTTTGAGCGGCCTTGCTGACGTCGACGTTTTGGTGGTGCGTCCGCGGGCTTGTCCTTACTCGGATCTTTCCTGCCTTCGCCGTTGTCCTCTTTGTGTGTATCCACCATATACACATCATATGTGGAGGTAGCCGTCCAGCGCCCCGTGAATGGCGGGTCTTGGCTTTGTTTGTCTCCGGCATCGTCGTCCATACCGTCGATGTCTTCGGAGGTGTAATCTAGCATGTCGGTCAAATACTCGACAGTGGCTATTAAGTGGGTGGTGGGTAGGACGTAAAATTCCCTGCTCTCAGCCCCTAGTCCGGGCTGGTCGTGGTTCAGAGGGATCGCATTAAGTCCAAGGCCTCATTTAAGAGTGAAGGCCGGATAGGGCTAGGCACGACAGATTCTGCCAGGCTGTGCTTACTAGATGCGGACCTTGAGAGTTCGTAGTTTGCATCTTGAGGTGGGTTCGGCTCTCCGACGATAGGGAGAGTCCTGCTTGATTCCAGGCTCGCCGGATACATAGTTGCCTCCGGGTCTTCGGAGGAAAGTTCCATAGTAGGAGAGAGTCCGGTGGGTTTCAGATACCCATCTTCGGATGAAGTAGTTTGCCTCGGATCTAAGGCCAGGGCAGGGATGATAGTTGGTCCTTGAACGGTGCCTGATGACAGATCCGATGGGTTTCCTTCAGTGGTCTGCTACCTCTTAAGCACTGCGTTAGTTTTCCCTTGAAGAGGAAAGGGTGATGCAGCAAAGTAGCGCAAGTATTTCCCTCAGTTTTTGAGAACCAAGGTATCAATCCAGTAGGAGGCCACACACGAGTCCCTTGCACCTACACAAACAAATAAATCCTCGCAACCAACGCGATAAGGGGTTGTCAATCCCTACACGGTCACTTACGAGAGTGAGATCTGATAGATATGATAAGATAATATTTTTGGTATTTTTATGATAAATATGCAAAGTAAAGAAAGTACAATAAAAACGGCGCCAGAAATAGCCAAGTGTTGGAAGATTAATATGATGGAAAATAGGCCCGGGGGCCATAGGTTTCACTAGTGGCTTCTCTCAAGAGCATAAGTATTTAAGGTGGGTGAACAAATTACTATTGAGCAATTGACAGAATTGAGCATAGTTATGAGAATATCTAGGTATGATCATGTATATAGGCATCACGTCCAAAACAAGTAGACCGACTCCTGCCTGCATCTACTACTATTACTCCACACATCGACCGCTATCCAGCATGCATCTAGAGTAATAAGTTCAAAAGAACAGAGTAACGCTTTAAGCAAGATGACATGATGTAGAGGGATAAACTCATGCAATATGATATAAACCCCATCTTGTTATCCACGATGGCAACAATACAATACGTGCCTTGCTGCCCCTACTGTCACTGGGAAAGGACATCGCATGATTGAACCCAAAGCTAAGCACTTCTCCCATTGCAAGAAAGGTCAATCTAGTAGGCCAAACCAAACTGATAATTCGAAGAGACTTGCAAAGATAACCAATCATACATAAAAGAATTCAGAAGACTCAAATATTGTTCATAGATAAACTTGATCATAAACCCACAATTGACCGGTCTCAAGAAACACACCGCAAAAGAAGATTACAGCGAATAGATCTCCACAAGAGAGGGGGAGAACATGGTATTGAGATCCAAAAAGAGAGAATAAGCCATCTAGCTAATAACTATGGACCCAAAAGTCTGAGGTAAACTACTAACGCATCATCGGAGAGGCTATGGTGTTGATGTAGATGCCCTCCCAGATCGATGCCCCTTCCGGCGGAGCTCCGGAACAGGCCCCAAGATGGGATCTCATGGGTACAGAAGGTTACGACGGTGGAATTAGGTTTTTGGCTCTGTATCTGGTAATTTGGGGGTACGTAGGTATATATAGGAGGAAGAAGTACGTCGGTGGAGCAATAGGGGGCCCACGAGGGTGGAGGGCATGCCGGGGGGGTAGGCGTGCCCCCTACCTTGTGGCCTCCTGGTTGAAGTCCTGACGTAGGGTTCAAGTCCTCTGGATCATGTTTTTCCGAAAATCACGTTCCCGAAGGTTTCATTCCGTTTGGACTCCATTTGATATTCTTTTTCTGCGAAACTCTGAAATAGGCAAAAAAACAACAATTCTGGGCTGGGCCTCCGGTTAACAGGTTAGTCCCAAAAATAATATAAAAGTGTAAAATAAAGCCCAATAATGTCCAAAACAGAATATAATATAGCATGGAACAGTAAAAAATTATAGATACGTTGGAGACGTATCAAGCATCCCAAGCTTAATTCCTGCTCGTCCTCGAGTAGGTAAATGATAAAAACAGAATTTTTGATGTGGAATGCTACTAGGCATAATTTCAATGTAATTCTTCTTAATTGTGGTATGAATATTCAGATCCAAAAGATTCAAGATAAAAGTTCAATATTGACATAAAAGTAATAATACTTCAAGCATACTAACTATGCAATTATGTCCTCTCAAAATAACATGGCCAAAGAAAGTTCATCCCTACAAAATCATATAGTTTAGTCATGCTCCATTTTCGTCACACAAGAATGTTCTCATCATGCACAACCCCGATGACAAGCCAAGCAATTGTTTCATACTTTAGTAATCTCAAACTTTTTCAACCTTCACGCAATACATTAGCGTGAGCCATGGATATAGCACTATGGGTGGAATAGAATATAATGATGGGGGTTCTATGGAGAAGACAAAAAAGGAGAAAGTCTCACATTAACGAGGCTAATCAATGATCTATGGAGATGCCCATCGATTGATGTTAATGCAAGGAGTAGGGATTGCCATGCAACGGATGCACTAGAGCTATAAATATATGAAAGCTCAACAAAAGAAAACTAAGTGGGTGTGCATCCAACTTGCTTGCTCATGAAGACCTATGGCAATTTAGGAAGCCCATCGTTGGAATATACAAGCCAAGTTCTATAATGAAAAATTCCCACTAGTATATGAAAGTGACAAAACAAGAGACTCTCTATTATGAAGATTATGGTGCTACTTTGAAGCACAGGTGTGGTAAAAGGATAGTAACATTGTCCCTTCTCTCTTTTTCTCTCATTTTTTTGGGCCTTCCTTTTTTATGGACTTTCTCTCTTTTTTTATTCCTCACTTGGGACAATGCTCTAGAAAATGATGATCATCACACTTCTATTTATTTACAACTCAATGATTACAACTCGATACTAGAACAAAGTATGACGCTATATGAATGCTTCCGGCGGTGTACCGGGATATGCAATGAACCAAGAGTGACATGTATGAAAGAATTATGAACGGTGGCTTTACCACAAATACTATGTCAACTACATGATCATGCAAAGCAATATGACAATGATGGAGTATGTCATGATGAATGAAACGGTGGAAAGTTGCATGGCAATATATCTCGGAATGGCTATGGAAATGCCATGATAGGTAGGTATGGTGGCTGTTTTGAGGAAGATATAAGGAGGTTTATGTGTGAAAGTGCGTATCATATCACGGGTTTTGGGTGCACCGGCGAAGTTTGCACCAACTCTCAATGTGAGAAAGGGCAATGCACGGTACCGAAGAGGCTAGCAATGATGGAAAGGTGAGAGTGCGTATAATCCATGGACTCAACATTAGTCATAAAGAACTCACATACATTTTGCAAAAATCTACAAGTCATCAAAAACCAAGCACTACACGCATGCTCCTAGGGGGATAGATTGGTAGGAAAAGACCATCGCTCGTCCCCGACCGCCACTCATAAGGAGGACAATCAAAGAACACCTCATGTTTCAAATTTGTTACATAACGTTTAGCATATGTGCATGCTGCGGGACTTGCAAACTTCAACACAAGTATTTCTCAAATTCACAACTACTCAACTAGCACACCTTTGATATCACTACCTCCATGTCTCAAAACAATCATCAAGCATCAAACTTCTCTTAGTATTCAACACACTCATAAGAAAGTTCTTACTAATCTTGAATACCTAGCATATTAAGATTATTTAAGCAAGTTACCATGCTATTTAAGACTCTCAAAATAATCTAAGTGAGGCATGAGAGATCAATAGTTTCTATAAAACAAATCCACCACCGTGCTCTAAAAAGATATAAGTGAAGTATTAGAGCAAAAACTATATAACTCAAAAGATATAAGTGAAGCACATAGAGTATTCTAATGATTTCCGAATCATGTGTGTACAGAAAATATGGTTGTGGTAAACTAAAAAGAAAATACTCAAATCATACAAGATGCTCCAAGCAAAAAACATATCATGCGGTGAATAAAAATATAGCTCCAAGCAAAGTTACCGATGGAAGTAGACGAAAGAGGGGATGCCTTCCGGGGCATCCCCAAGCTTTGGATTTTGGGTGTCCTTAGATTATCTTGGGGGTGCCATGGTCATCCCCAAGCTTAGGCTCTTGACACTCCTTGTTCCATAATCCATCAAATCTTTCAACCAAAACTTGAAAACTTCACAATACAAAACTCAGCAGAAAATCTCGTGAGCTCCGTTAGCGAAAGAAAACAAAAGACCACTTCAAGGTAATGTAATGAACTAATTCTTTATTTATATTGGTGTTAAAACTACTGTATTCCAACTCTTCTATGGTTATAAACTATTTTACTAGCCATAGATTCATCAAAATAAGCAAGCAACACACGAAAAACAGAATCTGTCAAAAACAGAACAGTCTGTAGTAATCTGTAACTAACGCAAACTTCTGGAACTCCAAAAAATCAGCCAAAATAGGACGACCTATACAATTTGTTTATTAATCAGCAGAAATTCGAATCAATATTTTATCACATTCTGGTGATTTTTAACAATTATTTTCGTGAACAGAAAGTTTCTGGAATTTTCAGCAAGATCAAATAACTATCATCCAAGAAGATCCTATAGGTTTAACTTGGCACAAACACTAATTAAAACATGAAAACACATCTAACCAGAGGCTAGATCAAAGATTTATTCCTAAACAGAAACAAAAAGCAAAAAAAATAAAAATAAAATTGGGTTGCTTCCCAACAAGCGCTATTGTTTAACGCCCCTAGCTAGGCATAAAAGCAAGGATAGATCTAAGTGTTGCCCTCTTTGGTAGGCAATTCTTCAATGAGGCATCTATCATCCTTAAAAGTTTATTTCTTTTTATTAATTATCAAACTTTTAGGCACAAGATCGAAAAATTCATTTGTAGCAAATGGTTCCTTAATGATAGGAAAAAGATTGGGATGAATACTTATAGATTTGAGATCCGCAGTTTACTTACTAGAGGATTCACCCTTGTTTTTAGGAACATACATAAGATTGGCAATTTTAGTTGGAGGACTTGGAGTATTCTTTATGGAAGAAAAAGCGGTTTCCAAGTTGGTAATGATAGCCTCAAGTTTATCGATTCTAGTGGAATCTTGATTTATTCTTTCATTAACTATGGGTTCCTTCTCCTTAATATTTTTCAAAGTGACTCCTACTTTAGATCCGTATTGGGTAATTTGTTTATGGATCTTCTTATCCAAATTTTCAATTAACTCTACGGTAGCAACTTTATTTTCAATAATTTCAAGTCTTTGCATTACATGCTCCAAGGTTAACATAGTTGCATTAACCAAAAGAGGTGGTGAGCCAAACAAATCTATCAAAGCATTATAAGAATCAAAAGTATGGCTACCCAAGAAATTACCCCCGGTAATGGTATCAAGGATATATCTATACCAAGGAGTAGCGCCTACATAAAAATTGCGGAGAAGAACGGAAGTGGATTGCTTCCTGGTAGATCTATTTTGAGCATTGCAAATCCTATACCAAGCGTCTTTTAAATTTTCTCATTCCCTTTGTTTAAAATTAAGAACTTCATTCTCGGGAGATAACGGAGAAGATAGGGGACAAGCCATAACAACAAGGCAAGCGAAGAAGAGGCGAGCGGAAAAGAGAGGGCGAATAAAATGTCAAGGGTGAAGTGGGGGAGAGGAAAACGGGAGGCAAATGGCAAATAATGTAATGCGGGAGATAAGGGTTTGTGATGGGTACTTGGTATGTTGACTTTTGCATAGAATCCCCGGCAACGGCGCCAGAAATCCTTGTTGCTACCTCTTGAGCACTGCGTTGGTTTTCCCTTGAAGAGGAAAGGGTGATGCAGCAAAGTAGCGTAAGTATTTCCCTCAGTTTTTGAGAACCAAGGTATCAATCCAGTAGGAGGCCACGCACGAGTCCCTCGCACATACACAAACAAATAGATCCTCGCAACCAACGCGATAAGGGGTTGTCAATACCTACATGGTCACTTACGAGAGTGAGATCTGATAGATATGATAAGATAATATTTTTGGTATTTTTATGATAAAGATGCAAAGTAAAGAAAGTAAAATAAAAACGGCGCCAGAAATAGCTAAGTGTTGGAAGATTAATATGATGGAAAATAGACCCGGGGGCCATAGGTTTCACTAGTGGCTTCTCTCAAGAGCATACGTATTTACGGTGGGTGAACAAATTACTGTTGAGCAATTGACAGAATTGAGTATAGTTATGAGAATATCTAGGTATGATCATGTATATAGGCATCACATCCAAAACAAGTAGACCGACTCCTGCCTGCATCTACTACTATTACTCCACACATCGACCGCTATCCAGCATGCATCTAGAGTATTAAGTGCAAAAGAACAGAGTAACGCTTTAAGCAAGATGACATGATGTAGAGGGATAAACTCATGCAATATGATATAAACCCCATCTTGTTATCCTCGATGGCAACAATACAATACGTGCCTTGCTGCCCCTACTGTCACTGGGAAAGGACACCGCAAGATTGAACCCAAAGCTAAGCACTTCTCCCATTGTAAGAAAGATCAATCTAGTAGGCCAAACCAAACTGATAATTCGAAGAGACTTGGAAAGATAACCAATCATACATAAAAGAATTCAGAAGACTCAAATATTGTTCATAGATAAACTTGATCATAAACCCACAATTCATCGGTCTTAACAAACACACCGCAAAAGAAGATTACATCGAATAGATCTCCACAAGAGAGGGGGAGAACATTGTATTGAGATCCAAAAAGAGAGAAGAAGCCATCTAGCTAATAACTATGGACCCGAAGGTCTGAGGTAAACTACTCACACATCATCGAAGAGGCTATGGTGTTGATGTAGAAGCCCTCCATGATCGATGCCCCTTCCGGCGGAGCTCCGGAACAGGCCCCAAGATGGGATCTCACGGGTACAGAAGGTTGCGGCGGTGGAATTAGGTTTTTGGCTCCGTATGTGGTAGTTTGGGGATACGTAGGTATATATAGGAGGAAGAAGTACGTCGGTGGAGCAAGGGGGCCCATGAGGGTGGAGGGCGCGCCTGGGGGGGGGGGGGTAGGCGCGCCCCCTACCTCGTGGCCTCCTGGTTGAAGTCTTGACATAGGGTCCAAGTCCTTTGGATCACGTTCGTTCCGAAAATCACGTTCCCGAAGGTTTCATTCCGTTTGGACTCCGTTTGATATTCTTTTTCTGCGAAACTCTGAAATAGGCAAAAAAAAACAGCAATTCTGGTCTGGGCCTCCGGCTAATAGGTTAGTCCAAAAATAATATAAAAGTGTAAAATAAAGCCCAATAATGTCCAAAACAGAATATAATATAGCATGGAACAATCAAAAATTATAGATACGTTGGAGACGTATCATGGTCGAGGCCGTGAACCCTTCGAAGATCAAGTCTCCTCGGATGTCGGCGACGTAATTCAGGCTTCCGAATCTGATCTGATGACCAGGGGCGTAGCTATCGATCTGTTCATGGTGACCAATTGAATTGGCACGTAGAGCGAAGCTGCCGAACTCAAAAAGTTGACCGGGGAGGAAAGTTTCCCCGGAAACAGCTTCGTTGTTGATGATCGAACAAGCCATCGAACCTTCTATCGACGACACAGTGGAACTCTCAATGAAAGCACCAATTTCGGTGTCAAAACCGGTTGATCTCGGGTAGGGGTTCCCGAATTGTGTGTCTGAGGATCGAAGGTAACAAGAGACAAAGGGGACATGATGTTTACCCAGGTTTGGGCCCTCTTAACGGAGGTAATACCCTACTTCCTGCTTGATTGACTTTGATGAGTATAGGGGTTACAAGAGTCGATCTATCTCGAGATCACAATGGCTAAACCCTAGTTGTCTAGCCTATGTGAATTCTGATAGCCTCTACGGACTAAACCCTCCGGTTTATATAGACACCGGAAGGGTCTAGGGTTGTGCAGAGTCGGTTTACAGAGAAAGGAAATCGTATATCCGGTGCCAAACTTGCCATCCATGCAAAGGAGAGTCCCATCCGGACACGGGGAAGGCCTTCAATCTTGTATCTTCACGGCCCATCAGCCGGCCCATGTTATATAGCCCGGACACAGGACACCATAATCCAGGACTCCCTCAGTGTGGCCGGATCCTCAGGCAGAGTTGCCGGAGAGTTGATCTGCTCCGCCTTTGTCGTCCAGAACTGTAAGGAAAGCAGGCAATATAATTTCCACTATATCTGAAATATTGACAGGATAGGTCTTTAGAAATGCTTACCGCCGTGGCTGGGTTCTCGATGTCGAGTCCAATGTCCTCAGTCTTCTTCGTCACTTTTTCTGAGCCTTGAAGAGCTACTTCCATATATCTTCATGCGTGGTGCCGAAGAAGTGCTTCAGGGTCCGTGGCTCCTCCGGATTGAACTCCCACATGGGGGAGGCCCGGAGCTGGCAGGGAAGGGTGCGGCGGAAGAGCATCACTTGAATCACGTTTGTGAGACCGGTGTTCTCACCCAACATGTCGGAGATGCGCTTCTGGAGCATCTTCACCTCCGATTTGGACCCCCAATCAAGGCCCTTGGCGGTCCAAGAGCTGAGTCTCATGGGAGGACCGGATCTGAAGTCAAGCGTGGCTGCTCAGCTGGCGTCGCAGGGTTCGGTGATATAGAACCATTCTTGCTGCCATACCTTGACTGTTTCCACGAAAGCCCCTTTTGGCCAGATTGCATTGGGGAGCTTGCTTACCATAGCTCTGCCGCAATCCGCATGATGTCCGTCAACCACCTTCGGCTTCAGATTGAAGATTTTGAGCCAAAGGCCGAAGTCTGGGGGGATGCAGAGGAGAGCCTCACACACGACTATAAAAGCCGATATGTGGAGGAAGGAATTTGGGGGACAGTGACGGTGTCCTGGATTAGGGGGTACTCACCACGTCATCTACCGACCAGTGGGTCGGGCCGAGGACCCCCATGGCGGTTCACTATTGGGCCAGTTCGGGCAGCCCGTGCCGCATACAAGGGATATTCCATAAGACCTTGGTGCCCAAGACAAGGACTCTCCTGAACCATAGGCCTCTGTTGCATTATATAAACCGAGCTAGGCTAGTCAAAGACAATCTCATATTCATTAGAACAATCTCATGATAGATACATGTACTCTGTACTACACCCCATACGAATAGAATCAAAAGCAGCATGTAGGGTATTATCTCTCCGAGAGAGGCCGAAGCTGGGTAAAACCCTGTGTCCATGTTACCATTGCTCCAAGACGCCTAGTTTAGGACTCCTACTACGAGATACGTCGGATATAGAACCGACATTGATGATTTCATTGAGAGCCTGCTAGGCGGTCGTCGCGGTTTGATGGGTCCTCTACCGACGCCAAATCAGGTGTTATACTTTCAGTTTATTTCATTTTACATAGATCAGTTTGTTTGCAAATTATCTACGCCGCCGTGTGCAATTCTTTTACAGATCGGTCTTTGCCCTCGCCTGGAAGTCGGGATCAAAAGATAGTCAGGCAAATGCAGCACACCCCGATCTCCAGTGCGCAATCCGTGCGATGCACATCGAGCTGAGGCATGCTGTCCCGTCGTGTCTTTTCGGCCCGCTTGTTTGCTTAAGATCAAGTGAAAGTGCCGTACACGGAGATCAAGATAAACAGTAGCGTATGTGGCTATTTTTGGAGATGCCAGGTTCTGTTCGGCAACCGACAAGAAAATCAAATCCGGTGCATGGCTGCAGCTTCACGTGGACAGATTATTCAAAGCTGTCCTTTCTCCTCCAAAATTGCCATGTGCACTAGGAGATCATCAGGGAGATCCAATTCCCCCCTCTCTCTCTTCCTTATTCAATTAAGCCTTGAGGAAATAGACTACTCTAATAACTAGTAGTTTGTATTCAATGTAGTACGTAAGCATGCATGGTACTAATTGTTTTGCAATTTTTGAGGTGTGATCACGGTTCAAATTTGCTTTGAAGTGCCACTGATCATTAAGGAAGCGCTTCTCCCGAGGTTTGATGGATCAACTCAGCTCTCTCGTATGGATCGACTGGCGGACGACTTTGTCGCTTCCTACATGTGATCCGACCAACTTTGCGTCTGCGGCCGGACAACTTTTCATCAGACTTCGCTTCGTCTGTCTTTGATCCGACCAACTTTGCGTCTGCGGCCGGACAACTTTTCATCAGACTTCGCTTCGTCCGTCCTTGATCTGGCCAGCCACTTAGTATATTACTGCCAGGTGCTACCTCTCCGAACTATTTTTAGTGCGCAGTACCTTTTCTCCTCGGAATTATTGCTTGGGCCAGTGTTATTTTCTCTACACAGGTTAGCTAATTTGTGGCCACAATGAGATCACCCCGCGAAATCATGTTTCATCGTACTGCCACTGCGCTACATCTGCGTTGTTATTCCAGGCACCCTGAATCCAGCCCAGGAGGACGAGCACATCTGCGTACAGTCCACGCGAAGCAGCGCCCGTAGCTAACACGAATTCAGCTATGCGGCAACCCACAGGGAGATTTAATTATTTTTCCCTTTTTAATTCGGCCCTTCGTCGGCCGCTGGCAGTTCCTAGTAATCCTTTTCGAAAAGTGCATAGGCCTAGAGTATTTCTAACCTAATTAAATACTTGTTTTGCAAGCACGGTCCTTGTGATCTAATCTACAAGCACTACTTCACATATTGATGAATGCTAGCGGTCCAGCTAGCACTACTTCGCACAACGATCAATGTTCGACCGATGTTTCTTTATTTGCTTCGGTCCTCCACGAACATCATTGTCCAGATTTTATTTTTCTTAGTAGCTATTTGTTTTGCTCATAAATTATTATACGAAGAATATTTTCTGTTCTTTTGTGCTGCATTATTTTTGCAGAAGAAAATTTTCTGACCCTCGTACATGGCGTCGGTCGGGCCAGTCCCTCGTTGTCACCTCGGCATGTCAACCAATGTCGATATTGACCTCGTGCCAGATAATCAACCTTGACTATGTCACACCGCCACCTCGGCAATCCGATGTCGTCGTCCAGCCTGCGCTGATCACGCCAGACCAATCGCAACGTAGTCACAGGGAGATTTGATTTTTTTTCTTCCTTTTTCTATTATTTAATTAATTTTGGAGGCGGCTACACTTCCACTAATGGTCTCACTTTCATGTGCTTCCCCGATGTAATTAGCACTACCAGTTGCTTCATGTCCATCGAGATTGGATTGATGCAACAAGCAGGCCTATGTGGTACCTTCCATATGAAGTTGTATGAGTACTTTGGGGCGGCTCTTTCACAACAATTGCTACATGCGTATCAGGCCAAACTTACCTGGTTAATTATGCAAAAAAAAATCTTTCTCAATTATTATTGTTTCTTACTCGCACTGTTTTATGTGTGCAAGTAATGAATTTCGACTACGTCACGTGGTCACTTCGGTGTGCCGATGTCATTGTCTCGCCTCCGATGACCAAATTACTGCGGGCTTCACCTCGCCACAGCGTCCATGCTATATCGCCACTTCAGAATGTCGAGCTCCCCGCTCGGTCACCTCGGGACCAGCCTGGGGGCTGTAACCTTGTCCCGCACCAAGCTCGGACCGCGTCATCAATGCCGAACACATTAACCAGCTAAGTCGCTTTCATGCTCAAAGTTTTAAATTTTTAATTTGTGTTCGGTTCGACCGTGCTCACATACGTTGTTTGTTAAAAGAAACTTCCTTTCCCATGATAACTGGGGGCTCTTAAATTTATATGAGTTGTTTTATAATAAGTGTTCTTCTTCTTAGTCGTTGCAAAGTTTTTTTCTATCACTCCTTTTTTCGACGCGAGTGTGTGGTCAATAGCCGGGGAGCCTAATTTCTCTCTCAAAGCCGCTAGAGTTTAGTTTGCTGAACTGGCATAACGAGAAGTACCCCGCCTTCGGGATAGGAGGTTGAAGTCGTAGGCTGACCCGCTTGAAGTCTTGAGATAGGATGTGTCATGTTAAAGCACGACAGAAGCACATTTTTTTTTCTAAGACCAATTTTCGGATTGGCACCAAACACTTGATCTAGTTCGGACGTCAAGTTTTTACTGCAGTTTTCTGATTTTTCAAGCCGATGGCACTTTTGAACTATTTGTGTGTTTCCAGCATTAGTCTCACAGTGCAACGCCAGACACCTTTAGAGATTCGGCAAAAACATTCTCGGATATTGCTATATATGCATCGGTTTCGAATTGTGTCTTCGATCAATAGTTGGGTTGCCCGGCTCATGTGCTTGCCTCCTATGTTCCGCTTTGTTCGGCTAGGTGTGCAAAGGGAGAACCACTGTGATTGTGCTTCCAGCTCGCATGGTTAAGCGCCTTAGTGGAGAAAGCCAAAAACTGACTGTCACAATAAGCGTAAACTGGTCAGCGATCCGATGACTGTGTTAAGATCGATGAAGGTCACCCCGTGTTAAGCGACAGGCCATTCATAATATTGGCCGAAGTGTTAACGGCTTGACCTCGGCTGTCGCTGAACATTAACCGGGGGCTAATATTTGGCCTCCCAACTTTAAGCTCCTATGACTAAGTTATAAAGCCCACATATCTGATTGCCTCGTTTCCGCTAACACAACCGCCTTCCGGCACCGAGACGTCGGCTAAGGGTTGTTTGTTATGGCGGAAACACCCTGCCTAGCATCTACAAGGGGGTGGAAGCCGATGATGGGCCACTTCTAATTGACAAACGATCGCAACGGAGTCAAAATAAACATATCATCGGCATTTGTATTTAATATACAAGGGTTGCCTTCCATAATTATCGTTATAAAGCCATAAATATGCATCAATTTGACTTAAGATTTTGGCCAAGCTGGGTTTCCTCGCTCCTGTGCTTACCCGTACATTCACGATTGTTCGGCTAGGTGGTAAAGGGAGCACCTCTGTGATTGTTACTACCGGGTCATCCGAGTTAGTACCTCAGACTGGGTGAAGCTGAAAGCTAGCGATCTTAAAGGATATAATTGGTCGACAACGACGGAAGTGAAAATTTAGGTTCGCTAAAGACCACATAGTTCGGGAACTTTCCCCAAACTAAATCCTCAATATTTTTCTCCCGCATTGATGGAAGGTGAGGTTTCATGATCATGGTCGGCATGACAACCCAAAGAAAGGAACCGATAGCGGGACTATTTTCTTTGGAAGATGTTTTTTTACATTACATAGTAATATAACATTCTCTCCGCATACCTTTGTTTATAAAACCGTATGGACGGATTGCCTTGTTTGTCGTAAATATCTGCCCTCATAAAGGCTTTATAAAGTGGGACAAACACTCCCCGGCTACTGGCCGAGGAGGTTGAAGCCGATGGTCGGTCACCAAAGATTTGGACACCGCGGATCCGAGCATCAATGATGTAGAGTACTTGGATACATAGAATCATTACACATAATTTGTGATCTTACTTTGGATATCGATCCTTAATTCGGCCACCCGTGCCCACATTAAGGCTCGAGGGCTACTGGGCTTCGGGCTTATCATTTACTAATACTAAAGGGGCACAACGATCCCCTGATCTGGTGTTGCCACCCGACCAGTGTCTCGTGGGCTACTGCATTTCCTATTCAATACAATAAATTCAAAGTGCTCAGTGTTCGGCTTGATTGAACTATGGGCAAACACGTCTTCGGACGACAATAGGTCCCAACTGGGACTTATCCGGCACCAAGCTAATGTATTACGGTGACTTCTCAAAACCCTCTCTCAAGGGCCCGTCCGCCGATCACTATCTCCTCTAATGTGCATCTCAGATTTTAGGCCGACACACACCTTGAGGGCTACTGGCTATATATCTCGTTAGTAAATAAATTGCATTCATCGGAAATAAAATCCACAAACAATCATTCCGAGCCTGAGGTGGTGCATCACCTTGGAAGCAGTCCGGCATAAAGCTCGGTTGCGAGCGGCTGGCTCCATAGAAAACTTTTCGGCGTTAAGCTCGGATAACCTCCTTCAAACTTTTTCAAGCCAAGGTGATCTATGACACCTCGGATATAGTCCGGTGCTGGAGCTCGGATATAGTCCGGCGTTGGATCTCGGATATAGTCCGGCGTTGGAGCTCGGATACAATCCGGCTTTGGTGCTTGGCTGCAAAACATGCCTCCAATGCAGTCCGGCGTTGGAGCTCGGATGCAAGAGGACACCGCCGCACGGGGACAACTTCAAACTCGAGGCGTGGCGTGAAAAATAATAAGGCATTGATAAAGTTCGAGAACTTAAAGGGGCTCCTCGGATACCCGACGTATAAAATCTTCGGATTCACTTCGGCGATCCTCAATCAAAGATGGGAAAGATTTGTCGAACCAGCTTTCAAGACTGGTGTCCGAAGTTGAAGAACAGTTCAGAAGAACCGAGGAGCGTCCCAAACTGGAAGACCGGTTCAGGGGGCTACTGACGGTGTCCTGGACTAGGGGGTGCTCACCACGTCCTCTCCCGACCAGTGGGTCGGGCCAAGGACCCCCATGGCGGTTCACTATTGGGCCAGTTCGGGCAGCCCATGCCACATACAAGGGATATTCCATAAGACTTGGTGCCCAAGACAAGGACTCTCCTGAACCCTAGGCCTCTGGTGCATTATATAAACCGAGGCTAGGCTAGTCAATAGACAATCTCATATTCATTAGAACAATCTCATGGTAGATACATGTACTCTGTACTACACCCCATACGAATACAATCAAAAGCAGCATGTAGGGTATTATCTCTTGGAGAGAGCCCGAAGCTGGGTAAAACCATGTGTCCATGTAACCATCGCTCCAAGATGCCTAGCTTAGGACTCCTACTACGAGATACGCCGGATATAGAACCGACAGAGGGGAAATCCTATCCCCCGAAGGAAATGGGGGATGAACACAACCCTCTCACCATGCCCTGGAGTAGGAACGACCTGGTGTTTATCTGGAACCCTATGCGCGATGTCCGCAGACAGATGGCCCGCGTTTCGGAGATCCTTGACATCCTTTTCGGTGACGATGCAGACCTCCCACTTGCCCTTGGAGCCGGACCTGACCATTGCTGAGAAGGGTGGCGGTGGTGGAGGAGGTTGGAGTTGTGGGTGCTGGAGCTTGGAGATTGGGAGACATAAGCTAGAGGAAGGTGTGAAGAAAAAGGAGGGGTCTTTACCCTTTTATGGATGGTGAAAATGCCAAGCGTTCCCCTCGTAAGCCATAAAACTCGCCTGCTCCCGACGAGGTCATGCGTAAGGTGCGGTTGGATTACCCAAACCATATTGATGAGAATCCCGTAATGGGCGGGCATGATCTTTGTTTTGACAAGACGTGTCAATGGAGGCTAAGCCTTCGAAACACGAAGCGAGGAGCGTGTAAATGGTTCGAAGTGTTTAAAACTCAAGTGTGACGCTTCGTCAGAAGAGTTGTCAGTAAAGGCACTGTTTCTATTTGCACGCCTTGACTTTGTGGCTGAGGGTTGTATTAATTATGCAGAACGGGACACAATCCCTTTATGCGGGAGGCCTAATAAAATATTTGGGAGGAGGATCCCACCTTGCAATGCCGAAGACAATCCACATGCCAAACACATCATCATCGAAAACTGGTTCAGGGGCTACTGAGAGAGTCCTAGATTAGGGGGTCCTCGGGTGTCCGGTCTATTCGATATGGGCCGGACTGATGGGCCGTGAAGACAAACCAGAAGATTATCCCCCGTGTCCGGGTAGGACTCCTATGTGCGTGGACGACAAGTTTGGTGTCCGAGTGTACTATTTCCTTCCTCTGCAAACCGACTCTGTATAACCCTAGGCCCCTCCGGTGTGTATATAAACCGGAGGGTTAGGTCCGTAGAAGGGGGAAGATTCATAGGCTAGACAGCTAGCCATTACGATCTCGAGGTAGATCAACTCTTGTAACCCTTATAGACACACTGAATATAATCAAGCAGGATGTAGGGTTTTACCTCCTTTAAGAGGGCCGGAACCTGGGTAAACATCATGACCCTTGTTACCATTGATCCTCAGACACATAAGTTGGGACCCCCTACCCGAGATCTGCCGCTTTTGACACCGACACTTGGAGGTCTACCTGCAAGCCAGGTGAAGTAAGTTATGTGGTAAATCGAGGAAGTAACGTTCAGATGAATCCATAACTTCAAGCGCAAACAAAAGTACTCAGGCAGAAGGCCTGAATGAGCTTTAACGGTTACAAAATCACTCGGCATACCGAGGCAAATAAGTTCGAAACATAAAGTTTCTTTTCACACGCCGATGGGACTTGCTGGCTCAACGAAGATGTCCAAGTCAATGCTGTCAGCTATCCGAGTGGCTACCTTGATGAAAGTCTCCATGAAAGCTTCAAATTGGAGTTCCTTTGTGTTTTTCACCTGGAGAGCCTTCAGTTTTTCCTCCTTGGCGTCTTTGTAGTGAACTCGGATGAGGGAGAGTGCCACATCGGCCCCACAGCGAGCGGCATACTTCTTCCATGCTTGCACCCAGGGACCTCATCAAGTTGAGTCATCATTGACTTGAGATCATTCTGAAGTGTATCCTCAGGCCATAGTTCTTTATCTATCTTCGTCAGCGCGGCCCTCAGACGAGTGACATACCGCCACACATCTTTAAGACGAGCTTCAAGTCGCAACATGTTCAGAGCCACCGCGTCCTTCACAAGTGACTTGGTGGGATCTAGATCCGTATTGATCTAATTAGTTTCCTCAAAGTTCTGACATAATTCTGCGCAAGGAAGAAAGAAAATATTAGTTGCGTCCTTACACTCAAGAGTTAGAGAAACCCACTCGGACAAAGAGAGGTACCTTCGAGCATGCCATACATCTTCTTCACGGAACCTCCCAGATATTTCTCCAGCGCGTCCCTATTCTCTGTAAGTTCGCCCACTTTGTCAGTCAGAGCGGTCACTTCCAGCTCAAAATCACTCGCCTGATCTTTGATTTTCTTGGCCCACTCGGCCCATTCTTTCTTGAGCTCTTCAACAACAGTCTTCAGAGACGCATTCTCCTCTTCCAACTTTCCGACTGAAGCTAGCTTTGCCTCAGCGGCTTCAGTCTTCTCCTTTGCCACCTTCTGAGCGCCCGCGAGATCTTTGTCCTTCTTTTCCATGGCCTGCTTCGTAGTGTCTAAAGAAATAACATTCCTGAGTCGTGCTTGAAGTTGGTGGTTCTCATTACACACAATTGTCCGAGTAAAAACCTGGCTCAAAGGACAGAAGAAAAGAACAACAGTACATCCAGTCAACAGGATTTACCTCCCATGGTCTTTGCCTCCGTGTGAGCACGCTCCAAGTTATTTTTGGTCAGCTCCAAGTCCAACTAGAGTTGGATATTTTCCTTCTCCAGGGCAGCATACTCAGTCCCGAGCTCACAAGTTTTCTGATACCAACAAAGAAACGATTCATTCAAATATTCCTCCACTTCCGAGTGGAGAGGAGCAAGTCCAGTTGCTAAGAGCAAACAATTCTAAGACCCCCGCCTCTCGGGGACTACACCTAGTGGGTGCACTCAGCATGCCTCCACTGGACCCTTTCCACTCGGCTTCAGCCCTACTCATCTGAGTAAAGAGCCAAAAAAGTGTTCGCTAAGACCCCCGCCAAATCAGACATTTGACGGCGGTCTCGGGGACTCACCCAGTGGGTGCACCCAGCGTGCCCCACTGGATCCATTTCCACTTGGTACAGCCTGACCGATCCGAGTGAAGAGCTGCAGGTAAAAGCATTCTAAGACCCCCGCCGAATCAGACATTCGACAGCAGTCTCGTGGACTACACCCAGTGGGTGCATTCAGCATGCCCCCACTGGATCAATTTCCCACTCGGCACGGCCTAACCGGTCCGAGTGGAAGAGCTACAGACTGAAAAGCTAGAGGGTGAGTGCCGATATTCTACAACAAAAGAAAACACTCGGTGGGTGTACAAAGTCAAGATGGACAAGAAGTAATTCAATCAGAAACCAACTTACAATCGCACTTACTCGGACATTCGCCTAGAGAGCGGTACTAGCATCATAAGCCAACTTGCTACCTTCATACACCTCCTTCAGACGCTGCATCATCAGACCGTCTTAAATCATGGCTTCCTTGCTGGCCCCAATTTGGTCTTCAGGGACATGATGTAAAACGAACACATTTGACGCAGGAGTCGGCGGCATACCAGGATGAATCAACACTTATGGTTGGCCAATCGGACCCGAAGCAGGGGCAACCGACATTAAAGGTAAAGCAGTCGACTGCGGGGCAGCAAAATAGCACCAGCTCGGGACAAACCACCTTGATCTTGAGGAACAACTTCGGGCGGCGTGCGAGAGGATTGGCCTGACGTCACTCTCTTAGTAAAGCTACGAGGGACGGTCGAGGTTCTACCCTCTCCTCTTGTGCTCTTCAGGGGCTCATCTTCGTCATCGTTTGCGAGGTGGATGATGTCCGTTGGTGCTGTAGTCACTTGACAGCGAAAACTCGGTCGACCGACAGATCAATTGGTGAAATAGAGCGGAGTATAAGATGGTCATACCTGGCAGAGAAGTGGCTGCATCCGAGATATCCATCTCCGCATGTTCCTCGTCAATTTGTGTAGGCGATGTCACAGAAGTAGCAGCTCTGGCACTCAAAATTCACTCGGTCAGTATAACAATGAAGGTCTACAGTAATAAGATAGAAAGAGAGAAAGAAGAACACTCGCGTTGAAGCAATGGACACATCAACCTTTATCTTGGGCAAGGCCTTCTGAGGCTTTGGTGGAAAGATCTTGGCTTTCTTTGCATTTTTCTCAGTCGGGTCTGGAGTTGGTGTCCGAGTGCGCTTTGGGTTCTTGGCACTCGGCACTACGGCCCTGTCCTGGCTGGCCACTGAATCTTGAGTTTGTTTGGTACGACGCTCGGTGGGTGATGGTGACTCGACTTCTTCGCTGTCATCAGAGTGTAACTTTTGCCCTCACTATCGTCAGCATAATCAATATCAGCACTCCCGCACTCGCTCTCTACTCCTTCTGTGAGTTCTTCCCGTTCGGCACGGGCGAGTACATCTTTGTGAGTGCCTGCAAGACACAGATTTGAAAGTCAGTCAGTTCCCAATACACAGTGGCATATTGAAAACAAAAGGTAATACACTCAACAAGTTATGTCTCACCTCTCCTGGAGGATGCTCAGCATCGAAAGGTTGAATTCGTTTGGATCCATGCGGGTTGTCACGGGCTTCGGTGATGCTCCTAAGAGCATCTCCAGTAGTCCCCCCAAGAGGCCCCCCGGGATCACCTTTTCACCACCGGCAGTGAAAAAAAGTCCCCACTCATGCCCCCAGGATCACTTTTTCCGCCGGATTCGTGACACTTTAGCGCCAGCAAACCCACCCCAAACCCAGCCCAGTGGGGGCATCTGGGGGTGCCGACAATTTGTTTTTGCGTGCAAAGGCCCACATGCAGCCTCGCAACACCCTCTCTCCTTTCAATTTTCACCTAACACACGCACGAGCTCTCTCTCTCCTTGTCTTTTCTTCCAACAACCATGCACCCACATCGCTCGCCGTCTGGTTGCCGTTGTGCTCGCCGCCGGGGCCGCCCTACGTGCCTGCTCGCGCGCGCGTGTCTGGAGCCGCGGCAGCTCGTCGCTGACGCTGCGGGAGCTCTTTCGCTGGCGTGTGGCCATGGCGTGGCCTGGCCAGAGCTCGCTGCACGCGGACGCCAGCTTGCTGCTTGCTTCCTGCGCGCCTCTGCTGCCGCGCGGTCGCGGTCGCCTACTTGCGCGCTGCTTCAACCTCCGCCATCGAGGCCGAGTTGGAGGCCAGGGAGCGGACAAGAGAAGGCGAGGCCAGGGAGCGGACGGGACAGCGTCTGCGTGCAGCGAGCTCCCGCCTCCTGTATGCGCGGCAGCCGGGCGGAGCGGCATGGGCGCGGTCATGGACGCCCGCCTGGACGGCGCAACCAGGACGATGTGGGCGTGGCGGCCGGGCGGAGCGGCGCGGGCGCGGTCGTGGACTCCTGCCTGGACGGCGCGGCCGGGATGACATGGGCGTGGCCGGGGCGGAGGAGGAGCGCACGTGGCCGGGCGAAGGAGGAGCGTGCGGCGGCCGGGCAGAGCGGCGCTGGCACGACCGTGTAGTGGGGACTTGCCGGCCGCCGCTCGTCGGAGTCCTCTCCCCGTCGGCCGTCTGGACAGAATGGAGGAGCGAGCCCGCCTCCCTTGTGCGGTTCGGGACAGAGGCGAGAGACGCCCCGGCTGCACCAGCGAGCAGGTCGGCTTCCGGGGGAGGGGCGGGAGTTACCGCCGAGCTTGCTCAGCTGCACCTCCGGGTCGCCTCCAAGCTCGCGCCGCCTCCGCTGTAGTCCACCTCTGGGTCGTCTCTAAGCTCGCGCCGACAGGGAGGGAGGGAGGCGGAGCACATCACTGCCGTCTCCTCTGGGCTGTTGCACCGGGATCGCGCGAGAGGGTTGGGTCGTGAGAGAGGGTCGGGTCGACGAGCGGCGACTGGCGCTGGCGACCTCCTTGGAGAAGGGGATGGACTCCGCGCTGCTGTTCGCAGCGGCGAGCGGTGTCATGGCGAGGGCGGCAAGCAGCAGGAGGGCCGCGAGGGCGAGCGCGTGAGAAATGGCAAGGGAGTGTGGTGGCCAGACTGGCAGTGGGTATGTGCATGGGGGGCAACGAGTGGATAATTTTTCACCCCCAGGCTAAATGTTTCGCCGGCAGCCCCCTAAGCAGCGAAAAAATGCCTCCTGGGGGCTCAACGGCTGGAGATGCTCTAAGCCACTGCGCCACCGTCTCCTCATGGACTTCCTCTGGATGGGTTCGAGCGGTGTCGTTTGCACCTGAATACGGCCACATGGGGTGGCCGCGTGCTTGCAGAGACTGGATGCATCGACTGAGGAACGCCTCCAACAAATCCAAGCCTGTCACTCTGCCCCAGATCAGTTCAACTACTGCGTCTACCAAGATCCCCACCTCGTCTTTCTCCACCTCATCCACAGTCAACGAGCGAGGGGCACCGAGTCTCTCCAGCGAGAAAGGGGGAAGGCCAGTCGACGCACCAGGAGTCGAAACGTCAGCGTAGTAAAACCAAGTCGACTGCCAACCTCTAACTGACTCGGGAAAGGTCATCGAAGGGAAAGCACTTCTACCTCTCATCTGGACACCTAAACCCCCACACATCTGGATCACGTGGGTTTTCTCATCACTTGGGTTGTCTTTCTTAACCGACTGGGATCGACAAGTCAAAGTATGTTTGAATAGCCCCCAATGAGGATGGCATCCCAAGAAGTTTTCACATATCGAGACAAAGGCAGCAAGGTACGATATGGTATTCGGAGGAAAATGGTAGATTTGCGCACCGAAGAAATTCAAGAATCCACGGAAGAATGGATGAGGAGGCAAAGAAAAACCTCTCTCCACGTGGGTGAGAAGAAGAACCCGCTCTCCGTGAGGCGGTACAGGATCGACTTCCCCCTCTGGCAACCTCCAAGATCTAGGGGCCAGCAAGCCGTTGGTGGTGAGCCCCTCGAGGTCCTCCGCCATGACCGTCGAGGGCAGCCAATCCCCCTGGATCTAGCCCGGCGGCAGCGTGGCCCAAGAGCTCTCCACTTTCTTCCCCTTGGCCACCTTCTTTGTGCGCTCCAGCACCTTCATCTTGTCCTTCGCCATCTCCGCGGAGGTCGTTGGAGCCGAGCGGGGTGGCGCGGCGCTAGGGCAGTGTTGGAAATATGCCCTAGAGGCAATAATAAAAGCATTATTATTATATTTCCTTGTTCATGATAATTGTCTTTATTCGTGCTATAATTGTGTTATCCGGAAATCGTAATACATGTGTGAATAACAGACAACAACATGTCCCTAGTAAGCCTCTAGTTGACTAGCTCGTTGATCGATAGATAGTCATGGTTTCCTGACTATGGACATTGGATGACATTGATAACGAGATCACATCATTAGGAGAATGATGTGATGGACGAGACCCAATCCTAAACATAGCATAACATCGCATAGTTCGTTTGCTAGAGTTTTCCAATGTCAAGTATCCTTTCCTTAGACCATGAGATCGTGTAACTCCCGGACACCGTAGGAGTGCTTTGGGTGTGCCAAACGTCACAACGTAACTGGGTGACTATAAAGGTATACTACGGGTATCTCCGAAAGTGTCTGTTGGGTTGACACGGATCGAGACTGGGATTTGTCACTCCGCTTGACGGAGAGGTATCACCGGGCCCTCTCGGTAATGCATCATCATAATGAGCTCAATGTGATCAAAGTGTTTGATCACGGGATCATGCATTACGGTACGAGTAAAGTGACTTGCCGGTAACGAGATTGAACGAGGTATAGGGATACCGACGATCGAATCTCGGGCAAGTAAAATACCGATTGACAAAGGGAATCGTATACGGGATTAATTGAATCCTCGACATCGTGGTTCATCCGATGAGATCATCGTGGAGCGTGTGGGAGCCAACATGGGTATCTAGATCCCGCTGTTGGTTATTGCCCGAGAGCCGTCTCGGTCATGTCTGCATGTCTCCCGAACCCGTAGGGTCTACACACTTAAGGTTCGGTGACACTAGGGTTGTGAAGATATGTATATGCAGTAACCCGAATGTTGTTCGGAGTCCCGGATGAGATACCAGACGTCACGAGGAGTTCCGGATTGGTCCGGAGGTGAAGAATTATATATAGGAAGTGCAGTTTCGGCCATCGGGAATGATCTGGGGGTCACCGGTATTGTACCGGGACCACCAGATGGGTCCCGGGGGTCCACCGGGTGGGGCCACCCATCCCGGAGGGCCCCATGGGCTGAAGTGGGAAGGGGGGCCAGCCCTTAGTGGGCTGGTGCGCCCCCCAAGGCCCACCCGCTGCGCCTAGGGTTGGAACCCTAGGGTGGGGGGGCGCCCACTTGCCTTGGGGGGCACTCCACCCCCCTTGGCCGCCGCCCCCTTGGGAGATTCAATCTCCCAGGGCCGGCGCCCCCCCAGGGGCCTATATAAAGGGGGGAGGGGAGGGGGGCAGCCGGACCCTTTGCCTTGGCGCCTCCCTCTCCCTCTCCAACACCTCCTCCTCCTCCATAGAGCTCGGCGAAGCCCTGCCGGAGTACTGCAGCTCCATCACCACCACGCCGTCGTGCTGCTGCTGGAGCCATCTTCCTCAACCTCTCCTTTCCCCTTGCTGGATCAAGAAGGAGGAGACGTCATCCGCTCCGTACGTGTGTTGAACGCGGAGGTGCCGTCCGTTCGGCACTCGGTCATCGGTGATTTGGATCACGGCGAGTACGACTCCATCATCCACGTTCTAGTGAACGCTTCCGCTCGCGATCTACAAAGGTATGTAGATGCATCCGATTACTCGTTGCTAGATGAAACCGTAGGAAAAATTTTGTTTTCTGCAACGTTCCCCAACAGTGGCATCATGAGCTAGGTCTATGCGTAGTTCTTCTTGCGCGAGTAGAACACAATTTGTTGTGGGAGTAGATTTGTCAACTTTCTTGCCGCTACTAGTCTTATCTTGCTTCAGCAGTATTGTGGGATGAAGCGGCCCGGACCAACCTTACACGTACGCTTACGTGAGACCGGTTCCACCGACTAACATGCACTAGTTGCATAAGGTGGCTGGCGGGTGTCTGTCTCTCCTACTTTAGTTGGAGCGGATTCGATGAAAAGGGTCCTTATGAAGGGTAAATAGAAGTTGACAAATCACGTTGTGGCTTTCACGTAGGTAAGAAAACGTTCTTGCTAGAACCCTAATTCATCCACGTAAAACTTGCAACAACAATTAGATGACGTCTAACTTGTTTTTGCAGCAAGTGCTTTGTGATATGATATGGCCAAAGTTGTGATGAATGATGAATGATCTATATGTGATGTATGAGATGTTCATGCTATTGTAATAGGAATCACGACTTGCATGTCGATGAGTATGACAATCGGCAGGAGCCATAGGAGTTGTCTTTATTTTTTGTATGACCTGCGTGTCATTGAGAAACGCCATGTAAATTACTTTACTTTATTGCTAAACGCGTTAGCCATAGTAGTAGAAGTAATAGTTGGCGAGCAACTTCATGGAGACACGATTATGGAGGTCATGATGATGGAGATCATGGTGTCAAGCCGGTGACAAGATGATCATGGAGCCCCAAGATGGAGATCAAAGGAGCTATGTGATATTGGCCATATCATGTCACGTTTATTATTTGATTGCATGTGATGTTTATCATGTTTTGCATCTTGTTTACTTAGAACGACGGTAGTAAATAAGATGATCCCTCATAATAATTTCAAGAAGTGTTCCCCCTAACTGTGCACCATTGCGACAGTTCGTTGTTTCGAAGCACCACGTGATGATCGGGTGTGATAGATTCTAACGTTCACATACAACGGGTGTAAGACAGATTTACACATGCAAACACTTAGGTTGACTTGACGAGCCTAGCATGTACAAACATGGCCTCGGAACACAGAAGACCGAAAGCTCGAGCATGAGTCGTATAGAAGATACGATCAACATGAAGATGTTCACCGATGTTGACTAGTCCGTCCCACGTGATGATCGGACACGGCCTAGTTGACTCGGATCATGTTATACTTAGATGACTAGAAGAGGGATGTCTATCTAAGTGGGAGTTCATTAAATAATTTGATTAGATGAACTTTATTATCATGAACTTAGTCTAAAATATTTACAATATGTCTTGTAGATCAAATGGCCAACGTAGTCCTCAACTTCAACGCGTTCCTAGAGAAAACCAAGCTGAAAGACGATGGCAGCAACTATACGGACTGGGTCCGGAACCTGTGGATCATCCTCATAGCTGCCAAGAAAGATTATGTCCTACAAGCACCGCTGGGTGACGCACCTGTTCTCCCTGCAGAACAAGACGTTATGAACGCTTGGCAGTCACGTTCCGATGATTACTCCCTCGTTCAGTGCGGCATGCTTTACAGCTTAGAGCCGGGGCTCCAAAAGCGTTTTGAGAGACATGGAGCATATGAGATGTTCGAAGAGCTGAAAATGGTTTTCCAAGCTCATGCCCGGGTCGAGAGATATGAAGTCTCCGACAAATTCTTTAGCTGTAAGATGGAGGAAAATAGCTCTGTCAGTTAACACATACTCAAGATGTCTGGGTTGCACAACCGCTTGACTCAACTGGAAGTTAATCTCCCGGATGAAGCGGTCATTGACATAATCCTCCAGTCGCTTCCACCTAGCTACAAGAGCTTTGTGATGAACTACAACATGCAGGGGATGGTAAAGACCATTCCTGAGGTATATGCTATGCTGAAATCAGCAGAGGTAGAAATCAAGAAGGAACATCAAGTGTTGATGGTGAATAAAACCACTAAGTTCAAGAAGGGCAAGGGTAAAAAGAACTTCAAGAAGGACGGCAAGGAAGTTGCCGCGCCCGGTAAGCAAGTTGCCGGGAAGAAGCCAAAGAATGGACCCAAGCCCGAGACTGAGTGTTTTTATTGCAAGGGAAGTGGTCACTGGAAGCGGAACTGCCCCAAATACTTAGCGGACAAGAAGGCCGGCAAAACAAAAGGTATATGTGATATACATGTAATTGATGTGTACCTTACCAGTACTCGTAGTAGCTCTTGGGTATTTGATACCGGTGTAGTTGCTCACATTTGTAACTCAAAGCAGGAACTGCGGAATAAACGGAGACTGGTGAAGGACGAGGTGACGATGCGCGTCGGGAATGGTTCCAAGGTCGATGTGATCGCCGTCGGCACGCTACCTCTACATTTACCTACGGGATTAGTTTTAAACCTCAATAATTGTTATTTAGTGCCAAGTTTGAGCATGAACATTGTGTCTGGATCTCGTTTAATTCGAGATGGCTACTCATTTAAATCCGAGAATAATGGTTGTTCTATTTATATGAGAGATATGTTTTATGGTCATGCTCCGATGGTTAATGGTTTATTCTTAATGAATCTCGTACGTGATGATACACATATTCATAGTGTGAATACCAAAAGAGTTAAAGTTGATAACAATAGTCCCACATATTTGTGGCACTGCCGCCTTGGTCACATAGGTGTCAAACGCATGAAGAAGCTCCATGCAGATGGACTTTTAGAGTCTCTTGATTATGAATCATTTGACACGTGCGAACCATGCCTCATGGGTAAAATGACCAAGACTCCGTTCTCAGGAACAATGGAGCGAGCAACCAACTTATTGGAAATCATACATACCGATGTGTGCGGTCCAATGAATGTTGAGGCTCGCGGTGGCTATCGTTATGTTCTCACCCTAACTGATGACTTGAGTAGATATGGGTATATCTACTTAATGAAACACAAGTCTGAGACCTTTGAAAAGTTCAAGGAATTTCAGAGTGAGGTTGAAAATCAACGTGATCGAAAGATCAAGTTTCTACGATCAGATCGTGGAGGAAATACTTGAGTCACGAATTTGGCACACACTTAAGAAAATGAGGAATAGTTTCACAACTCACGCCGCCTGGAACACCTCAGCATAATGGTGTGTCCGAACGTCGTAATCGCACTCTATTAGATATGGTGCGATCTATGATGTCTCTTATCGATTTACCGCTATCTTTTTGGGGCTATGCTTTAGAGACTGCCGCATTCACTTTAAATAGGGCTCCGTCGAAATCCGTTGAGACGACACCATATGAATTATGGTTTGGGAAGAAACCTAAGCTGTCGTTTCTAAAAGTTTGGGGATGCGATGCTTATGTCAAGAAACTTCAACCTGAAAAGCTCGAACCCAAGTCGGAAAAATGCGTCTTCATAGGATACCCTAAAGAAACTATTGGGTATACCTTCTACCTCAGATCCGAAGGCAAGATCTTTGTTGCCAAGAATGGATCCTTTCTAGAGAAAGAGTTTCTCTCGAAAGAAGTAAGTGGGAGGAAAGTAGAACTTGATGAAGTGTTACCTCTTGAACCGGAAAATGGCGAAACTCAAGAAAACCTTCCTGAGGTGCCTGCACCGACTAGAGAGGAAATTAATGATGATGATCAATACACTTCCGATCAAGCTCCTACTGAAATTCGAAGGTCCACAAGGACACGTTCCGCACCAGAGTGGTACGGCAACCCTGTCTTGGAAATCATGTTGTTAGACAACGGCGAGCCTTCGAACTATGAGGAAGCAATGGCGGGCCTGGATTCCGACAAATGGCTAGATGCCATGAAATCCGAGATAGGATCCATGTATGAAAAGGAAGTATGGACTTTGACTGACTTGCCCGTAGAGCGGCGAGCCATAGAAAATAAATGGATCTTTAAGAAGAAGACAGACGCGGATGGTAATGTGACCATCTATAAAGCTCGGCTTGTCGCTAAGGGTTATCGACAAGTTCAAGGAATTGACTACGATGAGACTTTCTCACCGGTAGCGAAGCTAAAGTCCGTCCGAATCATGTTAGCAATTGCCGCATTCTATGATTATGAGATATGGCAAATGGACGTCAAAACGGCATTCCTTAATGGTTTCCTTAAGGAAGAATTGTATATGATGCAGCCGAAAGGTTTTGTCGATCCTAAGAACGCTGACAAAGTGTGCAAGCTCCAACGCTCGATTTATGGGCTGCTGCAAGCATCTCGGAGTTGGAACATTCGCTTTAATGAGATGATCAAAGCGTTTGGGTTTACGCAGACTTATGGAGAAGCCTGCGTTTACAAGAAAGTGAGTGGGAGCTCTGTAGCATTTCTCATACTATATGTAGATGACATACTTTTGATGGGAAATGATAGAGAACTCTTGGACAGCATTAAGGCCTACTTGAATAAGAGTTTTTCAATGAAGGACCTTGGAGAAGCTGCTTATATATTAGGCATCAAGATCTATAGAGATAGATCGAGACGCCTCATAGGTCTTTCACAAAGCACATACCTTGATAAGATATGGAAGAAGTTCAATATGGATCAATCTAAGAAGGGGTTCTTACCAGTATTACAAGGTGTGAAATTGAGCTCAGCTCAATGTCCGACCACGGCAAAAGATATAGAAGAGATGAGTGTCATCCCCTATGCCTCAGCCATAGGTTCTATTATGTATGCCATGCTGTGTACCAGACCTGATGTAAACCTTGCCGTAAGTTTGGTAGGAAGGTACCAAAGTAATCCCGGCAAGGAACACTGGACAGCGGTCAAGAATATCCTGAAGTACCTGAAAAGGACTAAGGAAATATTTCTCGTTTATGGAGGTGACGAAGAGCTCGTCGTAAAGGGTTACGTCGACGCTAGCTTCGACACAGATCTGGATGACTCTAAGTCACAAACCGGATACGTGTATATTCTGAATGGTGGGGCAGTAAGCTGGTGCAGTTGCAAGCAGAGCGTCGTGGCGGGATCTACATGTGAAGCGGAGTACATGGCAGCCTCGGAGGCAGCACATGAAGCAATTTGGGTGAAGGAGTTCATCACCGACCTCGGAGTCATACCCAATGCGTCGGGGCCAATCAAACTCTTCTGTGACAACACTGGAGCTATTGCACTTGCCAAGGAGCCCAGGTTTCACAAGAAGACCAGGCACATCAAGCGTCGCTTCAACTCCATTCGTGAAAATGTTCAAGATGGAGACATGGAAATTTGTAAAGTGCACACGGATCTGAATGTCGCAGATCCGTTGACTAAACCTCTCCCTAAGGCAAAACATGATCAGCACCAGAACTCTATGGGTGTTCGATTCATCACAATGTAACTAGATTATTGACTCTAGTGCAAGTGGGAGACTGTTGGAAATATGCCCTAGAGGCAATAATAAAAGCATTATTTTTATATTTCCTTGTTCATGATAATTGTCTTTATTCGTGCTATGATTGTGTTATCCGGAAATCGTAATACATGTGTGAATAACAGACAACAACATGTCCCTAGTAAGCCTCTAGTTGACTAGCTCGTTGATCGATAGATAGTCATGGTTTCCTGACTATGGACATTGGATGTCATTGATAACGAGATCACATCATTAGGAGAATGACGTGATGGACGAGACCCAATCCTAAACATAGCATAACATCGCATAGTTTGTTTGCTAGAGTTTTCCAATGTCAAGTATCCTTTCCTTAGACCATGAGATCGTGTAACTCCCGGACACTGTAGGAGTGCTTTGGGTGTGCCAAACGTCACAACGTAACTGGGTGACTATAAAGGTATACTACGGGTATCTCCGAAAGTGTCTGTTGGGTTGACACGGATCGAGACTGGGATTTGTCACTCCGCTTGACGGAGAGGTATCACCGGGCCCTCTCGGTAATGCATCATCATAATGAGCTCAATGTGATCAAAGTGTTTGATCACGGGATCATGCATTACGGTACGAGTAAAGTGACTTGCCGGTAACGAGATTGAACGAGGTATAGGGATACCGACGATCGAATCTCGGGCAAGTAAAATACCGATTGACAAAGGGAATCGTATACGGGATTAATTCAATCCTCGACATCGTGGTTCATCCGATGAGATCATCGTGGAGCATGTGGGATCCAACATGGGTATCCAGATCCCGCTGTTGGTTATTGCCCGAGAGCCGTCTCGGTCATGTCTGCATGTCTCCCGAACCTGTAGGGTCTACACACTTAAGGTTCGGTGATGCTAGGGTTGTGAAGATATGTATATGCAGTAACCCGAATGTTGTTCGGAGTCCCGGATGAGATCCCGGACGTCACGAGGAGTTCCGGATTGGTCCGGAGGTGAAGAATTATATATAGGAAGTGCAGTTTCGGCCATCGGGAATGATCTGGGGGTCACCGGTATTGTACCGAGACCACCAGATGGGTCCCGGGGGTCCACCGAGTGGGGCCACCCATCCCGGAGGGCCCCATGGGCTGAAGTGGGAAGGGGGGACAGCCCTTAGTGGGCTGGTGCGCCCCCCAAGGCCCACCCCTGCGCCTAGGGTTGGAACCCTAGGGTGGGGGGGCGCCCACTTGCCTTGGGGGGCACTCCACCCCCCTTGGCCGCCGCCCCCTTGGGAGATTCAATCTCCCAAGGCCGGCGCCCCCCCAGGGGCCTATATAAAGGGGCGAGGGGAGGGGGGCAGCCTGACCCTTTGCCTTGGCGCCTCCCTCTCCCTCTTCAACACCTCCTCCTCCTTCATAGAGCTCGGCGAAGCCCTGCCGGAGTACTGCAGCTCCATCACCACCACGCCGTCGTGCTGCTGCTGGAGCCATCTTCCTCAACCTCTCCTTTCCCCTTGCTGGATCTAGAAGGAGGAGACGTCATCCGCTCCATACGTGTGTTGAACGCGGAGGTGTCGTCCGTTCGGCACTCGGTCATCGGTGATTTGGATCACGGCGAGTACGACTCCATCATCCACGTTCTAGTGAACGCTTCCGCTCGCGATCTACAAAGGTATGTAGATGCATCCGATTACTCGTTGCTAGATGAACTCATAGATGGATCTTGGTGAAACCGTAGGAAATTTTTTGTTTTCTGCAACGTTCCCCAACAGGCAGAAGAGGCAGAGAGGCAGGGTGGAGAGGGGAAAAGTGGAGAGCACTGTTTCAACCTCCGGCCGCATCGACCTTCATATCCGCACGTCCGAGTCACTGACCTGTGAGCCAGCAGGATCCCAGGGCATCCCACAACTGGATCCTGCCTGACACATGGCGATAAAGGGGAGGAAAAATCGAGGAGTCCCTCCCCACTTGCCCACTTACCGCGTTGCAGCCGGCCCGCACGCTTCTCCAAATTTTTGAATCCTACAAATTCTGGGATCCGGAAGAACAATCGATCGCATCAAAGATATCCCTATTCATTCAGATCCGACTCGGTACTCAATGACTCGCAGCTCATCTCACTCGGACATTTAACAATCCAAAATCGATCGAGGCAATCGACAAAGGATTTGGCAGATCATGAACCTACATACCTACGAAAAGTGCCTCCGAGGCATTAAGTTTGGTCGACTTCAACTTCAATCCTTTCTCACTCGAACCCCGATCCATTCGAGGGCTAATGACGATGACATGTACCTAGGGTAGGGTCCTAGGCCTGACCTACATACCCTACCCAAGGACAATACATAAAGGAATCCAAGACTTACAAAGTTATAAAGGAGGTGTCGACTGGAATGATCGTAGTATACAAGTCACTCGATAGACGATCCACTCAGTTGTTCCTTCGACACTCGACCATTGTTATTCACTCTACAACAGATGACCTAGAGCCACTCGGGGATGGCAACAGTCAGTCGGCCAGTTCATCGTTGTAAAGAACATTAGGTATGGGCGTTACCTGTAATGCTCGCTCATTTACCGTATCATTGAACCCTTGCGTAATGGAGGTAGATGAGGGGCCAGCGGACACTATCTAAGCCGCCCCTTCTCTCCTGCACAAGGTTTCGCACCCCCTGTAACTCAACACTCCGTACAACAAAACTCCCGCAGCACCGAGACGTAGGGTCTTTACCTCTTCCGAGAGGGGCCTGAACTCGTAAATCCAAGGGTACAATCTCGCCGTAGCTAGGCTCTGCCCTCTCCTTCCTACCCCTAACCTCTACTGTCAGATTAGTTCCCACGACAGGCCTCGGCGGTGGCCTCGGCCTCAAGGCGTTCCCTTGCCTCATGGTCCTCCCGCGCCATAGCCGAGCTCACCACCTTGGCTCCGACAGGACGAGGTGGGCCAGAGCCATGCCGAAGGGGAAGTTCAGCCGGGCCGCCACGCCGTGGTAGCGGACCTGCCAGCGGTCGTAGTCCATTGTCGCGAGCTCAGCCGCATGGAAGCTCCCGAGCCACCGCCGGGTGTGGGTCTCTTGATCTGTGATTTCGGCCAGCCAGGGCCCCCATCACCGCTGCCGGCCCCCGAGGTAGGTCCTCGTCAATGGCCAGGGCAGAGGGAGGACGGGAAGTCCTCGAACCAACATAGGGGCACGGGGGCGGGCGGATCGGGCGAGCGACGATGACGACTGAATGAAGCGCTCACGAACGACAACCCGTGCGCGTGGCGGCGCAGATCCACAGTGCCGATCGTAGAGGTGGATCGGCAGCCACCACGTCCGGCCATCGAAGAGGCAGGGGAGGCCGAGGGGCGCGCCAGCGGCGGTGCGGGGGGAGGGGAAGAGGGGGCAGGGAGAAGAGAGCCGATTTTACTCGGCCGCTGAAAGAAGGAGTAAATATACTTCTGTGGATAAGGAAGGAGTAAAAATTATACCCCACTAAGCCGTTTGGGGATTGGTTAGGTTAAACTTAGTGGAGTAAAAAGAAATATATATACTCCACTAAATTGATATAGGGGATCGGTTAGAAATGCCCTAAGAGTGTTTTTATGTGTAAAGGATCCTCGTGATTCCCCTCCTATGCATAATGTCGGATTTCGGGTTCCGGCAGACCCTTAAGATTCGAACTCTGGGGTGCGCTCGGAGATTATGCCCTCTACCTCTCCGTCTCGCAAGGATCTAAACTACCAAAAGAACAACATAAAATACACAGAGTTTATACTAGTTCGGGCCACCGTTGTGGTGTAATACCCTACTCTAGTTTGTGGTGGATGGATTGCCTCTTGGGCTTGTGATGATGAGCAATACAGGGAAGAACAGCCTCGCGAGGGCCTGCTCTTGGCTAGGGGGATGAACTGCTAGGAGGAGTTCACCCGCCCTTCTCTCTTTCTCTCTTGTTCTCTGCTTGCTCAGATTCTAGGTTCTGCTTGCCTGATCCCTCGATGCCTCTACCCTGGGGGTGGTTAGTCCTATTTATAGGCAGAGGCCCTGGGTCTCTTCCCAAATATTGAGCGGGAAGGGTGCCAACAATTGGCCAATTCGAAGGGGAACATCCGGTACACTTATCCTGACTAAAGTTGGTCCTCGCCTGCCAAAGGCCCTATGGTGACGTTGTTCTGGGCTCCACGATGACCTCCTTCTCACCGTTGGACTGGTCTTGGTCTCGTTGCACCGAAATGGGTGCCTTTGCTTGATCCTCTCGCCTGCGCTTGCCCCCTTTGCACCAAAGAGGAAATGGAGTACACTGCGCGGGCTGGCGCCCGCCTGGCGCCCTTGGTCGTCATGGCTTGCGTCATGGGCACCTCGCGAGGTACCCCGCCTTGATCTCTCCGCCTTCTCGTGAGCCAGCCTGACGAGGTCGTGCCTGAGGAAGCGCTGTGTCGTCCGCCCCGCGAGGCTTGGCCCCTCGCGAGGGTCTTGGGTCTTGTGTTGATGAAGATGGGCCATGCTGGGCCTCTTTGAGGCCACACCGCAGGCCGCAGGTAGGCAAGTCTGGGGACCCCCGTTCTCAGAACGCCGACAGTAGCCCCCGGGCCCAAGGTGCGCATGGACTTGGCCGTGCTGAGAGGCGAAAGGGCAAGGGCGACGCGCCGCAGGCCCTAACAGCCTGCGGCCTCGGGCGCCGCGTGGCAGTTGATTGGACGTGGGCGTCTCCGCTTCCCCACGACGCCTTGGCAACTGCGTGACTTGACTAGTCCCTGCATGCATAGATACGGGTCATTATTACCTAAGATCGTGGTGCTCAGCGGTTGGTTTTCTCCGGCTATAAGTATGGGGCCGCGCGAGCCCCGCCAGTCCGCCCATTCCTGCTTCTCTTCTTCACCTTGGCCACTCGCCGCTCTCATAGCTCCGAAGAGGTTCTCAGCCGCGGAGAAGGGAAAAGCCTGCCGGGCAGAGCCCGACTCCCCCCCGGCCAAGCGCGGCCGGGGTCGTCCCCGCAAGCATCCCGCGGTCCCCATCGCGGCTTCCCGTGGCCACAGGGGTAGTTCCCCGCGTGGTGGTGAACGCTCGGCCGCCAAGGGGCGGCAGGCCGTGACTGCGGGCCCCCTAGGCTGCGCTTTCGTTCGGCGGAGGTGCTGCCGGAGTTCGTTGTGTGGTCGGCGGACCCAACCAACACCTGGCTCCAGCTCCCCCGCTTCTTCATCGGCGAGCTGCCGGCCAGCGCTCGGTGCGGCTTCTGGCTCCAGGCTGATGGTTGTTGCAGCAGGGCCTCCTGGGTTTCGCTTGAGGTCTCCCCTTTCGGAAACGGGGCCCTGACTCGTGGCTGGCAAACGTTTGCCCGCGCGTGCGGCCTGAGTCAGCAGTGCACCCTGCACTTCAAGTTCGACGGCGACGCACCCTCTATGTGAGGGTGTTTGGGGAAGATGGTCGCCGCGCTGGATGCTGCCCTGGGGGCGACGACCGCGGCCAGGGGTCCCGCCCCGACGACGATGGAGGAGATAGTGCCCGCACGGATGGCGGCGCTCGTTTCTCCCCGAGCTTCACCAACTCTTCTTCAGGCGACTCCTCCAGCGGTGGCCGCAGCCAGCCCCCACGCCGTCGCACTTGCTTGGGGGGCGGCGAGTCGTCCACCCGTCGCCGCGCCCCGGTGAAGTGCGAGAGGGAGTCCGCCTGAGCCCTGGAGGCATCCCAGGTCGCCTCGGCTGGCCGGAGCGAGGCGAGCCACGCCGGGCCCGTCCTTTCTTTTCCTTTTGTTTCCTGCATAAAAGAGAACAGCTGCATGGAGCCCCGTGGGGGCATGTTGGAGGTTATTGCTGTTAACAACTACCTTGATTTAGCTTTTGCGCTTTTCGGCCGTGTGTATGCACGTAAATAGTTCCCGGCCCCAGCCGCGGGGGGCGACCGACCCAGGCCCTGTGCGTGAGTCGCGGTGCCCGAGGGGCACGGACTGGAGGGGTGCTCCCGTAATGGACCCGGGTCGCGAAACCTTAGAACGATTAGAACAGGAACCCTCGTGAGGGCGTTGGGCTGCCCCCCCTCGCGAGACTTTTTGCAAGAGGAATCAAAACGGGGGAGTGAAAATCAACGAAATAAAAACCAATGACGGCAATAATTTCAATAAAACTTCAACTGCGAACAAAGCGAGCCAACTGCGGAAAGCAAATGAAAAAGCCGCGAACGGCACCTAATCTAGTCTTCGACGTGTTCTCACCAGCGCGGAGCTAAGTGCTGCCACTGGGCATGGGAGGGAGCCCCAGGGCCTGAGGCCGGTGCTCCTGAGACTCCGGGGCGTGTACAGCCCCACTCATTATTATGTGAGAGTGTCACGGGCGGCGAGCTTCACAGGCGTTGGCCTTCTTCACAGGCTCCGGGCCTTTCTTCGTGGGGTATTGAGCTTCACAGGCACTTGCCTTCTTCATAGGCTCTGGGCCTTTTCCAGAAAGGGTTAATCTTCACAGGCGTTCGCCTTCTTCACAGGCTCAGGGCCTTTTCCAAAAAGGGTTGATCTTCACAGGCGTTCGCCTTCTTCACAGGCTCAGGGCCTTTCCCAAAAAGGGTTGATCTTCACAGGCATTTGCCTTCTTCACAGGCTCAGGGCCTTTCCCAAAAAGGGTTGATCTTCACAGGCGTTTGCCTTCTTCACAGGCTCAGGGCCTTTCCCAAAAAAGGGTTGATCTTCACAGGCGTTTGCCTTCTTCACAGGCTCAGGGCCTTTTAGGGGTAGAACCTCTGGAGGTGTTGGATGTTCCACGCATTCTGGATCGGCTCCCCTTCCTGAGTCTCCCAGCGCACGGAGCCTGGCCTGGAAACATGAACAACCTTGAACGGGCCCTCCCACATGGGAGAGAGCTTGTGTAGCCCTTCCCTGGAGAGAACCCGTCTGAGCACGAGATCTCCTACCTCGAGGGTCCTGGGGCGGATGCTGCGGTAGTGATAGTGTCGCAGCGCCTGCTGGTACCTCACCGCTCGCAGCGCGTCTTCTCGTCGGCGTTCCTCCCCCAGCACGAGGTCCATCCCCCGCATGGCGTCCTATTGCGCATCGCCGAACGCTAGGACCCGCGCGGAGCGATGTCTGACCTCATGAGGGAGGACTGCTTCGGCTCTGTAGACCAGGAAGAACGGGGTCTCCCCGGTTGGCTTGGTCGCGGTCGTGCGGATGGACCACAACACGGATTGGAGCTCATCGTACCAACCTCTGCCGCAGGCCTCCAGCTTCTTCTTGAATGTCCTTGTCTTGAGGCCCCTCAGGACCTCCGCGTTGGCTCATTCGGCCTGGCCGTTGCTTCGCAGGTGCGCCACCGAAGCGTAGCATATCTGCGTTCCAAGATTAGCACAGTATGTTTTGAAGAGGTTACTGGTGAACTGCGAACCGTTGTCTGTGATGATGCGGTTCGGCACCCCGAACCGGCTCACGATGCTCCTGATGAACCTGACTGCGGAACCCGCGGGGATGGTGCGGACAACTTCCACTTCTGCCCACTTGGTGAATTTGTCAACGACGATGTAGAGGTAGCGGTATCCCCCTGGCGCCCGAGGGAACGGGCCCAGAATGTCCAGCCCCCAAACTGCAAATGGCCACGAAAGAGGTATAGTCTGCAGGCCTCCCGCCGGCTGATGGATCTGTTTGGCGTGAAATTGGCAGGCTTCACAAGCCTTTACTAGTTCGACAGCGTCGTTGAGTGCGGTGGGCCAGTAGAACCCGCTGCGAAATGCCTTGCCGACGAGGGTCCGTGATGACGAGTGATGCCCATAGTCCCCGCCGTGTATGTCCTCCAGCAGTTCCTTTCCTTGCTCCCTGGAAATGAAGCGCAGGGATACGTCATTCGGTCGCTTCCGGTAGAGCTCTCCCTCCCTGATGTAGTATGTCGTAGCTTGCCGCGCCACACGCTCCGCTTCTTCCTCCTTCTCCGGCAGGTCCCCTTGCGTTAAATAACTCCGGAGTTCCGTGATCCAGCACTCCTCTTGAGGTTCCATAGTCAGGAGCAGGCGTGCCCCTGAGGCAGGGCCGCAGGCCGGGGCTCCCGAGGCAGGCGGCTGGGGGAGTTCCTCCCAAGGCTGAGCAGTATTTGATAATGTCGGCTGGGCCGAGGGCTTGAAGAGCCGCTCTTCAAAGACGCCAGGCTCCTGAGGTAACCGCCTGGATGCCCGCCCGGCGATGTCATCGGCTTCCTGATTAGTGCCGCGCGGCACATGCTTCAATTCCAACCCCCATAACTGCTTTGCCATCCTACGGACCTCCGCTAGATAGGCCTCCATGCGCTCATCCTTCGACTCATACACCTTGTTGGAGAAGTTGACAAGGAGCTGTGAATCGCCCTTGACAGTGAGGCGCTTCACCCCCAGTGCTGCTGTGGCCTTCAACCCTGCTATCAGACCCTCATATTCCGCTATGTTGTTGGAGACCTTCTGACCTTGCTGAAAACAGAGCTGTACGGCGTAGTAGAGTTTGTCCTGAGTGGGCGATATTAGCACTGCACCAGCCCCAGCGCCGTGCCTGGAGAACGCCCCATCGAAGTACATGACCCAGCCTTCCGGCGCCTCACTCCCCGGGGAGAGGGATCGATCTTCGTTGTCCTTGAGGCCTGGCGCCTCCGTCCATTCCGCCACGAAATCCGCTAACGCCGCTTCTTTGATGACCCGGGTCGTGCTGAACTCGAGTTGAAACACCTGCAGTTCTATGTTCCACTCGGCGACCCTTCCGGCTGAGTTGGGGCTCCTGAGCACTCTCTCCAAGGGGTATGACGAGACGACCTTGATGGGGTGACCCTGGAAGTAGTGACGCAGCTTGCGCGAGGCCACCAGTAGCGCGAGGAGGAGCTTCTGAGGCATAGGGTACCGTGCCCTCGCGTCCCGCAACACCGTGCTGACAAAGTAGACTGGATGCTCAACCAAGCTGACAGCATCAGCGTCGTGGCACCCTCCTGAGGCAAGGGCGCCTCGCGAGGTGACATGACCTCAAGAGGCGGCCCGTCTAGGCGTGTGGCCTCTCCTGCTCCTAGTGCGTTCTTCAGCGGCTGATCTTCCTCAGCCACGATTACGTCTCATGTGGGCCTTCCCTGTTTCTGCTTCGTCTTGTCCCGAGCTGCTGATGTGGCTCTAATTTGGCGTTCCTCCCTGACCACCACCAGGGCTGCGCTGGCAGAGTAGGGCGTGGCAGCGAGGTAGAGTAGCAAGGGCTCTCGAGGGCGCGGAGCCACCATGACTGGGGGACTGGTCAGGTACCTCTTGAGATCTTGAAACGCATTATCTGCCTCTTCAGTCCATTCAAAAGGCCCCTTCTTCTTCATTAGCTGGAAGAAAGGCAGTGCTCGCTCCCCCAGTTTGGAGATGAAGCGCCCTAGCGCGGTCACACGTCCGGTGAGCTTCTGCATTTCTCTGAGGGTTTTCGGCGAGCTCATGTCCTCGACCGCCTTGACCTTCTCCGGGTTAGCCTCGATGCCTCGGTGGGACACGAGAAAACCCAAAAGCTTGCCTGAGGGGACCCCGAATACACACTTCTCTGGGTTGAGCCGCAGGTTCACTGCGTCGAGGCTCGTGAAGGTCTCCTCCAGGTCTTGTATCAGGGTCTTGGCCTCCCGAGACTTCACCACAATGTCGTCAACGTAAGCTTCGACATTCTTCCCGAGCTGCGGGCCCAAGGTGATGTGCATCAGCCGCTGAAAGGTCGCCCCTGCATTACGCAGCCCAAATGGCATGCATGTATAGCAGTATACCCCGCATGGGGTTAAGAAGGCGGTCTTCTCAACGTCTTCTACTGCCATCTTGATCTGGTGATACCCAGAGAAGGCGTCTAGGAAGCAGAGCAGGTCGCACTCCACGGTGGAATCGACGATCTGGTCGATGCGGGGGAGCGGGAACGGATCTTGCGGGCATGCCTTGTTGAGGTTGGTGAAGTCGACACACATGCGCTCCTTTCCTCCCATCTTGGGCACAACGACAGGGTTGGCCAACCAGTCCGGGTATCAGACCTCGCGAATGACCCCTGCGGCCTCTAACTTGCGGGTTTCTTGGACGATGAAGGCCTGCTTCTCCGCAGACTACCGCTTGGCTTTCTGCTTCACGGGGCGCACGTTTGGGCACACATTGAGGTGATGCTCGATGACGCTCCGGGGGATCCCTGCCAACTGATCAGGCTCCCAAACGAATACCTTCTTATTTGCGCGCAGGAACCTGACCAGGGCCTCCTCCTGCTCAGGCTCGAGGTTGGCGCCTATGGTGAAAGTGGCACTGGAGGACCCGTCCTCGTCGACAGGTATCTGCTTGGTTTCTGCCTTGTCCTGGGTGAACAATTGCTTCTTCTTGGCCGGCGCAGCCCCCTTGGGCTCGGGGGTCCCTGCGCCGGCGGGCTGTGCCAATGCCGCCGTCTTGAAGGCGAGCTTGAGTACCCGCAGGGCATCCCCGGTGTCCCCATGCACGGTGAGGACTCCGCTGCTTCCGGTCATCTTCATGAGGTTATACGCCGGGTGCGTGGCGGCCATGAACTGGGCCAGCGCTGGGTACCCAAGGATGGCGTTGTAAGGGAGGCCGATGGGGGCGATGTCGAAGTCGACCATCTCCGTGCGGAAGTTGTCGTAGGTGCCGAAGGTTACTGGGAGCCGGATCTGTCCCAAGGAGCTGGATGACCCGCCCCCAACACCCGAGAAAGACCGACTGGGTTGCAGCCGTTCCAGGGGTATGCAGAGGAGATTGAAGGTCTCGACCGAGAGCACGCTGAGGCCCGCGCCACCGTCGACGAGGGTTCTAGTGATGGCTATTTGGCAGATGGTGGGGGTGCACAACATGGGGAGCGTGCCCGAGCCGGCCAAGTTGGCGGGGCGGTCCTCCGAGCTGAAGGTCAGACCGACCTCACGCGCCATCTGGGCCGAGGGAGCCCCCTGCCGTGCGGAAACGGCGCCGACCTGACGGACAAACGGCTTGACGTGGCGACTTGTGGGCGGCGCCTGCGAGCCGCCCAGGAGGGCCGCGACGGCCGGTGGTGTTGATGTAGCGGTGCGGCCACCTCGCCGCACAGGCAGATGCTGGGGTAGCGCTTGCTGCTCGTTCCCCACCGGGCCGATGGCGGCGTTGACGGCGGGCGACGGGGAACGGCGAGGACGCCCACCGACGGGGGCCATCTGGGCGACGCGGGAAGCGATGGCGGCCTAGCGCTCGGCGCGGGCCTGACGAGCGTCAGACATGGACGCGACGGTCGGCGGAGAGCGGAGCAGTGGAAGACAAATTCCGGCGCACCCCTACCTGGCGCGCCAAATGTCGGATTTCGGGTTCCGGCAGACCCTTAAGGTTCGAACTCTGGGGTGCGCTCGGAGATTATGCCCTCTACCTCTCCGTCTCGCAAGGATCTAAACTACCAAAAGAACAACACAAAAGACACAGAGTTTATACTAGTTCGGGCCACCGTTGTGGTGTAATACCCTACTCTAGTTTGTGGTGGATGGATTGCCTCTTGGGCTTGTGATGATGAGCAATACAGGGAAGAACAACCTCGCGAGGGTCTACTCTTGGCTAGGGGGATGAACTGCTAGGAGGAGTTCACCCGCCCTTCTCTCTTTCTCTCTTGTTCTCTGCTTGCTCAGATTCTAGGTTCTGCTTGCCTGATCCCTTGGTGCCTCTACCCTGGGGATGGTTAGTCCTATTTATAGGCAGAGGCCCTGGGCCTCTTCCCAAATATTGAGCGGGAAGGGCGCCAACAATTGGCCAATTCGAAGGGGAACATCCGGTACACTTATCCTGACTAAAGTTGGTCCTTGCCTACCAAAGGCCCTATGGTGACGCCGTTCTGGGCTCCACGATGACCTCCTTCTCACCGTTGGACTGGTCTTGGTCTCGTTGCACCAAAATGGGTGCCTTTGCTTGATCCTCTCGCCTGCGCTTGCCCCCTTTGCACCAAAGAGGAAAGGGAGTACACTGCGCGGGCTGGCGCCCGCCTAGCACCCTTGGTCGTCATGGCTTGCGTCATGGGCACCTCGCGAGGTACCCCGCCTTGATCTCTCCGCCTCCTCGTGAGCCAGCCTGACGAGGCCGTGCCTGAGGAAGCGCTGTGTCGTCCGCCCCGTGAGGCTTGGCCCCTCGCGAGGGTCTTGGGTCTTGTGTTGATGAAGATGGGCCATGCTGGGCCTCTTTGAGGCCACGCCGCAGGCAGGCAAGTCTGGGGACCCCCGTTCCCAGAACGCCGACACATAATATGTCAGATTTCATTGCATGGAGCTATAAAAAAGATGTATTCACTGTTTGATTAACTTATTGGAGGAACGAAACCAACAACATGGCAGAAAACTGCAATATACTAATGGTATGGGTTGAATCAATCAATAGTACAGCGAGCTCCTAAACAAACGGTTTTTAACCCTTTCCGCGACGACATTTGAAACCGTCGCCAAGTGAGTGTGGGTGATACGGGGTCCTTCCCACACGGTCCAGAAACCGTCGGGGATATGCCCTCCTGGCACACACGTTTGGCAAAATGAGGTTGTGTGCGACCGGCGAGTGCTCAAATACGAAAATACGTACATTAGAGCTAAAAAATACAATTATATGGCGAAATTGTTTCCGGTCACAAGTACATCCCACACAGTCAGTCCCCGCTAAACGTTTCCGTTCGTATGTACATCCCATATAGTCGCTCCAAGGAAAACGTTTCCGTTCACTGGTACATCACACACAATTTTTCCCGTTAAATCGCTTGCGTTATTGAATATATCACACACGTCTGTGGAAGAAACTGTGTGGCAAAGGCTGTCCATCACACACAGTTTTCATGTGGTAAATGTTTGCGCAAGGTGGCCTAACACAAACAGTTTTCAAGAGGAAGTCGTGTGTGATTGTTCATTCATCCAACACGATTTATTCCTGGAAACTGTGTGCGTTGCCTGAGGTCATCGCCCACGGTATTTTTTCAAGAACCATTTGCAATAGCAAAACCCAATTAGCAGGCTAATTATCTGATTATTTATAATCCATTTATTAGTCTAATTGACAGTTCATATTAAGCACACAATATATTTCATTTTCATAATTGAAATACATCAGAGTACAACATCATATAGCTTCAGCACTCAGCTACCCCATTACACAACTACACCAGGACCAAGTTTCACATGCAACATCTATAACCTTTCGAAATTAGCATCATAGACGGTACATAGACAGATGTATCTCATCTGGAAAACTGCTGAAGCAGAAGGCGATTATTGAGCCTTCATTGATTTTGAAGGTCTTTGTAACTTTAGGCCGGTGCCTGTGGATGATTGACCGTCCATCCTTCGTCCTCTTCAGGAACACTTCAATATTGAACCATGGGTGTTGTATGAATACCTTCCTCGCCTCCTGACCATACAGGTGGTTTGAGAGGCAATCATCAGTGAACTGCTTTGGAAAGGCCTGAAAACAAGGATGTGCATAAATATCTTCTCTATATTGGAAATGGGGCAAAGAAATAAAAAAGGCAATGCATAATAGTTAGTACCATCCTGTAGTGAACTGATGTCTTGTTCATTGTGCAGACAAAGATCTTGTTGTTTTTTGTCGCTAATTTCTTTATCCTAACAATCTTTCTGAGTGTCTTGCTTGACCGATATTCGTGGACAACTCATTTCCCCATATGCAAAAAGGGTCGAACAGTGGGTCAAAACCTCTGACAACATGACCTACATGTGCAAGACCAAATTGTTAAAAACCTAAATATTAGAATGGTTCCTGCAATTGCACAATAATGTGCTATTAGACAACGGACCATGCACATGCTAACCTCGATTGTAAACCTCAGTGCTTCCCATTGTTTCCCTGCAACACATATAAGGTAGTTAGTCATCAGGTTAAGTAAGGGTTCGCATGCTATCAGTAAAATATGTTGATGAAAAATAATCACATTGCAGATTCATCAGATTAATTGAAACCACACGGAAAACCCATTTATCCAAACCAAGCATGATTAAGAACTAGGAAATATAGCACTTGTATATGTTTCTCATGTATTAAGTGCAGCCAAATTCGATTTATTCCTCACATGCACAACAATACAAAATTCTACCCACGAAAATTGGACATCGCATTGCAGAATTGAACCAAGCAGTTAACTAAACACCACAACAAATGAACCAAACATTAACTGAGCACCACATTGCACAATAGAACATACACCTAATAAAAGATCAGACAGTTAACCAAACAGTTAACTACAGCCAAATGTAGCAATTGTATTTGTTTCTCATGTATTTACTACAGCCAAATTCAATTTATTCCTCACATGGTATAACAATAACAGAATGCACCCACAATTTTGTAAAAATAAAAATTTGATTTATTTCTCACATGGAAGACAATACAAAATTGCAGCCTGAAGAATTGAACATCACATTTTCAGAATTGAACCAAACAGTTAACTGAAGACGACAACTAATTAACAAAACAATTAATAAGTGAGCACCACACTGCATGGCATATAGAACATATACACTAGAGCAACAGATTGCATGGTAAAATTAGATAGCACAATTCACTAGAATTTGTGAAGGAAAGGCAGGAGCAGCACACGCAACGGGTAAACCGAGCATGCTTAACCGGCATAGCTAGCAAATAGCAAGGTGCTCCTTGAAGATCTGGGGGTCGGCACGAATGGCAGCCATCGCGACCTCATCCGTGCGTGTAGCCGCGATTTGCTTCTCCGCTACCAAATGCTGCTTGAGGTCCTGGCTATACTGCGTGCACCATGGCTTAGGTCAGCGCTTATTTAGTGGAGGGGTCGGTGATTTGGGTGGAAGGTGTCGCGCTCGCGCCGGCGGTAGGGGCATATGGGATGTGGAAGGAGGAGGAGGATGGGGGTCAGGTGTGGATTACCTGCCTGGATAGGCGTGGCCGAGGAGCGTGAAGGAGGGTTGCTGGCGAGGAGGCGGCGATGCTGCAAGCAAGGAGTGAAGGTTTTAACTTGGAAAGGAAGGCGGAAAGAGGGGAAATATTTCTTTTGTTAAGGGGGAGGGGGCGGGGAGGTAGATATTTCCACGGAAGCCGAAAATTTGGAATCACTTCAGCCAAAAAACTGGCGCGTAAAGTGTCATCAGACAAGGTCCCTTATTCAGACACGGTCCGAAGATATTTTGTGCTGCATCTCACACGGTTGGTTATAATAAACCATGTGGGATCTACTTAATTTTTGGTCTTGATTTGAATTACATAATGGGGTCACAGCGGCCATGGATGGTGTTTGAATTGCTAGACCTTTTATCTGCAGTGATTATAAAAGAATTGGAATTATTCAGGGTTCGTTTGGACATTTTTATGCATTAAGTGAGTTTTAAATGCATTTATGTGCATAACTCAAATTTGAACTACATGCACATGCTTCAGTGCATATAAATTCATTGAAAAATGAAATCTTTGTCCTTGGGTGCATGCTTAGCTCCCATGTAAGAAATTGGAATGAATTTCAAACACCAGGGCACCGTTGATTGCCGGCAAAACATTAAGATGCCTGGTTTTTAAATCTATTATATATAAAAAGTATTTGACGGACTTACCAGAATAAAGATAATTAGCTTAAAAATCCCACAATAATTAGAAACATCTGACCCCTTTAATTTCGTTTGCCTATCTCCGGTCAACAGAGTAACCATTAGATCTTCGTAAACAACTGGGCCCATGCCATGAGATCACAATGGGTACAAGGGCTGGACAATCCCACGAAACCACGAGCGGCAAGGCCATCTAATAAAAGTGCTACAATCTTTTTGAACAAACTGTCACGTCTTCAATTTAAAAAAAACATGTCACGTCTTCCCCAAAAAGAAACTTTCTGCAACCAAAACCTGACCAAACTCTCACGTCTCCCCCCACCCTCAGAAAAAGCAAAAAACTATAAGATGCAGACTCTTCCTAGAGATCCCTTTAAACTCATTCTCCCGATCTAAAACAGGCTAGACAATCCCACGAGCGACCAGACCATCTAAAAAAATAGCGCCGATAGGTGAAATTCTCTCAACAACCTTACGTAGATTCAATCTCTCCAAATAGAATCTCTCTCTAGAGTCCACATAATCAAAATACACACACACACACACACACACACACACACACACACACACACACACACACACACACACACACACACACACACACACACAGTCTCTCTTGGCATCCAAACAACCTCTTTTCATCGTGCAAACTTAATAAACTCATTCATCTTCGATCACCTCAAAGGTTCATTGCCCTCTAGATTCTAGGGTGCAACTTCTACATCATGTTCCTTGGGCAAACAATACTTCGAGGTCAACTTCATTGTCTTCCTCCAACAGGCACCAGCCGGCTCCGCCGAGCAATCAAACTACCTCCAATAAGTACAATATGCACGAAGTTATAGATTGGACCTATTAATGGATGAATAATACTTCAGTTATGCTCTAGGCAGTGCTCATCTAAAAAGATTTGACATGTTAGCTCAGAAGGGTGATTATGTACAATAATTAGACCTATTAATGGATCAATAATACTTCAGTTATGCTCTAAAGTGCTCATCTAAAGAGATATGACTGTTAGCTCAGAAGGTTAATTATCTACAAATAGAAAAAACTATCTTGTGTATTCGAGATTAACTAATGCAATTCTATATGTGTGGGTTCATGCTTTTACTCATCTAGAGAAGGTTGATGCCATGGATGTTGGTTCCAGTGTATTCACGTTAAGATAATATATACTCTAGAAGATAGAACCATACTACAACTATAACAAAAACAAATGGGATTGCTTGCTGCGATATAGAGAAATATGTATGATGCATCAGATGGTTTTCATATTTGATCCCTTAAATTCGATAGTGGGTTGCTGTCTTAATGCCACCAGCTCCATCTGAGTTGTGGCACAGTATGCAAAGCAATTACCTGAAATGCAGAAACAGAAGTGTTATATCAAACATAATTCCTCAACAGTTTGCCATTTCCTGGAATCCCAATTCACGAGCTGGAATTAAAAGTTGGCATACCTATGATGCACCTACTTAATATCAACCAAAGTGCCAGGTTATGCAATGGTATAAGGATGACGATTATTCAACTTGGAAGAAGATTTATTGAAGCACAGATAATAACGGGAACACATCTGGGAGAAAAAGTATATAATCCAAGAATAGTCATGTCACCAACTAAATCAGCGTGGACATTGTTCTAAAAAGGAGCAATATCGTATATTTGTTTGATTTGCTATGACTATCTACAAAAACAAGGGGCACTCTGTAAACAAGGTAGGATTATATGTACCAGAACAAGTTTTCACACTGGACAATTATACGTAGCCTTCTCAAGAGTCACAAAAAGGGATGGACTATGGGTAATGGTAAATGATGAAGATAGCAACGAGGATGATGTGGTCACAAACATAGTCTACAAAGAAATATTCTAAAGGTACGAACAAATAACACAGTTTCAGCATGATGCTTCTTTCACTAGATGAGGCCACTGGCCTATTACATAAGAATTCCATACATATAATTTAGTACACTGCAAAATATCCTTAAAATAAAATCTAACTTAACTATCCTAACGTGATATGGCAGGTTGAATATGGTCTACTGCCGTGCCAAAGGATTGCAAACATACATCAACACGTGGAAATAGTTCATTACTATCAAACATCGACAATCTAGATTATGTGATACTTGATTCTACAAGCTTATTATTTAATGCAAAATAATAGTCAGAGCATCGGGACATTGTTATACTTCATATGTACAATGCAATCAGACCTGTTTTCATATCCAATTATTATATACTAATTTTTCATTGTGAAATATTGCGAAAGTTCATGCATCAACAGTTGAAAATAGGACTAACAAGCATAGATAATCTATATTATGTGGCATTTGATTCTACAAGCTTATTATTTAATGCAAACCAATAGTGAGAGCATGGGGACATTGTAATATTTCATATGTACATTGCCATCACGCACGTTCTCACATTCAATAATTATATGTTAATTCTTTTCTAGGAAATATTTAAACTATAGCTAATCACAAATGTACTAATTGTTGCTTAAATTTGTTCAACATTAATAGGGGTAGGGGGCCTAACACTGCCAATGCCAGTCCAAAGCCTGTTAAGAAGTGGAGGGGGCAAAAACAAATTAGCACTACACCTTAAGATGTATTTCACATTCAAAACTTACTATCATTATTTAGTAACTTAGCTACGAGTCAATCAAATGAATAAAAGAGCACCCATTATACTTGATGATACAATGAATACATATAGTGCTCCCTCTGTAAACTAATATAAGATGTTTTAGGTCACTACTAATTTGCATTGCGTGTCTTAAAATTAACTCTAACTTATTAGTATATATTTTGTACCTCATTCAGCACTTATAGACCACTTAAAAAATCACATGTTTTTCAAGGTTTCAAGGAAAAATGATGAAATATTTACCACTAACACGCATTTTCGCTAATTATATTATATTGGTAGAATCAAACAAAAATAGAAAAAGATTAAGAAAAGGGGGAACTATGACAGAGTCGGGAAAAGGAAAAATGGGGACTTGCACGTTGAACTTCGAATAATGTTGCTGCTGTGGAGGATGACGATGATGTGCCAGCTCACTCGAGCAGAAATGTAGACGATGCATCTCGCCTGCGCTCTTGGGGAAGAAAACACCGTCCGCATCCTCATACTAAGGCCCAAATCTTTTGAGCAGATTGTGGAGAATTTTGATCTGGAAAATCTGCAGCCAAAAGAACTTGTTTTGACTTCCAAAATCTGGAGAGGATCCTCTAGAATCCTGTGCAATTCAAAAGCACCCAAAATGCTTGATTTTCCCAGAATCCTCAGATTTTGGCAAGTCCCACCAGTGAAAACGTTTCAAAATAGAAGAGTACCCCTATCCCATCAGGAAATTACACCCGGAATGCCACTGCCCATCCACGCGCTGGAACAGAGAAACGAGCGAGCGAACCGCTCGACCCCTGTTCGCATCGGGGGGAAAGGAGTGGAGACGCAGCGACGTCTAGGGTTGCCGCGCCACCGCCGGACCCAACCTCGCCGGCCAGGCCCTTGCCACCGCCGCCCGCCTGGCCCTTGCCGCCGCCGGCCAGGTTCCTGCCGCCGCCGCCCCTCTTCCTTCGCTGCTCGTCGTCCCCTCCACCGTGTCTCCACCAACACCGACGGCCACCGGCGCTGCACCTCGGCAGCCACTGACGGGCACAGCCGCTGCACCTCGACGGCCACGAGCAGCCCACGCGAGGAGCAGACCACACCCACGGTGAGGCATCCTCTTTCCCTATCTCTCTGTTCTTCTTTTTTTCTTATGCTATGGATAGGTAGACTGATTTATGTTGCATAGGTAGATGGATTGATGCTTGGATTTGTTAGATAGATGGATGGATTGATTGTTGATGCTGGTAGATGGATGGATGGTGCTAATTTTTTGCACTCAGCCAGCCGTGATGCGTGAATACAACTGTAGATGGATGGATGGTGCTAATTTTCCAACAGAAGTGCAGAACAATTCTACTAGAAATGTTAAATAGTTTACTGTTGAATATTGCTTGTTTGCTTCAGTTTTGATATGTGAATTGGTATGTGAATTCCTAGTACATGACACTATTTTCTATGATGATGCTAATTTAAGATGGAGAAAGTCAAAGAACCCAAAGCAAATTGGGACAGTGCTGCTCATACAATTTGTATGAATGCGTGCGTAGAGGAGGTTCGAGCAAATAACCGCAACGGTGGTTATTTGTCGGACATAGGACAAGCTAATTTGCATAAAAAGTTCAACGAACGCTCTGGAAGAAACTATTCGACCCGGCAAATCAAAAATAGGTGGGGTGTATGTAGAAGCGAGTACAACACATGGAAGACATTTATCCAGCAAGCATCTGGCATAGGAAGATATGAGCATACACGCACCATTGCAGCTACAAATGAGTGGTGGGCATTGGAGATAAAGGTATTGTTATTGTCATGTAATTTCTTAAATAACGAGTCATGTTGCTTCAGTTTTGATATTAACCCGTGGTGCTATATGATTACAGGCACATCCAGAAGCTGCCAAGTTTCGCTATGCTCCACTACCGGAGGAGGAAAAATGTCAGAGGTTTTCGATACTACTTGTGTCACAAATAAGCATGCGAGGGTGCCAACTCCCTCGTATCAAGGTGATTCCTCTCGAATCAGTTTGGAGGATGACTCAGGGTGTGATAGTCATGAAGGCCAAGTTACCCCTGTTCAAAATCGAGCCAAGGGTGGGAAGAAGAGGGCGTGTCCTTATTCGCCAAGTCCAAAGATGAATGACAAGTGGGCAAGTGAGAATGATAAAAATGAGGCTTTTGTACGCATGGTGGACATCTTTGGTGCAAGAGACAAGAGGGATGCAGAGGAGATCGCAAGGGAGAAGAGGGATGCAGAGGAGAGGGCAAGGGAGAAGAGGGATGAAGAGGAAAGGGCAAGGGAGAGGAGGGATGCAGAGAAGAGGGATGTAGAGGAGAGTGTGGATCCAACAAGAGAAGAGATTAAAGAAATGATGGCCATGGTGGAAGCGGATGGTGCAAAACCAGGAAGTGATGAGCATTTCTATGCTACATTTCTTTTCATGGAAAAGAAATATCATGATGTTTTCTCCACTTTCATGGCTCATGAATCTATTGCAAGTCTTGGATGGATAAAGAGGATGTGGGAGCTCAATAATAAGTAGAACATCTATGTTTTAATAGCTTTCTACCAGACTATTTACTTGTAATGTTGTGGGCTAAGCTACTTGCTTTGGAGATGTACTTTTGTGAACTAAGCTATTTGCTTTGGAGATGTACTGTTATCTGAACTATGTTGTATCTAATATTACACTATGTGCATGTTGTTGTGGCAGATGGATAAATCCAGAAAGAAACAAGAAGAAAAGGAATTTGAGGCGGCCATGGTTGCATTTGCTATGGACGTGGCGTCGTCAAGTGTGACACTGCCGTACGCACCAAGAAATTTACATCTTGTTACATGCCTCCAATGGGTAGAAGAGAAGGAGAAAGATGCAAAATCTTTCTATGCTATGTTCAGAATGAGGAGGTCAGTGTTTCACACATTGCATGATCTGTTAGCTTAGAAGTATGGGCTTGAGTCAACTTCCAACATTTCATCCAAAGAAGCATTGGCACAATTTTTATGGACTGTGGGTACATGTCAGACAACTGATAATGTCGCAGATCGGTTTGCACATAGTCGTTCTGTCATTAATTAAAAATTCCACGAGGTTTTGGAGTGTGTATACCGCATGGCCGGTGATTACATAAGACCAATTGATCCAACTTTCTCTGAACCACACCCAGTACTTAGAAAAACAAAGTTTTGGCCTCACTTTCAACATGCTATTGGAGCCATTGATGGAACACACATTAAGGTGATTGTGCCAAAGGAGTTGGAGCCCCAACACAGGAATAGGAAAGGTTACACAAGTGAAAATGTTATGGTAGTGTGTGATTTTGATATGAGGTTCACGTTTGTTGTTCCCGGATGGCGCGGATCTGTTCATGACACACGTGTATGGAGTGATGCCATAGTTCGTTATGATCACTTTCCACAACCCCCCACAGGTAACATCTCGGATGTATCCATATTGTTATATACAGGATGGTATGTTGTAAATTTCTAATTTCTTTTTGTTGATGTCGTACTGCAGATAAATATTATCTTGTCGACTCCGGATATCCAAACAGGGTTGGATATCTATCTCTATACAAAGGGCAACGATACCATGTACCAGATTTCCAACAACACCCACCAGTTGGGAGATATGAGACATTCAACCATCGACATTCTTCATTGCGAAATGTCATCGAAAGAACATTTGGTGTTCTCAAGATGAAATGGCGAATTCTTGGAGATGGAGGCATACCTCGGTACAAACCGGAGACCCAAAAGATGATTGTCACTGCATGCATGTGTCTCCACAATTGGATTCTGATAGCAAGTTACGTGATGAGCATTTTGACAAGTTCGACAATGATGCATATGTGCAACCTCCATTGCCGTTTACAGGTGCCAATGCTCTACCACCAGAAGATGATGGTACCATGAACGCAGTACGCGAGGCGATTGCTGCTAGTCTCGTACCTTGAGATTATCCTTTTTTTAGTTCATCCACTTTTGTAATGAACAAATCTTTAAATCCATTCTAAATGTAATATTTAGCACTTTTTATGACATTTGGAAATCACTTTCGTACTCATATTCGACTAGATACTGTTAGAAACAACAAGGTGTTAATAAATTCATCAAACATTTTCTGTCTAAGAGTACTACAGACATTTCAACATACAACTCTTTCCAGAATCTCAACCTACAATCCCAGAAAAGAACTCAGCAACAGATTCTGGGAGAAGCAGATTCTGGGAGAATTTTCCAAAATCTTGATTCTGCAGAATCCTGGGTGAAAAGAACTGGGCCTAAAGCTGGATCCAAGAGGCCTGCGGGCCCGCGGGAGATGAAATCCGTGACCAAGTTAACAGCACGGGTGTCAAAAGCAACTTCGTTGTGCAGATTAATGATCTCGCTTTCTACCTGACGCAACTAATCCTTGAACCCTGCTACCCCTCCATCGCCATTTATAAGACATCGATGAGGCGTAGGTAGACCTGGCCAAACCTCGGGCCGGGCTGGGCTTCGGGCCGGGCCTAGCCAAGCCCGACGAAAAAACCCCAGGCTCGAGCCCGGCCCGGCCCGGCCATCGGGCCTGTTTTCTGGGCCCGAACCCGGCCCGAACATGCAAAAGCCCGTCGGGCCTCGGGCTGGCCCGGCCCAACTTTCAGAAAACTGTAAAAACAACGGGCCCAGGCCTGGCCCGGCCCGGCCACCGGGCTCAAAATCTAGGCCCGAGCCCGGCCCGGGGGCAGCGTCGGGCCAGGCCGGGTCGGGCTTTTTCGGGCCGCCCGGGCCGGGCTGCCCATGGCCAGGTCTAGGCGTAGGAGCAGCCAAACCAGCTGCCGTCGATGCTGAACGTGTGGCAAAACTAGCTGCGGGGTGGATTCAGGTGGAGGACGAGCAACCTCAAAGCAGCGAGTCAACAAAGCAAGCTGATGGGAACTATAGCCCGTAGCAGCAATTTTTGGGTGAGCTGAGAGAATAAGGATAGGAGAAAGGGGATCTCGGTGAAGACGAACATTCTCACTGTGTGAAATAATTAGGGCATAGAAGAACGGAGGGACGGGGAAAGTCAAGAAGACTACTGCTGGGACCATTAAACAAATACTTCCTAGTGTAAAAAACGCTCTTATATTATGGGACGGAGGGAGTAATATATACAGTAGGTGGAGACCGTGAGAGCAAATTATATAGGGAAACCCTTTGTATCACTAGTCTGAGAATATAAGTCACCGTTGGTACTACTGAGTGTACATATATAAAAGCAAATACCTACCAACAATTTTTTTTTATGAATATGATATAGCAGTGTGGATTTTTCAAACATGGGTCTACACGCATCTCGTTCAGTAAAAAGAAATAGTAAAAAAAAAACTTTTGGTGACAAAAATAATCTAGCATAATAATCATGTCTAAAGTTTCATGACAAAATGAGTTGTGTCGTACTCTGAATGAAAAAAATACAACTACAAAAACCATGAATAGTAGCTATTATATAGCATTGGTTCTGTCATATTTTGCTCGGAATTCAGAATAAATTATTTTGTCCAAAAAGTTAAACGTGAGTATTATGCTAGATAATGTATGTTGCCAAAAAATTAAATATACTTGGCTATTTCTAATTCAGGTGGGCTCGCACCAAGGGTCCGTTCTATTTTTGTATATATAGATGTAAACAAAAATAAATTAAGTACTATACAAAATCACTAAATAAAATATGCAATTCTTGAATAATATTAGCAAATTAACCTACGGCTACACTAAAACAATCAGAAGCATTAGTTTTATGTTTACAGAAAAAAAACTAAGCTATGTGAGAAAAAGATACAAATATAATTTGAAGAATGCAACAGATCATAAAACTAAAGTTAATATGGCATGCATACTTAACAAGTACACGATGAACGGACAAGACATATTTATATATCAAAAAAACCCCAAACATACCGAAGAAAATACTATGCTAGATAAAGTCCTATATTAGAAAATATCATCAAATTCGGTTTTAATTTTACATTTGACAAATAAAATAAAAATATTTATCATAATTTAACTTAGAAAACTCCTAGCCCGCGCATCGAGCGGGCCACTTTGCTAGTTCTAGTAAATCCAAAACTCGTCTGAAATTCATGAAACTTGACATGCAATCATGGAGCGGCATCAACATGTCGTGGTACAAATTTTGTCCCATTTGGTGCAGGTTTGGGTATATGCTTCTCACAAACGGAGCTTCTCACAACAAGCATGATGGTTTTCGGTAGGGAATGTCCCACCTTTGGGGACGAAACGATATTCATTGCCTTTTATTGCTTTCAAGTTTTTTCTCATGTCAACATAGAACAACAAAAGTGTTGTGTGAATTTTTGTGATTTTTGGGGTTCGTTTGGACATTTTTATGCATTAACTAAGTTTTCAATGCATTTATGTGCATAATTCAAATTTGAACTACACGCGCATGCTACAGTGCCTATAAATTCACTGAAAAATTAAATTTTTGTCCTTGGGTGCATGCTTAGGTCCCATGCAAGAAATGGGAATGAATTTCAAACACCAGGGCACCGTTGATTGCCGGCAAAACATTGAGATGCATGGTCTTTAAATTCTAGTAAATCCAAAACTTGTCTGAAATTCATGAAACTTGGCATGCTATCATGGAGCGGCATCCACATGCCATGGTACAAATTTTTTCCCATTTGGTGCAGGTTTGAGTATATGCTTCTCACAAACCAGAGCTTCTTACAACAAGCATGATGGTTTTCGGTAGGGAACGTCCCACCTTTGGGGATGAAATGATATCCATTGCCTCTTATTGCTTTCAAGTTTTTTTCTTGTGTCAACATAGAACTACAGAAGTGTTGTGTCAATTTTTGTGATTTTTCGGGGTTCGTTTGGACATATTTATGCATTAACTGAGTTTTTAATGCATTTATGTGCATAATTCAAATTTGAACTACATGCGCATGCTCTAGTGCATAAAAATTGGTTGAAAAATGAAACCTGTGTCCTTGGGTTCATGCTTAGGTCCCATGCAAGAAATGGTAATGAATTTCAAACACCAGGTCGCTGTTGATTGCCGGCAAAAACTTGAGATGCCTGGTTTTTAAATTCTAGTAAATGCAAAACTCGTCCGAAATTCATGAAACTTGGCATGCTATCATGGAGCGGCATCAACATGCCGTCGTACAAATTTTGTCTCATTTGGGGCAGGTTTGGGTATATGCTTCTCACAAACCGGAGCTTCTCACAACAAGCATGATGGTTTTCGGTAGGGAACGTCCCACCTTTGGGGACGAAACGATATCCATTGCCTCTTATTGCTTTCAATTTTTTTTGTGTCAACATAGAACAACTGGAGTGTTGTGTGATTTTTTGTGATTTTTCGGGGTCCGTTTGGACATTTTTATGCATTAAGTGAGTTTTCAATGCATTTATGTGCACAGTTCAAATTTGAACTACATGCGCATGCTCGAGTGAATATAAATTCGTTGAAAAATCAAATATGTGTCCTTGGGTGCATGCTTAGGTCTCATGCAATAAATGGGAATGAATTTAAAACACCAGGGCACCGTTGATTGCCGGCAAAACATTGAGATGCCTGGTTTTTAAATTCTAGTAAATTCAAAACTCGTCTGAAATTCATGAAACTTGGCATGCTATCATGGAGCGGCATCAACATGTCGTGGTACAAATTTTGTCCCATTTGGGGCAGGTTTGGGTATATGCTTCTTACAAACCGGAGCTTCTCACAACAAGCATGATGGTTTTCGGTAGGGAACGTCCCACCTTTGGGGACGAAACGATATCCATTGCCTCTTATTGCTTTCAAGTTTTTTTCTTGTGTCAACATAGAACAACAGGAGTGTTGTGTGAATTTTTGTGATTTTTCGGGGTTCGTTTGGACATTTTTATGCATTAACCGAGTTTTCAATGGATTTATGTGCATAATTCAAATTTGAACTACATGCACATGCTTCCAGTGCATACAAATTGGTTGAAAAGTCAAATCTGTGTCCTTGGGTGCATGCTTAGGTCGCATGCAAGAAATGAGAATGAATTTAAAACACTGGGACACCATTGATTGCCGGCAAAACATTGAGATGCTTGTTTTTTAAATTCTAGTAAATCCAAAATTCTGTTAACCATTGACGTGAAGCCACGTGTCTTGGTTTTAATGGCTGTAGGAGGTGTCGTGCGGACAGCTTCTTGACCTTGACTGAACGGGAGGCGTGCGAGTGCCGTCCGGTGTGTAGGCTGACCGAGAGGCGTGCAAGCTGTCCTCGAGTGCGCAGGTTCACCGGGAAGCGTGCGAGCTGTACGTTGTGTAGGCTCACTGGGAATACTCACCGCAAACGTTTTAGTTAGAACAACCGTATGCAAACCGACAGCTTCCCCAGGAAGCCAAAAGAAAATGTGCCGAGCAGCATTTCTGAAGCTCTTGATCGCAAACGATTTAGATAGAAAACCCGCATGCAAAGTGATAGCAGCGCAGGATTTGTGCATCCCTTCAACGCAAACGGTTGTTCTAGATGACCTATGTGCAACCACGTACAAACAATTTGGTAAGATTTGCATCTGTCATATTTGGTATGTTGCCATTTGTCAAACTGGAAATATTTATATTTGTTGATCTAGTAACGTTGCCATTTGTCAATCCTTATAACACTGCGATTTGTCAAAATAGGCAGCTAGAAATCATTAGCACTATGTAATTTTTGCAACTAAAATTCATTAATTAAGCATAGATTTCATTCATAGATTAAGCAGTCATTCTTAATTTATACAAACAATTCAACTCAACGGCTGAACCGACCAAACTTCTCCCCAATTGTTGCAATCACGTACTGAAATAGCTAGTTCAACTATATATACTAGCTAATTTTAAGTATGTTGTACAGTTTAACCACACATCTATAGTCAGATTAACTGAACAATATAGCCCCTAAATACTACTCCACGGAGGGGCTTTGTGCTACTTCCGGCAGCCTCTCCTCTGCCGAGCGCGCTCAGTGAGAGGCAGAGGAGGAGGGGCCTACCAACAAGCTAGAGAAATGCAATACGGTGCCTGCCGCTTTTGCACGTTCAGCGAAGGTCTCTAGCTCGAACGCCCACTGCCGCTCCAGATGATCCCTCTCGAAGCGCCCGGACTGCTCATAGATCTCTTGATTCCTCGCCTCTGCGTCGGTGTGTGCTGCGGCCATGGCTGCGGTAAGGCTCTTTGCATGCTCGACGAGGCGCTCCTCCTCCTCCCGCAGGAACTCGATGTAGCGCGCAAGGTCGCTGACACACGTGCGGTCCTCCACCTCTGCCCCCTTCCTTCGGGCGGAGGTGGCGGAGCGGGTGATGATCCCGGCGGTCGACGGTGGGCTGGCAGCCACGATGGCCGACGATGGGGTGACGGCCACGACCACCACCTCCCGCCTTCGGGCCGCGGTGGCGGAGCGGGTGATGGCCACGGTGGCCGACAGTGGGGTGGTGGCCACGATGGCCACCTCCCGCCTTCAGGTCGCGGCGACGGAGCGGGAGATGGCCCTGACTTTCGACGGTGGTGTGGCGGCAACAGCGGTCAGCAACAGCTGTCGACGGGCAGCGGCGGCGGAGCGTGTGGTGGGTGTCGCCATAGATTATATCGTTGGAGTCGTATTTGAACATAGTTTCCAGCTATACAATTTTTGTAACATGCATTAACATTTTTTGGTTAAATTTAAGGTTATACACCAGCAGCCGTTTGCCCGCAACACACATGGCTTAATTCATCACAAACAGCTCTGATGTATCAATTGTCCGCCACGTATCGCACACGCAACTCTAATATGATTCGTGCTTGATGTCTCCGACATCGCTCGCATAGTTCGTCTTATTTGCCACGTATCACTGTGCCGTCCTCAGCTCCCGTCCCTCGGCAAGCTCTGCTCGCCGCTAGGCGCCGCAGCATGCTGTGCTCACCATTAGGCGCCGCGATGCGCTCTGTCGCGTCCGTTGGCGCGCTCTGCTCGCGTCCGTCTGGCGCTCGGCTTGTGGACAACTTTTCCTTGAGGCGACCGTGCAGCGCTCTACTCGCGTCCCTTCGCGCGCGCTCTGCCAATGGTTGGGCGTGCGCACGATCACGTCGGGGGCCCCATATGCATGCGGTTGCGCCGCGTGTGTTGCCACGCGATGCAGTTACGTGCGACACGATGGAGTTACGCGCTGCAAATTAGAACTTCCATCAGGGCCTGCCGATATTCCTAGCCGTCCGGCTTCCCCTTTATTTCCCGCGGCCATTATAACCTTAGTCTCTTCAACCTTTCAATCACGCCCCACAACACAACAAGCACACCCACGACGACACATAGAGAGGGGATGTCCGGCGGCGCTCCAATGGAGTTCGACGAGCATAGAGTAGAGACCCACGCGAGGGAGATGGATCTCTCGGTGGTGTACACCATCGTCCCGGCCGTGGTGGACGAATACATCAACAACGTTGAACAGTTGCTTGCTGGAGACAAGTACAAGGTGGTCGGCATCTACCTCTAGTACACCATCGACCGTCCCGACATAGATCAGAAGGTTGACATCGCCCAGTTGTGCGTGCGCCATCATGTCCTCATCTACCACTACTGCATGGCCACAGAGCCTTGTGACCATTTCTACAGGTTTGTCAACAGCACCGACTACAAGTTTGCCACGGTGGATACCAAAGACGATGTAAAAGCGCTCAGTGTTACGGGCTTGGCCTGCAAGAATCTTGTCGAAATCCGTGAGCACTACAGGGTCTAGGGCAGCACGAAGCAGGACTCCCTGGTCGAACTCGCCTCGGCCATCATCGACCCCTACTACGAAAAGATGAAGCAGGATGCCTAGAGAACAAGTCCCGTATCCCGACACAAGGCCTCAATGCAGCAACTGGATGAACCTCCCCTCAGGTTCGCGGCCAAGAGCGTGTACACATGCTACGAGATGCACAGGCGGATCGTTGACATGAGGAAGTGCCTCGTTACCCAAATCGACGAGCCCGGATCGAGCCACAAGAAGAGCAAGTGTCACAAGAAGTAGATGATGATCAGATGATCGTTTATGCTAGTTAATCATGCATGTAATATATAGTTTACTGTAATAGTTTACTTTGGTGTGTGCAAATGCCATGGTTGTAGTAGCCATCTATGTAAGTGGATGTTTAATTTGGTTATGCAAGCATGTCCTTATAAGTGTGTGTGTGTGTGTGTGTGTGTGTGTTGTTCTGTATGCAATCCCATCACACAACACACACGTCTTATTAGCAGCAACCGTCTGTGTTCTTATCGGTCTTCAGAAACATCTTATTAAGTTGAACCGTTTCTGTTCTCATGTCTCAACGCAAACCGTTCATCTGAGTGAACCGCATGCCGTATATCGCACATACCTTTGATCTGGCTGACCGTTTCAATTGTGTTGCCTAATCACACACATTTCATCCTAGTGAACTGTATGCTGTGTATCGCACACGCCTTCATCTGGCTGCCCGTTTCTTTTGTTACTCCTCATCGCAAATAGTTCATTGAACTGAACCGTATGCCCTTCATCGCACATGCAACTAAACCTGAACCGTGTTTGATGCATCCGTCATCGCAAACGTTTTACACATTTCTGACGGTTTTCATACAACACCGTTTGCGATTATGGCATCACACACAGTTTCTCGAAGGGTCTCTGATCATAGTGTCGTGTTAGCAGCATCCTGCAGTAGTGAATGTCAATCCTATTTGGGATGAGATTTGAAAATTATCGTGTCCGGCAAAGGTAAAAAAATTAGCGTACGTTGCAAGGAACTCTACCATGTCGTGTTACGCTTACTAATAGACACATGAAAGTTTCATCCCTCTGCCCATCATGCTCGAATGGGTAAGAAGATACAAAACACGTTTTGTTTCTCTGTTAGAAGGCAACAAAGGTTTCGGGAGTGGTGGGGATGTGCGCGGTGATTAAGAAAGCTTGTGTTATTGATCGTGCGGGTGAGGCCGGTTCTTGAATTCTTAGTTCTTATGCCACACCAAGAACAATCTATATTGGCTTGCTAGAATGCACGTAAATTAATTGTGATAACTGCTTGGTATTTATGGTGAGATAAATACATGTTTGTTTATAGAAAGTCTCAAGATGTAAACCATATTTTTATGGGGTTCATGCTATAACGGCAAACTATGTTAATGCCCACTCCCGTGGTGCGACTAGTAAAAAAGAAGGATGAAGTAGACCTCCTATGAGTTTTTTAAAACTGAATGTTGATCCTTCTTTTAATCATGATCTGCTAGGGGCATGACTGGTGTTGTATTAAGACATGACAAAGGAAAATTCATTGTTGACAAAAATTGGAAGATCTATTGGTGCGCTGATGTACTCATCGTAGAAGCGATGTATCTTAGGTTTGATTTAGGTTGGGATGCAACCATCTTGTTATTAACTCTGATAATATAGAAGTCATTGACACAACTGAAGAATGGAGGATAATCTGCAGGAATGGCGGAGACCGTCTTTGATGATTGCTACTTCATGGTATGTGATTCGACTAGATTTAAATATTATAATAGGTTAGTTGATAAGGTTGCTCATGAATTTGCAAGGTTAGTGAAATTTTCTATAACTAGATATTGGTTTGAGGAGCCTGTCGAGAATATTGTACCTCTTCTTACAGACAATGTAACCATTATTTCTAATTAATAAAATGGGTGTTTTGTTTAAAGAAATATAAGAGTGTTTTTAATAATTTATTCCTTGATATATTATTTATTCTAGATTTCGGCGAGGTAGGGATAAGATGCTTTGATGAGGGGTATTTCGTGGATAATGGAGATGTTTACTGTTAGCTTGCATAAAACGGCTTTGACTGGTGGGCAACTCGTAACGAGCACTAGCCACCGTGTTTGCGAGGAAATGGAAATGCGCTTAGGCATCTCCAACGCCAGGCATCAAAACATTCTTAAGAGCATTTATTAATCGGATACAACAAATTTGACCCCTTAAATACCCACGAACGCATATGTCTACGTATAGTGATCGATTAATTGTTAAATAATCTTGTTCATAATTGGATACTCAATTTAGAAAACTCAAATCCATACTACTACATGCAACTAAAAACTAATCTAACCAAAGCTCGTTCGACTCCGCTTTGCCCATGTCCGGCTACCGATTACGTCACTCAGAGTGTTGATCCGGTCACCGGCGAGGTAAACTAGGACATGGGACACCGACCGATTTGCGGGACTGAAGGCGTCGCCGTCTCCGTCTCCCATGCCATGCTTTTTCCTTGTCGGAGCTCGAAACCTTGATGGTGCTGGTGGATGTGAGATTGATAACGGATCCATACTGTGAGGAGTTTGCGACATCCACCACGACGTGGTTGTTCTGCCCAGACTAGTGCACCATACAGGGCGCCAGAGAATGCGAATCCGCCTTGCCAATGTCCACCACCGCGAGGTCTGCCGTCGTATCCTGCGCTCGCTGCCTCGCACGACGGGCACGCCCGCCATATTTGCGTCGGGCGACGCCCATGTGTTCACCTCCACTTTGGCGCGCCAACAAAGGGGTTGCACCATCTCTGCTGAGGTCGCGACGACACACCTCATGATGGATCCATGCGATATTTGGGCGGACGCAATGAATTCCCGATGGAAGGAGTCCGAGCACTGACGTCGGGCGGCCTCCTCTCGGGAGCGGCCGAGCGCAAGCCGGACGGTCATCTCCTCCTCGGGGCCACGTGGGATGAGCTTGGAGTCGACAGATCTGGAGGTGTAGGACTCAAATCTGCTGTCCACCATGCTGGAGAAGGCCGGAGATCGTTGGACAGAAGCTTGGATGGCGGAGGGGAGTTGAGTGGAGTGGCTAGTGTTTGGTCAGGGGATCGGATATGGATGAATATATGTGGGGTCGGGTGGGCCAGTGTGGGTCGTGTCCGACGCGGCGGACGCGCCCGGTCGCGCTCGGGCATCCCCATATCCGCACCATATTTGGGCTAGATATGAGGGGTGCCAGTCAGCCCGGACGTTTGAGCTCGGTTTGAGGCGCCCGTCTGGTTTGTTTTCTATCGGTGAGCGACCGGGCCATCTGCCCGGGAGTATGAGGGAGGTTTGAGGTGCTCTGCTATAGATGCTCTAAGGGCATCTCCAATGTTAACCCTTGAACAGGACACCACATTCGTCTGTAGACACGGATGCGGCAGCTGGTACTCCAAAACTATGAGCATACATTTCAAACAAGATTTAAAATAACCAAACAAACTTTAGCAAATACGTTAGATTTCATTCAAATTCGAAGATAATTTTAACAATACGACCGATATTTTAATTGTTTAACTAAAAATAGAAAAATCCCTATAGCTTGTACCAACGACCATCTCGTATGCATGAATGCCCTGCCCGGCCGCACCACCGTCGCCATCTGTGTCGTTGTCGTCCCTCCAACCTCGGCAGGGGCACCGTTCCACTGTGGCAGCCCTGTCTGTGATGACCTGCAAGGGCATAGGGCTATTGCATTTCATAATAAGTGTTGAATCCCACACAGAGCGAATAAAAAGACACTACCAACTCTGCAACTATACGTTGTCTGCGTAGCGCATTTGCACGCAAGCTGTATTTTGGAAATAGTCTATTCTATCGGTTGCTAGAAAAGCGAGAATAAAAGGTGTCGGGGATATATCCCATGTCGTAAACCGACTGAAAGTATAATCCGGCCAGACTTGGCGGTTTATTTGAGATCCCGCTGACACTTGGCGATTCACTGGTGACCCGCCCTGACTTGGCGGTTTACAAGCAACCCACCTGGTTATTATGATTCACTGGTGATCCGGCGTGCGGGACAGACGGATGACAAGGCCCAAGGCCCAGAAGGCCGGTTCACGTTTAATGGTGGGCCGGTTTATGAGAAAAGCGTAAGGACTATTCTCCTACAAAGGAAGCAAGACTAGGACTCCACTTGTAATAGAGTAATCCTAATCCAACTAGGACTAGTCATGTAAACCGCCCCTTCAACATATATAAGGAGGGGCAGGGCTCCCCAAAGAGGGACAAGCGACAAGCAAGAAGAAACAAACTTAGGGCTCGACACAAAGAGGAGAGCCGGTTTACGGCAACTCCCTCGTGATGATAATGAGACCTAGCCTCAAACAACATGTAGGGTTGTTACCGGATGATGTTTCCCGGGGCCCGAAGCTGTCTAAATTCCTGTCTTGTGTTGCGTCTCTCGATTCCGCTCAACCCCTCTCAAGCTACCACATAGATGCGTTGGCCTCACGACTAAGTCCTCACCCTAGGACATCTGCCGTGACAATTCCACGACAGTTGGCGCCCACCGTGGGGCTCGCGCACGGTGGTGTTGAGTTCTTGGAGGGATTTCTCCCAGGGATAGAGAAGTTCATAATTTTTTCGGATGAAGAAACACCGGTTTAAAAGGATCCGCGTGAGCTTTCTGTTCATTGGTCTGGCTTTACGATATGTGAAATTTGAGTTCAAAAAAAGTCAGGGCAGCATCGATGCGCCACTACAAATCGGCAAGATCAACAGAATCACAAGTCGCCGAGATCAATAGGAAATTCATCGGGCACTGCCATGGTCAGCTAAAAGCTAGTATGTCTGAGATCGGTTCGTACAAGGATTGTCCTGAGGTGGATCCGTAAAAGCGCCGGTTCGTTTCTCTGCTTTGAAGCCGCAACAGTCAAACATCAGCTCCGACGAGCCATCCCCGCGCCGGGTCACCTCTGTCAAGACCGCCGCCGTGAGCCTGCCTTGACCGGCTGTCGTTCGCGCGGTCCGATCGCCTCCATCACCGCGCGTCAAACCGCCCTCGTCCCCATGCGAGCACGCCCACGTGGTCACGTCGCCACCACCGCGGACATACGACCCATTGCCTTGTCACAACCCGTCGCCCCCGAGCCGGCCATGCTTCCGTTGAATCGCCATGGTCACCGCTCGCTTCGAGCTGCTGCGGGCTGGTCCTGTCTTGCCTTCAAGCCGCCAACACGGCCATGTTGAGCTGCTGTAATACGCCGCTCCAACATGCCTGCTATAATCGTTGTGGCTCTGCCTCGCGGCCACTGTCGAGCCACCGGGACTGTTGTACAATCTGGCCGGCTGCTGTGGATGGATCCACCGGGTTGCTTCTCCCGCGTTGAACCGGCCATGACCGCGCCGTTCCGCCCGGCACCCTTCTACTTCTAAACCGCCGCATCGCCGGGTCACCGTCGGCATCCACGCCCTCGCCAGCGCCTTCAACCACCGAGCTGGCCCCTGCCGAGCTGTCTCTGTTACAGTCCAGCGCCTCAAATCGCCTGACCACGCCTTTGCATCGGAGTCGCACCGTCCGGGCTGAGTTGACCCGACCTCGAATCACTTCCACCATGGTGTTAAGCGCTGAGCCGCCGTGCCTTGCCTCCGGACCTCGGAGGACCGCCCTGAGTCACCCTATCTTCGGTTCCAACACGGACCCAACCTTGCTAAATTGCCGCCGTAGGCCGGCCTGGCCATCTCAACTGCTGCCTCGGACCGCCAAATCTTCACCAAGTTGCTGGTTTACCCCTACCGGTTTACCTCAGATTCAACAGGTTCTACCTCATCCGCACCAAGTTGCCAGTTTACTCCCAAGTCGTCTGCACCGTTCGCGTCCACTTCCAAGACGCCGGTGCCGTTTTTCACTTCTGCAATGGTTCGTTTCAAGCCACAATCAGCCATCGTCCGAACCACGACTCGAAGGCGGCCTGCTGTTTTCAAATCGCCGTCCCCACGGTCCTGCATCGCTTCATCTCTCCTGGGTGCGGTGAGCGCCCGTTTCTACCCCTGATGGTCGCGCCTCTGTTTCAAGCGCCCCCGCGCCGGCTAACCTTTGCTGTTTGCCACCGTGGCGTTGACCCTCCACTGCTATTGCCCGTGAGCCGCTCGTCGCCAGTGTGATGCGCCTCTGCCAAGGTCGGCCCTTCAGGTCGCTGCCTCCGCTTGTTTCCACCAGTGCCTAGCTCCAAGTCGCTCCTGCTGCTGTAAGCCGCCTGTTGTGGCCGTAACCCGTCCCCGTTGAGTCTGAGCGCAGCCTCAAAAACATCTGCAGTGAGCTGCCCTACGTTGCTGAGCCGCTGCCTTGGCCTTGCTCTGTTTCCGCCGAGCCACCATGCCTTTTAGCCGCCGCCCTCATCTGCCAAAGCTAGCATGGTCTGCCGAGGTGGATGCAGCCAAGTGTTACTCCATCTGACATCAGAAAGGTGCAGTACATTGACTAGTAAACAAAAACCAAGAAGGAAAAAGGAAACTATGTTCGGTGTGCTGCGTGTGCACTGTTTTGGATTTGCTATAAAAAAAGAAGAAGAAGAAGGGGAAGGGGATTGTCTCCCCACGTGAAGACCTCAATCATGCTGGGCGCTCTAAGAAAAGAGAGCTAGTACTACTACTCATTCTCAATGGTACACATCAGATCAATTTTGTGTGTGTGAAAAAGCCAAAAGCACTACGGTGCATTATCCAGCACGGGCGTCCCCGTTCGTCTGATAAAAATATCAGGTGCTATCTGGCCTATTTATTTCACTATCATACTTTAATTCCTCTGAGAAACATTATTCTGCCTTTAATGTTTTTATCTTCAGGACAAATTGTTCCATGACTCGTGGCAGGCATAGTGAGGTCATCTGTCATCCACATACATTATGACAATTATTCACCGCCGAAGTGGAGTTATATCACGGATATGGGGCGCATCAGCATCGTTCTATACTGACATTCATCGCGCCGCATTGATTAAACGGATGTGCGCAAACCGCCGCCCGTGCCGCTCGGTCTGCATCAACTCGCCGGGACAGCGCCTGCGTTGGACTCGCCCGTCCGAACCGGTTTACAATACCGCGGCCGGCTCATCTGTCTGTGCCGCCTCTGATGCTGCGGTCGTCTTTGCTATCCGTCTCTCGCGGCCTGGTCTACATCAACATACCGGGCCGCACCTGTCTGCATGAGCAGTTTATTGAGTATGAGCAAGTCACAACTTGGGTAGCCCGGTTTTTCTTCCAATACATTGGAGGCAAATTATCATTCAGCCGCCGTCTATGCTGGATGGTTCAATGGACATGCGCATAAATCACTGCCACTACAGTTTGGTCAACTTCAAACAACCAGTTGGAAGGAACCATTGGCCGAGTTGCTGACACGGCTCATACGGGATCGTTTATAACCCGCCGCAGTCACCTCAACCTTCTGTGGATTCACATCGTGCTATCAACACCAATGATATACAAGTTATGCCGGTTTACATCACGGCCAAATATGGAGAGTCTCAAGCCAACTCCTCGAGTCACCTTTGAGACTCGGGGGCTATGATGACATAACTCAGCAAATCTTGCCAGTTTCAGCAAATTTAAGAACCCCAGGACGATGGAGGGAAAGATAACCCGGTCCCGGAGGCTACTGTTATATTCATGAAAATTTAAAGGCCGTCAGAAAATTTCCGGTTTAGAAAGTATATGACAGTTACAAAATCTCGGCTCAATGAAGAAGTTCCGGGTCATCAGAAATGACTCCGGTTTAAAATCCGGCTCAAGGGAAGTTAGTCTCACTGAAGCTCTCAATATCCGGTTTACAATCCGGTTCAAGGGAAATCTATTCTCCCACAAAGCTCTAAAGCGCTCAAATACGGTTTAATAATGTCCGGTTCAAAAAGGAATTAACTTCTCGCAAGTTCGAGTTTCAAGACCGTCAGAAAATTTTCGGCAGAAAATGAAGATTCCGGTTTAAAATCCGGTTCAAGGGAAGGATGTCTCCCACAAAGCTTTGAAGCTCTCAATATCCGGTTTAACATCCGGTTCAAGAAGGATTTATCTCTTGCAAAAAGTTAAAGGGTGCCAAAGAGGACCTGCTGCCATGATGCCCGGTTCAAACATAGGTATCATGCCTTATTGGCTTATCATATTATTGATCACTTGGGGGCTTGGTCATATCTGAACCATAGTCACACCTCTTGATCGGCTCAATGCCACAACGTCACTAGGGGGCTTGGTCGTATCCGAACCAATGCAACACCTTTTGATAGGCGAAAGCCACAACGTCACTTGGGGGCTTGGTCGTATCCGAACCAATGCAACACCTTTTGATAGGCGAAAGCCACCAGATCACTTGGGGACATGGTCAAGTCTGAACCAGTCACGCCTCTTGATCGGCCTAAGGCCATAGAATCACTTGGGGGCTTGGTCGAACCCGAACCATTGCCACGCCTCTTGATCGGCATAATGCCACGGTTTCATTTGGGGACCTGGCTGACTTGTACCACAGCTACACCTATCGGGAGCTTGGTCGTGTCCGACCATGGTAACGCCACTTGATCGGCTCAATAGCCTCTTTTTGCAAATGGTTTTATAATTGCCTTTGCTTGAAATTTTGTTTTGAAAAATATTTCTTTCGTTGCGTCTTTAAACCGACAATTCTTAAACCGGTTCGACTGTCAAATTGCAAATTAACGGAACACGGTCAAATCTTAATCCGGAGGCTATCTGCCCGGTTTGATTTTCTCTTACCATCCTATTATGGGGTAAACCGGTGTTTATCAACCCGGCTCGGCTTTCAACTACAAGTTGTCAGTACACGATCAAGTTATAATCCGGAGATTATCAGCCCGGTCTAGTTTGACTACAAGTCACCAGTATTATATATGGTTAATCCGGTGTTTATCACAAACCCGGTACGGTTTTATCATAAACCGGCACAATATGAAAGGAGTTATCATTACTCAAATATTGGGGTTATCACTCTTACTACAAAAAGTTGGTAAACCAACGATGTGATTCAATGTCACAGGTATGATATATTTCATATTTTTAAGTGCAGCCTTGGTTATAAACCCAGGTTATATGTTGGGCATTATGACCCGTCCGGCGGTAAACCGCCAGGACACTTTAAACTTGTTGTATGCAGAAACAGATTGAATAAAGCATGATGATAAATTATCCAACCGGCTGGCTTTAAGACGATAAGTCACCAGTATGATGATAAATTATCCGGTGTTTATTAAACCGGCCTGGCTTTAAGACGATAAGTCACCAGTATGATGATAAATTATCCGGTGTTTGTTAAACCGGCCTGGCTTTAAGACGATAAGTTGCCAGTATATGATGAGAAATTATCCGGTGTTTATTAAACCGGCCTGGCTTTGGACTATACGTCGCCAGTATATATTTGGATTGCGACATTAGAATCATGCGCTTATAAATCATTGGATTATATTATTCAAATAGCCAAACTTGGCTGAATTTTCATTATGATATTGAATGAATAAGGTTTTCATACCGGATTATATTATCTTGAATAGCCAACATGGCTGGATTTTTACTATGGTTATCAATAACCAGTATTGTTATTGAGGTTTTCAAAGTCGCTTTAGCGCAATGGCTATTATTTTATCAAAGAATATGATTTATTTTGCAATGGAAGGAATAGTCCCGAGTCGCTGCAGGCTTACGACCCGACACTTGGGGGCTATACTATTCAAGTTGAGATTATATCAAATATGCAAGTTTCATGTCGCTGCAAGCATGCACCATGACACTTGGGGGCTAATGCAAAGTCATTTTTTATTTGCCTTATTGAAGACCCGACTCATCATATCATAATGAGTCGGCCCTTGGGGGCTACCAATTGCTCCTGTCAACAGTTCAAGGTACACAAGTCTTAATCCATTATATTGAAGGATCCATTGCTCAGTTGGTAAAGCACAAGGCTCTTAACCTTGTGGACGTGGGTTCAAGCCCCATGGTGGAGATTACATCATATAATGTTATTATCAATGAATTATATACAAAGTCCTAGCTCAGTAATATCTTACTGAGCCGGCCCTTGGGGGCTACACTTTGCTGCTCCAGTTTCATGATAATATTTACAAAGTCCCTGCTCATTATTGCATAATGACCCGGCCCTTGGGGGCTACACTGGTTGAAGTTTTCATGAGTATAAGGCAATTACAAGTCCCAGGTTGCTGCAAGCATGACAACCCGGCACTTGGGGGCTACATAATATGGAATATTCAGTTTTTACTAGTGACTGGGATGAACAACATGGATTTCTTCGAAAGTGGCAGTATTTATATTGAAGCAAGTCTTAAGCCATCACTTTGTTCTGCTCAAGACTTGGGGGCTACAAGTATTATATTATTATCAGAAAAATATTTTCAAATTCTCTGTTTTGAGCAAACCAGATTGACCCGGCATCACCAATCATCATGAACCGGTGTTGGCAGCAATCATGAACCGACATTGGAAACAATCATGACCCAGAAATATCAGTTTTTATAACCCGACAGTTTTGGCAATGATAAACTGGGAAGTTTTACATCTTCAAACCGGCTGAATATCAGATGAGTATTTCAAGACCCATATTTCTTAAACCGGCGCTTTGAAAGCCGACTCAAGTGGATTATTCTTCACAGTGTTTCTCTATGAGAAACCAATGTCAGCAAATTGAGTATGAAGTTGGTCTATTGACTCGGATTTTTCTAGAAGGAGGAATGACAAGGACTTAAGGATGATCAGGTGCCGGTTTACAAGAATTCTTAACCCGGAGCACAACCTGTCAAATTTGTTGTTGTGGTTATTTTGCAGCATAAGTTTACCATGGATAAATCCAAGCTAAACTTGGGGGCTAATGTCGGGGATATACTCCGTGGCGTAAACCGACCGAAAGTATAATCCGGCCAGACTTGGCGGTTTATTTGAGATCCCGCTCACACTTGGCGATTCACTGGTGACCAGCCTTGACCTGGCGGTTTATAAGCAACCCACCTGGTTATTATGACTCACTGGTGATCCGGCGTGCGGGACAGACGGATGACAAGGCCCAAGGCCCAGAAGGCCGGTTCACGTTTAATGGTGGGCCGGTTTATGAGAAAAGCGTAAGGACTATTCTCCTACAAAGGAAGCAAGACTAGGACTCCACTTGTAATAGAGTAATCCTAATCCAACTAGGACTAGTCATGTAAACCGCCCCTTCAACATATTTAAGGAGGGGCAGGGCTCCCCAAAGAGGGACAAGTGACAAGCAAGAAGAAACAATCTTAGGGCTAGACACAAAGAGGAGAGCCGGTTTACGGCGACTCCCTCGTGATGATAATGAGACCTAGCCTCAAACATCATGTAGGGTTGTTACCGGATGATGTTTCCCGGGGCCCGAAGCTGTCTAAATTCCTGTCTTGTGTTGCGTCTCTCGATTCCGCTCAACCCCTCTCAAGCTACCACATGGATGCGTTGGCCTCACGACTAAGTCCTCACCCTAGGACATCTGCCGTGACAATTCCACGACAAAAGGGGTTTTACTAAATTACATGTTAGAGTGCGAATATAGACTAAGTTAGAACAGAAAGTAAAAAGGGGGTTTGTAACTGTAGGATTGAATATAGCAAAAGGCGGTGTCTAGGCTTTGGTCTCACTAGTACTAGAGGGGCATCTTAGTAGCAGCAGCATACTAGTACAATGTAGACGTGCATGTGATAACAAGATCACAAGAAAGCATGTCTCTCAACATTACTTGCAACACGAGTAAATACTAGATCATGCCACAAAGACTAATTTTGCATACTAGATCATACCTCAACCTAGAACCGGATCAATCACTCAAACATAGATGAATAGACACACAAAGAGGGATGATACATTGATGTCATCGGCATTTTCAATCTTAAAATTATAGTGTGAACATGGATATGAAGAGGGAGATGCCTTCCACATGCACTGCCTAGCCTGGACCGGCGCCTGGTGATGGTAGTGGTGATGATGGCGCCACCTCCTTCGTGTGCGGTGTGGTGGAGCTATGGAGGGACAGGCCACCCCCAAGGGGGAGAGCCTCAAAACTGTTGCCCAGAGTTCTGGTGGATGATGATGGTAGAGGATGGTGGCTAGGGTTGGAGGTGTTTATATAATAGGCCTTCTCGGGTCTCCTCTCTTGATATGGATCTTCCTCCACCATTTTAGGGCTCTAGACTGGTGCAGTGATGTGTTATACAAACGATTTTTACCCCCTTCCCGCGACAAAGTTCTGAACGGTCACCTTGCCTATGTGTGCGATAGGGGGGGGGGGCGGGGGGTCCATCCCACCCAAGCCAGAAATCATGGGTGATAGGTCCTACGATTACACACGCGGGGCAAAAAGAGCTTGTGTGCGATCGGGTGAGCCATCACAGACAATTATACATGTCCAATCATTTCGTTCGTATGTACAAGCCTATCACACCCTGCATTTTGTAACATTTCATTTGCATTAATAAAGCATAAAAATTTGGACCAACAAAAACTTTTGCATTATTTGGCTTTTTATTTTGGAGTTGGTTTTCTCTGTGTGATTTTCAAGTGCTCTTTAGAGTCAACTACTCCACCTTCTGTACTTCATCTCCCTGCTCCAAACTTCTGCCCAATGATCATGCCATGCGTATAGTGCAATATAGAATTTCTTACAAAAATAATTAGGACAAATAGTATTTTAAAAAATAAGTTTTCCAAAAACCCCTAAATTGAGGCTTGCACTACAAGTACTTGATTTGGGGTATGAAAAGTATTTCAAAGAGTATATTTGAAACCTATTAGATATAGGATTCCCATAAACCACAAAAAAAATTTAAAAGTTATTTTCCTATTTTATTTAAAAGCTTTTTCTTAAGGCCAGAAATGGTCTTTAATAGGGAAAATTTATTTTATTGTTTTAAAAATATTTGACAAAAATCAGGGAAACTCAGTGGGCATATATTTCCCATATATAAGAGTTTCACCACATGGTCATGTTCAAAATATTGGACAAAACCTCCCAAAACCATTTCTGCCCATTTCAAGGATTTGAAATATTTCTACAGGAAATATTTTCATAAAAATCCAAGGAAAATCCATCAAGTCACAAAGGCAATTGTGATCACCTTGCAAAGCCTCATGTCAATCAAGGTCATTTTGGTTCACCAAAATGCCCCAAAACCCTCTCTGACCAGAATCAAATTTGAACAATTTTGTACTACCAATTTTCTCTCCTTGACCCTAACTTTTGTGAGCATGTTCACACGACCAAATGAGGCCACTACACCAAGTGGTTCATCAAGGGAAAGTGATTTGCTCAACTAGATCTACACAAGTTCATTTCTGCTAATTTCTAGGGTTTACAAAAGTTGCATTGGCAACTTTGCCCAAATAAGCTCCAAATTGGTGGAAGGCCCTAATTATATGTGTCATTTCACACTGTGGAGTCTCATGGCAATTGGAAATCATCTGCTGGCCCAAACCATTATCAAACACCTTCTGCCACTTTTCAAAACTCACCATTTTGACCACATACACTATTCTCCTTGAGCTCAACTTTTTACCACAGCTCCTCCTAGTCCTCTCCTACCTCCAGTAACCCTCCCCTGGCCATTGCTCAATTATTGAGGGGTAAAATACCCCCATTTACCTCCTTGGACAGCCCCTCTCTCCCTCTTCTTCTACCTCTCTCTTCTCCTACAGGCCACCCAGGGCATCCAGGGCCATCTCCCACTTCTTTACTTCCCCCTAGAGCTACTAGACACTTTTGGCCGCGCCCACATTGCATACAAAATGGCCATGCCGGCCATTGGGGCGCTCTAGAGCACGCTACAGTGCGCTCCCGCACTGTAGCCGCCCCCTTCCAACCGCCTCCGGCCACCTCGGGCCTCCCCAGCGCGCCCGACGATGCGCCTCGACGTCTGCAACACGCCACGCCTCTTTCCCCCTCCTCCTTCTCCCTCCTCTCGCCCTAGCTCGCACGCACGTCGGTCGCCCGAGCGGACCAGTGAGCACGCTCACACGCGCGGTGCCCTGGCCCCCTGCTTCCCCTCTGTTCTCTCCCCTCGCCCTAGACCAACCCCACAAACGCCTCAGACACGCCCACGCGCGCCCCCGTGACCCATAGCAACCGCAGCAAGCTCGCCGGCGCACGGGTCCTCGGTGGATCGTCGCCCGCCTATTTAAGGGCGTCCCCGAGCTCTCCTCTCCTCACCACTCGCTCTCTGCACCACCAAATCATCCCCCTGCACCCCCAGTTCCTCTCAAGAGCCGTCTAAGCTCGAGATCAAGCTCGAGCTCTGCCGCTTCGGCTCGCCGAAGTTCACGAGGTACAGGCCTCCCCCGCTCCTCCTCTGCCTCGATCTGGAACCCCTAAGCACCCCTGATCATTTCCCCTTTCTCCCCGCTTATTTTGCAGCCGGAAACGGCCGGAACTGACGACGCCCGAAGCTCCTCCGCCGCGAGACCTCGTCGCCGGCGAACCAGGCCACCCCGGCGACCACAACCACCTCCACCCGAACGGCGACTCGACGCTGAGTCCAGCCATACCCTCGCCCTACCTCGCCGTGCCTGCATCGACGCCGGTGAGCCCTCCGGCCCTCTGTCGCAGGGTTAGGGATGAAAGGCGGGTCCCGCCTGTCAGCCTCTCCTCTCAATCGCCCCGCTTTCTCTTGCTGACGCATGGGCCCCGCCCGTCAGGTTTAAACCTGGCGCGCGCGCGTGCACCAGTGCGCTGGGCCGCCTCTGTGGCTGGGCCTGCTGCGCTGCGGCTGTTCTGGCCCAGCAGGTGCAGAGCCCTTTTTTCCTTTTCTTTGTCTGTCACTTTTCCAAAAATTCCACAGGATTAAATATTAATCCAAATGCAACAATTCCAGTTCCTAAAATCTTGTAAAAATCCCACCTGTTTAATGGTATAATTTTCACTCATCTCCAAACAACTTTTATGTATTGTTCATATTCAAATTCAAATTTGAATATATTTAAACCCTTCTAAAAATCCATTTCCTCTATTCTGCCACTCCAAATCCAATACTAGTAATTTCCCCCTTCTTAGTTTTCACCCTAGTATTTAACAAAAATAAGTTGACATTTTTCTGAGCACTTTGGTTTTTCTGTTTTATTATTGCCTTGTTTTTTCCCGTTATTATTTTGCGACGATAGATTGCGTTGCTGACGAAGGAGTTGGACCAGAAGACCTTGAAGACCCAGAAGACGTTGTTGAGCCAGGCAAGCATCCCTTTGACCATGTCTATGAAACCCTTTTTATGCATGTCGTATAGCACTTTTATTGCTTGCATCGGAGACATGATACTGTGGTGACTACATGGGGTGGTTTGCCACTGTTACTTCCTCATCGATACTTGCATTTTGCATGACCCTACCTTCTTATGGGGGTTATGCCGGCGGGGGTAGATAGGATGCTAAAGTAGTTGCTACGCAAAAAGGGACGGGAATATGCATGGTGGTGGAGACAAAGTATTTTCAAAAAACTTTTCAAAAAACCCGCCGGGTGCCACTTATGCCCGAGGGAGATGATGAGTTGGGTAGCCACTTGATGACGAAGTGGTGTACCGAGGCAAGTGTGTGTGTTGTTTTTCAAAACAGATTGGTTTAAGTTGCGACCGTTATTCCAACCTTACATGCGCAACCACTCTACCCTTATATGGGAAAGGGCATTATTGATTACCTAGGCCGAAACTAGCTTGGAGCCCGCATTACTAGTGACGAGAGAGTTGTTGTTGCGCTCTCTCGGGACGGGTTCGTGCCAGGTAGGGCGGCCATGACTGTCTTCACAGGGCACCGGACACACCGTTGGTACCCCGTGGTTGCGGTATGTGATGAAAATGGGAGCGAGGCTCCACAATTTTAAGATGTGAAATGTTGGGCACGGGGGTTACTGCCAATCGAGGGGACTCTATGTTAGTGTCGTCTAGGGAAAGATAGTGATCGGGTGCTTACCCCGGGTACTTGAGGTACCGCGGGTCGTGGATGACACGGAAGTTCCCCGGATCTTGTGGGTAAAGTGTGCAACCTCTGCACAGTGTAAAACTATTCGAATAGCCGTGTCCACAGTCAAGGACAGTTGGGTAACCGCTCTTGGGCTATGTCCACTTGTTTGCAAACCAGTGTGTGTGGGAAGAATTACTTGAGTCAAGTCAAAGGAATTGACATGGATGAGTTGGGTTGGAGCCCACTCCCTTTATGTTGATATCTGTAACCAGCCCCTATGGTTATTTGAATTCATATGATGCATGATTTACCAGTTATTGAACATGTCATAACACAAAAAAATAGCTTTCTGCAAAAATTTACCTATGTCATGCATTGTTGTATCTTGAGCCAAAACATGGGTTGCTTGCGAGTACATTCAAAGTACTCATTGGCTTGCCACTGGTTATTTAATTGGCCAGGCATGGAAGAACATGAGTTCGAAGAAGAGTTCTTTGGAGACGAACATGCGAACTAGAACGTTTCCCAGTCAGAATGCCTGTAGGGTTAAGGCAGATGGCATGGGTTCTACTTATCGACAGAGATTTCCGCTGCTTAAGTTTATTTGGTATTCAGCCCTTGTGGCTTTATCTATGTAAGACTTGACCATAATGGTCATAATTTGTGTAAGACGATATGTATGGATGTAAGACTCTTCTTATTCAGCTTCTGTGTGTTCAGTGAGCATTGATCTCTGGGATCACTATACACGTGTATTCGGTGATCACGACTTATGAGTCGGGGTCCCCACAGAGCTGGTATCAGAGCCATCCTGACTGTAGGAAGCCTTAGTTAGCATGGGCATTAGTTAGGATAAAACCCTCTTTGCAAAACCCTCTATACTCCTCTTCTTTTCTAAGCTTACCAAGCCCAAGATATATTTCCATATTGACCTCTCCCATTCAACCTTTGTAGATGGCTGCCGTATCCGAAGACTTCTTGACCACCGGATTTCCCGTGCTTCTCGAGGATAGCCTCAAGAAGTGCCAGTTTTACCGAGCCCCCATTTTCACCTACCATGAGCATTGGATCAATGACACCGAGACGGAGTATCATGTGGAAGTGATCGTGAAGGCTAATAACTCTCCAACAAGCTGGTTCTTCGAGGGACCCCAGATGGCAACACTGGTTCTTGCCCTCGAGACGGCAACCCTCAAGGCACTCACCCGCCCCCGAGACCTTCTTGCAGAGATGGCAGGCGAGTTGGCAACCCACTTCTTGCCTTATCGGAAGGAAGGTGAGGATGAGAGCAGTGCACCAGCTCCACCATTAGAAGAAGGACTTTCACTCCGATTCCAGACCTACTTTAGCCTTTATGCCGATAGTTTGGCACAACACTTGGCCTCGGAATCAATGGAGCTCCGAAAGGAACTTCATGAGACCAAGGCACTTCTTCTCCAAGCACAAGGGAAGATGGATAGGATCAAGAAGGAAGGTGCTCCCCCTGGACAGCCCGCAATCGCATACCGAGGCTGAATGACGCACTCGAAGCCGCACCATCAAGTACTTCAAGGTCCAGTGGAGCAACCACACTGAAGCAAAAGCAACCTGGGAACGTGAAGACTACCTTATATTCGAGTTTCCGTATCTCTTTAAAGCCTAGTTTAGGAATCTCGGGAACGAGATTCTTGTAAGGGGGTAGGTCTGTCACACCCTGCATTTTGTAACATTTCATTTGCATTAATAAAGCATAAAAATTTGGACCAACAAAAACTTTTGCATTATTTGGCTTTTTATTTTGGAGTTGGTTTTCTCTCTGTGATTTTCAAGTGCTCTTTAGAGTCAACTAATCCACCTTCTGTACTTCATCTTCCTGCTCGAAACTTCTGCCCAATGATCATGCCATGTGTATAGTGCAATATAGTATTTTTTTACAAAAAAAATTGGCCAAATAGTATTTTCAAAAATTAGTTTTCCAAAACCCCCTGAATTGAGGCTTGCACTACAAGTACTTGATTTGGGGTATGAAAAGTATTTCAAAGAGTATATTTGAAACCTATTAGATATAGGATTCCCATAAACCACCAAAAAATAATTTTAAAAGTTATTTTCCTATTTTATTTAAAAGATTTTTCTTAAGGCCAAAAATGGTCTTTAATAGGGAAAAATTATTTTATTGTTTTAAAAATATTTGATAAAAATCAGGGAAACTCAGTGGGCATATATTTCCCATATATAAGAGTTTTAACACATGGTCATGTTCAAAATATTGGACAAAACCTCCAAAAACCATTTTTGCCCATTTCAAGGATTTGAAATATTTCTACAGGAAATATTTTCATAAAAATCCAAGGAAAATCCATCAAGTCACAAATGCATATTGTGATCACCTTGCAAAGCCTCATGTCAATCAAGGTCATTTTGGTTCACCAAAATGCCCGAAAACCCTCTCTGACCAGAATCAAATTTGAACAATTTTGTACTACCAACTTTCTCTCCTTGACCCCAACTTTTGTGAGCATGTTCACATGACCAAATGAGGCCACTACACCAAGTGGTTCATCAAGGGGAAGTGATTTGCTCAACTAGATCTACACAAGTTCATTTCTGCTAATTTCTAGGGTTTACAAAAGTTGCATTGGCAACTTTGCCCAAATAAGCTCCAAATTGGCTGAAAGCCCTAATTATATGTGTCATTTCACCCTGTGGGGTCTCATGGCAATTGGAAATCATCTGCTGTCCCAAACCATTATCAAACACCTTTTGCCACTTTTCAAAAATCACCATTTTGACCACTAACACTATTCTCCTTGAGCTCAACTTTTTACCACACTCCTCCTAGTCCTCTCCTACCTCCAGTAACCCTTCCCTGGCCATTGCTCAATTATTGAGGGGTAAAATACCCCCAATTACCTCCTTGGACAGCCCCTTTCTCCCTCTTCTTCTACATCTCTCTTCTCCTACTGGCCACCCAGGGCTTCCAAGGCCATCTCCCACTTATTTACTTCCCCATAGAGCTACCAGACACTTTTGGCCGCGCCCACATTGCATAGAAAATGGCCAAGCCGGCCATTGGGGCGCTCTGGAGCGCGCTACAGTGCGCTCCCGCACTGTAGCCGCCCCCTTGCAACCGCCTCCGGCCACCTCAGGCCTCCCCAGTGCGCCCGACGATGCGCCTCGACGTCTGCAGCACGCCACGCCTCTATCCCCCTCCTCCTTCTCCCTCCTCTCGCCCCAGCTCGCACGCGCGCCGGCCGCCCGAGCGCATCAGTGAGCACGCTCACACGTGCGGTACCCTGCCCCCCTGCTTTCCCTCTCTTCTCTCCCCTCGCCCTAGACCAACCCCACAAACGCCTCAGACACGCCCACGCACGCCCCCGTGACCCGTAGCAACCGCAGCAGGCTCGCTGGCACACGGGTCCTCGGTGGATCGTCGCCCGCCTATTTAAGGGTCTCCCGGAGCTCTCGTCTCCTCACCACACGCTCTCTGCACCACCAAATCATCCCCCTGCACCCCAGTTCCTCTCCAGAGCCGCCCGAGCTCGAGATCGAGCTCCGCCGCTTCGGCTCGCCGGAGTTCGCGAGGTACAGGCCTCCCCCGCTCCTCCTCTGCCTTGATCTGGAACCCCCGAGCACCCCTGATCATTTCCCCTTTCTCTCCGCTTCTTTTGCAGCTGGAAACGGCCGGAACCAACGACGCCCGAAGCTCCTCCGCCGCGAGACCTCGTCGCCGGCGAACCAGGCCACCCGGCGACCGCAACCACCTCCACCCGAACGGCGACTCGACGCTGAGTCCAGCCGTACCCTCGCCTGACCTCGCCATGCCCTGCATCGACGCCGGTGAGCCCACCGGCCCTGTGTCGCAGGGTTAGGGATGACAGGCGGGGCCCACCTGTCAGCCTCTCCTCTCCATCGCCCCGCTCTCTCTTGCTGATGCCTAGGCCCCGCCCGTCAGGTTTAAACCTGGCGCGCGCGCGTGCACCTGTGCGCTGGGCCGCCTCTCTGGCCGGGCCTGCTGCGCCGCAGCTGTTCTGGCCCAGCAGGCGCAGAGCCCTTTTTCCTTTTCTTTGTCTGTCACTTTTCCAAAAATTCCACAGGACTAAATATTTATCCAGATGCAACAATTCTAGTTCCTAAAATCTTGTAAAAATCCCACCTGTTTAATGGTATATTTTTCACTCACGTCCAAACAACTTTTATGTATTGTTCATATTCAAATTCAAATTTGAATATATTTAAACCCCTCTAAAAATCCATTTCTTCTATTCTGCCACTCCAAATCCAAAACTAGTAATTTTCCCCTTCTTAGTTTTCACCCTAGTATTTAACAAAAATAAGTTGACATTTTTCTGAGCACTTTGGTTTTTCTGTTTTATTATTGCCTTATTTTTTTTCTCGTTATTATTTTGCGACGATAGATTGCGTTGCTGACGAAGGAGTTGGACCAGAAGACTTTGAAGACCCAGAAAACTTTGTTGAGCCAGGCAAGCAGCCCTTTGACCATGTCTATGAAACCCTTTTTATGCATGTCATATAACACTTTTATTGCTTGCATTGGAGACATGATACTGTGGTGACTACATGGGGTGGTTTGCCACTGAGGGAGTCCTGGATTAGGGGGTGTTCGGATAGCCGGACTATACCTTCAGCCGGACTCCAGGACTATGAAGATATAAGATTGAAGACTTCGTCCCGTGTCCGGAAGGATCTTTTCTTGGCGTGGAAGGCAAGCTAGGCGTGCGGATATTCGAGATCTCCTACCATTGTAACCGACTCTGTGTAATCCTAACCCTATCCGGTGTCTATATAAACCGTAGGGTTGTAGTCCGTAGGACAACCATCATCATACACAATCATACCATAGGCTAGCTTCTAGGGTTTAGCCTCCTTGATCTCGTGGTAGATCCACTCTTGTACTACCCATATCATCAATGTTAATGTAGCAGGAGTAGGGTTTTACCACCATCGAGAGGGCCCGAACCTGGGTAAAATAAAGTGTCCCTTGTCTCCTGTTACCATCCGACCTTGACGCACAGTTCGGGACCCCCTACCCGAGATCCGTCGGTTTTGACACCGACATTGGTGCTTTCATTGAGAGTTCCTCTGTGCCGTTGCGATCAGGAAGGATGCCTTTTCCTGTCTTTAAAGATGGCGCCGTGACTAAGGGAGCCTTGGCTATCGGCCAAACCCTCCGGCTAGGTGGTTTTCTCATGACCGCCTGTTCGGCCGTTGCGCCGACGGTGACCTCTCGGGTCATCAAAAGCAACCTCCACGTCAGCCCGGAACTTGCCGAGCAGCTGGATCCGATGGAGCTCTCTTCCGTAAACGAGCTCTTGGATCGCATCGCCGCCCTGGGGGTTGCTACAAATTACAACCAGGTTGGGCTTAAACCTGATCTAAGGGAAATTAACTCTCCCCAAGTCACCCACCACGTTGCTGTGGTGGAAACACAATGCGGCGACCCTTCATCTATCTTAAGGACTAGCCACGTCCGGATTCCTGAACCCTCCATGTCGGATATCCGCGGAGGGAAGGGTACAATCCAAGACCTGAGCCTAAAATCAGGCGAATCGGATAACGTCCAAGACTCCGGATCTCAGAATCCGGAAGTTCTTCGGCTTCCGAACAGCAAACCGGGCGAGGTCTCAGATTCAATGACGCCCGACCACCCGATCTTGAGCGATCTCTCCCAAATTAGGCAGATGCTCGAAGAAACAGTACATCATTACTGGGCCAGATTCCTCCTACTCATGAACAGGACAAAGGACTGTCGCGAGGAAGACGCGATTTCAATCTTTTGCAGTAACTGCACGGACAAGGGAATACTCAACGCCATGAGTCGTCGTAATATCATACGCTTTGCTGACTTGGCGTCCATAGTACAAAAATACTGTGCCATGGGAAGTGCTTGGAAAACCGAAACTGAATTTTGGGATAATCCGGCCTTGAAAAGCAATCCCGTCCGAATCAAGAAGGCGCACCGCAGTAAGGCGCCCGGACTAAACACTAAAAAATCAAAACCCTCTAGGGGGCATGGAACCGTACTGGAAAAGTGGCTAGATGGACCCTGCAAGATTCATAGTGCAGCGGACGCCACCCCAACCCACAGCCTCAGGGCATGTTGGATACTCCGGCAGGTGGCCAAAATTGGCGAGGACCTCCTAATTCCAGAGGTCGAAGGAAACCAGCCAGGGAATTTCAGTTCCGTTCTCACAGTCTTCGAGACTTTCGCATCGAATAACATGCGAAAAAGAACACTTCGCAGCCTCACCGAAGTCTATCAAGTAGCGACAATAAACCCATGGAGTAATACTGCTATCACCTTCAATGCGAGTGACAAACCTAAATTTCGAACAACCAAAGCACCAGCCGCACTGGTCCTCAGTCCCATAGTGGACGGTTGTCGCCTCGCAAAGGTACTCATGGACGGAGGCAGCAGATTGAACCTCATCTACGAGGAAACCCTCCAAAAGATGGAAATAGACTGGAACCACATTGAGCGAAGCAGCACAACTTTTAGAGGAATAATTCCCAGTCAGGAAGCGCGCTGTACAGGAAAAATCACACTAGATGTGGTGTTCGGCACGCTGAATAATTACAGGTCCGAACAGATCACGTTCCAGGTAGCCCCGTTCAAAAGCGGATACCACGCTATACTAGGGCGGGAGGCTTTTACAGTTTTCCAAGCTATACCCCATTACGGGTACATGAAGCTTAAGATGCCTGGGCCGAACGGAATTATCACTCTCGCTAGTGATCTGGACATAGCACTCCGCGCTGAAAACAAGACAACCGCATTGGCCCTCGAGGCACTATCAGAAACCTTGGCGGTCGAAGAACTGACTGCGCTGCGATCCACGGTTAACAGGGACGATGTGATACTCGATAAGAGATCCAAATCCACATCCTTCAAACCAGCGGATGAAATAGTCAAATTCTAGGTCCACCCTACGGACCCCAATAAAACAGCCTCCATCGGGGCACGACTGAACCCTGATGTAGACCCCGCACTGCGAGAGTTCCTACGAGAGAACTGGGACATTTTCGCTTTGCACCCCTCAGGTATGCCAGGAATCCCACGCAGGCTGGCAGAACACAGTTTAAATATCCAGCAAGGATTCAAACCTGTCAAACAAACCCTTCGGCGTTTCTCCGAACCAAAGAGACAGGCTATGGGAGAGAAGCTAGCCAAGTTATTGGAGGCCGGATTCATCAGAGATATAAAACACCCGGACTGGCTAGCAAACCTGGTGATGGTACCAAAGAAGGACAAATCCTGGCGCGTGTGTGTCGACTTCAAAGACCTCAATAAGGCTTTCCCAAAGGATCCTTTTCCCCTCCCTCGAATAGATCAAATCATCGATGCCACCGCAGGACACGATTCCCTGTGCTTCCTCGACGCATACTCCAGTTCCATCAAATCAAGATGGCAGAATCAGACCAAGCTGCAACAGCATTCATCACACCATACGGCCCATTCTGCTTCAACACGATGCCCTTCGGACTAAAAAACGCTGGTGCGACATATCAGCGCATGATTCAAACATGTCTGGCAAATCAGATCGGCAAAACAGTGGAGGCGTATGTAGACGATGTGGTCGTTAAATCAAGACATGTCGAATATCTAGTAGACGACTTGAGGCTCACATTCGACAACCTCCGAAAATACGACATTAAGCTCAATCCGGAAAAATGCGTTTTCGGCGTTCCAGCCGGAAAGCTACTGGGCTTCATTGTATCCGGTAGAGTAATTGAAGCAAATCCAGCTAAAATCTGAGCTTTGTCACAATTGGATGTCCCAAAAGACCTCAAACAAATACAGAAACTCACCGGATGCGTGGCGGCCTTAAGCCGCTTTATCTCCCGCTTGGGAGAAAAGGCATTACCCCTCTACCGCCTCCTTAGGCGCACCAAACACTTCGAGTGGACGGAAGCTGCCACGGCCGGACTCGAGGAGATAAAGTCCATCTTGGCAACAAACCCAGTCCTGGCCGCGCCGAACACTGGCGAACCTATGTTATTATACATTGCCGCAACTCATCAAGTTGTTAGCGCAGTACTCGTCGTTCGGGCAACGGACGGACACAAATTCCCCCTTCAAATGACGGTTTACTACGTGTCCACTGTCCTTACACCATGCAAATCACGGTACCCGCATTACCAAAAGATCGCATACGCGGTGTTCACGGCATCCCGGAAGCTACGTCACTACTTTCAAGAGTGTTCCATAACAGTAGCCTCGGAAGTACCACTCAATGATATTATCAACAACCGCGATGCAACGGGCCGGATAGCCAAATGGGTCATAGAGCTCCTCCCGTTCGACATAACCTACAAACCACGACGAGTAGTTAAATCGCAAGTCCTAGCCGACTTCGTCGCCGAATGGACAGAGGCCGAACTCCCTAAAGAGTACGACACATATTCCAACTGGATCATGCATTTCGACGGATCCAAAATGCTGGCTGAACTGGGGGCTAGCGTCGTTTTGACGTCCCCTACAGGGGATACAATCCAATATGTACTTCAAATCATGTACGCGGACTCCAACAATGCAGCCGAGTATGAGGCCCTTCTACATGGTCTCCGGATGGCAGTATCCATGGGCATTCAACGCCTGGAAGTACGCGGGGACTCCAACCTCGCGATATCCCAGATAAATGGCGACTTCGACACCAAAGACCCAAAAATGGCAGCTTATCGCAATGCCGTCCTAAAAATGTCAGTTCGGTTCGAAGGACTGGAGTTTCACCATATAGCCCGAGAAAATAATCAGGCAGCGGGCATCCTGGCACGTATTGGAGCAAAACGAGATGCAGTCCCTCCCAACATCTTCTTAGAGAAAATATTCAAGCCATCTGTAGCATGGGAAGGGGAACCCTCGGTCCACAGTCCGAACACAACCACACAGCCCGACACCGAACAATCTGACATAATCGGAGGCCCTGCCACCGAAATCACACCCTCAGCCCACGTAATAATGGCGGTCATCGCCCCGTGGACAGAACCATTCCTCGCCTACCTTACTAGGCAGGAACTCCCAGAGGGTCAAAACGAGGCACGCTGCATAGTGCGGCGATCTAAAGCCCATAAAGTCCACGAGGGAGAGCTCTATAAGAAAAGTACTACAGGATTCCTCCAAAGATGTATCTCAGAAGAGGAAGGGCGGAGTCTGTTGGCTGAAATTCATGCCGGACTCGGTGGTCACCACGCTGCAGCTCGATCCCTTGTAAGCAAGGCTTATCGTACAGGCTTTTATTGGCCGACGGCCCGAGCAGACGCCCACGACTTAGTCAAACGATGCGTCGGTTGCCAGCTCTTTGCAAACCAAAGCCATATGCCGCCCAACGCCCTCCGAAGTATCCCCATCACTTGGCCTTTTGCGGTATGGGGGCTTGACATGGTAGGACCCCTTAAAGGTGGAACCCACAAGAAAAAATACTTATTGGTCATGGTGGATAAATTCACCAAATGGATAGAAGCCAAACCTGTTAAGACGGCCGAATCCGGACCTGTGATAGACTTCATATCCGGGGTCGTACACCGTTACGGTGTCCCCCACAGCATTATCACCGATAACGGCACAAACTTCACCTCTGACGAAGTAAAGCTGTGGTGCAAAAACATGGGCATTAAGCTCGATTATGCTTCTGTCTATCACCCACAAACTAACGGTCAGGTCGAACGTGCAAACGGTCTCATCATGAGCGGTATCAAACCCAGACTAGTGCAGTCCCTAAAGGAATCTAATATGCACTGGGTAGAGGAGCTCGACTCCGTACTCTGGGGGTTACGAACCACGCCGAATCGTACCACCGGATTCACACCATTTTTTACGGTGTATGGCGCTGAGGCAGTTCTGCCCTGCGACATAATTCATGACTCACCTCGAGTGCGCATGTACGAAGAAAGAGAAGCCGAACTTGATCGGCAGGACAACCTGGACGCCCTAGAGGAGGAGCGCGATGTGGCCAAAGCCGATTCCGCATTTTATCAGCAGCAGGCTCGAAGATATCAAAGCAGAAAAGTACGGGCCAACAATTACAATGTTGGCGAACTAGTTCTACGCCTGCCGGATAAGAAAAAGGACAAACTCAAGCCCAAATGGGAAGGTCCCTTCATAATTGACCAAGTCCTTACTGGTGGAGCGTACCGCCTGCGAGACGCATCGGACAACCGACTCGAGCCGAACCCATGGGACGCTACACGTCTCCGAAGATTCTATGCCTAGCACCGAACTCTGAGTTTGTCTCCTTCCTCTGTCCATTTTTACATATATATTTCTATTTTTATTTTTGTCTCCTCCCACTCTTTCCTTTTTATAGCCCTTAAAGGCTCATAATATGACGCGCTACCAGCGCTCCTTAAACCTGGGGGCTTCTTTAACAGAAGCTTGTTTATATGGGTTTCACACCCATCGCATGCGTCAGACTTCCGCATGCACCTTTTCTTCACCATTATATGCATCGATATGACTTAAGTTCTGGCCAAGCTGGGTTGCCTGGCTCCTGTGCTTACCCCTACGTTCCCGATTGTTCGGCTAGGCGGTAAAGGGAGCACCTCTGCGATTGCTACTGCCGGATAAGCCGGATGTGTACCTCAGACTGGGTGAAGCCGAAAGCTAGCGTTCTTAAGGGAATATTCGGTCGGTGAACTAAAGATGAACCTTTTTTACTTATACATGCCCCCAGATGTTTTCCTGCATTTGCAGTCCAGACGTGCACTTCAGGGCACGCCACCCCAGCGAAAGGAACCCTTAACAGAACTATTCTCTCTGGAAGATGTTTCTTACTAACCATGTAATATAACATAACTAGTTGGGCACTTGTCTGATAAAGCACTAATGACCCCTACGCCTGGTCTCCATGCATACCTCGGTTCTTATATAACCGTTACGGTATTCGGACACACTCCGGACCGTCAGGTCCTGAGGTTGAAGCGAAAAGGTCGGCAACGACAAACGATCTACAATCCGGCTAGAAGGCATTTCACATGTCAATTATAAATTACATAGTCATCCTGACTGATTGTATTCCTCCTCTATACCATCTAACAGGTTGTCTAATTTACAGTCCTGCTGAGAATACTTTGCGGCCAATTCTACCTGGCCATACACTAAGCTCATAGGGATCTCCTTCCCGTCGGGCCCCACCGGTCCGACCTCGGCCATGTGATTGGGGTCAGACTTCGTAAAGCGGGTCTTCACCATGGCCCAGGCCTCCCTAGCGCCTTGTCGGCAGGCCGATATCTTCCACAACTGGAAGCGCTGCCGAGCTCCCTTCAGCTTCTCCGCAAGCTCTCCAAGGCCCTCGGGCGTGGGGTGGGCAGGCCATAAGGCTTGGGCAACACCTCGCATCGCCTGCCGAATTCGCTCGTGCAGTTGCAGGAGTTCGGGGAGTAGGTCACCCATAGAACCGGGCATCTCCTCTGCAGGACGACCTGTGAGCATACCTACGGACAATACTCTGTTATTCGACTTCCTCACCGAACTCATTTTTCAAAGTTCGTTCAAGCACTTACTAAATATGCCGCGTCGAAGCCGCTGATTCTCCTTCATAGAGTCCGACAGCTGGCCACTAACGTCCTTCAGTTCAACATCCAGCTTGGTGTTGGCATCCTGAAAATCATTCTTCTCTCGCCTCACCCTTGTCAACATACTCTCACAGGCCTTTAACAGACGTAAGAGTTGTTGCTTCTCCGGATCAAGTCCGGCGCCATCTGCAACATGAATTATCAGTTTTGCACCCATGCCGCACAATACTAATCTTTTGAAGTGTACCTTACCTGAAGGGGTCCCTTTGGGCTCCCTTGTTGCAGCTAGTGCGGCCTCTAGTTGGCCCTTGCACTTTTCCAGCTCCTGGGACAGCGCGGTGTTCTTCTCTGTAAGAACCTGCATGTTATATGATCCTTAAATCAGTTACTTTAACTGTTTCAAGTCTCGGGGGCTACTGGTATATATATATATATATTTAACCAAAATTTTCTTACCCGTATGTCTTTCACGTACTACTCCGTGGCTTTGGCTAAACCATCTTGAGCGGCACGAAGGTACGCATCTCCCGAATTAAAGGCATTTAAGGCCTCTCAGGAGAAACAAGCGTCGCGTAGAACTGTCCGGCGATGCCTGTGGTTCATGGCACTCTCCACTTCTGAATTTGTGGCAGACAGCCGGTCTACATCCTCTGTTGGAGGAGCGTTCGGTGCGCGCCTAGTGCTCGTCCCCGCTTTCGGACCAGACGTTTGAGCCTGGCTAGTGGAGGCGCGATTGGCGACCTCTCCGGACATAGTCCGGCGAGGCCTCTACGTCCTGGAAACAGCACGGATGTTAATATGCCTTGACAGAATAACACCAGGGATACAGAGGGCGTGTTATACCTTTGTGCCGGAATCTCGGTCCGGACTACATTTCTTTTTTCTCCACAGGGCCCTACGGCCCCTCGTTGGCTAGCCGCTGCAGGTTCGGCCTCCCGCCTTGGAAATCTCCCCTACAAAATACAGTTGTCGTTTGAAACGCCGGAATATGTGAGAATGGAATCTCTCTTGAGGGAATAAATGCCCCGATTTCTGTCACCTGGGAGGCCGGGATTAACCCGGGTTAATCGGCCGTGATGGCCACCAAGGTATCGTCCTTGCTTAACTGATGGAATACCCCGTCGATGAGCTCCACCGATATGTTCGGATCCTCTTCGGAGTCTGGGTCGAGAGACCGTTCTGGGTCCTCAGGCTGTGGAGGGCGGCTATTCATATCCTTTACTTCCTGCCGCAGTTCTTGCATTGAAATCGTCAGATTACGTATCTAGTCGTGGGAGTGTTAGACAGACAGGCAAGTGTAATTGTTCACTTACCCAACTTGGAGGTTCGTACATAGTGAATCCGGCCCGCGGATTGACGCGGAGGAAGTCCTCCTCTTCTCCCTTGTACAAAGATGCTAAAATCTTTGTTAGAGCGGCAGCTGTGGCTGGCCCCTTACGACCGTAACGGGTGGCGTCATCCTCCCCGTTGAAATCCCACATGGGGTGGCCTCTATATTGAAGCGGCTGCACCCCCCGCATAATGCATGCGGCCATGACTCCAATCATGGTAAGTCCGGAATGAGCCAACAGTCTTATCCGGCCCATCAGGTAAAGGACGTCTCTGTCACTTTCTCTCTGAGAGCTCCGCGGACGCCAGCTCAAGCGTTTCTTCGGTGGAGCACTGTCGAACTCAGGGAGACCGACCCGGATAGGGTCCGGCAGCGGAATGTCATCTATGTAAAACCATTCCGAAGGCCAGCCCTCGGACGCCTCTTTTGGGGTTCCGGATGGGTATCCGGTCCCGGCGATGCGCCATACTTCGGCTCCGCCCACTTGATAAATGGACCCCTTTTGAGAACGGGGCACCAAGTAGAACAACCTCTTCCACAGCACAAAGTGAGCCTCGACGCCTAAAAATAGCTCGCAAAGGGCAACAAAACCCGCAATATGTAGTACGGAGCCGGGCGTGAGATTGTGCAGCTGGAGGCCGTAGAACTCCAGAAGCCCGCGGAGGAATGGATGAATTGGAAATCCCAGTCCCCTTAATAAATAAGGGACGAGGCAGACCCGCTCTCCTTTAGAAGGATTGGGAGTGCTCTCCGCTTGCTTTCCGCCATTATAGGTGGCGAGTCCGGCTCAGACCGGGACCATACATGCTTGGGGAAGGAATCCCTTGGCCTGCAGCGACACTAACTTGCTGTGTGGGATGGTGCAACTCTCCCAGTCTCCGGGTTTAGGACTGGAGGGGCGAGGGGAGGAGCTGCGACGGCTGGCCATGTTGGAATGGACCTTTGCTGGAGACGCTCTGATGATAACTCGCAGTGAGGAGAAGATGTGGTTTGGATCTAAAATCCCCATCCCGTTAAATAGGCGGCTCGTTTATATGACTAAGGGTGTGGATGTAAAAAACGCCCCAAGCTTTTCGTATTCGTTTAACGTGGAAGACGGCCATTATTGGGCACTGAAGCCGAGGAGCGTTACATTACAAAAATCGGACGTTATTCATACAGGTACACAGGATTCGGAGGAGGAACCCGCCTTGCAATGCCGAAGACGATTTGCGCGCCGGACTCGTCGTCATTGAAGCCTGGTTCGGGGGCTACTGAGGGAGTCCTGGATTAGGGGGTGTTCGGATAGCCGGACTATACCTTCAGCCGGACTCCAGGACTATGAAGATATAAGATTGAAGACTTCGTCCCGTGTCCGGAAGGATCTTTTCTTGGCGTGGAAGGCAAGCTAGGCGTGCGAATATTCGAGATCTCCTACCATTGTAACCGACTCTGTGTAACCCTAACCCTATCCGGTGTCTATATAAACCGGAGGGTTGTAGTCCGTAGGACAACCATCATCATACACAATCATACCATAGGCTAGCTTCTAGGTTTTAGCCTCCTTGATCTCGTGGTAGATCCACTCTTGTACTACCCATATCATCAATATTAATCTAGCAGGAGTAGGGTTTTACCTCCATCGAGAGGGCCCGAACCTGGGTATAATAAAGTGTCCCTTGTCTCCTGTTACCATCCGACCTTGACGCACAGTTCGGGACCCCCTACCCGAGATCCGCCGGTTTTGACACCGACAGCCACCGTTACTTCCTCATTGATACTTGCATTGTGCATGAACCTACCTTCTTATGAGGGTTATGCCGGTGGGGGTAGATAGGATGCTAAAGTAGTTGCTACGCAAAAAGGGACGGGAATATGCATGGTGGTGGAGACAAAGTATTTTCAAAAAACTTTTCAAAAACCCCGCCGGGTGCCACTTATGCCTGAGGGAGACGATGAGTTGGGTAGACACTTGATGACGAAGTGGTGTACCGAGGCAAGTGCGTGTGTTGTTTTTCAAAATGGATTGGTTTAAGTTGCGATCGTTATTCCAACCTTACATGCGCAACCACTCTACCCTTATATGGGAAAGGGCATTATTGATTACCTAGGCCGATACTAGCTTGGAGCCCGCTGACGGGAGAGTTGTTGTTGCGCTCTCTCGGGACGGGGTCGTGCCAGGTAGGGCGGCCATGACTGTCTTCACAGGGCATCAGACACACCGTTGGTACCCCGTGCTTGCAGTATGTGATGAAATGGGAGCGAGGCTCCACAATTTTAAGATGTGAAATGTTGGGCATGGGGGTTACTACCAATCGAGTGGACTCTATGTTAGTGTCGTCTAGGGAAAGATAGTGATCGGGTGCTTACCACGGGTACTTGAGGTACCGCGGGTCGTGGATGACACGAAAGTTCCCCAGATCTTGTGGGTAAAGTATGCAACCTCTGCAGAGTGTAAAACTATTCGAATAGTCTTGTCCATGGTCAAGGACAGTTGGGTAAGCGCTCTTGGGCTACGTCCACTTGTTTGCAAACCAGTGTGTGTGGGAAGAACTACTTGGGTCAAGTCAAAGGACTTGACATGGATGAGTTGGGTTGGAGCCCACTCCCTTTATGTTGATATCTGTAACCAGCCCCTATGGTTACTTTAATTCATACAATGCATGATTTACCAGTTATTGAACATGTCATAACACAACAAAATTAGCTTTCTGCAAAAAATTACCTATGTCATGCATTGTTGTATCTTGAGCCAAAACATGGGTTGCTTGCGAGTACATTCAAAGTATTCATTGGCTTGCCACTAGTTATTTAATTGGCCAGGCATGGAAGAACAGGAGTTCGAAGAAGAGTTCTTTGGAGACGAACATGCGAACTAGGACGTTTCCTAGTCAGAATGTCTGTAGGGTTAAGGTAGATGGCATGGGTTCTACTTATCGACGAAGATTTCCGCTGCTTAAGTTTATTTGGTATTCAGCCCTTGTGGCTTTATCTATGTAAGACTTGACCATAATGGTCATAATTTGTGTAAGACGATATGTATGGATGTAAGACTCTTGTTATTCAGCTTCTGTGTGTTCAATGAGCATTGATCTCTGGGATCACTGTACACGTGCATTCGGTGATCACGACTTATGAGTCGGGGTCCCCACAAAGCCACACAGTGAATCCCACACAAACCTTTCAGTTCCTATGTACACCCCACAAAATTTTCCGTTCGTGTGTGATTGGGGAAGATAATGCGGTCGTTTTCGTAGAACAAGCCATGGGAGATCGTCTTGCCATCCCACACAGTAATTATGGAACAAACATTTGTGTGGCATACCACATCACACACATTTTTTTGTATAGCCTTGTCTATGATAGGTGTAGCAATCACAGACGCTCTACCTCGGTTAACCATCTGCGTTGTTCAAGTATATCACACATGATTCGATGAAGAAAATTTTATGTCATTGGGGTATCCATCACACACGCTTTTACTGCTAGAAACGTTTGTAAAATGCCATGACCCATTTAGCAGGTTTATTAGTTTACCATGAATACCTCAAGTATTAAGAAAATTCACATTTCAAATCGAAGAACTGTTTACCACTTTCATACCAGGCACACAAATATATTTTAACATCATAGTACGATAACTACGAGAATACAACATATAGCTAGTTCACCTTCATAAGCACAAAGTATGTTGAGCACAATATTAGAACAATATATTCATTTCCCTAATCGACTGATGCATGATCAGCCAAATTCGTCTTCTCCACCTCTGCTTTCAGTTCAATAAGAACATGTTTTGCAGTGACCAACTGGGAAAGTGCCTCCTCATTCGCAAACACCATCTTAGCAAAGTGTAATTTAACAAATCTGAACTCATTCTCCATCTTCCTCTTTTTTCCCATATTTTGAAATATTCTTCAGAGTTAACAACATTTTATCTAAGACTTTCTTTATTCTCTTCCTCATACATGCTCCAGAGCTTTGCTAGGCACATCTTCAACAACCGTGGCTACTCTTGATCAACCCACTCCATGTAAGAACACTTCCGTTCATCCTATAATATTTAAAACTAAATCAGTTACAACTGTAGGGACAATGGGTTTGTAGCAACATAGAAAATCATCGCATACATATTTTGAAAAACTAAATAAACATGTTAATTACAACATATGTTCTCAAAAAGATCAATGTGCAAATGAATTAATTGCTACTGAGACAACAACCAAATTCAGGAACATCACAAGCTATAATTGTGTGCAATAACACTACAAGTTCTTAGTCATGTACTATAATAATAAATTGACCTTTTTATGAGGAAGCTAAACATAACTGCAACAACACAGCGATAGTGTTTGAATGACAGCAATTAATACTAACAAGTATGCACATGCACAAATTTAATAACATAGAACTAATAACACTAAGGCCCTCCACTACGTAGGCCAAAACCGGTGTCAAATCAACTGTTGCTATATTTGGCACCGGTGCCCTGCACTGCCGAGCCGATGCTAGAGGAAAAATTCAGGGAAGTGGAGCACCTAGTTGCTCTAATGCCTAGTTTCTTCGTGCCATAAAGTATTACTATTTTACTTCTTGACTCTCGGATGTGTGGAGCAAAGTTGGCTGCACAAACTACTGAAGCGGTGCCAAATAATTTTCCCAGGGAACCACTACTGAGATGGCAAGATACTAGGTAGAAACTATGATAGTGTCTTAATCACATCCAGATTAACATAGCGCAGTGATAGTGTTTAAATCACATCAAACAAATGATTTGTAACAACGAAAGTGGGGCTAACCTTCTCTGCACATCGGAGGGAAATGGAAGGAGAGGGAGAGGGAGAGGGAAAGAGGAAAGGGGGTTGCGCCCCTCCCCCTTGTCCAATTCAGACTCCCTTGGGGGGGCACCCTGCAGGCTCCCCTCTCTTTCTCCCCTATGGCCCATGAAGGCCCATTACTTCCCCGGGGGGTTCCGGTAACCCCTCGGTACTTCGATAAATATCTGAAACGTCCCGAAACCATTCTGGTGTCTGAATACTATCGTCCAATATATCAATCTTTACCTCTCAACCATTTCGAGCCTCCTCGTCATGTCCGTGATCTCATCCGGGACTCCGAACAATCCTCGGTCACCAAAACACATAACTCATTAAATAAATCGTCATTGAACGTTAAGCGTGCGGACCCTATGGGTTCGAGAACTATGTAGACATGACCGAGACACATCTCCGATCAATAACCAATAGCGGAATCTGGATGCTCGTATTGGTTCCTACGTATTCTATGAAGATCTTTATCGACCAAACCGCAATAACAACATACGTTATTCCCTTTATCATCAGTATGTTACTTGCCCGAGATTCGATCGTTGGTATCCTCATACCTAGTTCAATCTCTTTACCGGCAAGTCTCTTTACTCGTTCCATAATGCATCATCCCGTAACTAACTCATTAGTCACATTTCTCTCAAGGCTTATCATGATGTGTATTACCGAGAGGGCCCATAGATACCTCTCCGATACTCGGAGTGACAAATCTTAATCTCGATCTATGCCAACCCAACAAACACCTTCGGAGACACCTGTAGAGCATCTTTATAATCACCCAGTTACGTTGTGACGTTTGATAGCACACAAGGTGTTCCTCTGGTATTCGGGAGTTGCATAATCTCATAGTCAGAGGAATACGTATAAGTCATGAATAAAGCAATAGAAATAAAACTTAACGATCATTATGCTAAGCTAACGGATGAGTCTTGTCCATCACATTATTCTCTAATGATGTGATCCTATTCATCAAATGACAACACATGTCTATGGTCAGGAAACTTAACCATCTTTGACTAACGAGCTAGTCAAGTAGAGGCAAACTAGGGACACTCTGTTTTGTCTATGTATTCACACATGTACTAAGTTTCCGGTTAATACAATTCTAGCATGAATAATAAACATTTATCATGATATAAGGAAATATAAATAACAACTTTATTATTGCCTCTAGGGCATATTTCCTTCAAGCTTCCTCGTATGGCCCTAAATAATTTTTGTATCGCTAACATGCACTAATACAACGGTCATGTTGAAATTTCGAAATTTCCAGGATCATTTGACCTTTTGAAGACTTCAAGTGAGTTTGTAGCGATATAATGGCCGTAATTCAAATTTGAACTACATGTACATGCAACAGCAAACCATCATGGGTTGGAAAATCATATTGGTGTCCTTGTCTGCGAGCTAATGCCCGGTGTAGTAAATTGGAAGGAATTTTCAAACATATTAATGTCACTGCTTGGACACAAAACATTGAGAACCATGGCTTTTAAATTCCAAAAAAAAATCCAAAAATGATCACAAATATATGAAACCTTACTTAATGTCATGGCATGGCACCAGGATCCTGTGGTAAAAGAATTGGTTTTTTTACGAAAGTTTTGACACACATCTCTCACAAATCGGAGCATCTCACGAGAAAACCCGTGGCTCCGATAGGGAATAATGCATGCATGTTTGATGATGAACTGATGCTTTCTTCCTCGTATGGCGCTGAATTTTTTTGTACCGTTAACATTCACTCATACAATGGTCATGTTAAAATTTGGAAAAAAAATTAGGGTTCATTTGACCTTTTTAAGACATTAAATGGGCGCCATATAATAGTCGTAATTCAAATTTGACTACATGTACATGCAACGAAGAACCATCATGGGTTGGGAAGTCATATTTGTGTCTTTGTGTGCAAGTTAATGCCATGTGCAATAAATTGGAGGGAATTTTCAAACATATTGGTGTCACGGCTTGGACAAAAACATTGAGAACCATGGCTTTTAAATTCAAAAATGATCAAAAATTCATGAAACTTTGCTTGATGTCATGGCATGGCACCAAGATATTCTGGTAGAAGAATTGGCCTTGTTGACGAAAGTTTTAACACACACCTCTCACAAATTGGAGCATCTCACGAGAAGACTCGTGCTTCCGAGAGGGAACAACGTATGTTTGATGACGAACCGACGCTTGCTTACTCGTATGGCCCTATACTTTTTTGTACCACCGATACATCTCCGTCGTATCTATAATTTTTGATTGTTCCATGCCAATATTCTACAACTATCATATACTTTTGGCAACTTTTTATACTATTTTTGGGACTAACATATTGATCTAGTGCCCAGTGCCAGTTCCTATTTGTTGCATGTTTTTTGTTTCGCAGAAAACCCATACCAAACAGAGTCCAAACGGAATAAAAACTAACGGAGATTTTTTTGGAACATTTATGAATTTTGGGAAGTGGAATCATCGCGAGACGATGCCCGAGAGGGGCACGAGGTTGGGGGGCGCCCCCCAGGGTGTCAGGCGCGCCCCTGACCCTCGTGGCCACCCCGTAAGGAGGTTGGTGCCCTTCTTTCGCCGCAAGAAAGCTAATTTCTGGATAGAGATCGTGTCCAAAATTCAGCCCAATCGAAGTTTCGGATCTCTGGGAATTTAAGAAACGGTGAAGGGCTAGAAAACAGAACGCAGAAACAGAGAGAGACAGAGAGACAGATCCAATCTCGGAGGGGATCTTGCCCCTCCCACGCCATGGAGACCATGGACCAGAGGGGAAACCCTTCTCCCATCTAGGGAGAAGGTCAAGGAAGAAGAAGAAGGAGGGGGCTCTCTCCCCCTCGCTTCCGGTGGCGTCGGAGTGCCACCGGGGGCCATCATCATCACCGTCATCTTCACCAACAACTTCGCCACCATCATCACCAACCCTTCCCCCCTCTATGCAGTGGTGTAACCTCTCTCTTACCCACTGTAATCTCTACTTAAACATGGTGCTCAACGCTATATATTATTTCCCAATGATGTATGGCTATCTTATGATGTTTGAGTAGATCTGTTTTGTCCTATGGGTTAATTGATGATCGTGATTGGTTTGAGTTGCATGTTTTATTATTGGTGCTGTCCTATGGTGCTCTCCGTGTCGCGCAAGCGTGAGGGATTCCCACTGTAGGGTTTGCAATATGTTCATGATTTGCTTATGGTGGGTGGCATGAGTGACAGAAGCACAGACTCGAGTAAGTAGGTTGTTTGCGTATGGGATAAAGGGGACTTGATACTTTAATGCTATGGTTGGGTTTTACCTTAATGCTCTTTAGTAGTTGCGGATGCTTGCTAGAGTTCCAATCATAATTGCATATGATCCAAGTAGATAAAGTATGTTAGCTTATGCCTCTCCCTCAAATAAAATTGCAATAATGATTACCGGTCTAGTTATCGATTGCCTAGGGACAAATAACTTTCTCGTAACAACAAGCTCTTTACTAAAAATAATTTAGTTGTGTCTTTATCTAAACAGCCCCTAGCTTTTATTTACTCGCTCTTTACTTTCTTGCATGCCTATCCAAAAGCACCTACAAAGTACTTCTAGTTTCATGCTTGTTTCTGGTAAAGCGAACGTCAAGTGTGCGTAGAGTTGTATCGGTGGTCGATAGAACTTGAGGGAGTATTTGTTCTACCTTTAGCTCCTCGTTGGGTTCGACACTCTTACTTATCGAAAGAGGCTACAATTGATCCCCTATACTTGTGGGTTATCAAGACCTTTTTCTGGCGCCGTTGCCGAGGAGTCATAGCGTGTGGTGAATATTCTCGTGTGTGCTTGTTTGCTTTATCACTAAGTAATTTTTATTTGCTGTTCTTAGTTGTTATCTATCTTTAGTTATGGATATGGAACACAAAATACCAAAAAAATTAGGTGTACTTGCTACTCATGGAGATGGGGAACCTCGTAAAACCCTCGATGCTGGTTATGTGAAAGATATTATGTACTACTTTGATAATCCTGAGAAAAACCCATTCAATTATGTTATGGGAGTAACGTTGGATCAACGTGAATACTTTAGTGATTATCGCTTGACTAAAAAAGGGAAACTATTATGGGATCAAATTCATATATTGAAGTGGTGTGCTAGGCAACTATGCTTGAGTTATGATTATACTTGTTGCTCTAGGATGAAGGCTCCACACCTTCCCTTTTCATGCAAATTTAAATGATAATAAAACCTTAGCTTCTTATCTAATGGTATATATGATTACTATGATGTGGAACAAATAGAAGAATTTGCTGCTTTTGTGGGTGCTTATGAAATTGAATCCATGTTTAAAGAGTTTGAAGATTTTGATGATGCTGCTTATAGACCTGATAATTTAGCTATCCTCAAATATTTCTATGAGAATTATGAATACAATTACGAAATTAATGCACTTATTGAGAAAGTCTCCGCTGTCCAAGAAGAGACTAATATTTTGCAAGAATCTATGGAAGAAGAAATTGAAGAAACTGTGAGCTCGTTGGATGAAAAAGATGAGGAGGAGAGCGAAGAACAAAAGGAGGAAGAACGGATTGATCACCCGTGTCCACCTTCTAATGAGAGTAACTCTTCAACTCATACATTGTTTAATTTCCCTTCGTGCTTACCGAAGGATGATTGCTATGATGACTATTATGATCCCGTTGATTCTCTTGAAATATCCCTTTTTGATGACGCTTGCTATGCTTGTGACCAAGATGCCAATATGAATTATGCTTATGGATATGAATTTGCTATAGTTCCTTATGTTAAACATGAAATTGTTGCTATTGCACCCACGCATGATAGTCCTATTATCTTTTTGAATTCTCCAAACTATACTATATCGGGGAAGTTTGCACTTATTAAGGATTATATCGATGGGTTGCCTCTTACCGTTGCACATGATGATTTTGATAGATATAATATGCATGTGCTTGCTGCTCCTACTTGCAATTATTATGAGAGAGGAACTATATCTCCACCTCTCTATGTTTCCAACACGATAAAATTGCAAGAAACTGTTTATACTATGCATTGGCCTTTACTAGGTGTGCATGAATTGTTCTTTTATGACATGCCGATGCATAGGAAGAGAGTTAGACTTCGTCATTGCTTGATATATGTTACTTTGTGCTCACTACTAAATTACAAATCATTGCTAATTAAAATTGTCTTTGATATACCTTGGGATCCGGGTGGATCCATTACTTGAGCACTATATGCCTAGCTTAATGGCTTTAAAGAAAGCGCTGCCAGGGAGACAACTCAGAAGTTTTAGAGAGTCATTTATTTCTGTTGAGTGCTTTCATATAGTTTAAAAACAACAAAAATAAAGAGGGGAACCCAAAACTTTTCAAAAAGGAAAGTGAAAGTGAGAAAGACAAGCATTGTTGAAGTGGGAGAGCTCCTTGAACTTTGTTCATGCTCACGGAAACTTTGTGAATCTCGATTACATAAACTTTTCAACAAAAATAATTATCCCCTTGTACAGTTCCATTGTATTATAAAAATAATGTGCCAAGGTTTGCCTTTAGGATGTTTACTGGTTTGTACGGTGCAGGACAGAAACTTTGGTTGTAGTGTGCAAATTTTAGTTTTTTTACTGGAAAGTTAAATGGTTCTCATTCTTTATGCACTGTCTTTATGTACAAATTGTTTATTTGCTATCATTTTGGCAGAATTTTTCAAGTATCATAAGTATGGTGAATGTTCAGATTATTACAGACTGTTCTATTTTAGACAGATTCTGTTTTTGATGAATAGTTTGTTTGTTTTGACGAAACTATCAATTTGTATCAGTGGATTAAGCCATGGAAAAGCTATATTAAAGTAGAAACAATGCAAAAAACAAAATATGAATTGGTTTGCAACAGTACTTAGAGTAGTGATTTGCTTTATTATACTAACGGATCTTACCGAGTTTTCTGTTGAAGTTTTGTGTGGATGAAGTGTTCGATGATCGAGGAGGTCTCGATGTGAGAATAAGGAAGAGAGGCAAGAGCTCAAGCTTGGGGATTCCCGAGGAACCCCAAGTAAATATTCAAGGAGACTCAAGCGTCTAAGCTTGGGGATGCCCCGAAGGCATCCCCTCTTTCTTCAACAAGTATCGGTATGTTTTCGGATTCGTTTCGTTCATGCGATATGTGCAATCTTGGAGCGTCTTTTGCATTTATTTTTCATTTTTATTTTATGCACCATGCTGGTATGAGATAGTCCTTGGTTGATTTATAGAATGCTCTTTGCACTTCACTTATATCTTTTGAGTATGGCTTTATAGAATGCTTCATGTGCTTCACTTATATCATTTGACGTTTGGATTGCCTGTTTCTCTTCACATAGACAACCGCCATTTGTAGAATGCTCTTTTGATTCACTTATACTTGTTAGAGCATGGGCATATCCTTTGTAGAAAGAATTAAAACTCTCTTGCTTCACTTATATCTATTTAGAGAGATGACAGGAACTGGTCATTCACATGGTTAGTCATAAAATCCTACATAAACTTGTAGATCGCTGAATATGATATGTTTGATTCCTTGCAATAGTTTTGTGATATAAAGATGGTGATATTAGAGTCATGCTAGTGGGTAGTTGTGGATTAGTATAAATACTTGTGCTGAGGTTTGTGATTCCCGTAGCATGCACGTATGGTGAACCGTTATGTGATGAAGTCGGAGCATGATTTATTTATTGATTGTCTTCCTTATGAGTGGCGGTCGGGGACGAGCGATGGTCTTTTCCTACCAATCTATCCCCCTTGGAGCATGCGTGTAGTACTTTGTTTCGATGACTAATAGATTTTTGCAATAAGTATGTGAGTTCTTTAAGACTAATGTTGAGTCCATGGATTATACGCACTCTCACCCTTCCACCATTGCTAGCCTCTCTAGTACCGCGCAACTTTCACCGGTACCGTAAACCCACCATATACCTTCCTCAAAACTGCCACCATACCTACCTATAATGGCATTTCCATAGACATTCCGAGATATATTGCCATGCAACTTCCATCATCATCATATACATGACTTGAGCATTTATTGTCATATTGCTTTGCATGATCGTAAGATAGCTAGCATGATGTTTTCATGGCTTGTCCGTTTTTTGATGTCATTCCTACGCTAGATCATTGCACATCCCGGTACACTGCCGGAGGCATTCATATAGAGTCATACCTTTGTTCTAGTATCGAGTTGTAATATTGAGTTGTAAGTAAATAAAAGTGTGATGATCATCATTACTAGAGCACTGCCCCAGTGAGGAAAGGATGATGGAGACTATGATTGTAACGCCCTCGATGCGGCTATATCTCCCACGTGTCGAAGCATGACTTAGAGGCATAACCGCATTGAAAGCAATGTCGCAAGTGAGGTAATCTTCACACAACCCATGTAATACATAAGGGAAAGAGTTACATAGTTGGCTTACAATCGCCACTTCACACAATTACATGAATAAAACATTACATCATACAGTTACAATCAGGGCCCGACTATGGAGCCAAAATAAAAGAAGAAAACCCCAAAAGCGACAAAGGTCCACGATCGACCCCAACTGGGCCCCACTACTGATCGACTAGAACGAAACAACAAAAGGAAAAAATCTTCATCGAACTCCTCTTTGAGCTCGGGTGCGTCACCTGCACGGTCTCATCGGCACCTGCAAACTGGTTTGGAAGTATCTGGTGAGTCACGGGGACTCAGCAATCTCATACCCGCGAGATCAAGACTATTTAAGCTTATAGGTGGGGTAAAAGGTATGAGGTGGAGCTGCAGCAAGCGACTAGCATATATGGTGGCTAACATATGCAAATGAGAGCGAGAAGAGAAGGCAAAGCACGGTCGAACAACTATGATCAATAAGTGATCCTGAACTACTTACGTCAAGCATAACTCCAACAACCGTGTTCACTTACCGGACCCCGCCGAAAAGAGACCATCACGGTAACACACGCGGTTGGCGTATTTTAATTAAGATCAACTTCGGGTTTTCTACAACCGGACATTAACAAATTCCCATCTGCCACATAACCGCGGGCACGGCTTTCGAAAGTTCAAAACCCTGCAGGGGTGTCCCAGCTTAGCCCATGATAAGCTCTCGCGATCAACGAAGGATAATCCTTCTCCCCGGGAAGACCCGATCAGTCTCGGAATCCTAGCTACAAGACATTTCGACAGTAATAAAACAAGTCCAGCAAAGCCGCCCGATGCGCCGACATCCTGATAGGAGCTGCACATATCTCGGTCTTAGGGCAACACCGGATGAGACAAGCTACGAGTAAAACCAGGCCTCGAGTTTCCACGAGGTGGCCCCGCAGGCAGCTCGGTTCGGACCAACACTTAGACAAGCATTGGCCCGGGGGGGCTAAATAAAGATGACCCTCAGGTTGATCAGACCCAAGGGAAAGGGGTAGGTGGTAGGCAAATGGTAAAACCAAGGTTGGGCCTGCTGGAAAAGGCTTATTCAAAGCGAACTGTCAAGGGGGTCCGATAAATCATCCGACCGCGTTAGGGACGCAAAATCCGGGAACATAACACCGATATGACGGAAACTAGGGCGGCAAGAGTGGAACAAAACACCAGGCATAAGGCCGAGCCTTCCACCCTTTACCAAGTATATAGATGCATTAATTAAATAAGATATATTGTGATATCCCAACAAGTAAACATGTTCCAACTAGGAACAACAAGTCCATGTTCCAATCAAGGAACAAACTTCATCTTCACCTGCAACTAACAACGCTATAAGAGGGGCTGAGCAAAGCAGTAACATAGCCAAACAACGGTTTGCTAGGACAAGGTGGGTTAGAGGCTTGGTTTAACAATATGGGAGGCATGATAAGCAAATGGTAGGTATCGCAGCATAGGCATAGCAAAAGAGCGAGCAGCTAGCAAGCAAAGATAGAAGTGATATCGAGGGTATGGTCATCTTGCCTGAAATCCCGCAAGGAAGAAGAACGAGTCCATGAAGAAGACAAACGGACGAAGTCGAACGAATCCTCACAACTCCGGAACGAAACCGAAGCTAACGCGAGAAGCAACCCGGAAAGAAACAAACAACATAGTAAACAACCAACACATAAACATGGCATGATGCACAAACAAGCATGATGCATGTCCGGTTTAATGATTCATGGCATGGCAAATGCAACAAACAACACTACAAATTAAGTGGAGCTCAATATGCAACGAGTTGCATATTGACGAAACACCACAACAATTATTTAGTTCTCTCTTGTTTATGTGCCCAACAATGTTAAATGTTGATTAACATGGCAAGATGTGAAGCATAATAAAACTATCTATTTAGGAAAGTTTAAATGAGGCCGGAAACAACGAACAACAATTCCGGAAAATCCTCATATGCATACTTTGAATTTGGTACTGATCTGACCTAAACACAATTTTTAATGTTGTTAAACAGGAAAATAAAGTGCAACATGTCAAACTAGGCATTTTTCCACCCCATTTACATATATAATTTATTAAAATCCGAGTTACGGTTAAATAGTTATGAATTAAATCATTTTACCATGGCATTTGAGCAAAATAAATGCAAACATCAACTTTAAGCATTTTAAAAGTTGTTATCATGATGCGGATGACAATTTCAAGTTTTATGCAATTTTATGAAAATGTTAACATGAGAATATTATGAAGCATTTGGTCACCATGGCGGAACGAAAGGGGTGCCACGGCAACGAATCCGAAAATGGTGCCACGGCAACATATCGATTCCGGTACTCATGGAGATACCGGTGCAAAAGGAAGCGTGACGGAAGCGAGTTAAGCAAGATGGTGGGGTGTTCCCGGTTACCGGGTTCCCACGAGGCGAAGGCATGGCAACGAGGAGAAGCATGCAAGCGACAATTTCGGACACGGTGCAAAACACGGGCATATCATAACAACACATGCATTCGTTCACGGCGGCCGTCTCGGCGGTTATACCTTTGAAGCGTGCATTCGGGACGGTTCAAGATCGTTGAAGGAAGTAGTGGAAGTAGTTGTACAAGGTAGCGACGGTAGTCGAACTTGATGAACCAAAGGGGTACACTTAAGTCGTCGTGGGAACTTGATGAATCCGAGGTCTTCGGGGTCGACGGTAGTTGTACACGGTCCGTAGTCTAACTGGAAGGGTCGTCGATGTCGTGGTACTCGGTGACATGCACGGGATGGTAGTTGTACACGCTCATATACTACCAGTGTCGTTCGTAGAGGTACTTGGCATCATTTGAACTTGCCGATCTCGTCATCTCGAAGGGGTACTTGACGTTCTGTAGAAGTTCGGGCGGCGGTAGTGGAACTTGGTGGTCCATGTAGTGGTACACGGTTCGTAGAGGTACTTGACGTCCACGGGGTCGACGGTAGGCGTTCTAGGCATCGGGCGTCCAGGTACTTGGCGGATCCGTGGAGCTCGCGGTCCGTTGTGGAACTTGATGGTCTCGTACGGGGCAGCAACATGGCAGTCTTCGAGTGGCTTGGTGCGGCTCAACAGGAGCTAGGCAGGGGCGCGCGGAGCTGGGCTCGCCGACCAGAGTGGCAGCGGGGCCTCGGGGCGACGTCGAGGAGTCTTGAGGCGCAGGGGCGAGGAGGAGGGCGCGACCTCCTGTGGAGCAGCGTGGCGAGGCGAAGCCTGGCAACGGCGGCGGCCTTGGGTGCAGCTCCGGCGAGGGCTTGAAGCCGCGGGGAAGGAGCCGGGGCAGGGGAACGGCGAGGAGCACGGGCTCCTGGTGGAGCTCATCGGCGACGGGCGGCGCCGGGAAGAGCAGCTGCAGCAGGGTGTGGGGGAGGAAGCTCGGCGTCCATGGCGGCATCCATGGCGGGGCCGCGCTGAGACGAGGCGCTCGGGCTGCAGGAGGTGAACGGCGGAGGTCCTGGTCGCGCGACACCAAGGGCGACGAGGAGGTGGTCGGGCGTGGGGGAAAGAGAGGAGCGGGGATCGGGAGAGAGATGGGATCGAGGGGTGAGGGGGTGGCGGCGCTGTGAGGGAACGAGGGGGAGAGGTGCGGGGTCGGGCTGAGCGAGGGGCTAGGGTTGAGAGGGATGGTGGGGGCGGCTGGGCCTAGGAGGCCGGCGGCTGGGCCTAGGTGGTCCTGCGCGGGAGGCTGGGAGCTGCTGGGCTCCTTCTCTCACTCTCTCTAATAAAGAAAAGAAAAAAACAGAGATAAAGAAAGAAAAGAAAGAGGGGTTAGAGGAAGAAGTTGAGCGCACGGTTAATCTCCCGGACTCGTAAAAATGAGCTTGATCCAAGAAAATAGAAGTGAGCAGGATTGCGAGATTTAAATTCAAATTCATTTGAATTTAATTCAAATGGTTTGAATAGGAAGTGAGGGTTGGAAAGGTCCAAAAATGTTGAACATTTAGGAAGAGCTCCGGAAAATGACGAAAGGACAAGTGACAAAGTTAGAGACCAATAGTTGAGAAGGAAAAAGGCATGGGATATTTGCAAGTGTGTTACGGTGCATTCCAATTAATGGAATATTTTAATATAGCTCTCTAAATATCGAGAGGATATGTTTTAAAGAGAATCACCATGTGAATTCCCATGCAATTTAAATGGACCGAAGATCCATGCAATTTATTTAGTTGAGAAGCAAAAGATTTATGACATGATGCAATGCACATGATGCAAAGATATGAAATGCATGACACGCAAGCAAAAAACGAGGCAACAACAGCAACTAAGCGGAGGACACCTGGCACATCGGTCTCAGGGCGTCACAACACTCCACCACTACGAGAGGATCTCGACCCGAGATCTAGAATGACACCGGAGGGAAACGGAAGAGGAATAGGTAAAACAAAGTTGCTTCTTTAACAAACGAGTGAAACCAATGAACCTTGCGAGGTTGAACAAATTGAGAGAAAAGAAATACAATGAAGATGAACGAAGTGGAAAACACTCCATTATCAAAGAGGAACAAGGAACATTATGAGAACCTTGTAGGTTGAAAGACAAGAAACAAGAGATCAACGGACCAGAAACATATGGAGCCACACCGGTATAACGAGATATCCAAGGAACAAGAATGACATAATTTAGACAGCACTCCGGTAGAAAATGGAAGGAATTAACAAGAACTTGAGAAGATAAGATGGAACTTGATGAAATCAACAACGCACTGACTCCACAACAATTAAACAAATGACACAAGGGGTAAGAATGATTTCAGACAGCATTCAGGTTGAAAAGTGCTACGAAACTTGATAAGATTAAAAGAACTTGAGCAGAGGGCACAACACTCCGGTTAAATGGATAAGCATGAAAAGAACACGATCCTCACAATTTGAGATGATGAGTGAAGAGAGCAACATCACCATGCCTCCGGAAGAACGAAAAGAAGATAGATCATTGGAATAAAGGAATGGAGAAGAAAATGATAACTTCTACCACAAATGAACTAGGAAAACATCCTTGCAAAGAAGAATCGAACGGAGTTGTTGAAAAAACCAACAACAAAAAGAACAAACTTGTAGTGGGCTTATGGCAAACATCTCAAAATTATGAGGTGTCAACCGGCCACTAACGAAAACAATATATTGGATTGATATCAACAAGGAGACGAGAAACTTATTTCACCGGGAGGACAAATGATGAACTGGGGTTATTTAATGAGCACCATAAATAGCAACAATCCTTAGGGAAGGCTTTAGGTGAAATATAATCCAAGATAACTCCAATGAAGAGATTGATGGATTTAAAATACCTCATTCTTGACAACATGTGAGTCATGAGACGTGAACTCCAATTATCAAGAATGACATAGTACCACCTTGAATGATACGGTTGAAAGGATTGCACTTTAAAATGCAAGATAAAGAATACTCGAGCTCCTCTGAAAAGAATCTCGATGAACATTTTGAGAGGGAATTAAATCCTTTGTGAAACATCATGTAGCCTCCATAAAGAACTCCGGTAATAAAAAGGATGATCAAATGAAATGAAGGATGAAAAGAATAAGGTTGAAGCCTTGCAATGATTAGATGGATCTCCGTGGTGATATAATTGCGAGAGCTTGGAACTCCGGAAATGAAAAAGATGAAGCATCTCGAACTGAGAAATGTGACATGATGAACAACTCTGGAAAGAAGAAACTAGATCACTTAGATGAAACAAGAACAAGAATTATGTTATGCGTGTCCTTCACCAATTTAAATTGATGACAAGCAATGGACTTGGCATAGCACTTATTCTCGTAGAAAGGATTAAGAGAGATATAGCGCAACTTGAGAAGGTCTTCAAAGATCCGCCGATAGGATTTGGAAACCACGAATGAATTGATATGATAACAAAGAAAGAGAAATCTTGATCGAACCACCGTAAGAATTGAAAATGAACGTAGAAAAGATAAAGAAACACCAGGAAGAATTAGAAAATGACGTTGATACTTGAGAGAATTTAGATAAAAATGAACGAATAGATCTCGAGCTGATTAGAGACTACTAGAATGATGCACCGGTAAGATTTGGAGAACGAGAGCTGAAAGCTGAGGGTGAATAATTCTGAGATGAAAGGCTCCGGAGAATCAAACTGAAAAGACTCCTGAAATGCTCCGGATGGGTGAAAAGAATTCTCACAATCGAAAACAATTATGAGAGGATGGCATCAAGCTATAACAATGAATCTTGAAGAGAATGGAGCAAGATTTAAGATAAACTCTTCTTCGGTCTTCAAATGTTGAGAATGATGACGAGAAACACCACCATGAATTGTTGAGGCAATCCGGAATGAAAATTGGAAAGGTTGAACCAATAATGAAAAGAATTTGAAAGATCTTGGAGAAAGACATATTGCTGATGATAATTCATTCTTGCATCAAACTTCGAAAAGAATTTGAGAATAGCTTCGGGATGATTAGAAGAGTCAGGTAAGATCCCGGGAAAAGACCTGTGGGTTAGGGCCCACTCAAAAGAACACCGTTGAAAGAATTGCTTGAAAGGGAGATTGCACCGGTTGAATTAAATGGCTAGAATGAGATAACATCCTCAAAAGAACTTGAGTGAATTGAGAATGGAAACTTGAATCTTCTGAGATATCTTCATCACTCCGGAACAATTGAATAGCGAGAAGTGAATGATTAAGAGGTGCACCGGCATAAGAAAGCATTTGAAACGAGAAAAGGAATACGATCAATACTGAAAGCTTGAATTTAATCCACCGGAAAAGAAAAAGAACGAATAAAGATGAACTTGAAACTCCTGACCATCTTCATGATAATCACCGGATAAGAACATTGAAGGAAAGTATGAAGAAGCTTCCCGTCAATAAAATGGATACTTGATCAAGAAATCTGCGTCCTTGAAGAAATAAGGGTGGGAGGGCGGGAAAAACAAAGACAACTTGGAACGAATGACGCGAACGCTGTTGAGAAGAACTGATAATTGATCTTGCGAATGATGAAGTGATCGGATCCACTTGAAGAGGGACACACCGGTTGGAAAAGAATTGGCATGACACTCTTAGTTATCATGAAGGATTGGTATCCACATAGGGATATGAGAACACCGCTTGGAAAAGGTATGGAATCAACACTTGACATCGAAGCAACTCGAATACCACAAAACAAAACAAAAACAAAGGATTTGGCTTGCAGAATAAGCCGGAAACAAACCTATGATAGATCCCATATCGTATCATGTGCCTGTTGGAAAGATATCCTAAGAGATACTTGAATTCCCACTTATAAACTCCCGAAACTTTCTGGTTATGCAATCAGGTGTTGGGGATACAGGGGACACAAAATATATCACCCAAACTAACAATACCTAGATCCAGCTGTATCCATCCTTCAACACATAACCAAGAAACCTTCGGAAATCATCTACCTCGACCTTCGAAAAGCATCCGTTATACGAGTCATGGCAATACTCCCGCACTTGCCTCAGTACTGGGCTATCAGGGTTATCTCACCAACAACTGTACAAAAGAGATTTTCGATGTCGGCGTACTAAACTCAGGTATTCCAGAACTGCAACGATAAAATTATGACGACAACACCTCGGAGCTCAACTCCCCGGGACACCTCCACTAAAACCCCTGCTGACGGGAGGCAACCAAGACAATGTTGTCATCATAAAACCATCGGAACGATTCTAAGATACCCGCGTGATCCTAATTTTTTTTTGTGAAATTTGAGAAGAGAAGAGTCAAAACTCTACGTCAGGATGCCTTACCAGAGCGATGAGGAGACTGAGAAGTAAAAAGAATTCCTAAACTCTCCGATATATAATTCCTAAATGACTCAAAACATTTTTCTATACACGACTCGGCCGCTAAAACGATCAATCAGTGGGGGCTCCTAAGGTCGGGGAAGGCTCTGATTACCAACTTGTAACGCCCTCAATGCGGTTATGCCTCTAAGTCGTGCTTCGACACATGGGAGATATAGCCGCATCGAGGGCGTTGCAATGATTCCCCCACAAGTCGGGATGAGACTCCGGACTTTATGAAAAATAAAAGAGGCCAAAGAAGCCCAAATAAATAAAAAAGAGGCCAAAGAAGCCCACAAAAAATATAAAAAAATAAAAAAATAGAAAAAATGAGAGAAAAAGAGAGAAGGGGCAATGTTACTATCCTTTTACCACACTTGTGCTTCAGAGTAGCAACATGATCCTTCATATAGAGAGTCTTTTGAGTTATCACTTTCATATACTAGTGGGAATTTTCATTATAGAACTTGGCTTGTATATTCCGATGATGGGCTTCCCCAAATGCCCGAGGTCTTCATGAGCAAGCAAGTTGGATGCACACCCACTTAGTTTCTAGTTTGAGCTTTCATACACTTATAGCTCTTAGTGCATCTATTGCATGGCAATCCCTACTCACTCACATTGATATCTATTAATGGGCATCTCCATAGCTCGTTGATACGCCTAGTTGATGTGAGACTTTATCCTTTTTTGTCTTCTTCACATAACCCCCGCCATCATATTCTATTCCACCTATAGTGCTATGTCCATGGCTCACGCTCATGTATTGCGTGAAAGTTGAAAAGGTTTGAGAACGTCAAAAGTATGAAACAATTGCTTGGCTTATCATCGGGGTTGTGCATGATTTGAATATTTTGTGTGGTGAAGATGGAGCATAGCCAGACTATATGATTTTGTAGGGATAACATTCTTTGGCCATGTTATTTTGGAAAGACATGATTGCTTTATTAGTAGGCTTGAAGTATTATTGTCTTAATGTCAAATGATAGACTATTGCTTTGAATCTATTGTGTCTTAATATTCATGCCATGATTAGACATATGATCAAGATTATGCTAGGTAGCATTCCACATCAAAAAATATCTTTTTATCATTTACCTACTCGAGGACGAGCAGGAATTAAGCTAGGAGATGCTGATACGTCTCCGTCGTATCTATAATTTTTGATTGTTCCATGCCAATATTCTACAACTTTCATATACTTTTGGCAACTTTTTATACTATTTTTGGGACTAACATATTGATCTAGTGCCCTGTGCCAGTTCCTGTTTGTTGCAGGTTTTTTGTTTCGCAGAAAACCCATACCAAACGGAGTCCAAACGGAATAAAAACTGACGGAGATTTTTTTATAATGTTTATGAATTTTAGGAAGTGGAATCATCGCGAGACGATGCCCGAGGGGGGCACGAGGTAGGGGGGCGCCCCCCAGGGTGTTAGGCGTGCCCCTGACCCTCGTGGCCACCCCGTAAGGCGGTTGGTGGCCTTCTTTCTCCGCAGGAAAGCTAATTTCCAGATAGAGATCGTGTCCAAAATTCAGCCCAATCGGAGTTACGGATCTCCGGGAATTTAAGAAACGGTGAAGGGCCAGAAAACAGAACGCAGAAACAGAGAGAGACAGAGAGACAGATCCAATCTCGGAGGGGCTATCGCCCCTCACACGCCATGGAGACCATGGACTAGAGGGGAAACCCTTCTCCCATCTAGGGAGAAGGTCAACGAAGAAGAAGAAGGAGGGGGGCTCTCTCCCCCTCGCTTCCGGTGGTGCCGGAGTGCCACCGGGGGCCATCATCATCACCGTCATCTTCACCAACAACTTCACCACCATCATCACCAACTCTTCCCCCCTCTATGCTGCGGTGTAACCTCTCTCTTACCCACTGTAATCTCTACTTAAACATGGTGCTCAACGCTATATATTATTTCCCAATGATGTATGGCTATCTTATGATGTTTGAGTAGATCTGTTTTGTCCTATGGGTTAATTGATGATCGTGATTGGTTTGAGTTGCATGTTTTATTATTGGTGCTGTCCTATGGTGCTCTCTGTGTCGCGCAAGCGTGAGGGATTCCCGCTGTAGGGTTTGCAATATGTTCATGAGTTGCTTATGGTGGGTGGCGTGAGTGACAGAAGCACAGACCCGAGTAAGTAGGTTGTTTGCGTATGGGATAAAGGGGCTTGATACTTTAATGCTATGGTTGGGTTTTACCTTAATGATCTTTAGTAGTTGCGGATGCTTGCTAGAGTTCCAATCATAAGTGCATATGATCCAAGTAGAGAAAGTATGTTAGCTTGTGCCTCTCCCTCAAATAAAATTGCAATAATGATTACCGGTCTAGTTATCGATTGCCTAGGGACAAATAACTTTCTCGTAACAACAAGCTCTTTACTAAATCTAATTTAGTTCTGTCTTTATCTAAACAGCCCTAGATTTGATTTACTCGCTCTTTACTTTCTTGCAAGCCTATCCAAAAACACCTACAAAGTACTTCTACTTTCATACTTGTTTCTGGTAAAGCGAACGTCAAGTGTGCGTAGAGTTGTATCGGTGGTCGATAGAACTTGAGGGAATATTTGTTCTACCTTTAGCTCCTCATTGGGTTTGACACTCTTACTTATGGAAAGAGGCTACAATTGATCCCCTATACTTGTGGGTTATCAACCACTAACATGCACTAATACAACGGACACGTTAAATTTTGGAAATTTTCAGGGTTCATTTGACCTTTTTAAGACATTAAGTGAGTTTCTAGGCATATAATGACCATAATTCAAATTTGAACTACATGTATATGCAATAGCAAACCATCATGGGTTGAAAAATCATATTTGTGTCCATGTGTACGAGTTAATGCCCTATCCAGTAAATTGGAAAGAATTTTCAAACATATTGGTGTCAGAAATTTGACACAAACATTGAGAACCATGGCTTTTAAATTCCAAAAAATAAAAAGGATTAGAAATACATGAAAGCTTGCTTGATGTCATGGCATGGCACCAAGATGCCGTGGTAAATGAATTGACCTTGTAGACAAAAGTTTGGGCACACACCTCTCCAATCGGCAGCATCTGACCAGAAGACACGTGGTTCCGAGAGGGAACAATGAATGTTTTATGACGAACCGACGATCGCTTCCTTGTATGGCCCTGACACTTTTTGAACCGTTAACATGCACTAATGCAATGGTCATGTTAATTTTTGGAAATTTTCAGGGTTCATTTGACTTTTTTAAGACATTAAGTTAGTCTCTAGGCATATAATGGCCGTAATTCAAATTTGAACTACATGTATATGCAACGACAAACCATCATGGGTTGGAAAGTCGTATTTGTTTCCTTGTGTGCAAGTTAACGCGATGTGCAGTAAATTGGAAGGAATTTTCAAACATATTGGTGACACGGCTTGGACACAAACACTGGGAACCATGGCTTTTAAAATCCAAGAAATTCTAAAATGATCAGAAATACATGAAACATTGCTTTATGTCATGAAATGGTACCAAGATGTCTTGGTAAAAAATTGGCCTATTTTATGAAAGTTTTGGCACACACCTCACAAATCGGAGCATCTCACGAGAAGACTCGTGGTTCCAAGAGGGAACGATGTGCATGTTTGATGACGAACTGGCAATTGCTTCCTCTTATGGCTTGTCTTTTTTTCTACCGTTAACATGTACAAATACAACTTTCATGTTGAAATTTAGAAAATTTTAGGGGTCATTTGACATTTTTAGGACATTAAGTTAGTTTGTAACCATTTAATGGTCATAATTCAAGTTTGAACTACATGTACATGCAATAACATATCATCATGGGTTGGAAAAATCATTTATTATATTTTACAAAAATATCATGGTAACATGAAATAAGCATTCATGTAAAACATTTGGAAAGAAAATGTAAATATATGGCAAGACAACTAGGACCCACATGATTGGCACACTGTTTCGCGCCACGGGGTTTGGAAGGTGAGTGTTGTGGTTATTAATCGGACGTGGTTCAGTCATGGGAACCGTCAATGATCTATTTCACACATGGCTTTTGCTCCGGGAATCGTGTGTAATTCAAGTTATAACACTCGTAAATTCCGACGAATGGCGCGTGTACTGCTCCCGTCGAGCTAGATTCCGGCCGTCGATAGATACTACCTCGCCCACGTCGTCCCGCCTACATTCTCATCTACATTCTCTCCTCTCTCTCTCCCCCTCTCTTACAAAACTCTGCCATGGCACTGCTGATCTGCACATGCGCTGAGGAAGAGGCGCCGCCCCACGAGGATGTCCAGGCGTAGAGCAGCAGCGAGGAGGACCCCTACGCGCCACCAGACGAGGTTGCGCCGGACCCCCCAACATTGGAGTGGTTTTGGGGCCAGTACAATCTTTGTCTGTGGAAGGCGCTACCGCTGGCTGAGAAAGCCAAGCAAGTGGCATTCAAGTAGGAGATGGCGGAGGAGGAAGCCAGGTACCAGGAGGCCCGTGAAGCCCGTCAGGCCACCTGGGAAAAGGAGGCGGTGGAGCTTTGGCGGCGGGCGCGTCGACATGCGGATGAGGTGTACGAAGATGGACGGTACTTTGCCACGAAGGCCAAAGGTGCTAGACGCCTCAACGCTGCATGGTGGTAGACTAATAAGCTCCAGCGTGCTACCAACGAGGAGCTCTGGTGGGCACCCACCAAAATGGCAAGATCGTTTGTGCGCATCCACCGGTAAGAGGCAGATCAGCGTGTTGAGCACACGCTCGACTTCATCGGAAACCGATTTCGTATACATCATCTATAGTGTATTCGATGTTGAAGTATTTGCGGGTTCTTCACTAATGGAGGTTTCACACCTCTATATCATTGGCATATTATCTTGCCACTTCTGAAGATCTCCATCAAGCTTGAGCTCGTCGAAATCAAAGTTCATTTGTAGAAATTATGGTTGTTTTGGTATTACCTACTCCAGCGGTAACCATTGGTGTAGGCAGTTGTACCAGTGTGGGTGGTTCCCGAGGGGTGATTCCCTCGGGTCTGTCATGCATACAACGATCTATGGGACCAGCAAAGGCCCCTTTGCGGTTCGACTGGCGAGATCAGCAAGCACAAAGAGTAGAACTAGCAGAACACATGAAATTTACCTAGGTTCGAGCCACTATGGAGCATAAAACCCTACTCCTGCTTTGATTGTATTATGTGTGTATGCACAAGTACAAAGGAGTGCTACTTGCCAGCAAGGTTACGCCGGAAGTGCAGCTAAGCGTGCAATTGGGCAAAGTGTCGACCTTCGTAAAGGTCGCCGTGGGCCTCTTTTTATAGACTAAGGGGTCACCACAATGGTAAAATGGTAATTACATAAGGTGAATAGTGGCTACAGTGCCAAATACCTAACCCTAACGGGTTAGGACAAACGCATTAATTGCATCGTGTGGTGTCACATTGATGGAGCTCCCCGGCAAGAGTCATCTCTCCTTCTGTGTCGTCCACCGATTACCTCATATTTCCTCAACACGATCCTGGGACGAGTGCCATTAAAGTTGTGTCTACGGCGGCGAGTTGCCACGTGCCCAGACAAAGCGCACCCAATTGCCTGCCTGCTCGACACCTATATGACAAGTGACAAGATGGTCGATGAGGTGGAGCGGTGGTGCGATAGTGGAAACTTGCCAGGCCCGGAGCTTGCCATGTCGTCACTAGCTTGCCGACAAGGAACCCGCCAGCAACCCAAAGCTTGATCTTCTGTACTTCTGATCTCTGGCTTGGGTGTCTTCTTCATATTTTGTCAAATAGTCTTGATCTTATTCTTAGTTGCCCTCCGGCAAGTCTTGCCGTCGGGAAAGCTGTTATTTCCTGTGCACTAGTCTGGGGTATCAAGGACCCAAAATTTAGTACACCGATAGGAGCCCCTGGGCTGGGGCACACACCCATGCGAGGCGTCGTCGTTGTGCTAGGCCCAAACAGTCACAGGCACGCGTGGCAGCGGATAACTGTCATAATATTCTCTTTAACCATGCCCCCGCGACACACATTAATTGCGGAACATGGGAGAGGTTGGATGAAATGGCTAGATTGGTAGTGCGTTTGCAAAAGTGCATCCACGTCGGGTAGTTAAGAGCCAGCCCCGCGCCTTCCCCATAAAAAGGAATCCGCATAGGGCGCTACTCATTTACCTCCCCTCTTCCAATCTCGCAAGCCGCCATCGTCTTCCTCCTTGCACCCAAAATAGAGCATAGTTCATCCATCCGCCGCTCCCACGCACCCGCTCCTTATCAGCCTCCGCTCTCTCAGCCGCCATGACCCCAAAAACAAGCAAGGACAAGGGGGAGAAGGTCGGCGACCCGGACGCGGAGGCGAGGAAGGAAGACCTGGCGGAAGCGCGGCGACAACACGTTGTCTTCAAGCCAGTGCTCGACAAGAGCAACCTCATGGAGCGGTACACCTACATTTGGGGGAGGAAGACGAGAGCTCAAACCGCCACCCATGTGCTTCCCGGCTCCGTCAAGGGTAGTGCAGATAAATTCCCCTCCTTCGTTGCTTACTTTTACTGCGGATTCTGCCCCCTGTCTATGATTTCTTCAATGACATCATGTACTCGTACGACTTCCATCTTCTTGATTTCACGCCGAACACCATTACTTGCATGTCAATCTTTGCGCATCTTTGCAAAAACTTTGCCGGAGTGATCCCCAACACAGCTCTCTTCCGGCACTACTTCATCACACGTGTCGAAACAGGGGACGCCGTTTCTGGGGCCATCACTTGGATCCTAAGGGGTTGGAACAAGGACATCTACCCAGAAGGAAATCTTCATCGAAAGTGGGATGAATGGCGAGGAGAATGGTGCTGGATCAAGGAGGCAGATTTCCCGCCGTTCTGCTTGTCCCGAAAGACGAAGGTAGTCCGCAATAAGGTTGATGAGAAGCTCACTGTTGCTGTGACCAGAATCCATCGCCTTAGGGTTGCCCGGCTCACAATCGAGATGGTTGGTGGCTTAGGAGTTCAAGAACGCCGCGAACATCATGAGGTTGCACCCTGGGTCGAACAACAACTTGACGGTACTGCAACAAAGTTCTCTCTGCCATGCGATGTTCGCGCCAGACGACAAGTACAAGTTGCCAGCAAACAAAGTCCCTCTATGAAAGAACGACCCTGATCTCAATCATAGCTATGATGCCAGAGTGTAATGCACATGACATTGTTCGAACTTGGGCTGAGCTGCCTAAAGAGCACGTGTGACAGAGATGGTCATCAGGGAAGAACCAGAGCTTATCCGCCCCACCACCTATGAGGAAGTGGCTTACATTGCCAGTAGGGCGGAGGAGGCAAGGATCGCTGAAGAGGCCAACAACTTTGGTTTCTTGGAGGCCGACACCGGTGAAGTAGGAACGGTGCCGTAGGAGATCCTTGCCGAGCAATACGTGGTCACCAAGGACGATGAGGCTGCCGGGAACTCTGCTGGTGAGAACACAGTCGAGGAGCGGTTGTATGAGGAGTACGTACCCTGCTCTGTCCAAGAAGACATGTGTCCTCCAGAAAGCCGCCTCTGGTGATCCAGTGCATCCATATTCTTCAAGCGATAAGGTTGCTGACAAGAAGGTGACTGGCAAGGCTACACAGCGGCAAGGAACCCAATAGTAGCCCGCATGGTGCACAAGGCGTATAGCCACACCGACAACTGGAATAGCGGGGTCTTCTCGACTTGCCGCTCCTGTCGTAGCCAAGTGCGCAAGGACTCCTACCCCACCTCCTCCCGTTAATGCTGGATTAGAGTTTGATTTTAACCTCTCCGCCATAAGTGAAGGCGAAGCGGAAGAAGAGTAAGAGCTCTTGCCATATCCTTCGGGCTTTGACTTTTCTTGGTTTGTTGATTTGACTTGTCTTGTTTTGTTTTCTAAAGAGATGCAAAAACATTAGCGTAGAGGCCTGCGAAGAGGGCGAAGACCTCGATGGGAGATGAACCCCCGGCAAGCACTATGGCTGACCCAGAGATCGTCGTCATTAGCCCAGAGCCCAGTCCTCAATGCAGCCCCTAGCATAGCCCCCAGTGCGAGTCTATCACTCATTTCCCGCTGGCGAGCGTTGGTGTGGACATCTTCACTGCTGACATCAAAGAGCTTGTAGGAGAAGAGCGGCACCAAGGAGAACAACCAAAGGCAAATCTTGAAGTGTCATCCTCGTCAACCACACTGCCCGGAGATGGGTCTCCAGCAAGGGCCTCCACTGATGAGACTGTCCGTGTTGAGGAAGAGCCGACAATCACGGGTGTCGGCAGGACACAATGAGAACTGAAGTTGCCGGAGGATATGAAGTTACTCCTCAACAGTCCCATACAGGTAATCCGCTTGCAACACTTGTCGCTCAGCTCCGAGGCAAGGATTAACAGATTGAAAAGCTTGTCACGTAGCCGACCTGGGAGCTAGAGGAGAAGCACAAGGAGGCGCTCGGAGCTCATGCCGCAGATCACACTAGCAAGTTCGAGGATGCTGTCAATGCTGCCAAGGCCACAGAGACCGCCAAGAATGAGCTGGAAAGCAGGGCGAAGAAGGTGGAGGCAGATCTCGAGGTTAACAACAGGGAGCTCTCTACGCTCGAGGTCGATAGAGAGAAAATACTCTATGACTTGGTGGGGATGCAAACTTCCATATCTGCAAAAACAAAAGACCTTGCCGCAACTAATGAGTTCATTGCTGATCTGAAGTTGAAGGCGGAGATGCATGAGATGAATCTAGAAGAGAGTAGAGCTGGGGAGAAAATTTTGGTCAAAGATCTCCAGAACGAGAAGTATTTGCTCGCCAGCGCCGCCATCACTTATAATGATTTTGAAAAAGGTTTGAAGATCTAGACCGATCGCCTCATTGATGCAGCTCAAAAGCTGTCTGCACAACTATCCAACATGGATCTGCAGAACTTGAGCTACTCTGCCAACGACAGGGTGAGCGCCAGCGCCAGACTGGTTGTTCTTTGAGAGTGGTGTTGACGCCCTCAAGCTGCTCCGTGCCAACCGACCTTCTTCTCTCGCCGAGGAAGCCCGAAAGCTCTACCAGGATATCCTCTTCAAGGTTCTCGTCAAGGTTGGTTATCGGAATCCTGGCGTCAACTTCACCGATGTCCGTGCAAGCTTGCCGAAGAATGTAGACACCAAGGCAATTGAAGAGTCCGTCAAGCCTATTATCAACAGAGTGAGCCAAGTCAAGAGAGTTGAAGGCCAACGCTGGGACTAGTTGGCTCGCTCCATCTTGTCCCCAGCAGTCCATGTCAAAGACAATATTTATCTTAAGTTAGAACTGCGACAACTATTGATGTAATATAAACTTGTTGTTTTTGATGTAATATAAACTTGTTCCTTCATGTGCATGTTTTCCGTACAAAAGCCAAAAACATTCAAGGGAAAATAACTCTACAACAAAAGAATTTGTTTGAAAGTTTTTCAACTTAACTTTTCTTTGTTGTACTTCTTATCATAGAATGCTAACTTGAACATCACTTGTCGGTATCCATACTATCACTCCCCTTGGCAAACTTACACACGAGGCAACCTTCTGTCCTTTGAGAAAAACAAAGAAGAGAAAAGAGAGATATGGAACCTTGATGGTTCATTAACATTCATACAAGGTAAATGTAACACAACATCACATACAAGCACATATATTAAAAATGTGAATTGAAAAGAGTTGTGAAACACTTAGCTTGATTTCACTATGCACTGGGTTTGTGCCTAGCTTTATACAAAGGATTACATGCCTTGTCGGCAGACTCGTACAAAAGGTGGTTGTCGGGCAGCCTCGCAACCTGCACCTTATGGATAGAACTTACGAAGATGCTCAATTTTCCATAAGTTGTGCACAGGTGTGACATCTTCGATCTCTAGGCGGACTGCGCCAAGCCTAGTGACTCATACTGCCCTATAAGGGCCTTCCTGATACGTCTCCAATGTATCTATAATTTTTTATTGTTCCATGCTATTGTATTATCTGTTTTGGATGTTTTATATGTTGGGGAACGTAGCATGCAATTCCGAAAAAATTCCTACGCTCACGCAAGATCTATCTAGGAGATGCATAGCAACAATAGGGGGAGAGTGTGTCCACGTACCCTCGTAGACCAAAAGCGGAAGCATTATGTTAACGCGGTCGATGTAGTTGAACGTCTTCATGATCCAACCGATCTAAGTACCGAACGTACGACACCTCTGTGTTCAGCACACGTTCGGCTCGATGACGTCCATCAAACTCTTGATCCAGCAGAGGGTCGAGGGAGAGTTCCGTCAGCACGACGGCATGGTGATGGTGTTGGTGATGTGATCCGCACAGGGCTTCGCCTAAGCACTACGATGCTATGTTCGGAGGAGTAAACTGTGGAGGGAGGCACCACACACGGCTAAGAGAACTCTTGGTGTGTCTCCAAGGGGTGCCCTGCCCACGTATATAAAGGAGGGAGAGGGAGGAGGCCAGCCCTAGGGGCGCGTCATAAGGGGGGAGTCCTACTAGGACTCCCAGTCCTAGTAGGATTTGGCCCCCCTCCTTTTCCTTCTCATGGAGGGGGAAAGGGGGAAAGGACAGGGAGTAGGAGAAGGAAAGGGGGGTGGCGCCCCTTCCCTAATCCAATTCAGCCTCCTCCCTTGTGGGGGGTGCACCAGCCCCTTGTGGGCTGGTTAGCCTCCCTCCTATGCCCGATATGGCCCATATCTTCCCCCGAGGGGGTTCCGGTAACCCCTCTGGTACTCCGGTATGTACCCGATACACTCTGGAACCCTTCCGGTGTCCGAATACTACCTTCCAATATATCAATCTTTACCTCTCGGCCATTTCGAGACTCCTCGTCATGTTCGTGATTTCATTCGGGACTCCGAACAAACATCGGTCACCAAAACAGATAACTCATAATACAAAACGTCATCGAACGTTAAGCGTGCCGACCCTATGGGTTCAAGAACTAAGTAGACATGACCGAGACACATCTCCGGTCAATAACCAACAGCGGAACCTGGATACTCATAGTGGTTCCTACATATTCTACGAAGATCTTTATCGGTGAAACCGCAATGACAATATACGTTATTCCCTTTGTCATCGGTATGTTACTTGCCCGAGATTCAATCGTAGGTATCCTTAAACCTAGTTCAATCTCGTTACCGGCAAGTCTCATTACTCGTTCCGTAATGCATCATCCTGCAACTAACTCATTAGTCACATTGCTTGCAGGGCTTATAGTGGTGTGCATTACCGAGAGGGCCTAGAGATACCTCTCCGATACTCGGAGTGACAAATCCTAATCTAGATCTATGCCAACCCAACAAACACCTTCGGAGACACCTGTAGAGCATCTTTATAATCACCCAGTTACGTTGTGACATTTGATAGCACATAAGGTGTTCCTCTAGTATTCAGGAGTTGCATAATCTCATAGTCAAAGGAATATGTATAAGTCATGAAGAAAGCAATAGCAATAAAACTTAACGTTAATTATGCTAAGCTAATGGATGGGTCTTGTCCATCACATCATTCTCCTAATGACGTGATCCCGTTCATCAAATGACAACACATGTCTATGGTTAAGAAACTTAACCATCTTTGATTAACGAGCTAGTCAAGTAGAGGCATACTAGGGACACTTTGTTTTGTCTATGTATTCACACATGTATCAAGTTTCCGGTTAATACAATTCTAGCATGAATAATAAACATTTATCATGATATAAATAAATATAAAATAACAACTTTATTATTGCCTCTAGGGCATATTTCCTTCATTATATGCATTGATATGCTATTTTATATTATTTTTTGGACTAACTTATTAACCCAAAGCCCAGTGCAAGTTTCTATTTTCCCCTTGTTTTTGAGTTTTACATGAAAGGAATATCAAAGGGAGTCCAAACGGAATAAAAATTTACGATGATTTTTTTGGACTAGAAGACACCCACAGAGCTTGGAGGCCAAGTCAGAAGAGTCCCGAGGACTCCACAAGCCACCAGGGCGCGCCCTAGGGGGGGTGCCCCTGGCTTGTGGGCCCCTCGGGAGTCCACCGACCTCCCTCTCAGCTCTAAAAATCCCCAAATATTCCAATATCAACAGAAGCGTCCACCAAAATACTTTTCCGCCGCCGTAACCTTCTGTTCCCGTGAGGTCCCATCTTGGGGCCTTTTCCGGTATCCTTCCGGAGGGGAATTTGATCACGAAGGGCATCTACATCAACTCTATTGCCCCTCCGATGAAGCATGAGTAGTTTACAACAGACTTACGGGTCCATAGCTAGTAGCTAGATGGCTTCTTCTCTCTCTTTGATTCTCAATACCATGTTCTCCTCGATGTTCTTGGAGATCTATCCAATGTAATCATCTTTTGCGGTGTGTTTGTCGGGATTGATGAATTATGGATTTATGATCAACTTATCTATGAATATTATCTTAATCTTCTCTGAATTCTTATATGCATTATTTGATATCTTTGTATTTCTCTTCAAATTATCAGTTTGGTTTGGCCAACTAGATTGGTTTTTCTTGCAAGGCACGTATTTGTATTGTTGCCATCAAGGGTAAAAATATGGGGTTTTCATCATATTGCTTGAGTTTATCCCTCTACATCATGTCATCTTGCTTAAGGCGTTACTCCGTTCTTTTTGAACTTAATACTCTAGATGCATGCTGGATAGCGGTCGATGTGTGAGTAATACTAGTAGATGCATGCAGGAGTCGGTCTACTTGACACGGACGTGATGCCTATATTCATAATCATTACCTTGGTTATTGTCATAACTTTGCGTTTTTCGGTCAGTTGCTCGACAGTAATTTATTCACCCACTGTATTATTTGTCTTCAAGAGAGAAGCCTCTAGTGAAACCTATGGCCCTCGGGTCTATTTTCCTTCATATACATTCAGATCTATATGCCAAAAATACCTTGCTGCAATTTATTTACTTTTATTTTGTTTTATGTTTTAGTAATCTTTTATATCTATCTTTATCAAATCTCACCTTTGCAAGTGACTATGAAGGGATTGACAACCCCATTATCGCGTTGGGTGCAAGTGTCTGATTGTTTGCGTAGGTGCATATATTGGGGACTTGCGAGTTTCTCCTACTGGACTTATACCTTGGTTCTTAATTGAGGGAAATACTTATCTCTACTTTGCTGCATCACCCTTTCCTCTTCAAGGGAAAAACCAACGCAAGCTCAAGAAGTAGCAGGAAGAATTTCTGCCGTCGTTGCCGGGTAGATCTACATCAAGTCTACCAAGTAGCCATCATAGAATCTCTTCTCTTGCATTACATTATTTTCCATTTACCTCTCGTTTTCCTCTCCCCCACTTCTAAAACGTTTTCAGAAAAAGACAAAACGATTTGCCTTTTTATTCGCCCTTCTTCCGTTCGTCTTTTCGTTTGCCTTTTATGTCTTACTCGGTTCGTTTTCTTGGTCGCTTGGAATAATAGTGTATTTATTGAAAATTAGAAAGCAAAAAGTTTATGGATCCTCATCCACTTGCTAATCTTTTTAAGAGATCCAATTATGATGAACCAATTGCTAGTGAGTTTTGTGCACTAGATTATCTTTATGAAGTTTTTTTTTGAAATTCGTGAATCTGAAAATTGTGATGAAGAAATTTATGAAGTGATTCACGATAGCTCCTTGAATGAGAAGCATGAGTGCAATGATTTTACTATAAATTCTATTGATGTCAATTGTGCTAATAATGTGCAAAACCCTAAGCTTGGGGATGCTAGTTTTGCTATGTCCACTACTTATTGCAATGATCATGATTGGGGTGATTCTTCTTATGATCTTGAAAATTTATTTAAGCCTTATGATAATAGTGTTTGCAATAATATTGAAAGTGGGTTTGGAAGAGTGTCAACTCTAGGTAATAATGATCCCACAACTGTTGAGAATGATAAGTCTCATGAAATTTTTGATAAAAGTGGGTTTGGAGAAGTCATGACTTTATTTGATGATAATCCCAACATTTTGGAAGAGTGTCAACTTTGCATGCATGTGGATCATGAAGAGAATATTTTATGTGATGGTTATATTGTTGAATTTGAATATGATCCCACATGTAATTATTATGAGAGAGGAAAATATTGTGGTAGAAACTTTCATTTTACTGATTTACCTCCCATTATGTTGAGATTGCTATTGTTTGTTTCTTCTTCCTGGCATATGTTAGACCTTGCTTGCCTTGCTAATTTGTTTTCCTATAAAACTCCTATGCATAGGAAGAATGTTAGACTTAGATCTGTTTGTCACATGTTTTAGGATGCTCTCTTTGTGTTTCAATTATTATCTTTCATGTGAGCACCATTGAAATCTCAATGCCTAGCTAAACGGCTTTAAAGAAAAGCGCTTGTTGGGGGACAACCCAATTTTTTTCTTTTCTGTTTTTGTGAGAATACGAATTATTACCTCTGTAGTAATTGTGTTTTGGTGTTTAATTAGTGTTTGAGCCAAGTAAAACCTTTGGGATGGCTTATGGTGATAGTTGATTTGATCTTGCTGAAAAACAGAAACTTTTGTACCGAGTGAAACAATTTTAGAAAATCAGAGAAGCGTGCTTTTGATCTGATATTTCTACACAAGATTGGTATACAAATTTCCTTTGGCTTCCTAATTTTTTAAAAAAATTGGAGTTACAGAAGTATACGAAGTTCTCTGATTACTATAGACTGTTCTGTTTTTGACAGATTCTGTTTTCTATGTGTTGTTTGCTTATTTGATGAATCTATGGGTAGTATCGGGGGTATGAACCATGGAAAATTTGGAATAAAGTAGATATTACACCAATATAAATAAAGAATGAGTTCACAACAATACCGAAAGGTGGTGATTTATTTAATTATACTAACGGATCTCATGAGTTTTCTTGTTGAGTTTTGTGTTGCAAAGTTTTCAAGTTTTGGGTGAAGATTTGATGGAATATGAAATAAGGAGTGGTAAGAGCCTAAGCTTGGGGATTACCAAGGCACCCCAAGGTAATATTCAAGGACAACCAAGCATCTAAGCTTCGGGATTCCCCGGATGGCATCCCCTCTCTCGTCTTCGTCTATCAATAAATTTACTCTAGGCTATATCTTTATTCACCACATGATATGTGTTTTGCTTGGAGCGTCTTTTATGATATGAGTCTTTGCTTTTTAGTTTGCCACAATCATCCTATCTGTACACGCCTTTTGAAAAGGACACGCATGCATCGTGAATTTATTAGAATACTCTATGTGCTTCACTTATATCTTTTGAGCTAGGCAATTTCGCTCTAGTACTTCACTTGTATCTTTTTAGAGCACGACTGTGGCTTTATTTTATAGAAATTGTTGAACTCTCATGCTTCAATTATATTATTTTGGGAGTATTTCTAAATAGCATGGTAATTTCTTTGGTTACGAATTTAATCCTAATATGATGGGCATCCAAGAAGGATATAATAAAAACTTTCATATAAAGAGCGTTAAATACTATGTGAAGTTTGATTTTTATGATTGTTTTGAGATATAAAGATGGTGATATTAGAGTCATTCTACTGAGTAATTGTGGATTTTTAGAAATAATTGTGTTAAAGTTTGTGATTCCCGTAGCATGCACGTATGGTGAACAATTATGTGATGAAGTCGCGGCATGATTTATTTATTGATTGTCTTCCTTATGAGTGGCAATCGGGGATGAGCGATGGTATTTTTATACCAATCCATCTCCCTAGGATCATGGAAGTAGTACTTTGTTTTGATAGCTAATAGACTTTTGCAATAAGTATGTGAGTTCTTTATGACTAATGATTGAGTCCATGGATTATACGCACTCTCACCCTTCCATCTTTGCTAGCCTCTCTAGTACCGTGCAACTTTCACCGGTGCACTACACCCACCATATACCTTCCTCAAAACAGCCACCATACCTACCTATTATGGCATTTCCATAGCCATTCCGAGATATATTTCCATGCTACTTCCACCGCTCCGTTTTGTTCTAAGTTTTGAGTTGTAATTCTTGAGTTGTAAGTAAATAAAAGTGCAATGATCATCATTATTAGAGCATTGTCCCATGTGAGGAAAGGATGATGGAACATATGATTCCCTCACAAGTTGGGATGAGTATCCAGACATTAAAAAAATAAAAGAGGCCAAAAGAAGCCCAAATAAAAAATGAGATAAAAGAGAGAAGGGACAATGTTACTATCCTTTTTCCACACTTGTGCTTCAAAGTAGCACCATGATCTTCATGATAGAGAGTCTCCATTATTGTCACTTTCATATACTAGTGGGAATGTTTCGTTATATAACTTGGCTTGTATATTGCAATGATGGGCTTCCTCAAAATTTCCCTAGGTCTTCGTGAGCAAGCGAGTTGGATGCACACCCACTTAGTTTCTTTTGAGCTTTCATAAACTTATAGCTCTAGTGCATTCGTTCCATGGCAATCCCTACTCACTCACATTGATATCTATTGATGGGCATCTCCATAGCCCGTTGATATGCCTAGTTGATGTGAAACTATCTCCTTCGTTTTGTCTTGTCCACAACCACCATATTCTATTCCACCAACAATGCTATATCCATGGCTCACGGTCATGTATTGCGTGAAAGTTGAAAAAGTTTGAGAACATCAAAAGTATGAAACAATTGCTTGGCTTGTCATCGGGGTTGTGCATGATTTAATACTTTGTGTGATGAAGATGGAGCATAGCCAGACTATATGATTTTGTAGGGATAGCATTCTTTGGCCATGTAATTTTGGGAAGACATGATTGCTTTATTCGTATGCTTGAAGTATTATTGTCTTTATGTCAACATTAAACTTTTGTTTTCAATCTTATAGGTCTGAAAATTCATGCCACAATGAAGAAAATTACATGGATAAATATGTTAGGTAGCATTCCACATCAAAAATTTTGTTTTTATCATTTACCTACTTGAGGACGAGTAGGAATTAAGCTTGGGGGATGCTTGATACATCTCCAACATATCTATTATTTTTTATTGTTCCATGCTATTATACTATCTGTTTTGGATGTTTATATGCATTAATACACTATTTTATATTATTTTTGGGACTAACTTATTAACCCAGAGTCTAGTGCTAGTTTTTGTTTTTTCCTTGTTTTTGAGTTTTACAGAAAAGGAATATCAAACGGAGTCCAAACGGAATAAAACTTTACGATGATTTTTCTTGGACCAGAAGACACCCACGGAGCTTGGAGGCCAAGTCAGAAGAGTCTCGAGGACCCCACAAGCCACCAGGGCGCTCCCTAGGGGGAACGCCCCGTGGGTTGTGGGCCCTGATGTCTACTACGCAACCTTCTTCTTGTAGACTCGTGTTGGGACTCCAAGCGCAGAGTTTCATAGGACAGTAGCAAATTTCCCTCAAGTGGATGACCTAAGGTTTATCAATCCATGGCAGGCGTAGGATGATGATGGTCTCTCTGAAACAACCCTACAACCAAATAACTAAGAGTCTCTTGTGTCCCCAACACACTCAATACAATGTAAATTGTATAGGTGCACTAGTTCGGCGAAGAGATGGTGATACAAGTGGATGGTAGATATAGGTTTTTGTAATATGAAAATATGAAAAACAGCAAGGTAGCAAGTGATAAAAGTGAGAGAAAACGGTATTACAATGCTTGGAAACAAGGACTAGGGTTCATACTTTCACTAGTGCAAGTTCTCTCAACAATGATAACAAAATTAAATCATATGGCAATCCCTCAACATGCAACAAAAGTCACTCCAAAGTTCCTATCGCGGAGAACATACGATGAAATTGCTTGTAGGGTACGAAACCACCTCAAAGTTATTCTTTCCGATCAATCCATTGAGCTATTCCTATAACTGTCACAAACAGCCCTAGAGTTCATAGTAAAATAACACCATAGGACACACATAAATCAACCCTAATGTCACCTAGATACTCCAATTTCACCACAAGTATCCGTGGGTCAATTATACGATATGCATCAAACAACTTCAGATTCATAATATTCAATCCAACACAAAGAACTTCAAAGAGTGCCCCAAGATTCCTACCGGAGAAAAAGGACGAAAACGTGCATCAACCCCTATGCATAGATTACCCCAATGTCACCTCAGGAATCTAGGAACTGAGTGCCAAAACATACATTGCTTGTTTTAAGTATAAATTTCTATTAGAGCCAATTAAATTTAAGTAAAGTGACCACTAACTCCTGTTATTACAGTACCAATACAGACCCGCTCGTGAACCGACGTGTGGCCGAGGGTGCATCTTCTGTCGGGCGTGCAGCGGACGAGGGAGGGGTCGTAACTGTTGTCGCCTGTACACACTCAGCTTACTGTTGAATCCAGTTCCCCAGGAGTTGAAAAACGAATTGCTACCGCTGCCTACACACTCGTTCACTCGAAGAGACTCCAATGGCGATCCGAGGGGTGAGCCTGCTGGATATGGACTTCAGCAAGGAGTTCACCTTTGAGTTCGCCGTTCAGTCCTATGGCTGCACCAAGTTGAATGTGATGTACACCAACGATACAGACTCGGTGAAGCTCTGCCTCGCCTCAGTCCTATAGCTGCACCAGGTTCTGGAGCATTCGCCCGTTTCATCGGCAGCGCCGACTGCACCTTTGCTACGGTGGAGAGAAGGATGAACGCGACGATTTGGCCATCTGGTGCAACAAGCTTGTCGACATCCAGAAGCAATACAAGATCATCAGCAACGGGCAGGAGAAGGACTCCGTGGTTGACCTCGCCGAGACCATCATCGACCCCCGATACGCCAACATGAAAGAAGACGACCTAAACACGTGGGAGGTACCTCTGAATCTAGCCTACATAACCTACGCGGCCAAGGACGCATACGCATGCTACGACATGTACAGGCAGATCTTGGACATGAGGGCGTGTTTGCTTCCCGTAACCGACGAGTACACGGACAGCCGCAGCGTCATGATCAAGCGTGCCAGGAAGGTCTAGATGTTGTACTTTATCTGTTTATAAGCACCTTTATCATCTGAGTGTTTCATGCATTAGCCTATGTGTCGTAATTATCTGTTTTGTCCGAAATATTTCTTTTAAGAACCCATTAACCTGATTGCTTTTTTTAGTGGCTATTTGCTTATGTATGTAAACTAGTTCACTTGTCCATAAAAAAACTAGTTCACTCGGCTGCCGTGCTTTGATTCTCCTATCTCCCAACATATTCCCCTCCTCAAGTGGACCCAGCAGGTCTCTGAATTTTCTCCCACTTTATTTTTCGATGTAAACTGAGTTTTCTCCCAGTACTTTCCCCTAGAACCAACTCAACTGTCCCACGTCTAGCCTAAAAAATAATAATACCCCACGTACTATTAACTCATCAAATTAAAATGGTATTTTATTTCGTAAGTTGAAAGTTCTTACAAAATAATAATAATAATTGTTTATATATAACTTGGCAAGTTAACTCCTAGTGATTGCATACATAAGCTTGCAAAGATTTTACTAACGTGCAATCATGTGTTTATGTTTTTATAACATTTCTCCGTCTAGCCCAACATGATATTTTCACCCAGCCCAGCAAGTCCGTGGATTTCGAGAAAAATGCAAATGGGATTTAAACGGGCTGCATAGATGCTACATCATTGTTTCACCCAGCCCACCAAATGGACTAAAAAAACGTTCCACCGCTGACAGGTCGGACCCACCAGCTATATCTTCGCACGCAAGGAAGTGCCTCCTTATTACGCGCAAAATAACGATGTCCATCCAACGGCCGTAGTGCTTCTTCAACCTCTGGTCTTCTTGATCCAGCCGCCCAAAGCAGCGCCGGTCGTGCCGCATGCTCCTGCCTCCTGTGGTCGGCTGTGTTGCCGCGGAGACCTCACCGCCCCCTACTATTCCCACCGCTGGCCAGGCCCTGCGGCGACGGCAGCGTCACCCCGCAGCCGAACCAGTGAACCTTCGTACTCCTCTCCGCGCGGGCTTCCACTGCCGCGTCGTCCCATTCCTAGACCTCGCCGTCGTCCACCGCCGTGGTGCTCTCCGCGCGGCGTGGTCAACGTGGTCAAGGAACGACTTCCATCGGAAGAGTATTGTACGTGGAGAGGCTGATAGCTGGGTCCACGGCCACACCCCAGTTTTTTTGTGATTTGCCAAGCAAGTCGGTTTGTCAGGCCTGTTGGGCTACAAATCTTTCAAGACAAGGAGAGCTTTCATTCGGCTGGCTGAGAAAATGGCCCATCAGTAATGAGAAATGGGATGTACATTTTTAAAACACATCAAACCGGCAATTAGTGTCAAATATCTTTTTTTTCATTTCAAGATTTTAAATTACATTAATTTTTATGCATGGAGAATTTGTTGGATTTTATATTGAAATACATTTATTTTTAAAATCAGTTTGAATGTGAGTCGAAATTTCGGGATCAAAAACAGTTCAGACCGCACCTAAATATGCAAAATTTCATATAAATTTTTACCGTGGCCACAATTTGGGCTGTAATGCTAACAAAAAAGAATATGGGCTCCAAAAAAAACCTTAAGAATTAGCAAATGGGCTGAAAATTGTTAGAAATAATGGCAGATGGGCTGTATGCTGTTTTCAACAGATTTGAGGCTTTCCAAAAAAAGGTTGATGCACAAGCAGTGACTGTTGGATGTCCATCCAATGGTCGTCGTGCTTCTTCAATCTCTGCTCTTCCTACTCCAGCCGCTCAAACAAGCGCCGGCGGGACTGCCTGCTCCCTCCTCCCCGCGGCCGCCTGTGCTGACGCGCGGGCCTCACTGCCCCACCGTACTCCCATCGCTGGCCTAGCCATCCCTCTACTCACCCACACCTGCTGTTATTCTCCGGCGACGGCAGACGAACCAGTAAATCCTCGTACAGTCGTACTCCCCTCCGCGTGGGAAACATAAACAACGGCCGAGTCTTCCCTGCCTCCGTGTCGTTCCCTTCCTAGGCCTCGCCGTCCTCCACCGCCCTGGTGCTCGGCGTGGCGTGGTCAGCATGGTCAATGACCGACATGCATCTGAAGTGGACTGCACATGGAGAGGCTGACAGCTGGGTCCACGACCGCAGGCAAGGAAATGCCTCCTTATTATGCGCAAAATAATTATTTCCTCCACCTAACATCTGGGACAGACCGAAACGGCCTCTGTATTTCGCGAAAAAACGTTACCTCCGCTGACAGCTCAGACCCACCAGCTATATCTTCGCACGCAAGGAAGTGCCTCCTTATTACTCCCCCTGCTAGCTTGGACCTAGTATAGTGGGCCTACTAAGTTGACGGGGATGAAGGGCTTTGTCAACTTAGTCAATATGCACGATTCTAGCTCGATTGACCGTACGATGTCCATCCAACGGCCATAGTGCTTCTTCAACCTCTGGTCTTCTTGCTCCAGCCGCCCAAAGCAGCGCCGGTCGTGCCGCCTGCTCCTGCCTCCCGTGGTTGGCTCTGCTGCCGCGGAGGCCTCACCACCCCCATACTACTCCCACTGCTGGGCAGGCCATCCCTCCACTCCACTCACCCACACCCCCTATTATTCTGCGGTGACGGCAGCGCAGCCGAACCAGTGAACCCTCGTACTCCTCTCCGCGTGGGCATCTACTGCCGCGTCTTCCCCGGCTCCGCGTCCTCCCCTTCCTAGGCCTCGCCGTCGTCCACCGCTGTGGTGCTGTCGGCGCGGCGTGGTCAATGTGGTCAACGACCGAATTCCATAGGAAGAATACTATATGTGGAGAGGCTGACAGCTGGGTCCACGGCAGCCGCAAGGAAGTGCCTCCTTATTAATCGGAAAATAATTATTCCTCCACCTGATAGCAGGGACCCACCGGACGCCCACCAGTATATTGCGAAAATAACATTTGCCCCTGACTACTGGGACCCACACGGCGGGCCACCGTATTTCGCAAAAAAACGTTCCCTTTGCTGTCAGCTCGGACCCACCGGAAGTGCCTCCTTATTACGCACAAAAAAATGAATACCCCCTGCTAGTTCGGACCCACCTTGGTGGGAGGCTGACTTGTGGGCCTACTAAGTTGACGGGGACGGAGGGCTTTGTCAACTTAGTCAATGTGCATGATTCTAGCTCCAGTGATCGTACGATGTCCATCCAACGGCCGTAGTGCTTCTTCAACCTCTGGTCTTCTTGCTCCAGCCGCCCAAAGCAGCGCCGGTCGTGCCGCCTGCTCCTGCCTCCCATGGCCGGCTGTGCTGCCGCGAAGGCCTCACTGCCCCCTACTATTCCCACCGCTGGCCAGGCCCTGCGGCGACGGCAGCCTCACACCGCAGTCGAACGAGTGAACCCTCATACTCCTCTCCGCGTGGGCATCCACTGCCGCGTCTTCACCGGCTCCGCGTCGTCCCTTTCCTAGTCCTCGCCATCGTCCACCGCCCTGGTGCTCTCGGCGCGGCGTGGTCAACGTGGTCAAGGAACGACTTCCATTGAACGTGGACTGTACGTGGAGAGGCTGACAGCTGGGTCCATGGCGGCAGCAAGGAAGTGCCTCCTTATTACGCGGAAAATAATGATTCCTCCACCTGACAGCAGGGACCCACCAGACGGGCCACCGTATTTCGCAAAAAAACGTATCCCCCCTGAGTGCTGGGACCCACCAGCTACACCTTCGCACGCAAGGAAGTGCGTCCGGGCAAAAAATATGATTCGCCCCCCTGACTGCTGGGACCCACCAGCTACATCTTCGCAAGCAAGGAAGTGCCTGACAGTCGGGACCCACCTGGTCGAAACGTTCGTAGCGTTGTCATTCTGGTCGCGAACGTGTACGTACATATATACTAGTCGATGTAGAGGCGCGCACGTGTCGTAGTAGAGGCGCGCACGTAGCATGTACACGTACGTACAGCGGCCAGGGTGAAAGAAAGAAAGTACGGCCACGTATGTGTACATACGGGCGGGGTCTTGAACGCCTACTCGCGCATACATACGACGAGGGCTCGTGTACATGGCTGGGTCGGAACGGAGAAACAACGTCGTCGTCGTGTTCATGGGGAGGCAACGGAATGCGTGGTCGTGTTCATCGGGAGGCAACACAGCTGGGTCAGAACGGAATGCGTGGTTGTGTTCATCGGGAGGGCTTGGACGGAAGAGGCGATGGAAACGAGGCCTGGCGTACCGCACAATGGAGGAAATGGACCTCCTACGGTCGAAACGGGGGTCCTGTTGATCGGAAGGGGTGTGTCAGGGAGTCCGGGATTAGGGGGTGTCCGGATAGCCGGAATATACCCTTTAGCCGGACTATTGGACTATGAAGATACAAGATTGAAGACTTCGTCCCATGTCCGGATGGGACTTTCCTTGGCGTGGAAGGCAAGCTTGGCAATACGGATATGTACATCTCCTCCCATTGTAACCGACTCTGTGTAACCCTAGCCCTCTCCGGTGTCTATATAAACCGGAGGGTTTAGTCCGTAGGACAACAACAATCATACCATAGGCTAGCTTCTAGGGTTTAGCCTCTCTGATCTCGTGGTAGATCTACTCTTGTACTACCCGTACCATCAATATTAATCAAGTAGGAGTAGGGTTTTACCTCCATCGAGAGGGCCCGTACCTGGGTAAAAACATTGTGTCCCTTGTCTCATGTTACCATCCGCCTAGACGCACAGTTCGGGACCCCCTACCCAAGATCCGCCGGTTTTGACACCGACATTGGTGCTTTCATTGAGAGTTCCTCTGTGTCGTCATCTTTAGGCCCGATGGCTCCTCCGATCATCAACAACGATGCGGTCCAGGGTGAGACTTTTCTCCCCGGACAGATCTTCATGTTCGGCGGCTTTGCACTGCGGGTTAATTCGCTTGGCCATCTGGAGCAGGTCGAAAGCTACGCCCCTGGCCATCAGGTCAGATTTGGAAGTTTGAACTACACGGCTGACATCCGCGGAGACTTGATCTTCGACGGATTCGAGCCACAGCCGAGCGCGCCGCACTGTCACGATGGGCATGATTTAGCTCTGCCGCCGAACAGTGCCCTGGAGGCCGCACCCGAACAGCTCCGACCCTTAGCTCGGAGCCAACTGTGCCGATCGAGGATGGGTGGCTAGACCCCACCGTGGGGGCTGCAGTCTCAACGGTGATCGAGCCGAACACCAGCCTTATCCTCTGCGAAGCCCGTGACTCCACAGTGCCGGACTCTTCTCCGGACTCCGAACCCTCCGTGCCCCTGCCAATCGAATCCGATTGGGCGCCGATCATGCAATTCACTGCCGCGGATATCTTTCAGCACTCGCCCTTCGGCAACATTCTTAATTCACTAAGGTCTCTCTCTTTGTCAGGAGAGTCCTGGCCGGATTATGACCGGCAGGATTGGGATGCGGACGACGAAGAAATTTGACGCCCACCCACCATCCACTTCGTAGCCACTGTCGATGATTTAACCGACATGCTAGACTTTGACTCCGAAGACATCGACGGTATGGACGACGATGTAGGAGACGAATAGGAACCAGCGCCTATAGGACACTGGAAAGCCACCTCGTCATATGACATATATATGATGGATACACCGAAAGAAGGCAATGGCGATGGAACAGCGGGGGATGACCCCTCCAAGAAGCAACCTAAGCGCCGGCGTCAGCGGCGCCGCTCTAAGTCCCGCCAAAGCAAAAACGGTGATATCGGCACGGTAGATAATAACACCCCGGACAGTGCCGAAGACAACTCCCTCCAGCAAGATTCAGTGTAGGAGGATGGAGAAGCCAGCCCCCCTGAGAGAGCGGCAGACATAGAGGAAGAGGATGATAATTACATGCCTCCCTCCGAAGACGAGGCAAGCCTCGGCGATGACGAATTTGTCGTGCCTGAGGATCCCGTCGAACAAGAGCGCTTTAAGCGCAGACTTATGGCCACGGCGAGTAGCCTTAAGAAAAAACAGCAACAGCTTAGAGCTGATCAAGACTTGCTAGCCGACAGATGGACTGAAGTCCTTGCGACCGAGGAATACGAACTCGAACGCCCCTCCAAGAGCTACCCAAAGCGCAGGTTGCTACCACGATTAGAGGAGGAAGCACCTAAACCTACATCACCAGCGCATGATGCGGCTGACCGGACACCTCACGGCCGCGACAGAGAGGCCTCTTGGCCCTCCACTCAAGCTGCACCCCGGCGTCGCTCAAAAAATACCAAGGCACGGGGAAATGCGCTAGACCTGCGAGATATGTTGGAGGACAAGGCAAGGCAAACAAGATCGATCTACGGATCGCGCGGGCGCCCCACGACACGAGACAATAACCGTCACGCCGGATACAGTAAATCCGGCCGGGCCGAACATAGCAGACAAAGCTCATTTGAGCTACGTCGCGATATAGCCCAGTACATAGGTGTCTCGCACCCACTATGCTTCACAGATGAAGTAATCGATCATCAAATCCCAGAGGGTTTCAAACCCGTAAACATTGAATCATACGATGGCACAACAGATCCTGCGGTATGGATCGAGGACTATCTCCTTCATATCCACATGGCCCGTGGCGATGATCTACACGCCATCAAATACCTCCCACTCAAGCTTAAAGGACCAGCTCGGCATTGGCTTAACAGCTTGCCAGCAGAATCAGTTGGTTGTTGGGAGGACCTGGAAGCCGCATTCCTCGACAATTTCCAGGGCACCTATGTGCGACCACCAGACGCCGATGACCTGAGCCACATAATTCAGCAGCAAGAAGAATCTGCCAGACAATTCTGGACACGGTTCCTAACCAAGAAAAATTAAATCGTCGACTGTCCGGACGCAGAGGCCCTAGCAGCCTTCAAGCATAACATCCATGACGAGTGGCTTGCCCGGCACCTTGGACAGGAAAAGCCGAAATCTATGGCAGCCCTCACGACACTCATGACCCGCTTTTGCGCGGGAGAAGACAGCTGCCTGGCTCATAGCAATAACATGACCAAGAGCCCTCGTAATTCAGATACCAAGGACGGCAATGGCAGGTCGCGTCGCAACAAGCACAAGCGTCGCATTAACAGCGACAATGCTGAAGATACGACAGTTAATGCTGGATTCAGAGGCTCTAAACCCGGTCAGCAGAAAAATCCATTCAAAAGAAACACTCCGGGCCCGTCCAGTTTGGACCGTATACTCGACCGCTCGTGCCAGATACATGGCACCCCCGAAAAACCAGCCAATCACACCAACATGGATTGTTGGGTGTTCAAGCAGGCCGGCAAGTTAAATGCCGAAAACAGACACAAGGGGCTACATAGCGACGACGACGAGGAGCCCCAGCCGCCAAACAATAGTGGACAGAAGGGCTTCCCCCCACAAGTATTGACGGTGAACATGATATACGCAACCCACATCCCCAAGAGGGAACAGAAGCGTGCGCTAAGGGACGTATACGCGTTGGAGCCAGTCGCCCCAAAGTTCAACCCGTGGTCCTCCTGCCCGATCACTTTCGATCGAAGGGACCACCCAACTAGCATCTGCCATGGTGGATTCGCTGCATTGGTTCTAGACCCAATCATTGATGGATTTCACCTCACTCGAGTCCTTATGGACGGCGGCAGCAGCCTGAACCTGCTTTATCAGGATACAGTGCGGAAAATGGGCATAGACCCCTCAAGGATTAAACCCACAAAAACGACCTTCAACGGTGTCATACCAGGAGTAGAGGCCAACTGCATAGGCTCAGTTACACTTGAAGTGGTCTTGGATCCCCGGATAATTTCTGAAGCGAGGAGTTAATCTTCGACATAGTCCCGTTCCGCAGTGGCTATCACGCACTGCTCGGACGAACCGCATTTGCAAAGTTCAATGCGGTGCCGCACTACGCATACCTCAAGCTCAAGATGCCAGGACCTCGAGGAGTCATTATGGTCAATGGAAACACCGAACGCTCTCTCCGAACGGAGGAGCATATGATGGCCCTCGCAGCGGAAGTACAAAGCCGCCTCTCAAGGCAATTCTCTAGTCCTGCTATTAAACGTCCGGACATCGTCAAGCGCGCCCGGAGTAACCTACAACAAGACCGCCTGGCACGTTCCGAGCAAGCGTAGCAATGCGGCCCCAACCCCAGCCCTCGCGAAACTGTGAAACCAGTACTACGTGTACATAATTACGCTCTGGAAATACCATGGGCACAGGGGGAGGGGCACGACCACGGCACGCCCAAAATGTGGCTCAACTGCACTAGGGGCTCCCGATTTTGCCATTTTTTCTTACTTTCAGGACTCCACTCTCCGGAAGGCCTGTCCGACAGTACAATCGCCGAACACACGATGCAACAACCAAGGAGGCAGAAAGCTACGTCGAATTCCCAGGTGGTCTCTATAACGAGCAAAATACATGTCTTACATACCGTCTCGCAGCTCGCCTCTGGAGGGGGACATGTCAAATAGTCCCATCTCTTGCTTATTGCACTAGTTGTATCATTCTGCTTTTACCGCAGCCTTTTCAAAATAAACAATGCTAAGCTTATTATTGCATTCTCTGTTCATTCCTTTTTTCATATACATGTTCAGTTATGACATTTAGCACCCGTACACTTTGGTACGGTCAATACGCCAGGGGCTCAAGCACCCCATAATATGGCGTGAGAAGTCCGAACACTTTCACTAGTGTGGCCCTCCAAACTTATAGCATTATATGCATCAGCTCCGAATCATGTCTTTGGTCAATAGTTGGGTTTGCCCGGCTCCCATGTTTTGGTACCTTACGTTCCGCTATATCGGCTAAGGTAGCGCTGGGAGAACTACTGCGATTGTGCCCCGGTTGAGCTGGGCTAAGCACCTCAATAGAGAAAGCTAAAACTGACTGTCATGATAAGGCGAGAGCTGGTCGCTGATTCGAGAGGTTTCGAGTCCCTAAAGACTTATGCCTCTTAGAGCAAGGAGTCGGCTATGTCCGGCCTAGGCGTGTATAGTGCCCGAACTCGGTCTTCCAAACACTAGGGGCTTCGCCGAAATTTAAAATTATAGAATTCTCTGGCTAAGTGAGAGTGATAACACACTATAGTCTAATTGCCTTGTTTGTTGTGCTGAGCACCTCCCTCGGAGGACCCAAGAATGGGAAAAAGAGTGCTCAGGTTTATCCCGAACACCCCAGCACTAGTGGCATGGGGGCAGAAGCCAACGACTCACCATCTCTCAGATTTAATAAACGGCCGCATAGAAGGTAATATTTTAAATTAAAACAAGCGTTGCATAGCGCATATGAACAAGTTTTCAGCGCACAGGACAAAATGAACAACTTTACTCAAATATTACATCCTTGGAACATTCATCCGCCACAAGGCGGGCACCCTTCAGGATGCCCTCGTAATACATCTCGGGGTGGCGATGCTCCTTGCCCTGCGGTGGCCCGTCCTTCACAAGCTTCTCAGCATCCACCTTGCCCCAGTGCACTTTAGCACGGGCAAGCGCCCTACGGGCACCCTCGATGCAGAAAGAGCGCTTGATGACTTCAAGCCGTGGACAGGCATCCACCAGCCGCCTCACCAGCCCGAAGTAGCTCCCAGGCACGGCCTCCTCAGGCCACAACCGGACTATGAGACCCTTCATGGCCTGCTCGGCCACCTTATGGAGCTCGACCAGCTGCTTCAGCTGGTCGCTCAAGGGCACAGGGTGTCCTGCCTCAGCATACTGAGACCAGAACACCTTCTCCGTCGAGCTCCCCTCTTCGGCTCGATAGAAGGCGGCGGCATCCGACACGCTATGGGGCAAATCTGCGAATGCTCCTGGAGAGCTCCGGAGTCGGGTAAGTAACAAGTAATTCACTTTCACGTGATTGCTTTGCATAAAGAATGCCTTACCCGCTGCTATCTTCTTCATCGCCTCAACTCCCTGGAGGGCTTTCTGGGCTTCGGCCTTGGTAGACTTGGCGCTTTCGAGGGCCGCCGCGAGCTCGGACTCTCCCTCTTGGAGTTAAGTTCCAAACTGTCGTGTTTCTTCACGAGAGCTTGGAGCTCTTGCTGTACCTCGCCAACTCGCGCCTCATGTTTCTCCCGCTCAGTGCGCTCCGTGGCCGCCTTCTTTTTGGCCTCGGAAAGCGCTTGCTTCAGGGTCGCCACCTCAGTCGTGGCCCCTAGGACACCAATAACGATCCTGTCATTTTTTGCAACTACGTCTTTTTAACATATACTCCACAAGGTATTACTTACCTTATTTTTCCTCGAGCTTCTTCTTGGCAAGGCCGAGCTCTTGCTCGGACCACTCGAGATTCTGCTTCAGCGCGTCAACCTCCGCAGTCAATGTGGCAGAGGCCAACAGCGAAGCCTGCATACGCATATCGACATAATTATGTTTGACTCCTGTGAATATTATTAGATCCTCTATTCGTCTTTTCTTTGTGAACGCCAAACAGAGCATCAGGGGCTACAGTCTATGCGGTAATATATTTTCTACGTACCTCAAAGCCTGTGAACAGGCTGCACAGGCTTCAGTCAGCCCGCTCTTAGCGGACTGAACCTTCTGGATCACCGCACTCATAATAGTGCGGTGCTCCTCGTCGATGGAGGCGCCGTTAAGCACCTCCATCAAGTTATCCGGTGCCTCTGGTTGGGCGGAGGCCACCGGTGCAGTAGGCTTGCCCTTCTTAGTAGGGGCCGCCTGCCCGAGTCCGGAACCGTTGAAGTTTCCGGCGCGGTGTCCGGCGCATTGTCCGGCCCAAGGCCGGACTCGGAGCCCTTGGGAGCTTTGCTCCCTTTGTGCCTGCAGTCCGGGAGGTCGCCTTGCGGCGCCTCCAGGACCACCTCCCCTTAGCTTGGAACCTTTTGGGACAACACCTCAGCATCGTCCGTAGGGCGAGGGGAGGTAGCGGTCGTATGTGAAAAACAATTCACATCCGATGAATCCAGGGAACCGCTCGATGATATGTCGACTCGGGCCCGGGGCGGACTGCATAATCATATTCGGCGTCAGGGGAAGCTATGCAATAAAGGAACGCCACGAGTCACTCTAGTGTCCGAATACTTACATCTTTGCGAGGGGCTTGGCCCTGAGAGGCCACTTCTCTTCGCCGTCGTCAGCGTTGGTGGAGTAGTCCGGAGGAAGGGTCCTCCCCTTCTTGGACCCTCCGGCCTCCCAGTTGGGGCGGCCTTCCTTTTCTTTTCTCCTCCCGCTGGGGAAGAAACCTCTCTTTCCTCCTCCTCGTCTTCATGAGAGGAGTGTGCCTCAGAGTCATCGGACGATAAGTCCGACTCCACCGAGCGTCGGGAACTCTTCCGGGTTCCCATGGCCTTCTTCTTGGCCTTCTTCTCCGGCACCACGTAAGGTGTCGGAACCAGCAGCTCCGCCAAGCGGGTGTCTCCTGGGTCTTCGGGCAAAGGAGCCGGACAGTTGATTTGTCCGGCCGTCCTCTGCCAGTCTTGTCAAAGGCATGGGGGCTTAGATCCCGCATAGAGTCAAACTATGAAAGACAAATATCCTATAAGAGGTAAAACAACTTACTGCGCTGGCTTGACGCTGCGCGCAGAATCCGCGATCCTCGGTGGCGGAAGCGGGAGCCTCGACGCCCTTGAATAGCACCTTCCAGGCATCTTCGTATGTTGTGTCGAAGAGCTTGTTCAGAGTTCGGTGCTGGGCCGGGTCGAACTCCCACAAGCTAAAAGCCCGTTGTTGGCACGGGAGGATCCGGCGGATGAGCATGACCTGGACTACGTTGACGAGTTTGAGCTTCTTGCTCACCAGGTTTTGGACGCATGTTTGGAGTCCGGTCAGCTCTCCGGAACTACCCCACGGCATGCCCTTCTCTTTCCAGGAGGTGAGCCGCGTAGGGATTCCGGATCGGAACTCGGGGGCTGCGACCCATTCAGGGTCATGCGGCTCGGTGATGTAGAACCACCCCGATTGCCACCCCTTTATGGTCTCCACGAAGGAGCCCTCGAGCCATAGGACGTTGGGCATCTTGCCCACCATGGCGCCTCCGCACTCCGCCTGGCGGCCGCCCACTACCTTCGGCTTGACATTGAAGGTCTTCAGCCATAAGCCAAAGTGGGGCTGGATGCAGAGGAAATCCTCGCACACGACGATAAATGCCGAGATATTGAGGATGAAGTTCGGGGCCAGATCGTGGAAGTCCAGGCCCTAGTAGAACATGAGCCCCTGGACGAATGGGTGGAGAGGGAAGCCTAGTCCACGGAGGAAATGGGTGAGGAACACCACCCTCTCATGGGGCCTGGGGGTGGGGATGAGCTGCCCCTTGTCTGGGAGCCGGTTCGCGATGTCGTCGGACAAGTATTCGGCTCTCCTCAGCTTCTTGATGTGTCCCTCCGTGACGGAGGAGACCATCCACCTGCCTCCCGCTCCGGACATGGTTGGAGAAGGTTGAGGTGGGGAATGCGGACTTGGGCGCTGGAGCTCGAGTGTGCGAAAATGGATGAGCAAAGGAGGAAGAAGGCGTGGATGAAAAGGTGGATCCTTATCCCCTTATATGGGCGGACAAAACTATGCGCCCCCACCACCCTGGTAAAACTGGCTTATCCCCCAAGCGCCGTAATCAATGGTACGGTTGGGTTACCCACGCCCGTATTGATGAGAATCCCGTGATAAGGGGACACGATCTCTGCTTCGACAAGACGTGCCAAGGAAACCGCCTCGCAAAACGCACTGAGGTGGGACAATAAAAACGATTCGAATAAAGGCTTGGCTGTGGTGTGATGTCACGCTACAGAATACGTCAGCAGATTAGATTTGTGAAAATACTATTCTCTCCACGGTGGTATATGGAACTTGTTTTGCAGAGCCGGACACTATCCTTGTGTTAAAAATCATCTATGAAGTATTCGGAGGAGGAACCCGCCTTGCAATGTCGAAGACAATCTGCGCGCCGGACTCGTCGTCATTGAAGCCTGGTTCAGGGGCTACTGAGGGAGTCCGGGATTAGGGGGTGTCCAGATAGCCGGACTGTTGGACTATGAAGATACAAGATTGAAGACTTCGTCCCGTGTCCAGATGGGACTTTCCTTGGCGTGGAAGGCAAGCTTGGCAATACAGATATGTAGATCTCATCCCATTGTAACCGACTCTGTGTAACCCTAGCCCTCTTCGGTGTCTATATAAACCGGAGGGTTTAGTCCGTGGGACAACAACAATCATACCATAGGCTAGCTTCTAGGGTTTAGCCTCTCTGATCTCGTGGTAGATCTACTCTTGTACTACCCGTATCATCAATATTAATCAAGCAGGAGTAGGGTTTTACCTCCATCGAGAGGGCCCGAACCTGGGTAAAAACATTGTGTCCCTTGTCTCCTGTTACCATCCGCCTAGACGCACAGTTCGGGACCCCTTACCCGAGATCCACCGGTTTTGACACCGACAGTGTGGCGTACCGCAAAACGGACGAAACGGACCTCCTACGGTCGAAACGAGGGTCATGTTGATCGGGAGGGGTGTGGCGTACCGCAAAACAGAGGAAACGGACTTGTGTTGGAGCGCTACGGTTGAAACGGGGGTCCTGTTCAGCGGGAGGGGTGTGGCGTACCGCAAAACGGGACTCCACGGGATACTGTTCATCTCCACCATCGACCCTCTCCAGCCTCCACGAGCTATTGTTCATCCACCGTCGACCTCCTCCAGCCTCCACGGGCTCCTGTTCATCCAGCCTCCACCGCGTGCTACTCCACCGGCTACTGTTCAACCAACCCTCCACCGTCTACTGTTCATCCAGCCCTCCACACCATGGGGTCCTATTCAACCACCCCTCCACGGGCACCCCTCCACCGTCTACTGTTCATCCCGCCCTCCACACCATGGGGTCCTGTTCATCCACCCCTCCACGGGCACCCCTCCATCGTCTACTGTTCATCCAGCCCTCCACCACACCACGGGGGCCTGTTCATCCAGAGGCAACGCCACCGCTCACTGTTCATCCAAACCCCCCTGCAACGCTCACTGTTCATCCAATCGATCAGCTTCAGTTAGCAGCAGTAGCCAAGGAATAGCTCGATCGGGTTCAGTTAACAGCCATCGATCGATCGCTCGGGTTCAGTAACGCGTAGCCTGCAGTGCAATCGCTCGGGTTCAGTTAGAGCCCAACGCCTCGCTCGGGTTCAGCTAGAGCCAACGCCTCGCACACACACGCGTACGTGTATGAGAGAAACGTGCATCACTCGGCCCCCGACCTCCCACCCTAACCGGGAACTCCCCGAAATTTTCCTCCCCCTCGCTTCTACCATGGTTTTTTCCGTCATGGACGGCCCAAAGAATGTCATGCAGCTGCGTCTCCGGCCCGCCCAGGACAAAAAACCCACTTTCTGTCATGATTTTTTGTCATAGAAGTAGGAGCCCACCACATCTATGATGATACCGGGTTTTGTCACAATTATCATCATAGAAGTGTCATATGTATGACAGAAAAAATTCGTTCGGCCCAAAATGTCACGGATGTGTCTTTTTTTTGGTAGTGATTTGTTATTTGGTTGCAGGGTTGTTTGAGAGAGACCATATTCATACTATGCCTCCCACGGATTGATAAACCTTAGGTTATCCACTTGAGGGAAAATTGCTACTGTCCTACAAAACTCAGCGCTTGGAGGCCTAACACGAGTCTACAAGAATAAAGTTGCGTAGTAGACATCCAGCTCTTTTCTGGCGCCGTTGCCGGGGAGGTGAGTGCTTGAAGGTATATCTTTAGATCTTGCAATTGAACTTTTTAGTTTCTTGTTTATCACTAGTTGGTTTATAAAAAGAAAATTACAAAAAATGGAATTGAGGTTGCATCATATTGTTCATCTTTGTAATGTCTTTCGTGAAAATGACGGAAAGGAAAACTGTTCTCAATTGGTAGAAGAAGAATTCAATAAAATGTTTGGCATAAATGATGAGCATGATTGCAATGTTGTTAGTATTAATTATATGAATATCCAAAATGCTAATGTTGATTGTACTAGTCATGAAAAAAAAATGTTTCTTATAAGCAGCTCAATTTTTGTGGAGTGGAAAGACTTTGTGAAGATATGCCTTATAGGGATGATTGATTTTGTAAGAAGCATAAACATGATTGAACTAAGTTTTTTTCTCAAGGTGATAGATGAATTTGCTACAAATTTATGCTCTATTTATCCTATTACTTGTGAACTTTGCAATAAAGTTGGCCACCTTAATTTCCAGTGCATGCTTTTTCATGATCGAATCGTGTCCAAATATTGCAATAACTTGATCACCCTTGAACTTTGTCTATTTTTGGGGTGTGAAGAATTGTCATGTAAAAATGGTTGATTTGAAGCATTCATATTTACACACCACGTTGAAACTAATTTGAAAGAAATCCATATGTTTTGCATGGTAAATTGCGATGAAAATGCTTATATTGCCAACTATAGAAAGACGGGAAAACCAATAGAATATAAAAGGAATACTAATTAAAGGGTAAATATTTCTACTTTCCCTCCTATTGTATCTCATGATGAAATAGCTGACGAGAAGGAGCTGCCTATTCAACCAATTAATCTCATCAATAAGAAGCTCGTAAAAATTAATTAAACCCATACATGATGTGGTGAAGAAGAAGAAAAGAAGAAAGAGTAGAGGTAAAAAGGTATCTCTCCCAAATAATGTTGCTCCTATTATATTTGTGCCTCATGAAAATGAATCAAATATAATTGTGGAAGATGATGCACTTGATGATGATATTGCTTCTTTGTCTTATGGCACAATGTCTGAAAGAACTATTGATGATGATTTTGTTATGCCTATTGCTTGTTGTGATGATTATGATTGGGATGATAATTATACTTCTTATAATCTTGAAAATCTTTTTGGAACCAATTTTAGAAATTATGATGATAATAATTGTTATACTATTGGTACTATTCATACTATTAATGATGAGAGTGATTATTCTTATGATATGCCAAACCACAAGCCTGGGGATGCTATGTTTGATGAGAATGACATGTTTGAGAATTTATTTGCTGCAATTAATGTTTTTCCCAAGCTTGGGGATGATATGTTTAATGAAGATGATCTTTTTAGTCCCCCTACTTTGAATGATCAATTTTTTTATGATGATTGCATTCCTCCTATTTATGATGATTGCAATATTTATGAAAGTGGGTTTGAAAGAGTGTCAACTTTAGATAATATTTATCTGACTATTTTGGAGTGTGTTGAATCTTATTATAATGATAAAAGTGGATTTGGAGAGGTCATGACTCTGTTTAGTAATGATTCCACTATTTCGGAAGAGGTTTCAATTGATTATGATGAGAAAAAAGTTGCTACTTATGATGATTATTGTGATGATACTTATGTTATAAAACATAGTGATAATTATTGTCATAATTTTGAATATTATTTTACTGAAAATTACTCTTTTAATGTGGAAACAATTTATAGTATTCCGGTTTCATATGATATTCCCACTATTATGAATGAGAATAAAATTGCTTATGTGGAGACTAATAAAAATACTATGGTTGTGGATCATGAAAGGAATGCTTTGTGTTATAGTTATATTGATGAATCCATTCATGATGCTAATTAAAATTATTATGAGAGAGGAACTTGTGATTCATGATGCTCTCTTTGTGTTTCAACTCTTTACTTTTAGGCGAGCATCATTGAAATCATCATGTCTAGCCAAAAAGGCATTAAAGAAAAATGCTTGTTGGGAGACAACCCAACAATTTTACCCCTACTGTTTTTGTGTGTTCACATGATTAGGCCACTTTAGTAATCATGTTTTATTGCTTTTGTTTCAATAAACTGCCAAGTAAAGCCTTTAGGGTCATGTTGGGTGATAGTTGACTTGATCTTGTTGGAAAACAGAAACTTTTGCGTCCAGTAGCAGAATTTTGTAAATTCACAAAAGCGATGAAAAATTATGAATTTTTTACATAAGATTGATACACTAATTGCCTACGTTGCCCTAATGTTTCAGAATTTTTCGAGTTACAGAAGTATGGTTGGAGACCTGATTATTACAAACTGTTATGTTTTTAACCGATTCTGTTTTCAACGCATAGTTTGCTTGTTTTCTAGTTTCTATGGCTTATATTGATCAATATAAATTGTAGAAATGATAGGGTACAGTAGGCATTGTGTGAGAACAATTATGAATCTTGCCTTTGACTTGTGTTTATCATACTAACCCATCTCACGGAGTTCCTTTAAGTTTTGTGTGATTGAAGTTTTCAAGTTTTTGGGTGAGATATCAATATGAGGAGAATAAGGAGTGGCAAGACCCTAAGCTTGGGGGTGCCCAAGGCACCCCCAAGGTAATATGCAAGGAAGATCCAAGCAACTAAGCTTGGGGATGCCCCGGAAGGCATCCCCTCTTTCGTCTATAACAATATCGGTAACCTCACTTGGAGCCATATTTTCATTCGTCACATGATATGGGTTTTGCTTGTTGCATCATTTTATTCTATTATAATTTGATTTCTATTATTTAGAGTAATGTTTTGCATCTTTTACTTCAAAAAAATGTCAAGTATAGCCTTTGCCATGCTTATTTTGCAAGTATATGAGTTGCTGTTTCAAAACAGAAAGTTTATCGTTGTTGCCAAATTTCTCTAGAAAAGTCAGAATTTGATAAAAGGTTGAAATTTTTTGCGCAATAAGATATGATAAATTTTCTACAGTGTGGTAAATTTTCAGAATTTTTAAAGTTAAATAAGTATGGATCTTACTTCATCCTTTACAGACTGTTCTGTTTAGACAGATTGCTGTTATGTTTGCATATGTTTGCTTGTTTAATGATTCTATTTGAGGATAGAAGCATTAAATATGCAAAGGAATTTAGTATTAAATGTGAAATTATAATTTGTGATTTGCTACAGTAGAGAATGATAAGGTTATTGCATTGATTTATACTAACTTATCTCACGAGTTCTTGTTGAGTTTTATGTGGATGAAGTTTTTAAGATTTAGGGAAACAGTGATATAAAGGGAATTAAGGAGACACAAAAGTTCAAGCTTGGGGATACCCAAGGCATCCCAAATTAATATTTCAAGAATTCTCAAGCATCTAAGCTTGGGGATGGCCCGGTAGGCATCCCACCTTTCTTCATCAACAATTATCGGTTAGCCTCGGTTGAGCCTAAATTTTGGCTTCTTCACATGATGTGTGCTATTCTTAGAATGTCATTTTATTTTGTTTTGTTTGCTGTTTCAATACAATACTTAGATCTGAAAGTCTTTTAAATAAGATGGAGTCCTCAATAGCTACCCATTTACATAACTACTCACTTAATCTTCACTTATATCTTTTTGGAGTCGTTTGTCAAATTCTCTCATGCTTCACTTATATTATTTTTAGAGATGAAAATTTTTATGCTCATATTCTTCACTTAAATTTGTTTGAGCTTGTTGTAACGCCCTCGATGCGGCTATATCTCCCACGTGTCGAAGCACGACTTAGAGGCATAACCGCATTGAAAGCAATGTCGCAAGTGAGGTAATCTTCACACAACCCATGAAATACATAAGGGAAAAAGATGCATAGTTGGCCTACAATCGCCACTTCACGCAATACATGAGTAAAGCATTACAACATACAGATACAGTCAAGGTCCGACTGCGGAACCAAAATAAAAGAAGACTACCCCAAATCCTACATAGATCCCCGATCGTCACGACTGGGCTCCACTACTGATCGACTGAAATGAAACAACACAATGAGCAAGATCTTCATCGAGCTCCTCCTTGAACTCGGGTGCGTCACCTGCACAGTTTCATCGGCACCTGCAAACTGGTTTTGGAAGTATCTGTGAGTCACGGGGACTCAGCAATCTCACACCCGCGAGATCAAGACTATTTAAGCTTATAGGTAGGGTAAAAGGTATGAGGTGGAGCTGCAGCAAGCGACTAGCATATCTGGTGGCTAACATACGCAAATGAGAGCGAGAAGAGAAGGAAAAAGCACGGTCGATCAACTATGATCAAGAAGTGATCCTGAAACTACTTACGTCAAGCATAACTCCAACACCGTGTTCACTTCCCGGACTCCGCCGAGAAGAGACCATCACGGTTACACACGCGGTTGGTGTATTTTAATTAAGATCAACTTCGGTTTTTCTACAACCGGACATTAACAAATTCCCATCTGCCACATAACCGCGGGCACGGCTTTCGAAAGTTCAAACCCTGCAGGGGTGTCCCAACTTAGCCCATGATAAGCTCTCGCGATCAACGAAGGATATTCCTTCTCCCCGGGAAGACCCGATCAGTCTCGGAATCCCGGCTACAAGACATTTCGACAGCAATAAAACAAGTCCAGCAAAACCGCCCGATGCGCCGACAATCCTGATAGGAGCTGCACATATCTCGGCCTCAGGGCAACACCGGATGAGACAGGCTACGAGTAAAACCAGGCCTCGAGTTTCCTCGCGGTGGCCCCGCAGGCGGCTCGGTTCGAACCAGCACTTAGAGAAGCACTGGCCCGGGGGGGGCTAAATAAAGATGACCCTCGGGCTGGCCGACCCAAGGGAAAAGGATAGGTGGTAGGCAAATGGTAAAACCAATGTTGGGCCTTGCTGGAAAAGTCTTATTCAAAGCGAACTGTCAAGGGGGTCCCATAAATCACCCAACCGCGTTAGGGACGCAAAATCCGGGAACATAACACCGATATGACGGAAACTAGGGCGGCAAGAGTGGAACAAAACACCAGGCATAAGGCCGAGCCTTCCACCCTTTACCAAGTATATAGATGCATTAATTAAATAAGATATATTGTGATATCCCAACAAGTAAACATGTTCCAACAAGGAACAACAACTCCATGTTCCAACAAGGAACAAACTTCATCTTCACCTGCAACTAACAATGCTATAAGAGGGGCTGAGCAAAGCGGTAACTTAGCCAAACAACGGTTTGCTAGGACAAGGTGGGTTAGAGGCTTGGTTTGACAATATGGGAGGCATGATAAGCAAGTGGTAGGTATCGCAGCATAGGCATAGCAAAAGAGCGAGCATCTAGCAAGCAAAGATAGAAGTGATTTCGAGGGTATGGTCATCTTGCCTGAAATCCCGCAAGGAAGAAGAACGAGTCCATGAAGAAGACAAACGGACGTAGACGAACGGATCCTCACAATCGCAACGTTATCGGAACTAACCCGAAGAAGCAACACCGGAAAGAAGCAAACAACAAAGTAAACAACCACCACATAAGCATGGCATGATGCACAACCAAGGATGATGCATGTCCGGTTTAACTAGCATGGCATGGCAAAGTGCAACAAACAACACTACAAGTTAAGTGGAGCTCAATATGCAACGAGTTGCATATTGATGAAACACCACATCAATTATTTAGTTCACTTCCGGTTAGGTGCTCAACAATATTAAATGTTGGTTAACATGGCAATAGGTGAAGCATAACAAAACTATACCATCTAAACACTTTAAATGGGGCCGGATATAACAAACAACAAATCCGGTAAATCCCCACATGCATTTAGCAAATTTAATGGAAACAACAAATATAAACATTTTAAATGTTGTTATTATGATGCGGATGACATGTGCAAGTTTTATGCAATTTTTTATTAAAAGTTGACATGAGTGTGATGAGAGCATTAAGAAGCATTTGTCATCGTGGCGGAAACGAAAGGGGTGCCACAGCAACGACAACGGAAATGGTGCCACGTCAACATTCCGATGATCCGACAACTCGTTGAGATACCGGTGCAAAAGAGCAAGTGTGCGGATGTGTGGAGCATGCAAAAGATGGTGGGGTGATCCCGGCTACCGGGTTCCCACGAGTTAGTGGCATGGAAACGAGTGACAATTCAGATATGGTGCAAACGGTGCATCTCATACAACACATGCATTCAGTCCACGGCGGTCGTCTCGGCGGTTATACCTTCGAAGCGCGCATTTCCGGAACGGATTCGAGTCGGTGCATAGTAGAGGAAGTAGACATTCTCAGGACGGTCGTCGTGGAAGTAGGGGTTCACGTTCGTTTTCGGGGAGGTACTTGAAGAATCCAACGTCTTCGGGGGCAACGATAGTGGTACACACGACGTCGGGGTACTTGTCGGTCCGGTCTTGGCGGTGTAGATGTACACATTGTCGGGGTACTTGTCGCATCACCGGGTGTAGTCGTACACGTTCGAAGCGTAACTTGGCGTATCCATGTACTTGGCAGTCCAGGACGTAGAGGTACACTTGTCCAAGTGGAACTTGGCGTCCCGGCCTGTAGTCGTTCGGGCGTCGTGGAAGAACTTGACATTCACGGGGTCTCGGTCTCGACAAGAGAAGGCAGCGGGCAACGTCCTTAACGAACGGAGCTGGGCCTTGTCTGGATCGAACGAGGAGGGTGGCGCTGACGATGCTCGCGCGATCAACGGGCGTTGGACGAGGCATCATCCTTCCCTGCTCGAAGCAGAGGCTGGACAGGCGCGGCGCGATGGGACTTGGGCACGAGTTCGCTCCGGCGAGGGACTTGGCGCGGCGGAGCAGAGGAGATCCGGGGTCCAGAACGAGGCCGGACACGAACTTGATGAACGGCTTGACGAACTGAAGTAGGCGGCCGCCCTGGCTCCTGCTTGGGCGACGACGATGGCTAGGTCCGGTGGGGTACGAAGTTGTGGTCGTCGTTCTTGACGCGACAGAGGAAGCTGGAGCGGGACCCCGCGAGGAAGATGGCCCGCAGGCTCGCGGGAGGTGGTCGCCAGCGACGAGGTTCACCGGGGCGGCGGGTCGCGAGGTAGAGGAGCGCTCAGGCATTGGAGACAGGGGCGTGCGAGGCGGTGGCTGGTCTCGGGAGGTGCTCGTCTCCTTGGGTCGACGAGGAGAGCGAGGAGGCGGCGCGGTCGCGGCCTGGTGCGGCAGAGGGAGGCGCGCGGGATCGAGAGGGAGAGAGTGAGATGGGGATCGGGATGAGCGAGGGAGATGGCGGCGCTGGAGGAAGGGTTCGAGGGGAAGAGAGGGATCGAGGGACAGAGCTAGGGTTAGGTGCAGCTGGGGTTCGGTCGGGCCTTGGCCAGGCCCAAGAGGCCGGCTGGGCTTCAAGTGGCGTAGGGCGCGGCCCAGGTAAGTGGGCTCTGCCCAGTTCTTCCCTCCTCTGTTTATTTTCTTTAAGAAAATAGACAGAATTACAAGGAAAAGGATCCGTGGTTTAGGAAGGAAAAACTCAGAGATAAAGATATATAAGGAGTCCTGGATTTATGCAGTATTTGAATAAATAGTCTTTGGCAATTTTTAGGGGTAGAAAAATAAATCAAGTTTGAGTTAAATTCAAACTTGCTCCATTTTTGAACCCAACCAAAACATCTCCAAAATGGATGAAATTTGATAGAGAGGCATAAGGCATGGAGTATGAACATCAGGAAATAAATGAACATTAATGGAGGCACAAATAATGCCACTTGGCATGAAAGCCAAGATTTGAAAGAAAGGAAGAAGTGGTAAGGTTTGCACGTGGAGAAAGGTCTTGATGAAAAGATGAAGATACGAATGACCATAGGAGGAGGGGAAGGGTGATGCAAGGGGTGATCATGCATGAAACACACAATGCCCATGATGAGCATGATGAAATGCAACATTACAAGAAGCACAAATGCAACACTTGAAATGATAACAATGCAAACATGGATGACAGAAGCAAAACATTAAAGGAAATGGCAAAGTTGGAGATCAAGAATTAAGATAACAAAGGCATTAGGATATTTTGTAAGTGTGTTATGGTTAATTCCAAATAAATGGAATATTTACTATAGCTCTCTAAATATCGAGAGGATATGTTATAAAGAGAATCACCACGTGAATTCCCTCGGTTTAAATGGACTGAAGATCCATGCAATTTAATTGGTTGAGTTGCAAAATTTAGTGGCATGATGACATGATGCAATGCAAAAGATGCAAAGATGAAAGCAATGAACAAAAAAATCACACGACGGAACCCGGAATATATGGAAGTCTTCTCGAGCATCGGTCTCGGGGCGTTACACTTGTCGAAAGCAATTGCAATATATGAAACCAGTCCCAAAGTGATAGATATTTAAGAGGGATATAATACAAACTTTCATGAAGATCATTGGACAAAATGAACTTGATTCTTTGTAATAGTTTTGAGATATGATGATAGTGATATGCGAGTCATGTTGGTGAGTAATTATGCTTTAGTAAGAATATTGGTGTTAAGGTTTCTGATTCCCTATGCAAGCACAAAAGTTAATAGTTATGCAATGAAATTACATCCTACTTATGGTGCATTATTCGGTGTTAGTTATGCTTAATGCTCGCTTATGTGATTTTTTGTTTCTTGGTTGGTTGCTTCTCAATCTTTTTGCTAGCCTCCACTTGTACTAAGTAAAAATACTACTTGTGCGTCCAAAATCCTTAAACCCAGTTTTGCGATATGAGTCCACCATACCTACCTATATGCGGTATTTTCGTGCCGTTCTAAGCAAATTTGTATGTGCCATCTCTAATTTTCAAAATGAATCTCCTTTTTTGTGTGCCCGTACCACTCATGAAGCGGAAGGGGTGGCCAATATTTTCCATGCTAGATGTGTTATTCTCGAGATGAGTGCTTATTCACTTGTCATTGCACGAGAGTACGGCGGTAATAGGGATGCCCAGTCCCGAAATGAAAAAGAAAATTATTTTATGTTGTCAAATAATAAATTCCTTGGGAAGTGTTGGTATGGAAGGCACCCGTGGATACGCCTGGCCATGGATTGTGAAAGAATGGTAGAAAAAGGAATAAACTTTCTTTTCTGTTTGTGAACCGCCTATGATAGATTTAGCATGGAAAGTGTTGGGAATTACTCGGTCGTTTTAGTTGACGGGAAAAGTATGCCTCTCAAAAAAATTATCTCTCAATTTTAGATTTGAGCTCTGGCACCTCTACAAATCCCTACTTCCCTCTGCGAAGGGCCTATCTATTTACTTTATGCAATTTTTATTTTTGTTTGAGTCTCCAACTTCTCTTATAAAGCACCAACCAAGGGGCACTATGATCGTACTTGAGCATTGGATGTAGCTAATATGCAAATGTATTTCGTGAATGGATCAATGATCGAGCATGATGGCCTAGGGAGAACTTTCTTTAGTGTTGATATTTTGAAAGACATGGTTGCTTGTTGATATGCTTGTGTATTGAAATCTTCATGTCAAAACTAGACTATTGCTTTGAACCATATAAAAGTCCAAATGCCCGTGCTACAAAAGAAAATAATATGTGATGAACATGTTAGGTAGCATTCCACATCAAAAATTATGTTTTTATCATTTACGTACTCGAGGACGAGTAGGAATTACACACTTTGACAGATCATCAGCTATACTGTTTTCCCCATGAGAAATGTGCTCTATTTGTAATCCATCAAAATACTCTTCTAGTTTCCTCACTTCATCAACATATGCTTCCATCAATGGGCTCTGATAATCTTTGTTAACTTGCTTCACAACCAACTGCGAGTTGCCTCTGATGATAAGCTTCCTGATTTTGAGGTCTGCCATGATCCTGAGACCGGCAAGCAGTCCTTCGTACTCAACAGTGTTGTTTGTTACTTTCTCCCTGGGGAAATGCATCTGAATTACATACTTGAGGTGCTCTCCGGTGGGTGCGAGAAGCAGCACTCCAGCACTGGCATCTTGTAGCGAAAAGGCCCCGTCAAAGTACATAAACCAATCTTGAGTTGTTTCCTTGCCGGGGAGAGAAGTCTCTGGTGTTTCTTTGTCTGGTGTTGGTGTCCATTCCGCGATGAACTCCGCCAAAGTCCTGCTCTAAATTGTTTAGGTACTTTCAAACTTGATATCAAAGTTTGATAGTTCCAACGCCCACTCTACAATCCTATCGGTTGCATATGGATTTCTCAAGATCCTTTGCATTGGAAAACGAGTGATGACGGTAATCTGATGTGCTTGGAAGTATTGGTGTAACTTCCTCGAGGCCATGAGAAGACCAAAAAGAAATTTTGCATGCCAGAATACTTGATCTAACCCCCTGGAGAAGGGAACTGAAAAAATAAACTGGTTGTTGCACCAACTTCTTCTTCTGCACTACTTGTTGTTCTGCTACATCCTCTTGATCTGCACTTGACTTATCGACACCAAGACTTGCTTGAGAAGATTCCAGTTTGTCGCTTGACGGGTTTGCATCTGCTGCTTCTTCACTTTCGGCTTCCCTTTTAGCCACTAGTGCAGCACTGACCACTTGATTTGTTGCCACCAAGTACAGCAACAAAAGCTCTTTTGGCTTTGGCGCAACCAGTGTTGGCGCAGAGGATAGGTAACACTTCAAATCCTGCAGTGCGGCCTCCGCTTCCGAAGTCCATTTCATTGGACCTGCCTTTTTCAAAAATTTGAAAAATGGCTGGGCATGCTCAGCAGATTTGGAGATGAACCTGCTCAATGCAGCCGGCAAGGCGGCACACATCCTTGATGCGCTTCGGTGCTTCAATCTGCTCAATGGCTTTGATCTTGTCGGGATTTGCTTCAATTCCACATTGAGACAGAAGGAACCCGAGAAGGTTGCCGGATGGAATGACCAACACACACCCCTCTGGATTGAGCTTCAAATTGATCTTGCGCTTATTTGTAAATGTCTCTTCTAGATCGTGTATAAGTGTTGCTCTGACCTTGGTTTTGACCACTATGTCATCCATATGTGCTTCCACATTTCTGTGCAGCTAGGGCTCAAAGCCAGTCTAGACAGCTCTTGCAAAAGTGGAACTAGCACTTTTCAATCCGAAAGGTATAGTATAAAACAATACGTGCGACATTGAGTGATAAACGCGATCTTCTCTTCATCTTCCTTGGACATGAAAATCTGATGATACCTAGAGTAGGCATCAAGAAACGATAGCAAGTCACACCCGACAGCGGAGCCAACAATCTAGTCGATGCACGACAAGGGAAAATGATCATTTGGACAAGCTTTATTGATATCAGTATAGTCAATACAAAGCCTCCGTTTGTCGTTTGCCTTGTGCACTACAACTGGATTGTCCAACCACGTTGGATGGAGCACTCCTCTGACTAAGCCTGCTCCTTCCAACTTCTTGATCTCCATGTAATAAACTATTGCCGTTCCAAAGCTTGCTTTCTCACCTTCTGCTTGACAGGAAACACGTGGGGACAGACAACAAGGTGGTGCCCTATTACTTCCCTGGGAACACCAGGGATATCATATGGTTGCCATGCAAACACATCAACATTCGCCCGCACGAAAGCAACAAGCACACTTTCCTAGTTATCATCAAGGGTGGGACTTATGGTGAAAGTTTCGCTCGTGTCGTCCTCCTTGGCGGGCACCTTCTTGGTTGCTGGTGGAGCTGCCTTGGATTTCTTGCACCTGCTGGCAGAGCTATCAGGCACATCCTCAATAGGAGCACAACACTCCAGAGAGGTGGTCTTGCCGAAGTCCTTGTCAGAGGTCTTGCCAGTCTTATTCCTCTTCTTCCCCTGGGAGTTTTGTCGGCAGGAGCAAGTGCCTTGCCGGCAGATGCTGCTATTGCCTCCCGGTAGAATTGATCGGCGCAGATCAGCGCATCCTTCTTGTCAAAATGGATGGTTATGACGCCCATCGGCCATGGCATCTTTAGTGTGTTGTAGGCACAGTGAGATGCTACCATGAATTTTGCCAGCGCCGGACGGCCAAGAATTCCATTGTATGGTAAGGGAATCTTGACGACATCGAAGACAATCTTCTCTATCATGTAGTTGAGCTCAGTACCAAACGTCACCGCTAGTGTGATCTTGCCCTTCAGCTGACTCCTTCATGGATTGATCCCGTGGAATGTACCTGTTTTCTTGACATCTTCATAAAAAATCTGCAGCCACTTGATCACATCTGGTGAGATCAAGTTTGGACCAGCCCCACCGTCGACCAACATTTTTGTCACCTTGAGGTTGTGTATTGTTGGTGAAACCAACAACGGCAAACACTCAACCGCAGTTGTGCGATGAGGGTAGTCCTCGGCATCAAAGATGATGGGTGTGTTGGACCATCTTAGTGCCTGATGTCTACTACGCAACTTTATTCTTGTAGACTCGTGTTGGGCCTCCAAGCGTAGAGTTCTGTAGGACAATAGCAATTTTCCCTCAAGTGCATGACCTAAGGTTTATCAATCCATGGGAGGCGTAGGATGAAGATAGTCTCTCTCAAACAACCCCACAATCAAATACAAGAAATCTCTTGCGTCCCAACACACCCAATACAATGGCAAATTGTATAGGTGCACTAGCTCGGCGAAGAGATGGTGATACAAGTGTAGTATAGAGAGTAGATATAGGTTTTTGTAATCTGAAAATAAAAAAACAGCAAGGTAGCAAGTGATAAAACATAACACAAGCGGTATTGCAATGCTTAGAAACAAGGCCTAGGGTTCATACTTTCACTAGTGCAATCTCTCAGCAGTGCTAACATAATTGAATCATATAACAATCCCTTAACATGCGACAAAGAATCACTCCAAAGTTCTTATCTAGCGGAGAACATAAGAAGAAATTGTTGTAGGGTACGAAACCACCTCAAAGTTATCCTTTCCGATCAATCTGTCGAGCTATTCCTATAAGTGTCGTAAACAGCCCAAGAGTTCGTACTAAAATAACACCATATGATACACATCAACCAATTCTAATGTCACCTAGATACTCCAATATCACCGCAAGTATCTGTGAGTTAATTATATGATATGCATCAAACAACTTCAGATTCATAATATTGAATCCAACACAAAGAACTTCAAAGAGTACCCTAAGATTTCTACCAGAGAAAGTAGGATGAAAAAGTGCATCAACCCCTATGAATAGATTACCATAATGTCACCTCGGGAATCCGCGAGTTGAGTGCCAAAACATACATCAAGTGAATCAATATAATACCCCATTGTCACCATGGGTATTCAAATGGAAGACATACATCAAGTTCTCTCAAATCAATGAAAGTATTCAATCTGATAATAGTGAAACCTCAGAGGTAAAAACTCAATTCATCACAACAAGATAGAGAGGGGAAAACACCATATGATCCAACTATATTAACAAGCTTGCGGTACATCAAGATTGAGCCAAACCGAGAACACAAGAGAGAGAGAGAGAGAGAGAGAGAGAGAGAGATCAAACACATAGCTACTAGTACATAGCCCTAGCCTTGAGGGTGAACTACTCCTTCCTCATCATTGTGTCCATCGGGATGATGAAGATGGCCTCCGGTGATGATTTCCCCCTTCGGTAGGGTGCCGGAACAGGGGTCCAGACGCTACTTCAAGGATACTGAGGCATGCGGCGGTGGAGTCCAAGTTCTTGGGTTATTTCTGGGGGTTTCTGTATTTATGGGATTTTTTGGCGTCAGTGTCACACTAAGATGGGCCACAGGGACCCCACCACCCACCAGCACACCACCTGCCCCCCAGGCGCGCCCTGGTGGTGGTGGCCACCTCGTGAATCTTCTGGCCTTCCCACGAAGCTTCCAGTGTCTCTTTCTTCCAAAAAAATCATCAAAAAGTTTCACTGCATTTGGAGAACATTGATTTCTGCACAAAAAACGACACCATGGTAGTTCTGCTGAAAAAAGTGTCAGTCCAGTATAGTTCCATTTAAATCATATGAAATTGCACCCAAACCATATATTTTTTTGTAAACATGGCATGCATACTTCATAAATTATAGATATGTTGGAGACATATCAGCATCCACAAGCTTAATTCCTGCTCATTCTCGAGTAGGTAAATGATAAAAGAAATAATTTATGAAGTGTGAATGCTAGCATAGTGTATAAGTTTGATCAATGATAATTTCAATCACTTTTCCTAGCATCATAACATTAACTCTTTCTCGTAAAACTCATCATGATAAAGTAGCAATTAAAAACAAATTTTTTGATGTGGAATGCTACCTATCATATTCATCATGTACTCTTTCTTTTGTAGCATGGACATTTGGACTTGAATGATTCAAAGAAATAGTCTATAATTTGACACGAAGACATCAATACTCAAGCATACTAACAAGCAACCATGTCTTTCAAAATATCCTAAAGAAAGTTATCCCTAGCCCATTATGCTCAATCATTGATCCATTGATGAACACACTCAACATTAGCTACATCCAATGCACACGTATGAAAACAGTGCTCTCCAAATGGTGCTTTGTAATAGAAGACGGAGACTCAATTTTTTTGCATAAAAGTAAAAGATAGCCCTTCGCAGAGGGAAGCAGAGATTTGCAGAGGTGCTAGAGCTCAAGGCTTAAATTATAGGCGGTTCCCTGATACGTCTCCAACGTATCTACTTTTCCTAATGCTTTTCCTCTTATTTTGGACTCTAATTTGCATGATTTGAATGAAACTAACCCCGGACTGACGCTGTTTTCAGTAGAACTACCATGGTGTTGTTTTTGTGTAGAAATAAAAGTTCTCGGAATGGAACGAAACTTTGCGAGGATTTTTTATAAAATAAAAGAGAATTTTTGGAGCCAAGAGTCACCCGAGGGGGCACCTGGGTGGGCACAACCCACCAGGGCACGCCAGCGCCCCCAGGCGCGCCCAGGTGGGTTGTCCCCACCTGGTGGCCCCGCAGACCCTGAAACCGATGCTAGAAAATCCTATTTTTTCAGAGAAAAATCAGGGAGAAAGAATTATTGCGTTGCATGAGATGGAGCCGACGTCACCTCCTGGTCTTCATCAGGAGGCCAGATATGGAGTCCGTTTGGGGCTCCGAAGAGGGGATCTTCGTTCTTCGTCATCACGAACACTTCTCCATCACCAATTCCATGATGCTCCCCATCGGGAGTGAGCAATTCCTTCGTAGGCTCGCTGGTCGGTGAGGAGTTGGATGAGATTCATCATGTAATCGAGTTAGTTTTGTAAGGGCTTGATCCCTAATATCCACTATGTTCTGAGATTGATGTTGCTATGACTTTGCCATGCTTAATGCTTGTCACTTTGGGCCTGGGTGCCATGATTTCAGATCTGAACCATTTATGTTATCACCATTATATCCATGTCCTAGATCCAATCTTGCAAGTTGTAGTTACCTACTACGTGTTATAATCTAGCAACCCCGGAGTGACAATAGTCGGGACCACTCCCGGTGATGACCGTAGTTTGAGGAGTTCATGTATTCATAGTGTGTTAATGCTTTGTTTCGGTTCTCTATTAAAAGGAGGCCTTAATATCCCTTAGTTTCCAACTGGAGCCCACTGCCCCGGGAGGGTAGGACAAAAGACGTCATGCTAGTTCTTTCCATAAGCATGTATGACTATTTACGAAATACATGCCTACATTATATTTATGAACTGGAGTTAGTGTCGTATCGCCCTAGGTTATGACTGTCACATGATGAATATCATCCAAAAAATTACCGATCCAATGCCTATGAATTTATCCTATATTGTTCTTACTAAGTTACTACTGCTATCCTTACTATTGCGCTTGTTACAAAAATACTGCTATCACTGTTTCCATTACCGTTGTTGCTGCTACTATTATCAAAACTATCATACTACTTTGCTACTGATCACTTTGCTGCAGATAATTAATCTCTAGGTGTGGTTAAATTGACAACTCAGCTGCTAGTACTTACAAATATTCTTTGACTCCCCTTGTGTCGAATCTATAAATTTGGGTTGAATACTCTACCCTCGAAAACTGTTGCGATCCCCTATACTTGTGGGTTATCAAGACCTTTTTCTGGCGCCGTTGCCGGGGAGCATGGCTATATTTGTTGAGTCACTTGGGATTATTATCAATTTATTACTATGAAGAATATGAAGGATGCTAAGACTAAGATTTATCCCTCTAAGAAGAGGGAAGGTAAGGAACTACCATCCAGTTCTGCTTTAGATTGACCTTCTGTTATAAGTAAACTTGCAACACCACCACATGCTATTAACCCTGATATGTCACAATTTATTGATGATGCCTGCTACTTCTACTATGAATGATGCTTATGATGATGCTAGTACCTTGGTTGTTGATGATGATGTGCCACTTGGTGAATTTCTTGATGAACAAATTGCTAGAGTAATACAACATGATGTTGTTGAATCTGATGATGAGCTTGAAACTGATACTCCTGAAACACCTGCTAGAACTAGCCTTCCTAGATATGAATTGCCTAAGGTACCGGAAGGTTATTTTATGAATGAGGAGACAACTAGAGATATTCTTGCTTGTAAGGATAGAGATGATCTAGAGAAATTATTATGCAAGTATAAAGAAAAATCTATGAATGCTAGAATGCAATATGATCCTAAGTTTGCTACCTCACCTATTGCTACCTCTTGAGCACTGCGTTGGTTTTCCCTTGAAGAGGAAAGGGTGATGCAGCAAATTAGCGTAAGTATTTCCCTCAGTTTTTGAGAACCAAGGTATCAATCCAGTAGGAGGCCACGCACGAGTCCCTCGCACCTACACAAACAAATAAATCCTCGCAACCAACGCGATAAGGGGTTGTCAATCCCTACACGGTCACTTACGAGAGTGAGATCTGATAGATATGATAAGATAATATTTTTGGTATTTTTATGATAAAGATGCAAAGTAAAGAAAACAAAAATAAAAACGGCGCCAGAAATAACTTGTTGTCGGGAGATTAATATGATGGAAAATAGACCCGGGGGCCATAGGTTTCACTAGTGGCTTCTCTCAAGAACATAAGTATTTATGGTGGGTGAACAAATTACTGTTGAGCAATTGACAGAATTGAGCATAGTTATGAGAATATCTAGGTATGATCATGTATATAGGCATCACGTCCGAGACAAGTAGACCGACTTCTGCCTGCATCTACTACTATTACTCCACACATCGACCGCTATCCAGCATGCATCTAGAGTATTAAGTTCATAAGAACAGAGTAACGATTTAAGCAAGATGACATGATGTAGAGGGATAAACTCATGCAATATGATATAAACTCCATCTTGTTATCCTCGATGGCAACAATACAATACGTGCCTTGTTGCCCCTACTGTCACTGGGAAAGGACACTGCAAGATTGAACCCAAAGCTAAGCACTTCTCCCATTGCAAGATATATCAATCTAGTAGGCCAAACCAAACTAATAATTCGAATAGACTTGCAAAGATATAACCAATCATACATAAAGAATTCAGAAGACTCAAATATTGTTCATAGATAAACTTGATCATAAACCCACAATTCATCGGTCTCAACAAACACACCGCAAAAGAAGATTACATCGAATAGATCTCAACGAGAGAGGGGGAGAACATTGTATTGAGATCCAAAAAGAGAGAAGAAGACATCTAGCTAATAACTATGGACCCGAAGGTCTGAGGTAAACTACTCACACATCATCGGAGAGGCTATGGTGTTGACGTAGAAGCCCTCCGTGATCGATGCCCCCTCCGGCGGAGCTCTGGAACCGGCCCCAAGATGGGATCTCATGGGTACAGAAGGTTGCGGCAATGGAATTAGGTTTTTGGATCCGTATCTAGTAGTTTGGGGGTACGTAGGTATATATAGGAGGAAGGAGTACGTCGGTGGAGCAACAGGGGGCCCACGAGGGTGGAGGGCACACCCAGGGGGTAGGCGCGCCCCCTACCTCGTGCCCTCCTGGTTGATGTCTTGATGTAGGGTCCAAGTCCTCTGGATCACGTTCGTTCCGAAAATCACGTTCCCGAAGGTTTCATTCCGTTTGGACTCCGTTTGATATTCTTTTTCTGCCAAACTCCGAAATAGGCAAAAAAAATAGCAATTCTGGGCTGGGCCTCCGGTTAATAGGTTAGTCCCAAAAATAATATAAAAGTTTATAATAAAGCCCAATAATGTCCAAAACAGAATATAATATAGCATGGAACAATCAAAAATTATAGATATGTTGGAGACGTATCAAGCATCCCCAAGCTTAATTCCTGCTCGTCCTCGAGTAGGTAAATGATAAAAATAGAATTTTTGATGTGGAATGCTACTTGGCATAATTTCAATGTAATTCTTCTTAATTGTGGTATGAATATTCAGATCCGAAAGATCCAAGACAAAAGTTTAATATTGACATAAAAATAATAATACTTCAAGCATACTAACTAAGCAATTATGTCTTCTCAAAATAACATGGCCAAAGAAAGTTATCCCTACAAAATCATATAGTCTGGCTATGCTCTATCTTCACCACACAAAATATATAAATCATGCACAATCCCGATGACAAGCCAAGCAATTGTTTCATACTTTTGACGTTCTCAAACTTTTTCAATCTTCACGCAATACATGAGCGTGAGCCATGGACATAGCACTATATGTGGAATAGAATGGTGGTTGTGGAGAAGACAAAAAAGGAGAAGATTGTCTCACATCAACTAGGCGTATCAACGGGCTATGGAGATGCCCATCAATAGATATTAATGTGAGTGAGTAGGGATTGCCATGCAACGGATGCACTAGAGCTATAAGTATATGAAAGCTCAACAAAAGAAACTAAGTGGGTGTGCATCCAACTCGCTTGCTCACGAAGACCTAGAGCATTTTGAGGAAGCCCATCATTGGAATATACAAGCCAAGTTCTATAATGAAAAATTCCCACTAGTATATGGAAGTGATATCATAGGAGACTCTCTATCATGAAGATAATGGTGCTACTTTGAAGCACAAGTGTGGTAAAAGGATAGTAACATTGTCCCTTATCTCCTTTTCTCTTTTTCTCTCATTTTTTTGAGCCTTTTCTTCTCTCTTTTTTTATGGCCTCTTTTTTTCGTCCGGAGTCTCATCCCGACTTGTGAGGGAATCGTAGTCTCCATCATCATTTCCTCACTTGGGACAATGCTATAAAAATGATGATCATCACACTTTCATTTACTTACGACTCAAGAATTACAACTCAATACTTAGAACAACAATATGACTCTATGTGAATGCCTCCGGCAGTGCACCGGGATATGCAATGACTCATGAGTGACATGTATGAAAGAATTATGAACGGTGGCTTTGCCACAAATACAATGTCAACTACATGATCATGCGAAGCAATATGACAATGATGGAGCGTGTCATAGTAAACGGAATGGTGGTAAGTTGCATGGAAATATATCTCGGAATGGCTATGGAAATGCCATAATAGGTAGGTATGGTGGCTGTTTTGAGGAAGGTATATGGTGGGTGAATGATACCGGCGAAAAGTGTGCGGTATTAGAGAGGCTAGCAATGGTGGAAGGAGGAAAAGTGAGTATAATCCATGGACTCAACATTATTCATAAAGGACTCATATACTTATTGCAAAAATCTACAAGTTATCAAAGCAAAGTATTACGCACATGCTCCTAGGGGGATAGATTGGTAGGAAAAGACCATCGCTCGTCCCCGACCGCCACTCATAAGGAAGACAATCAATAAATAAATCATGCTCCGACTTCATCACATAACGGTTCACCATACGTGCATGCTACGGGAATCACAAGCTTTAACACAAGTATTTCTCAAATTCAAAACTAGTCAACTAGCATGACTCTAATATCACCAAACTCATATCTCAAAACAATTATCAAGCTTCAAACTTCTCATAGTATTCAACACACTCATAAGAACTTTTCTTCTACTAATATTGTATGCCTATTATTGTTAAAGCAAACTACCATGCTGTTTTGTAGGACTCTCAAAATAATCTAAGTGAATCATGAGAGAACAATAGTTTCTATAAAACAAATCCACCATCGTGCTCTAAAAGATATAAGTGAAGCACTAGAGCAAAAACTATATAACTCAAAAGATATAAGTGAAGCACATAGAGTATCCTAATAATTTCCGAATCATGTGTGTCTCTCTCAAAAGGTGTGTACATCAAGGAAGATTGTGGTAAACTAAAAAGCAAAGACTCAAATCATACAAGACGCTCCAAGCAAAACACATATCATGTGGTGAATAAAAATATAGCTCCAAGTAAAGTTACCAATGGAAGTAGACGAAAGAGGGGATGCCTTCTGGGGCATCCCCAAGCTTTGGCTTTTGGGTATCCTTAGATTATCTTGGGGTGCCATGGGCATCCCCAAGCTTAGGCTCTTGCCACTCCTTGTTCCATAATCCATCAAATCTTTTACCCAAAACTTGAAAACTTCACAACACAAAACTCAGCAGAAAATCTCGTGAGCTCCGTTAGCGAAAGAAAACAAAAGACCACTTCAAGGTACTGTAATTAACTCATTCTTTATTTATATTGGTGTTAAACCTACTGTATTACAACTTCTCTATGGTTTATAAACTATTTTACTAGCCATGGATTCATAAAAATAAGCAAACAACACACGAAAAACAGAATCTGTCAAAAACAGAACAGTCTGTAGTAATCTGTAACTAAAGCAAACTTCTGGAACTCCAAACAATCAGCCAAAATGGGACGACCTAGAAAATTTGTTTATTGATCAGCAGCAATTGGAATCAATATTTTATCACACTCTGGTGATTTTTAACAATTTTTATCATGAACAGAAAGTTTCTGGAATTTACAGCAAGATCAAATAACTATCATCCAAGAAGATCCTATAGGTTTAACTTGGCACAAACACTAATTAAAACATAAAAACACATATAACCAGAGGCTAGATCAAAGATTTATTCATAAACAGAAGAAAAAAGCAAAAAAACTAAAAATAAAATTGGGTTGCCTCCCAACAAGCGCTATCGTTTAACGCCCCTAACTAGGCATAAAAGCAAGGATAGATCTAGGTATTGCCATCTTTGGTTTTAGGGAAGAAAAGAGAAAACTTGTTATCTATGGAATTAATCATCTATTTTGATAAAGCACATGGCTATTGATGGTAGAAGAATTATTAAGCACGTTGCGAAAATTTGCATCTATGCTAGTTTTTATCTCTTTAATAGATTCGTTTTGGTAGGAGAGCAAAAGAGATGTGGATTAAACTTTCTCATTCATGGGATGCCCAAATATAGTTTTCATCTTTTAATAGGTATCTATGGGGTCCCCTTCAAGAAAACCTCTTCAAAAATAGAATCTAAAACTTGTTTGAACGAAGCGGGCAACCCAACATAAAAGCTTTTTAGATAAACCTCAATTTGATATTGGGGTACATAGCTAGCCCAGATCCTTAACAGCCTATCCCAAGCATCGTTCAAAGATTCATCAAGCAAATAACGAAAAATTCTAGACTCATCTTCATCAAAATTCTTAAGACTCTCATTAACAACTCCGGTAGGTTTTTCCATAGTATTATTTATGAGTTTAGATAGAATAGAAGGATTGTCCAAAGCACTAAAGCTCGGGAGAGAACCCCCCAACTCTTTTTGGTTCCGACGTGGCGAAGGAAGGCGAGTGAGAAAGAGAGGGCGAATAAAATGGAAAGGTTGAAGTGGGGGAGAGGAAAATGAGAGGCAAATGGCAAATAATGTAATGCGGGAGATAAGGGTTTGTGATGGGTACTTGGTATGTTGACTTTTGTGTAGACTCCCCGGCAACGGCGCGAGAAATCCTTCTTGCAACCTCTTGAGCACTGCTTTGGTTTTCCCTTGAAGAGGAAAGGGTGATGCAGCAAAGTAGCGTAAGTATTTCCCTCAGTTTTTGAGAACCAAGGTATCAATCCAGTAGGAGGCCACGCACGAGTCTCTTGCACCTACACAAACAAATAAATCCTCGCAACCAACGCGATAAGGGGTTGTCAATCCCTACACAGTCACTGACGAGAGTGAGATCTGATAGATATGATAAGATAATATTTTTCGTATTTTTATGATAAAGATGCAAAGTAAAGAAAACAAAAATAAAAACGGTGCCAGAAATAGCTTGTTGTCGGGAGATTAATATGATGGAAAATAGACCCGGGGACCATAGGTTTCACTAGTGGCTTCTCTCAAGAGCATAAGTATTTACGATGGGTGAACAAATTAATGTTGAGCAATTGAAAGAATTGAGCATAGTTATGAGAATATCTAGGTATGATCATGTACATAGGCATCACGTCCGAGACAAGTAGACCTACTCCTGCCTGCATCTACTACTATTACTCCACACATCGGCCGCTATCCAGCATGCATCTAGACTATTAAATTCATAAGAACAGAGTAATGCTTTAAGCAAGATGACATGATGTAGAGGAATAAACTCATGCAATATGATATAAACCCCATCTTGTTATCCTCGATGGCAACAATACAATACGTGCCTTGATGCCCCTACTGTCACTAGGAAAGGACACCGCAAGATTGAACCCAAAGCTAAGCACTTCTCCCATTGCAAGAAAGATCAATCTAGTAGGCCAAACCAAACTGATAATTCGAAGAGACTTGCAAAGATAACCAATCATACATAAAAGAATTCAGAAGATTCAAATATTGTTCATAGATAAACTTGATCATAAACCCACAATTCACCGGTCTCAACAGACACACCGCAAAAGAAGATTACACGAATAGATCTCCACGAGAGAGGGGGGAACATTGTATTGAGATCCAAAAAGAGAGAAGAAGCCATATAGCTAATAACTATGGACCCGAAGGTCTGAGGTAAACTACTCACACATCCTCGGAGCGGCTGTGGTGTCGATGTAGAAGCCCTCCGTGATCGATGCCCCCTCCGGCGGAGCTCCGGAACAGGCCCCAAGATGGGATCTCACGGGTACAGAAGGTTGCGGCGGTGGAATTAGGTTTTTGGCTCCGTATCTGGTAGTTTGGGGGTACGTAGGTATATATAGGAGGAAGGAGTACGTCGGTGGAGCAACAGGGGGCCCACGAGGGTGGAGGGCGCGCCCAGGGGGGTAGGCGCGCCCCCCTACCTTGTGCCCTCCTAGTTGATGTCTTGACATAGGGTCCAAGTCCTCTGGATCACGTTCGTTCCGAAAATCACGTTCCCGAAGGTTTCATTCCGTTTGGACTCCGTTTGATATTCTTTTTCTGCGAAACTCTCAAATAGGCAAAAAACAACAATTCTGGGCTGGGCCTTCGGTTAATAGGTTAGTCCTAAAAATAATATAAAAGTGTATAATAAAGCCCAATAATGTCCAAAACAGAATATAATATAGCATGGAACAATAAAAAATTATAGATACGTTGGAGACGTATCACCTATCTTTATTATTATAAGGATTATGAATTCTTTGTCGACCCAGAGTTAATTACTTTGGTTGAATCTGATCCTTTCCATGGTTATGAAACTGAAACTGTTCTGGCACATCTTACTAATTAGAATGACATAGCTACCCTTCTTACTCAAGATGAGAAGACTCGTTATTATTTTATTCTCAAATTATTTCCGTTCTCATTAAAGGGTGATGTTAAAGCTTGGTACAAAACTCTTGCTCCTGGTTTTGTGCGTAGTCCCTAGGATATGATTTATTAATTGTCTGAAAAATATTTTCTTGCTCATAAGAAACAAGCTGCTTTACAGGAAATATTTAATTTTGTGCAGATTAAAGAAGTGAGACTCCCACAAGCTTGGGGGAGGCTTTGCAAATTACTTAATGCTTTGCCTGATCATGCTCTTAAGAAAAATGAAATACTTGATATCTTGTATAATGGACTAATCGATGCTTCTAGGGACTTCCTAGATAGTTGTGCTAGCTGTGTTTTCAGGGAACGAACTGTTGGACAAGCTGAAGAATTATTGAATTATATATTGAAAAATTACGATGAATGGACTCTTCCCGAACCACCGCGTAAACCCACTCCTAAGAAGAGGGGTATATTATATCTCAGTCCCGAAGATATGCAAGAGGCAAAGAAATCTATGAAGGAAAAGGTATTAAAGCTGAGGATGTCAAAAATTTACCTCCTATTGAAGAAATACATGGGGTTAATACACCACCACTGCCTAAGGCGGTAGAGGTAAATTCTCTAATGAAATTCAATGACAACGACAATCCTCACAATAGGCACCCTAGCCAATGCCTTTATGAGTTTGGAAACTACATTAGAAAACAAGATCACTTCAATTGAAATGTTATGAAACAATTCAAATATAATTCTGATATGATTGCTCGCTCGAGTGAATTGTTATTTAGAATCTCATATGATGTTAGAGGTGTTGGAAAACTTGCTTCTATGGTTCAAACTCAGTTAGAACAAGTTGCTAAGTCTCAAAGAGAATTGCTTGATGAAATGAATAATAATATACATGACTTTGCTGTTAGAGTTGCAACTAGAGGAGGTAAAATGACTCAGGAACCACTTTATCCTGAGGGACACCCAAAAAGAATTGAACAGGATTCACAAAGGAACAACACCACTGCACCTAGTCCTTCTAAAAAGAACAAGAAAAAGAAAAATGATAGGACTTTGCATGCTTCTAGTGAACCTGAAGTAGAAAAACCTCCTGATAATGAAAATGATGTCTCTATCTCTGATGCTGAAACTCAGTCTGGTAATGAACATTCACCTAGAGATAATGAAAAAGATAATGCTGATGTTCATGAAGATACTCAACCAAATAATGAAAAAGAACGAGATAATGATGTTGAGATAGAACCTCTAGTTGATCTTGATAACCCACAACCTAAGAATACAAGATATTACAAAAGAGACTTTATTGCTAGAAAACATGGTAAAGAAAGAGAACTGTGGGTTCAAAAACCTATGCCTTTTCTGGAGGAAATATGTCCTAGAGGCAATAATAAAGTTGTTAATTGTATTTCTTTATATCATGATAAATGTTTATTATTCATGCTAGAACTGTATTAACCGGAAACTTGATACATGTGTGGATACATAGACAAAACACAGCGTCCCTAGTAAGCCTCTACTAGAGTAGCTCGTTAATCAAAGATGGTTAAGTTTCCTCACCATAGGCATGTGTTGTCATTTGACGAATGGGATCACATCATTAGGAGAATGATGTGATGGACAAGACCCATCCGTTAGCTTAGCATAATGATCATTAAGTTGTATTGCTATTGCTTTCTTCATGTCATATACGTATTCCTTTAACTATGAGATTATGCAACTCCTGGATACCGGAGGAATGCCTTATGTGCTATCAAACGTCACAACATAACTGGGTGATTATAAAGATGCTCTACAGTTGTTGGGATGGCATAGATCGAGATTAGGATTTGTCACTCCGAGTATCGAAGAGGTATCTCTGGGCCCTCTCGGTAATGCACATCATAATAAGCCTTGGAAGCAGGATGACTAATGAGTTAGTTGCGGGATGATGCATTAAGGAATGAGTAAAGATACTTGCCGGTAACGAGATTGAACTAGGTATAAAGATACCAACGATCGAATCTCGGGCAAGTAACATACCGATGACAAAGGGAATAACGTATGTTGTCATTACGGTACGACCGACAAAGATCTTCGTAGAATATGTGGGAACCAATATGAGAATCTAGGTTCCGCTATTGGTTATTGACTGGAGTGGTGTCTCAATCATGTCTACATAGTTCTTGAACCCGTAGGGTCCGCACGCTTAACGTTCGATGACGATTTTGTATTATATGAGTTATGTGATTTGGTAACAGAATGTTGTTCGGAGTCCCGGATGAGATCACGGACATGACGAGGAGTCTCGAAATGGTCGAGAGGTAAAGATTCATATATATGATGATAGTCTTCAGACACCAGAAGTGTTTCGGGGGTACCGGGAACGTATCGGGTCACCGGAAGGGGTTCCGGACACCCCCCGGCAAAGATATGGGCCTTATTGGGCCAAGGGCGGGACAGACCAGACCCTAGTGGGCTGGTGCGCTCCCATATGGGCCGGCCTAAGTGGAGAAAGGAAAAAGGGGAGGAGGAAAGGAAATAGAGGGAATAGGATTCCCCTTTCCTTTCCCTTCTCCCCTCTTTCCATCCCCCCTCCGGAGATAAGGAAAGGGGGAGGCCAAATTGGAGGAGGCCCCCAAGTAGGATTCCTCCTACTTGGGGCGCTACAATGCTGCTCCCCTCCGCTCCCACCTTTATATACATGGGGAGGGGGCGCCTAGAACACACAACTAATATTGTTAACCGTGTGCGGCGCCCCCTCCACAGTTTACGCCTCCGGTCATATTCACGTAGTGCTTCGGCAAAGCCCTGCGCGGATCACTTCACCATCACTGTCACCACGCCGTCGTGCTGACGGATATCTCCCTCGACACTTTGCTACATCAAGACTTCGAGGGACATCATCGAGCTGAACGTGTGCAGAACTCGGGGGTGTCGTACGTTCGGTGCTTGATCGATCGGATCGAGAAGAAGTTCGACTACATCAACCGCGTTGTCAAATGCTTCCGCTTTAAGTCTACGAGGGTACATGGACACACTCTCCCCTTCTCATTGCTATGCATCTCATAGATAGATCTTGCATGATCGTAGGAATTTTTTTTGAAATTGCATGCTACGTTCGCCAACAGTGGCATCCGAGCCAGGTCTATGCATAGATGATATGCACGAGTAGAAAACAAATAGTTGTGGGTGGTGATAGTCATACTGCTTACCACCAATGTCTCATTTTGATTCAGCGGTATTGTTAGATGAAGCGGCCCGGACCAACCTTAGATGAGCACGTTCATGAGACCGGTACCACCGATAGATATGCAACTTGTTTTGCATAAAGGTGGCTAACGGGTGTCTGTTTCTCCAACTTTAGTTGAATCAAATTTGACTATGGTCGGTCCTTGTTGAAGGTTAAGATAGCAAACTTGACAAAACACTGTTGTGGTTTTGATGCATAGGTAAGAACGGTTCTTACTAGAAGCCCATAGCAGCCACGTAAAACTTGCAACAACAAAGTAGAGGACATCTAACTTGTTTTTGCAGGGCATGTTGTGATGTGATATGGTCAAGACATGATGTGACATACATTGTTGTATGAGATTATCATGTTTTGTAGAAGTTATCGGCAACTGGCAGGAGCCTTATGGTTGTCGCTTTATTGTTTGAAATGCAATCGCCATGTAAATGCTTTACTTTATCACTATGCATTAGCGATAGTTGTAGAAGCAACAGTTGGCGAGACGACAACGACGCTACGGTGGAGATCAAGGTGTCAAGCCGGTGATGATGGAAATCATGACGGTGCTTTGGAGATGGATATCAAATGCACAATATGATGATGGCCATATCATGTCACATATTTTGATTGCATGTGATGTTTATCTTTCATGCATCTTATTTTGCTTAGTACGGCGGTAGCATTATAAGATGATCCCTCACTAGAATTTCAAGGTATAAGTGTTTCCCTGAGTATGCACCATTGTGACAGTTCGTCGTGCCGAGACACCACGTGATGATCGGGTGTGATAAGCTCTATGTTCACATACAATGGGTGCAAGACAGTTTTGCACGTGCGAAATACTCGGGTTAAACTTGATAAGTCTAGCATGTAATAGACATGGCCTCGGAACACTAGAGATCGAAAGGTCGAATGTGAATCATATAGTGGATATGATCAACATAGAGATGTTCACCATTGAAAACTACTCCATCTCACTTGATGATTGGACATGGTTTAGTTGATATGGTTCACGTGATCATTTAGATGACTCGAGGGATGTCTATCTAAGTGGGAGTTCTTAAGTAATATGATTAACTGAACTTAATTTATCATGAACTTAGTCATGATAGTATTTGCATATCTATGTTGTAGATCAATAGCTCGCGTATAGCTCCCCTGTTTTATTTTTGATATGTTCTGCTACCTCTTGAGCACTGCGTTGGTTTTCCCTTGAAGAGGAAAGGGTGATGCAGTAAAGTAGCGTAACAAGAAAATAAAGTTTCTACGATCTGATCGCGGAGGCAAATATTTGAGTTACGAGTTTGGCCTTCATTTAAAACAATGTGGAATAGTTTCACAACTTACGCCACCTGAAACACACAGCGTAATGGTGTGTACGAACGTCGTAACCATACTTTATTGGATATGGTGCGATCTATGATGTTTCTTACCGATTTACCTCTATCGTTTCGGGGTTATGCATTAGAGACAGTTGCATTCACATTAAATAGGGCACCATCTAAATCCGTTGAGATGACGCCATATGAACTGTGGTTTGGCAAGAAACCTAAGCTGTCATTTCTTAACGTTTGGGGTTGCGATGCTTATGTAAAAGCTTCAAACTGATAAGCTCGAACCTAAATAAAAAAATGCGTCTTCATAGGATACCCAAAAGAAACTGTTGGGTACACCCTCTATCACAGATCCGAAGGCAAGATATTTATTGCTAAGAATGGATCCTTTCTAGAGAAGGAGTTTCTCTCGAAAGAAGTGAGTGGGAGGAAAGTAGAACTTGATGAGGTAGTTGTACCTTCTCTCGAATTGGAAAGTAGCTCATCACAGAAAATCGTTCCCGTGATGCCTACACCAACTAGTGAGGAAGCTAATGATAATGATCATGAAACTTCAGATGAAGTTACTACTGAACCTCGTAGGTAAACCAGAGCACATTTCGCACCAGAGTGGTACGGTAATCCTATTCTGGAAGTCATGTTACTAGACCATGACGAACCTGCGAACTATGAGGAAGCGATGATGAGCCTAGATTCCGCAAAATTGCTTGAGGCCAAGAAATCTGAGATTGGATCCATGTATGAGAACAAAGTATGGACTTTGATGGACTTGCCCGATGATCGGCAAGCCATTGAGAATAAATGGATCTTCAAGAGGAAGACGGACACTAATAGTAGAGTTACTATCTACAAAGCTCAAATTATCGCAAAATGTTTTTGACAAGTTCAAGGTGTTCACTACGATGAGATTTTCTCACTCGTATTGATGCTTAAGTATGTCCGAATCATGTTAGCAATTGCCGCATTTTATGGAACCTGGCAAATGGATGTCAAAACTACATTTCTTTAATGGATTTATTAAAGAAGAGTTGTATATGATGCAACCAGAAGGTTTTGTCAATCCTAAAAGTGCTAACAAAGTGTGCAAGCTCTACTGATCCATCTATGGACTGGTGCAAGCATCTCGGAGTTGGAATATACGCTTTGATGAGTTGATCAAAGCATATAGTATTATACACACTTGAGGTGAAGCCTGTATTTACAAGAAAGTGAGTGGGAGCACTACAACCTTTCTGATAAGTATGTGTTAATGACATATTGTTGATCGGAAATGATGTAGAATTTTCTGGAAAGCATAAAGGATTGTTTGAAAGGAGTTTTTCAAAGAAATACCTCAATGAAGCTTCTTACATATTGCGCATCAAGATCTATAGAGATAGATCAAGACGCTTGATAAGTCTTCTGATGAGTACGTACCTTGATAAGATTTTGAAGGAGTTCAAAATGGATCAGTCAAAGAAGGAGTTCTTGCCTGAGTTGCAAGGTATGAAGTTGAGTAAGACTCAAAACACGAGCATAGAAGAAGATAGAGAGAGAATGAAAGTCATTCCCTATGCCTCGGCCATAGGTTCTATAAAGTATGCTATGATGTGTACCAGACCTATTGTGTACCTTGCCATGAGTTTGGCAAGGGGGTACGATAGTGATCCAGGACTGGATCACTGGATAGCGGTCAAATTTAACCTTAGTTACCTAAAAGGGGTAAGGAAATATTTCTCGGTTATGGAGGTGGTAAAGAGTTTGTTGTAAATAGTTACGTCAATGCAAACTTTTACACTGATCTGGATGACTCTGAGTCTCATTCTAGATACATATTGAAAGTGGGAGCAATTAGCTAGAGTAGCTCCATGCAGAGCATTGTAGACATAGAAAATTTGCAAAATACACACGGATCTGAATATGGCAGACCCATTGACTAAACTTCTCTCACAAGCAAAACATGAACACACCTTAGTACTCTTTGGGTGTTAATCGCATAGCAATGTGAACTAGATTATTTACTCTAGTAAACCCTTTGGGTGTTAGTCACATGGCAATGTGAATTAATCACATAAAGATGTTAACTATTGGTGTTAAATCACATGACGATGTGAACTAGATTATCGACTCTAGTGCAAGTGGGAGACTGAAGGAAATATGCCCTAGAGGCAATAATAAAGTTGTTATTTATATTTCCTTATATCATGATAAATGTTTATTATTCAAGCTGGAATTGTATTAACTGGAAACTTGACGCATGTGTGGATACATAGACAAAACACAGTGTCCCTAGTAAGCCTCTACTAGAGTAGCTCGTTAATCAGAGATGGTTAAGTGTCCTAACCATAGGCATGTGTTGTCATTTGATGAACAGGATCACATCATTAGGAGAATGATGTGATGGACAAGACCCATCCGTTAGCTTAGCATAATGATCGTTAAGTTTTATTGCTATTTCTTTCTTCATGTCATATACATATTCCTTTGACTATGAGATGTTGGAAATATGCCCTAGAGGCAATAATAAAAGCATTATTATTATATTTCCTTGTTCATGATAATTGTCTTTTATTCATGCTATAATTGTGTTATCCGGAAATCGTAATACATGTGTGAATACATAGACACCAACATGTCCCTAGTAAGCCTCTAGTTGACTAGCTCGTTGATCAACTGATAATCATGGTTTCCTGACTATGGACATTGGATGTCATTGATAACAAGATCACATCATTAGTAGAATGATGTGATGGACAAGACCCAATCCTAAGCATAAGCACAAGATCGTAAAATTCGTTTGCTAGAGCTTTTCCAATGTCAAGTATCTTTTCCTTAGACCATGAGATCGTGTAACTCCCGGATACCGTAGGAGTGCTTTGGGTATGCCAAACGTCACAACGTAACTGGGTGACTATAAAGGTATACTACAGGTATCTCCGAAAGTGTCTGTTGGGTTGACACGGATCGAGACTGGGATTTGTCACTCCGTATGACGGAGAGGTATCACCGGGCCCGCTCGGTAATGCATCATCATAATGAGCTCAATGTGATCAAAGTGTTTGATCACGGGATCATGCATTACGGTACGAGTAAAGTGACTTGCCGGTAACGAGATTGAACGAGGTATTGGGATACCGACGATCGGATCTCGGGCAAGTAAAATACCGATTGACAAAGGGAATTGAATACGGGGTTAATTGAATCCTCGACATCGTGGTTCATCCGATGAGATCATCGAGGAGTATGTGGGAGCCAACATGGGTATCCAGATCCCGCTGTTGGTTATTGACTGGAGAGGCGTCTCGGTCATGTCTGCATATCTCCCGAACCCGTAGGGTCTACACACTTAAGGTTCGGTGACGCTAGGGTTGTAGAGATATTAGTATGCAGCAAACCGAAAGTTGTTCGGAGTCCCGGATTAGATCCCGTACGTCAGGAGGAGTTCCGGAATGGTTCGAAGGTGAAGAAATATATATGGGAAGTGATGTTTCGGCCATCTGGAGAGTTTCGGGGGTCACCGGTATTGTACCGGGACCACCAGAAGGGTCCCGAGGGTCCACCGGGAGGGGCCACCTATCCCGGAGGGCCCCATGGGCTGAAGTGGCGTGGGAACCAGCCCCTGGTGGGCTGGTGCACCCCACCCAAGGGCCCAAGGCGCCTAGGGTTGGAAACCCTAGGGGGTCGTTGCCCCCCGAGGGGGCATGCGCCCCCCTGGTTGGAAACCCTAGGGGGCCGTTGCCCCCCGAGGGGGCATGCGCCCCCCCTGGTTGGAAACCCTAAGGGGGCCGTTGCCCCGGGGGCCGCTGCCCGCCCTCTAGATGGGATCTCCAAGGGGGCATGCGCCCCCTAGCCCCTATATATAGTGGAGGGGAGTAAGGGCAGCCGCACCCTGCATCTTGGCGCCTCCCTTCCCCCTTGCTACACCTCCTCCTCCCGCAGACGCTTGGCGAAACCCTGCCAGATCCCTGCTGCATCCACCACCATGCTGTCGTGCTGCTGGATCTTCATAAACCTCTCCTTCCCCCTTGCTGGATCAAGAAGGAGGAGATGTCACGCTGACCGTACGTGTGTTGAACACGGAGGTGTCGTCCGTTCGGTGCTAGGATCTCCCGTGATTGGATCACGACGTGTACGACTACCTCAACCCCGTTCTCTTGAACGCTTCCGCTCGCGATCTACAAGGGTATGTAGATGCACTCCCCTCTCTCGTTGCTGGATGAATTCATAGATGGATCTTGGTGAAACCGTAGGAAACATTTTGTTTTCTGCAACGTTCCTCAACAGTGGCATCATGAGCCAGGTTTATGCGTAGTTCTCTTTGCACGAGTAGAACACAATTGTTGTGGGCGTAGATGTTGTCAACTTTCTTGTCACTACTAGTCTTATTTTGCTCCAGCGGTATTGTGGGATGAAGCGGCCCGGACCAACCTTACACGTACGCTTACGTGAGACCGGTTCCACCGACTGACATGTACAAGTTGCATAAGGTGGCTGGCGGGTGTCTATATCTCCCACTTTAGTTGGAGCGGATTCGACGAAAAGGGTCCTTATGAAGGGTAAATAGAAGTTGACAAATCACGTTGTGGCTTTTACGTAGGTAAGAAAACGTTCTTGCTAGAACCCTATTGCAGCCACGTAAAACTTGCAACAACAATTAGAGGACGTCTAACTTGTTTTTGCAGCAAGTGCTTTGTGATATGATATGGCCAAAGTTGTGATGAATGATGAATGATATATATGTGATGTATGAGATCATGTTCATGTAATAGGAATCACGACTTGCATGTCGATGAGTATGACAACCGGCAGGAGCCATAGGAGTTGTCATTATTTTTTATGACCTGCGTGTGAATGGAAACGCCATGTAAATTACTTTACTTTATTGCTAAACGTGTTAGCTTTAGTAGTAGAAGTAATAGTTGGCGAGCAACTTCATGGAGACACGATGATGGAGATCATGATGATGGAGATCATGGTGTCATGCCGGTGACAAGATGATCATGGAGCCCCAAGATGGAGATCAAAGGAGCTATATGATATTGGCCATATCATGTCACTATTATTATTTGATTGCATGTGATGTTTTTGCATCTTGTTTACTTAGAATGACGGTAGTAAATAAGATGATCCCTCATAACAATTTCAAGAAAGTGTCCCCCCTAACTGTGCGCCGTTGCGACAGTTCGTTGTTTCGAAGCACCATGTGATGATCGGGTGTGATAGATTCCAACGTTCACATACAACGGGTGTAAGACAGATTTACACATGCAAACACTTAGGTTGACTTGACGAGCCTAGCATGTACAGACATGGCCTCGGAAGACAAGAGACCGAAAGATCGAACATGAGTCGTATGGAAGATACGATCAACATGGAGATGTTCACCAATGAAGACTAGTCCGTCTCACGTGATGATCGGACACGGCCTAGTCGAGTCGGATCATGTTTCACTTAGATGACTAGAGGGATGTCTAATCTGAGTGGGAGTTCATTAAATTGATTAGGTGAACTTAATTATCATGAACTTAGTCTAAATAAACTTTGCAATATGTCTTGTAGATCAAATGGCCCAAGCTAATGTCAACATGAACTTCAACGCGTTCCTAGAGAAAACCAAGCTGAAAGACGATGGTAGCAACTATACGGACTGGGTCCGGAACCTGAGGATCATCCTCATAGCTGCCAGGAAACAATATGTCCTAGAAGCACCGCTAGGTGAAGCACCCATCCCAGAGAACCAAGACATTATGAATGCTTGGCAGTCTCGTGCTGATGATTACTCCCTCGTTCAGTGCGGCATGCTTTACAGCTTAGAACCGGGGCTCCAAAAGCGTTTTGAGCATCATGGAGCATATGAGATGTTCGAGGAGCTGAAACTAGTTTTCCAAGCTCATGCCCGGGTCGAGAGATATGAAGTCTCCGACAAGTTCTACAGTTGTAAGATGGAGGAAAATAGTTCTGTCAGTGAACACATACTCAAGATGTCTGGGTTGCACAACCGCTTGACTCAGCTGGAGATTAACCTCCCAGACGAGGCGGTCATTGATAGAATCCTTCAGTCGCTCCCACCTAGCTACAAGAGCTTTGTGATGAACTACAATATGCAGGGGATGGCAAAGACCATTCCTGAGGTATTTGCTATGCTGAAATCAGCAGAGGTTGAAATCAAAAAGGAACATCAAGTGTTGATGGTCAATAAAACCACTAAGTTCAAGAAAGGCAAGGGTAAGAAGAACTTCAAGAAGGACGGCAAGGATGTTGCCGTGCCCGGTAAGCCAGTTGCCGGGAAGAAGTCAAAGCATGGACCCAAGCCTGAGACTGAGTGCTTTTATTGCAAAGGGAAGGGTCACTGGAAGCGGAACTGCCCCAAATACTTAGCGGACAAGAAGGACGGCAACACTAAAGGTATATGTGATCTACATGTAATTGATGTGTACCTTACTAGTGGTCGTAGTAGCTCCTGGGTATTTGATACCGGTGCCGTTGCTCATATTTGTAACTCAAAACAGGAGCTGCGGAATAAGCGGAGACTGGCGAAGGACGAGGTGACGATGCGCGTAGGGAATGGTTCCAAGGTCGATGTGATCGCCGTCGGCACGCTACCTCTACATTTACCTACGGGATTAGTTTTAAACCTCAATAATTGTTATTTAGTGCCAAGTTTGAGCATGAACATTGTATCTGGATCTCGTATAATGCGAGATGGCTACTCATTTAAATCCGAGAATAATGGTTGTTCTATTTATATGAGTGATATGTTTTATGGTCATGCTCCGATGGTCAATGGTTTATTCTTAATGAATCTCGTGCGTGATAATACACACATTCATAGTGTGAATACCAAAAGGTGTAAAGTTGATAACGATAGTCCCACATACTTGTGGCACTGCCGCCTTGGTCACATTGGTGTCAAGCGCATGAAGAAGCTCCATACTGATGGACTTTTAGAGTCTCTCGATTATGAATCATTTGACACATGCGAGCCATGCCTCATGGGCAAAATGACCAAGACTCCGTTCTCCAGAACAATGGAGCGAGCAACCAACTTATTGGAAATCATACATACTGATGTGTGCGGTCCAATGAGTGTTGAGGCTCGCGGAGGATATCGTTATGTTCTCACTCTCACGGATGACTTGAGTAGATATGGGTATGTCTATTTGATGAAACACAAGTCTGAGACCTTTGAAAAGTTCAAGGAATTTCAGAATGAGGTAGAGAATCAACGTGACCAAAAAATAAAGTTCTTACGATCAGATCGTGGAGGAGAATATTTAAGTCACGAATTTGGCACACACTTAAGGAAATGTGGAATCGTTTCACAACTCACGCCGCCTGGAACACCTCAACGTAATGGTGTGTCCGAACGTCGTAATCGCACTCTATTGGATATGGTGCGATCTATGATGTCTCTTACAGATTTACCGCTATCATTTTGGGGATACGCTCTAGAGACAGCTACATTCACTTTAAATAGGGCACCGTCTAAATCTGTTGAGACGGCACCGTATGAATTATGGTTTGGGAAGAAACCTAAGCTGTCGTTTCTAAAAGTTTGGGGATGCGATGCTTATGTCAAGAAACTTCAACCTGAAAAGCTCAAACCCAAGTCGGAAAAATGCGTCTTCATAGGATACCCTAAGGAAACCATTGGGTATACCTTCTACCTTAGATCCGAAGGCAAGATCTTTGTTGCCAAGAACGGATCCTTTCTGGAGAAAGAGTTTCTCTCGAAAGAAGTAAGTGGGAGGAAGGTGGAACTTGATGAAGTATTACCTCTTGAACCGGAGAGTAGCGCAGCTCAAGAAAATGTTTCTGTGGTGCCTCCACCGGTTAGAGAGGAGGTTCATGATGATGATCATGAAACTTCGGATCAAGTTACTACTGAACTTCGTAGGTCCACAAGGACACGTTCCGCACCAGAGTGGTACGGCAACCCTGTCCTGGAAATCATGTTGTTAGACAACGGTGAACCTTCGAACTATGAAGAAGCGATGGCGGGCCCAGATTCCAACAAATGGCTAGAGGCCATGCAATCCGAGATAGGATCCATGTATGAAAACAAAGTATGGACTTTGACAGACTTGCCCGATGATTGGCGAGCGATAGAAAACAAATGGATCTTTCAGAAGAAGACGGACGCGGATGGTAATGTTACCATCTATAAAGCTCGACTTGTCGCTAAGGATTATCGGCAAGTTCAAGGGGTTGGCTACGATGAGAGTTTCTCTCCCGTAGCGAAGCTGAAGTCCGTCCGAATCATGTTAGCAATTGCCGCATACTATGATTATGAGATATGGAAAATGGACGTCAAAACGGCATTCCTTAACGGCTATCTTAAGGAAGAACTGTATATGATGCAGCCGGAAGGTTTTGTCGACCCTAAAAATGCTAACAAGGTATGCAAGCTCCAGCGATCCATTTATGGGCTGGTGCAAGCATCTCGGAGTTGGAACATTCGCTTTGATGAGATGATCAAGGCGTTTGGGTTTATGTAGACTTATGGAGAAGCCTGCGTTTACAAGAAAGTGAGTGGGAGCTCTGTAGCATTTCTCATATTATATGTAGATGACATACTTTTGATGGGAAATGATATAGAACTTTTGGACAACATTATGGCCTACTTGAATAAGAGTTTTTCAATGCAGGACCTTGGAGAAGCTGCTTATATATTAGGCATCAAGATCTATAGAGATAGATCAAGACGCCTCATAGGTCTTTCACAAAGCACATACCTTGAAAAGATATTGAAGAAGTTCAATATGGATCAGTCCAAGAAGGGGTTCTTGCCTGTGTTGCAAGGTGTGAAATTGAGCTCAGCTCAATGCCCGACCACGGCAGAAGATATAGAAGAGATGAGTGTCATCTCCTATGCCTCGGCCATAGGGTCTATTATGTATGCCATGCTGTGTACCAGACCTGATGTAAACCTTGCCGTATGTTTGGTAGGAAGGTACCAAAGTAATCCTGGCAAGGAACACTGGACAGCGGTCAAGAATATCCTGAAGTACCTGAAAAGGACTAAGGACATGTTTCTCATTTATGGAGGTGACGAAGAGCTCGTCGTAAAGGGTTACGTCGACGCTAGCTTCGACACAGATCTGGATGACTCTAAGTCACAAACCGGATACGTGTATATGTTGAATGGTGGAGCAGTAAGTTGGTGCAGCTGCAAGCAGAGCGTCGTGGCGGGATCTACATGTGAAGCGGAGTACATGGCAGCCTCGGAGGCAGCGCATGAAGCAATTTGGGTGAAGGAGTTCATCACCGACTTAGGAGTCATACCCAATGTGTCAGGGCCGATCAAACTCTTCTGTGACAACACTGGAGCTATTGCACTTGCCAAGGAGCCCAGGTTTCACAAGAAGACCAGGCACATCAAGCGTCGCTTCGACTCCATTCGTGAAAATGTTCAAGATGGAGACATAGAAATTTGTAAAGTGCATACGGATCTGAATGTCGCAGATCCGTTGACTAAACCTCTCCCTAGAGCAAAACATGATCAACACCAGAACTCTATGGGTGTTCGATTCATCACAATGTAACTAGATTATTGACTCTAGTGCAAGTGGGAGACTGTTGGAAATATGCCCTAGAGGCAATAATAATAGCATTATTATTATATTTCCTTGTTCATGATAATTGTCTTTTATTCATGCTATAATTGTGTTATCCGGAAATCGTAATACATGTGTGAATACATAGACACCAACATGTCCCTAGTAAGCCTCTAGTTGACTAGCTCGTTGATCAACTGATAATCATGGTTTCCTGACTATGGACATTGGATGTCATTGATAACGAGATCACATCATTAGGAAAATGATGTGATGGACAAGACCCAATCCTAAGCATAAGGACAAGATCGTATAATTCGTTTGCTAGAGCTTTTCCAATGTCAAGTATCTTTTCCTTAGACCATGAGATCATGTAACTCCCGGATACCGTAGGAGTGCTTTGGGTATGCCAAACGTCACAACGTAACTGGGTGACTATAAAGGTATACTACGGGTATCTCCGAAAGTGTCTGTTGGGTTGACACGGATCGAGACTGGGATTTGTCACTCCGTATGACGGAGAGGTATCACCAGCCCCGCTCGGTAATGCATCATCATAATGAGCTCAATGTGATCAAAGTATTTGATCACGGGATCATGCATTACAGTACGAGTAAAGTGACTTGCCGGTAACGAGATTGAACGAGGTATTGGGATACCGACGATCGAATCTCGGGCAAGTAAAATATCGATTGACAAAGGGAATTGAATACAGGGTTAATTGAATCCTCGACATCGTGGTTCATCTGATGAGATCATCGAGTAGTATGTGGGAGCCAACATCGGTATCCAGATCCCGCTGTTGGTTATTGACTGGAGAGGCGTATCGGTCATGTCTGCATATCTCCCGAACCCGTAGGGTCTACACACTTAAGGTTCGGTGACGCTAGGGTTGTAGAGATATTAGTATGCAGCAAACCGAAAGTTGTTCGGAGTCCCGGATGAGATCCCGGACGTCAGGAGGAGTTCCGGAATGGTCCGGAGGTGAAGTAATATATATGGGAAGTGCTGTTTCGGCCATCTGGAGAGTTTCGGGGGTCACCGGTATTGTACCGGGACCACCAGAAGGGTCCCGGGGGTCCACCGGGTGGGGCCACCTATCCTGGAGGGCCCCATGGGCTGAAGTGGCGTGGGAACCAGCCCCTGGTGGGCTGGTGTACCCCACCCAAGGGCCCAAGGCGCCTAGGGTTGGAAACCCTAGGGGGCCGTTGCCCCCCGAGGGGGCATGCGCCCCCCTGGTTGGAAACCCTAAGGGGGCCGTTGCCCCGGGGGCCGCCGCCCCCCTCTAGATGGGATCTCCAAGGGGGCATGCGCCCCCTAGCCCCTATATATAGTGGAGGGGAGGAAGGGCAGCCGCACCCTGCATCTTGGCGCCTCCCTTCCCCCTTGCTACACCTCCTCCTCCCGCAGACGCTTGACGAAGCCCTGCCGGATCCCTGCTGCATCCACCACCACGCCGTCGTGCTGCTGGATCTTCATCAACCTCTCCTTCCCCCTTGCTGGATCAAGAAGGAGGAGACGTCACGCTGACCGTACGTGTGTTGAACGCGGAGGTGCCGTCTGTTCGGCGCTAGGATCTCCGGTGATTGGATCACGACGTGTACGACTACCTCAACCCCGTTCTCTTGAACGCTTCCGCTCACGATCTACAAGGGTATGTAGATGCACTCCCCTCTCTCGTTGCTGGATGAATTCATAGATGGATCTTGGTGAAACCGTAGGAAAAATTTTGTTTTCTGCAACGTTCCCCAACATGAGATTATGCAACTCCCGGATACCGGAGGAATGCCTTGTGTGCTATCAAACATCACAATGTAACTAGGTGATTATAAATATGCTCTACAGGTATCTCCGAAGGTGTTTGTTGGGTTGGCATAGATCGAGATTAGGATTTATCACTCCGAGTATCGGAGAGGTATCTCTGGGCCCTCTCGGTAATGCACATCATAATAAGCCTTACAAGCAGTGTGACTAATGAGTTAGTTGCGGGATGACGCATTAAGAAATAAGTAAAGAGACTTGCCGGTAACGAGATTGAACTAGGTATAAAGATACCGACGATCGAATCTCGGGCAAGTAACATACCGATGACAAAGGGAATAATGTATGTTGTCATTACGGTACGACCGATAAAGATCTTCGTAGAATATGTGCGAACCAATATGGGCATCCAGGTTCCGCTATTACTTATTGACTGGAGAGGTGTCTCAGTCATGTCTACATAGATCTCGAACCCATAGGGTCCGCACGCTTAACGTTCGATGACGATTTTGTATTATATGAGTTATATGATTTGGTGATGGAATGTTGTTCGGAGTCCCAGATGAGATCACGGACATTATGAGGAATCTCAAAATGGTCGAGAGATAAAGATTCATATATAGGACGATAGTATTCAGACACCGGAAGTGTTCTGGGGGTACCGTGTACGTATCGGGTCACCGGAAGGGGTTCCGGACACCCCCCGGCAAAGATATGGACCTTATTGGGCCAAGGGCGGGACAGACCAGCCCCTAGTGGGATGGTGCGCCCCCATATGGGCCGGCCTAAGTGGAGAAAGGAAAAGGGGAGGAGGAAAGAAAATAGAGGGAATAGGATTCCCCCTTCCTTTCCCCTCTCCCCTCTTTCCTTTCCCCCTCCGGTGATAAGGAAAGGGGGGGCGAATTGGAGGAGGCCCCCAATTGGATTCCTCCTAGTTGGGGCACCCCAAGGCTTCTCCCCTCCCCCTCCCACCTATATATACATGGGGAGGGGGCGACTAGAACACACAACAAACATTCTTAGCTGTGTGCGGCGCCCCCTCCACAGTTTACGCCTCCGGTCATGTTCACGTAGTGCTTAGGCGAAGCCCTGCGTGGATCACTTCACCATCATCGTCACCACGCCATCGTGTTGACAGAACTCTCGCTCGACACTTTGCTGGATCAAGAGTTCGAGGGACGTCATCGAGCTGAACGTGTGCAAAACTCGGAGGTGCCGTATGTTCGGTGCTTGATCGGTCGGATCGAGAAGAAGTTCGACTACATCAACCGTGTTGTCAAACGCTTCCGCTTTTGGTCTACGAGTGTATGTGGACACACGCTCCCCTTCTCATTGCTATGCATCTCCTAGATAGATCTTGCGTGATCATAGGAATTTTTTTGAAATTGCATGCTACGTTCCCCAACATTTTCCACCTAAGTCAACTAAAAAGAAAGATGATGAAGAATTTGAACGCTTTGCTGAAATGCTGAGGCCAGTCTTTTTGCATACTCGCTTGATGGATATCCTTAAAATGCCTGGTTATGCAAACTACATGAAAGACGTCATCACCAATAAGAGAAAAATACCGGAAGCTGAAATCTCCACCATGCTTGCTAATTATACTTTTAAAGATGGAGTACCTAAAAAACTTGGAGATCTGGGAATACCAACTATACCTTGCTCTATCAAAAGAAATTATGTGAAAACTGCTTTGTGTGATTTGGGAGCTGGTGTTAGTGTTATGCCTTTCTCTCAATATATAATACTTGACATGAATAAACTCACACCTACTGAAATATCTTTGCAAATGGCTGACAAATCAACTGCCATACCTATCGGTATTTGTGAGGATGTGCCCGTTGTTGTTGCTAATGTTACTATTTTGACTGACTTTGTTATACTTGAGATGCCCAAGGACGACAACATGTCGATTATCCTTGGTAGACCCTTCTTGAATACTGCATAGGTTGTTATCGATTTCAATAAAAGCAAGGTCACTTTTCATATCAATGGTAATGAGCATACAATGCACTTTCCAAAGGAACAATTCCAAGTGAATGGTATTAATGTTATAGAAAATTCTCCTACAATCACTATTGGAAGGTTTCAACTACCACTACCTACTTCCAAAAAGAAATATGAAATGCTTGTTGTTGGGGATATTCACATCCCCGTTGAGGTAACTTAGTGATTTACGAAAGTTCTTCGGTTTCATGTTAATCAAAAGTGGTTGTTAATAAGACCTGATCAACCTTATTATGGATCATTTTAGAGAGGTATGAAGTTGATGAATTTAGTAAGCACTACTTCTGTCCCTACCTTTTATTTTCCTTTTTTATTAGTTAAATAAAATAAAATACCATGTTTTGTCTGTTTTCTGAACTTCCCGTGCAATAAAAAAATGACCCAAAAATAAAAGTTCTCAGAATGCCCTAAAAATTTAATACGATTTTTTCTGAATATTTAAGAATTTATGGTGCAAATAATATCAGAGGGAGGTGCACCAGGTGGGCACAACCCACCTGGGTGCGCCAGGACCCCCAGGCATGCCCTGGTGGGTTGTGGTCCCCACGTGGGCCCCCTCACTTATCCCTTCACACCACATCATCACTTACCTCCAGAAAAAATTCTCCATTGCTCTCTCTCTCTCTCTCTCTCTCTCTCTCTCGTGTTCTTGCTCTCAAAACCGCGGATTTTGATCTCTTTGCTCGAAGCTCCGTTTCCAAAACTGTTTCAGGGGATTGTTGCTTGGTATGTGACTCCACCGTTTGTCCAATTAGTTTTTGCTTTAGTGGTTTATATTTTGAATAATTAGCTACTCTTGGTGCTGCTGTAGATAAGCTTGCATGTTGAATTCTTAGAGTTCTAAGTAGTTTGAATGCTTGCTATGACCTCTATGTATCCCTATGAGTAGTTGATATCAATTGATAAAGTTTTGTTGACAAATTTTAGTCACTGAAAAAATTTCATAAAATTGTACGCGAACATGATGAACCTATTTGGAAGGATTTCTTCGAGGAGGATATCCTCTGGGGCATCTTATAGTGACAACTCCGCTCGTCGGTCTTATGTTGAACCAAGTGAAAGTTCCATTCGAGATGCCGCCACCAAAACATGCCTATGGCCATGTGATGATTATAAGGTGCGTGTGGGCATTAAGGAGGAATTTGAGCAATATGCTCACAATGCCGGTCTTGGTCCCTACATTTCAGGTAAGTCCGGTCAACACCACACTCTCACTGAATCATTTATCAAAGAATTTAAATTTCATCCACGTGAGTCTAGGGTGTCGTTTAAATTGTATGAAAATCCATTCACCTTATCACTAGAGAGATTTGCTCACCACTGCAAGCTCCCATTCGGGGGTTCGCTTGACGAACCACCGAGGGCTGAGTACCAATCATTCTTGACTAGTCTTTGCTACCGTTGAAGGAGTATCGCCCGATGCAGATAACAGCGTTGAAGTGGAACTAGCTTTTCCTTTTTCCACTAGATGAAAGGTTACAGGACACGGGGCTTTTTATTGGGGATAGATGGACTTTACTTGAACCCTCACGATTTAGGAAGTCGACGGATTTTCCTCTTACTAGAAATGTCATTGTGGTGAATTTATTATTAAGAGATCCCCCGCTTTTTGACTTCTTTCTCTCTTTCCTTGGAAAGAACAGTTGTTTATTAAGGCCGCTTTTCTAGAATCTACGTGAGACTAGGGGAGTGACCCAAGGTGGAATAAAGAGCATTCATTTTCCCACAATTCAGTACACTTTGTGCTCTAGACTTGAGCCTCATACACACCGCTCACACCGGTGATAGAAGTTATAATCTTGGGGCTATTGTTGCACGCAGGTTACAACACAATGCTACCAGTGGCTATTTCTATGGTGGAATTTATGCCACGCGTTTAGCGAGAGAGCTGGGTGTTTCACCTTTGGCCTTTGATCCTATTCTACCCACACAGTATTTAGACTTTGATGCTATGAAAGGTCATAAGATCCTTAAAGGAGATATTCGTAATTTCACCTATAATTTGTTGTTTAACCAAGCATCTGTTGTGCACACATATTTGCCTGTGCCTGCTCTCTTTGATTATCACAGCAAGGGAAGATATTTCGTTCTTGAGAGAGGACCGAGCCCACAACGCTGTGGTTGAGGCAGCACGGCAGGCCAAGAGCCTCTGTGAGCTACCACTCCGACTACTATCAGGCTACCGACTGCTTACCAAGTTAGGCCAAAAGCCTAAGCTTGGGGGAGTACGTGTTGCCCATTGACATTACATTCAAGTTCACACATTTCATTCCTATTATCCATGTTAAATTTATTTTCTCGCTTTCTTCTTATGTGTTTGAAAAACCTTGGAAAAATCAAAAATAATTAGCTGTAGTTAGTTTACTTTCTATGCATGTTTAGCTATAGTACTAAAACGAAAACCCAAAAAGATTCCATTGTTCTTCTTTTGCTTGTTGGGAGCGTGTAAATAGTTTTCTCGTTTTTGCTTTTTCCTTTTATTTGCTTCACCAAGAAAACCATAAACTCCAAAATATTTCATTGTGTTTCTCTGAATTTCTTTTCTTTTTATTCGAGTCGTACCAAGGAGAAGACCACAATGAAAATGTTGAGTGGCTCTCTTATGACTAATTGTTGATCTAATAAAGAGAATATATTACCTTGTCTTCTCGTGTCGAATAAAATGTTTGCAAATTCCAGCTTAGTCCATGGCACTCTTGCACTATTATTATTTTCACATCGTTCGGTAATGCATGTGAAAGGCAATAATGATGATATTTTATGAACTGGCCGTGGCAGAGAGAAACGGGTATGAACTCGACTTGTTTTATTTTTATAAATATGTTTAACCCAGTACCCATGATTTAGCCCATATGATTAAACATGTTTGCAATGACAATTAGATATTATAGTTTCTCATGCCATGCATAAGTTGCTGGGAGTGGATAATGATTTATCTTGGATATCAATATTGTGTTAAAATGATTGTGATGTAGTATGATGATATGGTATCCTCCTCTGAATGTTCGAGTGGCTTGACTTGGCACATGTTCATGCATGTAGTTGAATCAAAATCAACATAGCCACTATGATATTTATGTTCATGGTGTTCATATCCTACTCATGCTAGTGTCTAATGTTACTTATGCATAATGCATGTTCATGACTCTTGTTGCTGTCTAGCTGGCCGCTTCTCAACCTATTTTCTAGCCTTCGCCTATACTAAGTGGGAATTCTCCTTATACATCAAAAACCTTGAACCCAAGTTATTCCAGATGAGTCCACCACACCTACCTATATGCGGTATTACCCTGCGTCCTAAGTAAATTTGCATGTGCCACCTCTAAAAACTTCTAATAAATATCCTTTTTGTGTGCCTGGATCGTTCATGGAACGATAGGAGGTGGTCGGTATCTTCCATGCTAAGCGGGTTATTCTCAGGATGAGTGTTTATTCACATGCCATCGCACGAGAAAAGGGCGGTAATAGGGATGCCCAGTCCCAAACTGCAAACAGAAAAAGCATACAAATAATCAAACAAAAACTCCCAATGGAGTCAAAACCTTTACTTTTATCACTTGGGAACCGCCACTAGCGTGCTTAGCATGGAAGATACTGATAACTGATGGTCGTGAAGTTAACAAGAAGGTTGCATGTCTCAAAATATCATTTACCTCCGTTTTTAAAATTTGAGCTCTGGCACCTCCGCAAATCACTGCTTCCCTATGCGAAGGGACTTTCTATTTACTTTTATGTTGTGTCATCACCTTCTAAAATAAGTGCCAGAACCTTAGAGCACTGCAGTCATGCTGATGCATTGTGTGTAGATAATGTTGGGTGCATCATGACTGGATCTTTTCTACCATGAATTACAATGTTTAGACGCTACTTGAACTTTGGAGGTGCTCTGCATTTATGTTTTGCGGTCTCAGAAAGGGCTAGCGAGATACCATTATTGTCATATTATATCATGGTTGTTTTGATAACATGTTGCTGTTTGAGGTATCTTATTATTGCTCGTTAGCTGATTATGTCATTGATATGAGTTAATATAATTTTTCAAGAGTTATTGTCGGCATGGTTAGTTATAATGTTGGATGAAAACTTGGGTGTTGTTTAAGCTTATTTATGCAAAGAAGAGCAAAAGAGTTTGTAAAAGTTTTTATTTTTCACTTTCAGTTTATCAACTGAATTGCTTGAGGACAAGCAAATGTTTAAGCTTGGGGGAGTTGATACGTCTCCAACGTATCTACTTTTACTAACACTTTTCCTCTTGTTTTGGACTCTAATTTGCATGATTTGAATGAAACTAACCCGAGACTGATGCTATTTTCAGCAGAACTACCATGGTGTTGTAGAAATAAAAGTTCTCGAGATGGAATGAAACTTTGCGAGGATTTTTATACAATAAAAGAGAATTTCTGGCGCCAAGAGTCACCTGAGGTGGGGGGGGGGCAACTGGGTGGGCACAACCCACCAGGGCGTGCCAGCCCCCCCCCCAGGCGCGCCCACGTGGGTTGTCCCCACCTGGTGGCCCCGCAGACCCTGAAGCCGATGCCATAAAATCCTATTTTTCCATAAAAAATCAGGGAGAAAGAATTATTGCGTTCCACGAGACGGAGCCGCCGTCACCTCCTGTTCTTCATCTGGAAGCCAGATCTGGAGTCCGTTTGGGGCTCCGGAAGGGGGGATCTTTGTTCTTCGTCATCACCAACCCTTCTCCATTGCCAATTCCATGATGCTCCCCACCTGGAGTGAGTAATTCCTTCGTAGGCTCGTTGGTCGGTGAGGAGTTGGATCAGATTCATAATGTAATCGAGTTAGTTTTGTTAGGGCTTGATCCCTAGTATCCACTATGTTCTGAGATTGATGTTGCTATGACTTTTCCATGCTTAATGCTTGTCACTTTGGGCCCGGTGCCATGATTTCAGATCTGAACCGTTTATGTTATCACCACTATATCCATGTTCTAGATCTGATCTTGCAAGTTATAGTCACCTACTACATGTTATGATCCGGCAACCCCGGAGTGACAATAGTTGGGACCACTCCCGGTGATGACCGTAGTTTGAGGAGTTCATGTATTCACCGTGTGTTAATGCTTTGTTCCGGTTCTCTATTAAAATGAGGCCTTAATATCCCTTAGTTTCCAATTGGACCCCGCTACCACGGGAGGATAGGACAAAAGATGTCATGCAAGTTCTTTCCATGAGAACGTATGACTATTTACGAAATACATGGCTACATTATATTTATGAACTGGAGCTAGTGTCGTATCGCCCTAGGTTATGATTGTCACATGATGAATATCGTCCAACAAATTACCGATCCAATGCCTACGAATTTATCCTATATTGCTCTTGCTAAGTCACTACTACTACCGTTACTATTGCGCTTGCTACAAAAATGCTATCACTGTTACCGTTACCGTTGCTGCTGCTACTATTATCAAAACTATCATACTACTTTGCTACTGATCACTTTGCTATATATAATTAATCTCCAGGTGTGGTTGAATTGACAACTCAGCTGCTAATAGTTACAAATATTCTTTGGCTCCCCTTGTGTCGAATCTATAAATTTGGGTTGAATACTCTACCCTCGAAAACTGTTGTGATCCCCTACACTTGTGGGTTATCATTCCCAAATAAAAAGTAAAGTTTTTTCCTTTCCACCATTCTTTCACAATCCATGGGTGCCTTCCATACCAACACTTTCCAAGGAATTTATTATTGTCATATTTTTTTCATTTCGGGATTGGGCATCCCTATAACCTGCCACACTCTCATGCAATGACAAGTGAATAAACACTCATCGTGAGAATAAAATACATAGCATGGAAAATATTGGCCACCCCCTGCCACCTCATGAGCGGTACGGGCACATAAAACAGAGACTTATTTTGAAAAAATAGAGTTGGCACATGCAAATTTACTTGGAATGGCTTGGGAATACCCCTTATAGGTAGATATGGTGGACTCATTTGGCACAACTTTGGGTTTAAGGAGTTGGATGCACAAGCAACATTCTCGCTTAGTGCAAATGAAGGCTAGCAAATAGATTGAGAAGTGACTAACCAAAAAGAAAAAACGGTCATAAACATGCATTGAACATAATTAACACTGAATAATGCACCATAAGTAGGATGTAACTTCATTGCATAACTATTGACTTTATGTGCATGCATAGGGAATCACAAACCTTAACACCAATATTCTTACTAAATCACAATTACTCACTAGCATAAATCACATATTATCATCTCCATATCGCAAAACTATTGCAAGGAATCAAACTTATCATATCCAATGATCTACATGAATGTTTTTACTATATCCTTCTTGGATATTCATCACTATTATCAACTGTCAAAATAATATAAGTGAAGCATGAGAGTGTTCGGCAAACTACTCCAAAAAGATATAAGTGAAGATCAAAGGTGTACTTAGTAATTAAGTAGCTAAGTGAGGACTCTCTCTCATTTAATTTTTTTAGATACTAAGTATTTTATTCAAACAGAAAAAATAACAAAATAAAATGATATTCCAAGGATAGCACATCTCATGCGGAGAAGCAAAAACTTAAGCTCAACCGATACTAACCGATAATTGTTGATGAAGAAAGGTGGGATGCCTACTGCGGCATCCCCAAGCTTAGCTGCTTGAGACTTCTTGGAATATTATCTTGGGATGACTTGGGAATCCCCAAGCTTGAGATCTTGTGTCTCCTTAATTCCTCTCATATCACGGTTTCCCTAAATCTCAAAAAAGTTCATCCACACAAAACTCAACAAGAACTCATGAGATAAGTTAGTATAAATCAATGTAAAACCTTATTATTCCCTAGTGTAGCAAATCACTAAAATTGTAATTTAACATTGCATACTAAACGCGTCTGCATATTTAATACTCCTATCCTCAAATAGAATCATTAAACAATCAAACATATGCAAACATAACAACAATCTGTCTAAACAGAACAGTCTGTAAAGGATGCTAGAAAATTCATACTTATTTAACTCAAAAAATTCTGAAAAATCACCAAACTGTAGAAAATTTATAATAGCATACTGTGTAATAGTTTCAAGATTTTATCACATTCTGACTTTCCATAAGAATTCAGAAAATGATAGAAAACTTTCTGTTTTCAAACAACAACGTATGGACTTGCAAAATAACCATGGTAAAGTTTATACTTGACATTTTTATTGAAATAAAAGATAAAAAACGCTATTCTAAATAACAAAAAGCAAATCAAAACAAAATAAAATGACGCTCAAGGAAAACTCATATCGTGTGACAAAAAATATAGCTCCAAGTAAGGTTACCGATAATGGTGAAGACGAAAGAGGGGATGCCTTCCGGGGCATCCCCAAGCTTAGTTGCTTGGGTACTCCTTAAATATTACCTTCGGGTGCCTTGGGCATCCCAAAGCTTATGTTCTTGCCACTCCTTATTCTCCTCATATCGATATCTCACCCAAAACTTGAAAACTTCAATCACAGAAAACTTAACGGAACTTCGTGAGATAGTTAGTATGATAAAGAGCAAATAATTCACTTTGGTACTGTTGAAGACAAGATTCATAATTTTTCTCACACGATGCCTACTGTACCCTACAATTTCTACAGTTCATATTGACCAATATAAGCCACAGAAACTATAAAACAAGCAAACTATGCATTGAAAACAGAATCTGTCAAAAATAGAACAGTCTGTAATGATCTGAACAATGACCATACTTCTGCAAATTCAGAAATTCTTAAAAATTATTACTACGTAGGAAATTTGTATATCAATCATGTGTAAAAAATTCAAAATTTTATCACGTTCTAGTGAATTATGGTAATTCCAAAACTGGGCACAAAAGTTTCTGTTTTTGCACAGAATCAAGTCATCTATCGTCCACACTATCCCAAAGGCTTTACTTGACACTTTATTGAAACAAAAGGTATAAAACATGGTTACTACAGTAGGTTAATCATGTGAACACACAAAAATAGTAGGTAATAGTGTTGGGTTGTATCCCAACAAGCGCCTTTTCTTTTATGCCTTTTAGCTAGGCACGATGATTTCAATGATGCTCACATAGAAGTAAAGAAATGAAATATAACGGGAGCATCATGAAGCATATGACTAGCACATTTATGTCTAATCCACTTTCCTCTCTGTGACCCGTCTCGGATTATGGTGCATATCGCAAACGTTTGTGTTTTACCAACCATGTGTGTTGTAACAACCTGGAGAGCATAATTTTACCGTAATTTAATTGCTGATTTTCCAAATTGTACCGGATTTGGATTTGAATTTGAATGTATGATGCAGCTTTATTCATATCCATCAGGTTCAAACAACCAATGCATTATTCGATTCATAGGTACATATGTTCAAGAATTACATAAGAACCAAATAAAGAATGATGAACCATAGTTGTATACTTGTACTATTAAAGACGGTAAAGAAAGAGGCGGAATATATTATGGTTGCTGAACAAGGTGAAGCAGAATGCCCATATTGTGCCTTCCTCCATGCAGATGGCACGCACGACTCTAGTCCAACCCCTTGTGATGGTCGAACGCCCATCCTTCACGGTCTCCATGAAAACATCTAGATAATCATGGTCTTCTGGTAGAAATACTTTAACCTTTGCATGCCCGCCAATCATGTAGTTTGAGAGGTAATCTTGAGTAAACTGCTTTGGCAACCATTGCAAAGGAATAAGATTTCAGACATTGTCATCTAACACAACTCATTATGGGTAGTAAAAAGAAGGCTGCAGAGTTCTTACTTACCATCCTGCAGTTCGCTGTTGTCTTGGATAAAGTGTAATCAAATAGTTTAATTGCCATCTTTGGACCCATTTTACAAACAATCTTTATCAGCTTCCTCACTTGATGCTGGTTCATTGATATCTCATTGCCCCATACGCAGAAAGGGTCGAAATGCGGATCTTTACCAATGACATATGTACCTAACAACACCAAGTTAATATTAGAAGCTAAATAGCAATTGCACAATGATGTAGTACAACACTATTTTATAATATGTCTATATACATCCGTATGTGGTAGTCCATTTGAAATCTCTAAAAAAGACAAATATTTAGGAACAGAGGGAGTATCGTATAACATCCAATATACTCACATATTAGATGAATTAAAATCTTATATTATGGGTCGGAAGGAGTTTAGTTCATTCTTACAAATTATCTGCTGTTGTATCCACGGGTTACAGTTAGTTTGAGCTAGTTCGGGCTCAAATAGCCCTAAAGTATATCTAAACATGAGGGCTAATTTGATCTAGTTGCATCTATAACCCACCCAAAAAAACTAGTATCCAACCCAAGAGGTGCTAATTGGAGTTAGTTCTCCTAGTGCATTTATTGTCAATCTAACCCTGCCATCCAAACAACTCTTTGGATGGAGTTAGTTCAGGGTTAGTAATGAGCTAGAAACTAACTCTAACCTCTAGCTAAGTTGAGTATCCAAACAGGGTTGTGTTTTTGTTGCTGCTGCTCTTCTACGTATATCTAGACATCATTAGAACATTAATGTAACACTCTTCCTTGTTGCTATGTAGCCTAGGATTGAATATTTATACATTAAGTACAATGCTTGTTGCTATGTAGCCTCAGATATATTACATATGGCCCTAGTTAACCTAAAGAAAAATGGGTTGCATATATATTCAGTTAAAATTCTAATTCACCGATTAGTCCCTTATCAGCCGCTGGCCTATATGGTACCTGCTACGGATATCCTGAACAGTGAGCAGATATAAGCCATGGGATGAAACTAACCTCGATGGAAAACATTAGTCGTTCCCAAAATTGTCCTATGTAGGTGCATCAAGAAGCATGTTAAGTACAACAGGCTAAACATCAACCAAAATTACACATGGCAGACAAAATAATCTCCAAAAGATAGCTTCAGTGTGCAGGTTTAAGCACGCTAGTAAAGCAAAACAAGTGGAAAGGTGTGCTAACTACAACAGGCCTAACATTTAACAATAAGCAAACATGGTCATTCAAACTGGTATTGTGTCGGTCTAAGTACACTGGTTATGGTTAAATAAAAATGGAAAGGTGTGTTAACTACAAGATGCAGCAACCAAATGTAGTCATTCATAGTGGTATTGTTGAAACTGGTACTGATGAAATTGAACTGCACAGTTCATACTTGCACATATAGAACATCACGTTGTGAATAACTGGAATAAACAAGGCATACTACGAACAACCAAAGATAGCATTTGAAACTGAACATATGCTAAGTACAAACAACCGAACAAACAAAAAACTTTAAAAGAGGCATATGCTAGCTATAACAGGCTTAACAGCAAGCAAATATATGCATTCCTATCGATATGTTTAAAATTGGATTGATGAAATGTATTGCACAGTAAATAATTGTTGGAAATATGCCCTAGAGGCAATAATAAATTAGTTATTATTATATTTCCTTGTTCATGATAATCGTTTATTATCCATGCTATAATTGTATTGATAGGAAACTCAGATACATGTGTGGATACATAGACAACACCATGTCCCTAGTAAGCCTCTAGTTGACTAGCTCGTTGATCAATAGATGGTTACGGTTTCCTGACCATGGACACTGGATGTCGTTGATAACGGGATCACATCATTAGGAGAATGATGTGATGGACAAGACCCAATCCTAAGCCTAGCACAAAGATCGTGTAGTTCGTATGCTAAAGCTTTTCTAATGTCAAGTATCATTTCCTTAGACCATGAGATTGTGCAACTCCCGGATACCGTAGGAATACTTTGGGTGTGCCAAACGTCACAACGTAACTGGGTGGCTATAAAGGTACACTACAGGTATCTCCGAAAGTGTCTGTTGGGTTGGCACGAATCGAGACTGGGATTTGTCACTCCGTGTGACGGAGAGGTATCTCTGGGCCCACTCGGTAGGACATCATCATAATGTGCACAATGTGATCAAAGGAGTTGATCACGGGATGATGTGTTACAGAACGAGTAAAGAGACTTGCCGGTAACGAGATTGAACAAGGTATCAGAATACCGTCGATCGAATCTCGAGCAAGTACAATACCGCTGGACAAAGGGAATTGAATACGGGATTGATTGAATCCTTGACATCGTGGTTCATCCGATGAGATCATCATGGAACATGTGGGAGCCAATATGGGTATCCAGATCCCACTATTGGTTATTGGCCGGAGAGGTGTCTCGGTCATGTCTGCATGGTTCCCGAACCCGTAGGGTCTACACACTTAAGGTTTGGTGACGCTAGAGTTGTTATGGGAAATAGTATGTGGTTACCGAAGGTAGTTCGGAGTCCCGGATGAGATCCCGGACATCACGAGGAGTTCCGGAATGGTCCGGCGGTGAAGATCAATATATTGGACGAAGGGTATTGGAGTCCGGACGTGTTCCAGAGGTACCAGGCTATGGCCAGCATGACCGAAAGGTGTTTCGGGAGCCCCGACAAGTGTTGGAGGGCCTCATGGGCCAAAGGGGAAGGGGCAAACCAGCCCACTAAGGGTTGGTGCGCCCCCCACACCCTTTCCCACATTACTTGGGGAGGTGGGGCGCCTCCACCTGGCTTGGGAGGCAAGCCTCCACCTGCTTGGCTTGGGGGGCAAGTCTCCCTAGGATTTTCCCTAGGGAGATCCAATCTGCCTAGCCGCCGCCCCCTAGGGGAAACCCTAGGGCGCCTCCCCCTCTCCCCTTGCCCCTATATATAGTGGAGGGGTGGGAGGGCAGCCGTGACCTCTTCCCTGGCGCAGCCCTCCCTACTCCTACCTTCTCCTCATCCTCCATGGTGCTTGGCGAAGCCCTACCGGAGAACCATGAGCTCCACCACCACCACGCCGTCGTGCTGACAGAGCTCTCCCTCAACTTCTCCTCTCCCCTTGCTGGATCAAGAAGGAGGAGACGTCCCCGGGCTGTACGTGTGTTGAACGTGGAGGTGTCGTCCGTTCGGCACTAGGATCATCGGTGATTTGGATCACGACGAGTACGACTCCATCAACCCCGTTCACTTGAACGCTTCCGCTTAGCGATCTACAAGGGTATGTAGATGCACTCTCTTTCCCCTCGTTGCTGGTTTCTCCATAGATAGATCTTGGTGACACATAGGAAAATTTTGAATTTCTGCTACGTTCCCCAACAGTGGTATCAGAGCTAGGTTTATTGCGTAGATTCCATGCACGAGTAGAACACAAAGTAGTTGTGGGCGTTGATTTTGTTCAATATGCTTACCGTTACTAGTCAATCTTGATTCAGCGGCATTGTGGGATGAAGCGGCCCGGACCGACCTTACACGTACACTTACGTGAGACAGGTTCCACCGACTGACATGCACTAGTTGCATAAGGTGACTAGCGGGTGCCAGTCTCTCTCACTTTAGTCGGATCGGATTCGATGAAAAGGGTCCTTATGAAGGGTAAATAGCAATTGACATATCACGTTGTGGTTTTGCGTAGGTAAGAAACGTTCTTGCTAGAAACCCATAGCAGCCACGTAAAACATGGAAACAACAATTAGAGGACGTCTAACTTGTTTTTGCAAGGTATGCCATGTGATGTGATATGGCCAAAGGATGTGATGTATGAGATGATCATGTTCTTGTAATAGGAATCATGACTTGCATGTCGATGAGTATGACAACCGGCAGGAGCCATAGGAGTTGTCTTTAATTTATTTATGACCTGCGTGTCAACATAAACGTCATGTAATTACTTTACTTTATTGCTAACCGTTAGCCATAGTAGTAGAAGTAATAGTTGACGTGACAACTTCATGAAGACACGATGATGGAGATCATGACGATGGAGATCATGGTGTCATGCCGGTGACGACGATGATCATGGAGCCCCGAAGATGGAGATCAAAAGGAGCAAAGTGATGATGGCCATATCATGTCACTATTTGATTGCACGTGATGTTTATCATGTTTATACATCTTATTTGCTTAGAACGACAGTAGTAAATAAGATGCTCCCTCATTAAAATTTCAAGAAAGTGTTCCCCCTAACTGTGCACCGTTGCGAAAGTTCGTCGTTTCGAAGCACCACGTGATGATCGGGTGTGATAGATTCTTACGTTCACATACAACGGGTGTAAGCCAGATTTACACACGCGAAACACTTAGGTTGACTTGACGAGCCTAGCATGTACAGACATGGCCTCGGAACACAAGAGACCGAAAGGTCGAGCATGAGTCGTATGGTAGATACGATCAACATGAAGATGTTCACCGATGATGACTAGTCCGTCTCACGTGATGATCGGACACGGCCTAGTTGACTCGGATCATGTAATCACTTAGATGACTAGAGGGATGTCTATCTGAGTGGGAGTTCATAAGATGAACTTAATTATCCTGAACATAGTCAAAAGATCTTTGCAAATTATGTCGTAAGCTCGCGCTTTAGTTCTACTGAGTTAGATAGGTTCCTAGAGAAAATATAGTTGAAAGTTGATAGTAGCAATTATGCGGACAGTACAAGGCTTATGTCCTTAATGCACCGCTCGGTGTGCTGGACCTCAAACGTGGTCTGTGGATGTTGCAAACATCTGACATACACGTTTTGATGACTACATGATAGTTCGGTAATGATAAATGGTTTAGAATTGAGGCACCGAAGACATTTTTGAAATGTCGCGGAACATATGAGATGTTTCGAGGGCTGAAATTGGGATTTCAAGCTCGTGCCCACGTCAAGAGGTATAAGACCTCCGACGATTTTCTTGGCCTGCAAACTAAGGGAGAAAAGCTCAATCGTTGAGCTTGTGCTCAGATTGTCTGAGTACAACAATCACTTGAATCAAGTGGGAGTTGATCTTCCAGATAAGATAGTGATGTTTCTCCAAAGTCATTGCCACCAAGCTGCTAGAGCTTCGTAATGAACTATAACATATCAGGGATAGATAAAATGATCCTTGAAATATTCGCGATGTTTGACACCGCGAAAGTAGAAATCAAGAAGGAGCATCAATTGTTGATGGTTAGTGAAACCACTAGTTTCAAGAAGGGCAAGGGCAAGAAGGGATACTTCATGAAACGGCAAATCAGCTGCTGCTCTAGTGGAGAAACCCAAGGTTGAACCCAAACCCGAGACTGAGTGCTTCTGTAATAAGGGGAACAGCCACTAGAGCAGAATTACCCTAGATACTTGGTAGATGAGAAGGCTGTCGATAGAAGTATATTGGATATACATTATGTGAATGTGTACTTTACTAGTACTCCTAGTAGCATCAGCGTATTAGATACCGGTTCGGTTGCTAAGTGTTAGTAACTCGAAATAAAAGCTACGGAATAAACGGAGACTAGCTAAAGGTGAGCTGACGAGATGTGTTGGAAGTGTTTCCAAGGTTGATGTGATCAAGCATCGCACGCTCCCTCTACCATCGAGATTGGTGTTAAACCTAAATAATTGTTATTTGGTGTTTGCGTTGAGCATAGACATGATTGGATTATGTCTATCGCAATACGGTTATTCATTTAAGGAGAATAATGGTTACTCTATTTATTTGAATAATACCTTCAATGGTCTTGCACCTAAAATGAATGGTTTATTGAATCTCGATCATAGTGATACACATGTTCATGCCAAAAGATATAAGATAGTAATGATAGTACCACCTACTTGTGGCACTGCCACGTAAGTCATATTGGTATAAAACGCATGAAGAAGCTCCATGTTGATGGATCTTTGGACTCACTCATTTCTGAAAAAATTGAGACATGTGAACCGTGTCTATTGGTATGTACGCATGAAGAAACTCCATGCAGATGTACCGTTTGTACTCACTTGATTTTGAATCGCTTGAGACATGCAAATCATACCACATGGGCAAGATGACTGAAAGCTTCGGTTTCAGTAAAATGGAACAAGAAAGCAACTTGTTGGAAGTAACACATTTTGATGTGTGCAGTCCAATGAGTGCTGAGGCACGCAGTGGATATCGTTATGCTCTTACTTCACAGATGATTTGAGTAGATACTGAGTATATTTACTTGATGAAACACAAGTCTGAATTATTGAATGGTTCAAGTAATTTCAGAATGAAGTTGAAGATCTTCGTGATAAGAGGATAAAATGTCTATGATATGATCATAGAAATGAATATCTGAGTTACGAGTTTGGCACTGTGGAAATTGTTTCACAACTAATACCGCCTAGAACACCATAGTGTGATGGTGTGTCCGAACATCATAGTTGCACCCTATTGGATATGGTGCGTACCATGATGTCTCTTATCGAATTACCACTATCGTTCATGGGTTAGGCATTGGAGACAACCGCACTCACTTTAAATAGGGCACCACGTAATTCCGTTGAGACGAAACCGTTTGAACTATGGTTTGGAGAAACCTGAGTTGTCCTTTCTTAAAAGTTTGGGGCTGCGACGCTTATGTGAAAAAGTTTCAGGTTGATAAGCTCGAACCCAAAGCGGATAAAATGCATCTTCATAGGACACCCAAAACAGTTGGGTATACCTCCTAATTCAGATTTGAAAGCAATAGGGATTGTTTCTCAAATCGGGTCCTTTCTCGAGGAAAAGTTTCTCTCGAAAGAATTGAGTGGGAGGATGGTGGAGACTTGATGAGGTTATTGAACCATCACTTCAACTAGTGTGTAGCAGGGCACAGGAGTTGTTCCTATGGCACCTACACCAATTGAAGTGGAAGCTTATGATAGTGATCATGAGACTTCGGATCAAGTCACTCCCAAACCTCGTAGGATGACAAGGATGCGTACTACTTCAGAGTGGTACGTAATCCTGTCTTGGACGTCATGTTGCTAGACAACAATGAACCTACGAGCTATGGAGAAGCGATGGTGGGCCCGGATTCCGATGAATGGCTCGAGGCCATAAAATCCGAGAGAGGATCCATGTATGAAAACAAAGTGTAGACTTTGGCAGAATGGCTCGATGGTCGTGAGGCTGTTGAGTACAGATGGATTTTAAAAGGAAGACGGACAATGATGGTAAATGTCACGATTAAGAAAGCTCGACTTGTCGTTAAGATGTTTCCCGACAAGTTCAAGGAGTTGACTACGATGAGACTTTCTCACTCGTAGCGATGCTAAGAGTCTGTTGGAATTAGCAGGTACTGCATTATTTATGAAATCTTGCAGATAGGATGTCAAAATATTGTTTCCTTGTTCTTGAGGAAAGGTTGTATGTGATACAACCAGAAGTTTTTGTCGATCCTGAAAGATGCTAACAAGTATGCAAAGCCCCAGCAATCCTTCTAAGGACTGGAGTAAGCATCTCGGAGTTGGGATGTACACTTTGATGAGATGATCAAATATTTTGGGTTTATACAAAGTTTATGAGAAACTTGTATTTCCAAAGAAGTGAGTGGGAGCACTATAGAATTTCTGATGAGTATATGTTGTTGACATATTGTTGATCAGAAATGATGTAGAATTTCTGGAAAGCATATAGGGTTATTTGAAAAGTGTTTTTCAATGGAAAACCTGCATTAAGCTACTTGAACATTGAGCATCAAGATCTATAAGGATAGATCAAAATCGCTTAATAGTACTTTCAAACGAACACATACCATGACAAGATTTTGAAGGAGTTCAAAATAGATCAGCAAAGAAGGAGTTATCGGTTGTGTTACAAGGTGTGAGTATTGAGCAAGACTCAAGACATGACCACTGCAGAATAGAGAGAAAGGACGAAGGTCGTCCCCTATGCTTTAGTCGTAGGCTCTAAAGTATGCTATGTTGTGTACCGCACCTGAAGTGTGCCAAACCATGAGTCAGTCAAGGGGTACAAGTGTGATCTAGAAATGGATCACAGGACAACGGTCAAGGTTATCCTTAGTAACTAGTGGACTAAGGAATTTTCTCGATTATGGAGGTGGAAAAAGAGTTCGTCGTAAAGGGTTACGCCGATGCAAACTTTGACACTAATCCAGATTATTCTGAGTAGTAAATTGGATTCGTATAGTAGAACAGTTATTTAGAATAGCTCCAAATAGAGCGTGGTAACTGCATCTAGGAGATGACGTAGATATTTGTAAAGCACACACGGATCTGAAAGGTTCAGAACCATTGACTATAACATCTCTCACAAGCAACATGATCAAACCCAGAACTCTGTGAGTGTTAATCACATGGCGATGTGAACTAGATTATTGACTCTAGTGCAAGTGGGAGACTGTTGGAAATATGCCCTAGAGGCAATAATAAATTAGTTATTATTATATTTCCTTGTTCATGATAATCGTTTATTATCCATGCTATAATTGTATTGATAGGAAACTCAGATACATGTGTGGATACATAGACAACACCATGTCCCTAGTAAGCCTCTAGTTGACTAGCTCGTTGATCAATAGATGGTTACGGTTTCCTGACCATGGACACTGGATGTCGTTGATAACGGGATCACATCATTAGGAGAATGATGTGATGGACAAGACCCAATCCTAAGCCTAGCACAAAGATCGTGTAGTTCGTATGCTAAAGCTTTTCTAATGTCAAGTATCATTTCCTTAGACCATGAGATTGTGCAACTCCCGGATACCGTAGGAATACTTTGGGTGTGCCAAACGTCACAACGTAACTGGGTGGCTATAAAGGTACACTACAGGTATCTCCGAAAGTGTCTATTGGGTTGGCACGAATCAAGACTGGGATTTGTCACTCCGTGTGACGGAGAGGTATCTCTGGGCCCACTCGTTAGGACATCATAATGTGCACAATGTGATCAAAGGAGTTGATCACGGGATGATGCGTTACGGAACGAGTAAAGAGACTTGCCGGTAACGAGATTGAACAAGGTATCGGAATACCGTCGATCGAATCTCGGGCAAGTACAATACCGCTGGACAAAGGGAATTGAATACGGGATTGATTGAATCCTTGACATCGTGGTTCATCCGATGAGATCATCATGGAACATGTGGGAGCCAATATGGGTATCTAGATCCCGCTATTGGTTATTGGCCGGAGAGGTGTCTCGGTCATGTCTGCATGGTTCCCGAACCCGTAGGGTCTACACACTTAAGGTTCGGTGACGCTAGAGTTGTTATGGGAAATAGTATGTGGTTACCGAAGGTAGTTCGGAGTCCCGGATGAGATCCTGGACGTCACGAGGAGTTCCGGAATGGTCCGACGGTGAAGATCGATATATTGGACGAAGGGTATTGGAGTCCGGACGTGTTCCGGAGGTACCAGGCTATGGCCAGCATGACCGAAAGGTGTTTCGGGAGCCCCGGCAAGTGTTGGAGGGCCTCATGGGCCAAAGGGGAAGGGGCAAACCAGCCCACTAAGGGTTGGTGCGCCCCCACACCCTTTCCCACGTTACTTGGGGAGGTGGGGCGCCTCCACCTGGCTTGGGAGGCAAGCCTCCACCTGCTTGGCTTGGGGGGCAAGTCTCCCTAGGATTTTTCCTAGGGAGATCCAATCTGCCTAGCCGCCGCCCCCTAGGGGAAACCCTAGGGCGCCTCCCCCTCTCCCCTTGCCCCTATATATAGTGGAGGGGTGGGAGGGCAGCCGTGACCTCTTCCCTGGCGCAGCCCTCCCTCCTCCTACCTTCTCCTCCTCCTCCATGGTGCTTGGCGAAGCCCTGCCGGAGAACCATGAGCTCCACCACCACCACGCCGTGGTGCTGACGGAGCTCTCCCTCAACTTCTCCTCTCCTCTTGCTGGATCAAGAAGGAGGAGACGTCCCCGGGTTGTACGTGTGTTGAACGCGGAGGTGCCGTCCGTTCGGTACTAGGATCATCGGTGATTTGGATCACGACGAGTACGACTCCATCAACCCCGTTCACTTGAACGCTTCCGCTTAGCAATCTACAAGGGTATGTAGATGCACTCTCTTTCCCCTCGTTGCTGGTTTCTCCATAGATAGATCTTGGTGACACGTAGGAAAATTTTGAATTTCTGCTACGTTCCCCAACAATAATTGCACATATAGACCATCACTTTGTGAACAACTAAAATAAATAAAATCATGGGTTTCCTCACTTGTCACAGATGGGCTCGTTCCCGTGGGAAGAGCATGAACCCTGGATGCGCTCCATATTGTCGCAGATGGGCTCCTTCCCCTTGGAAGAGCACGGCTATAGGGTGCCCTCCCTGATGTTGCAGACGGGCGCTTTCCCCTTGGAAGATCAGATGGGCTCTTTCCCCTTAGAAGAGCCTGAGAGGGTGCCCTCCTCGTGGTCGCCGTCGATGAGGTCTGACTTGGAAGCTGTGGATCCCAAGCCAGCATCGCAGAACGTGTCCTTCAGAAATGATAAAAGGGGCTCGATGGCGATGTAGAATGGCAAATTGTTGACAGCGAGCCAGAGGAGATCAGCGGCTGGGCCATGGATGAGATCGACGGCGGTTGAACCCGAGGGGTTGGGGTGGGCCACTTAACTTGTGACACAGCCGCCTCAGGGCGTCGCTGTCGATGACCTCGATGTCATAGTCGGCAGACGAGACATGCCCGCATACTCTAGCCCGCTGCTTGAGTGTCTGCTGCCCGTAATGGTCGTTAGCTTCCTCGGCGACGTAGGGCGAAGAGACCGCTATACACCTCTTTTGGGCCAGACGTTCCTCGAGCTCCACGGGAAGCGTAGCCGGGCTTAGGCTGCGACGCTCTAGAGTGGGGGATGGGGATGGGGATGGGGATCTGTGGGAAAGGGGGCGTTTAGCAGGCGTCATCTAAGAAACTCAGGGTGGCCTGGGTATGGAGATCGGTGGGTAAGTTGCACGGTCAAACCGATAGATATTGACAATGGAGGCCTTGCAGTGGCGGCGGAGGCAGCGGCGGTGGGGACTTTGCTAGCATTTCGAGTGAGGGAGGGTGTGTGTGTGCGCGCGCACGCCCGAGGAGGTTTTGGTGTGTGTGTGTGTGGAGGGGGCACGGGGTGTTTGAGGAAATGACGCGGGTACTGAAAATTTTACTACGCGGGAGTCAAACGCGGGAGTGAAATGCCGGGCTATCGAAAATTTTGATGATAGTGCATCACACACGGTCCGGAGATAACAACCATGTGTTACGAAAAAGAAAAACCCTCGAGGCGGGCAGATATTTTCGATGCAGGCGGGATTGGGAACAAGAAACATCGCACACAGTCCGAAGATAACAACCGTGTGTTATGAAACAGAAAAACCCTCGAAGCGGGCAGATATTTTTGAGAGGGGGAGCCTCGTGGAGCCCAATGTACTGTGCGGATGTGTGCATGACAGGTGCACCGGCGTGGTACACAGTTAGTTTGAGTGAACCGTGTTTGTTGCGTCATCCGACTTGTCTAATGTTCATAAATTTGGCGAAAAATGACACGGGAGAGGGTCAGAACACGAACTCACTTGCATGTGGACCAAATTTATGTATCAAAAGGGTGGTTTGATTTTCAAATACCAAATGCAACTTCGATGTGGCACCTCTCTCGAAAAGCGCATGGTATTGCTTGCCCCCACCCCACCCCCCTCGTGTCGGCACGAAGGGAATCCTAAGCTATGAATGCATGCTCCCTCCCCCTCAACCGAGGTTCACCTAGCAAAGTGCGAAGTAGCTAGCAGCCCCCCTCCTCCCTCGTGTCGGCACGAAGGGAATCCTAAGCTATATATGAATGCATGCCCCCCCAACCAAGGTTCACCGTAGCAAAGTGCGAAGTAGCTAGCAGCCCCCCTCCCTCGTGTCGGCACGAAGGGAATCCTAAGCTATGAATGCATGCCCCCCAACCGAGGTTCACCGAGCAAAGTGTGAAGTAGAGCTAGCAGCCCCCCTCCCTCGTGTCGTCATGAAGGGATTCCTAAGCTATGAATGCATGCCCTCCCCCCAACCGAGGTTCACCTAGCAAAGTGTGAAGTAGCTAGCAGCTCCCCTCCCTCGTGTCGGCATGAAGGGAATCCTAGCTAAGCTATTAATGCATGCCCTCCCCCCAACCGAGGTTCACCCTAGCAAAGTGCGAAGTAGCTAGCGGCCACCCCTCCCTCATGTCGGCACGAAGGGAATCCTAAGCTATGAATGCACATGCCCCCCAACCGAAGTTCACATAGCAAAGTGTGAAGTAGCTAGCAGACCCCCTCCCTCGTGTCGGCACGAAGGGAATCCTAAGCTATGAATGCATGCCCTCCCTCCCCCAACCGAGGTTCACCCTAGCAAAGTGCGAAGTAGCTAGCATCCACCCCTCCCTCGTGTCGGCATGAAGGGAATCCTAAGCTATGAATGCATATGCCCCCCCCCGAACCGAGGTTCACCTAGCAAAGTGTGAAGTAGCTAGCAGCCCCCCCTTGTGTCGGCACAAACGGAATCCTAAGCTATGAGCATGCCCCCTCCCCCCAACCGAGGTTCACCTATCAAAGTGCGAAGTAGCTAGCAGCCCCCCACCCCCTCGTGTCACCACGAAGGGAATCCTAATTAAGCTATGAATGCATGCCCCCCCAACCGAGGTTCACCTAGCAAAGTGCAATGTAGCAACCCCCCCCCCCCCAACCGAGGTTCACCTAGCAAAGTGCAATGTAGCAACCCCCCCAACCGTGGTTCACCTAGCAAAGTGCGACGTAGCAAACCCCCCCCCCCCCCACACACACACACACACTTTCAGTCGGTGGGCCAGAGAGGCATATATCTCACCAAGGTGGATCATAAAACGGACCAAGAATAATCCACCTTGGTCGTACAACCTCTCTCTTGTTGTTGGTCAAAGTGATGGCCGTCCATGCGACCCGGAGATGGGCTAGCTTGCCAATAATCACGCAAGTAGCTAGTCCCCGAAGACAACCACTGCATGCATGTGGCCTAAACATTTGTATGGAGAGGTGTGTTTTTGAGTAACAATGAACATCTTTGATGTGGCACCGTGATTTCAAACTAGAAATCCCCACACTGAGTGAGGGTTAGGTTGACGATGCATATGTATGTTACGCCACACTTCAAGCCAATGACGGGAATTCATATATGCATGCATGCGTGCATAGTATATGCGCTCAAACTTAATTAGGTCTGAATCTCACCATGACCTATACTCCGATAACATGAACCAAACAAAGAATCCGCCATGGTAACCTATCTTGTTGTTGGTCAAGGTGATCATGGATGTCCACGCGGGCCCACGAATATATAGGCTTGTCGCCAATAACCACGCGAGGGAGTGTATCGTTTGAAGGCAACCACTACATGCATATGTATGGAGGTGATGCGTGCATGCATGTTTGAATACACAACATTGATCTGGCGCATGTGTCAAAAATCGTACACTAGCACCCCACACAGAGCGAGATCGGTTCATGATGGTGTCGCTGTACTAGACACTTCGACTCGATGGGAGGGATTCATGCGTACACATGCATGTGTGTGTGCTCAAACTGTATCATGAATGTCATCCCAGAGCAAAAATAATAATCCCCTCCTAAGTCAAATTAACCTCTCTTGTTGTCAGGCAAAAAGAAGTGATGGACCAAGCGGGCCCACAGATGGAAAGCATCAATATTGCTAATAACCGCTTAAGTGGGTGCGAGAGGACAACCACCACCGCTTTGCATGTGGGCCAAACATATATATGTTGAATACCCAAAATGCACAACTTTGATGTGTCGCGTGCCTCAAAAACCGTAAACCATGCACCCACACAGAGCGAGGTTCATATCAAGCATACTACATATGATGGTCCCCTTCCCCCCTCTTCACCGCATACTATATGCTCCTGCCGTAATATATGTACAACCCAAAAGAATCCTCATCATTGGTGAAATTAATTAACCTCTCCCGATGTAGGTCAAAGTGATGCATGCATGCATGCATCGACGATGGCCTCGTGGGCCCACAGATGGAAGCGTCACACATGAGTGTCCTAGCTAGGATATATATGCATGTGGCCCAAAAAGGTGGTGTGTGATGTTTGAATAACCAATTTCACAATTTTGATGTGGCACGTGCCTCGGTAACCAAAAAGACCCGACACTGAGTGAGGTGTACTTGTTCACGGACACATACGTATAGTATATATGCTAGTCCCCTCCCACCTCTTCGATGTGTACTATATACCACCATAACACAAACAAAAAAGATTCTACCTTGCTGGTCAAATTAACCTCACTGCCGGCTGTTCGTCAAAGTGATGGACGACGACCTCGCGGGCCCACAGAAAGCATCGCACGCGAGTATCGAGTGTCATGTAGGACAACCATCGACTGCATGTGGCCAAAACATTTATGTATGAAAGGGTTGTGTAATGTTTTAAATAACGATATCACGACTCTGATGTGGCACCAGTCTGCCTAACAAAACGGCCAACCCACACGGTGGCTCACAACTCGTAGTGTACAGCGAGCCACCCACCACCCCCAGACGCACAAACCCACACACACCGCGAATCCACCGCAACTACGATGCATGTTAAGTTAATTATTCCATGGTGAACATACATGTTACCAAAGGAGGGACGCTTTAATTTCGAAAAAATCACAGAGATCATTAAGACGTTTTAGTACATTGATTGATTGATTCTCTATGGGTATAATGTGCAAAAATCAAATTTGAGCTACATGTACACGTGACAGTGCACCTAAATGGATTGCAAAAACACATGTGTCTCACTGGGTGCATGTTTAGTCCCCGTGCAACAAATTTCAAACATTGAGAATCATGATTTTTAAATTCTAGTACATCCAAAACTTATTTGAAGTTCATGAAACTTATCGTGTTGTCATATGAACACCAATACAAAGTGGCATTGTACTTTTTTGTCAAATTTGAGACCAGTTTTGATGTAATCTTTATCTAATTCGAGACGGGAGATTATTAATAATTAGGAACCAATATCCCAAATGGATTATTTATTCGAACTGTGAGCGTTAGACCAACAATGGATACGTGCCATGCTTCGGTTAAGCAATAAAGCGGCATCATTGATCATCCAAATAGAAAAATAATATACGTGCCGCCGCGCGGCCCGTGTGGTGTGCGAGCAGGCGTGAGTTGACGGGACGCATGCAAGCAGTCCGCCGCGCAGGCAGACGGGGAGGCATGCGTGCAGGTGTGTGAATTGACGGAGGCGTGCTCGTTGCACAGTGTCATCGGGAGGCGTGTGAGTAGCTGTGTGAAACTTTGGTAGGCATGCCAGCAGTCCGGTGCGCAGGCTCACCGGGAGGCGAGCCATCGGTTTGGTCGTCGCCCGCCTCTCTCCCACAACTCCCACTACTCCATATTAATGGTGCGCCCGAGCGGCTGCACCCCCCATCCTCGCTACGCACATACAATCCTCTCTCTCCGCTTGCATCCTCGACGCCGCTCTCAGTCCTCAAAGCCATCAGTGTATGAGGATGCCACCGAAGCACCCCATCAGAGGGAGTGGCGACGTCGGGGCTGCTAAAGCACCAGAGCACGGCGTGGAGATGGAGACAGAGGTTACCGTCACCGCCGGCGAGTTATCGCTGCACCCTGACATCGTCAACGGTGTCGAGCTTCCACAGCAGGAGGCGGAGTTCCACACCGACTCCGACTACCACTCCGGCGACGACTCCGATGACGACGGACAACTGGTTAGTCATCTATACCCATTTATGTGTCAAATAGATCATAGGGTTTCTCTGGTTACTCTTGCCTCCCCCTTTTCGGAATAGAAATCATGTTGGTTATGTTCTCCCAATCCATGAAATCTGAGTAAGTTTCGTTAGATCCGTGTGGTGTATTGATTGTTTGAATGGTACAGGTGATAAGTGATTAGTTGTTTCATCCGTGCAAATGATTTCTACTACTAATCCGACTAGGGTTAGTGTTCGTGCTAATAATTCCTAGCCACGACTTGACAATTGATTTTGAATGACCTACATATGTTTGTGCCATTATTTCCTCCAAGATTGGTCTGTACATAGACGACTGTGCTTAAAAATCGAACCATAATCTCTGAATATGTATAAATAAATATCCATAAATTCCTAATCCTACTTCACGGCATGTAATCAGTGATTTGATGCCAAATTTGTTTTACGATATGTATAGGTGCTGCCTGACGATGTGGACATCGAGGATGAAGATGCCCAGAGGAGGTACAAGCACTACAAAAAAAGACACATTCGTGACATTTTGGGCTGAACGAAAAAAATTTCTGTCATACATATGACACTTCTATGACGATAATTGTGACAAAACCCGGTATCATCATAGATGTGGTGGGCTCCTACTTCTATGACAAAAAATCATGACAGAAAATGGGCTTTACGTCCTGGGCGGGCCGGAGACGCAGCTGCATGACATTCTTTGGGCCGTCCATGACGGAAAAAACCATGGTAGAAGCGAGAGGGAGGAAAATTTCGGGGAGTTCCCGGTTACGGCGGGAGGTCGGGGGCCGAGCGATGCGCGTTTCTCTCGTACATGTACGCGCGTGTGTGCGAGGTGTTGGCTCTAACTGAACCCGAGCGAGGCGTTGGGCTCTAACTAAACCCGAGCGATTGCACTGCAGGCTACGTGTTACTGAACCCGAGCGATCGATCGATGGCTGTTAACTGAACCCGGTCGAGCGATTCCTTCGCTACTGCTGCTAACTGAAGCCGATCGATGGGATGAATAGTGTGTGTTACGGGGGGGTTTGGATGAACAGTGAGCGGTGGCGTTGCCTCTGGATGAACAGGACCCCGTGGTGTGGTGGAGGGCTGGATGAACAGTAGACGGTGGAGGGGTGCCCATGGAGGGGTGGTTGAACAGGACCCCGTGGTGTGGAGGGCTGGATGAACAGTAGACGGTGGAGGGGTGGTTGAACAGTAGCCGGTGGAGTAGCGCGCGGTGGAGGCTGGATGAACAGGAGCCCATGGAGGCTGGAGGAGGTCGACGGTGGAGATGAACAGTATCCCGTGGAGTCCCGTTTGGCGGTACGCCACACCCCTCCCGATGAACAGGACCCGTGTTTCGACCGTAGGAGGTCTGTTTCCTCCGTTTTGCGATACGCCACACCCCTCCCGATCAACAGGACTCCCGTTTCGACCGTAGGAGGTCCGTTTCATCTGTTTTGCGGTACGCCACACCCCTCCCGATCAACAGGACCCCCGTTTCGACCGTAGGAGGTCCGTTTCCTCCGTTTTGTGGTACGCCATACCCCTCCCGGTCAAGAGGACCTTGTTCCGAACGTAGGAGGTCCATTTCCTCCGTTGTGCGGTACGCCAGGCCTCGTTTCCATCGCCTGTTCCGTCGAAGCCCTCGCGATGAACACGACCACGCATTCCGTTCCGACCTAGCCGGTTGGGTCCCATGCGTTCCGTTGCCTCCCGATGAACACGACGTATTCCGTTGCCTCTCGACGCATTCCGTTGCCTCCCCATGAACACGACGACGACGTTGTTTCTCCGTTCCGACCCAGCCATGTCAACGAGTCATCGCCGTACGTATGCGCGAGTAGGCGTTCGAGACCCCGCCCGTATGTACACATACGTGGCCGTATTTTCTTTCTTGCACCCTGGCCGTTGTACGTACGTGTGCATACTACGTGCGCGCCTCTACTACGACACGTGCGCGCCTCTAAATCCACCAGTATATATGTACGTACACATTCGCAACCAGAATGACAATGCTACGTACGCTTCGACCAGGTGGGTCCCGACTGTGAGGCACTTCCTTGCCTGCGAAGATGTAGCTGGTGGGTCCCAGTAGTGAGGGGGAGAATCGTTTTTTTCCTGGACGCACTTCCTTGCGTGCGAAGATGTAGTTGCTGGGTCCCAGCAGTCAGGCAAAAACGTTTTTTCGCGAAATACGGTAGCCCGTTCGGTGGGTCCCAGCTGTCAGGTGGAGGAATAATTATTTTGCACGTAATAAGGAGGCACTTCCTTGCTACGGCCATGGACCCAGCTGTCAACCTCTCCACGTACAGTCCACGTCCGATGGAAGCCGTTCCTTGACCATGTTGACCATGCCGCGCCGAGAGGACCAGGGCGGTGGACGACATCGAGGCCTAGGAAGGGGACGACGCGGAGCGGGGGAAGACGCGGCAGTGGATGCCCACGCGTAGAGGAGTACGAGGGTTCACTGCTTCGCTGCGGTGTGAGGCTGCCGTCGCCGCAGAATAACAGGGGGTGTGGGTGAGTAGAGGGATGGCCTGGCCAACGGTGGGAGTAGTAGGGGGCGGTCAGGCCTCCGCCGCATCGCAGCCGGCCAAGGGAGGCAGGAGCACGAGGCACGACCGGCGCTGGTTTGGGCGGCTGGAGCAAGAAGACCAGAGGTTGAAGAAGCACTACAGCCGTTGGATGGACATCGTACGGTCACTAGAGCTAGAATCGTGCATATTGACTAAGTTGATAAAGCCCTCCGTCCCCATCAACTTAGTAGGTCCACAAGTCAGCCTGCCACTATACTGGGTCCCAGCTAACAAGGGGAGTATTCATTTTTTTGTGCGTAATAAGGAGGCACTTCCTTGCGTGCGAAGATATAGCTGGTGGGTCCGAGCTGTCTGTGGCGGTAATGTTTTTTTCGCGAAATAGGTGGGTCCCTGATGTCAGGTGGAGGAATCATTATTTTGCGCGTAATAAGGAGGCATTTCCTTGCGTGTGGACGTGGACCCAACTGTCGGCCTCTCCACGTACAGTCCACTCCAGATGCATGTCAGTCGTAGACCACGTTGACCAGGCCGCGCCGAGAGCACCAGGGCGGTAGACGACGGCGAGGCCTAGGAAGGGAACAACATGGAGGCAAGGAAGACTCGGCAGTTGTTTCCCATGCGTAGGGGAGTATGACTGTACGAGGGTTTACTAGTTCGTCTGCCGTCGCCGGAGAATAACAGCAGGTGTGGGTGAGTAGAGGGATGGATAGGCCAGCAATGGCAGTACGGTGGGGTGGTGAGGCCTGCGCGGTAGCACAGCCGGCCGCGGGGAGGAGGGAGCAGGCAGTCCCGCCGGCGCTTGTTTGAGCGGCTGGAGCAGGAAGAGCAGAGATTGAAGAAGCACGACGGCTGTTGGCTGGCCATCCAACAGTCACTGCTTGTGCGTCAACCTTTTTTTTAGGAAAGCCTCAAATCTTGGAAAATAGTATACCGCCCATCTGCCATTATTTCTAATAATTTACAGCCCATTTGCTAATTATTAAGGTTTTTGGGGGCCCATATTCTTTTTGTTAGCATTACAACCCATATTATGGCCACGGTTAAAAAATTATACGAAATTTTGCATATTTCGGTACGGTTCAAACTGTTTTTAATCCCAAAATTTTGAATCACCTTCAAACTGAGTTTAAATATAAATGTATATCAATATAAAATCCAAAAAATTCTCCGCGCATAAAAATTAATGTAATTTAAATCTTGAAATGAAAAAAAAGATATTTGAAACTAATTGCCGGTTTGATGTGTTTTAGAAATGTACAGCCCATTTCTCATTACTCATGGGCCATTTTCTCGGCCAGCCGAATGAAAGCTCTCCCCGTCTTGAAAGATTTGCAGCCCAACAGGCCTAACAAAGCGACTTACTTGGCAAATCACAAAAAAACTGGGCTGTGGCCGTGGACCTAGCTGTCAGCCTCTCCACGTACAGTACTCTTCCGATGGAAGTCGTTCCTTGACCACGTTGACCACGCCACGCGGAGAGCACCACGGCGGTGGACGACGACGAGGCCTAGGAAGGGGACGACGCGGAGCCGGGGAAGACGTGGCAGTGGAAGCCCGTGCGGAGAGGAGTACGAGGGTTCACTGGTTCGGCTGCCATCTGCTTAGTTTACTCATCAGATAACTCGAGATGCCATGCCCATCCATTATCAATACATATTCCATCTATCATCATACCATGTTTTTTCACTCAAATGTTGTTCTTGTGCATCAGAAATAAAAAAGGAAGAGGGTGATTGCCGAACCTCAAGGAGCACCAGCAAAGTCCTTGAAAAACGTGGTGGTGCCGGAGAAATCAGACAGCGCCCCACTTATATTGGTTGTACAACCAGTGACACAAAACGTAGGACCGACTCCAGCAGACTGTACCCATACTTCACTGGCCACACCACTAGCCCCACCACACAGGACCTGCACTCCAGCAAAAGGTATACCAATTTCATTTGCCATAGCACCAGCCGTACCACAGAAAAATCCCACTCCAGCAAAAAGTACAGCAAGTCCACCGGCCGAAGACCTATCCCAACTGCAGAGACGTCCAATTCCTACAGATTGGAACCCCATTCCATTTATTCCCAGTTTAAAAGACAATGCTTTCAATGTTGTTAGGGACTACGTGCATATATTCCCATCATGGGAAGATTATAGTGAAGACAAACACCATTTTCACATCTTCCTGTCCAACTTACGTGTAAGTGCTATTATTCATGGTTATTATTTTCCTGTTTTCTGCTGATCGAACACATCAATGATTTACATTACATTGTTGTAACTAGGCGAGGGTCAATCTGGATAGTCATGACGAGCAAGGCTTTCTTGTGCTTTTCAAGGAAGCATTGTAGCAGTATCGGTGTTACCTGAGGAAATCACACTTTGATGGCAAGTCTATAAACGAATTTCCAGTGAAGTCTCCTGTGCTAAATTTAGAAGACATTGAATGGAAAAACCTTGTTATGCACTGGTCTTGTTCCCAGGATGAGGTATTGTCTATGAAATCACATGACAATTTGAACTTCTACTTTTCCGCATGTGCCTTACGGATCTTTTTTGTAGGAAATCTACTCGAAGAAGAATTCCGGTTTGAAAAGAACGACAGGATATCGCAAATATGCTGCCCGCTGCTTTGCTCTTGTTAGTACCTGTTGTCCTGTATCACTGTACTTGCATACATACCTGGCTCATTATGTGACAGCAGTATGCATGATAGCTTGCTTATCAATTGTTCGCTCCAAATTATCTGATCTGTATGAATGGTTACATTAGTGTAGAATATATCCAATGCCAATGAATTTTTTTAGCTCTGCATTGTTCTTGTAAGTACATGCTGTCCTTTATCAGTGTACTTATATTGACAGGTAGTTGTTCTTGTACCATCACTCTGCAGCTTATTTTCCTTTGCCCTCCATTTTCTACACATCAGATATATATTTACTCTTACCATAAGGTTGGTACTAAAGAAGTTTAGCTGTGCATTGCTCTTGGCTGTGCCTTTTGCCTGTATCGCTGCACATACATTTATAGCTACTTGGTTATGTAGCATCACTCTTCATCTTATCTTAAATATTCTCCATTTTTTCGTATATTATCACATCTATATTTACTCTTAACAAAATGTAGAATAAAGGCAATGCTTATGAAGAAGATTCTGTGCTAAACTTCTTGAATTGCCCCCCCCCCCCATCAGCATGGACAAGGGTTTTATAGAGCCTGTCTTCACCAGTAATGTAAGTTTGTCCTTCTCAAGCCTTCAAACTTTGTTGTGTATATTTGGTTAGGCATGACTGCAACAGCTGTTTATTTTTGGTGTTTGCATCAAATTGCATGTTTAAAGTTTATTATGTAGTTCATAAACAAAAGTTTGTCCTTCTCAATTTAAGTTTTCAGTTGTACAACCAAGTTCCTTATTCATACCATGTAAATTAAACTATACAGAGCAAGTGATCTTCTTTTGCACTGCATGTATGCTTCTGTTCTTCATCTGTAATCCAGTGGTGTGGTGAACCTACCCACTACAACACAATGTCATATTCTGCAATGTATTAACTATGAACAATGTCATATCATTATACTATTATTTAAACCGTCTCTTTATTTGCCAATCTGAAATGGGATAATTTGACAGCACACTAACCATTGATACTTATGAGTTCTTGATCTGTAATCCAGTGGTGTCGTGAAGCTGCCAACTCCTTCACAATGTCATTTCCTGCCATGTCTTGACCTGAACAATACCATATTGTGTTAATGCAATTTTAAACTGTGTCACTTTATTCGTCAGTAAGAAATGTGATGAATTGTCAGCACTGATACTTTTATGTGCAAAACCTGTCATTTGTCTGCTTGTTTATCTTTCAGAGTGAGGAAGATATAAGTGTTGAACAAGCGCAGTCTCATCATCTTGCTCAGCTGCTTGCACTGCAGCTCCCCAGCAGGGCTAACCTTTCTTGAACTCTATTGAAGTGCTGTTGGTTTTGTATATTATTTTGTCGACATGTTTATTTGCACTGGTGGTGATCTTTGATGCCCAGTGTATGTAATCTGTTGTCTGCTTGTGCTTTATTATCATAGTGGCGAACTTTGATGCCCAGTGGATGTAATATGCCGTAATTTCTTTATTGTATAGTCTAGGTTTTTTCTTATTCACGATGCTACAGTTATTTTACTGTATATATATCATGTCTTCGCAGTAAACCGGCCAAAATTACGGTACATAATTGGGCCATCATGCAATCACGATGTATGATCCGCATCATGGGCCCCGTCAAACTGGCCCACTAGTAGATTCGGGCCTTTAATAGGCTGAGTAACCCCCGGCCCTCTTTTCGCAAGAAAACTCAATGGGCTTTTAGGAGGCTGAGAAGTAGGTTAGGCCTGAAACGTGCCGAATAGCTCAAGGGCCGGCAGCAGCCCAAAATGGACCCCGGCCCATGATTGCGCGAATCAAATCACAGGCTTTTAACAGGCCAAAGTTGTCTCGGTCCTTGTTTAGCCCAATCAGATATCGGTTGCGAGCAGGCCGGATGCAAACAGGGCCGTAGTTAGGCCCAACTATATGACAGGCTTTTAACAGGCCGAAATTAATATAGGGACGAAATGTTAAACGGGCCCTTAACAGGCCGAAACTAATATCAGGCCGAATTACTAAATGGGCCTTTAGAAACTGGCCCCAAAAGCATAGTGTCCAGTTAACGGGCCGAATCTGATATGGGCCATAATTGATCTTAAAGGGTCGGACCTGATCTGGGTTGTGATTTGGCCCAGAAAGTAGGAGGCTTTTAACGGGCCGGATCATATATGGGCCATTATTAGGCCCGGAACGTGGCAGGCCATTAATGGACCGGATCAAATATGGGCCGACATTTAGCCCAAAACATGGCAGCCAGTTAATGGGCCGGCTTACTAGGGTCCTCAAAATCTTGTGGGCCTACAGCTGCGCCGGCCCATTAATGTCGGCGAAATATCGTGGGCCTTTAGCTGGGCCGACCCATTATGATCCGCAAGAATTTTGTGGGCCTTTACGTGGGCCGGCCCATTATGGCACACAAAAATCTTGTGGGCCTTTACCTGGGCCAGCCCATTATGGTCCGCAAAATCTCGTGGGCCTTTAGCTGGGTCGGCCCATTATGGTCCGCTAAATCTTGTGGGCCTTTAGTTGGGCCGGCCCATTTAAACTTGTTGGGCCGTGCCACGTGTCGACGTATCATAGGCGCCTTGTATCTAGTGAGTGGATGACATTTGTCCCAACGATGAGCCGACACATGTTTCCTCTAGCCAATGATGATTTTACACGTGGAAAATCCCCATTGGTCGGGGCTGTTAACGGGTTATCGGATCCAAAACCCGACCCGATAGCTTAACGGCGTTCCGTTACGGTGGATGCCACGTGTCGGTCACCCTTGACGAAAGCACTTCTGTGACGCGCGATTTATCGTTATGGAAGTGGACACTTCCGTGATGATAATTTTGGTAAGGTCATGGAACACTTCTATGACAGCACAGGTATGACTATCTTGATTCTGTCATAAATTTTTCATGGATGTACATGCATGACAAAAAACGCGACCTACTGTGACAAACACGTATCATCATGGAAGTGTATTTTTTTGTAGTGACGAGGCTAATCCTGAGGGAGCTTTATGTGGGAATGCATAACAGGCGTATGAGGATTTCAGTACATACATGCCCCCCCATATTGGTTGCTTGATCCATATGGTTACAATCAATAAGCATTTCTCCTTTGGATTCATCTGTACTAGTTTTCTTAGGGAACTTTTCATCCACTCCAACCTCTTGTGAAGAAGGCTACATTTTTCTAGAGTGTAATCAAATGCCCATGTTAATCATGTCAGATTGAAGATGGGATGTTAATGCATTTTACAAATCCTGCAAACCAAATAGCTAGGCATCTAGTAATGTTCAAAACTGCATGTAGGCACTAACACGTTTTCTTCTTTTGTAGATAAGATTAGGCCTAGTGGTGGATAATGTGATACAATATAACAATCACGTCGAATGCCTAGATCTGCATCTCTCAGAAATTACTTTGAACTCCTACCGAGGGACCTTACCGGAGATTATATTCGCCAGGTTCTTTGTTCTCAGAGCAAGGGTGCTGAAGGAAATGAGGCTTGCCCTACATTTATTTCGCAAAAATAAAGGGTCTGTTGATCAGCGCCGGCGCCTGCGGCAGAATGGAGTAGGCTCCAAAAATGCTGAATTTCATTTTGGAACTTCAGATGACAGAGTAATCGGAAGTCATCAGGTCAACCCCATACATGACTTCTCAGTGGCTAACCCCTTTGCAAAAATTGTGAGGTTTCGAAGCCAGACTTAGAAGCAGTGATATTAGTTTGAACCTCTCTGATATCCATGTTCAGCGCATTAGCGCGAGCGTTTGCAGCTGATGAGTTGAATTTAATTTCTAATATCAGTTTGAACCTTGTAATCTTTGAATTTGAGCCATATAACTCTGGAATTTGAACCTTGTAATATTTCGAGCTTTTGTGGTACAATAGTTGAAATGGCATCATATGAGACTTGTATATTGCTAGCACTATTTTGACCTTAATATGCAATGGTCTTAGATTTTATTAACCATTCTCGAATCAGTTTACCTTGTCGATCTCACAGCACACGATCTGTATAGCTAACTCGACTGCGATCTTTGAAATTATTGCACACAGTTGGTTCTTCCACCGTGTGCACTGTAGAGTGCAGAATTAATGATCACACTCGAGTGTCCAACATCACCCTTTTGTGTAACTTTGACCTCATCATCCAAGGGTAAACTTATGACCGAAGTCATTCCACACACTTCGTTTTTACAAAGCCTTTTGCCAATAAACGCCCATGTTTTGTCCCTCTTCTAGCCGACGCATGGTCAAACTACAGACGGGAAGCTTGCGCAGTAAACAGCATGGTAAGCGCGGGAACAGGCTCACTGACTATACATTTGGCGCCTCTTCGAGCCCATGCCTGGGGTGAAGTGTTGTCAAGCGTGCACTGGATTCGGGAATCCTCTGCTATGAACGTCGTGACAAGATGTGACGATTACAGCTCGGCTAGTCCCCATTTATTACAACGGCGATTTAACCTACCCTTGTGTCTCTTCAACCTTTCGATCGCGCCCCACCATTGCAAGAAGCACACCCACCACGAGAAATTCTTAGAGGGTATCCTGCGCGGCTCCAATGGCGCTCCGAGCGGCTACCGACGACGAGCAGCAGTTCACCATGCGTGCCGTGGTGGACACCCACAGAAGGTCCATGGACCTCTCGATGGTGTACACCAACGATCCGATCTAGTGGAGCACTCCATCCACATCATGGAGTTGGTGCTTGCCGAGGAGAAGTACAAGGTGGTCGGGTTCGAGCTCGAGTACACCCGCGCTCGTGTCGGGTCTCGTCCCATGGTCGTCGTCGCCCAGATGTGCGTGCGCCACCACGTCCTCGTCTACCACTACTGCCTGGCCACAAGGCCTTGCAAGCGTTTCGCCAGGTTTGTCAACAGCCCCCACTACATGTTCGCTATGGTGGACATCACCAACGATGTAAAGGCGCTCGAGAGTTCGGGCATCGCCTGCCAGAATCTTGTCGACATCCAGGGCCAATACAAGATCTGGGGCAGCAAGGAGCATGAGAAGGACTCACTGGTTCACCTCGCCGAGGCCATCATCGACCCCTACTACAGAGATATGAAGGATTCGTGCAACAAGGACAATCGTGCCTGACACTTGGCCTGGATGGAGAAACTCGAGAAAGCTCACGTCGTGTACGCGGCCAAGGAGGCGTACACAAGCTACGACATGTACAGGCGGATCATTGACATGAGGAAGTGCCTCCTTCCCCAAAACGGCCAGGGATCCAGACGGAAGCAAATCAATGGCAAGCGTCGTCGCAACAATAAGTAGATGATTAGATCCTCGTTTCTCCTACTTTGGTATGCATGTAATTGCTTACTTTGGTGTGTGCAAATGTTATGTGTGTAGTCACTTGTGTAATTGTATGCTTAATTTGGTTATGCAATGCTATATTTTAAGTATATATGTTGATGCTCTGTAGACAAAGCGTAGATGGTGTGCGAACAAAGAAAATCACATCGCACACGGACTAAACAATGGAACCCGTCGGTGATGTTTTCATCAATCACTCACAATTGTATACCAGCAATCGTTTGCTCACAACACACATGGCTTGTTAGCAGTAATTGTCTGTGTTCTTATCGGTCTTCGCACATGTTTCTGATTACAGACCTGTTTGCCTCGTATCACACACATCTTGTTCATTTGAACCGTTTCTATTCTCATGTCTCAATGCAAACAGTTCATCTGAGTGAACCGCATGCCGTATATCACACACACACACACCTTTGATCTTGCTGACCGTTTCTTTTGTGTTTCCTAATCACAAACCGTTCATCCGAGTGAACCGTATGTTGTACATCGCACACACCTTCATCTGTCTGCCCGTTTCTTTTGTTCCTCCTCATCGCAAACGGTTGATTGAATTGAACCTTATGCACTGCATCGCACACGCAACTAAAATCTGAACCATGTTTGATGCATCCTCCATCGCAAAAGTTTTGCACCTTTTTTGACGGTTATTTTACACCACCATTTGCGATTATGGCATCGCACACAGTTTCGTCGAAGGGTCTCTGATCGTAGTGTCGCATTAGCAGCATCCTGCAGTAGTGATCATGGATATTTAAAGAATTCATACTAGCAACATTGCAATCATGCTCATCATTCAAAGATTTTATGCCAAACACTTTATTGAATTCTTCTTCTATCAATTGAGCACAATTTTCCGCTCCATCATTTTCAACAAAGAAATGTTAGAGATGATTAATATGAGACAACCTCAATTCCATTTTTTTGTAGTTTTCTTTTATAAACCAAACTAGTGATAAAACAAGAAACTAAAAGATTCAATTGCAAGATCTAAATATATAACTTCAAGCACTCACCTCCCCGGCAACGGCGCCAGAAAGGAGCTTGATGTCTACTATGCAACTTTATTCTTGTAGACTCGTGTTGGGCCTCCAAGCGCAAAGTTTTGTAGGACAATAGCAATTTTCCCTCAGGTGGATGACCTAAGGTTTATCAATTCGTGGGAGGTGTAGGATGAAGATAGTCTCTCTCAAACAACCCTGCAATCAAATATAAGAAATCTCTCGCGTCCCCAACAAACCCAATACGATCGCAAATTGTATAGGTGCACTAGTTCGGCAAAGAGATGGTGATATAAGTGTAGTATGGGTAGTACATATAGGTTTTTTAATCTGAAAATTAAAAAACAGCAAGGTATCAATTGATAAAACGGAGCACAAACGGTATGGCAATGCTTAGAAACAAGGCCTAGGATTAATACTTTCATTGGTGCAATCTCTCAATAGTTCTATCATAATTGAATCATATAACTATCACCCAACGTGCGACAAAGAACCACTCCAAAGTTCTTATCTAGCGGAGAACATAAGATGAAATTGCTTGTAGGGTACAGAACCTCCTCAAAGTTATCCTTTCCAATCAATCTATCGAGCTATTCCTATAAGTATCACAAGCAGCCCAAGAGTTTGTACTGAAATAACACCATATGATACACACCAACCAACTCTAACGTCACATAAATACTCCAATGGTGATACGTCTCCAGCGTATCTATAATTTTTTATTGTTCCATGCTTTTATATTATCAACCTTGGATGTTTTATAATCATTTTATATTATTTTTTGGTGCTACCTATTGACATAGGGCCAAGTGCCAGTTGTTGTTTTCTGCATGTTTTTTACATCGAAGGAAATCAATACCAAACGGAGTCCAAATGCAACAAAACTTCACTAAGATTTTATATGGACCAGAAGACACCTAATGGGCTAAGGCTGCGCCTAGGGGGTGCCCCGAGGAGAGCACAACCCACCAGGGCGCGCCAGGAGGCCCAGGCGCACCCTGGTGGGCTGTGCCCACCTCGGGTGCCCCCGGACCGCCTCCTTGCTCTATAAATACCCAAATATTCCAGAAACCCTCGGGGAGTCGATGAAAATCAATTCCAGCCGCCGCAGAGTCCAGAACCACCAGATCCAATCTAGACACCATCATAGAGGGGTTCACCACTTCCATTGGTGCCTCTCCAATGATGCGTGATAGTTCTTTGTAGACCTTCGGGTCTGTGGTTAGTAGCTAGATGGCTTTCTCTCTCTCTCGCTGAATTCTCAATACAATGGTCTCTTGGAGATCCATATGATGTAACTCTTTTTGTGGTGTGTTTGTTGGGATCCGATGAACTTTGAGTTTATGATCAGATCTATCTTTTTATATCCATGAAAGTTATTTGAGTTTCTTTGATCTCTTATATGCATGATTGCTTATAGCCTCGTATTTCTTCTCCGATATTTGGGTTTTGTTTGACCAACTTGATCTATTTATCTTGCAGTGAGAAGAGGTGCTTTGCAGTGGGTTCAATCTTACGGTGCTTGATCCCAGTGACAGAAGGGGAACCGACACGTACGTATCATAGCTACTAAGGATAAAATGATGGGGGTCTGTCTCTACATAGATAGATCTTGTCTACATCATGTCATCGTTCTTATTGCATTACTCCGTTTTTCCATAAACTTAATACACTAGATGCATGCTGGATAGCGGTCGATGTGTGGAGTAATAGTAGTAGATGCAGGCAGGAGTCGGTTTACTAATCTTGAATGTGATGCCTATATAATGATCATTGCCTTGATATCGTCATGATTATTTGAAGTTCTATCAATTGCCCAACAGTAATTTGTTTACCCACCGTTTGCTATTTTTCTCGAGAGAAGCCACTAGTGAAACCTACGGCCCGTGTGTCTCTTTCTCATATTATTTGCCTTTGCGATCTAATTTTCCTTTGCTTTTATTTTCAGATCTATTAAACCAAAAATACAAAAATACCTTTCTATGTTTTATCCTTATTTATTTTATTTGGCGTTCGGTCTATCAATCTACTATAATTTTACTCACGTCCGTTTGCCTATCTTGAGGCGCCGCTACCCGAAAGGGATTGACAACCCCTTTTACACGTCGGGTTGCGAGTAGTTGTTATTTGTGTGCAGGGGATGTTTACGTTGTGTTGCTTGGTTCTCCTACTAGTTCGATAACCTTGGTTTCATCACTGAGGGAAATACCTACCACTGTTGTGCTGCATCATCCTCTCCTCTTTGGGGAAATACCGATGTAGCTTCTAGCCACCATCAAATGGCACCACAAGTATCCATGAGTTGATTATATGATATGCATCAAACAACTTCAGATTTGTTATATTCAATCCAACACAAAGAGCTTCAAATAGTACCCTAAGATCTCTACCGGAGAAAGTAGGATGAAAAAGTGCATCCACCCCTATGCATAGATTACCACAATGTCACCTCGGGAATCTGCTTGAGTGCCAAAACATACATCAAGTGAATCAATATAATACCCCATTGCCACCACGGGTATTCATATGCAAGACATACATCAAGTTTTCTCATATCCATAAAAGTGTTCAATCCGATAATAGTGAAACCTTAGAGGTAAAAACTCAATTCATCACAACAAGATAGAGAGGGGAAAACACCATATGATCCAAGTATATTAATAAAGCTCGCGGTACATCAAGATTGTGCCAAACCAAGAACACAAGAGAGAGAGATAGAGAGAGAGATCAAACACATAGCTACTAGTACATACCCCTAGCCTTGAGGGTGATCTACTCCTTCCTCATCATTGTGGCCACCGGGATGATGAAGATGGCCTCCGGTGATGATTTCCCCCTCCGGCAGGGTGGCTGAACAGGCGTCCAGATGGTACTTCGAGGATACTGAGGCGTGCGGCGGTGGAGTCCAAGTTATAGGGTTATTTCTGGGGGTTTCCATATTTATAGAATTTTTTGGCGTTAGTCTCACACTAAGATGGGCCACAGGGAGCCCACCACCCACCAGCGCACCACCTCCCCCCCCCCAAGCGCGCCCTGGTGGGTGGTGGCCACCTCGTGACTCTTCTGGCCTTCCCACTAAGCTTCTAGTGTCTCTTTTCTTCCAAAAAAATCGTCAAAAAGTTTCGCTGCATTTGCAGAACTTTGATTTCTGCACAAAAAACAACACCATGGTAAGTTCTGCTAAAAACAGCATCAGTCCAGGTTAGTTCCATTTAAATCATATAAAATTGCACCCAAACCATATAAAACTGTTGTAAACAAGGCATGAATACTTCACAAATTATAGATACGTTTGAGATGTATCAGTGGCTTCTAGGCATCACCTAACGGTTCCGCTGCATTGACCTCAAGCACCCACTGCTTGAGTTGGCGGTGAGAGGAGTGCAAAGATGCGCCTATGCCAATGCACATTACTTGTGGCCTACTGGAACTCATGTTCACTGGACTCGTTCCTCTTCGTCCTTATCATCATCTTCTGCCTTCTTGTCGCGGCCCCTAGCAGGCTTCTCCTTCTGCTGCTTGGCCTTGCCATGGCGACCTCCTCGGCCGCCACGCTTCTTGCCGGACCCTTCAACACCTTCCTGAGCCTTCTCCTTGTCTCTCTTCTCATATTCTGCTTTGTGCTTCTCGGCAAGCTGCTCAACCCGCCGACAGTCTTGGAGGTCATGGCTCTTGGTATGGTGGATCTTGCAATATTGCTTGTCGGAGCCCCCGTTCTTCTTAGTAGCCGCCAAGGCTTGACACGAGGCGCACCAGGACACCTCGTTGTCAGGGCTCTCAGTCTTACCCTTCTTGGTGATGTCACCGTTGCCGGATCCCTCAACAACGAGCACTGCCTTCCCTTTGCGCTTACGACCCTTCTTCTTCAGGGTGGTGGTGGCGTCGTCGTCCTCAGAATCAACTTCTACGCCAGCATCCTCCCCGGGAAGTCTCATTCTCTCCTCAGCATGCGCACACTTGTCAGACAAAGCATAAAGCTCGGCGGCATCTCTCACCTTGTTCATCGCCAGCTTTTCCCGCATCTTGCGGTTACGCACATTCTGGTGGAATGCGCTAATGACAACGGCAAGATGAACATCAGGGATGTTGTGTTGTACATGGATGAATCTCTGTATGTGTTTGCGGAGAGATTCGCCCTCCTTCTGCGGTATGACATGCATATCGCTTTTCTGACCAGGAGCTTTGTGGCCCCCTGTGAAGGCGCCGACAAATTCGTGGCACAAATCCTCCTAGAAGGAAATGGAATTCTCCGGTAAGTGCATCAACCACGACCTGGCGTTGGGCTTAAGCACCAACAGGAAGTAGTTGGCGAGGATCTTGTCGTCTCTGTTGAGGAACGTAGTATTTCAAAAAAATCTTACGATCACGCAAGATCTATCTAGGAGAAGCATAGAAACGAGTGGGAAGAGTGTGTCCACGTACCCTCGCAGGCCGAAAGCGGAAGCGTTAAGTAACGCGGTTGAGGTAGTCGAACGTCTTCACGATCCAACCGATCAAGTACCGAACACACGACACCTCCGCGATCTGCACACGTTCAGCTCGGTGACGTCCCTTGAACTCTAGATCCAGCTGAGGCCGAGGGAGATTTTCGTTAGCACGACGGCGTGGTGACGGTGATGATGAAGTTACCGACGCAGGGCTTCGCCTAAGCACTACGACAATATAACCAAGGTGGAAATCTGTGGAGGGGGGCACCGCACACGGCTAAGAAATCAACTTGTGTGTCTATGGGGTGCCCCCTCCCCCGTATATAAAGGAGGGGAGGAGGGGGGCGGGCGGCCTCATGGGGAGCGCCCCAAGGGGGGAATCCTACTCCTACTAGGAGTAGGTTCCCCCTTTCCTAGTCCAACTAGGAGGGGAAGGAAAGAGGAAGAGGGAGAGAAGGAAAGCCCCCCCCCCCCCAATTCGGATTGGGCTTGGGGGCGCGCGCCTCCACTTGGCCGCCTCCTCCTCTCTTCCACTATGGCCCATGAAGGCCCATTAACCCCCTGGGGGTTCCCGTAACCCCCCGGTACTCCGGAAAATGCCCGAACCTATCCGAAACCTTTCCGGTGTCCAAACATAACCTTCCAATATATCAATCTTTATGTCTCGACCATTTTCGAGACTCCTCGTCATGTCCATGATCACATCCGGGACTCCGAAAAACCTTCGGTACATCAAATCACATAAACTCATAACACCAATTGTCATCGAACGTTAAGTGTGCGGACCCTACGGGTTCAAGAACTATGTAGACATGACCGAGACACTTCTCCGGTCAATAACCAACAGCGGAACCTGGATGCTCATATTGGTTCCTACATATTCTACGAAGATCTTTATCGGTCAAACAACACAACAATATACGTTGTTCCCTTTGTCATCGGTATGTTACTTGCCCGAGATTTGATCGTCGGTATCATCATACCTAGTTCAATCTTATTACCAGCAAGTCTCTTTAATCGTTCTATAATGCATCATCCCGCAACTAACTCATTAGTCACATTGCTTGCAAGGCTTATAGTGATGTGCATTACCGAGAGGGCCAAGAGATACCTCTCCGACAATCGGAGTGACAAATCCTAATCTCGATCTATGCCAACTCAACAAACACCATCGGAGACACCTATAGAGCATCTTTATAATCACCCAGTTACGTTGTGACATTTGATAGCACACTAAGTGTTCCTCTGGTATTCAGGAGTTGCATAATCTCATAGTCATAGGAACATGTATAAGTCATGAAGAAAGCAATAGCAATAAACTAAACGATCATAGTGCTAAGCTAACGGATGGGTCCTGTCCATCACATCATTCTCTAATGATGTGATCCCGTTCATCAAATGACAACACATGCCTATGGCTAGGAAACTTAATCATCTTTGATTAACGAGCTAGTCTAGTAGAGGCATACTAGGGACACTCTGTTTGTCTATGTATTCACACATGTACTAAGTTTCCGGTTAATACAATTCTAGCATGAATAATAAACATTTATCATGATATAAGGAAACATAAATAACAACTTTATTATTGCCTCTAGAGCATATTTTCTTCAGTCTCGTCCCCTAGCAACCTGTACCGTAATGGTGTAGACATTGAGGAACTCCGACATATGGGTCTTTCCATCATACTTCTCTGGCACTTCTGGCTTGAAGTTCCGTGAGTTCGGCCACTGGACTTGCCGCAGCTATGAGTAAAGATGGGTAGCCCACCTCGTAAGGCAGGCCGCTAGGGTACCCTGACGCCGGCTCATCTACAGCGGGCCCTGCGCTTGTCAGATTGATGATGCGCTTCTCATCACCGTTCAATGGTAGTGCATGCATATTCTCTTTGTCGTTCTTGAAGAACTTGGAGCTGATCATGGTGAGATCATGGGTCGGACGACGCCATAAACATCATCACGGGTGTCGGCCCGCTGAATCTGCCTCTGCTATTGTGGTCATGGAGGGGACTGCACCATGGCTGCACCACCTCCAGTCCTTTCACTCGTGGCATGCATCGATGCGGTGGGTTGCCCCTGTGATGGCCCATGCTGTGTTGGTTTGTCATTATTGGCAAAGCCAATAAGACTCTGGATAGTGGCTCTCCAGTCCTCCATCTTGTCCGCAGTAGGAGGGAACTCTAGAAGCAGCTGAGCACGTGCCAGGGATTCTTCTGGCGTGGCTGGCATGGAAAGGCGTGAAGAGCGGAAGGTGTTCTTACTCCTGGCAGAGCCATAAGGAACTCCATATCACCCTTGCTGCCTCGGCCTGCATGCACCATCTTGCTGGCATGCTGGCCCTGCACATCTTGGGATTGATGCATAGGGGCTTGGTCGTGGGGACGCTCGGAGCCGCCGACACCGTTGCGTAGCTCGTCGCACGCGACGTGAGATGGCCATGGCGTGTGCACTGGTTTGGTCGTCTTGGATGGCGCCGCGTCGTCCGTCGAGTTTGCCACGCCACCCGTAGGCAGCACGACCCTGTCCTTGGACCTGGTGGCATGTGGGTTGTTGTTCTCGTTGCCGACGATGCTGCTCACCTGGCTCTGATCGCCAGAACATCGCGGAAGCTTCTCATGGCCTTCGCCTCCTCCATTACCACTCGTGTCATCGCCTGTCCGCGTGGGCGTCGACAACTTGGACGTAGAAGGACCGACCGCCGTGGTGCCCTTCTTCTTGGGAGCCATGGCTATGAAGATGACAAAACTGATGCGCTGACTGCTAGATCAGATTCACGCAAGCTATCCTCCTACCTAGCGCGCCAAAGATGTCCTGCGTATGACGATCTATGGGACCAACAAAGGCCCCTTTGCGGTTCGACTGGGGAGGTCAGTGAGCACAAAGAGCAAAACTAGAAGAATGCATGAAGTTTACCCAGGTTCGGGCCGCTGTGGAGCGTAAAACCCTACTCCTGCTTTGGTTGTATTATATGTGTATGCACAAGTACAAGGAGTGCTACTTGCCAGCAAGGTTGCGGTGGAAGTGCAGCTACGCGTGTAATTGGGCAAAGTGTCAACCTTTGTAAAGGTAGCCATGGGCCTCCTTTTATAGAGTAAGGGGTCACCACAATGGCAAAATGGTAATTGCATAAGGTGAATAGTGGCTACAATGTCAAATACCTAGCCCTGATGGGTTAGGACAAACGCATGCTGCGAGGTGTCACTTTGATGGAGCTCCCCGACAAGAGTTGTCTCTCCTTTTGTGTCGTTCGCACATCTACCTCATATTTCCTCGACACGATCCTTGGACAGGTGTCATTAAAGTTGTGTCTTCGGTGGCGAGCTGCCACATGCCCTGACAAAGTTCACCTAACTGCGTGCCCGCTCAACACCTATACGACAAAGTGACAAGATGGTCGATGAGGTGGAGCGGTGGCATGACAGTGGAAACTTGCGAGGCCCAGAGCTTGTCGGGTCTTGCTAGCTTGCCGGCAACCCCAAGCTTGATCTTTGGTACTTCTAATCTCTGGCTTGGGTGTCTTCTTCCTATCATGTCAACTGGTCTTGATCTTATTCTTAGTTTCCCTCCAGCAAGCCTTGCCATCGGGAAAGCTGTTACTGCCTATGCACAAGTCTGGGGTACTAAGGATCAGGCAGTGTTGCAGGTGTGGGTGGTCGGGTTGAACCGCTGCTCTCTGGCGGTTGTACCACCAGGGACCTGGCCACCCCATTGGGCACTGTCGGGTGGTTGTTCGGGCTGATGTACCGCTCCATGCACCGGAATAGGGTAGTTCCATTCTGGTGATGTGGCTATACTATAGTCGCTCGGTTGTCCCAGCTGCAATTCTTGCAGTGGTACACGCGGTAATTCGAGGCGGTTGTACCACCCTGGACTTAGCGACTACAGGAGCCTAGGCGCTACGGTTGTTCCGGCTCGAGTACCACAAATGGGTGGCTCCGTTCCGTACCATGGCGGTACACGGTGGTACTCGTATGGTTGTCCCGACTGAGTTTATTCAACGATACTACCAGCGGTTGTACCGCACCAGGCATCGCGAGATGGCATTTCCGCCTTGAGTTGTTGTACCGCACTTCGATCCAGTTGTACCGCTGATGTGTATTTCTGCAACAAAACGGGCAGACTCATGGGGGCCTATAAAAGTGGATCTTCTTCCCCAATGCCCCCAACGGTTGTTCAACAAGTTTTCCCCACCATTGTTGACCTCCAAAAGGCGTATGAAGTAGTATTTTTTAGGTGTCCCTGATTTGTTTTCCACTAGTATTAGAAACATTAAAGAACCTTTGGTTTTTGGTTTTGTTGTTTCATTTTTCTACTGTATTTTATTTTATTTTTTGTTCCTTTTTTAAAAATCAAATATTTTAAAATAGATTTTCACAAAATGTTTGGGGACATTAAAAATTTGTCCAGGTCTTCGAAATGGTACATGTAATTAAAATTTGGTGACAATTTTAAAAATGTTCAAATTTCAAATTTTATTCAGGATTGAAAAATGTTCAATTCTTCAAAAAATTCATTGAGTTTTCATAAAAATCCCAATTTTCAAAATATTTGGAATTTCACAAATTGTTCACATTTCCCAAAAAACGGATTTTCATAAATTGTTTGTGTTCCCAAAAATTGTGTTTTTTTAAAACAATCATGGTTTTCAAAGTATGTTCACAGTTTCGATTTTTTTGCATTTCCCAAAAAAAGTTCATTTTTTAAAAAAATCATGCTTTTCATAGTTTGTTTGCAATTTCAAAACTTGTTCATATTTTTTTTAATGCATGCTCAATTTTTTTTGTAATTTCAAAATATTTTGATTTAAAAATAAAATTAAAAAAAATCTTTTTCAAATAAAAGAATCGCAATGTTCCAAAAAAATTCAAAAAATCAAGTTTGAAATACTTGGACACAAAAAACATCAAGTAGGGCCTCCTGCCTTGCGGAATTGGGAGATTGGGGATCGTCAAACGTTTGCGGATTACATATTGGGTCCAAAACATCGGGAGAAAGCCACACTTAGTCCGAATTTCTTGCGCGGGTAGAAGTTGGGCTTGAATTGTAGAACACAAAACATAAGAGAAAAGGGGTTCCAATAGTCGAATGTGCCCATGTGACGGCATGTGCATATACAGGAAAAGGTCAATTTTAAACTCTGAACTAGTAGAGGTTCGGCGAAATGAACCCTCAAGTCGAAATCCCAGTCGGTTACACCCTGAACTATGCAATCCCGATCTAAATTGAACACTCGCATCGTTTGGCAAACGAGCATTGTCGATGTGTCAAAGGATGGTCGAGATAGGTACCATTTCATACTGTTCCCCGTTGGGCCACCCGCTTTAATTGTTTTCCTTCTTTAAAAACGCAATTTTACTTCTTGTTTAAAACTGCAAAAATAAGCATGTAGGGTGACGCGAACTCGAGACCTCCTGTTGTTGGTCAACGGAAGTAACCACAAGAATAGCACATCTGTTGTGTTCACTTGCTTTTTTCTTCTTTCTTTTCTTTTTCTTTTCTTTTTTTCCTTCTCTTTCTTTTATTTTCATTTTTCACTTTTTTTAAATTCATGGCCATCTTAGTAGGAAATAGCAAACAAAAAAAGAATGTCGTGAAACCAGATTTTCAAAATGAAAAAAGGTCACGATTTTTTAAAAAAAAAGTTCATAGATTTAGAAAAAGTTCAACAATTTTGAAAAAAAGTTACGGATTTTCAAAAGAATAGTTCACAGATTTTGGAAAGAAATTGAAAAACTGAAAAGAGTTCGTGGATTTGAAAAATGTTCACAGATTCAAAAAAGTCCACGAGTTTTGTAGAAAGGTTCATGAATTTTCAAAAATGAATTGAAAGAGGTTTCATGCATTAGAGAAAAAACACTGTATAAGGAGCTTCCAGGAACAAAATAAAGAAGAAGAGAAGAAACTGAAATAAATTATTCACAAGAGGTGAGGCGACGTGCTTGGTAAGGACAGTTTGCATCGAAAGGGGATATCATGAGTTCAAATCACCTTGTGCTCCCACCTTTTTATAGCAGTGTAACAGAAAACCCCTAAAAAGCAGTGTAACAGAAAAGAAACATTTTTAACAGACAAAAAAAGTACAAGTGGGTTGGCCCAGCGTGGAGGGCGGGTCCGTGCCGCGCATCTTCTTTTAGCAGTTTGTAATAGAAAAAAACCATAAAAAAGCAGTGTAACAGAAAAAAGACTTTTTAAGAGACAAAAAATACAAACGGGCCGGCCCAACGCGGAGGACGGGTGCGCGCCACACACCTTTTTTAGCAGTGTAACAGAAAAAAAGACATTTTTAATAGACAAAAAAATATAAATGAGCTGGCCTACTGCGGAGGATGGGTGTGCGTCGTAGTTAGACCGCCGCTCCTTGGCCCACCAGCCAGACGAATCCCTGCCACGTCAGTGTTTTTATGCCTCAAACGATGCCAGGTTTTAATTTAGACCGGGATTGTTCAAGGGCAATCGAATATGATTTCGACTTGGCGTTTGTTTCACAGAACCTCTACGAGTTCAAGGTTTAAAATAGACATTTTCCGCATATACACAGGCCACCACTTGCTCCATTTACCCCCACGGTCGCAAAACACTGTCGCGCTATTTTATCCACTCTGCCAATAGATCAAAGCCGACGACGATCCCATCGAAGAAAATCTACGTCCACGCAAGCAAGCTCATACCATACCTCCCCGCGAAAAAAATTAAAACAAATCCCTCATATGATACCAACACTGCACTGTAGGCACAAGTTGGTAGGCCCACGGCGCGGCGTGGCGCGGAGCGGGATGAGATTCTGCTGTCCGCATGGCATGGAGCCCTGCTGTCCGCGGCCGCATGCATGCCCCTACGAAGGCCACCATCTTGTCTCTGGGAAACGTATCGATCGGTTCGATCAGGAGGATCCGGGTCTTTGTTTTTGACGCTACTCCACTCTCATGCAGCGTGCAGCAGCGAGCGAGACACGCATCGTGCAAGTTGGTGCGATATTTCACAACCGGGCAGGTCAGGTCACAGCTGTCGGCTGAATTCCTGCCTCCCACGGGAGTCGGCGCGGCATGCATATGCTGGTTATCGATCGATGCCCGTGTGCGTTGCTACCGCTAAAACCTGGCCATGTCTACGTGTGCCGTTGGACCGAACACATGCACGTACACTACCACGCCCACTTACTTGAGCATAGCACTCCTTCAGTACACTCCTGGCTATGCCTACGTATGACAAAGCATAACATAGCACGTGGGTTTGATGGACCACGAATCCGCATTCCGCAGCAATGCCCAGCCAGTCGCATAGGCGTAGCCAAATTTTTAGCGGTCTTCGGTGATTCGTTCATTGATTCACGTCGACGCGGGTGATGACAAAGACAGATAATCTTCGTCCTATTTGTACAGTAGGCACAACGCTATACCATTAGCGAGCACGTCACTCTCATCAGCGTCTCTCCTGACTAGTAGCGTCGTCCACCACGCTATTGTTGGCGCGCAAGATTCACTCGACGATGGAGGAAAATAAGTTTTCGGCAAGACTCCAAAAGGAAAAGATCTTCATGTTCCAGGGTACCGACCTCGATCTTGGGCTGGGCAATCTCTTTTGTCTTTCCCCTGCCGCTCTCCGCCACTGCATCGCTCCTCCACTTGTCTATTCTTGCTTCGGGAGCAGTATCGGCAGTAGCCAGTAGCAGCCCGTGTTCTGTTTTTACGGATCTCGCAATCCCTCTCGAAATCCACGCAAATCCAAGATAGTTGTACACTTGTACTCCTCCTCCTCGGTGTACCGCAGAAAGGCTACTGCGGAGGGAGGAAAAGGCTGTGGGGATTGGGTGTCGCTTTCCAGCGAAGGAGATTTTTTTTAAAAGAATAGAGCGGTGGAGAGTTTTATTGTCTAGGTGTGTGGGAAGTGCTACGTGTTGCTTCTAGCTTGGTTTCCTGTGGTGCTCGGCGTTATTTTACTGTCGTAGTATAACTGTTGGGTGGTGATCAATCGTCCAAATTCAAGTATGCATGGCGATGTAGCTCACGAAGGACTCGAATTCACTCGTGGAATATTCTTCCCACACTATGCCAAAAGAAAAAGAAAGCCGATCATGCCAGAAGGAATTAACAACACGATGATTGTCCTTATTCCCAAAGGTAATGCTCTGTACTTGAAAGAGTTCTGTCCAATAAGTTTGTGCAACGTTATCTATACCGAAATTATTGTGCGTATGATGAATAGTGTGTACCATTTTCGTACGGCATGATCTCACTCGTCCATCCAATTGATCGAACGGCTGCTGACGACTGCCGTACGTACATCGTACAAAATTCATGGTACGTGTAGTAGTTCTCCATTTATAAAGTGATCTCTAAATGCCTCGCTAACCGCCTCCTACATTTTTTTATATAAGTTGGTGTCAGAAACACAGAGTGCTTTCATTCCCGAAAGACTCATCACGGACAATGCGTATATCGCCTTTGAGTGTTTTTATAAAATCCAACACAGCAGGATTGCTACCAACAACCATTGTGCCTATAAACTTGATTTTTTTTAGAAAAGGAGGAGGACCCCCGGCCTCTGCATCTGGGAGATGCATACGGCCACTTTATTGATTATTCTCGAGGACCTTACAAAGTATTACAACAATGTGCCTGAATCCACCATCTTGGCAACATATGCCGCTACTCCTATCCAAAATGATGAAGGGGTGCTAGCTGGGCCACTACCCAGACCACTCACCTAATCCTAACATCAAAAGCCAGAAGCCGAAACACATTCGGAAGCCCCAGCCGAGCCACATACCGGGTCTGGGGCACAATCCGGTCAGACGCACTCGTGTGTTGTCGCCGCCATCTTCCACAGGTCCGTCTTCAGATCAAATTGAGGCTTCTACCTTGTCTGGCCACTCAGCCATCGACGTCACCACGACACCAGACAACTTCGACCTCCTGCGCTAGTCCAACGCCACACATCGGACGCCGAATCTCCACTGCACCACGCCGCCGAGATACGCCGCCATCAATGAGTAGGATGAAGCACCGCTCCGCCGAGACCGGCAGGGCTGCTGAAGACCGATCCGCCGCCAAGCAATCAAAGCATCACATCCACCCCAAGCTCACCACGAACGACACCCCCAAGAGGGTGACGACGCCCGGAGCGCCGCCGTCGCTCGATCCGGCAAGGATTTGGGCTTTCGCCCGGCATACGAGCTGGGTGGATTGAAGAGGGGAAGGAGGCAACCTGGACGGCGCCTACAAGAAGGGTACGACGCCCTCGGGCGTCGCCGCCGTCGTGACCAGCACTGCTGGCCTTGGATTTCTCCGGAGCCACCTCCCACCTCTAGCCGCCAAACAGGTACAACTCCGGCGACAAAGGCCGCCCAAAGCAGGACCATCGGAGGCAGCCCTGGTTGAAGTAGACGGAGGCCTTCAGATCTGGATCGGGCGCCGCCGAGACGCCCCCACCACAGCCGCCACCTGCCGCCGCCTCGCCGGCCCCGCGGCCGAGGAAGAACGGCCAGCACCAACGAGCACTGGTCAAGCCAAAGGAGTCTCGCCGGAAGGGCCGCCGCCCCAGATCCAAAGAGCCACGCTCACCCATCTCCGAAGAGACGAGCAGCTCGCGCGAAGCCGGCCGCTCCAGCCACCGCAACGAGCACCACTCCGAGGCCCCATCCCAGACCGACCCTCTCCAAGCACCCCAACACCATGATCCAATCCGGCGGCGGCGATCCACGCAGCCTCGCGCCGCCGAGGACGAGGCGGGAGAGCAGGGAGGAGGACCAACGCGGGGATGGACGGAGGAGGAGGTGGAAGGGGTCCCGCCGCCGCCGCGGGCCGGCCGGAGGCCGCCGGCGACGACGGCGAGCGGAGGCAGACGAGGGTGGCGGCGCTCGGGGGGAAAACCTAATCGCCCCCGAGTCGCCTGCGTGAGACGACGCGGGGGTCTCCTCGTAGGAAACCTTAACTATGATTGTGTGGATTGGAGGTTCCTAGAAGGAGTAATGACGAGATTCAGGCTTTGTCAGAAGTGGAAAAACTGGATGATGACATGTCTTCGGCCTGTGAGATATGCAGTGAAACTAAATGGATAAATTTTGGATTTCTTCAATCCTTCGAGGGGTCTCCGCCAAGGAGACCCTTTAAGCATGTATCTGTTCTTGTTTGTGGCTAAAAGTCTATCACATGCCCTCGAGGCTGAATGTGTTGCTGGTAAGATCACCCTGTTGAAAGTGGCGAGAGGGAGCCCAGGTATCTCCCATCTTCTATTCGCAGGTGATAGCCTTCTCTTCTTTAAAGCCGACAGTGATGAAGCAAGGAGTATCAAGAATGCCCTCAACAAATTTCAGCAAGGAACGGGCCAACTGTTAAGCCCAAGTAAATGTTTAGCACAGCTTGCCCTTTGCAGGTCCAGAATGAAGTCAAGCAGATTCTAGATATAAGCTATGTCCCCTTTGAGGAGAGGTATTTGGGTCTGCCCACACCCGAGGGACGTATGAAGAGATCCCAATTTCAACCTATCTTTAAACGCTTCACTAAAATGCTCACTAATTGGGTTGAAAGATTCATGTCCCATGGATCTAAAGATATTTTGATCAAATCGGTGATTCAAGCACTGCCAACTTACACCGTGAGTATATTCAAGATGAGTGTGGGTTTTCATGAGCAATACGAGAAAACGATGTGTGACTTCTGGTGGGATGACGAGCAAAATCATAGAAGAGTCCAGTGGATGTCATGGGAGAAAATGACACAATGAAAATTTCATGGAGGCCTCGGTTTTCGAGATATGCAGGTTTTCAACCAGGCCCTGCTGACTAAGCAATCTTGGAGCTTAGTTTGGCGACCAGAAAGTTTGTGTGCTCGTATTCTGAAATCAAAATATTATCCAAGTGTCTATTTCTTGGACACGGTCTTCGCATCCAATGTGTCACATATGTGGAGAGAGATTGAATTTGGCCTAGAACTCTTGAAGAAAGGTGTTGTTTGGAGAGTTGGAAATGGGAATAGTATCCAAATCCTTAGGGATAATTGGATCCCAAGGCAATCAGGTCTCAAGGTTCTATCTCTTAAGACCCGAAGCCGTATCAGATGGGTTAATCAGCTCATGTTGTCACAAGCAAGAGAGCGGAATGTTCCCCTTATCGACGAGCTATTCCATAGTTTTGACGCTGAGTAAATATACAAAATAAATATTCCTCTCAATGAGACTGAAGACCATCTAGCATGGAATAATGAGAAAAATGGCATCTTCACGGTAAGAAGTGCTTATAGACTGGGAATGAATTTGAAGTAACATGAAGAAATAGCTGGTTCGTCTCGTAGCATTAGCACTGGAAGGGAAAATCTCTGGAATTTGATCTGGAAAGAGCAGGTCCCTCACAAAGTCTGTATTGTAGCCTGGAGAATTGCCACCTACTCACTTTCCACAAAGTAAAACAAAAAGGAGGAGAACCCTGGAAATTGATGGAATATGTAACATATGTGGTATAGAGAAGGAGGATGCTCACCATGCTATTGTGAATTGCACTAAGGCTAGAGCTCTCAGAGAAAACATAAGAGAACATTGGGCATTGCCAAAAGAACTAGTACTTGTTGCACATCATCTGGATTGGCTCTTACGTGCTTTAAGCCAATGCTCAGGACACATGCGAGAGAAACTTCTACTAGTTCTATGATGATCATTGCATCTTAGGGAGGGTATTGTGCATAATAAAGGGGAAGCAAAGATTTTGGACTCGGTCCTTTTTCTAAAGAATTGCTGGAAACATTGAACTCTAAATCCCCAGCCGAAAGTGATGTCATAGGGAAAAACTCTTGCATGAAATTGAGATGCAATGGTCACCAAATAGAAATATGCAGCCAAAGTGCCACTGATCGAGGCCCCAAGGAGCCTGTATTAAACTAAACTTTGATGCTTCTTATGTTTCAGTTTTGGGATCGGCATGTGCAGGGGCAGGGGCAGTCACTCGCGATAGCGTGCGATCGGTTGTATTTTCTCTATGATGTCACCTTCGGGCATGCATGAAGCGGAGGAAGAAGAGGCAAGTGCCCTAGTGATTGGACTCAAGTGTTTGAGAAATGTAAACATGGGACATGTGTACGTTGAATTCGACGGTGCTGCTGTTGTGACTCCTGTGAACTGTGAAGGAAGGAACAACGCCAAGTGGTGGGCTAAGTATGAAGAGGCTAAAAGCTTGACGCGTGATTTCGGTCTATGTGAGGTGAGCAAAATTAAAAGAGTGTGAAATGTGGTTGAACATGCGTTGGCAGCCCATGCTAGAATTTATGCAGATTTTGTCTACCGAAGAATATGCCACTAGATATTCTTCATGTAATCGAGAATGGTTGTTACTCTTACTATGAATGGATGAATGAGCTCTCTTTTTCCCTCAAAAAAAGAAAAACAAAACCGAGAACCTGGTAATTTAGTCACCAATTCGTCTCACAAGTTTCTATTTACTACATTCATCACTAATTTACTATGCGTGGGGCTCCAGTTAGCCACAAGCGGCGCAGAAAACGGCGCGAGAGAAGACCGAACTTGCTGACAAGAAGCTGGCTTCAGTCGGTAAGTTAGAAGAAGAGAACGCCAAACTGAAAACCGTTGTTGATGAGGCGAAGAAAGAAGTCGTGTAGCTAAACGAGGAGAAGGTGGCCTTGACAGATAGGGTTGGTGCTCTCACTCGAAAGAGGGACGAACTGGAAACTTATCTGGGAAGTCTTACCAAGAAGATGTTCCTCGCGCTAGAAGGTACCTCTCTTTATCCGACTGGCTGCAAAGAACCTCTCCGTTGTGTCTCTGTCATTTCAACACCTTTTTGTTTGTGCAGAATTCCGTCAAAACTTTGAGGAGGAAACCAGGCGGATTGAGACGAGCTTGGACCCCATCAATTCTCCCGTTAAGGACGAAGCTGCCATGAACGTGCTGAGACTAGAATCTCGTCTTCCCAGTGTCTTGGACTACCTTGCCCGACTGAAAGTGGCAGTGTCGCGGATCGACACGGAGCTCTGGCCAGGTGTGATGTTCCAGAATGATCTGGAGTCTCTGATGACTCGACTCAGTGACATTCCTGGCCGAGTGCAGGCGTGGAAGAAGTCGTCTGCTCACTGCGGCGCTGATGTAGCTCTATCCCTGGTCCGTGTTCATTGCAAGGAAGTCAAAGAAGAGAAGCTGGTGGCTCTCAAGGTTGCCAACACCAAGAAGCTTCAATTCCTATCCTTTATGGAGACCTTCATCGATGGTGCTACTCGTATTGCATACAAGATCGGCCTTGACAGCTTTGTCGAGCCAGCAAGTCCTACTCCTGCCGAGTAAAAACTCAATAACTCGATTTATTTGCCTCGGAATGCCGAGTGATCCTGTAATCATTGAAAAAAATTCGGGCTTGATGCTCGAGTACTTCTGCCGGTGGTTCTAAACCTTCATGGATTTATTCGAACTTGGTTTTTCTTTTGAATTTGATTGCTTTGTCTTTATCACCTTCAGATTTCTTGACTCTAGCGAAATTGGGAATCACAGTTGAATCTCCGAGTGAGAGGTCCTCTCTCACTCGGAGTAGACATTGTACTTGTGGCGCAGCTCTGAGGGCAACCAGATGTTGTACTTGTGGCACAACTCCGAGTGCAACCAAACGTTGTACTTGTGGCACAGCTCCGAGTGTAACCATACGTTGTACTTGTGGCACAGCTCCGAGGGCAACCAAACGTTGTACTTGTGGCACAGCTCTAAGTGCAACCATACGTTGTACTTGTGGCACAGCTCTGAGTATGCGGCCAAGCCTCCGAGTGAGAGGGTTGTTCTTCACTCGAATTATGTTTTGTAACTTAGGCGAGTACGGGATCGCAGTTAAGCCCCTGAGTGGGAGGATTTCTCTCCACTCGGAGTGTTTTTGAAACTTAGGCGAGTACGGGATCGCAGCTAAGTCTCTGGGTGGGAGGATTGCTCTCCACTCGGAGTAGTTTTGTAACTTAGGCGAGTACAGGATCATAGCTAAGCCCCCGAGTGGGAGGATTGCTCTCCACTCAGAGTGTTTTTTGTAAATTAGGCGGGTACGGGATCGCAGCTAAGCCCCCGAGTAGGAGGATTGCTCTCCACTCGGAGTAGTTTTGTAACTTAGGCGAGTACGGGACCGCAGCTAAGCTCTTGAGTGGGAGGATTGCTCTCCACTCGGAGTGTTTTTGTAACTTAGGCGAGTACGGGATCGCAGCTAAGTCCCCGAATGGGAGGATTGCTCTCCACTCGGAGTAGTTGTGTAAAACTTAGGCGAATATGGGATCGCAGCTAAGCCCCTGAGTGGGAGGACCGCTCTCCACTCGGAGTGTTTTTGTAACTTAGGCGAGTACGGGATCACAGCTAAGCCCCTGAGTGGGAGGATTGCTCTCCACTCAGAGTAGTTTTATAACTTAGGCGAGTACGGGACCGCAGCTAAGCCCTCGAGTGGGATGATTGCTCTCCCCTCAGAGTGTTTTTGTAACTGAGGCGAGTATGGAATCGCAGCTAAGTCCCCGAGTGGGAGGATTGCTCTCCACTCGGAGTAGTTTTGTAACTTAGGCGAGTATGGGATCGTAGCTAAGCCCCCGAGTGGAAGGACTGCTCTCCACTTAGAGTGTTTTTGTAACTTAGGCGAGTACGGGATCGCAGCTAAGCCCCCGAGTGGGAGGATTGCTCTCCACTTGGAGTGTTTTTGTAACTTAGGCAAATACGGGATCGCAGCTAAGCCCCCGAGTGGGAGGAATGCCCTCCACTCGGAGTGTTTTTGTAACTTAGGCAAATACGGGATCGCAACTAGGCCCCCGAGTGAGAGGGTTGCTCTCCACTCAGAGTGTTTTTGAAACTTAGGCGAATCGGGTTCGCGACTAAGTCCCCGAGCGAAAAGCTTGCTCTTCACTCTGAGTGTTTTTGAAACTTAGGCGAATCGGGTTCGCGGCTAAGCCACCCACTGGGGGGGGGGGGGGATTTGAACACATATACTTATGCGTTAACAACCATTAAGATCTTGCAAAAACCATGTCTTTGATAAGTAAACTGAAGGATTCTTATTACAACTCGTCTATCCGAGTGTTTAGGTATAAAAACGGCGGAGCATATCCACATTCCACGAGCGTGACTCGTCTTCTTTCTTGGCTACGTTGTAGAGGTGATATGCCCCGTTGTGGAGCACCTTGGTGATGATGAACGGTCCTTCCCAGGCCAGAGCTAGCTTGTGAGGTCTTTTCTGGTGCACTTGGAGCACAAGGTCTCCTTCCTGAAATCCTCGGCCTCCGACATTTCAGGCATGACATCGACGCAGATCTTGTTGATAAATGGTCGATCGGATCAGAGCCATCTCTCATTCTTCCTCTAGGAGATCAACTGCTTCTTAGCGTCCTTGTTCGGCTTCAGCTTCTGAGAAGAGCTCCACTCGGGGGGCATTGTGCAGCAAATCACTCAGAAGTACGGTTTCAGCACCATACACCATGAAGAAAGGGGTTCGATCAGCCGACCAATTAGGAGTTGTTCTCAGTCCCCATAAGACATATCGCAATTCAGTCACCCAAGCTCCAGCAGCATGCTTGAGGCCGCGCATCAGTTGGGGTTTCAACCCTTGAAGGTTCAAGCCATTTGCTCTTTCTGCCTGCCCATTCGACTACGGGTGTGCAATGGATGCATAATCGACCCGGGTGCCTTGGGACGCGGAAAATGATCTGAACTCATCAGAATCAAAGTTGGAGCCATTATCTATGATAATGCTGTGAGGAACTCCATAGCTGAATATCAGCTCTCTGATGGAACTAATGGCAATGCTTGAATCAAGATTCTTGATAGGCTTGGCCTCGATCCATTTGGTGAATTTGTCGACTGCCATGAGCAAATGAGTGAAGCCACTTCTGCCGGTCCTGAAAGATACAACCATGTACAACCCCCAAACTGCAAATGGCCAGACGAGAGGGATAGTCTTCAGGGCTGATGCAAGCTTGTGAGACATGTTCGAGTAAAACTGGCAGCCTTCGCACTTGTCAACTATATCTTTAGCCATCTCATTCGCACGCGGCCAGTAAAATCCCGCTCGGTATGCTTTGGCCATGATGGTCTAAGAGGACGCGTGGTGACCATAGGTCCCCGAGTGAATCTCATTTAAGATTAGTCGACCTTCCTCTGGAGAGATGCAACGCTCAGCTACTCCGGTAACACTTTCTCTGTAAAGTTGCCCATTTATCACCGTGAAAGCTTTGGATCTGCGGAGGACCTGGCGAGCCTCATCCTTATCCTCTGGAAGCTCCTGCCTGAGCAGATATGCAGTATATGGCACCGTCCAATCGGGAATGATCACTAAAACCTCCATGATCAAATCGACCACAACTGGGACTTCAACCTCAGTCGGATTAGTTGAACTTATTGGTTGTGGTGGGGTGGTGTGGAGATGCTCCAAGAACACATTGCTAGGAATAGGTTTCCGAGTGGAACCTATCTTCGCCTGATCATCGGCAGCTTGATTCTTGATTCGGGGTATGTGGTGGGGCTCTAACCCCTCAAACTTCTTCTCTAGTTTTCTCACTGCATTGCAGTAACCAGTCATAGCCGGGCTCCTGATATCCCACTCCTTCATCACTTGATTAACCACCAAGTCTGAGTCACCGTAGACCATCAGGCGACGGACGCCGAGTGAGATGGCCATACGCAACCCATACGGAACTGCTTCATACTCAGCTTCATTGTTTGAAGAATCGAAGTGAATCTGGAGGACATAACTGAGCTTGTCGCCTCTTGGGGACACCAGGACCACTCCAGCACCAGAACCATTCAATATCTTGGATCCATCAAAGAACATAGTCCAATGTTTCGAGTGAATCTGAGTCGGTTGCTGCTGTTCGATCCACTTGGCCAGGAAATCTGGTATTGCCTGAGACTTTATCGCCTTTTTTGCCTCGAACTTTATATCCAAAGGGAGGAGTACAATTGCCCATTTGGCCACTGGACTAGTTGCATCTCTATTATTCAAGATTTCTGATAGTGGAGCATCCCTGACGACTGAAACTGAGTGGTCTGCGAAGTAATGTGCAACCTTCTTCATGGTCATATAAATCCCATAAACAAGTTCTGGTAATGCGGATACCTTCGCTTGGATGGAGTCAAGACTTCAGAGATATAGTATACTGGGCACTGAACTTTATAGGCTTTACCCTCTTCCTCTCGCTCGATTGTGAGCACTGTGCTAACAACTTGTCCGGTGGCTGCAATATAAAGTAGTAGAGGCTCCTTGCTGATTGGGGCAGCAAGCACCGGCTGGGTGGAAAGCAGGGCGTTGAGCTCTACAAATGCTGCTTCGGCTTCAGGAGTCCACTCGAACTTATCAGACTTCTTCATCAATTGGTAAAGAGGCAATGCCTTCTCACTAAGACAAGAAATGAATCGGCTCAATGCAGCCAAACAACCAGTAAGCTTCTGAACGTCATGCACACGCACAGGGCATTTCATTCGGAGAATTGCTCCAACCTTTTGTGGGTTTACATCGATCCCTCGTTCTGAAACGAGGAACCGAGTAACTTTCCGCCCGGAACTCAAAATGTGCACCTTGACGGATTGAGCTTGATATTATATCTTCTCAAATTGGTGAATGTTTTAGCGAGGTCAGTCAGCAGGTCGGAACCTTTAGGTGACTTGACTACAATATCATCCATGTATGCTTCCATGTTCCGACTGGTTAGAGTGAGCAAGCATTTCTGAATCATGCGCATGAACATGGCCCCAGCATTCTTCAGGCCAAAAGGCATGGTAACATAGCAAAAGCATCCGAATGGGGTGATGAAAGCTGTTTTTATCTCATCGGTTCCATAAAGTCGTATCTGATGGTACCCGGAATACGCATCCAGAAAGGATAAACGCTCACACCCCACCGTCGAGTCGACAATCTGGTCGATGCGGGGGAGAGGCAAGTGATCTTTCGGGCAGGCTCGATTGATGTGCTTGAAATCCATACACATGCGAAGTGAATCATCTTTCTTGGGGACCATGATGACATTGGAGAGCCACTCGGAGGGGAATACTTCTCAGATGAACTTAGCTGCTAGAAGTCGAGCCACCTCTTCTCCATGGCAGACTGACGAAGATGTTCCTTGACAGGTTTTGCCTTTGGGTCGACGTGCAAACGGTGCTCAGCCAGTCCCCTGGGTACACCCGGCATGTCAGATGGTTTCCATGTGAAGATGTCCCAGTTCTCACAGAGGAACTGGATGAGCGCTTCATCCTATTTGCTGTCGAGTGTTGTTGAGATGAGGGTCGAAGCAGCATTGGGATTAGTCAGATGAATACAAACAAGCTTTGTCTCACCAGACGACTGAAATGCGGACTCTGAAGAAGTCTTCTTAGCCCGCAACAACTCACTCGAATCTGTATTCTTGTTGTATTCTTCCATCTCTAATGCTGCCACTTGTTCATCGGCAATTTTTGAGCCCTTCTGAAGGCACTCTTCCACTCTTTGCCGATTTCCTGTGAATGTGATCACACCTCTGGGACCGGGCATCTTCAACTTGAGGTACACGTAACATGGTTGAGCCATGAAACGAGCATATGCGGGTCTGCCTAGAATAGCATGGTAAGCACTGTGAAAATCCACTACCTCAAACGTCAACTTTTCCTTGTGGTAATTCTTTAAATCACCAAAAACTACATCAAGAATAACCTGACCAAGTGAATCTGCTTTCTTTCCTGAGATGACTCATGGAATCGCATGTTGCTCTCACTAAGCTTGGACATCGGAATGCACATCCCTTGGAGGGTCTCAGCATACAGACTGTTCAATACATTGCTACCATCCATCAGAACCTTGGTCAATTGGGTGCCCCCAACCAATGGGTCGACCACCAATGCTTGCCGCCTGGGGGTGGCAATGTGCGTTGGGTGATCGGAATGGTCGAATGTAATGGGAGTTTTTGACCACTTCAAATACATCGAAGTTGCCGGAGCAACCATGTTTACTTCTCTATTGATAAATTTCAGTCGACTTTTGCTCTCGATGTCAGCAAAAATCACCAAAGTAGCATTGACATTGGGATAACTGTCGGTGTCAAAACCGGCGGATCTCGGGTAGGGGGTCCCGATCTGTGCGTCAAGGCCGGATGGTAACAGGAGACAAGGGACACGATGTTTTTACCCAGGTTCGGGCCCTCTCGATGGAGGTAATACCCTACTCCTGCTTGATTAATATTGATGATATGGGTAGTACAAGAGTAGATCTACCACGAGATCAAGGAGGCTAAACCCTAGAAGCTAGCCTATGGTATGATTGTGTATGAAGATGGTTGTCCTACGGACTACAACCCTCCGGTTTATATAGACACCGGATAGGGTTAGGGTTACACATAGTCGGTTACAATGGTAGGAGATCTTGAATATCCGCATCGCCAAGCTTGCCTTCCACGCCAAGGAAAGTCCCATCCGGACACGGGACGAAGTCTTCAATCTTGTATCTTCATAGTCCAGGAGTCCGGCGAAGGTATAGTCTGGCTACCCGAACACCCCCTAATCCAGGACTCCCTCAGTAGCCCCTGAACCAGGCTTCAATGACGATGAGTCCGGCGCGCAGATTGTCTTCGGCATTGCAAGGCGGGTTCCTCCTCCAAGTCCTTCATAGAAGAATGTAAACACCAAGAATAGTGTCCGGCTCTGCAAAATAAGTTTCCACATAGTGCCATAGAGAGAATAATATTAACACAAATCAAATCTGCTGACGTATCCCGCAGTGCATCATCGCACTAGGGCCAAGTTCTTTACATAAATCATTTTTACTTTTCCACCTCAGCACGTTTAGCGAGGCGGTTTCCTTGGCACGTCTTGTCAAAGCAGAGATCGTATGCCCTTTTTACGGGATTCTCATCAATACGGACGTGGGTAACCCAACCGTGCCCGTTAGCACGTTTCCCTCGATTAAAGGCGAGTCCCAAACGGTTACGGGGAGGGCTCTTGGTATTTGACCTCTTATAAAGAGACCAAGGCCTTACTTCTTTTTTCAATCTCAATCATGTTCGCCTGTCGCCTCGAGTTCCAACACCCTAGGCTCCAGATTCCAGGCGCTTCGGACCTTCGACAATGTCCGGTTCTGACCTTCAAGGCCGGTGGACGCCCTCCTCCGTCATGGAGGAGGACGTGCTAAAGTTGAGGGAGGCTAAGTTCCTGACCGGTGAAATTTCACATAGGTTGCCTGCTCAAGGGCAGGTTATTCCCAGTCCCCAGCCCGGTGAGAGCGTGGTGTTCATGTCTCACTTCCTCCGAGGGTTGGGCTTCACAATGGATCCCTTTGTGAGGGGACTGTTGTTTTATTACGGGCTGGAATTTCATGATTTAGCTCCGGAGTCCATCCTCCATATCTCCTTGTTTATCGTCGTGTGTGAAGCATTCCTCCGCGTCACCCCTCACTTCGGATTATGGCTCAAGACCTTCAAAGTGGAGCCGAAGATGATTAAGGGACATCATGCAGAGTGCGGAGGCGCTGTTATAAGCAAAAATGCCGATGCTCCATGGCCCGAGGGCTCTTTTCAAGAGGAGCTAGGCTTGTGGCAACGAGAGTGGTTTTATATCACTGCTCCCCGGGGCACCAAGTGAGTGGCGCCTCCTGCCTTTCGCTCGGGTCCCCCACCACGGCTAGCGTCATGGGTCAACAAAGGGTTAGATTGGGGTTTGCCCAAAGACGTGCCCTTGTTGCAGGGCCGCATTAAGGATCTCTTGGAAGGAGACCTCAGCCTAGTCAAGGTGACGCAGGTCATGCTGATTCGCCGAATATTGCCCGACAAACGTCGCTCCCTTCGCCTGTGGGAGTTCAATCCAGAGGGACCGCGAGCTCTCCAGAATTTCATGGGCGCAACGCCCGCGGAGTTGTATAAACTGTTCTTCGGATCACAAGAAGCGTGTCCGGATTTAACCGAGGACGCAGGCCTAAGCTGCAATCGCCCGGATACTCAAGTAAGTAACCTTGTGCTCGGACCTTCTATTCGTACAATTGTCCTAAACTTGCCCTTAAAAGAGCTGTCCTTTTAAACATGAGTGGATAGCGAAGGCAAAGCTGATAAGGTGTCCGGCTCCCCTTCCCGAAACCAGGCCGGATCCCATGCTAGTCAGGATGCTGGAGATAATGCCTTTGGAGGGAAGCGAGGGGGAGGACAAGGAAATTATGGCCTCCTCGAAGGAGGCCGCTCCGAAGGGAGGAACCGACAATCCCTCTCCTAAAGGGAAAAAGAGAGCTGCCTCTGACGACCCGGAGACCATGGCCTCGAAGCAGGAGAAAAAGTCTTCGTCAGAGGGTCCCACGCCGGGGAGTTCCTCGGCCGGACTACGTACTCAAGGAGATCAGCCCTCCAGCGAGCCGTGAGTAGAGAAAGATTTTCCTTTCGAGGGGTGAGAGAAATCCGAGATTTATATCTGAGAAGTTTAACCGAATTTTTACCTTGTAGTTCGGACCTCAGCCCTTCTCAGTAGAGCTCGTCTTCGGGGGAGCTTCTTCCGGAGATGATGGAGAGCGAGACGCCTCCTTCTGCTGTGCCACCTAACGAGGCGGGCGACCCTGAGGTGTCGTCACGGAGTGTTTCTTCGAGTCCGGCAGGGGCGAGATTGTTGGGGAACGTTGCAGAAAACAAAAATTTTCCTACGGTTTCACCAAGATCCATCTATGAGTTCATCTAGCAACGAGTCATGGGAGAGAGATTGCATCTACATACCACTTTGTAGATCGCGAGCGGAAGCGTTCAACGAACGGGGATGAGGTAGTCGTACACGACGTGATCCAAATCACCGGAGATCCTAGCACCGAAAGGACGGCACCTCCGCGTTCAACACACGTATGGTCAGCGTAACGTCTCCTTCTTCTTGATCCAGCAAGGCAAAGGAGAGGTTGGGGAAGATGGCTCCAGCAGCAGCACGACCGCGTGGTGATGGTGGAGCTGCAGTACTCCGGCAGGGCTTCGCCGAGCTCTACGGAGGAGGAGGAGATGTTGGAGAGGGATAGGGAGGCGCCAGGAGCAAGGGTGCGGCTGCCCCCCTCCCCTCCCCCTTTATATAGCCCCCTAGGGGGGCGCCGGCCCTAGGAGATGCAATCTCCTAGGGGGCGGCGACCAAGGGGTGGGGCTTGCCCCCCAAGCAAGGGGGGGGGGCGCCCCCCCTTTAGGGTTTCCCCCACCCTAGGCGCATGCGCCTCTAGGGGCTGGTTCCCCTTGGCCCATGCAGGCCAAGGCGCACCCCTAGAGCCCATGTGCCCCCCCGAGGCAGGTGGCCCCACCCGGTGGACCCCCCGGGACCCTCCGGTGGTCCCGGTACAATACCGATAACCCCGAAACTTGTCCCGATGGCCAAAACAGCACTTTCTATATATAATTCTTTACCTCCGGACCATTACGAAACTCCTCGTGACGTCCGAGATCTCATCCGGGACTCCGAACAACATTCGGGTTACTGCATATACATATCTTCACAACCCTAGCGTCACCGAACCTTAAGTGTGTAGACCCTACGGGTTCGGGAGACATGCAGACATGACCGAGACGGCTCTCGGGCAATAACCAACAGCAGGATCTGGATACCCATGTTGGCTCCCACATGCTCCACGATGATCTCATCGGATGAACCACGATGTCGAGGATTCAATTAATCCCGTATACGATTCCCTTTGTCAATCGGTATTTTACTTGCCCGAGATTCGATCGTTGGTATCCCAATACCTCGTTCAATCTCGTTACCGGCAAGTCACTTTTCTCATACCGTAATGCATGATCCCGTGATCAAACACTTTGATCACATTGAGCTCATTATTATGATGCATTACCGAGAGGGCCCGGTGATACCTCTCCGTCAAGCGGAGTGACAAATCCCAGTCTCGATCCGTGTCAACCCAACAGACACTTTCAGAGATACCCGTAGTATACCTTTATAGTCACCCAGTTACGTTGTGACGTTTGGCACACCCAAAGCACTCCTACGGTATCCGAGATTTACACGATCTCATGGTCTAAGGAAAGGATACTTGACATTGGAAAACTCTAGCAAACGAACTATGCGATCTTATGCTATGTTTAGGATTGGGTCTTGTCCATCACATCATTCTCCTAATGATGTGATCTCGTTATCATTGACATCCAATGCCCATAGTCAGGAAACCATGACTATCTATTCATCAACGAGCTAGTCAACTAGAGGCTTACCAGGGACACGTTGTTGTCTGTTATTCACACATGTATTACGATTTCCGGATAACACAATTATAGCACGAATAAAGACAATTATCATGAATAAGGAAATATAATAATAATGCTTTTATTATTGCCTCTAGGGCATATTTCCAACAGAGATATAGCTATGGGCCCCCCGAGGTTCTCCGCGTCCGGCCTTCAAAAGAGGTCATGGGACAAGTCCGACACCGTCTGGTGCTCGGCCGGAGGAGCTAAAGGTTCTGCTGGGGCGAGCTTCTATTTCGGAGGAGCACCGTGCATTGATGGGCACGGTGATTGAAAGGATTTCGTCCGTAGAGAGCGGATTGCGTGAGGCCATCGAAAGTTTATTGACGGGTTTTGAGGTACATTAGATAATGTACACTTTTGTCAGTTGCGCATAAATAAGATGCGCCCTATGTAGATAGTAGCCCCTGAGGCTCTGCGCGTCGTCAAGAAATGATGGCACGCGGAGGATCATAATCCCAGGCCTAAAATGTCGCCTTTTAATGTAGGATGCAGGGTGTCCGGAATCAAGCCGAACTGCTAGTTTTGCCAAACTAAAGCGGCAACTGGACGTGGCAGATGCCGACATCGCGCTTGTCAACAAGCGGTTTGATGAGGCTCAAGGTATGTGATTCCTCGGGCAGCATTAGGTAAGAATAGTTTTATGCCAGTGTCTTACTATGTGTGTGCTTGACGCAGATGGTGCGGCCGCCGTGGAGAGTCTTAGGGCAGAACTTGCCCGAGCTAAAGATCAAGCTAGGAAAAGTGATGCGGCTGCCAAGAAAGCCCCTGAAGAGCTGAGAGCCGAACAGGCTGCTCATTGCCGAAGCAAGGAAGAGATGGCCGAGATGGCCGAAAAGTTAAAGAGCACTGCAGACCGTTGCAGACTTCTTGAGAAAGAAGACCAGGTGATACAGACGGTCCTAGAGAAGGCCGTTGCTGATGCCAAGGACGCGCGCTCTGCGATGAGAGCTGCGAAGGAGTAGCTGCATCAGGCCGAACAGATTGCGGCTGGAAAGCCCTTCATGCTGCAAAGAAAATTTTGCGATCCGAAGTTTGCTCCATTGGACCGGATGTGGAGTGTGAAGGACACCTATCTGGATTTGGCAGCGAGCGCTACTGATGCGACCGAACACTTTCGGGATCTGAAAGATCGCGAAGTGGAAAAGCTGTTCTGGTCGCAATTTCACAATCCGGAGCGCCCACTGGCAGTGGACGATCGTTTGGCTCAATGGGCCGAACTTAATCGGTTGTCCGGACTCGCCATGAAGTACGTCATGGGTCATCTGTGGCCGGGGAGGTCGGAGCCGAAGAGTTATTTCAGCTTGGTGCAGCAATTCCTTGACGCGATGCCGCGCATTAATGCAATGAAGAGGTCGGCGTGCATAGAGGGTGCAAGGATGGCTCTTGCCCGTGTCAAGACATACTGGGCAGAGATGGAGACCATCGCTATTGCATCCCGAGAATCGGATAAAAGCCGAGTGTCCTCCGAGCACTATTTTCAGGAAGTCCTTGAAGGCACTCGTGTAATAGAGACGCAGTGCTCGAAGGATGCTATGTTATTATAGCATATGTAATGATGAAGTAATATTTTGATAAACTATAGTGGCCTTTTTATACTTGTGCCTTCAAGTATTGTGAACACCTCCTGTGCGGCCGTTTAAAATATATATACGAAATCTGAAAGATGGTAGTCGTTGGCTTCAATCCCCACGCACATAGTGCGGGGTGCTCGCAGAAGACGCATTTTCACACTTAACCCAACGTCTTGGTCCTACAAAGGAGGTGATAGCGCAGCGGGCCAGGCAACCGGACTATAATGCTTTAACACTTTCACTTAGCCATAGGAGCTTGACAGTGGGACTATTTAGGTAGCCCATTAGTGGCGACTGCGCTCGCCCGAGTTCGGGGCGCGTATGTGCCTGACCGGGAAGCGGCCCTTCGTTAAAGTGGAGGAATCCGATAGATTCTGATAAGTCATCGAGTGGCTGACCAGTCTCACGCTACATCATGACAGTCAGTTTTCGGCTTTCTCTACTGAGGTGCTCGCCCGGCCGAACCGGGGCACAATCGCAGTAGTTCTCCTGGTGCTACCTTAGCCGATAGAGCGGAACGTAAGGTAGCCGAACTCAGGAGCCGGGCAACCCAACATTTGACCAAAGACATGATTCGGAGCTGATGCATATAATGCCAAAACTCGCGACGCCGAACACTCCCTAAGGTGTTTGGTCTTTATGAGCGCGGACGAAGCAACACTCTTTGCTAAAAAAGCCCCTAGTGTCCAGGTACGTGCAAAAAATTCTGACGTGGCCACATGCCAAGGCGCCAGCCTCCTCCTTGGTTATATCGGAAAAAACCAGGGGATGTGTAGCAACAAGAGACAGTAAAAAAGGTTTACGCAGGGTCTTAATCTAAAAAGAATCCTTTAGGACGGGTCCGTACTGCACGTCTGCGCCTGTGTCTCCGTTGTGCCGTATCCTGGACGGGCGCCACACGACGTTCATCTGTAAAAGAGAGGAACTAAATTGAAAATGGGTCGTGCCGAAATTTTTTTTTTAAAATAAATGAAGTATAATATATAGAATTAGGCTTTATCAGCCCCTAGTGCAGGGGTATATGGCCATTAAGCCTGCATAAATGATGATTTTATACCGAACTCGTCTATCCGCGTTCGTGGTCTTTTAATGACCTATTTCGATGTTTTTTGGCCGGTGAGGCCATTTACTGTGGGGCTGTCAAAGCGGCCGCACAGTCCTCCGCTTGGGGGAGGTGCACTTTAGTGCTTCCCCTTCAAAGAAATGATGCCTCGTGGGCCGGGCATCTTAAGCGTGAGAGATGCATAATGCGGTATTGCGTTAAAGCGAGCGAAAGCTTCGTGTCCCAGTAGTGCTTGATAGCGACATGAGAACGGGACGACATGGAAGGTCAGCTTTCCGCGACGGAAGTTATCGGCAGAGCCGAATATAACTTCGATCCGGAGAAAACCCATACTATGGGTGTTCGGACCAGGTGCTACCCCTTGAAAGGAGGTTTTGCTGCTGCGGATTCCTGCTGGGTTTATCCCCATGTGATGGATTGTATCCTGATATATCAGGTTTAGTCCACTGCCGCCATCCATAAGGACATTTGAAAACTGGCATTTGCCGATTATTGGATCGAGTATCAAGGCAGTCCAGCCTGCATTCTTGATATTTCTAGAATAATCTAGCTGCTCGAAGATGATTGGTTTTAACAACCAGTGGCGGGACCCTTTGGGGATAGGTCTCGTGATGCGTACCTTTATGGGCGCCGCACGTTTTGTTATGTGAAGTGAGTTCACTGTTTTTACTTCTTGTGGGAAGTTCTTTTGTTTCCTGGTGCTCTGCTTTTGGGGTTCGTCCTCGTCTTCTCTTGGTGTGTCGAGCCCCTTGTGTTCGGTGTTGAGTCTGCCGGATTGTTTGAAAACCCAACAATCTCTGTGGGTATGGTTAGCAGGCTTCCCAGGAGTACTGTGTATCTGACATATCCTGTCCAAAATTTTATTTAAGTTGGATGGATCATCCCTGTTATCCTAGAGGGGTGGTTTTGTCTGATTTTGTCGTGAGCCTTTGAATCCGGCATTGACTGTCGTGCTCTTCGGACTTTTTTCTTTAGTCCGGCGACGATCCTTGTTGCGTCGTGGTTCTCCGTTTCCATCCCTAGTTTCGGATGTACTTGGGTCGCTGGGGCTGCACCTTGCCAACCAGCTGTCCTCTCCTGCGCAAAAGCGGGTCATGAGGCTTGTGAGTGCGGCCATTGTTCTTGGCTTTTCCTGGCCGAGGTGTATGGCGAGCCATTCGTCTCGGACATTATGCCTGAAAGCTGCTAAGGCTTCGGCGTCCGGACAGTCGACTATCTGATTCTTTTTAGTGAGGAATCTATTCCAGAACTGCCGATCTGATTCTCCGGGTTGTTGAGTTGTGTGACTAAGATCGTCTGCATCCGGAGGGCGGACATAGGTCCCTTGAAAATTTGCTCGGAAAGCATCCTCGAGCTCTTCCCAACTTCCAATTGTGTTTTCAGGAAGGCTCTTGAGCCAATGCCGGGCTGGCCCTTTAAGCTTGAGGGGTAAATATTTAATGGCATGGAGATCATCTCCTCTGGCCATATGTATGTGGAGGATATAGTCCTCGATCCAGACTCCGGGGTCTGTTGTTCCATCATATGCCTCTATGTTGACGGGTTTGAATCCTTCTGGAAATTCATAATCCAGAACCTCATCGGTGAAACATAGGGGATGTGTAGCGTCCCTGTATTTGGGTGTGCCGGATTCTGATGATGGCTTTTTTGCATTGCTTACAAGAGCTTGCTTTCTTGGCCCATAAATGGACATAGTTGGGCCATGATGCAAATCCTTAGGTAGGTCGCATACCGATTTAAGTGCGGCGCCACTTGCCGCTTTATGGGGTCGTCTATCCGACCGTGTGGCTTTCTTATTTTTTGAATGTGAGGGCTCTAGGGCCTCTTCGTCGAATTCGGGCAATAGCTTTCTCTTCGGATAGCTTTTAGTGCGGCGACCGTCGCCGTATTTATCTGTGGTGTTGAATACTTTACTCCATCTAATCCGGAGTGCATCTTCCGCTGTCTTTAGCTTCCGTTTCTGCTTTTTCAGGCTGCGTGCAGTTGCAACAAGCCTCTTGTGGAGACTCTTCTGCTCCATGTATTTATCCGGCGTAAGGTCGTCCGGAATGCCATTTTTGCCGGGGGAGGGCGTTTCGGTTTCTCTGTCCGTGTTGCCCTGTTCGAACGACTGCTCTAAGGCCTGCTCGTCGTCTACCGGCTTGTCCTGCTCTATGGCTGGGTTTTTATCGAGGCGGGGCTTGGGTCGGCGTTTATGCCGACGCTTTGATTGCTTTCTGGGGGGTCGATCTCCCGTTCCATCCCCTTTTTCCTTGTTGTCACTTCCTTTAGGGGTATCCACCATGTACACATCGTGAGATGAGGTGGCTATCCAATGCTCTATGGGTGTTGGTTCATCGGTATCTCCTGCATCGTCATCCATGCTGTCGATGTCTGCGGAGTCGAAGTTGAGCACGTCGTTAAGGTTGTCGACGATGGCTACCAAGTGGGTGGTGGGTGGGCTTTGAATTTCTTCATCGTCCGTATCCCATCCTTGCTGACCGTAGTCCGACCAGGGCTCTCCTGATAGAAGAGAGAGACTTGAGAGAATTCAGGATGTTGCCAAAAGGCGAGTGCTGAAAGATGTCCGCGGCGGTGAACTCCATTATCGGCGCCCAATCGGATTCGATTGGCAGGGGCGCGGGGGTTTCGGAGTCCGGAAAAGAGTCCGGACCCTCGGAGTCACGGGTCACGTGGAGTGCGGGGCTGGCGTTCGGCTCGATCGCCTTTGAGATCGCAGCCCCCGAGGTGATGTCCAACCGCTCATCCTCAATTGGCGCAATAGGCTCCGAGTTAGGGGTCGGAACCGGTGCGTGTGCGCCCTCCAGGACACCGTTCGGAGGCAGAGCTAGATCATGCCCCTTGAGATAGTGAGGCACGCTTGGCTGTGGCTCGAACCCGTCGAAGATCAAGTCTCCGCGGATATCAGCCGTGTAGTTTAAGCTTCCAAACCTGACTTGACGGCCAGGGGCGTAGCTTTCGATCTGCTCCAGGTGACCAAGCGAATTGGCCCGCAGAGCGAAGCCGCCGAAGACGAAGATTTGTCCTGGGAGAAAAGTCTCACCCTGGACCTCCTCGTTGTTGATGATCAAAGGAGCCATCGGGCCTAAAAGGCAACGACACAGAGGAACTCTCAATGAAAGCACCAATGTCGGTGTCAAAACCGGCGGATCTCGGGTAGGGGGTCCCGATCTGTGCGTCAAGGCCGGATGGTAACAGGAGACAAGGGACACGATGTTTTTACCCAGGTTCGGGCCCTCTCGATGGAGGTAATACCCTACTCCTGCTTGATTAATATTGATGATATGGGTAGTACAAGAGTAGATCTACCACGAGATCAAGGAGGCTAAACCCTAGAAGCTAGCCTATGGTATGATTGTGTATGAAGATGGTTGTCCTACGGACTACAACCCTCCGGTTTATATAGACACCGGATAGGGTTAGGGTTACACAGAGTCGGTTACAATGGTAGGAGATCTTGAATATCTGCATCACCAAGCTTGCCTTCCACGCCAAGGAAAGTCCCATCCGGACATGGGACGAAGTCTTCAATCTTGTATCTTCATAGTCCAGGAGTCCGGCGAAGGTATAGTCCGGCTACCCAAACACCCCCTAATCCAGGACTCCCTCAATAACCATCATCTTCATCTTTATCCTCTTCCTTATCAGATTCCTTCTCCTTCTCACTGGGCTGACCCTCTCGGAAATTCTGAATCAGGAGTCGACACTGTCGAGTGGTATGCTTGGGTAGAACCAAGTTACCCTCTTCGTCTTTTTTGGTGTGTATGCGACACGGCAAATCAAGAACATCGTTTCCCGACTGATCTTTCACTTTTTTGGGGATCCATGGCCCTTTAGGCTTTCCCTTGAACTTTCCTTGATTCAAAACTGCAGCCTCAGCAGGACCGACAGGTTCAGCCTTGCGCTTCTGCTTCCGACTAGAATTTCCTCCTCCGGTGTCTTGGGCGACTGGTTTATTCTTGCCACTGCGGAGTCGGTCTTCTTCTTAGTCGTTAGCATATCGAGTGGCTATTTCCATCATTCGAGCCAGGGACATGTCTCCTGACCGACCGAACTTCAGGTTGAGCTCTCTTTACATAATGCCCTCTTTGAAGGCGCAAACTGCCTGATGTTCAGACACATTTTGATGTGACGGTGGCCCGATCTTTCGACGAGAGTGGGGATAAATATCGATTTGGTGGATTTTGACCTTGACGATCCGACTATACCGTACCCGACGATACGCCTCGACAATCGCTAAACCAATCTCCGATGGTTATTGACCTTGCCGTAGGCACGATCAACGTGAACAATGAGGTTCGAGTTCCTACAAGCAACCGAAGAACCGACAAGAATAAAGGTGAATTGCAACTGAAATTGCGGATGATAAACTGAGCACACGAACTAGATCAAAAGTAGGGGTTCCACTGTGGATCTAACAGGGCGATAGCCCTACACGTCTCGTAGATGCGAAATTGTAGCGATGGCTAAACAATACAATGAAACCCGAGTCTAAACCCTAATCTATGATAGCTATTTATTACATGCAGATGTAGCGGCCGAGTCGGTTCGTTGTGTCTCTTCAGATCCGTTGTAGGTCCACGCGTACAGGCCGAAGCGTGGCAGGGCCTGACTCTTCTGGCATAGCCAAATATTCTAGTGCCCACGTTGGTATTTGATTCCTAATCCAAGTGCTTTGGTCCTGGTGCTTTTGTCTTTGTACACGTAACATCAATTGATGGCTGTGATGGATGGTTCCCTGGATACATGCATGCATGTGACATGGTTGATGGATGGAATGGATTCGTTGGACATGCATGCAGTGTAGCTCCATCCGATTTGAATGAACAGTTGGCTTCATCTCTAATCTCTCCTTTATTCCTAAGTACAAGCAAATCGGAACATGAGTGTAGCATCGTATTTCTATCAGTCAAATCATATGTACGAAGGAGCGATAGTACCTGGCCATTTATTTGATGCGCGCGCTCTAGTTATAGGTCCGGATGGAATAACTGATGTAGGAGTGGCGGCAGGTGTAACTGCGGCAGAGATGTACTCATCATCCCCCCTTGTTGAATCGAAGTTGTCCTCGACGGTATTTCTTCGTCCTCACCCAAGTAAGGCTTTAAATCTGCAACATTAAATGTGGGACTAACCCAAAATTCTGCAGGCAAATCAAGCTTATACGCATTCTCATTAATTTTTTATATCACCTTAAAAGGTCCATCCGCACGAGGCATTAATTTTGACTTTCGTAAATCAGGGAAGCGGTCTTTTCGCAAATGTAACCATACTAAATCACCTGGTTCAAACACAATACTTTTCCTACCCTGACTACCAGCAATTCTATACTTGGCATTCATGCGTTCAATATTTTTCTTAGTCATCTCATGCATTTTTAATACTAATTCAGCACGTTCTTTAGCATCAAGGTTTACCTTCTCCAAAGATGGAATAGGTAATAAATCAATTGGCGCGCAAGGTATAAATCCATAAACAATCTCAAAAGGGCATAATTTTGTGGTGGAATGAATGGAACGATTATAAGCAAACTCTACATGAGGTAAACATTCTTCCCACATTTTTAAGTTCTTTTTCAAAACAGCCCTAAGCATAGTAGACAATGTTCAATTAACCACTTCAGTTTGACCATTTGTTTGAGGATGACATGTAGTACTAAATAAAAGCTTAGTCCCCAATTGTGTCCACAACACCCTCCAAAAGTGGCTAAGAAATTTTGTGTCATGATCAGAAACAATTGTATTTGGCACCCCATGTAAACGAACTACTTCTTTAAAGAACAAATCAGCAATGTGAGTAGCATCGTCACTTTTATGACAAGGTATAAAATGTGCCATCTTAGAGAATCGATCGACAACAACAAATATACTATCCCTCCCCCATCGTGTTCTAGGCAGTCCTAATACAAAGTCCATAGATATATCTTCCCAAGGAGTGCTAGGAACAGGAAGAGGCATATATAAACCATGTGGGTTCAATCGTGACTTAGCTTTTTGGCATGTCGTGCAGCGTGCAACATATCCCTCCACATCCCTTCTCATTTTTGGCCAGAAGAAATGACCAGCAAGGATGTCTTCTGTCTTCTTGACGCCGAAATGTCCCAAAAGTCCTCCGCCATGCGCCTCCTGTAACAATAGAAGACGAGCAGAGCTATCTGGGATGCATAGCTTATTAGCACGAAAAAAAATCTGTCATTAACGACGAACTTGTTCCAAGTTCTACCTTCTGTGCAATTGAGCAATATATCTTTAAAATCGACATCATTAGCGTATTGCTCTTTTATAGTTTCAAGTCCAAAAATCTTGAAGTCAAGTTGTGACAACATGGTATAGCATCTAGACAATGCATCGGCAATAACATTCTCCTTCCCTTTCTTGTGCTTAATAACATAAGGAAAAGATTCAATAAATTCAACCCATTTTGCATGTCTATGGTTCAGTTTGCTTTGACTTATAATATGCTTGAGTGATTCATGATAAGAATGTATAACAAACTCCTTAGGCCATAAATAATGTTGCCATGTCTCCAAAGTCCGAATTAGTGCATAAAGTTCTTTATCATATGCTGAATAATTCAGATTAGGCCCACTGAGTTTTTCACTAAAGTATGCTACTGGTTTGCCTTCTTGCAATAGAACACCACCTAAACCAATGCCGCTAGCACCACATTTTAATTCAAACATCTTATTGAAATCAGGTAATTGCAGCAAAGGGGCGTGTGTAAGCTTATCTTTAAGAATAGTGAAGGCTTCCTCTTGTGCCTCGCTCCAAACAAATGGCACATTTTTCTTTGTGAGTTCATTGAGCGGTCCTGCGATGGTGCTAAAATCCTTCACGAACCGCCGGTAGAATCCAGCAAGTCCGAGAAAACTACGTACATGTGTGACCGAGTTAGGGGTCGGCCAACTCTGGATCGCTTCAACCTTGGCTTTATCAACTTCAATTCCTTGCGCTGTCACAACATAGCCAAGAAAAGCGACTCGATTCGTGCAAAAAGTGCACTTCTCGATATTACCAAATAAACATGCATCACGCAGAGCAGAAAAAACAGCACGCAAATGTTCCAAGTGTTCCTCTAGTGACTTACTATAAATCAGAATATCATTGAAGTATACTACCACAAATCGTCCAATGAAAGGTCGCAAAACTTCATTCATTAGTCTCATGAAAGTACTAGGTGCATTAGTCAATCCAAAAGGCATAACTAACCACTCATATAAACCAAATTTGTTTTGAAAGCAGTTTTCCATTCATCACCTAGTTTCATACGAATTTGATGGTAGCCACTACGCAAGTCCACTTTAGAAAACACAACTGAGCCAATGAGTTCATCAAGCATGTCATCTAATCTAGGAATAGGATGACGATATCGAATTGTAATATTATTGATGGCTCTACAATCAACACACATACGCGAAGTACCGTCTTTTTAGGAACAAGTAAAATTGGTACAGCACATGGACTAAGTGATTCATGAATATAAACTTTGTCGAGTAGTTCTTGAACTTGTCGTTGAATCTCCTTGGTCTCCTCGGGATTAGTCCGGTACAGTGCACGGTTGGGTAATGAGGCGCCGAGTATCAAGTCAATTTGATGTTCAATTCCTCTCATAGGTGGCAGCCCCGGTGGTACTTCCTTTGGGAAAACATCATGATACTCCCGCAAAAGGTTAGAGACAACAGGAGGCAAATAAGGAGGCATATCCTCAAATGAAAACAAAACTTCTTTGCATATAAGAGCGTAACATTCATCAGTTTGAGCATCTAACTCAAAAATTTCAGCACGTGTAGCTAAGAAAGAAGCACCTTTCAATTTAATTTCTTTAGAGCTAGGATCAGATTTGTGCATCTTATTAAATTGTTCTAACTCATCAACAACTTTCTGATTTTCAGATTTAGTACGCTCAATATTTGTGTTTCTACTAGCCCTAGCAAGATCATCTTTTAAAATTTGCTTAGGGGACATAGGGTGTAGAATGATTTTCTTTCCTTTATGTGTGAGAGTGTACTGATTAGTTCTACCATAATGTAAACATTGTTTATCATACTGCCATGGCCTTCCTAGTAACATAGAACAAGCTTGCATAGGCACAATATCGCAATCAATAGTATCATGGTATGAACCTAAAGAAAAAGGAACTCTCACCATGCGTGTTACCTTTACTTTTCCACCATCATTAAACCATTGAATGTAGTAAGGTTGTGGATGTTGTCGGGAAGGTAGGGAGAGCTTCTCCACCATGTCAATGCTTGCTAAATTGTTACAACTCCCTCCATCAATGATTATGCAAATGGAACGCTCCTTGACGACTCCTTTGATGTGGAAGAGGTTGTGACGTTGATCCTTCTTTGCTTTGACAATCTGAGCACTAAGTACACGATGTGATATAAGACTCATGTAATTATCGGCGTTGTCGGCGGTCACATGTTCTTCCTCTTGCTCTGGTCTTGTGTCATCATCTTCATGTGCAGCAAGCAAGGCATATGTGTCTTCATGAAAATCACAAGCGGAGTCGTACTCGCCGTCTTCACGAATGATCAATACACGCTTATTAGGACACTCCTTCATGACATGGCCAAATCCCTTACAAGTGTGGCACTAGATATCCTTTGTTCTTTTAAAGGAATTGGACGATGAGGATGAACTTTTTGTTGGAATTTGTGTAGTACTTTTCAGTGGTGCCGAAGTGTGTGATGCTGAAGTTCATGAAGAAGGCCCCAGTCGAGAGGTTGCAGGTGCTGTTGTAGAGGTGCGAGTGGACGGGGCAGCAGGGGTGCGCGGTGCCCATGTGGAAGTACGACCTGCAGAAAAATTAGGACGCATTCTCGAACGACCCTGCACTTCATGTTCAACATGTATAGCAAGATGGAATAAACGAGTCATTGAATGATAATCCTTATAAGCAAGTATGTCATAAATTTCTCTATTCAATCCACCCAAGAACCTAGCCATAGAGGCTTCCTCGGTCTCAACTAAACCACAACATAACATGCCCATTTGCAATTCTTGATAATAGTCTTCCACGGATTTAGATCCTTGGTTCAAGCGTTGTAGTTTATTTAGCAAGTCACGTTCATAATATCCAGGAACAAAACGGTGACACATTACTAATTTCAAAGCTTCCCAAGTGGCACGAATATTATTAGGATGTTTACGACAATGTTCTCTCCACCAAACAGAAGCAAAATCACTAAACTCACTAGTTGCAGCTCTAACTCTTTTATCATCGGGAAAATCATGGCAAGCAAATTTTTGATCAGCTAATAATTCCCAGTCAAGATAAACATCCAGATCATATTCCCCATCAAAAGGAGGTGTCGGTGTCAAAACCGGCGGATCTCGGGTAGGGGGTCCCGAACTGTGCGTCAAGGTCGGATGGTAACAGGAGACAAGGGACACTTTATTTTACCCAGGTTCGGGCCCTCTCGGTGGAGGTAAAACCCTACTCCTGCTAGATTAATATTGATGATATGGGTAGTACAAGAGTGGATCTACCACGAGATCAAGGAGGCTAAACCCTAGAAGCTAGCCTATGGTATGATTGTGTATGATGATGGTTGTCCTACGGACTACAACCCTCCGGTTTATATAGACACCGGATAGGGTTAGGGTTATACAGAGTCGGTTACAATGGTAGGAGATCTCGAATATCCGCACACCTAGCTTGCCTTCCACGCCAAGAAAAGATCCTTCCGGACACGGGATGAAGTCTTCAACTTTGTATCTTCATAGTCCTGGAGTCCGGCTGAAGGTATAGTTCGGCTATCCGAACACCCCCTAATCCAGGACTCCCTCAGTAGCCCCTGAACTAGGCTTCAATGACGACGAGTCCGGCGCGCAGATTGTCTTCGGCATTGCAAGGAGGGTTCCTCCTCCAAGTTCTTCAAGAAGATTATAAACACCACAGAATAGTGTCCGGCTCTGCAAAATAAGTTTTCACATATTGCCATACAGAGAATAATATTAACACAAATCAAATCTGCTGACGTATCCCACAGTGCGTCATAACACTGCGGCCAAGCCTTCTATATAAATTGCTTTCATTGTTCCACCTCAGCTCATATAGAGAGGCGGTTTCCTTGGCACGTCTTGTCGAAGCAGAGATCGTGTGCCCCCCCTCCAACGGGATTCTCAATAATACGGACGTGGGTAACCCAACCACGCCATTTACCGCGACGTTTGGGAGGCAAGTGAGTTTTATTAGGTAGGTGAGGACGCCTAACTGTACCTGCTTATATAAAGGGATAAGGATTCACCCTTTTAACCTACGCCTTCTTCCTCCTTTGCCAATCCATCTCTCGCGCACTCAAGCTCCAGCGCCCAAGTCCGCTCTTCTTCCTCAACCTTCTCCAACAATGTCCGGAGCGGGAGGCAAGTGGATGGTCTCCTCCGTTATGGAGGCTTAAGTAAAAAGGCTAAGGAAAGCCGGATACTTGTCCAAGGATATCCCGCATCGGCTTCCTGATAAGGGGCAGCTTCTTCCTACCCCGAGGCCCCATGAGAGGGTTGTTTTTCTCCCCCACTTCCTCCGCGGACTGGGCTTTCCACTTCACCCATTTGTCCGGGGGCTCATGTTCTACAACGGCCTGGATTTCCACGATCTGGCCCCGAACTTTGTTCTCAACATCTCGGCGTTTATCGTCGTGTGTGAGGCCCTTCTCCGCGTCCGCCCCCACTTCGGCCTCTGGCTCAAGACCTTCAACGTCAAGCCCAAGGTGGTGTCCGGCACCCAGGCGGAGTGCGGAGGCGCTATGGTTGGCAAGATAGCCAACGTCCTCTGGTTCGATGGCTCCCTCGTGGAGTCCCTAAAGGGGTGGCAGGCTGGGTGGTTTTACATCACCGAGCCCCGCGATCCGAAATGGGTCGCGGCCCCCGAGTTCAGATCCGGACCCCCACGCGGCTCATGTCCTGGAAAGAGACAGGCCTGTCGTGGGGCAACGAGGACGAAGTGACTGGGTTGCAAACGTGCATCCAGTCCCTGGTGGACAAGCCAATCCGGCTTGCCAACATAGTCCAGGTCATACTCGTTCGCCTGATCCTCCCGTGCCAAAAACGGGATTTTACTTTGTGGGAATTCGACTCGGCGCAGCACCAGACCCTTAGTAGGCTCTTCGACACGACATATGAAGACGTCTGGAAGGTGCTGACCAAAGGCGCCGAGTCCCCTACGTCCGCCTCCGAGGATCGCGGATACAACTCGCAGCGTATCGCTGGCGAGGTAAGCTATCTATACCTTTGATAGGTTCGTTAAGCTCTTCTTCATAGATTATCTCTATGCGGGATCTAAACTCCCTTTTACCTTTGACAGGCTTGGCTGGAGATATCCGGACCGATTAACTGTCCGGCTCTTCTGCCCGAAGACCCGGCCCCAGCTCTCTTGGTGAAGCTAATGGCTCCGGCACCTTACGTGGTGCCGGAGAGGAAGGACAAGAAGAAGAAAACCACCGGGACTCGAAAAAGTTCCCGCAACATGGTGGTGTCGGACTCATCGTCCGACGAGTCCGCAACGCCCTCCTCTCGTGAAAACGAGGAGGAGGAACAAGGAAGCTCTCCCCCTCCAGCGAGGGGAACAAAGAAGAAGAAGGCCACCCCAACAGGGGAGGCCGAGGGGTCAAGAAAAAGGAAGACCCCTCCGCCAGACTACTCCCACGACGCCGAAGATGGCGGAGAGGAGTGGCCGGACAGAACCAAGCGTCCAGCAAAATCGTAAGTATTTATATACCAGAGTAACTTGTGATACTCTTGTTACGGTGCGGCTTTTCCTGATATCGCACGCATTTTATGCAGCCCGCCCCGGGACGAACTCGATGACTCGTCGAGCGGTTCCCTGGATTCGTCGGACGTGAATTCTGTTCCGCCCGCGGTCTCCCCCCGCGGGGCAGACGATGCCAAAGTGGCGCCCCGCCAAGCTTCGGGGCAGGAGGAGATGGTCCTGGAGGAGCCACAAGGCAATCCTTCGGACCCCAGGAGTGAAGGGGATGAAACCCCCGAGGGCTCCAAGTCCGGCTTCGTGCCGGACACCGCGCCGGACTCGACAGTCCCGGTCCGCGGCGGGCGAACTCCTTCCAAGAGGAGTAAGCCATCTGAGCCGGCAGCCTCCGTCCAACCGGAGGCGCCGGACAATTTGCTGGAGGTGCTTGAGGGCGCCGCCATCGACGAGGAGCACCGTACTGTTATGAGTACGGTGATCCAAAGGATTCAATCCGCCAAGAGCGGACTGAACGAAGCTTGCGCTAGCCTTCTAACAGGCTTCGAGGTAAGTAAAAAATGTGCCAATTTATTTACCGCATAGACAGTAGCCCCTGATGCTCTGTTCGGTGTTCGGAAAGAAAAGCCGGATAGAGGATCTAATGATTTTCGCAGGAGTCTATCAAAAAAGGTCAAATATGCTTATGCAGGCTTCGCTGCTTTCCACCGCCGCGCTGACTGCGCAAGTGGAAGTCCTTAAAAAGGACCTCGGGCGGTCCGAGCAAGAGCTCGGCCTTGCCAAACGGCAGCACGAGGAGAAAGAAGGTAAGAAATACCCTAAAAAGAAAGGTGCCTATAGAGAGGCTTGATTGCAGAAAGAAATAACAGGATTGTGCTGCTTATTGTATGGGCCATAGCCGAGGTGACAACCCTGAAGCAGGCGCTGGCTGAGGCCGAGAAGAAAACGGCCGGGGAGCGCGCCGAGCGAGAAAAGCTTGGGGTCCAACCCGGCGAGGTGCAGCAAGAGCTGCAAGCTCTCATGAAAAAACATGAGGGTTTGGAGCTTGATGCGAAAACGCAAGCATCCGAGCTCGCCTCGGCCATTGAGACCGCCAAGAGTGCCAAGGCCGAAGCCCAGAAGGCCCTCCAAGAGTTGGAGGATGTGAAAAAGATAGCAGCGGGTAAGGCATTCTCAAGGCAAAGTAGGAATATAAAAGTAAATTACCTATTACTTACCCGAATACGGAGTTCTCCAGGGGCGTTCTTCGATCTTCCCCGCAGCGCATCCGCCACCGCCGCGTTCCACCGAGCTGAAGAGGGCAGCTCGACGGAGAGTGTGTTCTGGTCTCAGTATTCTGAGGCCGGACACCCTGTGCCCTTGAGCGATCAGCTGAAACAGCTGGCCGAGCTCCATAAGGCGGCCGAACAGGCCATGAAGGGCTTACTAGTTCGGCTGTGGCCTGGAGAGGCCATGCCTGGGAGCTATTTCGGGCTGGTGCGGCGGCTGGTGGAGGCCTGTCCATGGCTTGAAGTCATCAAGCGCTCCGTCTGCATTGAAGGTGCCCGGAGGTCCCTTGCCCGTGTAAGGGTACACTGGGGTAAGCTGGACGGAGAGAAGCTGGTGAAGGACGGGCCGCCGCAGGGGAAGGAGCATCGCAAGTCCGAGAACTACTACAAGGACGTTCTTGCCGGAGCCCGCCTTGTCACGGATGAATGTACTAAAGACGTAGTATTTGAATGAACTCGCTCGTTTGTATCTTGTGCGCTGAAAACTTGTTCATATGCGCTAAGCAATGCTTGTTTAATTTACAATATTATTTTCTGTGCGGCCGTTTATCAAAAATTGAGAGATGGCGAGTCATCGGCTTCTGCCCCCATGCCACTAGTGCTGGGGTGTTCAGGATAAACCTGAGGGCTCTTGTTCCCATAGTTGGGTCCTTCGAGGGAGGCGCTCAGCACAGCGAACCAGGCAATCGGACTATAATGCTTGAACACTCTCACTTAGCCATAGAACGTTATAATTTTAAATTTCGGCGAAGCCCCTAGTTCGGAAGGCCGAATTTGGGGTGCTATCCACGCCTTTGGCCGGACATAGCCAGCTCCTCGCTCAAAGCGGCATAAGCCTTTAAGGACTCGAAAAACCTCTCGAATAGCAACCGGTCTCGCGCCTTATCATGACAGTCTGTTTTAGCTTTCTCCACTGAGGTGCTCAACCCACCTGATCTGGGGCATAATCGCAGTGGTTCTCCTAGTGCTACCTTAGCCGATAGAGGGGAACGTAAGGTACCAAAACATAGGAGCCGGGCAAACCCAACATGTGACCAAAATCATGACTCGGAGCCGATGCATATAGTGCTATAAGTTCGGGGTGCCGCACTTATGGAAGTGTACGAACTTCTCACACCAGATAGAAGGGTAATGAAGCCCCTGGCGTGGTTTGCCGTACCATGGTGTACGGGTGCGATCATGTTATATCATAAACACATATATTCAAAGGGGACAATGCAAAAAATAGATAAGAAGCTATGCATTGTTTTATAAAGAGGCTATTTATCAAAGCCGAACGATACAAGTAATGCGATAAGCAAAGAAGATATTAGACTATTTAACATGTCCTGACCAGGCACAGGCCGCGGAATTTAGAAACAGATATATCGCTCGAAATAGAGACCACCTGAGAGTTCCGGAATGCGGCGTAGATTTATCTACTTTCCTGGATCTTGCATCGTCTGTGCGGCAACGCTGCCGAACAGGTTGTCCAGAGTATGGAGTCCTGAAATTAAAAAAGAAAAAATCCGGCAGCCCCTAGTACGTTTGACGCCGTGTTGTAGGCATGCCGTTAATGTGCCCCTCCCCCTGTGCCCATGGAATTTTAAGGGCGTAATTGTGTACTCGAGGTACTTGCTCCGCTGTGTTGCGATGGCTGGGGTCGGGGCCGTATTGCTACGCTTGCTCTGACCGTGCCAGGTGGTCTTGTTGCAGGTTACTCCGGGCGCGCTTTGCATTGTCCGGTTTTTTAACGGTCGGACTGGGGAGTTGCCTTGAAAGGCTGCTTTGTACTTCCGCTGCGAGGGCCGCCGTGTGCTCTTCCATACGGATGGAGCGTTCTGTGTTTCCGCTGACCGTAATTACTCCTCGAGGGCCTGGCATCTTGAGTTTGAGATATGCGTAGTGCGGCACCACATTGAATTTAGCGAATGCGGTTCGTCCGAGCAGGGCATGATAGCCATTGTGGAACGACACTATATCGAAGATTAACTCTTCGCTTCGGAAGTTATCCGGGGATCCGAAGACCACATCAAGTGTTATCGAGCCTGTGCAATTGGCCTCTACACCTGGTATGACGCCTTTAAAGGTCGTCCTTGTGGGCTTGATCCTTGATGGATCTATGCCCATTTTCCGCACTGTATCCTAATAAAGCAGGTTCAGGCTACTGCCGCCGTCCATGAGGACTCTTGTGAGATGAAATCCGTCCATGATTGGGTCGAGGACCAGTGCGGCAAAACCGCCGTGACGGATGCTAGTGGGGTGGTCCCTTCGATCGAAAGTGATGGGCAGGAGGACCATGGGTTGAACTTTGGGGCGACTGGCTCCATCGCGTATACGTCCCGTAGCGCACGCTTCCTCTCCCGCTTGGGAATGTGGGTCGCGTATATCATGTTCACCGTCCGCACTTGTGGGGGAAACCCTTTCTGTCCATTGTTGTTCGGCGGCCTGGGCTCCTCCTCGTCGTCGCTATTCAGCCCCTTGTCCTTGTGTTCGGCTCTTAACTTGCCTGCCTGCTTGAACACCCAACAATCCCTGTTGGTGTGATTGGCTGGTCTTTCGGGGGTGCCATGAATTTGGCACGAGCGATCGAGTATCCGGTCCAAACTGGACGGGCCCTGGGTATTCTTTTTAAATGGCTTTTTCCACTGACCGGATTTATAGCCTCTGAATCCGGCATTGACTGCCGTATCCTCATTGCTGTCGCTGCTAACGCGACGCTTTTGATTACTTCGACGTGACCTGCCACTTTTGTCCTTGGTATCCGAATTACCGGGCTTCTTTGATAAGTTGTTGCTGCGAGCAAGCCAGCTATCTTCGCCCGCGCAAAAGCGGGTCATGAGTGTCGTGAGGGCTGCCATGGTTTTCGGCTTTTCCTGTCCCAGGTGCCGGGCAAGCCACTCATCATAGATGTTATGTTTGAAGGCTGCTAGGGCCTCTGCGTCCGGACAATCGACTATCTGATTTTTCTTTGTTAGGAACCGTGTCCAGAGTTGCCTGGCCGATTCTTCTGGCTGCTGAATTATGTGGCTTAGGTCTTCGGCATCCGGTGGCCGCACATAGGTCCCTTGAAAGTTGTCGAGAAATGCGGCTTCTAGGTCCTCCCAAGAACCGATTGAGTCCGCTGGTAGGCTGTTAAGCCAGTGCCGGGCTGGCCCTTTAAGCTTGAGGGGTAGGTATTTGATGGCGTGCAGATCATCGCCACGTGCCATGTGGATGTGAAGGAGATAATACTCAATCCATACTGCCAGATCTGTCGTACCATCGTACGACTCAATATTGATGGGTTTAAAACCCTCTGGGATTTTATGATCCATTACTTCGTCTGTGAAGCACAGTGGGTGTGCGGCGCCCCTGTACTGGGCTATGTCACGACGCAGCTCGGAAGAGTTGTGCCTGCTGTGTTCGGCCCGGCCGGATTTATTATGTCCGGAGTGACGATCATCACGTGTCGTCGGGCGTCCGCGCGATCCATAAATCGAACTTGTTTGCTTTGCTTTATCCTCTAGTACGTCTCGCAGGTCTGGCTCGTTTTCCCGTGCCTTATTCGAGCGGCACCGGGGCATGGCTTGCTGAGGGGCTCGACAGGCCTCTCTGTCGCGGCCACGGGGTGGTCGGTCTGCCATGTCATATGCTTCCCCCTCTGATTGTGGTAGCGGCCTGCGCTTAGGATAACTTTTGGAGGAGCGCCCGAGTTCATACTCTTCGGCCGCGAGGACTTCAGTCCATCTATCAGCTAGCAAATCCTGATCAGCTCTAAGCTGTTGCTGCTTTTTCTTTAGGCTATTGGCCGTGGCTAGAAGCCTGCGTTGAAAACGCTCTTGTTCGGCGGGGTCTGATGGTACGACGAATTCGTCATCGTCGAGGCTTGCCTCGTCTTCGGAGGGAGGCATGTAGTTATCATCCTCAACCTCTTGCTCTGCCGCGATCTCCTGAGGGCTGGCTTTTCCATCTTCCTATGCCGAATCTTGCAGGTTCTGGTGTTCTTCGGCGCTGTCCGGGGTAGTATTATCTCCCGTGCCGGAATCACCGTTTCTGCTGTGGCGGGATTTAGAGCGGCGCCATTGGCGCCGATGTTTTTGCGGTTTTGTCGATGTGTCGTCTTCCGCTGCTCCATCGCCATCCGCATCCTTTGGAGCATCCACCATATATATGTCATATGACGAGGTGGCGGTCCAGCGCCCTACAGGTGCTGGTTCTTGTTCGTCTCCTCCTTCGTCGTCCATACCATCGAAGTCTTTGGAGCCGAGGTCAAGCATGTCGGTTAAATCGTCGACAGTGGCTATTAAGTGGGTGGTGGGTGGGCTTTGAATTTCTTTGTTGTCCGAATCCCAACCTCGCAGACCATAGTCCGGCCTGGGCTCTCCTGATAAAGAGAGAGACTTGAGAGAATTCAGGATATCACCGAAAGTTGAGCACTGAAAGATGTCCGCGGCGGTGAACTCCATTACAGGCGCCCAATCAGATTCGATCGGTGGGGCGCAGAAGGCTCGGAGTTCGGAGAAGAGTCCGGCTCCTTGGAGTCCTGGGCCGTGCGGAGTACAGGGCTGGTGTTCGGCTCGATCGCCTTTGAGATCACAGCCCCCAAGGTGACGTCCAACCGTTCATCCTCAGAGAACGCAGCGGGCTCCGAGTCAAGGATCAGGGCCGGAGCGTGTGCGGCCTCCAGGGTGCTATTCGGAGGCAGAGCTACATCGTGCCCCTCAAAATAGCGCGGCGCGCTTGGCTGTGGCTCGAACCCGTCGAAGATCAAGTCTCCGCGGATATCAGCCGTGTAGTTTAAGCTTCCAAACCTGACTTGATGGCCAGGGGCGTAGCTTTCGATCTGCTCCAGATGACCAAGCGAATTGGCCCGCAGAGTGAAGCCGCCGAAGACGAAGATCTGTCCGTGGAGGAAAGTCTCACCCTGGACCTCGTCGTTGTTGATGATCAAAGGAGCCATCGGGCCTAAAAGCGACGACACAGAGGAACTCTCAATGAAAGCACCAATGTCGGTGTCAAAACCGGCGGATCTCGGGTAGGGGGTCCCGAACTGTGCGTCAAGGTCGGATGGTAACAGGAGACAAGGGACACTTTACTTTACCCAGGTTCGGGCCCTCTCGGTGGAGGTAAAACCCTACTCCTGCTAGATTAATATTGATGATATGGGTAGTACAAGAGTGGATCTACCACGAGATCAAGGAGGCTAAACCCTAGAAGCTAGCCTATGGTATGATTGTGTATGATGATGGTTGTCCTACGGACTACAACCCTCTGGTTTATATAGACACCGGATAGGGTTAGGGTTATACAGAGTCGGTTACAATGGTAGGAGATCTCGAATATCCGCACACCTAGCTTGCCTTCCACGCCAAGAAAAGATCCTTCCGGACATGGGACGAAGTCTTCAACTTTGTATCTTCATAGTCCTAGAGTTCGGCTGAAGGTATAGTTTGGCTATCCGAACACCCCCTAATCCAGGACTCCCTCAGGAGGCATGACAAATTTAATTTTACCCAAAGAGTCGTCATGGCCACGTACCTGAGGACGCTGGTATCGTCCCATACCTTGTTGATTATTGCGTAGGCGACGATGATCACGATCATTGTTATCATTAACTGCATCAGGATCCTCGGAATCACCATCATAGTTGTCATCTTGGATGTCTCCGGCTATCGAGTTGGCATTGCGAGGACGGGGCTGGTCGACGGCATCGGTGTATGAAAGAGGGTGCCTTGGGTCCCCTGGGGGCACCCGACAAGCCCGTTGTAGACCTGTGTTGGTGGCTGGAAGACGCGGAGCGACAGTGGACGCGGCACCCAGACGGGTATCCTGGGCATCGAGACGTTTCATAATAGATGCAAGTGTTTGAGTGAACGTCTCATTGCTATCCTCGGTCGACTTGAGACGCTTATCAAGTGCGCCCTCGAACGATGTGAACCGCTCGGTGTATGCATGCACATCGTCCTCAAGGCGTGCCACCGTGGCTTTCATGTTGTCTTCGTCACCTGCCATGGTTAGGATGAAACAAGAACAAAATCACAAGTATATTGCTCCTACAGTAACTACAGTGAGGCAGTGGAAAATGTCTCTCAACTCTCGAGTAATTACCAAGCTCTTACCAGTTCTTACCGTGCTGCAGTGGTTGTCGGCCGTTGGCGATGTCAAAAGTGATCAAAAGATTGATATAGCGATTACCAAGGGACCGAACAAGATAAAATATAGGAAGTGGAGCTTCATGAAGGTTTCCTCAACTCACAATATGTGGCACAATTAAGCAAAAAGTAATGCAAGCTGAATAATTGCTCAAACTCCTAACTAGTGCTGGCAGTCGACTAGTAAGAGATAAAACAATCTAAGCCTAGATACTGAATAAGGGAGTGGAAACCGATAAAAATATAATAGCTCTAAATAGCTAGATATAAGTGAGGTGTAAACGTAGCGTAGGCGACCAAGAGCGACAAAGAAAATGCCCAGCAAGTATCACGTGTATAGCAGAGGAAAAATTCTGAATGTCAAAAGAGATTGCACCAAGAGTGCTAGCCGGCCTGAATGTTGCAACCTTTTTTTTTCTTTTTTGTCCTTTTTTTCCTTTTTTTCTCCTTTTTTCTTTTGCTTCACTTTTTTCATTTTTTTTCAGGCCGGTTACTAGCAGAAATTACATACACCAAGATGAGGCTAAGAGAAATTAAATGCCAGTGTTGTAACTTGTGCTAATTAAGCTGCATGCAAAAGGTAACAACGATGCAAGGTGACAAATATTGGTACACTGGATGTGTGGTGTATTACGCGTGGAGGCAGACACAAGAGAGGAGCTGTCCGATGACTTGCGTGTGTGTATAGCACGCGGATGGACAGACGCCCACTGGCTGATGTCTGGGCGACTGCGCGAGATTAGACCGTTGTGTGTACGCGCAGATAACAGCGGACAACAAATGACTTTTTGTAAACAGACGCGACCTCGGATTGCACGCAAGGATAGGCAAAACTAGAAACAATCCGATGCAAACTTGCTTTGATTAAATTTTTAACGAAAGTTGTGGCGGAAAATATGGTGGACAAAAACAAGGTTAGATCTAGTAGACAAATTTTCTCTCAAACTAATCTAAATCAGCACTAATTCTAGGATGTATGCAACCAAAAATTCAACTACGCAAATACTAGATGCAAAAATTGCTAAAGGCCAAAAAGATAGGTGTAATGGATGAACTAATCTAATTTTTTTGGGCTTTTTCGTGGGTTTATAGGATAGAAAAATAAAATAAACTACGAAAACTATAAATCTCTCACCGATGAACCTGAAAACTGATACCACTTGATGTGACGGTGGCCCGATCTTTCGATGAGAGTGGGGATACATATCGATTTGGTGGATTTTGACCTTGATGATCCGGCTATACCATTCCCGACGATACGCCTCGACAATCGCTAAACCAATCTCCGATGGTTATTGACCTGGCCGTAGGCACGATCAACCTGAACAACAAGGTTTGAGTTCCTGCAAGCAACCGAAGAATCGGCAAGAACAAAGGTGAATTGCAACTAAAATTGCGGATGATAAACTGAGCACACGAACTAGATCAAAAGTTGGAGTTCCACTATGGATCTAACAAGGCGGTAGTCCTACACGTCTCGTAGATGCGAAATTGTAGCGATGGCTAAACAATACAATAAAACCCGAGTCTAAACCCTAATCTATGATAGCTATTTATTACATGCAGATGTAGCGGCCGAGTCGGTTCGTTGTGTTTCTTCGGATCCATTGTAGGTCCACGCGTACAGGCCGAAGCGTGGCAGGGCCAGACTCTTCTGGCACAACCAAATATTCTAGTGCCCACGTTGGTAGTTGATTCCTAATCCAAGTGCTTTGGTCCTGGTGCTTTTGTCTTTGTACACGTAACATCAATTGATGGCTGTGATGGATGGTTCCCTGGATACATGCATGCATGTGATATGGTTGATGGATGGAATGGATTCGTTGGACATGCATGCAGTGTAGCTCCATCCGATTTGAATGAACAGTTGGCTTCATCTCTAATCTCTCCTTTATTCCTAAGTACAAGCAAATCGGAACATTAGTGTAGCATCGTATTTCTGTCAGTCAAATCATATGTACGAAGGAGTGATAGTACCTGGCCATTTATTTGACGCGCGCGCTCTAGTTATAGGTCCGGATGGAATAACTGATGTAGGAGTGGCGGCAGGTATAACTGCGGCAGAGATGTCCTCAGCACATTTTCTACAGTATGATGGAGAGTAGTCCATCTCTGGATGAAATCTCTCAAAGTCTCGTTCTGCTTCTGAGCACAATGATGTAACTCAGTCAACCCAGCAGCATGCTTGCAGGTGCCCTTGATGTTTTGATAAACACTCAGGCCAATTCTTCCCAACTGAAAATACTGCCAGGGGCCAGCTGATTCAACCAAGCTCTTGTTGAACCCTCGAGCACCAGGGGGAGGTGCTTCATGGCTACATCATCATTGCATCCACCAACTTGCACCGTCACTCGGTAATCCACTAACAAAGTGTCGGGCTTCGATTCACCGGTAAACTTACTGACTCCCATCGCCAATCTGAAGTTGGGAGGGCTCTCAGCAGGTCAAATGGCTCTACTGAAACATTCTGGCCCAGAAACATGTACTTGATATGTCTCCAACGTATCTATAATTTTTAATTGTTCCATGATGTTATATTATCAATCTTGGATGTTTTATAATCATTTTCTAGTCATTTTATACCATTTTTGGTACTAACCTATTGACATAGTGCCAAGTGCTAGTTGTTGATTTTCCATGTTTTTTACATTGCAGAAAGTCAATACCAGACGGAGTCCAAATGCCATGAAACTTCACGGAAAATTTTTATGGGCCAGAAGGAACACAATGGGCCCTGGTTGCGCCTGGGGGTGCCCCGAGGGGGGCATAACCCACCAGGGCGTGCCAGGAGGCCCAGGCGCTCCCTGGTGGGTTGTGCCCACCACAGGTGCCCCCTGGACCGCCTCTTTGCTCTATAAATACCCCAATATTTCCAGAACCCTAGAGGCATCGACGAAATATTCATCCAGCCACCGCAGAGTCCAGAACCACCAGGTCCAATCTAGACACCATCTAGGATGGGGTTCACTACCTCCATTCGTGCCACTCTGATGATGCGTGAGTAGTTCTTTGTAGACCTTTGGGTCCGTAGTTAGTAGCTAGATGGCTTTATCTCTCTCTCTCTCTCTCACCGAATTCTCAATACCATGGTCTCTTGGAGATCCATATGATGTAACTCTTTTGCGGTGTGTTTGTTGGAATTGATGAACTTTGAGTTTATGATCAGATCTATCTTTTTATATCCATGAAAGTTATTTGAGTTTCTTTGATCTCTTATATGCATGATTGCTTATAGCCTCGTATTTCTTCTCCGATATTTGGGTTTTGTTGTCCAACTTGATCTATTTATCTTGCAATGGGAAGAGGTGCTTTGTAGTGGGTTCGATCTTACGGTGCTTGATCCCAGTGACAGAAAGGGAAACGACACGTTTGTATCGTTGCTACTAAGGATAAAACGATGGGGTCTATCTCTACATAGATAGATCTTGTCTACATCATGTCATCATTCTTATTGCATTACTCCGTTTTTCCATGAACTTAATACACTAGATGCATGCTGGATAGCGGTCGATGTGTGGAGTAATAGTAGTAGATGCAGGCAGGAGTCGGTCTACTAATCTTGGACGTGATGCCTATATAATGATCATTGCCTGGATATCTTCATAATTATTCGAAGTTCTGTCAATTGCCCAACAGTAATTTGTTCACCCACCGTTTGCTAGTTTTCTCGAGAGAAGCCACTAGTGAAACCTACGGCCCCCCGGGTCTTCTTTTCATATATATGCCTTTGCGATATACTTTTCTCTTGCATTTATTTTCAGATCTATTAATCCAAAAATAAAAAATACCTTGCTGCATTTTATTTCTATTTATTTTATTTGTGATCTATCTATCAATTTACTACAAATTTATCTCACGGCTGTTTGCCTATCTTTAGGTGCCGTACCCCAGAAGGGATGGACAACCCCTTTAACATGTCGGGTTGCGAGGATTTGTTATATGTGTGTGCAGGGGCTGTTTACGTTGTGTTGCTTGGTTCTACTACTGGTTCGATAACCTTGGTTTCATATCTGAGGGAAATACCTACCGTCATTGTGCTCCATCATCCCTTCCTCTTTGGGGAAATACCGACGTAGCTTCAAGCGACATCAGTACTCTGCTTGCACTCGGACGGTTTCTGTCTTGTTCTTCTCTGTGCGCCCGACCCCTATCAACCAAACCCTGTACGAGAAGGGACCTTGCATCAAACCCGGGTTCTCTTGGGTCAACCAGAGCTCTTCGCTCATCACCATACGTGCGCCTGTCATCATACCGCCGGGGCGCGTCTGACCCGCCCCTCGGAGGGGGCGTAAGCACTCAATGGTGGTCATCATGGGCATACCGATGATCATACTGTCCGTGGCCCCGATCCAGGTACTGATCCTGGCAGTGCCCATGATCGTCACGCCGCGGAGGCGATCTTGGACTGTGTGCTGACGGAACTGTGTCTGCAACCATGGACCTGTTATGGATCCTGTTGCGCGTCTGGGAAACAATTGCTCACCTGCTGCTCGGAGTAGCGCTCGGATCTGTAGCAAACCTCTACCAGCTTTTGAATGAGATGGCTGAATCAACTCTGCTATACGGGATGCAGCTGCAAGATTCTGGACTTGAGTGTGGTATACCTGAGGTTCAGGCGGAAACAATTGTCGATGTCGTCGACTGGATTCGGGGATCTGCCGTCGGGCGCGTTCGTCGAGTGACTGTTGAAGATTCTCCAGACGAGTGCGCTCGGCCAAGGTGGCCAGGCGCGCCGCTTCCAAGGCCCGAGCCTCGGAGGTTTCCCCCATGATGGGGGTCTGGAGTTCCTCCATGTTGCGGAGATGCAACTCTTCCCTCTGCTCGGAAGTGAGGGCTTGGGGTTCATACTCATCATGAATGTACGACGGGCCATCTCCATCGCCGTCGCCGCCGTTGCGACGGAATCCGGGCGGGCTGTGACGAGTGTCGCACTACAAAAAAAAGACACATCCGTGACATTTTGGGCCGAACGAATTTTTTTCCTGTCATACATATGACACTTCTATGACGATAATTGTGACAAAGCCCGGTATCATCATAGATGTGGTGGGCTCCTACTTCTATGACAAAAAATCATGACAGAAAATGGGCTTTTCGTCCTGGGCGGGCCGGAGACGCAGCTGCATGACATTCTTTGGGCCGTCCATGACGGAAAAAACCATGGTAGAAGAGAGGGGGAGGAAAATTTCGGGGAGTTCCCGGTTACGGTGGGAGGTCGGGGGCCGAGCGATGCGCGTTTCTCTCTACACGTATGCGCGTGTGTGCGAGGCGTTGGCTATAACTGAACCCGAGCGAGGCGTTGGGCTCTAACTGAACCCGAGTGATTGCACTGGAGGCTACGTGTTACTGAACCCGATCGAGCGATTCCTTGGTTACTGCTGCTAACTGAAGCCGATCGATGCTGCCTCTGGATGAACAGTGAGCGTTGCGGGGGGGGGGGGGGGGGGGGTTGGATGAACAATGAGCGGTGGCGTTGCCTCTGTATGAACAGAACCCCGTGGTGTGGTGGAGGGCTGGATGAACAGTAGACGGTGGAGGGGTGCCCGTGGAGGGGTGGATGAACAGGACCCCGTGGTGTGGAGGGCAGGATGAACAGTAGACGGTGGAGGGGTGCCCGTGGAGGGGTGGTTGAACAGGACCCCGTGGTGTGGAGGGCTGGATGAACAGTAGATGGTGGAGGGGTGGTTGAACAGTAGCCGGTGGAGTAGCGCGCGGTGGAGGCTGGATGAACGGGAGCCCGTGGAGGCTGGAGGAGGTCGACGGTGGATGAACAGTAGCTCGTGGAGTCTGGAGGGGGTCAACGGTGGAGGTGAACACTATCCCGTGGAGTCCCGTTTTGCGGTATGCCACACCCCTCTCGATGAACAGGACCCCCGTTTCGACCGTAGCGCTCCAACACAAGTTCGTTTCCTCCGTTTTGCGGTACGCCACACCCCTCCCGATCAATAGGACCCCAGTTTCGACGGTAGGAGGTCTGTTTCCTCCGTTTTGCGGTACGCCACACCCCTCCCGATCAACAGGACCCCCGTTTCTACCATAGGAGGTCCGTTTCCTGTGTTGTGCGGTACGCCACACCCCTCCCGATCAACAGGACCCCCGTTTCGACCGTAGGAGGTCCGTTTCCTCCGTTGTGCGGTACGCCAGGCCTCGTTTCCATCGCCTCTTTTGTCCAAGCCCTCCCGATGAACATGACCACGCATTCCGTTCCGACCCAGCCGCGTTGCCTCCCGATGAACACGACACATTCCGTTGCCTCCCCATGAACACGACGAGGACGTTGTTTCTCCGTTCCGACCCAGCCATGTACACGAGCCCTCGCCGTACGTTTGCGCGAGTAGGCGTTCGAGACCCCGCCCGTATGTACACATACGTGGCCGTATTTTCTTTCTTGCACCCTGGCCGCCTCTACTACGACACGTGCGTGCCTCTACATCCACCAGTATATATGTACGTACACGTTCGCGACCAGAATGACAACGCTACGTACGCTTCGACCAGGTGGGTCCCGACTGTCAGGCACTTTCTTTCCTGCGAAGATGTAGCTGGTGGGTCCCAGCAGTCAGGGGGGCGAAATACGGTGGCCCGTCCGGTGGGTCCCCGCTGTCAGGTGGAGGAATAATTATTTTGCACATAATAAGGAGGCACTTCCTTGCTGCGGCCGTGGACCCAGCTGTCAGCCTCTCCACATACAGTCCATGTCCGACGGAAGTCGTTCTTTGACCATGTTGACCACGCCGCGCCGAGAGTACCAGGGCGGTGGACGACGGCGAGGCCTAGGAAGGGGACGACGGGGAGCCGGGGAAGACACGACAGTGGAAGCCCGCGCGCGCGGAGAGGAGTACGAGGGTTCACTGGTTCGGCTGCGGTGTGAGGCTGCCATCGCCGCAGGGCCTAGACAACGGTGGGAATAGTAGGGGGCGGTGAGGCCTCCGCGGCAGCACAGCCGGCCACGGGAGGCAGGAGCATGCGGCACGACCGGCGCTGCTTTGGGCGGCTGGAGCAAGAAGACGAGAGGTTGAGGAAGCACTACGGCCGTTGGATGTACATCGTACGGTCAGTGGAGCTAGAATCGTTCATATTGACTAAAGTTGACAAAGGCCCCCGTCCCAATCAACTTAGTAGGCCCACAAGTCAGCCTCCCACCATGGTGGGTCCCGGCTAGCAGGGTAAGTATTCATTTTTTTGTGCGTAATAAGGAGGCACTTCCGGTGGGTCTGAGCTGACAGCGGGCGGAACGTTTTTTTCGCGAAATACGCTGGCCCGTCCGGTGGGTCCGAGCAGTCAGGGGGAAACGTTTTTTCGCGAAATAAGGTAGCCCGTCCGGTGGGTCCCTGCTGTAAGGTGGAGTAATAATTATTTTGCGCGTAATAAGGAGGCACTTCCTTGCGGCCGCCTGGACCCAGCTGTTAGCCTCTCCACGTAGAGTACTCTTCCGATGAAAGTCGGTCGTTGACCACGCGGCACCGAGAGCACCTGGGCGGTGGTCTGGACGACGGCGAGGCCTAGGAAGGGGACGACGCAGAGCCGGGGAAGACGCAGCAGTGGAAGCCCGTGCAGAGAGGAGTACGAGGGTTCACTGGTTCGGCTGCGGTGTGAGGCTGCCGTCGCCGCAAAATAACAGGGGGTGTGGGTGAGTAGAGGGATGGCCTGGCTAGCGGTGGGAGTAGTAGGGGCGATGAGGCCTCCGCCGCATCGCAGCCGGCCACGGGAGGCAGGAGCACGAGGCACAACCGGCGCTTGTTTGGGCGGCTGGAGCAAGAAGACCAGGGGTTGAAGAAGCACTACGACCGTTGGATGGACATTGTACGGTCACTGGAGCTAGAATCGTGCATATTGACTAAGTTGACAAAGCCCTCCATCCCCGTCAACTTAGTAGGCCCACAAGTCAGCCTGCCACTATACTGGGTCCCAGCTAACAGGGGGAGTATTCATTTTTTTGTGCGTAACAAGGAGGCACTTCCTTGCATGCGAAGATATAGCTGGTGGGTCCGAGCTGTCAGCGGCGGTAACGTTTTTTTCGTGAAATACAGAGGCCCTTTCGGTGGGTCCCAGATGTCAGGTGGAGGAATCATTATTTTTCACATAATAAGGAGGCATTTCCTTGCGTGCGGCCATGGACCCAGATGTCGGCCTCTCCACCTAAAGTCCACTTCAGATGCATGTCGGTCGTTGACCATGTTGACCAGGCCGCGCCGAGAGCACCAGGGCGGTGGACGACGGCGAGGCCTAGGAAGGGAACGACACGGAGGCAGGGAAGACCCGGTAGTTGTTTCCCACGCGGAGGGGAGTACGACCGTACGAGGGTTTACTGGTTCGTCTGCCGTCGCTGGAGAATAATAGCAGGTGTGGGTGAGTAGAGGGATGGCTAGGCCAGCGATGGGAGTACGGTGGGGTAGTGAGGCCTGCGTGGCAGCACAGCCGGCCGCGGGGAGGAGGGAGCAGGCAGTCCCGCCGGCGCTTGTTTGAGCGGCTGGAGCAGGAAGAGCAGAGATTAAAGAAGCACGACGGTCGTTGGATGGACATCCAACAGTCACTGCTTGTGCGTCAACCTTTTTTTAGGAAAGCCTCAAATCTGTGAAAAACAGCATACATCCCATCTGCCATTATTTCTAATAATTTTCAGCCCATTTGCTAATTCTTACGGGTTTTTTTGGAGCCCATATTCTTTATGTTAGCATTACAGCCCATATTGTGGCCACGGTTAAAAAATTATACAAAATTTTGCATATGTCGGTGCGGTCTGAACTGTTTTTAATCCCGAAATTTCGAGTCACATTTAGACTGATTTTAAAAATAAATGTATATCAATATAAAATCCAATAAATTGTCCACGCATAAAAATCGATGCAATTTAAAATCTCGAAATGAAAAAAAGATATTTGAAAATAATTGCCGGTTTGATATGTTTTAAAAATGTACAGCCCATTTCTCATTACTGATAGGCCACTCTCCTCGTCTTAAAAGATTTGTAGCCCAACATGCCTGATAAAGCGACTTACTTGAAAAATCACAAAAAACTGGGCTAGCCATTTTCAGAAAGAAAAAAAACTACTGGGCTGGTCTGTGGTAAACATAAAAGAAAAGGCTGTCTAGACAGGCCAGAGTGTCCCTCACAGCCCAGTTGACACCCTGCTTCCGTCTCAAAAGCAAATTAGATAAATGCCACTCCAATTATGGCGATTCATAAAAAATCCACTGCAATTTCCAAACTTTGAAAAATGCCACTGCAATTTTTGCAAACTCTAAAAAAGGCCACTGCAGTTTGCAAACTTTGAAAAACGCCACTCCAGACTTCGAAAAATGCCACTAGAAATGGCATGAAATGGCATTTTTCAAAGTTTCGAAATTGCAGTGGCATTTCTCGGATACACCAGATTTGGAGTGGCATTTATCAAATTAACCCAAAACAAAAATAACTGAGCGAGCTGCTGGGTCCCTGGTGTCAGCCGCTCGTTGTGCAATTCTCTCGTTTATTGACTACTGTCGGTGGGAAATCTGCCTCCACGGACACCTATGGGGACCGAGCCCCTTTCTTGGTTCGGCGGGGGGCGGAGGTCGCGCGAAGAGCGGATCGAGGCGATGCACACAAGGGGTTTACCCAGCTTCGGGCCGCACGGATGCGTAAAACCCTACTGCCGCTTTGTGGTTTTGTATTGTGTTCTCGCTCGGGAGCGTGTGGTGCTACAGTACACGCGAGCCGCTGGCGAGACCGAGCGTGAATGGCCTCCTCCCCCCCGTTGCGCATGGGGCCTCCTTTTATATGTGCAAGGGGTTACCCACAGGTGGCAACGTAGGCGGGGGTAAAACTAAAAAACGCTGTGCTGGGTACAGCTGTTTGCACAGTGCTATCATACCTAACTCTGACGGCAGGGGACAAGGGCATTAAATGCCCGTCTGGGTCGCCCAAACAGTGCAGAAAAGGGACCGTCAGGAGCGCCACCGTTTGCCACGATGGCTACTCTGTCAGCGTTGCTTCGCCACCGCATGCCCCTGGCTGCGCAGCCTCTCGCCACGTACGCCTGGAATGGCCCCAGAGCGACGCGTGGGTGGATGAGCTGGAGCGCAGGCGCGGGGTGGTGACTTGCCGCGGAAAGCGCCTTGCCGCGGTCGGTGCCTTGTCGCGCCCGGGAGCTTGTCGCTCACCGGTCCTTGCCGGGACGCGCGGCACGTCGCATCAAGTATCTTGTCGTGCCTCGGTCGGCCTTCCCAGCAAGCTCCTCTTGCCGGGGCCTTGTGCTTCGAGCGGGCGTCCCGGCAAGCTCCTCTTGCCGGGGCCTTGCTCTCTTCGGGTGGCCTTCCCGGCAAGCTCCTCCTGCCGGGGCCTTGGCTCAAATACTTTGTTCTTGGATGGCCCAAAAAGGGACCACGGAGAGTTTTGGCGATCGCCTGGCAAGCCTTGCCGCGGGGTGCTACGACTGCCCGTGCACAAGTTCGGGGTACTAAGGAACCCCTACTTTAGTACACCGACAGGAGCCCCCGGGCCTGGGCCATACACGATGCCGAGCGCTGTTGGGCCAGGTCCAAAACAGTGCACGGGCACGCGTGGCCTGGGTCACGCTGTATCTTCTTCTGCATCCACCACGTCCTCCCCGAACGGCACGCGTCGAACGCGGCATCATGGGGAGAGGCGTGCGTGACGTGGGCGGCGTGTGCCGGGCATGCGTCACGTCGCAGGTGATTTGTTTATTCGGAAAGGCGAAACGCCCCCTCCCTTCCCCCTTATAAGCAGGGGAAACAGGGGTGGTCCGCCCGCCCGCCAGTTGTGATTCCTCGAAAATCTCCGCCACTTCCCAAGAGAAGCAGCGTTCTGCCCCTTCCGTCACCACCAGTGCTACCGACGTCGTCGACCTCCCTCCCTGCTTCCGCCATGGCCCCGAAGGGCGACAAGGGGAAAGGGAAGGCCGTGAAGTCGGCCGAGGCACAGCAGCTTGAGGCGCTGCGAAAGGAGCAGGCAACCTTCCCCCCTGAGCTCGATGCGTTGGTCCTGAGGGAGGAATACTACCTCTTCTGGTCGACGGGGACGCGAGCGCATCCGCGCACGAGGGTTCTTCCCGCCGCCGCCCAGAAGGAGTATCCGACCGGGTATCCCTTCTTTGCTCTGTTCTTCTATTGCGGGCTCTGCCCGCCCTTCTCTGAATTTTTCTGCGACATCATGAACACCTACGGGTTCCATCTCCTTGATTTCACCCCCAACGCTGTCCTGACCATGGCAATTTTCGCACATCTTTGTGAAAACTTTGTCGGAGTCTATCCAAACGTAGCCCTCTTCCGCCACTTCTTCACGCCTCGAGTAGAGAGAGGAGAGCCCCTCTCCGACGGAATCGCTTGGATCTCGAAGCTCGGCAAGAAGGATGCTTATCTGGAGGGAGAGCTCCGTAGCAAATGGGAGGAATGGAGAGCAGACTGGTGCCTGATCGTCGAGGAGAACCCACAGCCGTTCACTGCCGTGCGCCAAACTCCTGTGGTGCGCGGCAGAGATTGGAGCGACGTGGCTCCGGACGACGACAAACTGAAGATTGCCGTCACCCGGATCCTGCGGCTCAGGCGTGCCGGGCTCACAGTTGGCGCCGTTGGCGCAGATTTCCTCCGCCGCCGCATCGCTCCCTTGCAGGAGAAAGGGAGACCCGCCTGGGAGTTCCAGAATGCGGCGGACATCATGAGGCTGCGCCCTGGCCTCAACTTCAATTTCACCGTCTTGGAGCTTGACGGGACGCTCAGGGAGCTGTTCAAGCATGACCCCGACCACCCCGAATGGTTCAAGCTGCCGCGAGGCGTCGTCCCGTTGTGCAACAATTCGTCGCTCAGCCGCATCCTTGCAATGATACCGCTGTGCGACTCGCACGGGAACGACTCCACTTGGCAGGAGCCCGCCGGCGATGTCGTGCATGCGTTCTTTGATGACTTGGTGGAGGTGCCAGTCGACGCCGACGAGCAGAAGGGCCTCACCCGGGACACCACCGACGCGGAGTTGGCGCGCATCGCCTCCAGGATGGAAGAGGCGGCGGCAGCCGCGGCCGCGGGCGAGTTTGGCTTCACATTGGCGGAGGCGGACGTAGCGGAGGCGGAAAGCCTTGCCGACCGAGTGGAGTTTGTCTGCGAGGAAGAGCTTGTCGGGCACGGTGCAGGGGCGGACGAGTCCACCGAGGGCACGAGTGGCTTGCCAGAGGTTGACGCCTCTTCCTCCCGACCTTCGGGCAGCTCGTCGCAAGCGGAGCCCTGGCTCAACCACGGAGGCGTCTCCGCAAGGCCGGAGAGGTGGTACGGCAAGCAAGCCAACAACCGCAGCGCCGCGTGACACGCTCCGCTGTGGCAGCAGGAGCGGGGTCTTCGCGGGCCGCGGCCTCTGCTCCTGCCGCCCCTCGCGCCACGGCGGCGGCCGGGGCAAAGCCATCTCAGGCTAGTGCCACCACTGCCTCCGCCAAGCGGCCGAGGGAGCCTACTCCTCCGCCTCCTCGCGCCAGAAGCGGGCCAGTCTTCGACTTCTCCGCGCTTAGCTCCGATGAGGAAGAGGGAGAGGAGTAAGATCCCCGCTGTACTTGTGTTTCTTCAATTCTTGTAGTTGTGTCTCGCATCTCATTTGCTTTCATCTGAATTTGCCCCTTTTCAGGACTCTGGCTCAGAGGGCGGCAAAGAGAGCCAAGGTCCCGGTGGTCATCCTCGACGACGAGCCCACCGTGACGGCAGGGGGTGCGCCTGAGATGACCTCGTCGGAGCCGCCAACTAATCCTCTGAGCAGCCCCCAGCGCAGCCCCCAGCGTAAGCATATGGCTTGCTTTCTGCCGTTGGGCGCGCCCGGGTACCCTTCGTTTTTCTTGACATCTGGCTGACGATTTGCGTAGGAGCAGAGCAGCCCCACCAGGAGCGTCCGGAGACCGCCCGTGACGCACCACCCGCTACAACCACACCGCCAAGGGGGAGTCCCTCGGCAAGGGAGAAATCTCCGGCAAGGGAGCAGTCCCCGGCAAGGGAGCAGTCTCCGGCGAGGGAGCAGTCCCCGGCAAGGGAGCAGTCTCCGGCGAGGGACGGCACCGGCGACCCCTTGGCGACAGAGACCGTGACTGCAGAACCTGGCCCAGGTAACCTTCTTGCCTCGAAACTCCCTTGGGGTTCTTCTTTTTTGGATAGTTGCTTGACTTCTCCCCCTCTTTCGGCCTTCAGACCCACCCGCCACGGACCCGATGGAGACCGAGGTCGTCGTCGAGGAGGATGCGCGCGGCCATACCGACGACGTGGCCGCCATCGGAGGGGCGAACGGTGCTGAAGATCCGGCCGGCGAACAGGCCGCCAAGGCTGCCGCAGCAGCCGCGGGCGAGGGGGTCGATGATCGTACTGACGGCCCTGGGGCCGCAGGAGTGCCAAGCGCTGCGCCGACCACCGATCCCGCCTCCGCAGCAGCGTCGGGCCCCGAGGAGCCCCAGCCAGGCGTCTACCTGAAGGCCGGCGATGATATCTTCATCAAGCTCCCCTGGGAGTCGACTTCCAGGGCGCCGACCGAGGAGGAGACCTTGGATGGAGAGGTGCTCGCCTCCGCCGGGCTGACGCTGGTTGATGCGCCAAGCAGCAGCGGCAGCGAGCCTGAGGAGGAGCGGCTGCTCCGGAAGCTGGTGTCACTCTACCGCGCCCGACAAGCCCAGGTGGAACGCCGGGAAGCGCTTGTCGCGAAGGCGGGAGTAGACATGGAGAAGCGCGCCGGGGAGCTCCGGGAGCTCAACCAGGAGGCCCTCCGATCTTTGGCGGAGGAGCGAAGGCAGCTCGACGAGGCGCGGACGGCCTTCATCCTCGAGAAGGCAGAAGCCGAAGAGCAGCAAAGGCTTGCCGCCGCGGGGCTATCCGCGCGGGAGGGCGAGCTGGTGCAGCAGAAAGCCAGCCTCGCCAGCCACGAGGAGGAGGTCGCCGCGCGCGAGCAAGCGCTTGGCGGAGCCCTCAAGGAAGCGCAAGATGCTGCCGCGGCCGCCGAGGCCGCCAAGAAGGCGCTGGAGGCGAAGGTGGCGCAGCTCAACACTGATCTCAAGGCGAGCGGTGAGGAGCTCGCCGCGCTCAAACAGGAGCGCGAGAAGGGTGCCCACACCCTCGGCGAGCTGCAGGGCCGCTTCGCCGAGAAGATCAAGGAGCTTGATGCCGCCAAGGACTCCAACGCTGATCTCGAGCTAAAGTTGGACACCTTGTCCAAGGCGCTGGACAACGCCAAGGAGCAAGAGGTGATCTTGCGGAAGGAGGTCGCGGACAACGAGGCGCTGTTGGAGAGCGCCGCAGTCACCCAGAACGAATTCAGGGCAATGGTGGAGCAGTGGACGGAGGGTCTGGTGGACATCGCCGCCTCCATCGACAAGGAGCTGTCGTTGCTGGGGACGGAGGGTCACGAGTATCCCTCCGACGCGAACCTCCCACCCAGCGCCAAGCTTACTTCGTTCTTCAAAGGTGTGGCGGCGGCCCTTCAGCATCTCCGAAACGCGATCCCAGAGCAGCTGGCCGGCGAGACGCGCGATGCCATCGCCGGAGCCCTCGAGAAGGTGCTGGTGAAGATCGCCTTCCGCAACCCAGGCCTCAAGCTCACCAACGTCCTCAGGTCCCTGCCGGCAGACGCTGACCTCGAGGAGATCAGGGCCCTCGTCGCGCCCATCGTGGAAAGGGTGGCTGGGATCAAGAGGATCGAGGGCGACCGCGTGGATTAGGCCGCCTGCCCTTTTCTTTTCTTGTCGCCGCTGACCGAGTTATGAAAACGATTCGTTAGGGCCGCGACAAGTTATCTTGTAATATAAATTTATCTTAGGTAGTGATTGCACTGTTATCTCCTCTACTTGATTCCGTACTTTGTATGTTTTTGCCCTACGCTTTTGGGGACTCGCCGGCATAGGCCTCCGCCTTGCCGCGGGCTCTGAGTGCGGGACATCAGCAGCCCGCCAGCGGCGCCATTACCGGCAAGAAACCTTGCCGCGGCTAGCTGCAGCTCACTTAAATTGTTGAGCAGGCTCAAAACAAAGTAAGTGTTGCGACTACAGTCGCAGCACACTTAAGCTGCCGAGCGAGCTCGAAACAAAGTAAGGATGCCACTCTAGTTGTAGCACACTTAAGTCGTTGAGCGGACTCGAAACGAAGTAAGGGCGCAACTAGCCACGAGCCGGTCCCTCCGCGCACAGGTTTTTCATACAAAGCACGATCGTTCAAGGGGGATAACTCAAAAATTTAAAAACTCGATTGCTCAAACTTTGGCAACTTAGCTTTTTCGTGGCTCGCTGCCCGGCAAGGTCGCTTTCTGGCAAGGCGAAACATGGGGCTCGCCATCGCTTACCGGGGGTCAGTGCTACACAGAGTGTCAGATAATGCATGCAAGGAATAAAGAGCATGAGATCGACAAGATGTGCGGAACACGTGAACTCAATCTGCGCACAGGGTCTGCGCCTGGCTCTGTACAAAGGATCACATGCAACAGCGCAAGACTTTGTACAGAAGGGTGGTTGCCGGACGGGGTCCGACAACCGCGCCTTACGGGCGAAACACACGAAGATGCCCAACGTTCCAGGAGTTGCTCACCGGAGTGGTATCTTCGGTCTCAAGGCGGACAACGCCAGGCCTAGCAACTTGTTTCACCCGGTAAGGGCCTTCCCACTTCCTCGGAACTTCTGGCACTAACTTTGCGTCTATAAAAGCAGCGCAAAGCTTGCTGGTAGCGAGCAGCTCGCACAGCGGCCTGAAGACGGTCCTCCTCGAGGAGCAGCGCGTCATCTCGTCGCAGCTGCTCTCGCTCGAGCTCAGCGTGAGCGAGCACTCGAGGTGGCCCGTATGCGAGATCCGTGGGGCTAACTGTCCCCGCTCCATGGAATAGAGCGAGAGGTTGCCTGGTCATACCAGGGCTTACCTGCACCGAGAGGTGTCGACGTATGTTTGGACGCCGTGGCACCATGAGCTCGGTGCATGTTCGGACGCCGTGGCACCATGAGCTGGCTCGGTGGCGCCCGTTCCGCCGCCGGTGCCGTCCCCACCGCCCGTTTGCTCCAGGGCGGTGGGTTCGACGCGGACGGACCAGCCACCTCAGGAACCTTCTTCTTCGGTGGCATGTCGATGAAGATGATGGAGATCTAGCCTGTGCAGACGCCGGATCAGGTTCGCACAACTTCGACGCCCCCTACCTGGCGCGCCAAAGATGTCGGTGGGAAATCTGCCTCCACGGACACCTATGGGGACCGAGCCCCTTTCTTGGTTCGGCGGGGGGCGGAGGCCGCGTGAAGAGCGGATCGAGGCGATGCACACAAGGGGTTTACCCAGCCTCGGGCCGCACGGATACGTAAAACCCTACTGCTGCTTTGTGGTTTTGTATTGTGTTCTTGCTCGGGAGCGTGTGGTGCTACAGTACACGCGAGCCGCTGGCGAGACCGAGCGTGAATGGCCTCCTCCCCCCCGTTGCACATGGGGCCTCCTTTTATATGTGCAAGGGGTTACCCACAGGTGGCAACGTAGGCGGGGGTAAAACTGGAAAATGCTGTGTTGGGTACAGTTGTTTGCACAGTGCTATCATACCTAACTCTGACGGCAGGGGACAAGGGCATTAAATGCCCGTCTGGGTCGCCCAAACAGTGCAGAAAAGGGACCGTCAGGAGCGCCACCGTTTGCCACGATGGCTACTCTGTCAGCGTTGCTTCGCCACCGCATGCCCCTGGCTGCGCAGCCTCTCGCCACGTACGCCTGGAATGGCCCCAGAGCGATGCGTGGGTGGATGAGCTGGAGCGCAGGCGCGGGGTGGTGACTTGCCGCGGCAAGCGCCTTGCCGCGGTCGGTGCCTTGTCGCGCCCGGGAGCTTATCACTCAACGGTCCTTGCGGGGACGCGGGGCGCGTCGCAGCAAGTATCTTGTCGTGCCTCGGTCGGCCTTCCCAGCAAGCTCCTCTTGCCGGGGCCTTGTGCTTCGAGCGGGCGTCCCAGCAAGCTCCTCTTGCCGGGGCCTTGCTCTCTTCGGGTGGCCTTCCCGGCAAGCTCCTCCTGCCGGGGCCTTGGCTCAAATACTTTGTTCTTGGATGGCCCAAAAAGGGACCACGGAGAGTTTTGGCGATCGCCTGGCAAGCCTTGCCGCGGGGTGCTACGACTGCCCGTGCACAAGTTCGGGGTACTAAGGTACCCCTAGTTTAGTACACCGACAACTACGTTGACAATGGCATGGGACCCAGATGTCAGAAATCCAATAGGAGGAGCCATTTTTTTATTGGCTTGAAATAAGGAGGCACTTGCTTGCGTACTGCCATGACCTTGGCGGGTCCCTGCTGTCATCCTCTCCACGTACAATCATCTCCTGATTGTGTACGCGTCAACTCGCTAGGCCCACAAGTCAGCCTCTAAACCGTGGAGGACAAATACAACCCATTTAAAAAAATAACAGCCCATTCCATACGTTCAAATGGAAAGTTCAACATTCAGAGCAAAGTAACATGCCTTATCCACATATAGAGTACTGAACTTCCACGTTGACAACCATCATAGCCAAGTTAACTATCTACTCCCACTAACACTCTAGTTGCATACAAGTACTAACTTACTCTGAGCTAACTAGACGATGCCGACCGCCATCTGCTGTCCATGCTAAACGCCGACACCGGCGTCCTCCGCCTCGCCTCGGACTTGCCAGAGGTGCGATAGGGCGCGTTGCTCGTGCGCGTTGACCCTTTCCATGCCGGCGTGGTCCACGAAGCTTCAGCTTCCAAGCGGGAAACCCACTTGACGAGCTGGTAGTAAAAATTGGCGTCGCAAACGTGTGCGTGCCTGACAGCCTCCAGGGCTATTTGCCGAGCGCCGGCCTCCATGTAGTCGGCCCAGTTGCGGGCGCTCTGCTCGCGACTCAGAGCGTCGGTGCGCTGCTGCTCCATGTCCCGTTGGCGGCAAAAATCATCGAGACGGTGCTCCTCCGCCAGGCGGTCGCGCTCCAACAACTCCTGCTCCTCCGCCATGTTGTCATGCTCCAACAACTCCTCGATCTCCGCATTGTGATCTAAAGACAGATAGAATGCCTCCTCCCTCCGTCTGCCTTTTGGTGAAAACCCGAACACTAGTTCCGGCGGTGACCGCCTCCGGCGTCGCCTACAGCGGACGGGAAGGGGCATGGCGGACGTGGCGAGCGACGTCGGGCCGGTGGGGGCTTATGAGGATATGGCGAGTTGGGTCACGGTGGCATCGGAGAAGGCCGGGAAACAGTACTTATAGGCGGAATGTAGCGCCACGGTCATCAGAATTCAATGCATAATGGCTTAGCGCGCTAGTTTGCCGTGGAAAACTAGAGAAACTAAAATTATGACTGTGTTGTCCCGTCCCGTCTGGGTCGCACGCCGGCATGGCGGTCAAACGAGTGCACTCGAATCATCTCCCTCCTTGTCAATAATGATTCCACGGATTTAAAGCGTATCTTTTCTCGCATCAGTTAGTTGCCTTAATTACGGCCGGCTGCATGCAGGCACTCAGAATCGCTCGCAGGCAGTACGTGAAGCAGCATGCAGCCACTTAAATCGCTGGAATTAATTAGGCTTAAACTTCTGCATGCCGAGGGCACGCATGCAGCCACTTATGTCGGCGTTCTCGGAAGGGGGTACCCAGACTTGCCTGCCTGCGGCCTGTGGCGTGGCTCAAATAGAGGCCCAGGGTGGCCCATCTGCATCGACACAAGACTCAAGACCCTCGCGAGGGGCCAAGCCTCGCGAGGCAGACGACACGGCGCTTCCTCAAGCACGGCCTCCTTAGGCTGGCTCGTGAGGAGGCGGAGAGATCAAGGCGGGTACCTCACGAGGTGCCCATGATGCAAGCCATGACGACCAAGGGTGCCAGGCGGGCGCCAGCCCGCGCAGTGTCCTCCCTTTCCTCTTTGGTGCAAAGGGGGCAAGCGCAGGCGAGGGGATCAAGCAAAGGCACCCATTTCAGTGCAACGAGACCAAGACCAGCTCCGCGACAATGAGGAAGTCACTGTGGAGCCCAATCCGGCGTCACCGCAGGGCCTTTGGCAGGCGAAGACCAGCTTTAGTCAGGATAAGTGTACCAGATGTTCCCCTTCAAATTGGCCAATTGTTGGCGCCCTTCCCGCTCAATATTTGGGAAGAGGCCCATGGCCTTTGCCTATAAATAGGACTAGCCACCCACAGGATAAGGAGGAGGATCCAGCGTCTAGAGAGAGAGAGAGGAGGACGGTCGAACTCCCTCTAGCATCTCATCCCCCTAGCCAAGAATAGGTCCTCGTGAGGCTGCTCACCTGTACTGTTCTTCCTCATCAGCCCAAGAGGCAATCCACCCGCCACAAACTAGAGTAGGGTGTTACACCACAATGCTGGCCCGAACTAGTATAAATCTTGTGTCTCTCGCGTTGTTCTTGCAGTAGCTAGATCCTGACGAGACGGAGAGGTAGAGGGTTCGATCTTCACGCGCACCCCAGAGTTCGAACCTTAAGGGTCTGCTGGAACCCATGATCCGACATTTGGCGCGCCAGGTAGGGGTGCAAAGGAATCAATCTTCCACCGCTCCGCTCTCCTCCGACCACCGCATCCATGTCTGACGCTCGTCGGGCCCGCGCCAAGCGCCGGGCCGCCATCGCTTCCCGCGCCGTCCAGACAGCCCCTATCGGTGGGCGTCCTCGTCGTTCCCCGTCGCTCGTCGTCAACGCCGCCACCGGCCCGGCGGGGAACGAGCAGCAAGTGTGCTCTCAACACCCGTCCGTGCGGCGGGATAGACGCACCGCTACTCCGTCACTCACCCCAGCCGGTTCTTCGTCGCACGCGCTGCGCGCGCCCTTGGAGGCTCGAGCTGCGCTCCTCGCGGCGAACGAGCTCCTGTGCTACCGCCCCGTCGACGACGTCTACGAGGAGTGGCTCGACCGCGTCGCCGAGCTCGTCCGCGCCGCAGGGGGCTCTCCCGCGCCTTCCGCACCACTGCGCCGCACTCCGCCCCGCATGAGCAATGAAGCCCCGGGGGCGTTCCAGCCGCCACCTTTCCAAGAAGATGCCATGGCCCCAAGGAACCCGCTCCGTCATGCGCCGGCCCAGCAGGAACGGAGCTGCCAGGAAGTCCCGCGACCGCAAGAGGCCACCCGAGCGCTCCCGGCCCCGGCTCGCCGAGACCCTGCTCAAGCTCCGGCACGTCAAGACCCCGCGCTGCTCCCAGCTGCGGCGCAAGGGGACCCACAAGGCCAAGCTCTCCCTCAACCAAAATCTCCCGCGGCCACCGCTGGCTGCCGCGCCTACACCCCCGAGCTGCGTAGCGTCGCGTGGCCCGGCAAGTTCAAGCCGGACCTGCCTCCTCGCTACGACGGCACAACTGATCCCACGGAGTTCCTCCAGCTCTACGAGCTGGGAATCGAAGCTGCCAGCGGGGACGAGAAGGTCATGGCGAACTGGTTCCCCATGGCGCTGAAGGAAGGTGCTCGCACTTGGCTCCTGAACCTGGCCCCAGGCACAATCTCCTCCTGGGACCAGATGCGTACTCGCTTCATCGCCAACTTCCAGGGTACCCGCGACCGGCCTCCCGCCGTGAGCGACATGCGCCGCATCAGGTAGCAACCTGGAGAGACCCTGCAGAAGTACATCCAGCGCTTCAATAGTGCGCGCCTCAAGATCCCCAGGGTGTCTGAAGAAGCCATCATTTCGGCCTTCTCTGATGGCGTGCGCGACGTCAAGATGAAGGCGGAGCTGGCGATGCATGAAGACCGCTGCACCTCCCTGGAGTTGTTCAACTTGGCGACCAAGTGCGCCAGAGCTGAGGAGGGACGCCTCTCCCTCCTCAAGCTGCCTGCCGCAGACCCAGAAGAGAAGAAGCCCAAGGCCAAGGACGTGAAGCGCAAGGGGGCTGCCGTGCTCGCGGCAGAATCGGACACCAAGCGGGGCAAGGATCTGCCTGAATCCTCCAGGGGCAGCCGGTACTGTGTGTACCACGACCTCCACACCCACAACACCAATGAATGCCAAGAACTCCGCGCCCTCAGGAGCCTCTGCTGCTTTACCTTGCCGCCACTCCCTACTCTACCAGCACAGCACTGGTGGCGGCTAGGGAGGAGCGCCAGTCCAGGACCACAGCGGCAGCCCGAGGTCAGACAAGACGGGAACAAGGAAAGCTCGAGAAAGCCGAAGCTACAGATGAAGAGAGTCAGCCGCCGAGGGACGCACAAGAGACAGGAGAGGCAGCATGCCCGGATGGTCCACCTCCCGAGGCCACAGCATCTTGCGAGGTGTCCTCACCTCCCGAGGGCGCCACGACCCAAGCTGCCCACAGCCTTGTTGAGCACCCGGTCTACTTCGTTAGCACGGTGCTACGGGACGCGAGGGCCCGATATCCGATGCCCCAGAAGCTCCTCCTCGCGCTGCTGGTGGCCTCGCGCAAGCTACGACACTACTTCCAAGCTCACCCGATCAAGGTCGTCTCATCGTACCCCCTGGAGAGGGTGCTCAGGAGCCCTAACTCAGCCGGAAGGGTCGCTGAGTGGAACATAGAGTTGCAAGCGTTTCAGCTCGAGTTCAGCACAACTAGGGTCATCAAAGGAGCCGCGTTGGCGGATTTCGTGGCGGAATGGACAGAGGCGCCGGGCCTCAAGGATGACGAGGATCGCTCCCTCTCCCCAGGGAGCGAGGCGCCAGAAGGCTGGGTCATGTACTTCGACGGGGCATTCTCCAGGCACGGCGCGGGGGCTGGTGCTGTGCTGATATCACCCACTCAGGATAAGCTTTGCTATGCTGTACAACTCTGTTTCCAGCAAGGAGAAAAGGTCTCCAACAACATAGCAGAATATGAGGGACTGATAGCAGGGTTGAAGGCCGCAGCGGCCCTGGGAGTGAAGCGCCTCACCGTCAAAGGCGACTCGCAGCTCCTAGTCAACTTCTCCAACAAGGTGTACGAGCCGAAGGACGAGCATATGGAGGCCTACCTAGCAGAGGTCCGCAGGATGGAAAAGCAGTTCTGGGGGCTGGAGCTGAAGCACGTGCCCCGTGGCACCAACCAGGAAGCTGACGACATAGTCGGACGTGCGTCCAGGCGGCTGCCGCAGAAGCCCGGCGTCTTCGAAGAGCGGCTCTTTAAGCCTTCAATGCAGCCGACGCTATCAAGCATAGCTCAGCCCCGAGAGGAGCTCCCTCAGCCGCCAACCTTGGGAGCCCCGGCCTGCGGGACGACCTCAGGAGCACGTTTGCTCCTGACGATGGAGCCTCAGGAGGAATGCTGGATCACCGAGCTCCGGAATTACCTGATACATGGGACCCTGCCAGAGAAGGAAGAGGAAGCAAAACGTGTGGCGCGACAGGCCACGGCATACTACATCAGAGACGGAGAACTCTACCAGAAGCGACCCAATGACGTATCTCTGCGCTGCATCTCCAGGGAGCAAGGAAGGGAACTACTGGGGGACATACATGGGGGAGACTGCGGACACCACTCGTCATCACCAACCCTCGTCGGCAAAGCATTCCGTAGTGGGTTCTATTGGCCCACCGCGCTCAACGACGCGATTGAATTGGTAAAGGCTTGTGAGGCCTGCCAATTCCATTCCAAGCAGATCCATCAGCCGGTGGGGAGCCTGCAGACTATACCCCTCTTGTGGCCATTCGCAGTTTGGGGGTTGGATATTCTGGGCCCGTTCCCTCGGGCGCCAGGGGGCTACCGTTACCTCTACGTCGCCATTGACAAGTTCACCAAGTGGGCAGAGGTGGAGGCTGTCCGTACCATCCCCGCAGGCTCCGCGGTCAAGTTCATCAGGGGCATCGTGAGCCGGTTCGGGGTGCCGAACCGCATCATCACAGACAACAGTTCGCAGTTCATCAGTAACATCTTCAAAACATACTGTGCTAACCTTGGAACGCAGATATGCTACGCTTCAGTGGCACACCCGCGAAGCAATGGGCAAGCCGAACGAGCCAACGCGGAGGTCCTGAGAGGCCTCAAGACCAGGACGTTCAAGAAGAAGCTGGAGGCCTGCGGCAGGGGTTGGTACGATGAGCTCCAATCCGTGCTGTGGTCCATCCGCACGACCGCGACCAAACCAACCGGGGAGACTCTGTTCTTCCTGGTCTACGGAGCCGAAGCAGTCCTTCCTCACGAGGTCAGGCGTCGCTCCGCGCGGGTCCTGGCGTTCGACGAGGCGCAGCAGGACGCCATGCGGGGGATGGACCTCGTGCTGGGGGAGGAACGCCGCCGGGAAGCCGCGCTGCAAGCGGCAAGGTACCAACAGGCGCTACGACAATATCACTGCCGCAACATCCGCCCCAGGACCCTCGAGGTAGGAGACCTCTACTCAGGCGGGTCCTCTCCAGGGAAGGGCTGCACAAGCTCTCTCCCATGTGGGAGGGCCCGTTCAAGGTTGTTCATGTTTCCAGGCCAGGCTCCGTGTGCTTGGAGACTCAAGAGGAGGAGCCGATCCAGAACGCGCGGAACATCCAACACCTCCGGAGGTTTTACCCCTAAAAGGCCCTGAGCCTGTGAAGAAGGCGAACGCTTGTGAAGATCATCTCTTTTTGGAAAAGGCCCTGAGCCTGTGAAGAAGGCGAACGCCTGTGAAGGTCATCTCTTTTTTGAAAAGGCCCCGAGCCTGTGAAGAAGGCGAACGCCTGTGAAGATCATCTCTTTTTGGAAAAGGCCCTGAGCCTGTGAAGAAGGCGAACGCCTGTGACGGTCATCTCTTTTTGGAAAAGGCCCTAAGCCTGTGAAGATCATCTCTTTTTGGAAAAGGCCCGGAGCCTGTGAAGAAGGCGAACGCCTGTGAAGCTCATTACCTCTAAGGAGAAAGGCCCGGAGCCTGTGAAGAAGGCGAACGCCTGTGAAGCTCATTACCTCTAAGGAGAAAGGCCTGGAGCCTGTGAAGAAGGCCAATGCCTGTGAAGCTCGCCGCCCCGTGACACTCTCACGTAATAATGAGTGGGGCTGTACACGCCCCGGAGTCTTAGGAGCGCCGGCCTCAGGCCCTGGGGCTCCCTCCCACGCCTAGTGGCAGCACTTAGGTCCGCGCTGGTGAGAAGACGTCGAAGACTAGACTAGGTGCCGGACGCGGCTTTTTCATCTGCTTTCCGCATTTGGCGTGTTTTATTTGCATTTGAAGTCTTATCGAAGCTATCGCCGTTGTTGATTTGTGGTTTGTCGATTTTCGCTCCTCGTTTTGATTTTCTCCCATGAAGGCCTCGCGAGGGATGGGGCTCGAACGCCCTCGCGAGCTTTTTTGCTCTAGCCATTTAAAGGTTTCACGGCCCAGGCTCTCTACAGGAGCACCCCTCTGGTCCGTGCCCCTCGGGCACCGCGGCATACACACAGGGCCTGGGTCGGTCGCCCCCCGGCTGGGGCCGCAAACTACCTGCGCGAGGGCAAATGGTTGTGGAACGCGACAACAAAATTAAGGTAACGGCTCCAATGGCAATAATTCTTAAACACGCCCCCACGGGGCTCCATGCAGTTGTCTTATCTTACACAGGAAGCAAAAGGAAAAGGAAAGGGCGAGCCCAGCGTGGCCCGCCCCGCATCGGTCCACGGAGGCGACACCAGATGCCTCCGGAGCTCAGGCGGACTCCCTCTCGCGCTTCACCGGAGCGCGATGACGGGCGGCTGAACAGCCACCCCCCAAGCAGGCGCGGAGGCGAGGGGGCTGGCTGCGGCCACCGCTGGAGGAGCCGCCTGAAGGGGAGTAGGCGAAGCTCGGGGAGCCTCGGGCGCCGCGAGCAGAGCGAGCGCTGTCTCCTTCGTCGTCGTCCTCAGGGCAACATCCTGCGCGGCGACCGTCTTCCCCAAACACCCTCACGTACAGGGTGCTGTTGCCGTCGAACTTGAAGTGCAGGGTGCACCGCTCGCCCAGGCCACGCACGCGGGCAAACGTCTGCCAGCCGCGGGTCAGGGCCCCATTCCCAGAAGAGGAGACCTCGAGCGATACCCAAGAGGCCCTACTGCAGCAGCCGTCGGCCTGGAGCCAGAAGCCGCACTGGGCACCGGCCGGCAGCTCGCTGATGAAGAAGCGAGGGAGCTGGAGCCAGGTGCTGGCCGGGTCCGCCGACCACACGGCGAACTCCGGCAGCACCTCCGCCGAGTGAAAGTGCGGCCTGGGAGGCTGCGCAGCCACAGCCTGCCTCTCCATGGCGGCCGAGCGCTCACACCGGCGCGGAGAACCACCCCTGTGTCCGCGGGGAGCCACAGCGGGGACCACGGGATGCTTGCGGGGACGACCCCGGCCGCGCTTGGCCGGAGGGGAGTCGGGCCCCGCCCGACTAGCCTTCCCCTTCTCCGTAGCTGAGAACCTCTTCGGAGCCATGCGAGCGGCGGCGGGGAAGGAGAGGAGGAAGAAGAGAAGCGGGAAGGGATGGACTGGCGGAGCTTGTGCGGCCTCGCACTTATAGCCGGAAGAGGCCAACCGTCAAGCACCACGATCGCAGGTAATAATGACCCGTATCTATGCATGCAGGGACTAGTCAAGTCACGCAGTTGCCGAGGCGTCGTGGGGAAGTGGAGACGCGCACGTCCTGTCAAACCGCCACGCGGCACCCAAGGCCGCAGGCTGTTAGGGCCCGCGGCGCTTCGCCCTTGCCCTTTCGCCTCTCGGCACGGCCAAGTCCATGCGCACCTTGGGCCCGGGGGCTACTATCGGTGTTCTGGAACAGGGGTACCCAGACTTGCCTGCCTGTGGCCTGTGGCGTGGCTCAAATAGAGGCCCAGGGTGGCCCATCTGCATCGACACAAGACTCAAGACCCTCGCGAGGGGCCAAGCCTCGCGAGGCGGACGACACAGCGCTTCCTCAAGCACGGCCTCCTTAGGCTGGCTCGTGAGGAGGCGGAGAGATCAAGGCGGGTACCTCACGAGGTGCCCATGACGCAAGCCATGACGACCAAGGGTGCCAGGCGGGCGCCAGCCCGCGCAGTGTCCTCCCTTTCCTCTTTGGTGCAAAGGGGGCAAGCGCATGCGAGGGGATCAAGCAAAGGCACCCATTTCGGTGCAACGAGACCAAGACCAGCTCCTCGACAATGAGGAAGTCACTATGGAGCCCAAGCCGGCGTCACCGCAGGGCCTTTGGCAGGCGAAGACCAGCTTTAGTCAGGATAAGTGTACCAGATGTTCCCCTTCAAATTGGCCAATTGTTGGCGCCCTTCCCGCTCAATATTTGGGAAGAGGCCCATGGCCTTTGCCTATAAATAGGACTAGCCACCCACAAGATAAGGAGGAGGATCCAGCGTCTAGAGAGAGAGAGAGGAGGACGGTCGAACTCCCCCTAGCATCTCATCCCCCTAGCCAAGAATAGGTCCTCGCGAGGCCGCTCACCTGTACTGTTCCTCCTCATCAGCCCAAGAGGCAATCCACCCGCCACAAACTAGAGTAGGGTGTTACACCACAATGGTGGCCCGAACTAGTATAAATCTTGTGTCTCTCGCGTTGTTCTTGCAGTAGCTAGATCCTGACGAGACGGAGAGGTAGAGGGTTCGATCTTCGCGCGCACCCCAGAGTTCGAACCTTAAGGGTCTGCCGGAACCCGTGATCCGACAACTTAAATCACTGGAATTTATTAGGCTTAAACTTTTGAATGCCGTTAATTATTGCCATGCCTTGGTCTTGCTGCTTTGCTCATGGGACTAATAAACCCGGACGGAGGGAGTACCTTGGTTGGTGAGAGGTTTGAATTAAGCCCTGCAAACCGGAAAGGAGGTACTAGTACGTGCGTGATCCGCTATTTATTCGTGTAGGATCGAGTAGGCCGTTTCTTGAATTGAGCCCTGCAAACCGGAAAGGAGGTAGTACGTGCGTGATCCGCTATTTATCCGTGTAGGATCGATAGTGTAGCTTGTCAGTTTCTTCAGAGGTAGGCATTTTTATTCGTGTAGGATCGATAGTGTAGCTTGTCAGTTTCTTCATAGGTAGGCATTTTTATTCAAAAAACTGCCACTTCGCATCTTGTGTCGCAAATAAAACTGCCAGGAGCGCATTTGTAGGCTAGCTAGTGATCGATCAGTAACTTGTAAACACTGAGCGAACAGAATAAGTAACTGTTAATGCATCTCAATGATTCACAGATCATATACAAATATGTAGCTCCAAAAGCAAAGATCAGCCACTTCGGATCTTGCGTCGCAAGTAAAACTAACTAGTACGATTCCCATACATAAGATCAACATGTTAATGCATCTCAATGACTCACAGATCATATACAAATATGTAGCTCCAAAAGCAAAGATCTAGAAAAACATCTGTTCTTCCTACTAACATGGATGCTTCTATTGGCCAACATTCAGTACAGACTGAAAGAGAAATTTGTTTGTGAAGTCTACAATTCCTCTTGCAAACTAAGTGGTTTCACCAACAGCTAGAACCATGAGAATGAACCAGACATGATGGAGGAACATGCACTGCAATATGATTTGGTCTTCCCTCGATCACACTGTGAGACTATTTTCGGAATACAAACTTTAACTTAGGCAAAATGATGCCCATTGTATAATCAGACCAAAGCAATGAAGCACCTAGTGCTGGCCAATAAATAGTACAATACTACTTTTCTGCAGTCCATGAAGCGAATATCCAATCTTTCTGTGTCTATTTTCAAATGGCACTGCATGCAGTGACTATACTATTCTCTTATGCAGTTCAACCAAAATTGCGGGCACTTTGTTGGTTTGCCAAATAGCAACGGGCAGACATCTCTGTATGCACAAATATCACGCAGCTAGTAAACATATACCACACCTTGTATTTTCGGTTTAAACATGTCTCTTCCGCTTAGCATCTGTCATGTTCTGCACTGGACAATCTGATACAGTTATGTTTTGCCCTGGACAATTTCATACTGAATTGATTTGCTGGTTCAGAGCAGAAATATAGCGCCTATTCTTCATCAGACAAAGGATATCCATGTTCGCAGTGATGGAAGAGGTGAAATCGATACAACCGAAATTGAGCATCCAATCATTGAATCCTGTCCTGCACCTCCAATGTAGGTCCACCCTGCCAATAAATTCACATGCAAACCACTAGTGTTACTATCTAATGACAGTACAAAAAGAGTAGCAAGATAGTAGCAAACGATGTACCTTCATAATGAACAGCTCATAGTGCCACCAATTGGATATAAAGGTTGGAAAAAAAACATGCTCCTAATGTTGAACCAGTTGGACTTTTTGTGCAGTTCACTAAAATCGAGCATCCTTGTTTGCATAGATATTGAAAGTGTGATTACTCTAAATGTGGCACTAGTTGAAGCATAGACTCACAAATATAAGAATTCCAATTTCTTAATGGGAAAAGGTAGCAAGACTGTTTCTAACCACCTGTTTGAAGGAATAAATAAAGCAACTACGACTGATGTCAGGAAGGCATACATACAATAGTTTTTTCTGAAAAACTGAGCCATTCCTGACCTTTCCTCTTCTTTTAAGCAAATTTTGTGTAGTTCTACTAAAATAAAATGCCATCACCGCCTTGACAATTCAGTGACACTGTACAAAAGGAAATGACTTAACATTACATCATGATGTCAGGTATGTAGTCGACAGGCATTAGAGACAAACATACAAACCTCCTCAAGAGAATAGCCAGAGGAGGAGGTGCCCACTCTTGACCTTTCCTCTTGTCTTCATAATTGTCTGTGCAGTTTAACCAAAATAAAATGACATCAGTGCCTTGGCATTTTGGCGACACTGTACAAAAAATTAACTTATCTCATGAAAGTGAGGTATGTAATCTATAAGCATTAACAGTGCAAAAATCTGACGAGAGTAACAATTTTCATCGTTGGTATACTGGCTGTGCAACAGCATTAGAATGCCTTATAGCTGAAAAAGCTTTAATACATCCACAATCAACAGCTAACCCTGAAATAATCCAGTGACATTAAATGGGATTGCTTAAATTTATGGGTGGCATTAGACTGAGAGCGGCATTAGTTAAATGTGGCATCACTTTAGCAGTAGCATTGCTTGACTTGACTGCTGGCGTTATACTAACAGCAAAAAAAGTGGCAATAAGAGCATGGGAGGCACTAGTATGATGTACCTCCACGGACGCAGAGTGGTGAGGGAGGTATGGTTGCCCAGAGCAACAAATATCCAGGCAGCATATGTGGATTACGGTCCCATTTTTGTTCTCTTTAGCCACCTTTTTCCTATGCGAGGACAACAAACCGATCGACCTGGTCATTCTCTATTGCGTTGTCATGCCTTTATACCCTTCTTCAACCAAGAGACACGAGACTCGTTCCTTAGCTACTGATTTTCCCCTTTTCAACCTAGACGCGGGTTCGATGCCTACTCTCTTGGACAGTACAGTCTCCCTTCCTTTCCTTATTCAACCCAGACATGGATTAGTCTGCATGAAGTAGGGTTTCCTTTAATAGTGCAAATTATGGTTTTCGTCTGCGTGGCCAGCAGAGTAGAGGATAGCAAATTGGGAAGATGGTGGAGTGGAAAAAGATCCACATGCAACGACATAGCAGATGGGGTAATAGAACAAGGTTATGGCTCGAAAAGAGGTAGCATACCTGAGGGTCGGCGGGAAGTGGCTTCGCTCGTGGTCGTCGTCCTCCGCACAAACTACAGCAGCGAGCTTGGGGACGGAGGCCATCCCGCACGTGCGCTAGGTCTGAGAGGACGGCCTTGTCGTCAGTGCGTGACCTCGCTCGTCGATGATGAGTGCATCAACGCTGCACGTCCTTCTCTTCCTCGGCGGATCTGTGACCACCGGTGAGGAGGGAGAGAGGGGCCGTCTTTTTTAGATCTGGAGAGAGGGTGGTAGTGTGAGAAGCAAGTGGGCAGCCCTTAGCAAGAAAGCGCTGAAGCTCCAGCCTATATATCTTTTTTATACTACTAGTACTGGAGGTGGGGTAGTGGTAGAGTAGTTTATATTTTCTCTGCATATAGTACCAGTTAGTCGTGCTTCAAAACTAATCGGCACGCCATTAAAAAAATAAAGGTCGATAACTAATGCGGCACCTCGGGCCAATGCGGCCAGATCGCATTTTGCACGAGAAATTACACACCATGTTTCGTTGACATGTGGTCCCGTTCCAACATATCAGTGAGACGACGGCAACTAGTAGGAGTATTTCTAAACGGACGTGTAGGCCAGGGCGCCTCTTCGTGAACCGTGGCAAACTCGCAACCGTCCATCGACTCTTCGCCTTTCCCTCTCGATTTGGAACTGCTGTCGCACGCTCTTCCTCTCACTCCTCCATTTTCCTTTAGCCCTTCACCCTTTCTTCTGCCATTGTTTGATCGTCTTCTCCATGGAGGGAACAGGCCGGAAACGACCCAGTTATTCTTGCCCCAATCTAAAAGATGACGTGGTGGAGGAACTCATTGATCGGTGCAACGTCATCACCTCGGCTAGCATGGCAGGTTCGTTCAAGCCCATTCTCGACTCAACTAATAACGTCATTGCAAGGAACCCAAGGGTCAAGGAGCGGTTTGATCTCCCCTATCTTCTTTAGCATGACCCTGCTCGCTAGCGAGCGGACGACGGAGACCTCGCCTTGTGCAAGTTGATGCCGCTTGATAATGATACGTGTGATGTCAAGATGCCATCGCTTAAGGGTAAGTCCTGGGCTGGCGCAAATGGAGATTGGGTTGTTTATATTCGGTACAATTGCAAGTGGGAACTTGTGAATGTGTACACTCGTCAGCGGATTCCACTTCCAAAAATCTCCGAGTGCCCTGAGGTTGAGCACACAGATGATCTACGTACATTCAAATACGATCATGGTGACTGTCGTCTATGGAAGATAGCAATTTGTCGAGTTCCCAATCGCTCTTGGAATTACAAAAACTATGATGTTGTTGCTATCTTCGACAAGCTTGTTGCCATCCTTGATGGTTTCACTCGATGGATATTGCTCAAAAATCAGTTTCTGTACACGGATGAGTACTGTGAGGCAATTCAATACGAGGGCCTTGTGTCTGCTGCCACCACTCGTGGCACTGTTTTTGCATGGCATCCTCGTTGTTTCGATATATTTGTCTTCCACCGTAATTATAATTGTTTCATCCACATGCATGCGCGTTAGCAAGTTTCCCTTTACCAATTAACCTTCTTCTTGTGTTTCCAAGGTCCTGTGAACATCCCACCACCTATACTTGAAGATTTTTATAACCAAGGGGGAGATGACGATGGTGATGATCACGATCATGAGGATGAGCAGCGCCGATATACTCTGTGGCGCCTGGCAACTAATTCCGATGGATCACCTCTTCTTGTGTGTATACAGCCCACTGATGATGTTACTGCTAAGGAAGCAGGTGTAGTCTCCCATGGTTGCACTCTCTGGACCTATTCCAACACCCGTTGCATGGTATTCGGGATGGATACGAGTGTGCTAGCGCCAACTCCTTCTTCCTGGCACAGAATTGATAGTCTTGGAGAAAACTCGCTCTTCCTTGGACAAAACTTTCTGATGGTGGTGAAAGGCGATCCAACCGCTGCTGACACATTTATGAGAAGCAACTGTGTCTATACCTCGGACATTTGCGTGGTTCCCTACCCTGGTACTGATATAGTAGGCCGCTTCAACCTAGATGATCAGTCCTGCGTTGGTCTCAAGATCGACAAGGCATGGCCCGTCCCAGAGAATCACTGGTGGTTCAAATCAAGCGTTTCCAACGCCGAGGAATGGTTGAGTTGAAGTTCATTTCATGGCTTGTTATTTGTTGTGTGGTGAAAACTTTAGTATTTATAATGTATCCTCGTTGTCGATGTGGGTTGATGACCTGTTGTTCTATGTAATAAAATGATATGCCTGTGATAAACTTACTAAATTTATGAATGGCTTTCGAGTCGCTTCTCTGAGTGAGTGGTGCGACGAGGCAATTTTTTTTCCGAATACATAATTGTACGTGCATTGCAACAGGTTCTCGGATGAGGCCAATCAACAATAGTAGTACACTATTTGTACTAGCTTCACATGCTTCGCGCGTCGGGCGGGTGTTTTTACTATAGCCATATGTTAATGTGTTCGTTGTACGTAACCAGCACCTCGAATCCTCGATATACTAGTGTATAGTATATAGTAGGAGTAAGTAGTAGGAGTAGTAGGGTGGCATGGGCTAGAACAAGCATTCACGTCCAGGAGTACGGCACACGCCACCACCACGACATCCATCTGACACCATATTATTTCTTGGAGTCCGTGCGAGAGCAATCTCTTCAACCTCGTCGTTTCTCTAACTTCAGCCATTGTGCGGCGGGCGAGGTGGGGGTTTGCCGATAGTCGGTTTCCTTAATTGCGGTCCCACTTGTAAGGCCAACTCCAACGCATGACCCCAAACGGACCTCCATTTTGCATGAACTCCAACGATAATTTTGACTAGAAAAGCAAGACCAAAGAAAACAAGAACCACAAGAATACATTTTACTACTCCTGTAGTAAGTTGGATTAGTGCCTTCTCGATGCATTCATTGTTGATCTACGGAGGCTCGATCTAGCGTGCTTCTTTCTTCTTCGAGTGTAAAGAAGTAGACGTTGCTTCCTCGCATCTAGTCTCATGTCTAGCCTCTATTATATACTAGCTAAAAGTGATAGAACATCTACTAAATTGCGCTCTATCAATTTATGGATGTACTCTTCTTCCCAATACAAAAACTTGCATCCATTCTACTCCCTCCGTTGCATAATACATGCCTTCTATTTGTCAAAATATATATGTGTCTAGACATGTCTTAGTATATAGCTAGGTACACCCATTCTACTCCCTCCGTTGCACAATACATGCCTTCTATTTGTCAAAATATATATGTATCTAGACATGTCTTAGTATATAGGTACATCCATTTTTGTACAAATGGAAGTCAAGTATTTTGGAACGGAGGGAGTACACAATAAAAAATTTAAGTTAGCACACCTAGCCTAATCGAGAGCAGAATCAAAGATTTGGTCGGGTTCTTCCTCCTTTTGCCAACACGTGGGACATCCAGCATCCAGGTCGTGTCATGAAAGAAAATAGAGTGGTAGTTGAAGCCACGAGATGTGCATCTTGGGTTAAACTGTAAATAGAATCTTACTACTCTTGAGTAACTCCAAAAGCGGCCACCGAAGATCTTTACTGGATTTGTTTTTCATCACCAGCACGTCGAGGTGAAAGATGTGCAGGTTCAGTGGGTCCTCTTGCGTTTTCACTGACATGTGGGGCCGCATGTGAGCAAACAGACGATGGGCTCCGCGCGTCCGCTGGCTGGCCGAGAAGAGAGATAGAGGAGGGCTGAGCACGGACTGCAGGAAATTTGTTCTGCATACCTCGATATAGGCTCGATATAGTGGGGTGGCATGGGCCATAACTAGCATTCACCTCTAGCAGTACGGCACACGCCACCCACACGAGTCCCATCCGACACCAATTTTCTTGGAGTCCATGCTACAGCCATCTCTTCTCCCTCCTGTCCTCTTTTCTCAGCCGTCGCGCGGTGGGCGGGGTGGGGGTTTGCCGATAGTCGGTTTGCTCAACTGCGGTCCCACTTGTAAGTGAAAATGCAACACCACACGCATTCCCACTTGAGCGGCGTGCCGGACCAACCGTGTGGGGGTGCGACGCGAACACGGCAGGCTTTTCCTTTTGAACTCGTAACTTGTAAAATTTGGTTCTGCTCCATGGCGCGACCGATAGATAGAAAATAACGATTTTGCCTAGAGTAATGAGAAGTTTGCTTCTGGCGCCGTTCATGCATGGAGTACGTACGAAAATTATGAAGTTGATGCGAAAGGTAAGATAATTTGCGCGTAGACGTGGGTGATTATGTCGATGGTGTCTTGCTGCGCCAGGCGCTGCGCGGCGAGCGCAACCTCGAGGTGGCCATTCTCTGGCGCGACGACGGGCAGTCATAGGGCCACCAGTGCGTCGAAGAGGTTGTTACCATAGTGGCCGTTGAGGGTGGTGGGCATCGCAGAGCCTGGGTGCGTCGGCTGGAGGCTTACGTCAAAGTCATCCGCAAGCTTCTTGACGACGGTGAACTTGTCGAGGAAACCGACGAGGACCTCGTCGAACAAGGAGACGAAGCTGTCGTCCAAGTGGCCCCTCGCCCTGGTGGCTTCAAGCAATACTACCTGTCGGGCCGCAGGCCGGCGTCGTGGACATCGCGCTCATCGCCTCCATGGGTCTAGCGTAGCTTCTAGTCATCTGATCTTGCGATTCGACTGATCACTCAGCCCTTGGTTAGCGTGCGTAGGTTCATAGGATTTCGTACTACTCCTCGGCCCTCTACTGCACCTGCCTTTGGCTGTATGATAGGTGGGCCAGCCACCCCCTGGGGCCACGTGTCATTCACCCAAAGGCAGTTGCCGTAAGTCAATGAAGCTGCGCCCCCTCCGTGCCGGTGCAGTATAGTCATCTCACCGGACCTCTAGTTGGGGCCAAACGAGATAAGTTTGATGTTTACTGGTTTATTGATCCCCTTTGCATTTTGCGCCAAGTTTTGTCCTTTGATTTAACTAATAAAATGTTAATGCATGTAAACTAAAATGTTGTGTAAGTCACCTTACGAAAACCAAATAATCCCAAAATACTTAGGCACGGTGCATTAACTCCCTCCTTGTTTCTTATTTCGTGACATATCAATCAATGAGAGATTTGGGCCATGCATGCTTTCAATGACTTGAGACTAGTATCAAACATGACATGCAGTGTTTAGTTCATTGCATGTAATCCTATTACAGTACTCTAGTTAGCAAAAAAACATTAAGTTCTCTCGCCTATAGGAATAAAACACCATGTATTTATTTACAGAGGGAGTAGTACATTTTTGGTGACATGCATTACTAGATATTGCTAGTCAATACTAAAATCCAGATGGACGTGGTAGTACTCCTAAATCCAGACGGTGGTGCTACTAGTACTAGTAGTAGTACTACCAATTTAGTAGTAGGAGTACTAGCACTGTACTACCCGTTGGTCAAATTATTACGTGCTGCTCCTCACAGTGTAGTGACAAGACCCTGCGCCGGAGATGACACCTGAGTATAGGCGCCGTGTTTGGCATACCATAGTCAGCCTCACCGTCTGCAGTCACTATCATCATGGCTGTAGAGCTAACCTGCTTACAACTAGCCCTGTTCGACATAATTTCCCGTGCGTAGATGCCCGTGCATTGCACGGAACACCAAGATTGGGGGTGGACGGCTCCGGCAGCGGCCATCGCGCCAGATTTTTCCACGGCCTTCTACTCCTAGATGTGGTGGGGAGGAGATGAGGCTGATTATGAGAGACAAGGAGTTGTTTGTAAATAGGGAACAAGTGCGAGCATCTTTTTGCAAAAATGGAGAAGCTTGGTTTGTATGCGTCAAATCTAGATCCGACGGCTATTGGTGAAAGATGGGAGGCACAACATCATCACCAACTCAGGACCTGTTTGATTCGCAAAATTTTGAAAACGCAGGAATAGGACACGGCAGATGTCCTCTTGCAAGGACTTAATCGTGGAGCCATCGCAACTAGGAAGCTTAAAGGGGTTAATCGGGACAAGGGACACGAGAGGTTTATACTAGTTCAGCCCCTTACGGTGAAGGAAGGCCTACGTCTAGTTGGGTTGGTATTGCTTGAGGTTTCGATGACCAGGGAGCGAGATACGCTATGCCCGGTTCTCGATTGGTTGTTTCTTGCCCTAAGCCGCCGGCGGGTCGTCCCCTTATATACACGGGTCAATGCCCTGTGGCTTACAGAGTCCCGGCCGGCTCATAAACAGTGTCCGGCTCAGTGACTAGTTATTTCTACCTTACAATACAAGTCATGCCATCATGGCGGTTGGCGGTTTATCTCTACGGGCTTTAAATCGCCTGTGGGCCTTTAGACCCTTTACTGAACCGCCATCTTCATGTCTTGGTCTTGGGCTTCTGATGAGCTTCTCTTTGCGTAACCCGGCCCCTCCTGGGCGGCATACACAAATAGTTATATCCCCAACATTAGGCCCCAGATTGATTTGAACCGGTTCATGTCAATATTTAGAAACCTTATGAACTGGCCTTTAGTCTTTTGTTTTGTGCGGAAATTTTAACCCGCCGTGACGTCATCATCTGGATCCGGGTTAAATCATCGTGACGTCATCTTCAATAAAACTATATTTTATTCTGTCATATCCTCCAACGGATCTTTGCCTTTACTGACCATCCGAGAATCGAGGCGTCGGGGCCGCTGGATAATGATGTTTTGGTCTCCTCGTTTCCCGCACCTTCTCGGTTGGCCCCTCCTTATATATAGGTGCGACCTAGGTCTTTTCCATTTCCTACAGTCGTCTTCCTCCTCGCACTTCCTTCTCTGCTGCTCGAGCTCCGCCGCTGCCGCCGTCGAACCCCTCGTCTTCACCGACTCAGGCCGCTGCATCAGCCTCATTTTGACCAGAAAACGACGGCGACCCTCCGCAACTCGTCTACATTTGTGAGTTCCTCTTATCCCCTTTTGACAGATCTGCATTGGTACTGTCTTGAGTTCGTCGACGTTCATCGCCGCCCGATGCAAACCTCCATTAGTTCTTACCTCCAATGCCCTGTTTAGATCGTAAAAACAACATAGAACTGCTGCGGTACTTGTTTGTGTTTATCTTGCATGAAAACAGATCTCATTTCCCTTGTTTTGGAATCCCTTCTCAAGTATATGAACTTCTTTGTACTGTTTTAGGTTTAGAAATTTTTTCCTTTCCAGAACATCGTTTGATCCAAAATAATAATTGCAACTTGTGAAACCTGTTTGTTCTACACTTAGCCAAAAACCACGTCTGTTGACTCTGTTTCAGCTATAGTAGCTCATGTGACCGGTATAAGACAACACCGGGTGTCAGCACCACTTGCTTCTGGTGACTTAAGAAAATTTTAATTACCTTTGATACCTGCAGTTGTTTAAACGTTATCGCATAATTACTTATATGTCATTAGGCCCCTTCTTAAGCCGATATCTTGAATAAATCAATAGTGCTTTCCTCCGGGTTATAATTTCAGCCGGAAAAATTCTTTTATCTTCTTGTAGGCTTCGATCTTCACAATGTCACGTAAGGCACCCAAAGCCCCTGTGACCTGTAATTGTGTCAAATCCACCGTTATAGAGAGCTCCTCAGCTGGGCTTGTGAAATCCGGCCATCTGCCCCAAAAGGAAATCAAGTCTTATCTTGCTCCTAACCCATCAGAGGAGAAACCTCAACCCAAGGAAGGGGAGGTAATTGTGTTTACGGATAATATGAACTGGGGATTTGCTCCACCCGGGTCAAAATTCTTCAGAGATGTTTTGAATTTCTTTGACCTCAGACCTCAAGACATCGGGCCCAACTCCGTGTCAAATCTCTGCAACTTCCAAGTGTTTTGCGAAGTGTACCTTAGAGAAGAGCCAAATTTGACCTTGTTCAGAGAGCTGTTTTATTTAAACCGGCAAAATGAACGTGCCAATGGGCCTAGTCTGGAACCCGATGGTATCTCAATCCAGCGGCGAAGAGACTGCCTTTTCCCTTATGCAGAACTGCCAAGCCATCCGAAGGAGTGGAACCAGACATGGTTCTACTACCAGGATACCTCTCCAGCTGGTAAGAACTCGCTACCCGGCTTTCGCGCTCTGCGCTTGGAGTCCAACCACCCATTGGCTGACAAATTATCTCCTGCTGAACGTATTCTTGCCCCCACCATAAACAAGATTAAGGCTCTTTTAGACGGCATTGATTTGGTCCGGAACTGGATTACCTGGAGGGTGATTCCGTTAAGCCGTTGACCCGGCTTAATGTGTACTTACTCAGGGGAAAAGGATGACCCGCTGCATCACAACCCTCACGATTTACCAGATGACACAGTCGAGGCTATGATCCAGTCACTGTTGAAAGAGGGGACTATGGTGAATAACACCTTCAGCTTACTCCCCTTCTGTAAGAACAACCCGGCCCTTGCAGTAAGTCATCAGCCTCAATGATTACTTTTTACTATGTTATACCTTATTTTTACTCATAACCCCTTACAACTCCTTACAGGCAAACAACAACTTATGGAAAGTACAATATGATCATGAGGCGGTTAAACAAGCCCGGGCGGCTAAGAGAGCCGAAAAAAGAACCACCAAGCCCACCACTTCAAAGAAAAGGAAGCCAAGCCCTTCAGAGATGTTCCAACTTGACGATTCTGATGACAATGAAGAAGAGGTAACTTTTCAACTTCCCTTACTCCTTTATCATTACCTTACTGACGTTATTCTCCTTTCAGGAAGACACGGGAAACGACCAACCCGTCGAGGAAGAGGTAACTATAATCTCCTCCGACTCCGAGCTTCGGCCGCGTCAGAAAATTCGAAGAGTAACCCGGAAAGTAAGATTTTCACACCCTTTGGCTTACCAAGATTCTGACTTTCTTTTGAAGCAACATTAATTTGAAAGCCGGAGGTAGACCCGGACCAGCAAGGACGCAGAGCTCTCCTCCGGCTTGCCTGACACAACCCGGAAGCGTCGGACTGAGGTTATCTCCGACTTATACCCTTTTTTACCTTTGGCGGGTCTAATCCGTCAACCTTTCAATTCATCCGACTCCAATTATCAGGATACATCTCCTTCATCTGGCGAGTCTATGCAGTCAAACATGCCGACTTTTAAGACTGCCCCTGGGTATTATCAATTTGTTTACCTTATGTTTTACCTTCCTCATGTTTCTTTACTCATTCTTCTGCTTTGTCCATAGCGTGCAAGTGAGGCCCAGGAAGAAAACAAAGAAAGATAAGCCGGCCCAAGACCCTGCAGTGATTGAACCGGAACTGGGCACAACTGCTCCTGGCTCTTCCACACACCATCCGCCGCCTGAACCGGCTCCGGATATTACAGCACCAACTTCTGATCTGCCTGCCGAAGATATTCTGGATGGTTCTGTTAACCCGGAAGCACCTAGCCCGGCTCAGATGACTGACCCAGAAGTGGAAATTCTCAAGACTCATCTCGTTGAGCCGGCCCGGCCCACAGTTCTTGCCAAATGTTCTGCCAAAGATGAGTTACTGGAACGCCATAAAGCCAAGATGGACATCACTGACTATACTCATTTGAGTATTGGAGAGATCGTCTCAGGCTATATCAACCAGGTGCATAGCAGCCGTGACCTGGAAATTGACATGGTGAAGCAAATACAGCAAAAATCTGAGGTATGACTTATGCTTCCTTACTTTCAATCATACTTACTGTACCAGCCCCCAAGTCTATTTCTTATTAGTAAATATGCTGTAGACTTAGAAAAATTGTTAGAGCTGCTCGTCCGGCTTAAAGATAAAATATTTAAACCGACTATAACACAATACCTTTAATTTGCGATACACATTAGCCCCCAAGTGCCAAGTATCTTTGCTTGCAAAGTGCTTGGGACTTTGATATCCAAGGCTGGCTTTAACAATTTAGAAAGCTTCAGTATACATTAGCCCCCAAGTGTCAAGTACGTTTGCTTGCAAAGTGCTTGGGACTTAAAATTATTTACTATGATCCTGACTATAACCCGATATAATGCAGGCCACCATAAGTCAATTTGAATCGGAGATTGCTGACCTTAAGAGCCGCCTGTCAGCCCAGGAACTTGAAATTCAAAATGCCAACTCCAAGTTTGAATTCAGCGTCTCTGAACAAGAGAAGTTGAAAAAGAACTTTGAATCGTAGAAGAAAACCTGGGCTGATGAGAAGGCCATACTGGTGACTCGGGCCAAGACAGCAGAAGCAGCACTGGCAGAAGCAAAAACCGAGCTGTCCGGCTTACAGCGCAAGATATCCCAAATGGTCTCAGCCATCTTCGGTAAGTTACTGTATACAAACCTCAAATATATCAAATCTCCAATACTGTTAGTTCCGGCTTACCCTCTTGTTTAATAACGCAGGCCCCAGGAGCACAAATCTTACACAAAATATGCTAGTCAAGATGAAGGCAGTGTATACTCTGGTAGAGCAACCGTACACCGGGTCACAACATGCTTTGGCCGTTGTGGCTTTATCAAATGACGTTCCTTATCTCCTTCAAGATGTGCTGAAACTGCTTGTCGTGCTCCCTCAGCAGGTTCAAGAGCTAAGGCCTGGCCGACCTTACTCTTGGAGCTATAGCTGCTTTGAGCCGAGCGAAAGCATGGATTCCAGAGCTAGACCTGGCCGACCTTACTCTTGGATACCCGAGTCTAAAGGAGGATGGAACCTTATTTGATGAAGCAGACTTCACCGCCTGTGTAAAAGACATACGCCCTGTAGCCGCTCTCATTGGGAACGATACTGACCTCACCAAGTATCAGCCGGGCTATGACAGTGAGAATCGGAGGATTCCAACACCTCATTACCATGACGTCAGCCTGATCCCTCCAACTCGTAAGCACACTCTTGCCCCTGAAGTCAACCCCACCGGTTTAATCGATGATGAAGCTGAGTTTCAAGCCTTGAGTGGCATTGACTGGGCCTCATCAACCTTCCAGGACAGGTCAAACAACGAAGAGGCGGAGAAGGATAACCCAGAATCGTCAAGCCAACCAAAGGAGTAAAGACGCCGGGTGTCATATGTTCAAGTCTTTGTGAAAACAATGCCTCACCATTCAGACTCGGGGAGTCTTGTAATAGAGTAGAAAAAACTTCCGATTTTTGTCATGCCTCCGTGCATATTTATGGCGCTCAATACTTCCTTAAGCCGCCATCGTTATATATTTCCAGCTTTTCTTTATCTTCTAGTTCCCTTATGTTTAAACAAAGTTGTCTGCCTTAACCTGCATAGGAGACAAACAAAACATCCTCTGGCGATTTACCGCCCCAGAAGCCACATAATGTATTGATAACCTGGAGTATACACCAAACAATTTTAGGAAAACCAACTTACGATTAGACTTAGTAGACATAATCATAATAGTATACCTGTGATGCCTGTGGTTATCTCTCTCGCTTACATGACCCAAACCCTGAGGGTAAGTTTAACTCCTGAAAATTAGCATATAAAAGTTCACCTGGTATTTAACTGAAGGAAATATGCCCTAGAGGCAATAATAAAGTTATTATTTATTTCCTTATATCATGATAAATGTTTATTATTCATGCTAGAATTGTATTAACCGGAAACATAATACATGTGTGAATATATAAACAAACAGAGTGTCACTAGTATGCCTCTACTTGACTAGCTCGTTAATCAAAGATGGTTATGTTTCCTAACCATGAACAAAGAGTTGTTATTTGATTAACGAGGTCACATCATTAGTTGAATGATCTGATTGACATGACCCATTCCATTAGCTTAGCACCCGATCGTTTAGTATGTTGCTATTGCTTTCTTCATGACTTATACATGTTCCTATGACTATGAGATTATGCAACTCCCGTTTGCCGGAGGAACGCTTTGTGTGCTACCAAACGTCACAACGTAACTGGGTGATTATAAAGGAGCTCTACAGGTGTCTCCAAAGGTAGATGTTGGGTTGGCGTATTTCGAGATTAGGATTTGTCACTCCGATTGTCGGAGAGGTATCTCTGGGCCCTCTCGGTAATGCACATCACTTAAGCCTTGCAAGCATTGCAACTAATGAGTTAGTTGCGAGATGATGTATTATGGAACGAGTAAAGAGACTTGCCGGTAACGAGATTGAACTAGGTATTGGATACCGACGATCGAATCTCGGGCAAGTAACATACAGATGACAAAGGGAACAACGTATGTGGTTATGCGGTCTGAACGATAAAGATCTTCGTAGAATATGTAGGAGCCAATATGGGCATCCAGGTCCCGCTATTGGTTATGGACGGGAGACGTGTCTTGGTAATGTCTACATTGTGCTCGAACCGTAGGGTCCGCACGCTTAAGGTTTCGATGACAGTTATATTATGAGTTTATAAGTTTTGATGTACCGAAGGAGTTCGGAGTCCCGGATGAGATCGAGGACATGACGAGGAGTCTCGAAATGGTCGAGACGTAAAGATCGATATATTGGACGACTATATTCGGACATCGGAAAGGTTCTGAGTGGTTCGGGTATTTTTCGGAGTACCGGGGAGTTACGGGAATACGGGGAAGAGTATTGGGCCTTAATGGGCTTTAGTGGGAAGGAGCCATGAGGTGGCGCGCGCCCCTCCCAAGCCCAGTCCGAATTGGACCAGGGGTTTGGGGCGCGGCCCCCCTCTCCCTTCCTTCTCCACTTCCCTCCTTTCCCCCTTCTCCTAGTTGGACTAGGAAAGGTGGAATCCTACTCCCGGTGGGAGTAGGACTCCCCTTGGCGCGCCCCTCCTAGGACGGCCGCCCCCTCCTCCCTTGCTCCTTTATATACGGGGGCAGGGGGGCACCCCATGACACACAAGTTGATCTTCGTGATCGTTCCTTAGCCGTGTGCGGTGCCCCCCTCCACCATATTCCACCTCGGTCATATTGTTGCGGTGCTTAGGCGAAGCCCTGCGTCGGTAGAACATCATCATCGTCACCACGCCGTCGTGCTAACGGAACTCCCCCCTGAAGCTTTGCTGGAACGGATCTAGGGGTGCATCATCGAGCTGAACATGTGCCAAGAACTCGGAGGTGCCGGAGTAACGGTGCTTGGATCGGTCGGATCGGGAAGACGTACGACTACTTCCTCTACGTTGCGTCAACGCTTCCGCTTCAGTCTACGAGGGTACATAGACAACACTCTCCCTCTCGTTGCTATACATCACCATGATCTTGCGTGTGCGTAGGAATTTTTTTTGAAATTACTACGTTCCCCAACAGTGGTATCAGAGCCTAGGTTTTTATGGTTTGATGTTATATGCACGAGTAGAACACAAGTGAGTTGTGGGCGATATAAGTCATACTGCCTACCAGCATGTCATACTTTGGTTCGGCGGTATTGTTGGATGAAGCGGCCCGGACCGACATTACGCGTACGCTTACGCGAGACTGGTTCTACCGCCGTGCTTTGCACATAGGTGGCTGGCGGATGTCAGTTTCTCCAACTTTAGTTGAACCGAGTGTGGCTACGCCCGGTCCTTGTGAAGGTTAAAACGGAGTCTATTTGACAAACAATCGTTGTGGTTTTGATGCGTAGGTGAGATTGGTTCTTGCTTAAGCCCGTAGCAGCCACGTAAAACTTGCAACAAACAAAGTAGAGGACGTCTAACTTGTTTTTGCAGGGCATGTTGTGATGTGATATGGTCAAGACATGATGCTAAATTTTATTGTATGAGATGATCATGTTTTGTAACCGAGTTATCGGCAACTAGCAGGAGCCATATGGTTGTCGCTTTATTGTATGCAATGCAATCACCCTGTAATGCTTTACTTTATCACTAAGCGGTAGCGATAGTCGTAGTAGCATAAGATTGGCGAGACGACAATGATGCTACGATGGAGATCAAGGTGTCGTGCCGGTGACGATGGTGATCATGACGGTGCTTCAGAGATGGAGATCACAAGCACGAAGATGATGATGGCCATATCATATCACTTATATTGATTGCATGTGATGTTTATCTTTTTATGCATCTTATCTTGCTTTGATTGACGGTAGCATTATAAGATGATCTCTCACTAAATTATCAAGAAGTGTTCTCCCTGAGTATGCATCGTTGCCAAAGTTCGTCGTGCCCAGACACCACGTGATGATCGGGTGTGATAAGCTCTACATCCATCTACAATGGGTGCAAGCCAGTTTTGCACACGCAGAATACTCGGGTTATACTTGACGAGCCTAGCATATGCAGATATGGCCTCGGAACATGGAGACCGAAAGGTCGAGCGTGAATCATATAGTAGATATGATCAACATAATGATGTTCACCATTGAAGACTAATCCATGTCACGTGATGATCGGTTATGGTTTAGTTGATTTGGATCACGTGATCACTTAGAAGATTAGAGGGATGTCTTTCTAAGTGGGAGTTCTTAAGTAATATGATTAATTGAACTTTAATTTATCATGAACTTAGTCCTGGTAGTATTAGCATATCTATGTTGTAGATCAATAACTCGCGTTGTTGCTTTCTTATGTTTATTTTGATATGTTCCTAGAGAAAATTGTGTTGAAAAATGTTAGTAGCAATGATGCGGATTGGATCCATATTCTGAGGTTTATCCTCGTTGCTGCACAGAAGAATTATGTCCTTGATGCACCGCTAGGTGACAGACCTATTGCAGGAGCAGATGCAGACGTTATGAACGTTTGGCTAGCTCAATATGATGACTACTTAATAGTTTAGTGCACCATGCTTAACGACTTAGAATTGGGACTTCAAAGACGTTTTGAACATCATGGACCATACGAGATGTTCCAGGAGTTGAAGTTAATATTTCAAGAAAATACCCGAGTTGAGAGATATGAAGTCTCCAACAAGTTCTATAGCTAAAAGATGGAGGAGAATCGCTCAACTAGTGAGCATGTGCTCAGATTGTCTGGGTACTACAATCGCTTGAATCAAGTGGGAGTTGATCTTCCAGATAAGATAGTGATTGAGAGAATTCTCTAGTCACCATCACCAAGTTAGTAGAACTTCGTGATGAACTATGATATGCAAGGGATAACGAAAACAATTCCCAAGCTGTTCGTGATGCTAAAATCGACGAAGGTAGAAATCAAGAAAAACATCAAGTGTTGATGGTAGACAAGACCACTAGTTTCAAGTAAAGGGCAAAAAAAAGGGGAACTTCAAGAAGAACAGCAAGCAAGTTGCTGCTCAAGTGAAGAAACCCAAGTCTGGTCCTAAGCCTGAGACTAAGTGCTTCTACTGCAAAGGGATTGGTCATTGGAAGCGGAACTACCCCAAGTATTTGGTGGATAAGAAAGGATGGAAAAGTAAACAAAAGTATATTTGATATACATGTTATTGATGTGTACTTTACTAGTGTTCATAGCAACCCCTCAGTATTTGGTACTAGTTCAGTTGCTATGATTAGTAACTCGAAACGGGAGTTGCAGAATGAACAGAGACTAGTTAAGGGTGAAGTGACGATGAAAGTTGGAAGTAGTTCCAAGATTGATATGATCATCATCGCACACTCCCTATACTTTCGGGATTAGTGTGGAACCTAAATAAGTGTTATTTGGTGTTGAGCATGAATATGATTTGATCATGTTTATAGCAATACGGTTATTCATTTAAGTAAGAGAATAAATTGTTGTTCTGTTTACATGAATAAAACCTTCTATGGTCATACACACCAACAAAATGGTTTGTTGGATCTCGATCGTAGTGATACACATATTCATAATATTGAAGCCAAAAGATGCAAAGTTAATAATGATAGTGCAACTTATTTGTGGCACTGCCGTTTAGGTCATATTGGTGTAAAGCGCATGAACAAACTCCATGCTGATGGGATTTTGGAATCACTTGATTATGAATCACTTGATGCTTACATACCATGCCTTATGGGCAAGATGACTAAAACTCCGTTCTACGGAACAATGGAGCGAGAAACTGACTTGTTGGAAATAATACATACTAATGTATGCGATCCGATGAGTGTTAAGGCTCGCGGTGGGTATCATTATTTTTCTGACCTTCACAGATGATTTGAGCAGATATGGGTATATCTACTTGATGAAACATAAGTCTGAAAAGTTCAGAGTATTTCAGAGTGAAGTTGAGAATCATCGTAACAAGAAAATAAAAGATTCTACGATATGATCGTGGAGGAGAATATTTGAGTTACGAGTTTGGTCTTCAATTAAAACAATGTGGAATAGTTTCAAAAACTCATGCCACCTGGAACACCACAGCATAATGGTGTGTCCGAACGTCATAACCGTACTTTATTGGATATAGTACAATCTATGATGTTTCTTACCGATTTACCAATATTGTTTTGGGATCATGCATTAGAGACAGCTGCATTCACGTTTAAAAGGGCACCATCTAAGTCCGTTGAGACGACACAATCAGAACTGTGGTTTAGCAAGAAACCAAAGTTGTCGTTTCTTAAAGTTTGGGATTCTGATGCCTATATGAAAATGTTCATCCTGATAAGCTCAAACCCAAGTCGGAGAAATATGTCTTCATAGGATACCCAAAGGAGACTTTCGGGTACACCTTCTATCACAAATCCGAAGGCAAGACATTCGTTGCCAAGAATGGATCCTTTCTAGAGAAGGAGTTTTCTCTCGAAAGAAGTGAGTGGGAGGAAAGTAGAAAACTTGATAAGGTAATTGTACCTTCTCCCTTATTGGAAAGTAGTTCATCACAAAAATCTGTTCCTGTGACTACTACACCAATTAGTGAGGAAGATAATGATGATGATCATGTAACTTCGGATCAAGTTACTACCGAACCTCGTAGGTCAACCAGAGTGAGATCCACACCAGAGTGGTACGGTAATCCTATTCTGGAGGTCATGTTACTTGACCATGACGAACCTACGAACTATGAGGAAGCGATGATGAGCCCAGATTCCGCGAAATGGTTTGAGGCCATGAAATCTGAGATATGATCCATGTATGAGAACAAAGTATGGACTTTGATGGATTTGCCCGATGATCGGCAAGCCGTAGAAAATAAATGGATCTTCAAGAGGAAGACGGACGCTGATAGTAGTGTTACTATCTACAAAGCTAGAATTGTCGCAAAAGGTTTTCGACAAGTTCAAGGTGTTGACTACGATGAGAGTTTCTCACTCGTATCTATGCTTATGTCTGTCCGAATCATGTTAGCAATTGCCGCATTTTATGAAATATGGCAAATGGATAAACGAAACTGCATTCCTCAATGGATTTGTTAAAGAAGAGTTGTATACGATGCAACTAGAAGGTTTTGTCAATCCTAAAGGTGTTAAAAAAATATGCAAGCTCCAGCGATCCATCTATGGACTGGTGCAAGCATCTCGGAGTTGGAATATATGCTTTGATAAGATGATCAAAGCATATAGTTTTATACAGACTTGCGGTGAAGCCTGTATTTACAAGAAAGTGAGTGGGAGCACTACAACATTTCTGATAAGTATATGTAAATGACATATTGTTGATCGGAGATAATGTAGAATTATTCTGCAAAGCATAAAGGAGTATTTGAAAGGAGTTTTTCGAAGAAGAACCTCGGTGAAGCTGCTTACATATTAAGCATCAAGATCTATAGAGATAGATCAAGACGCTTGATAAGTTTTCAATGAGTAAATACCTTGACAAGATTTTGAAGTAGTTCAAAATGGAATAGTCAAATAAAGAGTTCTTGCATGTGTTACAAGGTGTGAAATTGAGTAAGACTCAAAACCCGACCACGGCAGAAGATAGAAAAATAATGAAAGTCATTCCCTATGCCTTGGCCATAGGTTCTATAAAGTATGCCATGTTGTGTACCAGATCTATTGTATACCCTACACTGTGTTTAGCAAGGGAGTACAATAGTGATCTAGGAGTAGATCACTGGACAACAGTCAAAATTATCCTTAGTGGAATAAGGATATGTTTCTCGATTATGGACGTGACTAAAAGGTTCGTCGTAAAAGGTTACGTCGATGCAAGTTTTGACACTAATCTAGACGACTCTAAGTATCAATCTAGATACATATTGAAAGTGGGAGCAATTAGCTAGAGTAGCTCCGAGCAGAGTATTGTTGACATAGAAATTTGCAAAATACATATGGATCTGAATGTGGCAGACCCGTTGACTAAATTTCTCTCACAAGCAAAACATTATCACACCTTAGTACTCTCTGGGTGTTAATCACATAGCGATGTGAACTAGATTATTGACTCTAGGAAACCCTTTGGGTGTTGATCACATATCGATGTGAACTATGGGTGTTAATCACATGGTGATGTAAACTATTGCTGTTAAATCACATGGCGGTGTGAACTAGATTATTGACTGTAGTGCAAGTGGGAGACTGGAGGAAATATGCCCTAGAGGCAATAATAAAGTTATTATTTATTTCCTTATATCATGATAAATGTTTGTTATTCATGCTAGAATTGTATTAACCGGAAACATAATACGTGTGTGAATATATAAACAAACAGAGTGTCACTAGGATGCCTCTACTTGACTAGCTCGTTAATCTAAGATGGTTATGTTTCCTAACCATGAACAAAGAGTTGTTATTTGATTAACGAGGTCACATCATTAGTTGAATGATCTGATTGACATGACCCATTCCATTAGCTTAGCACCCGATCGTTTAGTATGTTGCTATTGCTTTCTTCATGACTTATACATGTTCCTATGACTATGAGATTATGCAACTCCCGTTTGCCGGAGGAACACTTTGTGTGCTACCAAATGTCACAACGTAACTGGGTGATTATAAAGGAGCTCTACAGGTGTCTCCAAAGGTAGATGTTGGGTTGGTGTATTTCGAGATTAGGATTTGTCACTCCGATTGTCAGAGAGGTATCTCTGGGCCCTCTCGGTAATGCACATCACTTAAGCCTTGCAAGCATTGCAACTAATGAGTTAGTTGTGAGATGATGTATTACGGAACGAGTAAAGAGACTTGCCGGTAACGAGATTGAACTAGGTATTGGATAGCGACGATCGAATCTCGGGCAAGTAACATACCGATGACAAAGGGAACAACGTATGTTGTTATGCGGTCTGACCGATAAAGATCTTCATAGAATATGTAGGAGCCAATATGGGCATCCAGGTCCCGCTAATGGTTATTGACCGGAGACGTGTCTCGGTCATGTCTACATTGTTCTCGAACCGTAGGGTCCGCACGCTTAAGCTTTCGATGACAGTTATATTATGAGTTTATAAGTTTTGATGTACCGAAGGAGTTCGGAGTCCCGGATGAGATCATGGACATGACGAGGAGTCTCGAAATGGTCGAGACGTAAAGATCAATATATTGGACGACTATATTCGGACATCGGAAAGGTTCTGAGTGGTTCGGGTATTTTTCGGAGTACCGGGGAGTTACGGGAATACGGGGAAGAGTATTGGGCCTTAATGGGCTTTAGTGGGAAGGAGCCAGGAGGTGGCGCGCGCCCCTCCCAAGCCCAGTCCGAATTGGACAAGGGGTTTGGGGCGCGGCCCCCCTCTCCCTTCCTTCTCCACTTCCCTCCTTTCCCCCCTTCTCCTAGTTGGACTAGGAAGGTGGAATCCTACTCCCGGTGGGAGTAGGACTCCCCTTGGCGCGCCCCTCCTAGGCCGGCCGCCCCCTCCTCCCTTGCTCCTTTATATACGGGGGCAAGGGGGCACCCCATGACACACAAGTTGATCTTCGTGATCGTTCCTTAGCCGTGTGCGGTGCCCCCCTCCACCATATTCCACCTCGGTCATATCGTTGCGGTGCTTAGGCGAAGACCTGCGTCGGTAGAACATCATCATCGTCACCACGCCGTCGTGCTGACGGAACTCCCCCCGAAGCTTTGCTGGATCGGAGCTAGGGGTGCGTCATCGAGATGAACGTGTGCCAAGAACTCGGAGGTGCTGGAGTAACGGTGCTTGGATCGGTCGGATCGGGAAGACGTACGACTACTTCCTATACGTTGCGTCAACGCTTCCGCTTCGGTCTATGAGGGTACGTAGACAATAAATGGAGTTAATAAATGGAGTGCGATATTCCACGGCCGGCGGGTCTCCTCCTCTGACTTACGTGAGTCTTTGCGCTCTCGAACATCGACAAGGTAGTATGACCCGTTGTTCAGATTCTTGCTGACCACAAAGGGTCCTTCCCAAGGAGGGGATAGCTTGTGCATATCAGATTGATCCTGAATGAGCCGGAGCACTAAGTCGCCTTCCTGAAATGTTCTGGAGCTAACCCGGCAGCTGTGGTAGCGGCGCAGGTCTTGTTGGTAAATCGCCGAGCGGGCTATTGCCAAGTCTCGCTCTTCACCCAACAGGTCAAGTGCATCTTGACGAGCTTTTTCATTGTCTGCCTCAACGTAAGCCGCCACGCGGGGTGAGTCATGATGGATGTCACTTGGTAGGACCGCCTCTGCTCCATACACCATGAAGAAAGGTGTGTAACCCGTAGATCTGTTAGGTGTAGTGTTGATGCTCCAAAGTACAGAAGGTAACTCCTCCACCCAACAACCCGGCGTCCGCTGCAAGGGGACCAAGAGCCAGGGCTTGATACCATTCAAAATCTCCTGATTAGCTCTTTCCGCTTGACCATTGGATTGAGGATGAGCCACAGCCGAAATGTCAAGCCGGATATGTTCTCGTTGACAGAATTCTTCCATGGCTCCTTTGGAGAGGTTAGTGCCATTATCAGTTATGATGCTGTGTGGAAAACCAAAACGAAAAATCACCTTTTTCATGAACTGGACCGCCGTGGCTGCATCACACTTACTGACTGGCTCCACCTCAACCCACTTTGTAAACTTGTCAACCGCCACCAAGAGGTGTGTCTTTTTATCCTTAGACCTTTTGAAAGGCCCGACCATGTCAAGCCCCCAGACTGCGAACGGCCAAGTAATTGGAATCATCCTCAATTCTTGAGCCGGCACATGGGCTCGTCGTGAGAACTTCTCACATCCGTCACATTTACTGACCAGATCTTCTGCATCAGCATGAGCCGTCAGCCAATAAAACCCATGACGGAAAGCTTTGGCCACAAGAGATTTTGAGCCGGCATGATGACCACAATCGCCTTCATGGATCTCACGGAGTATCTCCTGACCCTCCGCAGGTGACACGCAACATTGAAATGCTCCAGTGACGCTACAGTGATGTAACTCGCCATTAACGATCGTCATGGACTTGGACCACCGGACGATTTGTCTTGCCAAGGTCTCATCCTCAGGCAACTCTCCCCGGGTCATATAAGCCAAATAAGGCATTGCCCAATCCGGGATAACATGGAGAGCCGCTACCAACTGTGCCTCTGGGTCTGGCACTGCCAAATCTTCCTCTGTAGGAAACTTGACAGAAGGATTATGCAAAACATCAAGAAAGGTGTTAGGCGGTACCGGTTTACGCAGAGATCCCAGCCGGCTTAAGGCATCAGCCGCCTCATTCTTCCTTCGATCAATGTGTTCCACCACATAACCCTTGAAGTGCCCAGCTACAGCGTCAACTTCACGACGGTAAGCCGCCATAAGAGGATCTTTGGAGTCCTACTTGCCTGGCACCTGTTGGGCCACAAGGTCTGAGTCTCCTAAGCACCTTACCCGGCTCAAGTTCATCTCTTTGGCCATCCGGAGACCATGGAGTAAAGCCTCGTACTCAGCTGCATTGTTAGTACAAGGAAACATAAGCCGGATCACATAACAGAATTTGTCACCTCGAGGGGAAGTTAACACGACTCCATCCCCCGAGCCTTCCAACTGCCTGGACCCATCAAAGTGAATAGTCCAATATGTATTATTGGGCTTCTCCTCAGGTGCCTGTAGTTTTGTCCAGTCATTGATAAAATCCACCAAGGCTTGAGACTTAATGGCAGTGTGTGGCACGTACTTCAGACCATGAGGCCCGAGCTCAATGGCCCACTTGGCGACTCGTCCTGTAGCCTCTCTATTCTGAATGATGTCTCCCAAGGGGGCAGAACTCACCATAGTGATAGGGTGACCTTGGAAGTACTGTTTCTGCTTCCGGCTTGCCATGAACACCCCGTAAACGAGCTTCTGCCAATGAGGATACCTTTGTTTCGACTCGATGAGCACCTCACTGACATAATAAACCGACCGTTAAACCGGATGCTCCTTACCAGCCTCCTTGCGCTCCACCACGATTGCAACACTGACGACTCGTGAATTAGCAGCCACATATAACAGCAAAGGCTCTTTGTCAATGGGAGCTGCAAGGACCGGCGGCTCAGACAACTGCCTCTTTAAATCCTCAAAAGCAGCATTAGCAGCATCACTCCAGATGAAGGTATCTGCCCTTTTCATCATCTGATACAGCGGTAGGGCCTTCTAACCTAACCGGCTTATTAACCGGCTTAAAGCAGCAACACGACCCGCTAGTCGCTGAACATCATTGATACACGCCGGTTTAGCCAAAGAAGTAATTGCCTTGATCTTCTCCGGATTAGCTTCAATGCCCCTGTTTGAGACCAAGAACCCCAAAAGCTTGCCTGCAGGCACACCAAATACACACTTCTCCGGGTTAAGTATCATTTTGTAAACCCAGAGATTATCAAAAGTCTCTTTTAAATCAGATATCAAGGTTTCCTTCTCTCTGGATTTCACCACAATGTCATCCACATAAGCATGAACATTGCGCCCAATCTGATTGTGGAGACAGTTCTGTACACACCGCTGATAAGTTGCGTGGGCACTCTTGAGCCCAAAAGGCATAAATACATAGCAGAAGGCTCCAAACGGAGTGATGAAAGCCATCTTCTCCTGGTCCTTAACTGCCATCTTGATCTGATGATAACCAGAGTAAGCATCCAAAAATCTCAAGCGCTCACAACCCGCCGTAGCATCAATGATTTGATCAATACGGGGGAGAGCAAAGGGATCAGTCGGACAAGCTTTATTTAAGTCCGTGTAATCCACACACATGCGCCAGGTGCCATTCTTCTTGAGTACGAGCACCGGGTTAGCCAACCACTTTGGGTGAAAAACTTCAATGATGAACCCAGCCGCCAAGAGCCGGGCGACCTCCTCTCCAATAGCCTTTCGTCGTTCTTCATTGAATCGCCGCAGAAACTGCCTAACCGGCTTATACTTCGGATCAATATTAAGAGTGTGCTCAGCGAATCCTCTCGGTACACCCGGCATGTCAGAAGGCTTCCATGCAAAGATGTCCCGGTTCTCACGGATAAACTCGATGAGCGCGCTTTCCTATTTGGGATCCAAGTTGGCACTGATGCTGAACTGCTTAGATGAATCGCCTGGAGTAAAATCAACAAGCTTGGTCTCTGCAGCCGACTTAAACTTCATGGCCGGGTCATGTTCCGTGGTTGGTTTCTTGAGGGAGGTCATATCCGTCGGGTCAACGTTATCTTGATAAAATTTGAGCTCCTCTGCTGCACAGACAGACTCAGCATAAGCTGCGTCGCCTTCTTCGCATTCCAGGGCCACCTTCCGACTTCCATGCACGGTGATGGTGCCCTTGTAACCCGGCATCTTGAGCTGCAAGTAAACATAACACGACCGTGCCATAAACTTGGCATAAGCCGGCCGCCCAAACAAAGCGTGATACGGACTCTTGATTTTGACCACCTCAAAGGTTAACTTCTCAGCCCTGGAATCATGCTCGTCTCCAAAGGCCACCTCCAGCTCAATCTTACCGACGGGGTAGGCTGACCTACCAGGCACCACTCCATGGAAAACGGTATTGGATGTCTTTAAATTTTTGTCGGTTAAGCCCATGCGCCGAAAGGTCTCATAATAGAGGATGTTGATGTTGCTGCCTCCATCCATGAGCACCATAGTGAATTTATAACCACCAACATGCGGTGCCACCACCAGGGCTAGTTGACCCGGATTATCAACCCGGGGAGGGTGATCCTCCCTACTCTAGACAATGGGCTGTTCAGACCACCTCAAGTAACGAGGGACTACCGGCTCAACAGAGTTCACAACCCTCTTATGAATTTTCTAATCAAGTTTGCACAAGCTAGTGGTGAATACGTGATACTGTCCACTATTTAGCTGCTTTGGATGGCTCTGATAACCCGACTGCTGCTGCTGTTGTCCTCCTTGACCAGACTGCTGTTGGTTATAACCGCCCTGGTTTCCCTGAAAGCCGGAACCTGAACCGCCGCCCGGGCCATGAAAGCCGCCTGCTCCTGAGCCGCCGCCCGGGCCTTGATTGCCATCAAACATATTAGAACTCTTGAAAGCCTTCATGATTGCGCAATCCTTCCATAAATGAGTGGCTAGCCGTTCCCGGGTGCCGTGTTTCGAGCAGGGCTCATTGTGTAGCTGTTCAAGAGATGGACCTGACCCACCAAACCGAGGGGGTGGTTTCCCTTTGCGCTTCTGATTGTTACCCTATGCATTGGCCACAAATTCCGGGTTACCGTTCGCCTTAAGCTTATTGCCTCCTTGATTCGTTGGGTTATGCTGCTGACCCTTTCCATTACCGTTCTTCTTTCCCTTCCCTGTCTTTTCCTCGTCAGACGCGAGATCCTTGGTACTATCCGAATCGGCATACTTGACTAAAGCCACCATCAGCGTACCCATATCATTGCAATTACGCTTAAGGTGCCCCAGCTTCTGTCTCAGAGGCTCAAAGTGGCAATTCTTCTCCAGCATGAGAACTGCTGAGCCGGCATCCATCTTGTCAGACGAATGTATTATCTCTTTGACCCGGCACACCCAATGAGTCGTGGATTCACCTTCCTCCTGCTTACAATTTGTCAAGTCCACAATCGACATAGACTGCTTGCAAGTGTCCTTGAAGTTCTGGATGAAACAGGCCTTTAGCTCTGCCCATGAACTAATGGAATTGGGTGGTAAGCCCTTTAACCAAGAACGGGTTGTTCCGTCCAACATCATGGTGAAGTATTTAGCCATTGTTGCATCACTAACCTCCAGCAGCTCCATGGCCATCTCATAACTCTCGATCCACGTCCCAGGCTGTAAGTCGGCCGTATTATTCGGCACCTTTCGAGGTCCTTTGAAATCCTTGGGTAGACGTACATTACGTAGAGCCGGTACCAGACAAGGAACACCTCCGGTTCTAGTAGCAATACCCACCTCAACGGAAGTCGTTGGATAAGCCGGTAAGTCATGTTGGGCTGCTAGCTAAGCCCCTAGCTGAGTCGCCCGCTCGTCCTCCTGACGTATCCGATCATGTACCGGGTTATACCCGCCAGGCTGGTTCCGGCGCTGGGTGCTACTTGACAAGGCCTCTGACTCCATGTGTCTACTATAGCTCGGGCTCCGGTTTGGGCGAGGTGGAGCTAACTAGGGCGGAGGAGTTGAATGAATCCTGTCCCGGCTGTAGGAGTAGGTCTCTTGCTGAGCTAGAGATGTTTCGACAAGTTCTCTGATCCTCCGGGTCTCCACCGCTGTCGGATCATCACCGTCCACTGGGAGAGCCGCCAAACGCGCTGATGCTGCGATTAAGTTCTCCATGGGGTTGGAGAAGTGACCCGGTGGTATTGGCACATAACGGGGCGGCGCCATATTCCCATGAAGAGGCACCGTCACCTGAGGCTGAACTGGGCCCCCCGATCCGGATGTCATAAGATGATTTGCACCTGGCGGGTTACTTGGGCCGGCTCGGGGTGTAGCGAAAAGATTCTGAGGATCATAAATCGGAGGTAAGCGGGACTGAGTTTTCTGATGTCTCCTCCTCATTACCTCATTATATGCATTTAGACTCATCGTGAGCTGAAAAGCCTCTGCCTGAAGTTGTTGTGCCCGTGCATCCAAAGCCGCCCGCTCTATGGCCAATCTAGTATCTTCAGCTGCTAAGGCCTCCTTGGCTCGAGCGATCTCCTCACGAACTTGTGCCACCTCTGCCTCATGCTCATCTTGGTTTGCAGCGATGACTGTAGCGGTTATCAGGGCCGTAAGTTTATCCATGAGATCCATCAGCACCTGAGCCAGTGAGCGCATAGGGCCTCCTGCCCCGACTGCTCCTAACCCGGACGTTATCGCTGCTGAGGCCGTGGAATTTTGGCCGGGTTGAGTACCAGCCATGAAGACTCCTGCCCAGTTTGGCGACTCAGAGGGGTCCGGAATAGTGCTGCCATCGAAACAGCCCCCAAGCCCGCCATCTTGCACTGGGTAGAGCGAATATGTTGAACCGGCGGACAAATCACCATCGGAGAGGACGGCCGTCTCACCACCATCTTCAGATCCTTCAGAAAGTTCACCTCCGTGGATGCAGCCCACGAAGGCACGCTTCATGACGGGTCGAGCCCGGGCGGGTCTCGCACGCTGAGCCGTCTCGATGAGGTCGGTGCAGTTGTCCGGCTCAGGGCCCGGCTCACCAATCCGGCCGATGAAGACGTGAATTCCGCCAGAGGGGACCCGGTACCTGTACTCAATTGAGCCGGCGTCGGGGCTCCAACCTTCGTCGTCGATGTAGATCTTGCCGCGACGACTCTTGGTCATCCGGCCAACTGCGTATCCCTTGAGCCCTTCGAAGCTGCGCTTCAAGAACTCAAATCCACCGTGCGCTGGCCCCACGGTGGGCGCCAACTGTCGTGGAGTTGTCACGGCAGATGTCCTCTTGCAAGGACTTAATCGTGGAGCCATCGCAACTAGGAAGCTTAAAGGGGTTAACCGGGACAAGGGACACGAGAGGTTTATACTAGTTCAGCCCCTTATGGTGAAGGAAGGCCTACGTCTAGTTGGGTTGGTATTGCTTGAGGTTTTGATGACCAGGGAGCGAGATACGCTATGCCCGGTTCTTGATTGGTTGCTTCTTGCCCTAAGCCGCCGGCGGGTCATCCCCTTATATACACGGATCGACGCCGTGCGGCTTACAGAGTCCCGGCCGGCTCATAAACAGTGTCCGACTCGGTGACTAGTTATTTCTACCTTACAATACAAGTCATGCCATTATGGCGGTTTATCTCTACGTGCTTTAAATCGCCTGTGGGCCTTTAGACCCTTTACTGAACGACCATCTTCATGTCTTGGTCTTGGGCTTCTGATGAGCTTATCTTTGCGTAACCCGGCCCCTCCTGGGTGGCTTACACAAATAGTTATATCCCCAACAATTATCGTACAAACTAAAATCCACCGCCCTGACAAGTCACTAATGGGCAAATAAGTTTTCGAGTCTCTGGCCACTTGATGTTTCAAAATTTCAGCTTCTGTGGAGACTTTGTCTTTTAGGCTTAGACGCTTTCGGTGATCAGCACGCCATTCATTGTTGCGCTAGAGAACACCAAACCTCATTACCTTGAGCACACTTGCCTCCAGAACAAAGAACCTGGCCAATTTAATCTCAGATGTGCTGCATTGATAGTAGATCAAATCAATTTCTGTAAGATGGAGATCAAGGCATTCCATGAGATTGTTATAGTGCAGCACATTTTTCACTTTCGGGTCTTTTTTTATCTGCAAAAGAAGAGAACATATTAGAGCAGCTGGCTGCATAAGATTGTCGTGTCATCAAGAGGTACCAATATCATTCGCTCATACTTTAGGGTTGGCTGGCTAGTGATACTCTCTCTCTCTCTCTCTCTCTCTCTCTCTCTATTTCCTCTCATTTAACTAGGAGCACGTGAAGAGCTTGGGAATTTGTTGCCTTCCACTATGTGGCCGATGCCATATTTCGCAAAAGTATGCCACATAATACACATCGATGTCAAATCGAAATATTTTGGCACCGCTCTCGCGATGTGAGAGAGTTGGCACCGCTGTGCACACAGACCCACATGTATAAACAAATCAATCAAACCAACTACACCAGCCTCTCACTCTCCCAAACAAGTGTTTTTTTATTGCCTCAGTCCTCTCTCTCTCCCACGCAGTGTTTTTTCATTGCGTGAGTTAATTTGGCACCGGAGCAAAGTAGGTGATCCAGATTGGGACACCGGGTGAGCAATGGAGGGGCATCGATGCCAAATGCATCACAAGTGAATTTGGCACATGTTTTGGGCTACATAGCCCACTTTTGTAATACTACCTCGTATTTAGTATAAAATTTTGACCATAGATTTACCTAAGAAAATGCCAATGCATGTCACTAAAAATTACACCATTTGAAATTATGTTCAAATACGAATCCAACGATATAGTTCTTAGTGACATGCATTAACATTTTGTCAGTTAAATCTATGGTCAAATTTTGATACTACAAAATTGGAAGAGTAAACCAGGACGGAGGTAGTACTTGCTCTTAGGGTAACCATAAGTTACTTTCCACTATGACTAGCCTAGGCTACTATAGTAGTACAGCATAAAAACGATGCAGGTGATCACGTGAGAAAAAAATACTAAAAACATTTCTTTCGGTGCAGTGCGTAGATGCAGTTTTGAACACTACACTTGTCATCGTAATTTGGGAAAATTACGAAAAAATTGAGCTACGTTGTGATTACCGTTTACTTATAGGAAAGAAGTTTCACCTCGATGAGTAGCTTCTCCGTGCATGGAAAGCATGTAGGGAATCCAACAACTTGATCCAGATTGGGGCCGATAGATTTTAGTGCTAAGATCTTCACTGTGCGCATGGACTGGGTCAAGCTTGTGGGAATCATTTTCTAGAAGACGGTCGTAAATACATCAAGAAGAAATTTAAAAATGTGAATTTGAAGAAGACGGAGAAGAAGATGAGTGCTGTACCTGAACGATTACGGATCCAATAAAGAGTTCGGAGAATTTGGCAGACGAGTACACCAACATTGTCAATTTCAGCACGTCAATGACCCTGATTTATGTTGGACCTTCTAGATCCGATACAAGCAATCTCTCAAGGAAAGGCGCATTCTCAATGACCATAACATGGAACAGCTGGAGTGATCTCTTCCCAATTGATGTCTTGTTGCGGGGCCAGCAAGACACATAAATCCATCGAAGATTCGTCGAGGTGATGTGGAGGCTAATGAACCCGTGGATCTGCTCAAGACGAAGGTACTCGAGCGCAGTACAGCTGCGGAGCAGGTGCTCCATAGCCTTCTTTGAGATGACAACGTCGAAGAGGTCGAGCTGCTTGAGTTGAGGGAGAAGAAGAGCGGGTGCGACATTAATCTAGGGAAGATAACAGGAGCTGAAGCTGGCGCGACGCAGCATTGGCATGAGGCGAAGCACAGATGGCGGTAGAGAGCGACATCGTCCAGCTTCAAAGATGAGCTCCTCGAGCTGATCTAGGGCGGGGGATAAGAACCACTCATCGAACTTTGGTTGGACCTTGCAGTTGGTACTGAACATGCGGATGTCAAGGCGTTTGGCTGGCCCAGGGTGCGATGAAAGGATCTTGGAGACTGCGGCCATGCGTTTACAATCCCCGTCGTAGAGGCGGCTGTCGACGGTGAGGTTGAGGGGGACGCAGCGCCAGAGGGGGTACCACTGCCGAGAGAGCAGGGCGGTCCGCATGGCAGATTTGGTGGGGAGGAGGCCGATGATGACGAGCAGCGTGTCGTCGGGGAGGCTGCCGATGAAGTCCAGGCTCGCCGGATGCGGTTTTGGCTCGAGCCGCCTCCGCTTGTTGGCTGCCTCGCCGTCCATCTCAACCGGTGGCGACGCCGGTGTACACGTGTGCTGGTGTGTGTTGTGTGTTGGGTGTGCGCGAGTGCGTCCTTCTGTGCATGCCGCCGCGCAGTGGTGAATTGTGCGCGAGTGCGTCCTTCCCACGCAAGAAGTTTGTCCTCAATGCGCCCTCAATTTACTAGCGTGCGGGGTGCTACCCTGAGTGGTTTCAAATTTGTTTACTTCACCGCGTGTCAGATGGGCCTCTAGTTTACTTATTTTCACCCACTGCCACATGGGCCAGCACATGAAGATATAGAACACGAGCTGACAAGGCAGCATGTGGATTGGTTGACCGGTCAACTAAACAATATACGGAGCTATACGCTGACACAGTGAGCGTATAATCCGTCGGTATAGAGAGTTCGAGTGAGAGGGGAGGCCCGTGAGAGATAGCAGAGAGAGAGAAAGAGCTACTCCCTCCGTTCGATAATGTAGTTCCAACATATTTTTAAGTCAAACTTTTGAAACTTTGACCAAGTTTATAAAGAAATTACTTATATCTACAATACCAAAGATAAATGATAGTATGAATTAAGTACATGTTGTGATGAATCTAATGATCGTTCCAGATGTAAATGTTTTTCTCCACATATACCTGGTCAAACTTTTCTGAGGTTTGACTTTTCAAAACATCCATATGCTTATGGACGTGACATAGTCCCTAACAAGAGAGAGAGAGAGAGAGAGAGAGAGTGAGTGAAAAAAGTGTGTGTGCGTGTGTGAAAGAGACATGGACAACACACGATAAAAGTAGAGAAAAAGCGTACGTGTCTTATGCAAACATATCACACATGCATCTTCGACAACGGAGGCAAGGTGAGGAGATAGTGTGTGGTTGTTTGGAACCGAGAGAGAAAGACCCCTAGCACGTGCCCAAGAGGGGTCTGACAAACAAGGGAGAGAGGTCGAGAGAGACGTACGGAGAAAATGCAGACATGAGGAGGAGAGAGTGTATGTTTGTCATAGAGAGATCCCCTGGAGATCGTGATGGGACTACATGGGTGTGGGAGATCGAGTGACAAGGTGTGTGCACGATAGAAGATGCCCCGAGAGATATCGAGATAGACGTATGGATGGAAGGAGACAATACGTGTGTTCCTGATGGCTAGTAAGAGATAGGCATACTTAGGATCGAGGGGGGGGGTGCTTGCACCTATGATGGATTGTGGGATTATTGTACTTAGGGGGGTCCGTGTCACATGGAGAGAGAACAAGGGCGGAGAGTGTTGGATGGGTCCATATGAATAGCGCGAGCGAGACATGTGTATGTGTGAACCAGGGAGATATAAGGCCAGTTTGGCTTGCGTCCTGAGCATCTTTTGCCTGGCCTGGGGTTGTGGCTGGATTTCATGCACACTTGTTTGGTTGCTACCCTGTGAAAAAGAAAGCTCGCCTGGCTTGGGTTCCCTTGCACTTCAATTAGCCTGGCTGAACTCCAGACACTGCAAGTAGCCTGGCCCAGGCGACCAATTTCGAACGCCTGGCCGTGCCTGGTCGTGTGGCCACGAGGCTAACAGCAACATGGATGGATATTAGCATTAAATAATTGATGCATGTATTGATTGATGGGATGTTGATGCTTTGCCTAGCCCAGGCATGAACCAAACGATTCAGCACCACACAAGCCTGGCCAGGCAGAAATATTTTACATCTCACGTCCACACCAGGCAGTACCGGCCATCAAGGCATGAGGGTCAGGTCACGAACCAAACTGACCTATAAAGTTTGAGAGAGATTGAGGAGCCCCGATAAGGCTGAGTGGTGCGTCAGATAGCTGAGAGGGGGAAAGAGATATTCCATCCGCTCGATAATGCAGTGCATGTAAATTTTTTAGAAGTCAAACTCTGGAAACATTGATCAGGTTTACGCAAATGTTATTTATATCTACAATACCAAAGATACATCATACAAAACTACATCTCATGGTGAATCTAATGGTATATGTTTGCCATACTAGATGTAATTCTTTTTCTCCACGTACATGGTCAAACTTTGTGATTTTTGACTTTTCAATAAATTTGTATGCTATGGACCGAGGAGAGTGCCTCAGTCGAGATAGATCAAGTGCGTGTGAAGGAGAATGAGTAAGTGTGCAAAAAGAGTATGTGTGTGAAAGAGAAAGTGACAACAAACGATAAATTAGAAAGATAGAGTGTTTTTTCGTTTCTTATGCGAACATATCACGCATGCATCTCTGGGATGGAAAAGCGAGGCGAGGAGATACACGAAGATAGCTAGTGTGTGATTGTTTGCAACGGACAGAGACACCCCTGTAGCACATGTCCAATAGAGGTGTGGCCAACAAGGAACAAAGGTCGAGAGGGACACATGGATGGCATGGACGCATGGGGAGGAGAGAGGGTGTGTTTGTGATAGAGAGATCCCGTCGAGATCGTGAGGGGGACTATATGGTGGGAGATCGAGGGAGTGCGTGCGCGATAGAAAGATGCCCCGAGAGAAATCGAGATAGACCATGCACATGGTTGTGATGGAGACCAAGATTTGCTAGTCATATACATATAGGGGGGACTGCGTGTGCCTACAATTGAGTGAGAGACCATCATACTTGGCTAGCTGGGCATGAGATTGTGTGTGTGCGCATGTGAGATGGAGAGAGAACGAGGGGGAGAGATAGAGTTTTAGATGGGCCTATCGAGTGCGAGTGAGATATGCATGTGTATGTGTGACCCAGGTGGAAAGGGAGTTTGAGAGAGGGGGGAAGAGCTCCGAGACGACATAGTGGTGTGTGAGAGAGAGAGTTACAGGCAAAGAGCCAAGGAATCTGTGTGCGTACGATGAGTGCACCCAAGATATCTAGCTTGGACTAGCTAGAGTATCATACATAGTGTGCGAGAGAGACCTATAGATGGTGTATATATGCATGCGAACTAGAAAGACCCCCCCCCCCCACACACACACACAGAGAGAGAGAGAGAGATGGAGAGAAAGGGAGAGGGACCAACAAGGTTTTTGTGTCGGATGCGTGCGACAGAATTGAAGATTGTCGGCGAGAGAGAGAGAGAGAGAACAGGAGTCCGGGAGAGGGAGAGGTCACGTTTTATGCATCAAAGACTGATATAAACCATGTTTCGATATAAGCTTGCATTCAAATATTTAAATTGGAGAACATGTTGTCTGCAATCCACACATGAACGGATATATGCGTATATCAAACAAGTTCATTAATTTGACTTTCAACATGTTCATGGAGTACTATAATAATGTACAACATGCTACTCGATTGAGGTGTTCAATTTTGGATTTAATTCACTATTTTGACCTACTAAACGAGCTATTTCATTGAATCGAGATATTTCATTTTGGGATTGATTCGCGTTTTTGAGTGGGTCAACTATTTGTCATATAGTAAATCGCTAGCAACGAGCATGTAAAAACACATTACTCCCGAGCATCATCTCTCCATCTAAAAAAGAAGTGGCAAGCTAATATTTCAAAATTTGATCCAAATCGACTTGGTAAGGTAGACGTGGATGCTCGTTCTCCCAAAATTTGAACGAACCGTTAAACATCCTCTCTGCTCGGTGGAATTCGACCGAGCAAATAAATGGGAGACGCGAAATTACCGTCCTATGTGGGACACGCATCAATTGGCCCGTTGTACATCGAGGGTAGGTTCGTAACTTCATCCAAGCGCGCCTTCTCATCAGCCGAAATGACATGTGCCGAATAATTCATAAACCATGGTCGGCAAAACACGCTCTCCTCGCCCGAAATAGCTCGCGCCCACTATTTCAAAACACGCTCTCCTCGCCCGAAATCGCTCGCGCCCACTATAGTTCAAAACACGCCCTCCTCGCCCGAAATCGCTCCCGCCCACTATTTGGGGAGAAGCAAAGTTACTATACTATCCCCGAACCTCAGTACACAGACCCAAGCCGAGAAGCCTATAGGCAAGGGTAGAACTATAACTCCCCCTCACATTTCAGACAAATGCGTCTGTAAGACATGGTTCCACTCCCCTCCCAATTCCCCCCCGCCCGCACCATTCATACCTCGTGGGTGCCAAATCACCTTCTCCCCGGGAAGCTCCCTTCTCCCGAGCCGCAAAACCTCAGCCCCACCTCCATGGCGCCCCCCACCGCACCAATTTCACAGCCGCCCTCCTCCCTAATACCGGAGATGCTATCCATTTGCTGTCGTGCACTGGGCCGTGTGCCTCTTACAACATGCTGTTGGTGCTGCCTCGACGACGGCCGCGTGAACCATACCAGAGCCGATTCACCCCCGCCGTTGTTCACGGCGCCGGAGCGGCTCTGACTTCAGATCCGTCCAGAGTCCTGGCGCTGCTTCGGCGTAGCCGTCGACCATCGCGACATCGCTCTTTCCTTGCCGCCGGTCGCCACCGCAACCGCGCCGGCCTCACCGACTCGGCAGCTGGACCTGCCTACTTCACCATGCCGCCAGATAGGTCGCACCCTCATCTCAAATCACTTTATTTAGGCGTCAGTTGTCTGAATTTTTATTCTAGGCCAATCGATTTGCAATGGGAAGTAGCACCCCTCGAGGCGGCGGAGCTCTTAGGCTGCCGGTTGGCTGGTGTCCAACGTAAGGGTGCGGGGCCGCAAGTTCGCCGCGGAAGCAGCGCTTAGATGGCTATCTTTTAGAGTTGCGTGGGTTGAAGGTACTGCCGCCGTCGGATCTGGATGACGGGGAGTCTTTGTGGATTGGCCCAGGGGCGGCGCAACCACGGCAGTGCGGTGGGGCGGTGAGCGGGGTTTTGGCCGGGGCCACGGACGGCGGAGGCAGGTTGCTCCGCTGTTGGTCGCTGGCTCTTCGGGGAAGATTCCGAACAGTGTCATCCGGGAGGCACAGGACGGCCAGCCATTCGGCATAGATCAGACAGTACCAAAATAAAATAAAATTGTGTGACCCCAATTTAGTCTTCAGTCAACAGACGTGTGACCACTCTCGTACCTTGTTGTTGATCTCTTAGTGTATTTCTTCAGATCAAAGAGATATGTCGTTCTTAACATTATGTGTTATCTGCATCTTCAGACACACCGTCTTCCGACTCACCGCAGCTGCTCCAACAAGGGAATCATACACCAGAAGGGAGCTATAGTCCCCCACTCAATAGTTCCCTGCATCAAATGTGCGTGCCCGACATGCACAGCCACAACAACTGCAGGGCCATCGACAAGTCAGCACATGAGATGCTCACTCCTATGGATGGCAGCCCGATAGGTTGTACCCTCATCTTACTTGTGTGCAACATTTATGGCTTTGTTATTCATCTAAGCATGGAAAATAGATCATCACATTTCACTGTATATTCATGCTGATCTCTTACGGGTCTTTTCAGGAGTTAACGTTGTTCAATAGGTCAGCTAAGATACTTGTTTCTTTAGGTAACACTCTTCCATAGTTATCATCCATCAGCCAATGCTATCCCACAGGCTGGTGATTATAGTATTATACCACTTCTAGTATTTCCTATGTTGTTATTTAATACTTTTGTGTGCCATCTAGTTAATCTCGAGTACAAACGATACATATTCTGTAGCTTTCATCTGTGTTCTCCCTTTAGTTTATGAGACCTGTTGCTGCTAGTTAACCCCAGTCCTACTATTTATGTCGTCTCGTACAGGCACTCATTACATAAATCTAACTACTAGTTGTCTTCCATGCATGTCAGATATAATTGCACACACTGATATATCCACAAGAACCTCACGGAGCAATGTAAATGCCAATAAACTTGATGTCAATGATACCCAATATGATGGAACATGTAAAGGCAGTTCTTCGGAAGACTTGCAGAAAGATGATGAATCCTCTTCACCCCACAAGGTCCTTGCTCTAACTTGGCCTGTGATATGGGTACAACATGCATATAATGTCCTGGAGTGTATCTACTCTGTTGCAATGCCATGTGCTTAGCATGCTGATCATGCATGTAAATATGTCATGCCTTCCTGTTTTTCAGTACCTATTCCATTCATGATAACATGTTTTCAAATTCAAGTAATGTCATTCTACTCTATCGCAATGCCATCTGCTTAATTTGGACATCATGCTTCTAAATATCTTATGCATTGTTATTCATCAGTATGTACTTCATCTGTCTACCATACCATGTTTTTTTACATTGAAGTGTTGTTCTAGTGCTCTGTTGCAATGCCATCTTATTTTCCCAATCATACAAGTGTATGTTGCCTTAGTTATTTCTGTACGTATTTTGCTAGCATACAGTTTTACATTCAACTAGTGTTTTTTTGTTGTGTTGTCCTGTCGTATCCCTAGCTCTTACACCATACTCCCTCCGTCCGGATTACATGTTGCCGAAATGGCTAAAAATGGATGTATCTAGAACTTAAATACGCCTAGACCCATCCATTTTTTTCCGGATGGAGGAATACATGTCAATATGTCATGCCTTTCTATTATTCAGTACCTATTCCATCTCTCCACTGCTGCATGTTTTATAATTAAAGCACCATTCTTCTATACAAGGCATGCAAGGGGAAGACGACTATGTTAGAATCTGAAGGGTTACAAACAAGGCCTTTGCAAAAGATCTAAGCGCCAGGAGATAATAAACCAACTCCAGTTTTTATAGATACTGCTCCAGCATAGAGAAACCCAACTCCTACTGATAATAAGAAGATTCCAGTGGCCAAAGAACTAGTCCGCTCCAGTCCAGCAAAAATATGTCAACTCAATTCTAAGAAGCATGCGCGTATCCTTGCATCATGAAATTTTATAGCATGCTGATCATATTTTCTACATGTTTCTTACCCATCTCTCTTTTAGAAAATAAGCTTAACAGATAGAAGATTTTCTGCAATGGTATCGTTTATGAGGAAAGATTATTGCAGGAATTCTTTGTGCTCCAATGTAGATGTAAGTACCTGTTGTATATCACTATATTTTTACATCAGCATGTATTTTGTTAATCGGCGTGAATCCAAGCTTTATCCGATCTAAATTTAGTTGTAGCAAAATGCATGATTAAAGGCCACAATGTTGATTTTTGCAAGGAAAACTGCCTGGTAGTTTTGCATCCTGAGCTGCATGAGTGTACTATCTCATATCAGTGGGTTTGAATACTTTGGTTCTGCAGTGGGTTTTTCAGTGTTTTTTTACTGTGTTGTCCTGTTGTATCCCTAGCTCTTACATCATACTCCCTCCGTTCGGATTAAATGTCGCGGAAATGGAAAAAACTGGATGTATCTAGAACTGAAATACGCCTAGACCCATCCATTTATTTCCGGATGGAGTGAATACATGTCAATATGTCATGCCTTTCTATTCTTCAGTACCTATTCCATCTCTGCTGTAGCATGTTTTATAACTGAATCACCATTCTTCTATATAAGGCATGCAAGGGGAAGACGACTATGTTAGAATCTGAAGGGTTACAAACCAGGTCTTTGCAAAAGATCCAAATGCCAGGAGATAATAAACCAACTCCATTTTTCATAGATACTGCTCCAGCATAGAGAAACCCAACTCCCACTGATAATATGCAGATTCCAGTGGTCAAAGAACTAGTCCGCTCCAGTCCAGCAAAATAATGTCAACTCCACTCTAAGAAGCGTGTGCGTATCCTCGCATCATGAAATTTTATAGCATTCTGATCATATTTTCTACATGTTTCTTACCCGTCCCTCTTTTAGAAAATAAGGTTAAACGATACAAGACTTCCTCCATTGGGATCGTATTCGAGGAAAATATCTTGCGGGAATTCTCTGTGCTCCAGTGCTGATGTAAGTACCTGTTGTATATCACTATATTTTTACATCAGCATGTATTTTGTTAATCAGCGTGAATCTGACCTTTATCTGATCTAAAATTAGTTGTAGCAAAATGTTAAAGGCGCCAATGTTGATTTTTGTAAGGAAAACTACCTGGTAGTTTTGCGTACTGAGCTGCATGAATGTGCTATCTCATATCACGCACATTACTGAATTGTAGTGCTTCTCTGGTTGCCCATTCATTCATTATGTCAATGTTGCTTTCATATTACCTTACCTGGCTGATGATAGTTGTGCCATATTGTGTTAATTTGGTGTAGGCTAGTTGCCCAAACGTTCGTTGTGTCAATGTTGCTTTCCTATTGTCTGACTTGGCCAATGATAGCAATGCTAGTGTGTTAATTTTGTGCAGGCTGCTGAAGATAAGAAGACAAACTCTGGAAACAGCAAGGCAACCCCATTGTTTCTTTCCAGTAAATCTAGGCCAGGTAATATGGCAATAACTCATGATTAATCTGTTTGGTTCCCGTCCTAATTTATGTTATGATGCAGTGGTCAAGACACTCTCCACTATCAATAATACAAGCCTGCCAAAATCGCCATCTGAATCAGTTCAGTATCCTCTGTCTCGAATGCAACGGAATAAATGTATGTTTGTGAACCAATTAATGGCTGGAGCAATGATGGAAATGGTGGATGAATTAGAGTTGCAGAGTCGTGCGATGCAACAACTGATCAATGTTTTCAGGGACAATGTGGCAAAGCAGCAAGAACTTGCCCACATGCTTATGGGCATCATCTGTGGTGAGGTTGCAGATTGTGACATTGTAGATGGTTAGGTTTTGCTCATTTATTTGCACTGGCATCAATCTTTGATTGCCCAGTGGATGTCATTTCCTGTAATATATTCTGGATGTGCAACGTTATTCCCTGTATGTCGTACCTTTGCTCGTCGTAATGGGATCAAATTTTCCAATTTGGCCTAAAGACATGAAAGAACTTTAGTGGGCCCATTGAGTTAATGGGTCGTTACTAGGACGAAAGTTAATGGTCAGCACTCTTACCTCCCGGGTCGTTAACAGGCCGACATCGAAGCGGGCAACAGGTGGCCCCAATTTATTTCATGGGCCGTTAACAGGCCGTTGCTAAGTTTGGGCTACATATGGCCCAACTATACTGTAGGCCTTTAGAAGGCCGAAAGAGACAACGGGCTTGTATTGGACCATGAAGAGCATGGGCCGCTAAGAGGCCGAAAGTCAGGTCATATTGTAAACGGCCCAACTGTGTTGTGGGCCTTTAGCAGGCCGAAAGAGAAACCGGGCTGGTATTGGACCATGAAGGGCATGGGACGTTAAGAGGCCAAAACTAAGGTCCGACTACAAAAGGCCCAACTCATTTATGGTCCGTTAACAGGCCGAAAGGCACACAGGGCCGGGAATTGGCCCAACACTTAAATGGGTCGCTAAAAGGCCAAAACTCAGGTCCGACTACAATTGGCCCAACTGATTTATGGGCCGTCAACAGGCTGAAAGTGACACCGTGCCAGAAATTGGCCCAACACTTAAATGGGCCACTAAAAGGCTGAAACTCAGGTCCGACTACAAATGGCCCATCAGATTTATGGGCCATCAACAGGCTGAAAGACACACCGGGCCGGATATTATCCCAACATTTAAATGGGTCGCTAAAAGGCCGAAAGATGAACATCCTGAAAATTGGCACATCCATTAAATGGGCCGTTAACAGGCCGAAATCTCATCGGGCCGATATTGAGCCCAAGTATATAGCGGGCTGTTAACGGGCTCGAACTAACGATGGCCTGCAATGGTGTCAAATCTATAACGGGCCGAATTGGCACATCTCGTATGGGCCGTGGGCTTAAATGGACCTGACACAAGTAGGCGTTATATGGGCCGGCCTGCTAATTTTTACTAGGCCGGCCTTTTTCACCGGAATGGGCCACTGTTGGGCCGTGCCACGTGTCATCATATCATAGGCGCCTATCTGACCCACTGACGAGCTGACACGTGTTTCGTCCGGCCAATAAGAATTTTACACGTGGAAATTTCCCATTGGTCGGGGCTGTTAACGGGTTATCGGATCCAAAACTTGACCCGATAGCTTAACGGCGTTCCGTTACGGTGGATGCCACGTGTCGGTCACCCTTGACGAAAGCACTTCTGTGACGCGCGATTTATCGTCATGGAAGTGGACACTTCCGTGATGATAATTTTGGTAATGTCATGGAACATTTCTATGACAGCACAGGTATGACTATCTTGATTCTGTCATAAATTTGTCATGGATGTATATGCATGACAAAAAAGCGACCTACTGTGACAAACACGTATCATCACGGAAGTGTATTTTTTTTGTAGTGTCGACCATAAGGACTTCCGCCGCAGGATCGCTGCTTCTGCACTCGGACAGAGTATCAGCGGAACTAGTCGATTGATCGAATGATCCGTAAAGTGATTCGTCGGGCTCGATTGCTGCGACTTGACGGATGGCCGTCTGTCGAGCCACCGCATGATTCACCCACTGCTGAAGCTGCGACTGACCGGATCGCTTGCGGTGGCATACAGCAGGGAGACGACCGATACTGGGTCGACGGCTACCACAGGACGACGTCGCAGGCACTCGCACGGAAGTGCGCCACCCGATGGATGGGAAGGACTTCGTCGTTGAGGGGGCCTCTTGGAGCCAAGCGGGGTCGTTGGCAAAGGAAAGGAGCACGCCGAGACGAATCTCGCGGCCCAAAGCCAAACAACCGCCGGGAACCATGTTGATGAAGATCGGAAAAACTGCAACCTCATCGGAAGTCGCTAATACGCCGGCCCCACGGTGGGCGCCAACTGTCGTGGGAGTAAGTCTGACAATAAGAATAGGGGATACGTAGGAGGAGGCAAGGCCCTAGCTACGTCGAGGTTGTGCACGCAAGTTTTACGAGTTTAGGCCCTTCTCGGAGAAAGTAATAGCCCTATGTCTCGGTGCCCGGAGGCTAGTCGACTGGATTATGCGTGAAAGTTACAGGAGGTGTGAACCCTTGTGCCAGAGGAGGGGGTGGCTTATATAGAGTGTGCCAGGTCCCTCCAGCCCTCAGTTACACAGGGTTCAATGTTCGTTAAGGCAGAGGCGTTACTGGTAACGCTATCAATAAATGGCTATAATGATCTTTAAGTCTATGGAGTGAACGCCTGACTGTTGCCATCCTGAGGTGGCTTTAGATCTTCTGTACTCCGAGTGATTCTTCGTATGGTCGAGTGATTCTATCTTGGTCGAGTGGAATTGGGATATCCGAGTGGGATAGCTGGTCGAGTGGGTTGCACTCTAAGGTGATTTTAGTTGGTATCTTCTGTTGTATTTTGAATGTACTTGACTCTAGGGCAGTGTCCTTGGATAGGGCATCTAGGTGAGGGCTATGACGCTACCCTAGGTACATGTCATCATCACTACCACCACCACTGGCCATTCGTCTAACCCAAGTGAACCTACTCCCCTAAGATAGATCGTCGGCGAGCCTACCACCTATCACCCTAAGGTAGATCACTACTAGTTCTTGTGCTTGCGTTGGTTTTTTCCCTTAAAGAGGAAAGGGTGACACAACAAAGTAGAGATAAGTATTTCCCTTAGTTAAGCACCAAGGTATCAATCCAGTAGGAGGAACACACAAGTCACCAATGGTTGCACCTACACAAACAAACAAATACTTGCACCCAACACGATAAAGGGGTTGTCAATCCCTTCATGGTTACTTGCAAGGATGAGACCTGATAGAGATAGGTATAAAAGATAAATAAAAGTGCAAAATAAAGTAAAGGTAAATAAATTGCAGCAAGGTATTTTTGTGTTTTTGATTTTATAGATCTGAAAATATAATGATAAAAATAGACCCGGGGGCCATAGATTTCTCAAGAGGCTTCTCTCTTAAAAGAACGCATACAGTGGGTAAACAAATTACTGTTGAGCAATTGATAGAAAAGCGCAAAGTTATGACGATATCTCAGGCAATGATCATGAATATAGGCATCACGTTCGTGACAAGTAGACCGACTCCTGCCTGCATCTACAACTATTACTCCACACATCGACCGCTATCCAGCATGCATCTAGTGTATTAAGTTAACGAGAACGGAGTAACGCCTTAAGCAAGATGACATGATGTAGATGGATAGATCCAATCAATATGAACAAACCCCACCTTTTTATCCTTAATGGCAACAATACAAATACGTGTCATGTCCCCTTCTGTCACTGGGAATAAGCACCGCAGGATTGAACCCATTACAAAGCACCTCCCCCATGGCAAGAAAAATCAATCTAGTTGGCCAAGCCAAATCAATAGATCGGAGACATATACAAAGCTATATTAATCATGCATAAAAGAGTTCAGAGAAGACTCAAATAATATTCATAGATAATCTGATCATAAATCCACAACTCATCGGATCTCAACAAACGCACCGCAAAAGAAGATTACATCTGATAGATCTCCAAGAACATCGAGGAGAACACTGTGTTGAAGATCAAAGAGAGAGAGAGAGAGATAGAGAGAGAGAGAAGAAGCCATCTAGTTACTAGCTATGGACCCGTAGGTCTGTGGTAAACTACTCACACATCATCGGAAGGGTAACATGGTTGATGTAGAAGCCCTTTGTGATAAAATCCCCCTCTGGCGGAGAACCAGAAAAGGCCCCAAGATGGGACCTCACGAGGTCAGAAGCTTGCGGTGGCAGAAAAGTATTTTTGGTGTGCCCTCTGGTATACGGGAATATTTGGGTATTTATAGAGCAAAGATTAGGGTTAGAGGAGCATCAGGGCGCCCACAAGCCCGGGGGCGTGCCCCCTCCCTAGGGCGCGCCCTCTAAGCTTATCGCCAACTGGTGGCCCCTTCGACCTCCTCCCGAAGGTTCCTGGATGTCTTCTTGGCCAAGAAAAATCCTCAAAAAGTTTCATTCTGTTTGGACTCCGTTTGATATTGATTTTATGTTAAAGACAAAAACAAGGGGAAAATAGCAACTGGCACTATTGCAGGATGCTGCTAACGCGACACTACGATCAGAGACCCTTCGACAAAACTGTGTGCAATGCAATAATCGCAAACTGTGGTGTAAAAGAACCATCAAAAAAGGTGCAGAACGTTTGCGATGGCGGGGCCATCAAACACGGTTCAGATTTTAGTTGTGTGTGCGATCCAGGGCATATGGTTTAGTCCAATGAACTGTTTGCGATGAGGTGGAACAAAAGAAACGGGCAGCCTGATGAAGGCGTGTACGATATAGAGCATATGGTTCACTCGGATGAACTGTTTGTGATTACGCAACACAAAAGAAACGGTCAGCCAGACCAAGGTGTGTGTGAATGAGGGCATACGCTTCAGAAGGATTAACTATTTGTGATTAGGCAACAGAACAGAAACAGGTCAGCCAAATCAAAATGTCTATGATTGATGGCATACACTTCACATGGATGAACTGTTTGCGATTAGCCACAACAAACTGAAATAATTAGAAAGATCAACATGTGTGCGCTAGACGGGCACACACATTCTAATTAAAAGAAGTGTGCGCAATGGTAATAATGAGCGTGCACGGTTGTTGGAACAAGACGTCTGACATTGCCTATTGCGGTGCACCCTATGGTGCAAACACCACGTACGCGGCCGAGAAGGCGTATGTGCCCACGTTACGCCTTCCGAGAATAGTGTCGCACTTATAATCGTCAGTAAATTTTGAGCATGCGTCCCTTCACAATTTTTTTTAGAAGAACAGGGAGGCTGCATCCCGTCACATTCCAAATTGCAAACCTGTTCACACCGATCAAAACCTAAATGCTTTCCCACTTAGGAGCGTATTACTACATGGTTATAAATACTACTACTCCAAGATGACTGCACATTCCTCCTCAACTCCTTATCCACAAAAGCAAACAAGTCATTCATCATCGTTCCCTTGCGTCTGCCATGGCCAGCGTGAGTTCTGGGTTGAGAGATTGCCACCAGGGAGAGGCGAGCCTAGAATCGGAAGCACGAGAGATGTCCCGCCTTACCGCGAAAGCAGCCAACATGTCCCGCCACGCCGCCGAAGCATCACGGAGGTCCCGCTGCGCCCTCGATGCAGCAGACTGGTCCGGCCACGCCGCGGAAGCAGAAGAGATGTCCCGCCACACCACGAATGCAGCAAAGATGTCCTCCCGCACCGCGACGGCCTAGGAAAATGTCTCGCGGGCAGGCGAGGACTCTTACAGGCGCATGCGTGCCCTCGTCCTTAGACAGATGGATTAGATATCCAGGTGGGCGAGGTTGTAGGATGACCTGAAAGCCTCGTTTGAATAGTCTACTGGCATCATCCGGCAACTAAATGAGAGCAATGCAAAGCTCTGCTACCTCTTGAGCACTGCGTTGGATTTCCTTGAAGAGGAAAGGATGATGCAGCAATGTAGCGTAAGTATTTCCCCCAGTTTTTGAGAACCAAGGTATCAATCCAGTAGGAGGCTACGCGCGAGTCCCTCGTACCTGCACAAAACAAATAACTCCTCGCAACCAACGCGATAAGGGGTTGTCAATCCCTTCACGGTCACTTACGAGAGTGAGATCTGATAGATATGATATGATAATATTTTTGGTATTTTTGTGATAAAGATGCAAAGTAAAATAAAAGCAAAGTAAAAGCAAAGGAAATAACAAAGTGTTGGAAGATTAATATGATGAAGATAGACCCGGGGGGCATAGGTTTCACTAGTAGCTTCTCTCAAGAGCATAAGTATTTTACGGTGGGTGAACGAATTACTGTTGAGCAATTGACAGAATTGGGCATAGTTATGAGAATATCTAGGTATGATCATGTATATAAGCATCACGTCCCAAACAAGTAGACCGACTCCTGCCTGCATCTACTACTATTACTCCACTCATCGACCGCTATCCAGCATGCATCTAGAGTATTAAGTTCAAGAAAACAGAGTAACGCCTTAAGCAAGATGACAAGATGTAGAGGGATAAATTCATGCAATATGATAAAAACCCCATATTGTTATCCTTGATGGCAACAATACAATGCGTGCATTGCTGCCCCTACTGTCACTGGGAAAGGACACCGCAAGATTGAACCCAAAGCTAAGCACTTCTCCCATTGCAAGAAAAACCAATCTAGTAGGCCAAACCAAACTGATAATTTGAAGAGACTTGCAAAGATAACCAATCATACATAAAAGAATTCAGAGAAGATCCAAATATTGTTCATAGATAATCTTGATCATAAACCCACAATTCATTGGTCTCAACAAACACACCGCAAAAAGAAGATTACATCGAATAGATCTCCACGAGAGAGGGGGAGAACATTGTATTGAGATCCAAAAAGAGAGAAGAAGTCATCTAGCTATTAACTATGGACCCGAAGGTCCGAGGTAAACTACTCACACTTTATCGGAGAGGCTATGGTGATGATGTAGAAGCCCTCCGTGATGGATGCCCCCTCCGGCGGAGCTCCGGAACAGGCCCCAAGATGGGATCTCGTGGGTACAGAAGGTTGCGGCTGTGGAATTAGGTTTTTGGCTCTGTATCTGATCGTTTGGGGGTACGTAGGTATATATAGGACGAAGGAGTACGTCGGTGGAGCAACAGGGGGCCCACGAGGGTGGAGGGCGCGCCCTAGGGGGGTGGGCGCGCCGCCCTACCTCGTGGCCTCCTCTTTTCTTTCTTGATGTAGGGTCCAAGTCTCTCGGATCATAATCTTCCTAAAAATCACGTTCCCGAAGGTTTCATTCCGTTTGGACTCCGTTTGATATTCCTTTTCTGCGAAACTCTAAAATAGGCAAAAAAACAGCAATTCTGGGCTGGGCCTCTGGTTAATAGGTTAGTCCCAAAAATAATATAAAAGTGGATAATAAAGCCCAATAATGTCCAAAACAGTAGATAATATAGCATGGAGCAATCAAAAATTATAGATACATTGGAGACGTATCAGGCATCCCCAAGCTTAATTCCTGCTGTCCCCGAGTAGGTAAATGATAAAAACAGAATTTTTGATGTGGAGTGCTACCTGGCATAATTTCAATGTAATTTTTCTTAATTGTGGTATGAATATTCAGATCCGAAAGATTCAAGACAAAAGTTTAATATTGACATAAACATAATAATACTTCAAGCATACTAACAAAGCAATCATGTCTTCTCAAAATAACATGGCCAAAGAAAGTTATCCCTACAAAATCATATAGTCTGGCTATGCTCTATCTTCACCACACAAAGTATTTAAATCATGCACAACCCCGATGACAAGCCAAGCAATTGTTTCATACTTTTGACATTCTCAAACTTTTTCAATCTTCACGCAATACATGAGCGTGAGCCATGGATATAACACTATATGTGGAATAGAATGGTGGTTGTGGAGAAGACAAAAAAGGGGGAAGATAGTCTCACATCAACTAGGCGTATCAACGGGCTATGGAGATGCCCATCAATAGATATCAATGTGAGTGAGTAGGGATTGCCATGCAACGGATGCACTAGAGCTATAAGCATATGAAAGCTCAACGAAAGAAACTAAGTGAGTGTGCATCCAACTCGCTTGCTCACGAAGACCTAGGGCATTTGAGGAAGCCCATCATTGGAATATACAAGCCAAGTTCTATAATGAAAAATTCCCACTAGTATATGAAAGTGACAAAATGAGAGACTCTCTATCATGAAGATCATGGTGCTACTTTGAAGCACAAGTGTGGTAAAAGGATAGTAACATTGTCCCTTCTCTCTTTTTCTCTCACTTTTTTATTTGGGCCTTTTCTCTCTTTTTTCTAATGGTCTTTTTTTCGTCCAGAGTCTCATCCCGACTTGTGGGGGAATCATAGTCTCCATCATCCTTTTCCTCACTTGGGACAATGCTCTAAAAATGATGATCATCACACTTCTATTTTCTTACAACTCAACAATTACAACTCGATACTAGAACAAAATATGATTCTATGTGAATGCCTCCGGCGGTGTACCGGGATATGCAATGAATCAAGAGTGACATGTATGAAGAATTATGAATGGTGGCTTTGCCACAAATACGATGTCAACTACATGATCATGCTAAGCAATACAACAATGATGGCGCGTGTCATAATAAATGGAACGGTAGTAAGTTGCATGCCAATATATCTCGGAATGGCTATGGAAATACCATGATAGGTAGGTATGGTGGCTGTTTTGAGGAAGGTATATGGTGGGTGTATGATACCGGCGAAAAGTGTGCGGTATTAGAGAGGCTAGCAATGGTGGAAGGAAGAAAAGTGCGTATAATCCATGGACTCGACATTAATCATGAAGAACTCATATACTTATTGCAAAAATCTACAAGTTATAAAAGCAAAGTATTACGCGCATGCTCCTAGGGGGATAGATTGGTAGTAAAATACCATCGCTCGTCCCCGACCGCCACTCATAAGGAAGACAATCAATAAATAAATCATGCTCCGACTTCATGACATAACGGTTCACCATATGTGCATGCTATGGGAATCACAAACTTTAATACAAGTATTTCTCAAATTCACAACTACTCAGCTAGCATGACTCTAATATCACTATCTTTATATCTCAAAACAATTATCAAGCATCAAACTTTTCTTAGTATTCAACACACTCAAAAGAAAGTTTTACAAATCTTGAATACCAAGCATATTAGGATTATTAAGCAAATTACCATGCTATTTAAGACTCTCAAAATAATCTAAGTGAAGCATGAGAGATCAATAGTTTCTATAAAACAAATCCACCACCGTGCTCTAAAAGATATAAGTGAAGTACTAGAGCAAAACTATATAACTCAAAAGGTATAAGTGAAGCACATAGAGTATTCTAACAAATTCCAAATCATGTATGGCTCTCTCAAAAGATGTGTACAGCAAGGATGATTGTGGTAAACTAAAAAGCAAAGACTCAAATCATACAAGACACTCCAAGCAAAACACATATCATGTGGTGAATAAAAACATAGCTCCAAGTAAAGTTACCGATGGAAGTAGACGAAAGAGGGGATGCCTTCCGGGGCATCCCCAAGCTTTGACTTTTTGGTGTCCTTATAATATCTTGGGGGTGCTATGGGCATCCCCAATCTTAGGCTCTTGTCATTCCTTGTTCCATAATCCATCAAAAAAAATCCACCCAAAACTTGAGAACTTCACAACACAAAACTCAACAGAAATCTCGTGAGCTCTGTTAGCGAAAGCAAACAAAAGACTACTTCAAGGTAGTATAATGAACTTATTATTTATTTATATTGGTGTTAAAACTACTATATTCCAACTTCTCTATGGTTTATAAACTATTTTACTAGCCATAGATTCATCAAAATAAGCAAACAACACATGAAAAACAGAATCTGTCAAAAACAGAACAGTCTGTAGTAATCTGTAACTAACGCAAACTTATGGAACTCCAAAAAATCAGCCAAAATATGAAGACCTAGTAAATTTGTTTATTGATCGGAAGCAATTGGAATCACTATTTTATCACATTCTGGTGATTTTTAACAATTGTTTTCGTGAACAGATACAGCAAGATCAAATAACTATCATCCAAGAAGATCCTATAGGTTTAACTTGGCACAAACACTAATTAAAACATAAAAACAAATCTAACAATAGGCTAGATCAAATATTTATTCCTAAACAGATGCAAAAGGCAAAACACTAAAAATAAAATTGGGTTGCCTCCCAACAAGCGCTATCGTTTAACGCCCCTAGCTAGGCATTGATAACCCACAAATATAGGCGGTCGCAACAGTTTTCGATAAGTAAGAATGTTGAACCCAAAGAGGAGCTAAAGGTAGAACAAATACTCCCTCAAGTTCTATCGACCACCGATACAACTCTACGCACGCTTGACGTTCGCTTTACCTAGAACAAGTATGAAACTAGAAGTACTTTGTAGGTGTTTTTGGGTAAGCTTGCAAGAAAGTAAAGAGCACGTAAATAAAGACTAGGGCTGCTAAGGTAAAGAAACAACTAAAGTAAATATAGCAAGTGTGGAAAAGTGGTGGTAGGAGTTGCGAAATTGTCCCTTAAGCAATTGACTACTTTACTAGAGCGATGGCAAGTATTATGTGGGAGAGGCCACTGCTAGCATGTTATCCCTTACTTGGACTTCTATGCACTTATGATTGGAACTATTAGCAAGCATCCGCAACTACTAACGTTCATTAAGGTAAAACCCAACCATAGAATTAAGATATATTGGTCCCCATTCAATCCCGTATGCATCAATTTCTATGCTAGGTTGAAGCTTCTGTCACTCTTGCCCTCCAATACATAGTCCTATCAACATACAACTAACCCTATGGTGTGATCCACGCGCGCGCTCATATGATGGGCACCAAAGGACAGCAACATAACCACAAGAAAATTAAATCAATCATAGCAATTCATCAACCACCGATAGGACAACGAAAATCTACTCACACATCATAGGATGGCAACACATCATTGGATAATAATATGAAGCATAAAGCACCATGTTCAAGTAGAGGGTACAACGGTTGCGGGAGAGTGGACCGCTATAGATAGAGGGGGGAAGGTGATGGAGATGTTGGTGAAGATGGCGGAGGTGTTGGTGTAGATCACGGTGATGATGATGATGGCCATGGCGGTGTTCCGGCGCCACCGGAGGAGAGGGGCCCCCTTCTTCCTATTCTTCCTTGACCTCCTCCCTAGATGGGAGAAGGGTTTACGCTCTGGTCCTTAGCCTCCATGGCATGGGAGGGGCGAGAGCCCCTCCGAGATTGGATCTATCTCTCTGTTTCTCTCTGGTTATGCGTTCTCTTCTGGCTCTGTTTCACCGTTTCGTTTATATATGGAGATCCGTAACTCCGATTGGCCTGAAACCTTCGCCGTGATTTTTTTCCGAATATTAGCTTTCTTGCGGCAAAAGAAGAGCATCAACCGCCTTACGGTGGGCTCACGAGGGTAGGGAGCGCGCCCTAGGGGGGGCGCCCCCTGCCTCGTGACCACCTCGGGCACTGGTTCGCGTTGATTTTCCTTCCAAATTTTCCATATTTTCCAAAAATAAGCTCCGTCTGTTTTTATCCCGTTTGGACTCCGTTTGATATGGATATTCTGCGAAACCAAAAACATGCAACAGGCAGGAACTGGCACTGGGCACTGGATCAATATGTTAGTCCCAAAAATAATATAAAAGTTTGCCAAAAAGTATTTGAAAGTTGAATAATATTGGCATGGAACAATCAAAAATTATAGATACGACAGAGACGTATCAGCATCCCCAAGCTTAATTCTTGCTCATCCTCGAGTAGGTAAATGATAAAAAAAGATAATTTTTTATGTGGAATGCTACCTAGCATAATCTTGATCATATGTCTAATCATGGCATGAATATTAAGACATGAGTGATTCAAAGCAATAATCTATCTTTTGAAATAAAGACAATAATATTTCAAGCATACCAACCAAGCAATTATGTCTTATTGAAATAACATAGCCAAAGAAAGCTCATCCCTACAAAATCATATAGTCTGGCTATGCTCCATCTTCACCACACAAAGCATTCACATCATGCACAACCCCGATGACAAGCCAAGCAATTGTTTCATTCTTTTGACGTTTCTCAAACATTTTCAACATTCACGCAATACATGAGCGTGAGCCATGGACATAGCACTATAGGTGGAATAGAATATGATGATGGGGGTTATGTGGAGAAGACAAAAAGGAGAAAGTATCACATCAACTAGGCGTATCAACGGGCTATGGAGATGCCCATCAATAGATATCAATGTGAGGAGTAGGGATTGCCATGCAACGGATGCACTAGAGCTATAAGTATATTAAAGCTCAAACTGAAACTAAGTGGGTGTGCATCCAACTTGCTTGCTCATGAAGACCTAGGGCATTTGAGGAAGCCCATCGTTGGAATATAGAAGCCAAGTTCTATAATGAAAATTCCCACTAGTATATGAAAGTGATAACTCAAGAGACTCTCTATATGAAGAACATGGTGCTACTTTGAAGCACAAGTGTGGTAAAAGGATAGTAACATTGCCCCTTCTCCCTTTTTCTCTCATTTTTTTTCTTTTTTTTCTTTTTTTGGGCCTTCTCATTTTTTTGGCCTTTCTCTTTTTTTATTTTATTCGTCCGGAGTCTCATCCCGACTTTTGGGGGAATCATAGTCTCCATCATCCTTTCCTCACTGGGGCAATGCTCTAAATGATGATCATCACACTTTTATTTACTTACAACTCAATATCTAGAACAAAGATATGACTCTATATGAATGTGTCCGGCAGTGTACCGGGATGTGCAATGATCTAGCATAGCAATGATATCAAAAAACAAAGAAGCCATGAAAACATCATGCTAGCTATCTTACGATCATGCAAAGCAATATGACAATGAATGCTCAAGTCATGTATATGATGATGATGGAAGTTGCATGGCAATATATCTCGGAATGGCTACGGAAATGCCATGATAGGTAGGTATGGTGGCTATTTTGAGGAAGATATAATGAGGCTTATGTGTGACAGAGTGTATCGTATCACGGGGCTTGGATGCACCGGCGAAGTTTGCACCAACTCTTGAGGTGAGAAAGGGCAATGCACGGTACCGAAGAGGCTAGCAATGATGGAAGGGTGAGAGTACGTATAATCCATGGACTCAACATTAGTCATAAAGAACTCACATACTTATTGCAAAAATCTATTAGTCATCGAAACAAAGTACTAAGCGCATGCTCCTAGGGGGATAGATTGGTAGGAAAAGACCATCGCTCGTCCCCGACCGCCACTCATAAGGAAGACAATCAATAAACACCTCATGCCCCGACTTCGTTACATAGAGGTTCACCATACATGCATGCTACGGGACTTGCAAACCTCAACACAAGTATTTCTCAATTTCACAATTACTCAACTAGCATGACTCTAATATCACCACCTTTATATCGCAAAAGTATTGCAAGGAATCAAACATATCATATTCAACGATCTACAAGTTTATGTAGGATTTTATGACTAACCATGTGAATGACCAGTTCCTGTCATCTCTCTAAATAGATATAAGTGAAGCAAGAGAGTTTAATTCTTTCTACAAAATATGTGCCCACGCTCTATCAAATATAAGTGAAGCAAAAGAGCATTCTACAAATGGCGGTTGTCTAAGTGAAGAGAAACAGGCAATCCGAACTTCAAATGATATAAGTGAAGCACATGAAGCATTCTATAAAGCCATACTCAAAAGATATAAGTGAAGTGCAAAGAGCATTCTATAAATCAACCAAGGACCAACTCATACCACCATGGTGCATAAAAGAAAAATAAAAACCTAAATGCAAAAGACGCTCCAAGACTTGCACATATCGCATGAACGAAACGAATCCGAAAACATACCGATACTTGTTGAAGAAAGAGGGGATGCCTTCCCAACATCCCCAAGCTTAGACGCTTGAGTCTCCTTGAATATTTGTTTGGTATGCCACGGGCATCGCCAATCTTGAGCTCTTGCCTCTCTTCCTTCTTCTCACATCGAAACCTTCTCAATCATCGAACACTTCATCCACACAAAACTTCAACAGAAAACTCGGCAAGATCCGTTAGTATAATAAAGCAAATCACTACTCTAAATACTGTTGCAAACCAATTCATATTTTGTTTTTGCATTGTGTCTACTGTAATATAACTTTTTCATGGCTTAATCCACTGATATAAATTGATAGCTTCATCAAAACAAGCAAACTATGCATCAAAAACAGAATCTGTCTAAAACAGAACAGTCTGTAGCAATCTGAACATTCACCATACTTATGATACTTGAAAAATTCTGCCAAAATTAGGGAAAATAAACAATTTGTACAGAAAGACATTTCAAAAAGAATCATAACCATTTGACGTTCCAGTAAAAAATTAAAATTCATGCACTACAGCCAAAGTTTCTGTCCTGCACCGCACAAACCAACAAGCATTGTAAACATCCTAAAGGCAAACCTTGGCACATTATTTTTATAATACAATGAAATTGTACAAGGGGATGATTATTTTTTTTGAAAAGTTTCTGTAATCAAGATTCACAAAGTTTCCGTGAGCATGAACAAAGTTCAAGGCTAGCTCCCACTTCAACAATGCTTGTCTCTCTTACTTTCGCTTTTCTTTTTGAAAAAGTTTTGGGTTCCCCTCTTTATTTTTGTTGTTTTTAAACTATATGAAAGCACTCAACAGAAATAAATGACTCTCTAAAACTTCCGGGTTGTCTCCCTGGCAGCACTTTCTTTAAAGCCATTAAGCTAGGCATATTGTGCTCAAGTAGTGAATCCACCCGGATCCCAAGGTATATCAAAAGCAATTTTAATTAGCAATGGTTTGTAATTTAGTAGTGAGCACAAAGTAACATATATCAAGTAATGACGAAGTCTAACTCTCTTCCTATGCATCGGCATGTCATAAAAGAACAATTCATGCACACATAGTAAATGCCAATGCATAGTATAAACAGTTTCTTGCAATTTTATCGTGTTGGACAAATAGAGAGGTGGAGATATAGTTCTTCTCTCATAATAATTGCAAGTAGGAGCAGCAAGCACATGCATATTATATTCATAAAAATTATCATGTGCAACGGTAAATGGCAACCCATCAATGTAATCCTTAATAAGTGCAAACTTCTCCGATATAGTGTAGTTGGGAGAATTCAAAAAGATAATAGGACTATCATGTGTGCGTGCAATAGCAACAATTTCATGTTTAACATAAGGAACTATAGCAAGTTCATCTCCATAATCATAATTCATATTGGCATCTTGGCCACAAGCATAGCAAGCATCATCAAAAAGGGATATTTCAAGGGAATCAATGGGATCATAACAGTCATCATAGCAATCATCCTTCGGTAAGAACGAAGGGGAATTAAACAACGTATGAGTTGAAGAGTTACACTCTTTAGAAGGTGGGCACGGGTGATCAATCCACTCTTCCTCCTTTTGTTCTTTGCTCTCCTCCTCATCTTTTTCATCCAATGAGCTCACAGTTTCATCAATTTCTTCTTCCATAGACTCCTGCAAAATATTATTCTCTTCTTGGACAGCGGAGTAGTCCTCAATATATTGTTTAACATAAGCATTAGAAGCATAATTCTCATAACAATATTCAAGTATGGCAAAATTTTCAGATTTGTGAAGAGTAGCATCATACTTTTCAATCAAAGAAGCAATTTCAAAAGCACCCTTAAAAGCAGCAAATTCTTCAATTTGTTGAACATCATAGTAATTATAAACACCCTTAGCATACGAAGATACGATTCCATTATCACTAAACTCACATTGATAGGGAAGGTGTTTCTTAGGGTTTTCAGAACAACAAGTAAAATCATATATTTCACACAAATTCCAAGCATAGCATTGCATAGTATTAATTTCATGCTGTAAAAGTTTCCCTTTTGAGATATTCGGTGCCGCACATAACAAGCATGCTCATCTAAATATTTGCCCTCAACTAGGCTAGTTGGGGTTTCAGCACGAGCACATAGGGATCGAAGATGATCCAAGTGATAAGCTTCAGCAGTGTGATAGATTTTGAGTGGTTCTTCAACCATTGGTTCAGTAGGTACAACTAATTTTTTTGGTATTTTGCGTTTCCTACCCATAACTAGAGATAGAAAACAACTAAGAACAGCAAATAAAAATTACTTAGTGATAAAGCAAACAAGCACACACGAGAATATTCACCCCACTCTATTGCTCCCCGGCAACGGCGCCAGAAAAAGGTCTTGATAACCCACAAGTATAGGGGATCGCAACAGTTTTCGATAAGTAAGAGTGTCGAACCCAACGAGGAGTTAAAGGTATAACAAATATTCCCTCAAGTTCTAACGACCACCGATACAACTGTACGCACGTTTGACGTTCGCTTTACCTAGAACAAGTATGAAACTAGAAGTACTTTGTAGGTGTTTTTGGGTAAGCTTGCAAGAAAGTAAAGAGCACATAAATAAAGACTAGGGGCTCCTAAGGTAAAGAAACAACTAAAGTAAATATAGCGAGTGTGGAAAAGTGGTGGTAGGAGTTGCGAAATTGTCCCTTTAGAAATTGACTACTTTACTAGACCGGTAACAAGTATTATGTGGGAGAGGCCACTGCTAGCATGTTATCCCTTACTTTCAATTCTATGCACTTATGATTGGATAGCAAGCATCCGCAACTACTAACGTTCATTAAGGTAAAACCCAACCATATCATTAAGATATATTGGTCCCCCTTCAATCCCGTATGCATCAATTTCTATGCTAGGTTGAAGCTTCTGTCACTCTTGCCCTCCAATACATAGTCCTATCAACATACAACTAACCCTATGGTGTGATCCACGCGCCCTCTCATATGATGGGCACCAAAGGACAGCAACATAACCACAAGCAAATTAAATCAATCATAGCAATTCATCAACCACCGATAGGACAACGAAAATCTACTCAGACATCATAGGATGGCAACACATCATTGGATAATAATATGAAGCATAAAGCACCATGTTTAAGTAGAGGGTACAGCGGGTTGCGGGAGAGTGGACCGCTGTAGATAGAGGGGGGAAGGTGATGGAGATGTTGGTGAAGACGGCGGAGGTGTTGGTGTAGATCGCGGTGATGATGATGATGGCCACGACGGCATTCCGGCGCCACCGGAGGATAGGGGGAGAGGGGGCCCCTTCTTCCTCTTCTTCCTTGACCTCCTCCCTAGATGGGAGAATGGTTTTCCCTCTGGTCCTTAGCCTCCATGGCATGGGAGGGGCGAGAGCCCCTCCGAGATTGGATCTATCTCTCTGTTTCTCTCTGGATCTGCGTTCTCTTCTGGCTCTGTTTCACCGTTTCGTATATATATGGAGATCCGTAACTCCGATTGGCCTGAAACCTTCGTCGTGATTTTTTCCGAATATTAGATTTCTTGCGGCAAAAGAAGAGCATCAACCGCCTTACGGTGGGCTCACGAGGGTAGGGGTCGCGCCCCCCTGCCTCGTGACCACCTCGGGCACTAGTTCACGGTGATTTCCTTCCAAATTTTCCATATTTTCCAAAAATAAGCTCCGTCCGTTTTTATCCCGTTTGGACTCCGTTTGATATGGATATTCTGCGAAACCAAAAACATGCAACAGGCAGGAACTGGCACTGGGCACTGGATCAATATGTTAGTCCCAAAAATAATATAAAAAGTTGCCAAAAAGTATATGAAAGTTGAATAATATTGGCATGGAACAATAAAAAATTATAGATACGACGGAGACGTATCAGGCATAAAAGCAAGGATAGATCTAGGTATTGCCATCTTTGGTAGGCAATCCATAAGTGGCTCTCATGATAGATTCATATGGTAATTTTATTTTCTTCCCAGGGAAGTGTTCCATGCCTTTCTTTAATGGAAATTGGAATCTAATATTCCCTTCCTTCATATCAATAATTACACCAATCGTTCTAAGGAAAGGTCTACCAAGAATAATAGGACATGAAGGATTGCAATCTATATCAAGAACGATAAAATCTATGGGCACATAATTCCTATTTGCAACAATAAGAACATCATTAATTATTCCCATAGGTTTCTTAATAGTGTAATCCGCAAGGTGCAAGTTTAGAGAGCAATCATCAAAATCATGGAAATCTAGCAAATCGCACAAAGTTTTGGGAATAGTGGGAACACTAGCACCCAAATCACATAAAGCATAGAACTCATGATCCTTAATCTTAATTTTGGTAGTTGGTTCCCATTCATCATAAAGTTTTCTAGGGATAGAAACTTCCAACTCAAGTTTTTCGTCATAAGATTGCATCAAAGCATCAACGGTATGTTTAGTAAAGGCTTTATTTTGACTATAAGCATGAGGAGAATTTAGCACGGATTGCAACAAGGAAATACAATCAATCAAAGAGCAATTTTCATAATTAAATTCCTTGAAATCCAAAATAGTGGGTTTAGCAACATCTAGGGTTTTGATTTCTTCAATCCCACTTTTATCAATTTCAGCATCAAGATCGAAAAACTCCGAATTTTTGGAACGGCTTCTAGGTAAAGGTGGATCATATTCAGTCCCATCATTATCAAGATTCATATTGCAAAACAAATATTTAATAGGGGACACATCAATAACTTTTAGATCTTCATCTTTATTTTCATAGGAACTAGAAGAACATGCTTTTATAAAGGCATCTTTCGTAGCACGCATCCTAGCGGTTCTTTCTTTGCACTCATCAATGGAAATTCTCATGACTTTGAGAGACTCATTGATATCAAGCTTAGGAGGAATAGATCTAAGCTTTAAAGAATCAACATCAAGAGAAATTCTATCAACGTTCCTAGCCAATTCATCAACTTTAAGCAATTTCTCTTCAAGCAAAGCATTGAAATTCTTTTGCGAATTCATACAATCTTTAACACTAGTCTAAAATACAGAGGGCATCTTATTAAAATTTCCATAAGAGTTGTTGTAGGAATTTCCATAATTATTAGAGGAATTACTAGGATAAGGCCTAGGATTAAAGTTTCCTCTATACGCTTTGTTACCAAAATTATTCCTACCAACAAAATTCACATACATAGATTCATTATTATTCTCAATCAAAGTAGACAAAGGCATATCATTAGGATCAGAGAAACACTCTTAGTAGCAAATAATTTCATAAGTTCATCCATCTTTCCACTCAAAACATTAATTTCTTCTATCGCATGCACTTTTTATTAGTAGATCTTTCAGTGTGCCATTGAGAATAATTAACCATAATATTATCTAGAAGTTTAGTAGCTTCTCCTAAAGTGATTTCCATAAAAGTGCCTCCCGCAGCCGAATCTAAAAGATTTCTAGAAGCAAAATTCAATCCGGCATAAAAAATTTGTACAATCATCCACAAATTCAAACCATGAGTAGGGCAATTACGTATCATTAATTTCATCCTCTCCCAAGCTTGTGCAACATGTTCATGATCAAGTTGCTTAAAATTCATAATATCATTTCTAAGAGAGATGATCTTAGCGGGAGGAAAGTACTTAGAGATAAAAGTATCTTTGCACTTGTTCCAAGAATCAATACTATTTTTAGGCAAAGACGAAAACCAAGCTTTAGCATGATCTCTAAGCGAAAAAGGAAATAGCTTCAATTTAACAATATCATTATCAACATCTTTCTTCTTTTTCATATCACACAAATTAACGAAGCTATTTAGATGAGTAGCGGCATCTTCACTAGGAAGGCCGACGAATTGATCTTTCATGACAAGATTCAACAAAGCAGTATTGATTTCACAAGATTCAGTATTGGTAAGAGGAGCAATTGGAGTGCTAAGGAAATCATTATTGTTGGTATTGGTAAAGTCACACAATTTGGTATTATCTTGAGCCATCGTGACAAACCAGCAATCCAACACACGAGCAAACAAAAAACAAGCAAAAAAGAGGCGAACGAAAAAGAGAGGGCGAATAAAACGGCAAGGGTGAAGTGGGTGAGAGGAAAATGAGAGGCAAATGGCAAATAACGTAATGCGGGAGATAGGGGATTTGTGATGGGTACTTGGTATGTTGACTTTTGCGTAGACTCCCCGGCAATGGCGCCAGAATTTCTTCTTGCTACCTCTTGAGCACTGCATTGGATTTCCTTGAAGAGGAAAGGATGATGCAGCAAAGTAGCATACGTATTTCCCTCAGTTTTTGAGAACCAAGGTATCAATCCAGTAGGAGGCTACACGCGAGTCCCTCGTACCTGCACAAAACAAATAACTCCTTGCAACCAACACGATAAGGGGTTGTCAATCCCTTCACAGTAACTTACGAGAGTGAGATCTGATAGATATGATAGGATAATATTTTTGGTATTTTTGTGATAAAGATGCAAAGTAAAATAAAAGCAAAGTAAAAGCAAAGGAAATAAAAAAGTGTTGGAAGATTAATATGATGAAGATAGACCCGGGGGCCATAGGTTTCACTAGTGGCTTCTCTCAAGAGCATCAGTATTTTATGGTGGGTGAACGAATTACTGTTGATCAATTGACAGTATTGAGCATAGTTATGAGAATATCTAGGTATGATCATGTATATAGGCATCACGTCCGAGACAAGTAGACCGACTCCTGCCTGCATCTACTACTATTACTCCACTCATCGACCGCTATCCAGCATGCATCTAGAGTATTAAGTTTAAGAAAATAGAGTAACGCCTTAAGCAAGATGACATGATGTAGAGGGATAAATTCATGCAATATGATAAAAACCCCATCTCGTTATCCTCGATGGAAAAAATACAATACGTGCCTTGCTGCCCCTACTGTCACTGGGAAAGGACACCGCAAGATTGAACCCAAAGCTAAGCACTTCTCCCATTGCAAGAAAAACCAATCTAGTAGGCCAAACCAAACTGATAATTCGAAAAGACTTGCAAAGATAACCAATCATACATAAAAGAATTCAGAGAAGATTCAAATATTGTTCATAGATAATCTTGATCATAAACCCACAATTCATCGGTCTCAACAAACACACCGCAAAAAGAAGATTACATCGAATAGATCTCCATGAGAGAGGGCGAGAACATTGTATTGAGATCCAAAAACAGAGAAGAAGCCATCTAGCTATTAACTATGGACCCGAAGGTCCGACGTAAACTACTCACACTTCATCGGAGAGGCTATGGTGATGATGTAGAAGCCCTCCATGATGGATGCCCCCTTCGGCGGAGCTCCGGAATAGGCCCCAAGATGGGATCTCGTGGGTACAGAATGTTGCGGCGGTGGAATTAGGTTTTTGGCTCCGTATCTGATCGTTTGGGGGTACGTAGGTATATATAGGAGGAAGGAGTACGTCGATGGAGCAACAGGGGGCCCACATGGGTGGAGGGCGCGCCCTGGGGGGTGGGCATGCCCCCTACCTCGTGGCCTCCTCTTTTCTTTCTTGATGTAGGGTCCAAGTCTCCCGGATCATAATCTTCCTAAAAATCACGTTCCCGAAGGTTTCATTCCGTTTGGACTCCGTTTGATATTCCTTTCTGCGAAACTCTAGAATAGGCAAAAAAAACAGCAATTCTGGGTTGGGCCTCCGGTTAATAGGTTAGTCCCAAAAATAATATAAAAGTGGATAATAAAGCCCAATAATGTCCAAAACAGTAGATAATATAGCATGGAGCAATCAAAGATTATATATATACGTTGGAGACGTATCAAGCTGCAGGCTGAGCGCGACCTGCTAAGGGTGAAGATCGTCGGAAGTGCGGAGCAGTAGGAGCAGACCACTACCTTGTTGAAGAGGACGTGTGTCATCGTCGAGAAACTTATGGACGAGAATGTCATGCTTTGCATCGAGCGCAGAAGGCTGGTGGAGGAATCCGTGGATGCTCTCAAGCAGCATCTTGAGGACAAGAAAGAGCTCATCGCCGCTCGCCACGGAGGCTAGTTCTCGCGGCCTGCAGCAACACATCAACAAAGTAGAGATCAACGAGCCAGATCGTTGTCTTCCTTCTTCTTTTGCCCTTGTGTATTTCAGACGTTGCCGCATGTGGCTTTTTTTAATTATGTTCCTAAATATGTAAGACAATTATTATCCACTGTCATCGTCCTTATATTCATCATGCTTGCTATAAGTCACAGTCGATGCTATATAGGTCCGTCGGATCTTACATCAAGATCCGTGCAAAACTTTCTTTTCAGATTTTTCATTTTTCTCTCTTAAATCTCAGTCCAGTGAGACATATAGCCACGCCGTAGAACAGGTGCTCGGGCGCCATTAATGGGAACGTTGGGAGGGAGGTGCACGACGGGTAGCGGTCAAAGGGCTCTCCTCCCGATGAGCACGCGCAGGGGTCTGATTGCACGCCTCCCGTACTCAAATAGCTACCCCACATGGCACCTCCTAGCCAATAAAAAAAGGGGATGCGATACGGCACGTAATTGGTAAGTAGAACGGCCACGGTTTCAATAATACTTGTGTTTCCGACTTGTAACGTGACAACACTTGTTCCAAAATGACTTTGTTGATTGTTAATGTGTACGCCTTGGCAAATCGAAAGAACAATTACCACAACATGTTGGTGCCATGTCATGACACCAAGCCAAGTTTCATGATTTTCAGACGTGTTTTGGATTTACAGGAATTAAAGAAACCAAGTTTCTCAATCTTTCCGGCCGAGACACGACGCCCAGATGTTTGAATTTCATTCCCATCTCTTGCATAGGACCTATAAATTCACCCAAGGACACACATGTGATTTTTCAAACAACTTTGGTGCACTTGAGCATGTGCTTGTAGTTCAAATTTGAATTATGCACATTAAATACCCAAAAACTCAATTAATGCATAAAAATGCCAAACGAACACGGAATAATTCCAAATTTTAGCACGACACTTCTATTTGGTCTAATCTTCATGTGTAAAAAAATTAAGGCGGGAGAAGGCAGTATACGTATCTCGTTTCGCACACGGAGGTGGCACGTTCCCTCTCGGAACCACGAGCCTTCTTGAGGGAAGCTCCGGTTTGCAAGAAGCTTACACCAAAGCTTGTCCCAATTCGGCCAAAAAAAATACCGCAACATGTTGGTTCCATGTCATGACACCATGCCAAGTTTCATGATTTTCATGCGTGTTTTGGATTTACAGGAATTAAAAAACCAAGTTTCTCAAACTTTCCGGCCGAGCCAGGACGCCCAGATGTTTGAATTTCATTCCCATCTCTTGTATGGGACCTATAAATTCACCCAAGGACACACATGTGATTTTTCAAACAACTTTGGTGCACTCGAGCATGTGCTTGTAGTTCAAATTTGAATTATGCACATTAAATGCCCAGAAACTCAATTAATGCATAAAAATGCCAAATGAACCCGGAATAATTCCAAATTTAAACATGACACTCATGTACTAGTTGCATGTTCACTGCACGTAAATGTTCTAGCAATTCAAACACCATCCTTTCCCTCCATAACACCATTTTGTCTTTCAAAACATAATGAAAAAATTAGGTATACCACAAACAGTTTACTAGAAAGAATCATGTGGGATGCGATATAAAATATATTGGCACACCTTCTTGTCTGGCTTACGCAGGAAGCTTCTTCGCCTACAGTCCACCACCCTCGCTTGAACCACACTTGCACGCCAGTTTCTCGCGGCGCCGAGTGAAATTCTTTTGCCACTGTGAAATATCTATCTCCCCGCCCCTCCCTCCTACCAAAATCCACATTTCCACTTTTCCTCCTTGCTTTCCAAGTTCAAACCTTCACTGTTGCTTACTGGTAGCTCAGCCTCCTCGCCGGCGACCCTTCTTCTTGCAGCGCCGCCTCCTCGCCGGCTACCCTTCTTCTTGCAGCGCCGCCTCCTCGCCGGCGACCCTTCTTCTTGCAGCGCCACCTCCTCGTCGCCGACCCTTCTTCTTGTTGCGCAGCCTCGTCGATATGGTCAGGTAATTCACACCCCACCCACACCATCCTCCTCCTTTCCCGTCCCACATGCCCCGACCGACAGAGCGACACCTTCCACAAAAATCACTACCCCCCTCATCCAATTAAGCGCCGCCCACGGCCATTTTGCACGCAGTATAATGTGGAGCTCAGTAGCATGCGGCCGCATGCGCGAACGAGGTCGCTATGGCTTCCTTGCATGTTGACCACCAGATCTTGGAGGAGCACCTCGTCTTCGAGGCCACCGTCGACACCGCCACACGGTTGTCAACTTTAAAATATAGTTCGTGATGTTTTCTCGAGGCCACCGCCAGTGCCTTCTAGTGATTTTTCCTCTGTAATGTTAATATGCAATCTGATTTTCAGCTAACAGTTTGGTCCTTTGAAATGTAATGTTTAGTTAACTCTTTGGTCCAACAATTGCTACATTTTGTAGTACTATTCTCAAGCATTCTTTGTTTTGTTAACTGCCTTATCTTCTAGTACATGTTTCTATTCTGCAACGTCGTGCTCAGTTAACTATTTTGGTTCATTTGGTCTGCTGACTATTTAACTGTTTGGTTCAGTTCTGCAATTTGATTTTCATTTGATGTGGGTACAATTTTGTATTCTTATGCATCTGGCACCAATCAAATTTGGCTGTACTCAATACATATTCTACTGATAGTATGGCAACTCTTAGTTAACCTGGTCAAGATCTTCCTTATGTGTGTTGTAGGGAAACAATGGGAGACACCGCGGTTTACCATCGAGGTCTGTTCAAGCAGGGTCCTTTGGCTAATAGCACATTATTGTGCAGTTGCAGGAATCATTCTAATATTTAGGTTTCTTACAATTTGGTCTTGCACATGTAGGTCCTGCTGTCAGAGGCTTAGACCCACTGTTCGACCCATTTTGCATATGGGGAAATGAGATGTCCATGAATATCGGTCAAGTCAAGAAACTCAGAAAGATTGTTAGGATGAAGAAACTTGTGACAAATAACAACAAGATCTTTGTTTGCACAACGAAGAAGACATCAGTCAACTATAGGATGGTACCAACTCTTTTACCTTGTTTTTACTCCTTGTGCCATTTCAAAATTTACAACGGCGATTTATGCATAGCTTTATTTTCAGTACTTCTCAAAGTAGTTCATCGATGATTACCTCTCAAACCACCTACATGGTCAAGAGGCAAGGAAGGTAATCATTCAACACCCATGGTACAATATTGAAGTCTTGCTGAAGAGGACGAAGGTTGGGCGGGCAATTATCCATAGCCACTAGCCTAAAGTTGCAAGGACATTCAACATCGCTGAAGGCTCAATATTTGCCTTCCGCGTCTGCAGTTTCCCAGATGACATTCATCTATCTATTTACCGTGTATGATGCTACTTTCTAAAGGTTTTTTATGCTGCATGTGAAACTTGGTGCTGTTGTGTAATGGCGTAACTGAGTGCCAAAGCTATCTGATGTAATTCGATTAATCAATAATAGGCTAATTACCCTGCTTATTGGGGTTTTCTATTGCAAACGGTTACTCAGACAGCACCATGGGTGATGAACTCAAACAACCTGAACGGTTTCTAGAAAGTAGGCGTGTTCGATCAACTAACAATCACACACGGCTTCCGGCAGCGAACTGTTTGCGTTAGGCCACATTGCACAAACGTTTCCACACGAAGAACTGTGTGTGATATACATACCTACGGAAATGTTTTTCTAGGATTCACCATGTGGGATGTACATACTTACGGAAATGATTTTCTTGGATTCACCACGTGGGATGTACATACCTACGGAAATGAGTTTCTCGGATTATCGTGTGGGATGTACATACCTACGGAAATGATTGGGTTTCGGCCTCGCCCGATCGCACACGGCCCCTGCCTGGGTCCCAGGAGGGCCTATCCCCGACAATTTCTGGGTCGTGTGGGAAGGACCCCCTGTCTCCCACACTCACTTGGCCACAGTTCCAAATGCCGTCACGGAAAAGGGTTAAAAACCATTTGTTTAGCACGTCGTTGTACCAGTGTGGCACTTGGCACTAGATTAATAGGTTAGTCCAAAACAGTGATATAAAATTGCATAATAATGCATATAAAATATCCAAGATGGATAATATAATAGCATGGAACAATCAAGAATTATAGATACATTGGAGACGTATCAAGCATCCCCAAGCTTAATCCCTGCTCGTCCTCTAGTAGGTAAATGATAAAAACAGAATTTTTGATGTGGAATGCTACCTAACATGTTTATCATGTAATCTTTCTTAATATGGCATGAATATTCAGATACATAAGATTCAAAACAAAAGTTTAATATTGACATAAAAACAAAATACTTCAAGCATAATAAAAAGCAATCATATCTTCTCAAAACATCATGGCTAAAGAAAGTTATCCCTACAAAATCATATAATCTTGTCATGCTCTATCTTCTTAACACAAAGTATTTATCATGCACAACCCCGATGACAAGCCAAGCAATTGCTTCATACTTTTTAACGTGCTTCAGCTTTTTCAACTCTCACGCAATACATGAGCGTGAGCCATGGATATAGCACTATGGGTGGAATAGAATATGATGTTGGAGGTTGTGTAGAGAAGACTAAAAAGGAGAAAGTCTCATATTGACGAGGACAATCAACAGGCTATGGAGATGCCCATCAATTGATGTCAATGCAAGGAGTAGGGGTTGCCATTTAATGGGTGCACTAGAGCTATAAGTGAATGAAAGCTCAAAAATAAAACTAAGTGGGTTTGCATCCAACTTGCTTGCTCATGAAGACCTAGGGCATTTGAGGAAGCCCATCATTGGAATATACAAGCCAAGTTCTATAATGAAAAATTTCCACGCGTAATATATGAAAGTGACAAAATAGGAGACTCTCTATCATGAAGAACATGGAGCTACTTTGAAGCACAAGTGTGGAAAAGGATAGTAACATTGTCTCTTCTCTCTTTTTCTCTCTTTTTTGTTTTGGGCTCTTTAGCCTCTCTTTGTTTAGTCTGGAGTCTCATCCCGAATTGTGGGGGAATCATAGTCTCCATCATCATTTCCTCACATGGGACAATGCTCTAATAATGATGATCATCAAACTTCTATTTACTTACAACTCAAGAATTACAACTCGATACTAGAACAAAATATGACTCTACGTGAATGCCTCCGGTGGTGTATCAGGATGTGCAATGATCTAGCGTGACATGTATAAAAAATATGAACGGTGGCCAAGCGACAAATACGATGCCAACTATATGATCATGCAAAGCAATATGACAATTATGATGTGTGTCATAATAAAACAGAACGGTGGATGTTGCATGGCAATATATCTCGGAATGGCTATAGAAATGCCATAATAGGTAGGTATTGTGGCTGCTTTGAGGAAGATATAAGGTGGCTTATGTGTGAAAGAGTGTATCATATCATGGGATTTTGATGCACCGGCGAGTTTGCACCCACAATTAAAGGTGAGTAAGGGCAATAAACCGTACCGAAGAGGCTAGCTAAATACAGAAGGGTGAGAGTGCGTATTATCCATGGACTCAACATTAGTCATAAAGAACTCACATACTTATTGCAAGAGTTTATTGGCCCTCGAAGCAAAGTACTACTACGCATGCTCCTAGGGGATAGATTGGTACGAAAAGACCACCGCTCGTCCCCGACCGCCACTCATAAGAAAGACAATCAAAAATAAATCATGCTCCAATTTCATAGCACAGCGAGAGACCATACGTGCATGCTTCAGGAATCACAAACCTTAACACAAATATTCTTACTAAACCACATTTTCTCACTAGCATAAATTTAATATCACCATCTTTATGTCTCAAAACAAATACAATGAATAAAACTTCTCATATATTCAATGGTCTTCATGAAAGTTTTTATTACATCCTTCTTGAATACTCAACATATTAGGACTAAACTCATAACCTAAGAAAATTGCCATACTATTTATAAGACTCTCAAAATAATATAATTAAATCATGAGAGTTCATCCATTTCTTCAAAATATAACCACTGTCGCGCTCTAAAAAGATATAAGTGAAGCACTAGAGCAACTACCTAGCTCAAAAAGTATAAGTGAAGCACATAGAGTATTCTAATAAATTCACGATTAATGTGTGTCCCTCTCAAAAGGTGTGTACATCAAGTATGATTGTGGCAAACTAAAAATAAAATAAAGCAAATACTCATATAATACAAGACGCTCCAAGCAAAACACAAATCATGTGGTGAATAAAAATATAGCCTCAAGTAATTTACTGATGGATCGTAGACAAAAGAGGGGATGCCTTCCGGGGGGCATCCCCAATCTTATATGCTTGGATGTCCTTAAATATTACCTTGGTGTCGGCGTCCTGGGAACGGGGGTACCCAGACTTGCCTGCCTGCGGCGCGGGGTGTGGCTCATCCAGCGGCCTGGTACGGCCCATCTTCATCAGCAACCACTCAAGACCCTCGTGAGGGGCCAAGCCTCGCAAGGCGGATGACACAAGACCTCCTCAGGGCAACCTTGCTAGGCTGGCTCCCGAGGAGCGGAGATATCTAAACAAGGGGCACCTCGCGAGGCGCGCGTGACGTGAGCCATGACGACCAAGGCCAGGCGGGCGCCAGTGGGCGCAGAGTACCAGTTGCCTCTTTGGTGCTAAAGGGGCAAGCACAGGCGAGGAGTCCCGAGGCATCAGGCAAAGGTTTCCATATCGGTGCAACGAGACCAAGACCAGCAGGACGGCAGGACGGAGGTCAACCCGGAGCCCACGGTGGTGTCACCACCAGAGCCTTTGGCAGGCGAAGACCACCTTTTGTTAGGATAACTTGTACTAGTTGTCTCCCTTCAAACTTGGCCGTTGTGGGATCCCTTCCCGCCTAACATTTGGGAAGAGGACCAGGGCCTCCATAAAATAGGACTAGCCACCACCATGACGGGGGGACGGATCATTCAGACCATCCTCACACACACAAGCTCACCGAGCTCAAGAACACCTCTCCTCAGGAGGTTGTTCATCCCTTGTACTTGTTCATCCTCGGACCATGAGGCAATTCACCACACCACACTAGAGTAGGGTATTACACCGCAACGGTGGCCCGAACCAGTATAAACTCCCGTGTCTCTTGTTCCATGGGTTGAGCGAGCTAGGCCTTGAAATCGTTGCGAGAGTGAGCTAGGGAGAGAGAGATCTTCGTGCGCACCCCAGTGTTCAAACCTCAAGGGTTTGCCGGAATCCGTAATCCAACATTTGGCGCACCAGGTAGGGAGGTGCTGAAGCATTTCTTCCGATCCACGCTCCACTGCTCCACCGCAACCATGGCTGACGCTCGCCGAGCCCGTGTTGAGCACCGGGCTTCCCTCGCCGCCTGCGTCGCTCAGACGGCGCCCGTCGGCGGACCTCCCCGTCGTTTTCCATCACCCGCTGCCAACGCCGCCATCGGCCCGGTAGGGAACGAGCAGCAAGCTTCATCACTGCACCCCTCCGTGTGGTGGGACAGATGCACCACCACCCCGTCGCTGACTCCGGCCGGCTCGTCGTCCCACGCTCGTCGCGCGCCCACGGACGCGCAGGCCACGCTGCTCATGGCACGCGAGCTCCTACGTTACCGCCCGGTCGACGGCCGGCCTCTACGACGACTGGCTGGACCGCATCGCCGAGCTTGTCAGCGCCGCTGGGGGCTCTCCTGCACCGTCCCTCTCGCTACCTCGCCCACCTCTAGCTGCAGGTGACATAGCTCACGGAGCGCCTCCTCCACCTCCGCATCAAGATGGCGCCCTCGCACCAAGACGCGTTGTCCCGCGGTGTGACCCGCCACGCCAGGCGCCCGCGCACGAAGAAGGAAGCTGCCAAGAAGTCCCGAGGCCGCAAGAAAACGCCCTTGCACTCCCAGCACCACTGCGTCAAGACCGCATGCCGCCTGCGGCGGCTGCGTGAGGATATCAAGATCAGGCTCCGCCTCTGCGACGGGCCCCGGTGACCATGGCAGGCTATCTTGCCTTCACTCCCGAGCTGCGCAGTGTCGTCTGGCCCGGCAAGTTCAAGCCGGACCTGCCTCCGCACTACGACGGCACCCCCGACCCCGTGGAGTTCCTGCAGCTCTACGAGCTGAGCATCGAGGCGGCCAACGGTAACGAAAAGGTCATGGAGAATTGGTTCCCCATGGCCCTCAAGGATGGCACGCGCTCATGGCTTCTGAACTTGCCCGCGGGATCAATCTCCTCCTGGGGCGAGATGCGCGACCGTTTCATCACCAACTTCCAGGGCATTCATGACCGCCGGCCGGCCGCAGGTGACCTGCAGCCCATCAAGCAGTAGCCAAGGGAGACCCTGCAGAAGTACATCCAGCGCTTCAACAACGTCCGCCTAGATCCAAGGTGACAGACGCGGCCATCATCTCCATGTTCTGCGATGGCTTCCACGACGTCAAGATGAAGGAGGAGGTCGCCATCCACGAGGAGCTATGCATGGCCTTGGAGATGTTCAACATGGCGACCAAGTGCGCAAGGGCTGAAGAAGGGCGCCTTTCCCTCCTCGAGCTCCCAGCTACCGATCAGGAGGACAAGAAGGACAAGACCAAGGACGTGAAGCGCAAGGGGGCTGCCATGCTTGCGGCAGAGCCAGAGATGAAGCGCGGCCGCGACCACCCTGAGTCGTCCAAGGCCAACCGCCTATTCTGCGCCTTTCATAACATTCACAGCCACAACACCAGCGACTGTCAGGAGCTCAGGGCCACCCGCGATGGGCACTTCAGTCGACGCCCCAACCGCAACGACCAAGGCTACGACCGAGGAGGAGGGCGAAGTGGGGGGCGCTGGCACGACCGTGGCCCCCGCCAGGAGTGGCGCCACCGGCCTCGTGAGGATCGCTGGCAGGATCAGCCTCGCGAGGGCGCCTGGAGGGACCACCCTCGTGAGGACCGCCCTCAAGGCATCACTAGCCTCCCTCCGCTGCCGGCACCACCAAGGAGGAAGGACGACCATCATCAGGACGAGGGGGCTGGGGGCTTCCAAGAGCCTCGCGCCATCGTCTGCATCTTGGGTGGTGCTGAAGCCCCAGCCTCTCAACGTATCTTCAAGCAGTCTGCTCGTGAGGTGAACACGGCCCTTCCCAAGTTCAAGGCCATGCGCCTGCTCAGGTGGTCCAAGTGCGCCATCACCTTCAGCTCGTCAGACCAGCTCAAGTGCGCGACAACCGTCGGCGCCCTCCCAATGCTCTGCTCACCCGTCATCAGCAACGTCCAAGTCTCCAAGACCCTCATCGACGGCGGCGCAGGGCTCAACGTCCTGTCCATTGAGACATTCGACAGCCTCCAAGTGTCGTATGATCAGCTACAGCCTACCAAGCCCTTCTCAGGAGTGACAGGCAGCTCCACTACCCCAATAGGGCAGGTCCGCCTCCCTGCCACATTCGACCAACATAACAACTACCACACCGAGCTCATTGACTTCGACGTCGCCCATATCCTCCCGCCATAAAACGCCATCCTTGGGTATCCAGCCTTGGCCAAGTTTATGGCAGTAACCCACCACGGCTACAACGTCCTCAAGATGCCAGGGAGCGCCGGCATCATCACGGTCCCCTGTGAAGAAAGAGATGCGGTGTCCTCCCTCGAGCGCGCTTACCAAGCTGCAGCGGCCGAAGACCCCGACAACGAAGGCACCATGTACCCTCCTGAGGCCATCCCCAAGAAGAAGAAGCAACTACTCCACCCAGGGCCTCAGGAGAGTGGCGTTTCCAGCGGCACCACCTCAGGATCTGCGCCCGCAGCTGGGGCGCCTCCCTGCCTCGCATAGGAAGGCGTGCCCGACGCCCTCCTTAGGCTAGGCTCGGGGGCTCTCTTCTGGAGGGCCTCAGACCTAGCCAAAGTCACGAGGGAGGCGCTCGGGCACCATGTGGAGGCGTGCTTCACCGCACGTTTCCCTCAAGAGGGCGCAAGGCGTGGAGCGCCCAGTGCTCAGGAGTTCATCACCAAGGTGACCCAGGAGCTTCAAGAGGCAAGGACCATAGGCGGCGACCGCCGCCCGCCACCCAGTGCGGCCCCCCATCCTGGCGAAGACGGCGGGTTGTGCGTCTGCGTCGACATTCCAGGGCTCAGCAGGGTTGCATCTCAGGGACGTTTCTGGCCTTCGCGCGTTGGATGGTGTGAGGGTCCACCTCACAGCTACGTTCACATGCCATTTGGCCTTCCGAACGCGGCTATCACCTTCCAGCGCCACTTGTAGAGCATTCTGGCGGCTCAGGTGGCCAGGCATCACGCTGTCCTGGCGGAGATCGCGACAGTTCTTCGGGAGCCACCTGGGCCTGCGGAGCCTCCTGAGGCTCAGGACCCTGGCGGCTCGTGAGGAGCAGCTTCTTCGGCAAGCATCTTAGGCTACTCCAACATCACTCTAGCTACGGGATCAGGTGACTCTCTCTAGTTCATTCAGTTGGGGGCGCCCCTCGGGCAGCATTATCCCCAAGTCGCATGGGCCTGTCCCTGCGATGTGTATCCTTTTGCATCTTTAGCTTACTCTGTTGGGAGCGCCTCTCAGGTTGCATCATCCCTAGGCCGCTCGGGTCCGTCCCAGTGGCATGTATCGTTCTTGCATCTATCTAAGCTAACCTACCTCATTGCTTGAGTCATTTCATGATTGTCACATGTTTACCTGTTGCCCCCCGCGGCCACCCACGTTGTTGACTGGCCTCCTGCTCATCCTGCAACGGGGGCTACACATGTTGGCACGATGCTTGTGCTCGGGCCCGTCCTTGCAACACTGACAAACCTGAGTGGTCGAGCTCTGGCTCGCGGCACGCCCCGCGCACGTCACCTCACCAGGCCCTCAGTGCCTTCATCTTCTTGCGGAACGAGCAACAAGCACGATTGCAATCTGTATTCCTCCCTCGCACTAACCTGCAGGAATCTCCAGAGGCTGACAACGAGCGGCACCGCAGGCTCCTTCTATTTTTCATGCAATTCGCTTGTGCGTTAAAGGGGGGGCCTGAGCATCGCGCCTTAGGGGCTCTCGCTGGTTCTCGAGCCCTCACCGCCTGGCCTTGACCACGACATCGCGACCTGGCATACCAGCGGCGTCTGAGCTCGCTCGAGGGCTGGAACCCGAGGACGCAGAGCACATAGAAGAGCATAAAAAATAAAGGGAAGCTCGTGCGGGCCTAACCCGGCCGCACTACCGCTGCTGACGCACGAACCTGATGCTACACGAGGGATCGACCCAGGATCGCTAAGATAAGTCACGCACTCAAGCCAGCCCAGTGCTGTGACACAGGATTTCCACATCTTGCAGTCTTGCTGCGGAGACGCCGCCTTCCTTTCCCGCCTTCAGGGAGTTGCTTCACGCTAAAGGGGACCTCTTGAGCATCGCGCCTCAGGAGCTCTTACTGGACCTCGGGCCGCTCACCTCCTGGCCTTGACCACGGCATCGCGACCTGGCATACCAGCGACGACTGCAGCCTGCCTAGGGACTGGGATGTGTCAGCGTAGAGCACTAAGCTACCACGAGGTTGGAAAGGGGGAACCGAGCCGAAGCGAGACACACAATCATGAATTTTCGTAATAAGGACGATATTGACAACAGGCACTACAGACCCTTTACACACACCCAAGGGGTTCACCTCGATTCCTCGCAGGGAACCAAAGAAGATCCTCGTGGGGAGCAAAAGGAGAAGGTTTCTAGGAGCCCGATCTGCAGGCGTCGCCGCTGACGCCATCATCAACAATGGGCCACGGGAGGCCGACGCCAGCCCCATCCAGATCAACAGCGGTGACGGGCAGACACCGTTGCCGCGCTCCGGGCACGGCGAGATCTCGGGGGCACGTAGCTGTCGTCGCTCGTCTCCGGAGTCTCGTAGGGATCGGGAGAGTCGTTGGACTCCCAGGCACCATCGCTGCTGCTGGAGGAATTGCCGGCAGGACCAAAGGCAGGGCCATCGCCCGCCGCAGCGCCGTCCCGGTGACCCCCTCCGGGCAGAATTCCAGGCGATGACCTTCCTCGTCGAAGACCTTGAAGAACAACCTGGAGGCTCCGTCATACTTGAAGTGGATGGCGAGAGTGCCCTTCGTGCAGCAGGTGCGGGCGACCTCGCCCCATCCGCGGGTCATGAAGATCTTGCCCAGAGAAATGACCTCGACCTCTACTCCCGTCGTCGAGGTGTCTGTAGGATCGGAAGTATGTCTAGAGGGGGGTGATTAGACTACTTGACCAAATAAAAGCTATGCCTTTTCCCAGTTTTAGTTCTTGGCAGATTTTAGCAACTTTAGGACAAGTCAAGCAATCAACACACAATTCAAGCAAGCATGCAAAGAGTATATAGCAGCGGAAAGTAAAGCATGCAACTTGCAAGAATGTAAAGGGAAGGGTTTGGAGAATTCAAACACAATTGGAGACACGGATGTTTTTCCCGTGGTTCGGATAGGTGGTGCTATCCTACATCCACGTTGATGGACACTTCAACCCACGAAGGGTAACGGTTGCGCGAGTCCACAGAGGGCTCCACCCACGAAGGGTCCACGAAGAAGCAACCTTGTCTATCCCACAATGGCCATCGCCCACGAAGGACTTGCCTAACTAGCGGTAGATCTTCACGAAGTAGGCGATCTCCTTGCCCTTACAAACTCCTTGGTTCAACTCCACAATCTTGTCGGAGGCTCCCAAGTGACACCTAGCCAATCTAGGAGACACCACTCTCCAAGAAGTAACAAATGGTGTGTTGATGATGAACTCCTTGCTCTTGTGCTTCAAATGATAGTCTCCCCAACACTCAACTCTCTCTCTCATAGGATTTGGAGTTGGTGGAAAGAAGATTTGAGTGGAAAGCAACTTGGGGAAGGCTAGAAATCAAGATTCATATGGTAGGAATGGAATATCTTGGCCTCAACACAAGGGTAGGTGGTTCTTTCTCAGAACATATGAGTTGGAAGTGTAGATGTGTTCTGATGGATCTCTCCACAAATGAAAAGGAGATGGAGGGGTATATATAGCCTCCACACAAAATCCAACCGTTACACACAATTTACCAATCTCGGTGGGACCGAATCAACAAACTCGGTCGGACCGAAATAGTAAACCTAGCGACCGTTAGAGATTTTCGGTGGGACTGACATGCAACTCGGTAGGACCGATATGGTTAGGGTTAGGGCATAACGTAATCTCGGTGAGACCGATTACACAAACTCGGTGAGACCGATTTGGTAATTAGCTAACCAGAGAGTTGGTCAGGTAAACTCGGTGGGACCGATTTGCTCTTTCGGTGAGACCGAAAAGTTAAAAAAGGGAAACAGAGAGTTTACATTGCAATCTCGGTGGGACCGATTTGCTCTTTCGGTGAGACCGAAAAGTTACAAAAGGGAAACAAAGAGATTGCAATCCCATCTCGGTGAGACCGAGATCCCTATCGGTAGAACCGATTTGCTAGGGTTTGGCAGTGGCTTATGACAAGTGAAACTCGGTGGCGCCGGATGGAAAGAATCGGTAGGACCGAGTTTGGCTTGGAGTTTAGGCCATTTGTGGATATGGGAAAGTAGCTGAGGATTTTGGAGCATATCATTAAGCACATGGAGCAAAAGGCTCATTAAGCAACACCTCATCCCTCCTTAATAGTATTGGCTTTTCCTATGGACTCAATGTGATCTTGGATCACTAAAATGTAAAATGAAGAGTCTTGAGCTTTTGAGCTTGAGCCAATCCTTTGTCCTTAGCATTTTGAGGATTCCACTTTCACCATCCATGCCATGCCAATCATTGAGCTTTCCTGAAATAATTGTCTTGGAATAGCATTAGCTCAATGAGCTATATGTTGTTATGAATTACCAAAACCACCTAGGGATAGTTGCACTTTTAATCTCCCCCTTTTTGGTAATTGATGACAACATATAGATCAAAGCTTCGACAAATGATAATAAGAAAGAATTATATCGTCGCTTTGAGAAGTATGTGATAAGTAAGAGCCCCCCCTAAATTTGTGCATATTTAAAATTTGCTTTGGACTGCAAATGCACAAAGAGTTAGAATTATGGGTTACTCTTCGATGTCACATACATCTTGGTGGAGTGCTCAAAATGATGCCATAGTGAATTTTATAGTTTCCTCAGGAACAACCTTCCTAGGCTTGGAGGTAGGAACTCTCCTAGCAGGTGCTTTCTTGTGCATTCCTGGCTTGATGGCTGTAGCTGAGCCATATTCCTTCTTGAGCACAACTCTCTTGGAAGTTGCTTCCTCCTCTGCCACATAGTCCTCATCCTCTGATTCTGAGGTTCTCTTCTTCCTTTGTCTTGTGGCAGCTTTTGGCAGGTTGCTGGGGGTGCTCCTACTGCCTTCATCTGAAGAGCTGGAGGGACTAGTGCCCTCACTCATTTGCACTGGCTGCTCTGACAAGTTCTGGCTATCACTCTGGTCTGACATGATGAACAAGCTTGTCGGATCACGGGCTCCGGCAGACCCTTAAGGTTCGAACTCTGGGGTGCACGCGGAGATGATGCCCTCTACCTCTCCGTCTCGTAAGGATCTAAACTACCGAAAGAACAGCACAAGAGACACAGAGTTTATACTGGTTCGGGCCACCGATGTGGTGTAATACCCTACTCCAGTGTGGTGTGTGGATTGCCTCTTGGGCTGATGATGATGATGGACAATACAAAGGAGAACAGCCTCGCGAGGGCGTGTTCTTGGTGGGACGATGAACTGCTAGGGGAGTTCAGCCGCCCTTCTCTCTCTCTCTCTCAGTGTGTCTGTACCAGTTTTGTCCGATTCTCACTCTCTCTGCCTCTACCCTGGGGTGGCTAGTCCTATTTATAGGCAAAGGCCCTGGGCCTCTTCCCAAATATTGAGCGGGAAGGGTGCCAACAATTGGCCAAATTCGAAGGGGAACATACAGTACTCTTATCCTGACTAAAGTCGGTCCTCACCTGCCAAAGGCCCTGTGGTGACACCGTCCTGGGCTCCACGATGACCTCCTTCCCACCGTTGGACTGGTCTTGGTATTGTTGCACAGAAATGGATGCCTTTGCTTGATCCTCTTGCCTGCGCTTGCCCCCTTTGCACCAAAGAGGAAAGGGAGGACACTGCGCGGTCTGGCGCCCGCCTGGCACCCTCGGTCGTCATGGCTTGCGTCATGGGCACCTCGCGAGGTACCCTGCCTTGATCTCTCCGCCTCCTCGTGAGCCAGCCTGAGGAGGCACCGTGTCATCCGCCCCGCGAGGCTTGGCCCCTCGCGAGGGTCTTGAGTCTTGTGTTGATGAAGATGGGTCGTGCTGGGCCCCCATTTGAGCCACGCCGCAGGCCGCAGGCAGGCAAGTCTGAGGACCCCCATTCCCAGAACACCGACAGTAGCCCCCGGGCCCAAGGCGCGCATGGACTTGGCCGTGCCGAGAGGCGAAAGGGCAAGGGCGAAGCACCGCGGGCCCTAACAGCCTGCGGCCTTGGGCACCGCATGGCGGTTGATTGGGCGTGGGCGCTTCTGCAACTGCGCTGGTTAAAGGCGCAGTGTCTGCCCAGGCCTTGCTCTTCTCTTTCTCCTATCGCTGCTCAGATCCCCTTTCTCGCGCTCCCAGATCTGCTCCCTTGTGACCTTGGAAGACATGGCGCCACATCAGCCTCCTGCTGAAGCTTGGTTCTCGCTGGCCCTGGACTCGCCGAATGTGTCGGTGGCGAGCCTCGCCCGGCTGCGCCGGATGGCGGCGGCGTGGGGCGTCGACGGAGCACGGGTGTTCAAGGTCGGCTCCGCCACCCCTGAGGGCCGAGGAAGCACCTTCTACCCTCTCTTTGTAAGCTCCATTACTGCGGGCCTGGTGCCTCCTTTCTCCGAGTTCTTCCTCTCTGTCCTCCGCCACTATGACATGCAAGCTCTGCATCTCCACCCCAACTCCATCCTTCTCCTGGCGATCTTCGCCTACTACTGCGAGGCTCATGTGGGGGTGCAACCCTCAGTGGCCTTGTTGCGCCACTACTTCTACCTCCGGGTTACCCGTGGTTCTCCTTCCGCATGCGCGAGCTTCGTTGCGTGCGGCGGCGCCATTGCTATCTCGAATCCCGGGAAGAGGATCGAGGGCTTCAGGAGCAAGTGGGTCTTGGTGGACGCCGGGCGCATCCACCCTCGGCTGATCCTACCCACGGAGCAGCCCGTGAGTTCCGGTGACTGGTCCCGGGAGGAGCTTACGGACCCCCGCGCGAAGCCGGTTCTGGAGAAGATGGACGCGGACCTGAAGTCGGTCGTCACGGCGGCGGCGAGGCTGACTAGCGCGTCGCTGCGAGGGAGTTCCTGGAGCACCAGCTGGCCCCACTTCGGCGGTACTCACCTCCGATGTGGAGGCCTCACCCGAGCCTCGCGGCCTTGGGCGACGAGGATGTGACCGCGACGCTCCAATCCCTGGTCGGGGGCGAGGTGGCACGGCTGGAGGGCGCGCATGCGCCCTTGTTCCTTCGCGACGACTGGAAGCAGGTGGTGGACTCGATGCCTGTCTTCAACGGGGACGGGCCCGTGCCTATGGTGGCTCCCGAGGGACTGGTGGACGTGTCATCCGGCGACCCCAGCGGAGAGGAGGGCGAAGAGGAGAGGTAGGAGGGCCCTGACTCCGAGGCAACTGACGGAGAGTCAAGGGCTCCCCTCCCTCGGTGCAAGTCCCGTACTCTCCGCCTTTCGTCGAGCGATGATGATGAGGTCGACGACGTGCTGGGTAGCGGGAGCTCGCCCCCGATCCCGAAGAAGGACAGGATCGAGCTGATCCTCCGCGGGTCCGCCCCAGCTCCGGGGCGATCCGCGGATGCGCCTTCTGCTCCTGAGGTTGACCCCTCCAGCCGGCTCTCAGGCTTCAAGTATGGCCGGAGGCTGCTCGAGCCCTCCAGCGACGACATGTAAGTTCTTGATCCCCCATCCTTTGTTCCTTGTTCTGCCGCTGAGGCTTGATGTTCGCTCCTCTTGGATAGGCTGGCGCCCACGACGAAGAAACCGAAGGGGGCTCCCGAGGCCCCATCCACGGCAACGCCTCCGCCTGCAGGTGGGGGCGATCGTGAGGCACGGGCTTCTCCTACCCGCTCATCCTTGCGAGGCTTGGCTGAGCTGGCTAGGGAGAGCCCGGCCCCCATGGCCCAAGTGACTCCCGAGGTGCTCCTGCCTGCTGCCACCACCACGGCCGTCGAGGCGCAGCAGACTCCGCCTCAGGACACTGTGGTCTCGCCTCCGCTACCTTCTCCTCCCGTTCCACCGACCGCTGCTTCCCTGACTCCTCCTGTTGTCTTGGAGCGCGCTGATGTTTCTCCGCCTTCTTCTTCCATCCTGGAGCGTGCTGCTGGTGAACTGGACTGGCTGCGGCAGGATCTTCTCGGCGCCGACCCTTGCCTGGTGGCCGGGCGCCTGGAACTGGCCTCGGGGTGGATTGGCTCTGATGCCTCGATTCGAGCGGCGCTGGTTCAGGCCTCAATGGCCTGTGACAGAGAGAGGGAGGCCACCCTTGAGGTGAAGGCCGCCCGAGACGCGGCCCTGGGAGAGGTGGTTGGAGTCCGTGGCCGCTGCAAGGAGCTGGAGGACGAGCTGCAGGGCCTACGGGACCAGCTCGCGAGAGAGGTCCGCCTTCGCCGGGAGCAGGAAGAAGGCGCGAAGGCTCGCGAGGCGGCCATCGAGGATCGGGAGGCCAAGCTCAAGAAGCGCCGCGTTCGCCTAGACGCGCTGAAGAAAGAGCTGGAGGTGACGAAGGCCGAGCTGGACCGCAAGGCTCGGGTTCTTGCCGAGGATCGCGTGGCCTTCGCAGACATGGAGAAAGATGCCCGCGCTTCCCTGAAGACGCTTTATGAGAGCGGCTTGGAGGGCCCACTGGTCGGTGACGAGGATGGCCCCGCCAAGCTGCTCCCCTTCCTGGTTAAGGCCCTTGGAGATGTTGCCCTTGGCCTCGGCCCCACGGCTGAGGACGAGGCGTGCGTCCTGTCTTCTGCTGCACTGATGCGGGTCTTCGCCCACATCTATCTTCGCGATCCCAGCGCCGACCTCGACAGCCTGCTGGAGCCGGTGAGCGGTGAGGGTGCTGTCGCCGCTGTCGAAGCCATGAAGGGGCGCGCGGAGGCGCTGCTGGAGAAGTTCCGGGCCTTCAGCACCAGGCCAAGGCAAGGCGCTGCCGGCCCTGCTGCTCCACGAGGCGAACCCACTCCACGCAGCTCCACCGCCGACAAGTGACTCCGTTTCCATCCCTGTTCTTCTTTCAATTCCTGCACATGCACCACGCCTCGAGGAGGCATTTAAACTTGCGTTTGGTACTAAGACGACTGTATGGGTTGTAATATTTGCTTTTAAATTCCTTGAGTTTTATGCTTTTTTTCCCTACTTGCATGTGTTCTACGCCGGCAGAGTCCGGCCGCGCGCGTACCTCACCCAGCATTAGCCCCGCCCGGAAACCAGGACGGGACCAAAGGAGTGAGGGGCTACGTGACAAGTTAGGCTCCTGAGTTGTGATGCTCAGGAGTCCCCCTTGGCGCACGAACAACAAGTAGGGAAGTGTGATGTAGGTGTATCTTCCGTTCTACGTCTGCAGAGCACGACTCCGCGCATACCTCACCCAGCATAGCCTTTCAGAACTAAGGAGTGAGGGGCTACGGAGCCAGTTAGGCCCCTGAGTCGCGATGCTCAGGGGTCCCCCTTGACGCGCAAACAGCGGGCGGTGAGGTGAGAGGCGAGTGGGACCACCGTTCTACGTCTGCAGAGCACAGCCCCGCGCGTACCTCACCCAGCATAGCCTTTTGGAACTAAGGAGTGAGGGGCTACGGGACCAGTTAGGCCCCTGAGTCGCGATGCTCAGGGGTCCCCCTTGACGCGCAAACGGCCTTCATACCTTGGCTCCGCTCGGGGAGAGACGCGCGACGAACCAGGCCCGAGGGGCCTGGCTGGGTGGCGTACGCCTGGGCGTGACCCAGTCGTAGCCCCCGTGCCTAGCCCCCTCGTGCGGCGCTCCTGAGGGGAGGCGTTGCGATGAGGCTAGACACTGAGCTCTGGGCTCCCTGAGGTTGATGCGGCCCGGAGGCCACCCTCAGTTGTTTATCACCAGCGCGGAGCATAGCGCTTCCGTATGTGTACGGGCATAGCCGCTCCTCGGCAGTGTCGTCAGCAAGCGCGGAGCATGGTGCTTCCACTGGTACGTGGGAGGGGGCTCCCCTCCGGGAGGAGCCCCCGGGGCGTGTACAGCCCCGCCCTGACACGTGGCCGGCACGGTAGGGCTAGGTGAGGTGTATCTGGGCACCCGTGAGCCAACGCGGGACTCACGAGGCCCTACCTCTAGGCGGGTTGCGCCTGGCACTGGGTCGTATCTTGATATGTGTTCCTGCAAAATTCGGTTAGATGCCTGCACTCTACGTCCTCGGGTCCCGGCCCTCGAGCTTGTCTCAGCCGTCGCTGGTATGCCAGGTCGCGATGCCGTGGACAAGGCCAGAGGGTGAGGGCTGGAGAGCCGGTAAGAGCCCTGAGTCACGATGCTCATGCACCCCCCCTTTGACGTGCAAGTGGTCGACATGGAGAAGAAGAAGTGTAGTGGACGAACATCAGGTGATCAAGCATGATAAGAGAATGCATAGTTCGAAATAAATGCAAAGAAGATACACGCCACTGGGCCTGGCCCGAGCGGCCTGGGGATGATGCAGCCCGAGGGGCGCCCCCAACAAAGCAAGCTAACAATCGAAGACTAAAAAGGATACATGCCGCAGGAACGGACCCACGCGGCCTGGGAATGAAGCAGCCCTGGGGGGCGTTCCCAGCCGGAAATGAAGCTTGAAAGATGTCACCTGGGGTTGTCGCGGACGAAGTGGTGTTGGTGTAGCAGACTCGGTGGGCTGCGGAAGCCGATCCTCACCAGCCCCCAGGCCCTGGGGCCTCGGGAGGCTCCGGAGGCACTGGTGACTCCTCGCGAGCTGTTTCCATCTCCGCCAGGGCCGCGGAACGCCTGTCTTCCTGAGCCTCCATGATGCTCCTCATGAGGCGTTGGTACGCCGCAGCCATGTTCGGCAAGCCGTAGGGCATGCAAACATAGCTGTGGGGTGGATCCCCGTAGCGCCCCACTTGCGAGGGCCAGAGACGCTCTGTCGTGGCGATCTGATTGAGCCCTGGTATGTCGACGCAGACGCGCAGCCCTCCATCCTCGCCTGGATGTGGAGCCACAGCTGGTGGACAACGGCGACCTCTCATGATCCTTGACTCCTGCAGCTCTTGAGTGACCTTGTTAACGAACTCCTACTGGTCTGACCCTCCTTGACTGGCTCCTTCTCGAGGGAAACATGCTTCGAAACACGCCTCCACGTGGTGCCCAAGCGCCTCCCTCGTGACCCTGGCTAGGTCGATGGCCCTCAAGGTGAGAGCCCCCGAGCCCTGCCTGGAGGGCGCCGGGCGCGCTTTCCTATGCGATGGAAGGAGGGTCCCCCTGGGCAGGCACGGGCCCTGAGGGGCCTGCCTCCTGAGGGGCTGAGCCTGACGACGTCTTCTTCTTCTTGGGTGTAGTCTCGGGAAGCCTCCAGCTTCCCCGATCTGGGTCTTCTAGTGACGCGGCCTGAAAGGCTCGTTCCAGGGAACACACTGCATCCTTCTCTTCACATGGCACCGTGATGACGCCGCCACTCCCTGGCATCTTGAGGACATTGTAGCCGTGGTGAGTTACGGCCATGAACTTGGCCAGCGCTGGGTACCCGAGGATGGCGTTGTACGACAGGCGAATGTGGGCGACGTCAAAGTCGATGAGCTCGGTGCGGTAGTTGCTGCGGGCCCCGAAGGTGACAGGGAGGCGGACCTGCCCGATCAGGATTGTGGAACCATCGATGACTCCGGAGAAGGGCTTGGTTGGCTGAAGCTGGTCATAGGGCACTTGGAGGTTGTTGAATGTTTCCACGGACAGGACGTTGAGCCCTGCTCCTCCATCGACGAGGGTCCTGGTGACCAGTACGTTGCTGATGACTGGGGAGCAAAGCATCGGGAGGACCCCGGCTGTGGCCGCGCACTTGAGTCGATCTGCTGAGCTGAACGTGATGGCGCACGCCGACCACTTGAGGGGGCGCGTTGCTTCGAGCTTGGGGAGGACTGCATTCACTTCACGAGCAAACTGCTTGAAGATGCGTTGAGAGGCTGGGGCTTGAGCTCCGCCCAGGATGCAGGCGATTGCGCGCGGCTCTTGGAAGCCCCCAGCCCCCTCGTCTTGATGGCGGTCTTTGTTCCTCCTTGGCTGAGGCGGCAGCGGAGGGAGGCCTGCGTTGCCATGAGGGCGATCCTCACGAGGCTGATCCCTCCAGTCCCCCTCACGAGGCAGGTCCCGCCAGCGGTCCTCGCGAGGTTGGTCACGCCACCCTTGGCGCGGGCCGCGGTCTTCCCAGCATCCTGGGTTTCTTCCTCCTCCTCGGCCGTAGCCCCGGTCAGCGCGGTCAGGGCGACGGCCGATCCTTCCTTCTCGCACGGCGCGGAGTTCTTGACATTCGTTGGTGTTGTGGTTGTGGAGGTCGTGGTATACACAGTACCGGCTGCCCCTGGAGGATTCGGGCAGATCCTTGCCCCGCTTGGTGTCCGGTTCTGCTGCAAGTATGGCAGCCCCCTTGCGCTTCACGTCCTTGGCCTTGGGCTTCTTCTCTTCTGGGTCTGCGGCGGGCAGCTCGAGGAGGGAGAGGCGTCCCTCCTCAGCCCTGGTGCACTTGGTCGCCAAGTTGAACAGCTCCAGGGAGGTACAGAGGTCTTCATGCATCGCCAGCTCCTCCTTCGTCTTGACGTCGCACACGCCATCGGAGAAGGCCGAGATGATGGCTTCCTCGGACACCTTGGGGATCTTGAGGCGCGCACTGTTGAAGCGCTGGATGTACTTTTGCAGGGTCTCCCCAGGTTGCTGCTTGATGCGGCGCATGTCGCTCACAGCGGGCGGCCGGTCGCGAGTACCTTGGAAGTTGGCGATGAAGCGGGTGCGCATCTGGTCCCAGGAGGAGATCGTGCCTGGAGCCAGATTCAGGAGCCAGGTGCGAGCTCCTTCCTTCAGCGCTATGGGGAACCAGTTCGCCATGACCTTTCCATCCCCGCTGGCAGCTTCGATGCCCAGCTCGTAGAGCTGGAGGAACTCTGCGGGATCAGTCGTGCCGTCGTAGCGAGGAGGTAGGTCTGGCTTGAACTTGCCGGGCCACGCGACGCTACGCAGCTCGGTGGTGTAGGCGCGGCAGCCTGCGGTGGCCACGGGAGGCTTCGGTTGAGGGAGAGCTTGGCCTTGCGGGTCCCCTTGCGCTGCAGCTGGGAGCAGCGCGGGGTCTTGACGTGCCGGAGCTGGAGCAGGGTCGCGGCAGGCCGGAGCAGGAAGCGCTCGGGCAGCCTCTTGTGGTCGAGGGACTTCTTGGCAACTCCATTCTTGCTGGGCTGGCGCCTGACGGAGCGGGTTCCGCCCAGGGGCCATGCGCCTTGGAGCCATGGCGTCTTCTTGGAGTGGAGGTGGCTGGTACGCCCCCGGAGCTTCATGTCCTGCACGGGGCGGGGTGCGGCGCAGTGGAGCGGACGGTGCAGGAGAGCCCCCTGCGGCGCAGACGAGTTCGGCGACGCGGTCGAGCCACTCTTCGTAGACATCGTCGACGGGACGGTAGCGCAGGAGCTCGTTTGCCGTGATGAGTGCAGCTCGAGCCTCCAAGGGCGCGCGGAGCGCGTGGGACAAAGAGCCAGCTGGCGTGAGCGACGGAGTAGCGGTGCGGCCGTCTCGCCGCACGGACGGGTGCTGAGACGATGCTTGCTGTTCGTTCCACGCCGGGACGGTGGCGGCGTTGACGGCGGGCGAACGGGAACGACGAGGACGCCCACCGTCGGGAGCCGTCTGGGCGACGCGGGAGGTGATGGCGGCCCGGCGCTTGGTGCGGGCCCGACGAGCGTCAGACATGGACGCGACGGTCGGAGGAGAACGAAGTGGTAGAAGACAAATTCCGACGCACCCCTACCTGGCGCGCCAAATGTCGGATCACGGGTTCCGGCAGACCCTTAAGGTTCGAACTCTGGGGTGCACGCGGAGATGATGCCCTCTACCTCTCCGTCTCGTAAGGATCTAAACTACCGAAAGAACAGCACAAGAGACACAGAGTTTATACTGGTTCGGGCCACCGATGTGGTGTAATACCCTACTCCAGTGTGGTGTGTGGATTGCCTCTTGGGCTGATGATGATGATGGACAATACAGAGGAGAACAGCCTCGCGAGGGCGTGTTCTTGGTGGGACGATGAACTGCTAGGGGAGTTCAGCCGCCCTTCTCTCTCTCTCAGTGTGTCTGTACCAGTTCTGTCCGATTCTCACTCTCTCTGGCTCTACCCTGGGGTGGCTAGTCCTATTTATAGGCAAAGGCCCTGGGCCTCTTCCCAAATATTGAGCGGGAAGGGCGCCAACAATTGGCCAAATTCGAAGGGGAACATACAGTACTCTTATCCTGACTAAAGTCGGTCCTGGCCTGCCAAAGGCCCTGTGGTGACGCCGTCCTGGGCTCCACGATGACCTCCTTCCCACCTTTGGACTGGTCTTGGTCTTGTTGCACCAAAATGGATGCCTTTGCTTGATCCTCTTGCCAGCGCTTGCTCCCTTTGCACCAAAGAGGAAAGGGAGGACACTGCACGGTCTGGCGCCCGCCTGGCACCCTTGGTCGTCATGGCTTGCGTCATGGGCACCTCGCTAGGTACCCTGCCTTGATTCTCCGCCTCCTCATGAGCCAGCCTGAGGAGGCACTATGTCGTCCGCCCCGCGAGGCTTGGCCCCTCGCGAGGGTCTTGAGTCTTGTGTTGATGAAGATGGGCCGTGCTGGGCCCCCATTTGAGCCACGCCGCAGGCCGCAGGCAGGCAAGTCTGGGGACCCCCGTTCCCAGAACGCCGACAAAGCTGACTGCTGACCCTGTGAATAGTTTATAGATGAGGTAGAGTGGATGAGTATCACAAAATGCAGAGATTTTTGCAAAAGAATGATTCAGAAACTTGGTTTTAGTTTCCCACAGAAAGCATTTCGGGTCTACCGATTTTTAAACTCGGTGATACCGAAGCAGTTTTTGGAACCTAAACTAGTGAAGTCGGTCAGACCGAGTCACAGTTCAGTGGCACCGAGACTGCTAGGGTTTCACAAAGTTCCAAAATCGGTCACACCGATTAGCAATACTGGGTCAGACCGAGTCTCACTTGTGCAATGGCATAAGCCAAATTGGTGGGACCGAGTTTTTCAACTCGGTGGGTCCGAGATGGTTTCGGCGGAAACCTAACCCTAAAATTTTCAAATCAAACCTATTCTACGAGTTCATTGACTGGATAGGAGTTTATCAAACGTGGCAAGAATCATTATGATCACAATGTGCTAGGAATCGGATTGGGGAATAGCACAAAGATCGAGTCCATACCCTAGTTCGGCGGAGACTCGCTACGGCGGCAACGACGGGGTTGATTCCCGTTGACGGCGACGGAGACCAGCGACTGGAGGCGGCTGGCGGCGAGGAGACGATCCGGAGACCACGTAGGCAGAGCAAGCTATCACGCGGGCGAAAGGTTTCGGAGAAATTTCCAAATTTTTGCCCGTGTCTATATATAGCTTGACCCTGTCGGTGTGACCGAGTGGAACAACTCGGTGGCACCGAGATGCAAAACTGTATACAGTTATTGCAACTCGGTGTGACCGAATGGTTCAGATCGGTTGCACCGAGATCGAAAACATAGATCAACTTAATGATCTCAGTAAGACCAAAAGTGGGGTATCGGTCAGACCGAGAATCACAAAGAGGTTTTGGAAGTTTAAGTCTATGACAAATCGGGGACTCCTAGTGCTCCTCACACAGAGTGGTTCGAATCTGACTTGATCAATTTTGTGATGTAGCATGAATAGAGTTTGAGACGATAAAAGCATAGATAGCTAGAGAAGGTTCTTAGGCATTCTTGTCCATCCACTTGGCAAAAGAAAAATAAAGCCAAACAATCAAAACAACAAGTGGATGTCCTCGAATGAGTAAAATATGCAACCAACATTCTCACACAATAAAATGGCAATTGAAATATGTGACAAAGCATGCACAACCAATTCTAGCATCTATCAAGCAATTGGCGATGACTAGGTCATCTATATATGAGTATATTGACATAGGAGTCAAATGAAAACATTTGATCATAGGTCATACTCATCGTTTAAGCTCAAGTGGGGTTACCACTTTTACATAAAGCATTGTTGTGTTCACATCATTAGAGTTGCTTTAACTCAAGTCTTAGAGTAAATCTCCCCCTAGATGTGATATCCCCCCTAAGAGGGATGAACTAACCTTGGGTTTTGTCGATGATGACTTCATGTAGATGTAGAAGATGTGGATGCTCAATGTAGATCACTTGGAGCTATCCTTTTGAGTGAATTGCACTTTCAATACCTACATGGGTTAGTCCCACAAGGAACAAACAAGGATATCCATAGACATAGAGTGATGCACACACAAGATGATGTCTATGAAAGCTTTTAGGTTAACTTGTCCCTTGACTTACGAACAAGAGGGTTTGTGACTCCTTGAACTAGTGCAAGATGTGGAAGTTGATCGCACTTGTTCTTGCCAAAATGATAAGAGTGAAGTATGTTGGTGGAGTCACCCTCAAGAACTCTCTAGTTCTTCTTCTTTTGGATCCACACCATCTTGATGGGAATCCTTGGAGTTGTAGTCGTACTTGATGAAGTGGAACTTGAAGTAGTCTTGGGAATCCACTTGACTAAGGTCTTAGGAGCTTCTTCAAATGCATCAATTTCCTCTTGAAGCTTGTCCTTGCCTTTTTGCTTGTAGTCTTGTGGTGGAAGATCATCTTGGGTTTGTGTCCCCTTGAAAGAAGTAGGATCATACTTCTCTTGTTGAGGAACAAACTTTGTCTTGGGGTATTGATCTTCTTCCCACTCAACTCCATTAGCATTGAACTTTCGTTCAAAACCAACACCTTGATTCTTTCGGTGCCTTCCTTGCTTGCGTACAATCTCCTCGAATTGCTTACTTCCGGCAAGGCTTTTGTACACTCATTTCTCTATGATTCCCTTCAATAAGCTATTTTCTTGCTCAAGTGTAACTTGGCTAAGAGAATCATTAGTGGAATCAAGAGAACTACTAGAAGCAACAATATTGGATTCAACATGATCATTGTTACTACTAGAGGAAGAATCTTCCTTGTTCTTGTTATTAGACTTGACTTGAGGCATGTAAGTGGATAAGAGTAAACGCTTGGCAATGTAAGAAGAACTTTTCTTGCGGAGATCATCATTGATTGCCTTTAAAAACTCATGCTCTTGCTCAAGATTGAGCTTTTCAAAGCGTAATTTCTCATGAGCTCTTAAAAGTTCTCGATGATCTTCGAAGATAGTTTCATGAGCTAACTTAAGAGTGTTTAGTTCTTTAGTTAGAGCCTCAATTTTCTCCTTATCATTGTCATTCGTTTTATCTTGATTAGCATGACTAATTGACGTTTCATCATAGTATTCATCACTAGAGTTGTCAACAAGTAAATCATCATCACCTAACAAGTCATCTTCATCAGTATGGAAATCAACATACTCAGGGTGAGTTACCTTAGGACCTTTGGCCATGAAGCATCTTCCAATTCCTTCATTTGGTGAGTCAAATATGTCGTAGGAGTTGGTTGACACAAGTGCTAGACCGGCAACACCTTCATCTTGAGTATATTCGAAATCGGAGTGATAACTTCTCTCGGAGTGGTTGTCGGAGTCGGAGCCGGATATCCATTCACCAACATGAGCTTGATGTCTTCATTTTGTGTATCTCCTTGATGATTTTTCCTTTCTTTCCGAATCTTTGCTTCTCCGTGAGTATCTTCTTTCATAACGATCATCTCTACTCCTTCTTTCTCTTAATGGTGATTCTTCTCTTTTGCCTCTTCTTTTTGGATAATCTTCCCTTCTTTTGTAGGGAGCCGTACACTCATTGGAATAGTGTCCGGGTCTTCCACAATTGTAGCAGTTTCGCTCTCGACTAGAAGATCTTTTGTCATTGTAGGACCTTGACTTGGAGCTTCTATCTTTGCTTCTACTCTTGTAGAACTTGTTGAAGTTCTTCACCATTAGGCTCAATTCTTCGTTGAAGTTTTGTTTCTCACTTGATGATGTCGGGGCTTCACATGAGGCTTTGTAGGCACCACTTGATTTGTTGTGAAGTTCCTCTTTATCCTTGAGTGACATCTCATGAGCAACAATTCTTCCAATGACCTCCGTTGGCTTGAGATCTTTGTAATTGGGCATCATTTGGATCAATGTGCACACATATCATATTTTCCATCCAAGGCTCTTAGGATCTTCTTGATGATGAATCTGTCGGTCATCTCTTCACTCCCTAAGCCGGCAATCTCGTTTGTGATGAGAGCAAGCCTAGAGTACATTTCAGCGACACCTTCACCATCCTTCATTTTGAACTTGTCAAGTTGACTTTGAAGCACATCCAATTTTGATTCCTTGACGGAGTCGGTACCTTCGTGCATATCAATCAAAGTATCCCAAATTTCCTTTGCATTCTCAAGACGGCTGATTTTGTTGAATTCTTCGGGGCACAATCCGTTGAAGAGAATATCACAAGCTTGAGCATTGTATTGTAGCATCTTCAACTCATCTGCGGTAGCTTCACGGTTTGGTTCTTTCCCATCGAAGAAGTCACCTTGCAAACCAACACACACAATAACCCAAACGGCGGGGTTATGTCCAAGAATATGCATTTTCATTTTATGCTTCCAACTAGCAAAATTAGTACCATCAAAGTAAGGACCTCTACGGTGATAATTTCCCTCGCTAGACGCCATACTCTCCTAGGTTGTGAAACCAAGGCTATGACCACCAAAAGCTATGGAAATCAAAGCAAATGGAGACCAAAGCTCTGATACCACTTGTAGGATCGGAAGTATGTCTAGAGGGGGGTGATTAGACTACTTGACCAAATAAAAGCTATGCCTTTTCCCAATTTTAGTTCTTGGCAGATTTTAGCAACTTTAGGACAAGTCAAGCAATCAACACACAATTCAAGCAAGCATGCAAAGAGTATATAGCAGCGGAAAGTAAAGCATGCAACTTGCAAGAATGTAAAGGGAAGGGTTTGGAGAATTCAAACACAATTGGAGACACGGATGTTTTTCCCGTGGTTCGGATAGGTGGTGCTATCCTACATCCACGTTGATGGAGACTTCAACCCACGAAGGGTAACGGATGCGCGAGTCCACCGAGGGCTCCACCCACGAAGGGTCCACGAAGAAGCAACCTTGTCTATCCCACCATGGCCATCGCCCACGAAGGACTTGTCTCACTAGCGGTAGATCTTCACGAAGTAGGCGATCTCCTTGCCCTTACAAACTCCTTGGTTTAACTCCACAATCTTGTTGGAGGCTCCCAAGTGACTGAAGGAAATATGCCCTAGAGGCAATAATAAAGTTATTATTTATTTCCTTATATCATGATAAATGTTTATTATTCATGCTAGAATTGTATTAACTGGAAACATAATACATGTGTGAATACATAAACAAGCAGAGTGTCACTAGTATGCCTCTACTTGACTAGCTCATTAATCAAAGATGGTTATGTTTCCTGGCCATGAACAAAGAGTTGTTATTTGATTAACGAGATCACATCATTAGTTGAATGATCTGATTGACATGACCCATTCCATTAGCATAGCACCCGATCGTTTAGTATGTTGCTATTGCTTTTATCCATGACTTGTACATGTTCCTTTAACTATGAGATTATGCAACTCCCGTTTACCGTAGGAACACTTTGTGTGCTACCAAACGTCACAACGTAACTGGGTGATTATAAAGGTGCTCTACAGGTGTCTCCGAAGGTACATGTTGGGTTGGCGTATTTCGAGATTAGGTTTTGTCACTCCAATTGTCGGAGAGGTATCTCAGGGCCTTCTCGGTAATACACATCACATAAGCCTTGCAAGCATTGCAACCAATGAGTTAGTTGCGAGATGATGTATTACGGAACGAGAAAAGAGACTTGCCGGTAACGAGATTGAACTTGGTATTGGATACCGACGATCGAATCTCGGGCAAGTAACATACCGATGACAAAGGGAACAAACGTATGTTGTTATGCGGTCTGACCGATAAAGATCTTCGTAGAATATGTAGGAGCCAATATGGGCATCCAGGTCCCGCTATTGGTTATTGACTGGAGACATGTCTCGGTCATGTCTACATTGTTCTCGAACCCGTAGGGTCCGCACGCTTAAGGTTTCGATGACAGTTATATTATGAGTTTATGAGTTTTGATGTACCGAAGGAGTTCGGAGTCCCGGATGAGATCGGGGACGTGACGAGGAGTCTCGAAATGGTCGAGACATAAAGAATTATATATTGGAAGCCTATGTTTGGACATCGGATGCATTCCGGGTGAAATCAGGATTTTACCGGAATACCGGGAGGGTTACCGGAACCCCCCGGAAGCATAATGGGCCAACATGGGCCTTGGAGGAAAGGTGAGAGGGCAGCCCTAGGGGCTGCGCGCCTCCCCCCTTCCCTAGTCCTATTAGGACTAGGAGAGGTGGGCGCCCCCTCTCTCTCTCTCTCCCCCTTGGAGAATCCTAGTCCAACTAGGATTGGGGGGAGGAATCCTACTCCCAGAGGGAGTAGGACTCTCTGGCGCGCCCTGGCTTGGCCGGCCAGCCCCTCCCCCTTGACTCCTTTATATACGGGGGCAGGGGGCACCCCAAAGACACACAAGTTGATCTACGGATCGTTCCTTAGCCGTGTGCGGTGCCCCCTTCCACCAAATTCCACCTCGATCATATCGTTGCAGTGCTTAGGCGAAGCCCTGCGCCGGTAACACATCAAGATCGTCACCACGCCGTCGTGCTGACGGAACTCTTCCCCGACGCTTTGCTGGATCGGAGCCCGGGGATCGTCATCGAGCTGAACGTGTGCAGAACTCGGAGGTGCCGTACGTTCGGTGCTTAGATCGGTTGGATCGCGAGGAGAACGTACGACTACTTCCTCTACGTACGACTACTTCCTCTACGTTGTGTCAACGCTTCCGCTTCGGTCTACGAGGGTACGTAGACAAATACTCTCCCCTCTCGTTGCTATGCATCACCATGATCTTGCGTGTGCGTAGGAAATTTTTTGAAATTTACTGCGTTCCCCAACAGTGGCATCCGAGCCTAGGTTTTTATGGTATGATGTTATTTGCACGAGTAGAACACAAGTGAGTTGTGGACGATACAAGTCATACTGCCTACCAGCATGTCATACTTTGGTTCAGCGGTATTGTTGGATGAGACGATCCGGACCAACCTTACGCGTACGCTTACGCGAGACCGGTTCCCTCGACGTGCTTTGCACAGAGATGGCTTGCGGAAGACTGTCTCTCCAACTTTAGTTGAACCGAGTGTGGCTACGCCCGGTCCTTGAGAAGGTTAAAACGGAGTCTATTTGACAAACTATCGTTGTGGTTTTGATGCGTAGGTAAGATGAGGTCTTGCTTAAAGCCCGTAGCAGCCACGTAAAACTTGCAACAACAAAGTAGAGAACGTCTAACTTGTTTTTGCAGGGCATGTTGTGATGTGATATGGTCAAGACGTGATGCTAAATTTTATTGTATGAGATGATCATGTTTTGTAACCGAGTTATCGGCAACTGGCAGGAGCCATATGGTTGTCGCTTTATTGTATGCAATGCAATCGCGATGTAATGCTTTACTTTATTGCTAAACGGTAGTGATAGTCGTAGAAGCATAAGATTAGCGAGACGACAACGATGCTGCGATGAAGATCAAGGTGTCGCGCCGGTGACGATGGTGATCATGACGATGCTTCGAAGATGGAGATCACAAGCACAAGATGATGATGGCCATATCATATCACTTATATTGATTGCATGTGATGTTTATCCTTTTTATGCATCTTATCTTGCTTTGATTGACGGTAGCATTATAAGATGATCTCTCACTAAATTATCAAGAAGTGTTCTCCCTGAGTATGCACCGTTGCGAAAGTTCTTCGTGCTGAGACACCACGTGATGATCGGGTGTGATAGGCTCTACGTTCAAATACAACGGGTGCAAAACAGTTGCACACGCGGAATACTCAGGTTTAACTTGACGAGCCTAGCATATACAGATATGGCCTCGGAACACAGAGACCGAAAGGTCGAGCGTGAATCATATAGTAGATATGATCAACATAAATGATGTTCACCATTGAAACTACTCCATCTCACGTGATGATCGGACATGGTTTAGTTGATTTGGATCACGTGATCACTTAGAGGATTAGAGAGATGTCTATCTAAGTGGGAGTTCTTAAGTAATATGATTAATTGAACTTTAATTTATCATGAACTTAGTACCTGATAGTATCTTGCTTGTCTATGTTGTGTAGATAGATGGCTCGTGCTGTTGTTCCGTTGAATTTTAATGCGTTCCTTGAGAAAGCAAAGTTGAAAGATGATGGTAGCAATTACACGGACTGGGTCCGTAACTTGAGGATTATCCTCATTGCTGCACAGAAAAATTACGTCCTGGAAGCACCGCTGGGTGCCAGGCCTGGTGCAAGAGCTACGCCAGATGTTATGAACGTCTGGCAAAGCAAAGCTGATGACTACTCTATAGTTCAGTGTGCCAAGCTTTACGGCTTAGAACCGGGACTTCAACGACGTTTTGAACACCATGGAGCATATGAGATGTTCCAGGAGTTGAAGTTAATATTTCAAGCAAATGCCCGGATTGAGAGATATGAAGTCTCCAATAAGTTCTATAGCTGTAAAATGGAGGAGAATGGTTCTGTCAGTGAGCATATACTCAGAATGTCTGGGTATAACAATCACTTGATTCAACTGGGAGTTAATCTTCTAGATGATTGCGTCATTGACAGAATTCTCCAATCACTGCCACCAAGCTACAAGAGCTTCGTGATGAACTATAATATGCAAGGGATGACCAAAACTATGCCCGAGCTCTTCGCGATGCTAAAAGCCGCGGAGGTAGAAATCAAAAAGGAGCATCAAGTGTTGATGGTTAACAAAACCACTAGTTTCAAGAAAAAGGGCAAAGGGAAGAAAAAGGGGAACTTCAAAAAGAACAGCAAGCAAGTTGCTACTCAAGAGAAGAAACCCAAGTCTGGACCTAAGCCTGAAACTGAGTGCTTCTATTGCAAGCTGACTGGTCACTGGAAGCGGAACTGCCCCAAGTATTTGGCGGATAAGAAGGATGGCAAGGTTAACAAAGGTATATGTGATATATATGTTATTGATGTGTACCTTACTAATTCTCGCAGTAGCACCTGGGTATTTGATACTGGTTCTGTTGCTAATATTTGCAACTCAAAACAGGGACTACGGATTAAGCGAAGATTGGCTAAGGACGAGGTGACGATGCGCGTGGGAAATGGTTCCAAAGTCGATGTGATCGCGGTCGGCACGCTACCTCTACATCTACCTTCGGGATTAATATTAGATCTAAATAATTGTTATTTAGTACCAGCGTTAAGCATGAACATTATATCTGGATCTTGTTTGATGCGAGACGGTTATTCATTTAAATCAGAGAATAATGGTTGTTCTATTTATATGAGTAATATCTTTTATGGTCATGCGCCATTAAAGAGTGGTTTGTTCTTACTTAATCTCGATAATAGTAACACACATATTCATAATGTTGAAACCAAAAGATGCAGAGTTAATAATGATAGTGCAACTTATTTGTGGCACTGCCGTTTAGGTCATATCGGTGTAAAACGCATGAAGAAACTCCATACTGATGGACTTTTGGAGTCACTTGATTATGAATCACTTGGCACTTGCGAACCGTGCCTTATGGGCAAGATGACTAAAACACCGTTCTCCGGTACTGTGGAGAGAGCAACAGATTTATTGGAAATCATACATACCGATGTATGTGGTCCAATGAATGTTGAGGCTCGTGGCGGATATCGTTATTTTCTTACCTTCACTGATGATTTAAGCAGATATGGGTATATCTACTTAATGAAACACAAGTCTGAAACATTTGAAAAGTTCAAAGAATTTCAGAGTGAAGTGGAAAATCATCGTAACAAGAAAATAAAGTTTCTACGATCTGATCGTGGAGGAGAATATTTGAGTTACGAGTTTGGTCTACATTTGAAACAATGCGGAATAGTTTCGCAACTCACGCCACCCGGAACACCACAACGTAATGGTGTGTCCGAACGTCGTAATCGTACTTTACTGGATATGGTGCGATCTATGATGTCTCTTACCGATTTACCGCTATCTTTTTGGGGTTATGCTCTAGAGACGGCCGCATTCACGTTAAATAGGGCACCATCAAAATCCGTTGAGACGACACCTTATGAACTGTGGTTTGGCAAGAAACCAAAGTTGTCATTTCTTAAAGTTTGGGGCTGCGATGCTTATGTGAAAAAGCTTCAACCTGATAAGCTCGAACCCAAATCGGAAAAATGTGTCTTCATAGGATACCCAAAGGAGACTATTGGGTATACCTTCTATCACAGATCCGAAGGCAAAATTTTTGTTGCTAAAGTCGGAAACTTTCTAGAGAAGGAGTTTCTCTCGAAAGAAGTGAGTGGGAGGAAAGTAGAACTTGATGAGATAACAGTATCTACTCCCTTATTGAGAAGTAGTACATCACAGAAATCTGTTTCTGTGACACCTACATCAAATAGGGAAGAAGCTAATGATAATGATCATGAAACTTCAGATCAAGTTTCTACTGAACTTCGTAGATCAACCAGAGTAAGATCCGCACCAGAGTGGTACGGTAATCCTATTTTGGAAGTCATGTTACTAGACCATGGTGAACCTACGAACTATGAAGAAGCGATGGTGAGCCCAGATTCCGCAAAGTGGCTTGAGGCCATGAAATCTGAGATGGGATCCATGTATGAAAACAAAGTGTGGACTTTGGTTGACTTGCCCGATGATCGGCAAGCAATTGAGAATAAATGGATTTTTAAGAAGAAGACTGACGCTGATGGTAATGTTACTGTCTATAAAGCTCGACTTGTTGCAAAGGGTTTTCGACAAGTTCAAGGAATTGACTACGATGAGACTTTCTCACCCGTAGCGATGCTTAAGTCTGTCCGAATCATGTTAGCAATTGCCGCATTTTATGATTATGAAATTTGGCAAATGGATGTCAAAACTGCATTCCTGAATGGATTTCTGGAAGAAGAGTTGTATATGATGCAACCAGAAGGTTTTGTCGATCCGAAGGGAGCTAACAAAGTGTGCAAGCTCCAGCGATCCATTTATGGACTGGTGCAAGCTTCTCGGAGTTGGAATAAACGCTTTGATAGTGTGATCAAAGCATATGGATTTATACAGACTTTTGGAGAAGCCTGTATTTACAAGAAAGTGAGTGGGAGCTCTGTAGCATTTCTGATATTATATGTGGATGACATATTACTGATCGGAAATAATATAGAATTTCTGGATAGCATAAAGGGACACTTGAATAAGAGTTTTTCAATGAAAGACCTCGGTGAAGCTGCTTATATATTGGGCATTAAGATCTATAGAGATAGATCAAAACGCTTAATAGGACTTTCACAAAGCACATACCTTGACAAAGTTTTGAAAAAGTTCAAAATGGATCAGGCAAAGAAAGGGTTCTTGCCTGTGGCACAAGGTGTGAAGTTGAGTAAGACTCAATGCCCGACCACCGCAGAAGATAGAGAGGAAATGAAAATTGTTCCCTATGCTTCAGCCATAGGCTCTATCATGTATGCAATGCTGTGTACCAGACCTGATGTGTGCCTTGCTGTGAGTTTAGCAGGAAGGTACCAAAGTAATCCAGGAATGGATCACTGGACAGCGGTCAAGAACATCCTTAAGTACTTAAGAAGGACTAAGGATATGATTCTCATTTATGGAGGTGACAAAGAGCTCGTCGTAAACGGTTATGTCGATGCAAGCTTTGACACTGATCCGGACGATTCTAAATCGCAAACCGGATACGTATTTAAATTAAACGGTGGAGCTGTCAGTTGGTGCAGTTCAAAACAAAGCGTCGTGGCGGGATCTACATGTGAAGCTGAGTACATAGCCGCTTCGGAAGCAGCTAATGAAGGAGTCTGGATGAAAGAGTTCATATCCGATCTAGGTGTTGTACCTAGCGTATCGGGTCCAATGAAAATCTTTTGTGACAATACTGGTGCAATTGCCTTGGCAAAGGAATCCAGATTTCACAAAAGAACCAAACACATCAAGAGACGCTTCAACTCCATCCGAGATTTGGTCCAGGTGGGAGACATAGAGATATGCAAGATACATACGGAGCTGAATATTGCAGACCCGTTGACTAAGCCTCTTCCACGAGCAAAACATGATCAGCACCGAGACTCCATGGGTGTTAGAATCATTACTTTGTAATCTAGATTATTGACTCTAGTGCAAGTGGGAGACTGAAGGAAATATGCCCTAGAGGCAATAATAAAGTTATTATTTATTTCCTTATATCATGATAAATGTTTATTATTCATGCTAGAATTGTATTAACTGGAAACATAATACATGTGTGAATACATAAACAAGCAGAGTGTCACTAGTATGCCTCTACTTGACTAGCTCATTAATCAAAGATGGTTATGTTTCCTGGCCATGAACAAAGAGTTGTTATTTGATTAACGAGATCACATCATTAGTTGAATGATCTGATTGACATGACCCATTCCATTAGCATAGCACCCGATCGTTTAGTATGTTGCTATTGCTTTTATCCATGACTTGTACATGTTCCTTTAACTATGAGATTATGCAACTCCCGTTTACCGTAGGAACACTTTGTGTGCTACCAAACGTCACAACGTAACTGGGTGATTATAAAGGTGCTCTACAGGTGTCTCCGAAGGTACATGTTGGGTTGGTGTATTTCGAGATTAGGTTTTGTCACTCCAATTGTCGGAGAGGTATCTCAGGGCCTTCTCGGTAATACACATCACATAAGCCTTGCAAGCATTGCAACCAATGAGTTAGTTGCGAGATGATGTATTACGGAACGAGAAAAGAGACTTGCCGGTAACGAGATTGAACTAGGTATTGGATACCGACGATCGAATCTCGGGCAAGTAACATACCGATGACAAAGGGAACAAACGTATGTTGTTATGCGGTCTGACCGATAAAGATCTTCGTAGAATATGTAGGAGCCAATATGGGCATCCAGGTCCCGCTATTGGTTATTGACTGGAGACATGTCTCGGTCATGTCTACATTGTTCTCGAACCCGTAGGGTCCGCACGCTTAAGGTTTCGATGACAGTTATATTATGAGTTTATGAGTTTTGATGTACCGAAGGAGTTCGGAGTCCCGGATGAGATCGGGGACGTGACGAGGAGTCTCGAAATGGTCGAGACATAAAGAATTATATATTGGAAGCCTATGTTTGGACATCGGATGCATTCCGGGTGAAATCAGGATTTTACCGGAATACCGGGAGGGTTACCGGAACCCCCCGGAAGCATAATGGGCCAACATGGGCCTTGGAGGAAAGGTGAGAGGGCAGCCCTAGGGGCTGCGCGCCTCCCCCCCCCCTTCCCTAGTCCTATTAGGACTAGGAGAGGTGGGCGCCCCCTCTCTCTCTCTCTCCCCCTTGGAGAATCCTAGTCCAACTAGGATTGGGGGGAGGAATCCTACTCCCAGAGGGAGTAGGACTCTCTGGCGCGCCCTGGCTTGGCCGGCCAGCCCCTCCCCCTTGACTCCTTTATATACGGGGGCAGGGGGCACCCCAAAGACACACAAGTTGATCTACGGATCGTTCCTTAGCCGTGTGCGGTGCCCCCTTCCACCAAATTCCACCTCGATCATATCGTTGCAGTGCTTAGGCGAAGCCCTGCGCCGGTAACACATCAAGATCGTCACCACGCCGTCGTGCTGACGGAACTCTTCCCCGACGCTTTGCTGGATCGGAGCCCGGGGATCGTCATCGAGCTGAACGTGTGCAGAACTCGGAGGTGCCGTACGTTCGGTGCTTAGATCGGTTGGATCGCGAGGAGAACGTACGACTACTTCCTCTACGTACGACTACTTCCTCTACGTTGTGTCAACGCTTCCGCTTCGGTCTACGAGGGTACGTAGACAAATACTCTCCCCTCTCGTTGCTATGCATCACCATGATCTTGCGTGTGCGTAGGAAATTTTTTGAAATTTACTGCGTTCCCCAACAGTGACACCTAGCCAATCTAGGAGACACCACTCTCCAAGAAGTAACAAATGGTGTGTTGATGATGAACTCCTTGCTCTTGTGCTTCAAATGATAGTCTCCCCAACACTTAACTCTCTCTCATAGGATTTCGATTTGGTGGAAAGAAGATTTGAGTGGAAAGCAACTTGGGGAAGGCTAGAGATCAAGATTCATATGGTAGGAATGGAATATCTTGGCCTCAACACAAGGGTAGGTGGTTCTTTCTCAGAACATATGAGTTGGAAGTGTAGATGTGTTCTGATGGCTCTCTCCATGAATGAAGAGGAGGTGGAGGGGTATATATAGCCTCCACACAAATTCCAACCGTTACACACAATTTACCAATCTCGGTGGGACCGAATCAACAAACTCGGTCGGACCGAAATAGTAAACCTAGCGACCGTTAGAGATTTTCGGTGGGACTGACATGCAACTCGGTAGGACCGATATGGTTAGGGTTAGGGCATAACGTAATCTCGGTGAGACCGATTACACAAACTCGGTGAGACCGATTTGGTAATTAGCTAACCAGAGAGTTGGTCAGGTAAACTCGGTGGGACCGATTTGCTCTTTCGGTGAGACCGAAAAGTTACAAAAGGGAAACAGAGAGTTTACATTGCAATCTCGGTGGGACCGATTTGCTCTTTCGGTGAGACCGAAAAGTTACAAAAGGGAAACAGAGAGATTGCAATCCCATCTCGGTGAGACCGAGATCCCTATCGGTAGAACCGATTTGCTAGGGTTTGGCAGTGGCTTATGACAAGTGAAACTCGGTGGCGCCGGATGGAAAGAATCGGTAGGACCGAGTTTGGCTTGGAGTTTAGGTCATTTGTGGATATGGGAAAGTAGCTGAGGATTTTGGAGCATATCATTAAGCACATGGAGCAAAAGGCTCATTAAGCAACACCTCATCCCTCCTTAATAGTATTGGCTTTTCCTATGGACTCAATGTGATCTTGGATCACTAAAATGTAAAATGAAGAGTCTTGAGCTTTTGAGCTTGAGCCAATCCTTTGTCCTTAGCATTTTGAGGATTCCACTTTCACCATCCATGCCATGCCAATCATTGAGCTTTCCTGAAATAATTGTCTTGGAATAGCATTAGCTCAATGAGCTATATGTTGTTATGAATAACCAAAACCACCTAGGGATAGTTGCACCCTCGGCGGCATCTCTTCAGCGAAGAATTGTGGGAATCGGATCCATGAGTGCGGTGGCATCACCGCCCACACCACGAGTTCGCGCGAGGAGCCCTCGGCGTGAGTTCGCGGGGCGGCGGCGCGCGCCGCCACGGCACACCTACCGCGGCCAAGGCGCGAGCGGCGCGGGCTGCTACCTCTCCCTCCGGAGCCTTGCTCCTGGGCATACAAGGGCAGCTGGTAGCCAGGGGGAGGCCGCTCGTGCCAGGGCCTCATCACCTCCGGCCTCATGATGATGTCGCGAGAGCGGGCCAGCCTCTTCTTTGGCGGAAGTGGCCCTAGATCTTCGCGGAGGGTTTTCCCCTTCCCAGTGGCTGAGGATCTTCGTGTCGGCACCATGAGTGTCGCAGCAAGGAGGAGGAAGAATAAGCAGGCGGAATGGAGGAAGAGATGAGTGACGGGGGCTCCGCTCCCCTCCTCATTCATAGCCAGAAGGAGGCCAACCGCCGGCCTCCATGATTGCAGGTAATGATGGTTCTTCTTCTGCATGCAGCAAGGACTTGTCAAGTCGGGCGGTTGCCGAGGCAGCATGGGGAAGCGGAGACGCCCATGTCCTGTCAGTCGCCATGCATCAATCAAGGCCGCAGGCTATTGGGGCTCGCGGCACTCCGCATTTGCCCTTTGGTTTTGCCTCGAAGCCAAGTCCGAGCGCGCCTTGGGCCTGGGGGCTACTGTTGGCGTCCTGGGAATGGGGGTACCCAGACTTGCCTGCCTACGGCCCAGGGTGTGGCTCATCCAGCGGCCCAGTATGGCCCATCTTCATCAGCAACCACTCAAGACCCTCGCGAGGGGCCAAGCCTCGCGAGGCGGACGACACAAGACCTCCTCAAGGGTAGCCTCGCTAGGCTGGCTCCCAAGGAGTGGAGATATCTAGGCAAGGGGCACCTCACGAGGTGCGCGTGATGTGAGCCATGACGACCAAGGCCAGACGGGCACCAGCGGGTGCAGAGTACCACTTGCATCTTTGGTGCTAAAGGAGCAAGCGCAGGCGAGGAGTCCCGAGGCGTCAGGCAAATATTTCTATGTCGGTGCTACGAGACCAAGACCAGCAGGACGACAGGATGGAGGTCGCCACAGAGCCCACGGCGGCGTCACCACCAGAGCCTTTGGCAGGCCAAGACCACTGAGGGAGTCCTGGATTAGGGGGTGTCCGGATGGCCGGACTATAACCTTTGGCCGGACTCCTGGACTATGAAGATACAAGATTGAAGACTTCGTCCCGTGTCCGGATGGGACTTTCCTTGGCGTGGAAGGCAAGCTTGGCGATACAGATATGTAGATCTCCTCCCATTGTAACCGACTCTGTGTAACCCTAGCCCTCTCCGGTGTCTATATAAACCGGAGGGTTTTAGTCCGTAGGACGAACAAGAATCATACCATACGCTAGCTTCTAGGGTTTAGCCTCTCTGATCTTGTGGTAGATCTACTTTTGTACTACCCATATCATCAATATTAATCAAGCAGGAGTAAGGTTTTACCTCCATCGAGAGGGCCCGAACCTGGGTAAAAACATCGTGTCCCCTGTCTCCTGTTACCATTCGCCTAGACGCACAGTTCGGGACCCCCTACCCAAGATCCGCCGGTTTTGACACCGACATTGGTGCTTTCATTGAGAGTTCCCCCGTGTCGTCACTTTTAGGCCCGATGGCTCCTCCGATCATCAACAGCGATGCGGTCCAGGGTGAGACTTTTCTCCCCGGACAGATCTTCGTATTCGGCGGCTTTGCACTGCGGGCCAATTCGCTTGGCCATCTGGAGCAGATAGAAAGCTTCGCCCCTGGCCATCAGGTCAGATTTGGAAGTTTGAACTACACGGCTGATATCCGTGGGGACTTGATCCTCGACGGGTTCGAGCCACAGCTGAGCGCGCAACACTGTCACGATGGGCATGATCTAGCTCTGCCTCCGAATAGTGCCTTGGAGGCCGCACCCGTATCAACTCCGACCCTTAGCTCGGAGCCGACTGCGCCAATCGAGGACGGGTGGATGGACGCCGCCTCAGGGGTTGCAATATCCATGGCGATCGAGCCGAACACCATCCCTATTCTCTGCAAAGCCCGTGGCTCCAAGGTGCCAGACTCCTCTCCGGACTCCGAACCATCCACGCCCCTGCCAATCGAATCCGATTGGGCGCCGATCATGGAGTTCACCGCCGCGGACATCATTTAGCACTCGCCCTTTGGCGACATTCTGAATTCGCTAAAGTCTCTCTCTTTATCAGGAGAGTCCTGGCCGGACTATGGTCAGCAGGGTTGGGATGCGGATGACAAAGAAATTCGACGCCCACCCACCACCCACTTCATAGCCACTGTCGATGATTTAACTGACATGCTAGACTTCGACTCCGAAGACATCGATGGTATGGACGACGATGTAGGAGACGAACAAGAGCCAGCGCCTATAGGGCACTGGACAACCACCTCATCTCATGATGTATACATGGTGGACACACCTAAAGGAAGCAACGACGAGGAACAAAGGGACGCAACGAGGGATCGTTCCCTCGAAAAACAGTCAAAGCAGCGACGTAAGCGCCGCTCCAAACCCCGCCTCGACAGAGAGAGCAGCCATACAGACCCAGCCACAGAGCAGGGCGAACTGGCGGACGACGAACATGCCATCGAGCAACCGTACGAACAGGGAAACTTGGATAAACAAACCGAACGACCCATCCCCGGCGAAGATAACAGTCCGGACGACCTCACACCGAACAAGTTCCTGGAGCAGAAGAACCTCCACAAAAAGGCTCGTCGCCACCACGCGTACCCTAAAAAAGCAGAAGCGGAAGCTCAAAACTGAGGAAGATGCACTCAGAATCATATGGAGCAAAGTACTCAACACCACAGATAAATACGGCGGCAGCCACCACACAAAGAGCTACCCGAAGCGAAAGCTACTGCCTGAATTTGATGAGGAGGCCCTAGAGCCCCCTAAATCAAAAAACATGGAAGCCACCCGGTCGGATAGACGACCTCATGGCCAACATAGAGCGGCAAGCAGCGCCGCACACAAGCCAGCACGCGATCCACCCAAGGATTCGCATCAAAAGGATGGCCCAGTCAGGTCTATCTACGGGCCAAGAAAGCAAGCTCTAGTAAGCAATGCAACTCAACAAATATCCGAACAACACGGCACACCCAAATACAGGGGTGCCGCACACCCCCTCTGTTTCATCGATGAGGTGCTGGACCATGAATTTCCAGCAGGATTCAAACCCGTAAACATAGAGGCGTATGACGGAACAACAGACTCTGGAGTCTGGATTGAGGATTATATCCTCCACATACACATGGCCAGGGGAGATGACCTCCACGCCATCAAATACTTACCCCTCAAGCTCAAAGGGGCAGCCCGGCATTGGCTTAAAAGCCTTCCCGAAAACACCATTGGAAGTTGGGAGGAGCTCGAGGATGCTTTTCGGGCAAATTTTCAAGGGACCTATGTCCGACCTCCGGATGCGGACGATTTAAGCCATATAACTCAACAGCCCGGAGAGTCAGCCCAGAAACTCTGGAATAGATTTCTTAGTAAAAAGAATCAGATAGTCGACTGTCCGGACGCCGAAGCCTTAGCAGCTTTCAAACACAGCGTTCGAGACGAATGGCTCGCCAGACACCTCGGCCAAGACACAGCGGGAGAGGATAGCTGGTTGGCAAGATGCAGCACCAGCGACCCAAGTACATCCAAAGTCAGGGATGGAAATGGGAAACCGCGACGCAACAAGGACCAGCGCCGAAATAAGGGAAGCAGCCCGAAGAGCACGACAGTCAATGCCGCATTCAAAAGCTCTCGACAGAATCATAAAAATCTGCCCCTTAAGGATAACAGGGACGAGCTATCTAACCTGAACAAAATCTTGGACAAGATATGTCAAATCCACAGTACTCCCGGGAAGCCCGCAAATCATACCCACAGAGATTGTTGGGTATTCAAGCAATCCGGCAAACTCAACGCCGAACACAAGGGGCTCGACACACCAAGTGAGGACGATGACGAACCCCACAAGCAGAGCACCAGGAAACAAAAGAATTTCCCACAAGAAGTCAAAACAGTAAACTTACTTCACGTGACGAAAGGAGTGGTGCCTATAGAGATACGCGCCATACGGCCTATCCCAAAGGAGTCTTGCCACTGGTTTTTAAAACCGATCACCTTCGACCATCAGGATTACTCTAGAAGTATCCGGAACGCAGGCGGGACTGCCTTGATATTAGATCCAATAATCGGCGGACTCCACTTTACACATGTCCTGATGGACGGTGGCAGTGGTTTAAACCTGCTATATCAGGACACAATCCGCAAAATGGGGATAGACCCAACAAGAATTCGCCATAGCAATACTTCCTTTCAAGGAGTAACACCAAGCCCGGATGCCCATTTCTTGGGTTCTCTCCGGTTAGAAGTTATGTTCGGCTCCCCCGATAACTTCCGCCGGGAAAAGCTAACCTTCCACATCGCCCAATTTTCAAGTAGCTATCAAGCACTACTAGGACGAGAGGCTTTCGCCCGCTTTAACGCAATACCGCATTATGTATCTCTTACGCTTAAGATGCCCGGTCCACGAGGCATCATCTCACTAAAAGGAAATATCAAGTGTCCCTCGAGCGCGAAAGAATATGCGGCTGCCTTGACAGCCATACATTAAAACAGCTTCACCAACAAAAGCATCTACCAGGTCATCAAGACCATGGACTCAGCTAGGCGAGTTCGGAGCAAGCATATAATTGATAAAGGTTTAGTAGCCATTCACCCCTATACAAGGGGCTCCGCGTATGTCAAATATACGACAATAAGGCTCAATTTTCCCGTCTTAAATTATACATTGTTTATCTAGTACAGCGTACATTCCGCACTACTATTCTTTTTCTTGTCAGCTAAGTTCCTCTCTTTTATAGATGAACACCATGCTACGCCCGTCCAGGACACGGCACAACAGAGACACAGGCGCAGACGTGCAGCAGGGACCCGTCTCCGGGATTCTTTTTAGATTAAGACCATGCGTAAACCTTTTTTACTGTCTCTTGTTGATACACATCCCCCGGATTCTCTGTATAGCCGAGGAGGAGGCTGGCGTCTTGTCATGTGGCCACGTCAGAGTTTTTGCACGTACATGGACATCAGGGGCTTATTACCAAGGGCGCTGTTCCGCCCGTTTTCATAAAAGACCGAATACCTTAGGGAGTGTTCGGCGTCGCGAGTTTGGCCTTATATGCATCAGCTCTGAATCATGTCTTTGGTCAAATGTTGGGTTTGCCTGGCTCCTGTGTTTTGCTGCCTTACGTTCCGCTCTATCGGCTAAGGCGGCACCAGGAGAACTACTGCGATTGTGCCCCGGTTCAGCCAGGCGAGCACCTCAGTAGAGAAAGTCGAAAACTGACTGTCATGATATAGCGTGAGACTGGTCAACCACTCGATGACCCGCCGGAATCTTTAGGATTCCTCCGTATTAACGAAGGGTCGTTTCCCGGCCAGGCACACATGCGCCCCGAATTTGGGTGAGCGCGGTGCCCCAAGGGGCTATATAGTAGCCCCACTGTCAAACTCCTATGGCTAACTGAAAGTGATAAAGCATTATAGTCCGGTTGCCTAGTTCGCTGCGCTATCACCTCCTTAATAGGACCAAGACGTTGGATCAAGTGTGAAAATGCGCCCTCTGCGAACACCCCCGCATTATATGCATGGGGGCTGAAGCCGAAGACTGCCATCTTTCAGGTTATATACACATATACATTAACGGCCGCACGGGAGGTATTTCAATTCTTGAAGGCACAAGTATAAAAAGCTTTTATATTACATCAAAACATTGTTTTACAATAATACATGTTATTCAAACATAATATCCTTCGGGCACTATGTCTCTATTAAACGAGCGCCCTGCAGAACTTCCTGAAAATAGTGCTCGGCAGGTACTCGGCTCCCATCCGAGTCTTGGGATGCAACAGCGGTGGCCTTCATCTCCACCCAGTATGTCTTGACACGGGCAAGAGCCATCCGTGCACCCTCTATGCATGCTGACCTCTTCATTGCATTGATATGCGACACCGCACCAAGGAACTGCTGCACCAAGCTAAAATAACTCTTCGTCTCGGGCCTTTCCGGCCACAGATGACTCACGACATACTTCATGGCGAGTCCAGATAACCTATTCAGCTCCGCCCATTCGGCCAAACGATCGGTTAATGGAAGTGGACGCTCTGGATTGTGGAACTGCGACCAAAAAAGCTTTTCCACTTCGTGATCCTCTTGATCTTGGAAGTGTTTGGCCGCGTCCGCGGCACTCGCTGCCAAATCCAGATAAGTGTCCGCCGTACTCCACAACCGGTCCAACGGAGCATATTTAGGATCCCCGAACTTCATATGTAGCATAAAGGGCTTTCCAGCCGCGATATCTCCGGCCTGACGTAGCTCCTCCTTCATAGCTCTCATCGCAGAGCGAGCATCCTTGGCCTCGGTAGTGGCCTTCTCCAGGTCCGTCTGTTCCGCCCGATCTTCTTTTTCAAGAAGCTTGCAGCGGTCGGCAACGCTCTTCAACTTTACAGCCATCTCGGCCATTTCCTTCTTGCTTCGGCAGTGAGCAGCCTGTTCGGCTTTCAGCTCTTCAACCGCCTTTAAGGCAGCCGCATCGCTTTTCCTGGCCTGCTCCTTGGCTCGGGCAAGTTCCGCCCGAAGGTTCTCCATGGCAGTGGCACCATCTGCATCAAGCACACATGTTGTAAGATACGGGCATCAATCTCCTCTTACCAGGTGTCTCCGGAGAAATTACATACCTTGTGCCTCGTCAAGCCGCTTGTTGACAAGTGCGATGTCGGCATCTGCCACGTCAAGTTGCCGCTTTAGCTCGGCAAATTCATCAGTCCAGCTAGCCACCGGACACTTCGCCACCTACATAGGAAAGGCGACATATTATACCTGGGATTACGATCCTCTGCGCGCCTTCATTTTTGACAACGCACAGAGTCTCGGGGGCTACTATCTATACAGAGCACATCTTATATATGCGGAACTGTCAAAAGGTACATCATTTCACGTACCTCAAAACCTGTCAGTAAACTACTGGCGGCCTCGTGCAACCCGCTCTCCGCGGATGCAATCCTTTCAATCACCGTACCCATCAATGCACGGTGTTCTTCTGAGATAAACGCTTGCCCGAGCAGATCCTTCAGCTCCTCCGACCATGCACCGGACGGTGCCGGACTCGTCCGATGGCCTTTTTCAAAGGCCGGACACGGAGGGCTTTGGGGGGCCATACGACTGCCTTCCGGCCCTGCCGGATTCGGAGAAACCCTCCGTGACGACACCTCCGGGTCGCCCGCCTCGCAAGGCGGTACGGCAGGGGGAGGCGTTCCGCTCTCCATCATCTCCGGAAGAATATCCCCCGAAGATGAGCTCTGCTGAGAAGGGCTGAGATCCGAACTACAAGGTAAAATTTCGGTTATTTTCCTCAGAAATAGAACAGGGATGTCTCTCATTTTAAACTCCCCTCTCTACTTACGGCTCGGTGGAGGGCTGATCCCCTTGGGGCATAGTGCGGCCGAGGCATCCCCCGGCGCAGGACCCTCTGACGAAGATTTCTTCCCCCTCTTTGAGACCATGGTCTCCGGGTCTTCAGAGGCGGTCCTCTTCTTCCCCTGGGTAGAGGAATTCTCGATTCCTCCTTTCCTGACAGCCTCCTTCGGGGAGGCGGTGGCTTCCTTGTTCCCCCCTTCGCCTTTTTCCAGAGGCACAACGTCCAGCATCCTGGTTAACATGGGATCCGGCGTGGTCTCAGGGAGGGGGGCCGGACACCTGATTAGCTTTGCTTTCACTATCCACTCATGTTTAAGGGACATCCCTTTTAAGGGAAATTTTATGATAAATATACGGATAGCGTGTTCGGGCACGGGGCTACTTACTTGAGTATCCGGGCGATTGCAGCTCAGACCTGCGTCCTCGGTTGAGTCCGGACACATTGCTTGTGATCCGAAGAACAACTTGTACATCTCCATGGGCGTCGTGCCCATAAAATGTTTGAGAGCTCGTGGTCCCTCCGGATTGAACTCCCACAGGCGGAGGGGGCGACGTTTGCAGGGCGAGGTTCGGCGAATCAGCATGACCTGCGTCACTACGACCAAACTGATGTCTCTTTCTAGGAGATCCCGAATGCGGCCCTGCAAGAAGGGCACATCCTTGGACAGCCCCCAGTCCAACCCTTTATTGACCCATGACGCTAGCTATGGTGGGGGACCCGAGCGAAAAGCAGGTGGCGCCACCCACTTGGTGCCCCTGGGAGCTGTGATCTAAAACCACTCTCGTTGCCATAAGCTGAACTCCTCTTGAAAAGAGCCCTCGGGCCATGTAGCGTCAGCATTCTTGCCTATAACAGCGCCTCCGCACTCCGCGTGCTGTCCCTCGATCATCTTCGGCTCTACTGTAAAGGTCTGAAGCCATAGTCCGAAGTGAGGAGTAATGCGGAAGGCTTCGCACACGACGATGAACGATGAGATGTGGAGGATGGACTTCAGAGCCAAGTCGTGAAATTCCAGTCCATGATAAAACATGAGCCCCCTCGCGAAGGGGTCCGTCGGGAAGCCTAACCCCCGAAGGAAGCGAGACACGAACACCACGCTCTCACCAGGCTTGCGAGTGGGAATAACCTGCCCTTGAGTAGGCAGCCTATGCGAGATTTCGCCGGTTAGATACCTGGCATCTCTCAGCTTTAGCACGTCTTCTTTCGTAACGGAGGAAGGCATCCACCAGCCTTGAAGGTCGGAGCCGGACATCATCGAAGGTCCAAAGCGCCTGAATCTGGAGCTTTGGGTGTTGGAACTCGAGGCAAGAGGCGGATTCGATTGAGATTCAAAGAAAGGAGTCGAGCCTTGGTCTCTTTATAAAGAGGTTGAATACCGAGAGCCCTCCCCGTGACCGTTTGGGACTCGCCTTCGATCGAGGAGATGTACCGACGGGCACGATTGGGTTACCCACGTCCGTATTGATGAGAATCCCATAAATAAAGGGGACACGATCTCTGCTTCGATAGCACGTGCCAAGGAAACCGCCTCGCAAAACGCGCTGAGGTGGGGCAGTAAAAATGATTCGAATAAAGACTTGGATGTGGTGTGATGTCATGCTACAGAATACGTCAGCAGATTAGATTTGTGCAAATATTATTCTCTCTACGGTGGTATGTGGAACTTGTTTTGCAGAGCCGGACACTATTCTTGTGTTCAAAATCTTCTATGAAGTATTCGGAGGAGGAACCCGCCTTGCAATGCCGAAGACAATCTGCGCGTCGGACTCGTCATCATTGAAGCCTGGTTCAGGGGCTACTGAGGGAGTCCTGGATTAGGGGGTGTCCGGATGGCCCGACTATAACCTTTGGCCGGACTAATGGACTATGAAGATACAAGATTGAAGACTTCGTCCCGTGTCCGGATGGGACTTTCCTTGGCGTGGAAGGCAAGCTTGGCGATACCGATATGTAGATCTCCTCTGATTGTAAACGACTCTGTGTAACCCTAGCCCTCTCTGGTGTCTATATAAACCGAAGGGTTTTAGTCCGTAGGACGAACAACAATCATACCATAGGCTAGCTTCTAGGGTTTAGCCTCTCTGATCTCGTGGTAGATCTACTCTTGTACTACCCATATCATCAATATTAATCAAGCAGGAGTAGGTTTTTACCTCCATCGAGAGGGCCCGGACCTAGGTAAAAACATCGTGTCCCCTGTCTCCTGTTACCATTCGCCTAGACGCACAGTTCGGGACCCCCTACCCGATATCCGCCGGTTTTGACACCGACAACCACCTTTTGTCCGAATAACTTATACTAGTTGTCTTCCGTCAAACTTGGCCATTGTGGGATCCCTTCCCGCCTAACATTTGGGAAGAGGACAAGGGCCTCTATAAATAGGACTAGCCACCACCATGACGGGGGGACGGATCATTCAGACCATCCTCACACACACAAGCTCACCGAGCTCAAGAACACCTCTCCTCAAGAGGTTGTTCATCCCTTGTACTTGTTCATCCTCAGCCCACGAGGCAAGCCACCACACCACACTGGAGTAGGGTATTACACCGCAACGGTGGCTCGAACCAGTATACACTCATGTGTCTCTTATTCCTTGGGTTCGGCGAGCTAGGCCTTGAGATCGTCGCGAGAGCGAGCTAGGGAGAGAGAGATCTTCGTGCGCACCCCAGTGTTCGAACCTCAAGGGTTTGCCGGAACCCATAATCCGACACTTGGGGTGCCATGGGCATCCTCAAGCTTAGGCTCTTGCCACTCTTTATACCGTAGAACATCGAAACTTCACAACATAAAACTCAACAGAAAACTCTTGAGATCCGTTAGTATAATAAAGCAAACCACCACTTTTAGGTACTATTGTAAACTCATTACAATTTTATATATGCATTATATCTACTGTATTCTAACTTCACCATGGTTCATACGCCCCGATATTACCCATTGATTCATCAAAATAAGCAAATAACACAATGAAAACAGAATCTGTCAAAAACATAACATTCTGTAATAGTCTCAACTTTAGCCAAACTTATCTAACTCCAAAAATTCTGAACAATTAAGACAACGTATACAATTTGTATATCAGTCTCTTGTAAAAAAAATCATAATTTTATCACACTCCAGTGAATTTTAACAATTCTGCTACTGGATGCAAAAGTTTCTGTTCTTCACCAAAATCAAATCAACTATCACCCAAATCATCCCAAAGGTCTGACTTGGAACAAACACTAATTAAAATACTAAAACACAATCATAACAGAAGTATAATTGCATATTTATTTAAAACAGAAGTGAAAACAAAAAACATAAAATAAGATTGGGTTGCCTCCCAACAAGCGCTATTGTTTTACGCCCCTAGCTAGGCATATTGCATAGATCTAGGTATTGTCATCTTTTGTATTCTTTCCTGTAGATGTGTTTTTTCGGGATGTTTTTCAAATATAACATGAAACGCATCATACATAGAAATTTTAGCATTATCAAGTTGTCCCTCTGCATATCCCCTTTGATTACCGGCTACAATACAAGAATATTGTTGATTAACATTATTGAAAACTTCTTGGATCATATCCAAAACGGGAACTTCCTTTTTAAGGTTCTCATCAAAGATGCGATCATTTCCAAGCAAATGTCTTAATAAATAATAAGTATTGTAAAGGATCTCATCTATTACCGGTTTCTCACGGTTCATACCATAAAAATCAAAGATCTCCCTAGCTTCCCGAACTACGTACTCAAACTCATTCATATAGACAAGCGTGTGTAGGGGAACGTAGTAATTTCAAAAAAAATCCTATGCACACGCAAAATCATGGTGATGCATAACAATGAGAGGGGAGAGTGTTGTCCACGTACCCTCGTAGACCGAAAGCGGAAGCGTTAGCACAACGCGGTTGATGTAGTCGTACGTTTTCACGATCCGACCGATCAAGTACCGAACGCACGACACCTCCGAGTTCAGCACACATTCAGCCCGATGACGTCCCTCGAACTCCGATCCAGCCGAGTGTTGAGGGAGAGTTTCGTCAGTACGACGGCGTGGTGACGATGATGATGTTCTACCAACGCAGGGCTTCGCCTAAGCACCGCTACCGTATTATCGAGGTGGACTATGGTGGAGGGGGGCACCGCACACGGCTAAAAGATCAAACGATCAATTGTTGTGTCTCCAAGGGGTGCCCCCCTCCCCATATATAAAGGAGTGGAGGAGGGGGAGGGTCGGCCCTCTCTATGGCGCACCCTAGAAGGAGTCCTACTCCTGCCGGGAGTAGGATTCCCCCCCCCCTTCCAAGTAGTAGGAGTAGGAGTCAAGGAAAGGGGAGAGAGAAGAGAAGGAAGGAGGGGGAACAGCCCCTCCCCCTAGTCCAATTCGGACTAGGCCATAGGGGGGCGACCAGCCTCTCCTCTCTTTCCCCTAAAGCCTAATAAAGCCCATATACTCCCCGGCGAATTCCCGTAACTCTCCGGTACTTCGAAAAATACCCGAATCACTCGGAACCTTTCCGATGTCCGAATATAGTCGTCCAATATATCAATCTTTATGTCTCGGCCATTTCGAGACTCCTCGTCATGTCCCCGATCTCATCCGGGACTCCGAACTACCTTCAGTACATCAAAACACATAAACTCATAATATAACCGTCATCGAACTTTAAACGTGCGGACCCTACGGGTTCGAGAACTATGTAGACATGACCGAGACACGTCTCCGGTCAATAACCAATAGCGGAACCTGGATGCTCATATTGGCTCCCACATATTCTACGAAGATCTTTATCGGTCAAACCGCATAACAACATACGTTGTTCCCTTTGTCATCTGTATGTTACTTGCCCGAGATTCGATCGTCGGTATCTCAATACCTAGTTCAAACTCATTACCGGGAAGTCTCTTTACTCGTTCTGTAATACATCATCCCGCAACTAACTCATTAGTTGCAATGCTTGCAAGGCTTAGGTGATGTGCATTACCGAGAGGGCCCAAAGATACCTCTCCGACAATCGGAGTGTCAAATCCTAATCTCGAAATACGCCAACCCAACAAGTACCTTCGGAGACACCTGTTGAGCACCTTTATAATCACCCAGTTACGTTGTGACGTTTGGTAGCACACAAAGTGTTCCTTCGGTAAACGGGAGTTGCATAATCTCTGTCGGATCACGGGTTCCGGCAGACCCTTAAGGTTCGAACTCTGGGGTGCGCGCGGAGATTATGCCCTCTACCTCTCCGTCTCGTAAGGATCTAAATTACCGAAAGAACAGCACAAGAGACGCGGAGTTTATACTAGTTCGGGCCACCAGTGTGGTGTAATACCCTACTCTAGTTTGTGGTGGGTGGATTGCCTCTTGGGCTGATGATGATGACGAACAATACAAGGGAGTACAGCCTCGCGAGGGCCTGTTCTTGGCTAGGGGGATGAACTGCTGGGGGAAGTTCGATCGCCCTTCTCTCTCTCTTTCTACTTGCTCTACGATTGCTCTGAATACTCCATTCTCCCTCTACCCTAGGGGTGGCTAGTCCTATTTATAGGCAAAGGCCCTCGACCTCTTCCCAAATATTGAGCGGGAAGGGCGCCAACAATTGGCCAATTCGAAGGGGAACATCTAGTACACTTATCCCGAATAAAGTTGGTCCTCGCCTGTCAAAGGCCCTGTGGTGACGCCGTACTGGGCTCCACGATGACCTCCTTCCCACCGTTGGACTGGTCTTGGTCTCGTTGCACCGAAATGGATGCCTTTGCTTGATCCTCTCGCCTGCACTTGCCCCCTTTGCACCAAAGAGGAAAGGGGAGACACCGCGCGGGCTGGCGCCGGCCTGGCATCCTTGGTCGTCATGGCTTGCGTCATGGGCACCTCGTGAGGTACCTCGCCTTGATCTCTCCGCCTCCTCGTGAGCCAGCCTGACGAGGCCGTGCCTGAGGAAGCGTCGTGTCGCCCGCCCCGTGAGGCTTGGCCCCTCGCGAGGGTCCTGGGTCTCGTGTTGATGAAGTTGGGACGTGCTGGGGCCCCTTTGAGCCACGCCGCAGGTCGCAGGCAGGCAAGTCTGGGGACCCCCGTTCCCAGAACGCCGACAGTAGCCCCCGGGCCCAAGGTGCGCCCGGACTTGTCCGTGCCAAGAGGCGAAAGGGCAAGGGCGAAGCGTCGCGGGCCCTAATAGCCTGCGGCCTTGGGCGCCGTGTGGCGGTTTGACAGGACGTGGGCGTCTCCGCTTCCCCACGATGCCTTGGCAACTGCGTGACTTGACTAGTCCCTGCATGCGTAGATGCAGGTCATTATTACCTACGATCATGGTGCTCGACGGTTGGCCTTTTCCGGCTATAAGTACGGGGCCGCGTAAGCTCCGCCAGTCCGCCCCTTCCTGCTTCTCTTCTTCTTCCTCTCTTTTGCCGCCCGCCGCTCGCATGACTCCAAAGTGGTTCTCAGCAGTGGAGAATGGGAAGGCTAGCCGGGCGGGGCCCGACTCCCCTCCAGCCAAGCGCGGCCGAGGTCGTCCCCGCAAGCATCCCGCGGTCCCCGCTGCAGCACCCCGTGGCCACAGGGATGGTTCTCCGCGTGGTGGTGAGCGCTCGGCTGCCAAGGGGAGGCAGGCTGTGACTGCGCGGCCCCCAGGCCGCGCTTTCGCTCGGCGGAGGTGCTGCCGGAGTTCGTTGTGTGGTCGGCAGACCCGACCAACACCTGGCTCCAGCTCCCTCGCTTCTTCATCGGCGAGCTGCCGGCCAGCGCCTAGTGCGGCCTCTGGCTTCAGGCTGACGGTTGCTGCAGCAGGGCCTCCTGGGTTTCGCTTGAGGTCTCCCTTCTGGGAATGGGGCCCTGACCCGCGGCTGGCAAACGTTTGCCCCCGCGCGCGGCTTGGGCCAGCGGTGCACCCTGCACTTCAAGTTCGACGGTGATGGCACCCTCTATGTGAGGGTGTTTGGGGAAGATGGTCGCCGCGCAGGATGCTTCCCCGAGGGCGACGACCGTGGCCAGGGGCCTCGCTCCGACGATGATGGAGGGGACAGCGCCTGCTCCGATGGCGGCGCCCGATGCTCCCCAAGCTCCGCCAACTCTTCTTCAGGTGGCTCCTCCAGCGGTGGCTGCAGCCAGCCCCCTCGCCGTCGCGCTTGCTTGGGGGTGGCTGTTCATCCGCCCGTCGCCTCACCCTGGTGAAGCGCGAGAGGGAGTCCGCCTGAGCCTCGGAGGCATCCCGTGTCGCCTCTGCAGGCCTATGTGAGGCGGGCCGCACCGGGCTCGCCTTTTCCTTTTCCTTTTGCTTCCTGTGTAAAACAAAACAGCTGCATGGAGCCCCGCGGGGGCGTGTTGAGAATCATTGCCGTTGTAGCTATTACCTTGACTTTGTTGTTGCACTTCTCAACTATTTGCCCTCGCGTAGGTAGTTTTCGGCCCCAGCCGGGGGGGCAACCGACCCAGGCCCTGTGCGCGTGTCGCGGTGCCCGAGGGGCACGGACTATAGGGGTGCTCCTGAAGAGAGCCCGGGCCGTGAAACCTTTAAGCGGCTAGGGCGGAAACGCTCGCGAGGGCATTCGAGTTCCATCCCTCGCGAGGCCTTTCATGAGAGAAATCAAAACGAGGAGCGAAAATCAACGAACCACAAATCGACGACGGTGATAGTTTCGATAAGATCTCAGATGCAAATAAACACGTCAACTGTGGAAAGAAAATAGAAAAGCCGCGTCCGGCACCTAATCTAGTCTTCGACGTCTTCTCACCAGCGCAGAGCTAAGTGCTGCCACTGGGCGTGGGAGGGAGCCCCAGGGCCTGAGGCCGGCACTCCTGAGACTCCGGGGCGTGTACAGCCCCACTCATTATTACGTGAGAGTGTCACGAGGCGGCGAGCTTCACGGGCATTGGCCTTCTTCACAGGCTCCGGGCCTTTCTCCCTAGAGGTGATCAGCTTCACAGGCACTTGCCTTCTTCACATGCTCTGGGCCTTTTCAAAAAAGGGAAGGTCTTCACAGGCGTTCGCCTTCTTCACAGGCTCTGGGCCTTTTCCAAAAAGGGAAGGTCTTCACAGGCGTTCGCCTTCTTCACAAGCTCTGGGCCTTTTCCAAAAAGGGAAGGTCTTCACAGGCATTCGCCTTCTTCACAGGCTCTGGGCCTTTTCCAAAAAGGGAAGGTCTTCACAGGCGTTCGCCTTCTTCACAGGCTCTGGGCCTTTTCCAAAAAGGGAAGGTCTTCACAGGCGTTCGCCTTCTTCACATGCTCTGGGCCATTTCCAAAAAGGGAAGGTCTTCACAGGCGTTCGCCTTCTTCACAGGCTCTGGGCCTTTTCCAAAAAGGGAAGGTCTTCACAGGCGTTCCCCTTCTTCACAGGCTCTGGGCCTTTTAGGGGTAGAACCTCCGGAGGTGCTGGATGTTCCACGCGTTCTGTATCGGCTCCCCCTCTTGAGTCTCCAAGCGCACGGAGCCTGGCCTGGAAACATGAACAACCTTGAACGGGCCCTCCCACATGGGAGAGAGCTTGTGCAGCCCCTCCCTGGAGAGAACCCGTCTGAGCACGAGGTCTCCTACCTCGAGGGTCCTGGGGCGGATGTTGCGGCAGTGATATCGTCACAGCGCCTGTTGGTACCTCACCGCTTGCAACGCGGCTTCCCGGCGGCGTTCCTCCCCCAGTACGAGGTCCATCCCCCGCATGGCGTCCTGCTGCGCTTCGTCGAAAGCTAGGACCCGCGCGGAGCGACGCCTGACCTCGTGAGGGAGGACTGCTTCAGCTCCATAGACCAGGAAGAACGGGGTCTCCCCAGTTGGTTTGGTCGCGGTTGTGCGAATGGACCACAACACGGACTGTAGCTCGTCGTACCAACCTCTGCCGCAAGCCTCCAGCTTCTTCTTGAACGTCCTGGTCTTGAGGCCTCTCAGGACCTCCGCGTTGGCCCGTTCGGCCTGCCCATTGCTTCGCGGGTGTGCCACCGAAGCGTAGCATATCTGCGTCCCAAGGTTAGCACTGTATGTTTTGAAGAGATTACTGGTGAACTGCGAACCGTTGTCTGTGATGATGCGGTTCGGCACCCCGAACCGGCTCACGATACCCCTGATGAACTTGACCGCGGAACTAGCGGGGATGGTACGGACGGCCTCCACTTCTGCCCACTTGGTGAACTTGTCAATGGCGACGTAGAGGTAGCGGTAGCCCCCTAGCGCCCGAGGGAACGGGCCCAGAATATCCAACCCCCAAACTGCGAATGGCCATGAGAGGGGTATAGTCTGCAGGCTCCCCGCCGGTTGATGGATTTGCTTGGAATGAAACTGGCATGCCTCACAAGCCTTTACTAATTCGACTGCGTCGTTGAGCGCGGTGGCCAATAGAACCCGCTACGGAATGCCTTGCCGGCGAGGGTTCGTGATGATGAGTGATGCCCGAGGTCTCCGCCGTGTATGTCCTCCAGTAGTTCCTTTCCCTGCTCCCGGGAGATGCAGTGCAGAGATACATCATTTGGTCGCTTCCGGTAAAGCTCTCCATCTCTGATGTAGTATGTCGTGGCCTGCCGCGCCACACGCTCCGCTTACTCTTCCTTTTCCGGTAGGGTCCCTTATGTTAAATAGCTCCGGAGTTCTGTGATCCAGCACTCCTCCCGAGGTTCCATCGTCAGGAGTAGACGCGCTCCTGAGGTCGGTCCACAGATCGGGGCTCCCGAGGCTGGCGGCCGAGGGAGCTCCTCTCGAGGCTGAGCGACGTTTGATAACGTCGGTTGTGCTGAGGATTTGAAGAGCCGCTCTTCGAAGACGCCTGGTTCCTGTGGCAACCGCCTGGATGCCCGTCTGGCTATGTCGTCGGCTTCCTGATTGGTGCCACGGGGCACGTGCTTCAGTTCCAACCCCCAGAACTGCTTTTCCATCCTGCAGACTTCCGCTAGATAGGCCTCCATATGCTCGTCCTTCGGCTCGTATACCTTGTTGGAGAAGTTGACAAGGAGCTGCGAGTCGCCCTTGACGGTGAGGCGCTTCACCCCCAGAGCTACCGCGGCCTTTAATCCGGCTATCAGACCCTCATACTCTGCTATGTTGTTGGAGACCTTTTCACCTTGCTGGAAACAGAGCTGTACGGCATAGTAGAGCTTATCCTGAGTGGGTGATATCAGCACCGCGCCAGCCCCCGCGCCGTGCCTAGAGAATGCCCCATCGAAATACATGACCCAGCCTTCCGACGCCTCACTCCCTGGAGAGAGGGACCGATCCTCGTTGTCCTTGAGGCCTGGTGCCTCCGCCCATTCAGCCACGAAATCCGCTAATGCTGCTCCTTTGATGACCCTAGTTGTGCTGAACTCGAGTTGAAACGCCTGCAGCTCTATGTTCCACTTGGCGACCCTTCCAGCTGAATTAGGGCTCCTGCGCACTCTCTCCAGGGGTACGATGAGACGACCTTAATGGGATGGGCCTGGAAGTAGTGACGCAGCTTGCGCGAGGCCACCAGTAGCGCGACGAGGAGCTTCTGAGGCATTGGGTACCGTGCCCTCACGTCCCGTAGCACCGTGCTAACAAAGTAGACTGGATGCTCAACAAGGCTGAGAGCATCTGGGGTTGCGGTGCCCTCGGGAGGTAAGGGCGCCTCATGAGATGACGCGGCCTCGGGAGGCGGACCATCCGGGCGTGTGGCTTCTCCTGCCTCCGGTGCACTCTTCGGCAGCCGACCCTCCTCAACTGCGGTTGTGGCTTCTGCAGGCTTTCCTTGCTCCCGTTTTGCTTTGCCTTGGGTTGCCGCTGCGGTCTTGGCTTGGCGCTCCTCCCTAACCGCCACCAGGGCTGCGCTGGCGGAGTAGGGAGTGGTGGCGAGGTAGAGCAGTAGGGACTCTTGAGGGCGCGGAGCCACCATGACTGGGGGACTGGTCAGGTACCTCTTGAGATCTTGAAACGCCTTATCTGCCTCTTCAGTCCATTCAAAGGGCCCCTTTTTCTTCATTAGCTAAAAGAAAGGCAACGCTCGCTCCCCCAGTTTGGAGATAAAGCGCCCTAGCGCGGTCACGCGCCCAGTGAGCTTCTACATCTCTCTGAGGGTCTTTGGCGGACTCATGTCCTCGACCTCCCTGACCTTCTCTGGGTTGGCCTCGATGCCACGATGAGATACGAGGAAGCCCAAGGGCTTTCTTGAGGGGACGCCAAACACACATTTCTCCGGGTTGAGTCACAGGTTTACTGCGTCGAGGCTCGCGAAGGTCTCCTCCAGGTCTTGTATCAGGGTCTTGGCCTCCCGAGATTTTACCACAATGTCATCAACGTAGGCTTCGACATTCTTTCCGAGTTGCGGGCCCAAGGTGATGTGCATCAACCGCTGAAAGGTAGCTCCTGCGTTACGCAGTCCAAACGGCATGCATGTATAGCAGTATACCCCGCACGGGGTCAGGAAGGCGGTCTTTTCAACGTCTTCTACTGCCATCTTGATCTGGTGATATCCGGAGAAGGCGTCCAGGAAGCATAGCAGGTCGCATTCTGTGGTGGAATCGATGATCTGGTCGATGCGGGGGAGCGGAAACGGATCTTGCGGGCATGCCTTGTTGAGAGTGGTGAAGTCGACACACATGCGTTCCTCCCCCCCCCCTTCTTAGGCACAACGACGGGATTGGCCAACCAATCCGGGTGTCGGACCTCGCGAATGACCCCAGCGGCTTCTAGCTTGCGGGTCTCTTGGACAATAAAGGCATGCTTCTCTGCGGACTGCCGCCTGGCCTTCTGCTTCACGGGGCGCACATTTGGGCACACGTTGAGGTGATGCTCGATGACACTCCTGGGAATCCCTGCCAACTGATCGGGCTCCCAAGCAAACACCTTCTTATTCGCGCGCAGGAACCTGACCAAGGCCTCCTCCTGCTCAGGCTCAAGGTTGGCGCCTATGGTGAAAGTGGCACTGGAGGACCCGTCCCCGTCAACGGGTATCTGCTTGGTTTCTGCCTTGTCCTGGGTGAACAACTGCTTTTTCTTCGCGGGCGCAGCCACCTTGGGCTCAGGGATCTCCGCGTCGGCGGGCCGTGCCGATGCCGCCGTCTTGAAGGCGAGCTTGAGTACTCGCAGGGCGTCCCCGGTGTCTCCGTGCACGGTGAGGATACCACTGCTCCCGGGCATCTTCACGAGGTTGTACGCCGTGTGCGTGGCGGCCATGAACTGAGCCAGCGCCGGGTAACCGAGGATGGCGTTGTAAGGGAGGCCGATGGGGGCGATGTCGAAGTCGACCATCTCCGTGCGGAAGTTGTCGTAGGTGCCGAAGGTTACCGGGAGCCGGATCTGTCCCAAGGAGTCGGACGATCCACCCCCGACGCCCGAGAAAGATCGACTGAGCCGCAACCGCTCCCGGGGTATGCAGAGGAGATTGAAGGTCTCGACCGAAAGCACACTGAGGCCCGCGCCGCCGTCGATGAGGGTTTTGGTGACGGCCACCTGGCAGATGGTGGGGGTGCACAACAGGGGGAGCGCGCCCGAGCCGGCCAAGTTGGTGGGGTGGTCCTCCGAGCTGAAGGTCAGATCGTCCTCGCGCGCCGCTTGGTCCGAGGAAGCCCCCTGCCGTGCGGAAATGGTGCTGACCCGGCGGGCAAACGGCTTGACATGGCGACTCGTGGGCGGCACTTGCGAGCCGCCCAGGAGGGCCGCAACGACCGGAGGTGTCGATGTTGTGGCGTAGTCGCCCCGTCGCATAGGCGGATGCTGGGGTGGTGCTTGCTGCTTGTTTCCCATCGGGCGAGTGGCGGTGCTGACGGCGGGCGATGGGGGACGACGAGGGCGCCCACCGGCGAGGGCTGCTGGGGCGACGCGGGCCCGACCGGCGCCGTACATGGGTGCGGCGGTCGGAGAAGGACGGAGCGGTGGAAGACAGATTCCGGCGCACCCCTACCTGGCACGCCAAATGTCGGATCACGTGTTCCAGCAGACCCTTAAGGTTCGAACTCTGGGGTGCGCGTGGAGATTATGCCCTCTACCTCTCCGTCTCGTAAGGATCTAAATTACCAAAAGAACAGCACAAGAGACGCAGAGTTTATACTAGTTCGGGCCACCAGTGTGGTGTAATACCCTACTCTAGTTTGTGGTGGGTGGATTTCCTCCTGGGCTGATGATGATGACGAACAATACAAGGGAGTACAGCCTCGCGAGGGCCTGTTCTTGGCTAGGGGGATGAACTGCTGGGGGAAGTTCGATCGCCCTTCTCTCTCTCTTTCTACTTGCTCTACGATTGCTCTGAATACTCCATTCTCCCTCTACCCTGGGGGTGGCTAGTCCTATTTATAGGCAAAGGCCCTGGGCCTCTTCCCAAATATTGAGAGGGAAGGGCGCCAACAATTGGCCATTTCGAAGGGGAACATCTGGTACACTTATCCTGAATAAAGTTGGTCCTTGCCTGTCAAAGGCCCTGTGGTGACGCCGTACTGGGCTCCACGATGACCTCCTTCCCACCGTTGGACTGGTCTTGGTCTCGTTGCACCGAAATGGATGCCTTTGCTTGATCCTCTCGCCTGCGCTTGCCCCCTTTGCACCAAAGAGGAAAGGGGAGACACCGCGCGGGCTGGCACCCGCCTGGCATCCTTGGTCGTCATGGCTTGCGTCATGGGCACCTCGTGAGGTACCTCGCCTTGATCTCTCCGCCTCCTCGTGAGCCAGCCTGACGAGGCCGTGCCTGAGGAAGCGCCGTGTCACTCGCCCCGCGAGGCTTGGCCCCTCGCGAGGGTCTTGGGTCTCGTGTTGATGAAGTTGGGCCGTGCTGGGCCCCCTTTGAGCCACGCCGCAGGCTGCAGGCAGGCAAGTCTGGGGACCCCCGTTCCCAGAACGCCGACAATCTCATAGTCATAGGAACACGTATAAGTCATGAAGAAAGCAATAGCAACATACTAAACGATCGAGTGCTAAGCTAACGGAATGGGTCAAGTCAATCACATCATTCTCCTAATGATGTGATCCCGTTAATAAAATGACAACTCATGTCTATGGTTAGGAAACATAACCATCTTTGATCAACGAGCTAGTCAAGTAGAGGCATACTAGTGACACTCTGTTTGTCTATGTATTCACACATGTATTGTGTTTCCGGTTAATACAATTCTAGCAAGAATAATAAACATTTATCATGAAATAAGGAAATAAATAATAACTTTATTATTTCCTCTAGGGCATATTTCCTTTTGCGTGGCTATCTTATTAGCTCTAAGATCTTTTATAACAGGCAACTCATAAAACAATCTTTGCAAGGTAGGGTGGTATGAATATTTTTTTCTCAAGTTTAAGAACAAGTGCTGAAATATCTTCTGCATAAGTTTTAGTTCGTTTAAGTATTGGAGCATCATTGCAAGCCAAGTTTCCAACGCAATTTAAGAATTCTTGGATGGCACTCTTTCCTATAACATTCCCTTGTCACAAAACAAAAGTTTTAGCATCCAGATTAGTAAAACGTCGAATTTCGGAGTTCTACCATTATCTGTTTCTACCGTACCAAAATCACTCATGGTGATAAAGCAAGCAATCTAGCACACAAGTAAACAAAAAGCAAATGAAAAGACGAACGAAAAGAAGGCAAATAAAAAGGCAAATAATTTTTTGTTTTTTTGAAAATATTTTAGAAGTGGGGGAGAGGAAAACGAGAGGTAAATGGCGAATAATGTAAATACAAGAGATGGGAGTTTATCATGGGTACCTGGTAGGCTTGATGTAGATCCTCCCCGGCAATGGTGCCAAAAATTCTTCCTACTACTTCTTGAGCTTGCGTTGGTTTTTCCCTTGAAGAGGTAAGGGTGATGCAACAAAGTAGAGATAAGTATTTCCCTCAGTTAAGCACCAAGGTATCAATCTAGTAGAAGGAACACACAAGTCACCAATGGTTGCACCTACACAAAAAAAAATACTTGCACCCAACGCGATAAAGGGGTTGTCAATCCCTTCATGGTTTGCAAGGATGAGATCTGATAGAGATAGGTATAAAATATAAATAAAAGTGCAAAATAAAGTAAAGGTAAATAAATTGCAGCAAGGTATTTTTATGTTTTTGATTTCATAGATCTGGAAACATAGTGATAAAAATAGACCCGGGGGCCATAGATTTCACTAGAGGCTTCTCTCTTGAAAGAACGCATATGGTGGGTAAAAAAATTACTGTTGAGCAATTGATAGAAAAGTGCAAAGCTATGACGATATCTAAGGCAATGATCATGAAAATAGGCATCACATCCATGACAAGTAGACCGACTCCTGCCTGCATCTACTACTATTACTCCACACATCGACCGCTATCCAGCATGCATCTAGTTTATTAAGTTAATGAGAACGGAGTAACGCCTTAAGCAAGATGACATGATGTAGAGGGATAGATCCAATCAATATGAAGAAATCCCACCTTTTTATCCTTAATGGCAACAACACAAATACGTGTCATGTCCCCTTCTGCCACTGGGAATAAGCACCGCAAGATTGAACCCATTACAAAGCACCTCCCCCATGGCAAGAAAAATCAATATAGTTGGCCAAAGATCGGAGAGAAATACAAAGCTATCTTAATCACGCATAAAAGAGTTTAGAGAAGACTCAAATAATATTCATAGATAATCTGATCTTAAATCCACAATTCATCGGATCTCAACAAACGCACCGCAAAAGAAGATTATATCGAATAGATATTCAAGAACATCGAGAGAACATTGTATTGAAGATCAAAGAGAGATAAGAATCCATCTAGCTACTAGCTATGGACCCATAGGTCTGTGGTAAACTACTCACACGTCATCGGAAGGGCAGCAAGGTTGATGTAGAAGCCCTCCATGATTGAATCCCCCTCCGGCGGAGTACCAGAAAAGGCCCCAAGATGGGATCTCACGAGGACAGAAGCTTGAGGAGGCGGAAAATTATTTTTGCTGTGCCCTCTGGTATATTGGGAATATTTGGATATTTATAGAACAAAGATTAGGGCTAGAGGAGCATCAGGGGCCCACAAAGCTTGGGGGTGCACCCTCCGAGCTTGTTGCCAACTGGTGGCCCCTCTGACCTCCTCCCGAAGGTTCCTGGGTGTCTTTTGGTCCAAGAAAAATCCTCAAAAAGTTTCATTCCGTTAGGACTCCGTTTGATATTGATTTTCTGTAGAAGACAAAAATAAGGAAAAAAACAGCAATTGGCACTTGGCACTAGGTTAATAGGTTAGTCCCAAAAATGATATAAAATAGCATAATAATGCATATAATACATCCAAGATGGATAATATAATAGCATGGAACAATAAAAAATTATAGATACGTTGGAGACGTACCAATCATCGGCGAGCCTACCACCCTAAGGTAGACCGCCGGCAGCTACTCCTTCCTTCTTTCCCTCAGGAGAGCCTTCTTATTCTTTTGAAATTAGACTGACCCAAATTGTAAATTCATGCGACTTACATATATATAGCTATTGTGATTTACTATACGCATACCACTATTTTATTGAGAAAAGCTAACAATGCAGTTAGAGCATCTCCAACACGGACCATCGAATAGACCGCAAACATCCAGACTAAGTTGTCCGAACGTACTTTCTCATCCAATGAGGATCCCTATTTGTCCGGACGTGTCCACACATTCATTTCCTCGCAAACCGGACGCAAAACTGGGGAGGTTTGCACATGTCCAGACTGCCGCCACGTACACGTCCGACAATGTTGCCCACCCAAAACCACCTGGTGCGCCGCACCCTCTCCGTCATGATCGCACCTCGACTCCCCTCACTACTAATGTCGGCCCATAGGGGATGCGATCGGTCAGTGGAGTCAGCATTGAAGCTGCCATCCGGCCGAGAGCATCACCTGCGCCGCATACCAGTCTCCGTACCAGTTTAATGCAAGAATAATGTGACTAGACGGGCAACTAGACGACTAGCTACCGCATTAAAGCTGGTTGACCATCTATCCGCCTGCCGGCATTAAACATGCGTGGCAGGCAAGAAACCCACTCTGGTGTCTGCATTGAAATAACCCGCCGCTTGGCCTGGCTCGCGCCCACTATTTACACGTGACCAAACATGGCATGATCTGTGTCGCACCGTGTCCGCTTCCCTTCCTCCTTTGTGCACCACTTCCTCCACGAGGAAGAGCTCTAGCACATTGTGGGGGAGCCTTTCAATGGAGCAGAAGCATGAGTTTGTCGGGCTTGCGGCCGACAGGAAGGCCCGTTGTGCACGAAGGATAGAGCCCGGCTTGTTGGTGAGCTCGTCGAAGGTGAGCAACGACGACCGATAATGGAGGAGGCATCTGAGAATGAGCCGATGCCCAAGCCTGCACTAGTCCTTGCCGGCTTCACCATGGAGTATGCGTAGGCGCACTTCAACACCGTCATGGTGGAGGTGCAGCCGACATCGCCAGTGTTTGCGTTTCGGCTGGCACGGGAGGACCAATGCTACAACCTCAATCTCCAGCGCATCACAAGCGGGTGGAGGAGAAAATCTATGAAGAGTTCGCAAGCGAGGAGGTCGTGGAGGCCATGGTCGCGGAGGACCCAAACTTTGTCAACATGCAGCAGACGCTCTATGAGGCTGCGCGCAGCGCTCGCGCTGGCTGCAACGTGATCGTGAGCGAGGTAGACATGGAGATGGTCGACCCTGGTGAAAGGGTTTTTCCTCCCTAACTGATTTTGGTGTTGATTACAACGCAATGTGTGGTCTAACCGTGTGCTAGAGGTACACAGGAATATCGGAAAGTGGCATATGACGGTTAGGTTCCGCTCTGAAAGGAAAAGAGCAAAGACAGTGTTTTGGCGATTTTACTTTCTTTAAATCATTGGAAATCATACTATTAAGAGGGGTCCGCATTGGAAGGGATGGATGGAATCAAAACACGTACACGAAAACAAATTTCCACCCATGATACGTTCCCATTCTTTTGAGGAGATCCTCAATCTAATTCTAGAGTTGCTGTTTTTCACTACCCCATTGTATTGTGGTAGCAAGTGGTAGTGTTGCTCCCCTAGCGAGAGCAGTACTGCCGCTAACTGCCCCAGGCCGGTAGTACTGTCGGACACACCAAAAGTACCACCCCCTATGGATGTGGTACTACCAGACCAACTGCATGACCGACTACCACATCGGATGAATCCCCTTAGTTTTCCGAGTAGTACTAGGGCGGTACTACTACGACAATACCACCTATTTTAATTCAGTCGGTACTATCGGACACCTGAGTGGTTGTACTGCTCAGACGTTGTAGTGCTACCCTAAAGGGGGATGTTGTAGTGCCACTCTGAGGAGTAGTACTACTACCTAGGCATTTTAGTGCAACCAGGCTACGGTACTACAGCTCTCCGGAGCGGTAGTACCGCTTAGTGCGAAAATTGTGTAACGGTTGGATTTGTGAGGGGACTATAAATAGTAGATCTTCTTCCCCAAGTTGTGTTACCCCTTTTCTCTCTGTCCTCCATTGTTTCCCAAAGTTTAAACTTTATCGATCTCCCTCCCTAGCCACTCAAACTTGTTGATCTTCTAGGATTTGAGGGAGGCGACCTAGATCTACATTCCACCAAAGGAAATTTGATTCACCCCTACTTTCTCTTGTAAATCTTATTACTCCTGGATGTTTGGGCACCCTAGACATAAGAGGTCATCTAGAAGCTTAAATCACTGTTGTGGAGCCTTTGTGGTGTTGTTGGGAGCCTCCAATTAAGTTGCTGAGATTGCCCCAACCTTGTTTGTGAAGGTTTAGGTTGTCGCCTCCAAGGGCACCTCATAGTGGAATCGTGGTACCTTGCATTGCACGAGGGAACGAGAAGAATGAGGTGACCCATTGTGGTGCTTGGTGAGCATCATGCTGCCGCACCTCTCCAATGGAGACGTACCTCCCCAAAAGGAGGGAATTCCGAGAACTGCACCATCGTCTCCACTTGCGGTTACTTCTTTCCCCCACTTACTTGTTGCAAGCTAGCTTTATTGTTTATCATTTCAAGCTTGTTGTTTGTTGCGAGCTTGGAATATAGGTTGTCCATTTAGTTTCACATGTAGATAACCTCTATTCTTGTTGTATCCCTTAAAATTGAAAAATAGATTAAAGATTGTTAATCACTTATTCACCCCACTTTAGTCAACCATACTGATCCTTTCATTGGTATCAAAGACTTGTCTCATTATTAAGGGCTTTACCTCCTAAAGAGTATGGCCGATGAGGAGGGCGACGATAGTGAAATCCTTGTCATTGTGGCTAGTACTTTGGCTACTAGAGATGAGTTAGATGAAGTCATGAATTTACTTAAAACATTTGTGGTTGATGAAGTACAAGCCATGTTGGATAAATTCCTGAAATGTGTTACTAAACCCAACACCATTCTCGAGGTAACAATGGAAGTTCTTAACTCTGAAACACTCAAAGAAAGAGAGCTAATGGGTTGTCACCTAATCCTCCCAAGGGACGAATGGGTTTGGTGCCAATTCCGCGGTACCTCCACCTATGACTTTTGGTCCTCCCACCTTCCCCACGCCTCATATTACGCATTTGTGGCCTTCCTCCCTTGATAGATACTTCTAATTTTACTAAATGGGTGTTTCTTATGAAGTCTCACATTAGTATCTCTTTGACTCAATTGTAGAGAATCATTGAAGAAGGGTTCAACCCCTATGGTCCAAGAAACTTGAAAGTGCGTTATATCGACTAGAGGGGGGGTGAATAGGCGATTTTTATGAAATTCTTCATTGAGGAATTTGCTCGTGAGGAAATTCCTTAGCGAAGAACTACTAGCAGCGGAATAAGTACTCAGATGAAAACATAACAGAATACTAGCATGGTCGTCATGATGAAATGAAGACACACACAGAGTACAGAAAGCGTAAACACAGGATAACACACGTTGAAGACAAACAGACTGAAGAAATTGAACTGAGGAAATTGAGAAACTCTTCAGTCAGGGTCTTCAAACACAGATATGATACACAAATAGCACACTACTGAGGAAATGAAAGAGTTGAGGAAATAGAACCAGTAAGCTTGGTGAAGACAATGATTTGGTAGACCAGTTCCAACTGTTGTCTCAGTTGTACATCTGGTTGGAGCGGCTGAGTATTTAAACTCGAGGACACACAGTCCCGGACACCCAGCCCTGAGCACGCAGCTCGAGACACCAAGTCCTCACCGTATTCTCCTTGAACTAAGGACACACAGTCCTCGTCCAATCACTCGTGGTAAGTCTTCAGGTGACTTCCAAACCTTCACAGACTTGGTCACTCGGCGATCCACAATTCCTCTTGGATGCTCTAGACCTTGACGCCTAACCGTCTGGAAGAAGCACAGTCTTCAAAGGTAACAAGCGTCAGATCCATGCAGGATCAATCTCTTCAGTGATGCTCAATCACTTTGGGTTTGTAGGTGTTTTGGGTTTGGGGTTTGGATTTTCCTCACTTGATGATTTTCGCTCAAAGTCCTCGGAGGATGGGTTGCTCTCAAATGACAAGTGTCAAGTTCTCGCGGAGCAGCCAACCAGCTAGTGGTTGTAGGGGGCGGCTATTTATAGCCTAGGGAGCAGCCCGACATGATAAGACATAAATGCTCTTTAATGATATGACCGTTAGGTGGACAAGATATTTTAGGACAACTGGCGCGCAGCATAGCAACGGCCGGAAATTTGAGGTACAAATTCCTCAGGGTTATCATGTTCCTCACTGTGTAGGTAATTCGCACTGGCGAATTCCTAACTCCTCAGTCAGAGCAAAGTCCTCCGTGACCAGAAGAACTGCGTCTCTGTCACTGAAGAAATTGACTGAACTGTATGAGATTTCCAATGGCTTCACTCGAAGGGATTGGTAGGTGTAGGATTTGAGTTGAGCATCACATGGAAATTTTCTCCTTAGTATTTCCTCGACCCCCTTTAACAGTACGGTGTTTCCTATGACTCAAGAAAGAGAAAATGAAACTACGAAAACAAAAGTCTTCACGCTTCATGTTCCTTGAATGAATACCAAGTCTTCAAGGTCACACCAATTTCTTCACTTTCAAAGTCTTCAGAAAGTCTTCAGTATATCAAAGTCTTCAGTCGAAGAACTTCATTTTTAGGGGTCGACTTTCTCTGTAAATATCAAACTCCTCATAGACTTATAGATCTGTGTACACTCATAAACGCATTAGATACTTAACCTATAAGTCTTCAATACACCAAAATCACTAAGGGGCACTAGATGCACTTACAATCTCCCCCTTTTTGGTGATTGATGAGAACATAGGTTAAGTTTTCAACGGGGATAAATATATGAAGTGTAAATACTGATATTGAGGAATTTGATTGCAAGATATAGAAGAACTCCCCCTGAAGATGTGCATAGTGAGGAATTTGCTTTTGAAGCAATGCACACTTGAAGAGTTGAATCATGGAGATCTCCCCCTATATCTTGTAATTCATACACGCATTTGATATATAATATGAAGAATTTGAAATGCATGATGAAATATGGTTCCTGATGTAATTCAGCATGCGTGCAATAATATTAACGAGGAATAAGCATGCAGAATAGCGCATCAAGGTATCAAAGCATAGTGCAACAAAAGTATCAGCGCACCATCGGACTTAAGATTACAACTTGATCCAATAAAAGTTTCGGAAGAACGAGAGTTGTAACTTAGCATGAAAAACGAATAAGCCCTTATTATAGACCCGCTTGAAGACTAACTCAGATTTCTCTTCCTTTGTCATCAAATGACCAAAAGGATCGAAAATCTGAGGACTAACGCCCCTGAAGATTTTCAAGATGATGAAGGAGCGCCAGCGTTGTTGGGGTCGGTCGTTGAAGTAGGGCCTGCTGCAGTGTCGTCCAAGTCTTCATTTTCATCAGTCTCACACGATGAAGAATATGAACTGGCCACCAAAGAAGGAACTGGGACCTTCTTGTATTTCTTCGGAGGAGGTGCAGACCAGGCAAATTCTTCGTTGAGACCCATTCGCTTCAAATCATCAGCACTGTACACTTGAGATAGAACAGCCCAGGTGCGGTTGAGGGTTTCATGAAGGTAGTAGTGGTTTTTCTTCACTGCATTGTGTGTGGAAGTCATGTTGTGAAGAAATGAACCAAACTGACGCTTGACCCATTTGTGATTGCGATCAACCTTTTGATGAAGACTGAGGAGTAACTCACGGTCAGTCATCACCCTGGGTGCTGTGGCTTGAGGATTTGGCTTGGCAGTGTTAGCAGCAGAGTCATGTGTGGCAGAGTCATCATTGGTGGAGTAAGATGCAGCTTTGCGAAATTGGCCATCCAATGGACGAATGCCTTCATCTATCACAGTAGTGGCCTTGCCTTTTTCTTCAGCCGAGGAAAATGTTCGTTTGAGGACTTCAATGGGAGGCAAGTAGCTGCAGTGGTTGAGCGTTTCAGCTTTGTAGTTGAGTGAAGTCCTTATCCTGATGAATTTCATTATCCAAGGTGCATAAGGCTTCAGCTCAAATGGTGACATAGCAATGTTGGCCAGAGTCCTCATGAAGAAATCATGGAAGTTGACGGGAACGCCATGGATGATGTTGAAAAGCAGATTCTTCATGATGCCAACGACTTCTTCATCAGACGAGTCGTGGGCTTTGATGGGACTCATTGTCTTCGTCAGAATGCGATAGACAGTCCTTGGCACATACAACAATTCCTTGACGAGGAAATTGGTTCTAGGAGCTTGCCCTGGCTTCAAAGGCTTCATCAGCACTTGCATATAATGATTTGAAAGCTCAGGTTCGTTGTACACACAGCGAGCATCTTCAGTGGGTGGACTCAGAGGAAGGACCCGAAGCAATTCAGATGCAGGGGCCTTATGGTGGGTGTTGTCAGTCATCCAGTCCAAAACCCATGAATTGATATCTTCAGAGTTGCCGGTGATGTGCAACGTTGCATAGAATTGAAGAATAAGCTCTTCATTCCAATCGCATATATCTGTGCAGAAATTGAGCAGCCCAGCGTCGTGAAGAACACTGAGCACAGGCGTGAAGCACGGCAAGGACTCCATATCCACGTGAGGAATATGAGCATGGTCGAAGACTTTATCTTTGTTGTAAAGCACTGAGGAATAGAAATTTGCTTGGCTGGCAGTCCAGAAACGCCTCTTCCTTATGCGAGCAGAGTCATATGGGTTGTATTCAGTGAAGAACACGTGCTCGCCATAGAAGTCTTCAGCCTTGAATTTCTGTTTTCGTGAGAACGGATCCTTTAGCCTTGGCAGAGGAGTGTCAGTGAGTTGCATCACGACCTTAGGAATTACGATCTCATGTTCTTCAGGCTGAGGAATTTCAGGATTTTCCTCAGGTGCAGTCACCTTGTCTGTATCAGCAGCAGTTTCTTCAGCACTAGTGGCTGGAATTTCTTCATTCACATATGCAGTGGGATGAGTTTCTTCAGAGCCCAATTTTACTGTTGTTGAAGGAGAGTGAGGAATTTGCTGCAGGGGAGTGAAGAGTGGGGAATTGGGATGCTGACTTTCCCAAAAGTCGTCATTCATCACTGGAGTGGTGCTTCCAATATCCACATCTTCATCAATTTCTTCAACACCAGCCTCTTCAGCATCAAACTGAGGCATTGGTGATGAGACCATTGGGGTTGAAGGGATTGCATCCGCTTCAATTTCTTCATCAATCTGCTCTAACGAAGCAGCAGATTGAGTTTCTTCATCTGATCCACTAGGGATCTCATAATCTTCACCAAAAGGAACAAGGTCCTTTGATGGCATGGAGGAGATAGGAACAACATCAATTGGATTTGCAAAAGAGCTTGTCATCGGCTTCATCTTCTTGGGAGCTGAAGATTCTGAAGCATTGGATGCCTTCCTTTTCTTCACAGCGGCTCGTTCTGCAGCCTTTGTTTTCCTCACATCCAATGCAAATGGAAGAATTGGAGTTAGCGTAGGCGCCGGTGGAGCTAAGGAATCTGGTTGATTTTCCTCAGGCGCAACTGATGCAGTTGCCCTGGTTTCTTCAATTTCTTCAGGCGCACCACTAGTGGATGCCCTGGCAATTTCTTCAGTGGCTGGAGCAGAGTCATCAGCCTTGGAACTAGCATTTTCTTCAGCAGCCTGAACTTCATCAACGGTGCTGGCATGTTCTTCAGTTTGCTGAATAGATGCTTCAACTTGGGGAATTTGTGGCGTTGAGGCTGCACCCTTGGTGAAGGTATCAGTCAGCCTCACAAATCTGACCTTGGCTCCTTGCCAATCAGCATAGTAGGAGTCAAATTTGTCGCTGAGGGCTTTGATGTCAGCCTGCATCTTGACAAGTTCCTCAGGCTTCATTGTGAGAACATTTTTCTTCAATAGCTTCTCTTTGCGGTACTGTGATTTCTTGATCTCTCTGGCCTTATCATATTTCCACTTCTACTCTTGGATGAAGTGAGTCAACATGTGACTTTGACCAGGTGTCAGCTTGAAATCAGGCATAGGTGTGTGAGGATCCTTATGCCAGAGATCAATATAATCTAGGATCGCCTTTGGATCCAATAGCAGGGGCACAGGTGTGCCTTTGGCTTTAGCAGCCCGTTCTTGTCGGTCCCTGATGATTTCAGTAAGTTCTTCCTCATCAGCTTCATCATCATCAGATGGCACAGTGAAGACTACCTGCTTCTTCTGAGGACTTGTGCGAGTGACGCGTCCAGCAGTAGCCTTTTTCTTCAGCAGTGAGGGTCTTGCTGAGGAATTTGGTGTAGCTGAAGAACTAGCTGAGACACCAGAGGCAATAGAGATGCCAGTCGTCCTTTGGCATGAGGCCAGATGCACAGGTGCTGAGGACTTTGTCGGGACAGCTGAGGACTTTGGTGGAGCAGGAGCAGCATGAGGAATTTGCTTTGAAGATTTTGAAGACTCTGGCCGTGAGGGCGTTGAAGATGAAGCACTTGGCTTGCGAGCGGGCTTCTTTAGCATCGCTTTCTTCGGCTTGACCGAGGACTCGGTGGCAGTAGCAGCAGCAGAGTCTTCATTGAATTTCCTCACTGCTTCTCTGGCTTGCCTTGCCAGTTTAGCTTGGCGCTTGGCCCATTCTTTAGGAAATTTCTCACCACGCTTGATGTTGGTGGGATCAGCCAATTGGCCAGGTGCCAATGGAGGTCTTTGGCATGGAGGGTTTACTGCGAATTTCTTCATGTACTTTGGAGTTACATATCTGTACTCCCTCCATTCACGTGCCCATCTCCTTTCAATCCTCTGGATTCGCACCTTGCGCTGATTTTTATCTTCTTTGCCAAACTTGGCTTCATCAGGCGTGCAGTACTCATCATAGATGTCCTCAGGTATTTCAAAAGTTGTCATAACCTCAGGCTTCTTTCCTCCTTTCTGTGGACTTTTACCTTCAGCCATTTTCTTCAGATGAGGAATTTGAACAATTGAATTCTCTGAAGAAGTATGCAACTTTTCTTCGAGGAACGCTGCAAATGAGTTAAGTTGATGAGAACCTAAAGATTCAGCAGCGGACATGTGTACCTGTGAACAGAGTATAGTTGCGAGGAATTTGAAGAGGTCATATGCGTTCTCAGAGGGTTTTTCATAAGAACAAGTTTGAGGAATTTGACCAGATTCGTCTTGAGGAATTTCACTAAGCGCTTTATATCTTAGGTTCCAGAGTTGTATAGATCGAAGATCCACACAATTGAGGAATCTTTGAAGAAATTGAGGCTTAGGGAAATGAATCAAGAGCAGATAACATGTGAGGTGTTTTCTGTGTGAGGATTTGAAGAATAAAACACCTTTGAAGATTTTGTAGAAAAATTTCGAATCAACGAGGGCAGTAAAATTAGCTTTTAATTACCCTAAGCGAAGAACACGACGAACTGGGAGTTGGAAAGTGAAGTTCGTCGATGCAGACCTTCCACGCCCTAACTTGGCGGAGAAAGACGTCTACGGCGGCGGCGGAGGTGAAGATTTCCGCGGTCGGCGCGAGTATGACGGCGACGAGGTCGAGGCAGTGAAGCTCTTCCTCACCGGCGATGATGGAGTAGCGATGGCGCTAGGGTTTGGAGAGCTCGAGCGAGGGAGTGAGATCGAGCGGGGTAAAAGAAGTGAGGATGGCGAAGGGGGTATTTATAGCCGCGGTGAAAAACTGTTTGTCCGAAGATTTAGGACGAACGTGCCCCTGGCCGTTCTCCTTCTTGCGACATGTGTCACCCACGTACTGTGTGGTGGAGATCATGTAAGATCGTGGGTGGATAAAATAATCCATCGTGGGATGTGGAACGGTTTGAGCGGCAAAACCAAAAGTTTGGATAAGATTAGTTGTAACATTCCGTTCGCAATTTCTTCAGCTGACAAGGACACAGTGAAGAATTTGAACGAGTTTCAAATAGAACGCACATGAAGAATTTGTGAATAGATTGGATTGAGTATAGCATAGAGGGGAAGGGTCCGATCACATTCACTTAGCAGAAAAGTTCCAACTTGAAGAAATAGCTATAAGTGAATGTTGTAGAGGACATAAACTCATATATATATATATATATATATATATATATATATATATATATATATATATATATATATATATATATATATAGCCAATGAAGAAAAACGACGGCACAAGTGAAGACTTTGTAAAGTTTGAAGAATTTGAAAAACTGAAGAATTTCAAAAGTTGAGGAAAAACTCAAATTGAAGATTTTCAACTTTTGTGGTGGTGTGTCCCACCGTGTAAGAATGATGATTTCATACACCGCGTACAATTGTCGTAGGTTTCTGAGAATCAAATTCTTCATCAATTTCTTCACACTTAGAGTGTTATTCTTCATTGATTGAAGAAAAACGTTTCTTCAGGTGTTGCACATCTAAGTCATCAATTTTGCATAAGTGTTAGGATGAGTGCCTTTTCAAAGTACATTCGAAGATTCTAAGATATTTAGCTCACACCGCAACTTGCAAAATCTCTTCTCATCCAAGGGCTTAGTGAAGATATCGGCTAGCTGTTCTTCAGTCTTCACATGCTCAATAGAAATGTCGCCCTTCAACACATGATCACGAAGAAAATGATGACGAATCTGAATGTGCTTTGTCTTCGAGTGTTGAACTGGGTTGTGAGCAATCTTGATGGCACTCTCATTGTCACAGAGGAGAGGCACATTCTTCACGTTGATGCCATAGTCCTTGAGCGTTTGCTTCATCCATAGCAGTTGAGCACAGCAAGAACCAGCAGCAATGTACTCAGCTTCAGCAGTAGACAGTGATACACAGTTCTGTTTCTTCGAGGACCAACAGACCAAGGATCGTCTGAGGAAATGACAAGTACCAGATGTTGACCTGCGATCCACTCGGTCACAAGCATAGTCAGAATCTGAATATCCAATGAGATCAAAATCCGAGCCCTTGGGATACCATAATCCTAGTGTTGGTGTGTGAGCTAGATATCGAAGAATATGCTTCACAGCCTTATGATGTGATTCCTTCGGTGCAGCTTGAAATCGTGCACACATGCAAACACTAAGCATTATATCTGGCCTAGATGCACACAAGTACAATAAAGAACCAATCATGGAGCGGTATACCTTATGGTCGAAGTCAGTACCATTTTCATCAGTGCATAGTTGACCATTTGTGGGCATAGGAATTTTGATGCCTTTGCAATCTTGCATGCCGAATTTCTTCAGGACATCCTTGAGGTATTTCTCCTGAGATATGAATATGCCATTGTGCTGTTGACGAATTTGAAGACCTAAGAAGAATTTCAACTCTCCCATCATAGACATTTGATATTCTTCTCTCATCATATAGGCAAATTCATCACTATAACGTTGGTCAGTACATCCAAAGATAATATCATCAACATATATTTGGCACACAAACAGTTCACCATCATATGATTTAGTAAAGAGAGTGGGATCGAGTGAATCGGGTGTGAAGCCTTTCTTCATGAAGAATTTCTTCAATGTATCATACCACGCCCGTGGGGCCTGCTTGAGGCCATAGAGGGCCTTGTTAAGTCTGAAGACTTTGTCAGGATGCTTTGGATCTTCAAAACCTGGTGGTTGAGCAACATATACTTCTTCCTCAAGCTTACCATTGAGGAATGCACTTTTCACATCCATTTGGTGTAAGATGATATCATGATGGTTAGCATAAGCAAGCAATATGCGAATAGCCTCAAGTCTAGCAACAGGTGCAAAAGTTTCATCGAAATCAATTCCTTCAACCTGTGTGTAGCCTTGAGCTACTAGTCGTGCCTTATTCCTCACCACAACACCATTTTCATCTTGCTTGTTGTGGTAGATCCACTTTGTGCCAATGATGTTATGCTTGCGAGGATCGGGACGATCGACTAATTCCCATACGTTGTTGCGCTTGAACTGATGTAATTCTTCTTGCATGGCGTGAATCCACTCAGGCTCTAGAAATGCTTCATCTACCTTAGTGGGCTCTATGATAGAGACAAAAGTTAGATAGATGTGAAGCTTTTGAGCGTGTGAGAGGACCTGGTGCTCTAATGTCATCGATGATCTTCTCCACTTGCACTTCTTTTGCAACGCGAGGGTGAGCTGGTTGTCGTTGAGGAATTTGATCAGCATTTTTTTCACCATCAATTTCCTCAGCATTTTCTTCAGGTGCATCAGCTCGACGTTCTTCACGTTCTGGAATGAATTCTTCAGCAGATTCTTCAGTAGGAATGGCATCTTCAGTAGCCTTGTGCTTGATTGAATCCTCAGGTGCAGGTTCATCTAACATAGAAGGTAGGTGCTCTCTTTGCGAGCCATTAGTTTCATCGAACCGCACATCTACAGTTTCAACAATCTTGTGAAGAACATTGTTGAAGACTCTGTAGGTGTGCGAGTCCTTTCCGTAACCAAGCATAAAACCTTCATGTGCTTTCGGTGCAAATTTAGAGTTGTGATGAGGATCTCTAATCTAGCATTTAGCACCGAAGACTTTGAAATAACTCACATTGGGTTTCTTGTTAGTGAGGAGTTCATATGCAGTCTTCTTGAAGAATTTGTGAAGATATACTCTGTTGATGATATGGCACGCAGTATCAATTGCATCAACCCAAAAACGACGAGGGGTTTTATACTCATCGAGCATAGTGCGAGCCATCTCAGCAAGAGTCCTGTTCTTGCGCTCCACGACGCCATTCTGTTGAGGAGTATAAGGAGCAGATAACTCATGAGTAATACCAAGTTCATCAAGGTAGTCATCGAGACCCGAATTCTTGAACTCAGTGCCGTTGTCGCTTCTGATGTGCTTAATCTTCACACCAAAGTTGGTTGAAGCCCTCGAGGAAAATCGTTTGAAGACTTCCTGCACTTCAGTTTTGTAAGAGACAAGGTGCACCCATGTGTAACGAGAGTAATCATCAACAATAACAAAGCCATATTGAGATGCTTCATTTGTGATGCTGATACGGGAGCATACATCAACAGATTCTTGTCACCAGTCATGTGATTTGTACATCCACTATCAAGTACCTATTCAGTGGCTTTGGGTTGATCATCCTGCAGATGAATTAGTGCAACTTATGACCTCATATACTTCAGCAGTGAAGAATATGATATCACAATTCATTAGATCAATTTCATCAAGTAGTAGATAGATAAAACAGAGGGAGGATGTGTGAAATGAAAGTTCATTTCATCATGGTTAGCCTGCGTCCTTTCAGGCATTTTTGTCAGGTCCCCAGCAAATTCTTCAGACGTTATTGCATGTCTGGAGACCTGACTCTGCAGAAGGGATTAGTTCTTTTTCTTCACCACCCACATCTGAAGGGGTGGCAAAGAGTTCATCACTCTGCGAGCTCCATATGAGAATGGTGGCAAAGCAGCCAAACCATTTCGTTTCACATAAGAGGGGTTAGGGTAAGCATATGCATAAGCAGAGAAATTCTTCGAGGACATATGAACATAATAATTTGAAGAATAATGCTCATATTCATAGCCCTTGGCTCTTCCCTGCGAAACAGAGTTGTTAGCACGATGATGTTCATATGAGGACTTTGATCCATGTGAGGAATTTGATCCCCTTGAGGAATTTGGTCCGTATGAGGACTTGGATCCATATGAAGAATTTGGTCCATATGAAGAATTTGATCTGAGGTTCCTTTTCTTCACAGGTGGTGTCATGAGGACATTCACCTAAAGACTTTCAAGGCGCCTTTTGGGAACCCAGATTTTCTTCACTGGGGAACCGTTCCTGCAGTTAGTACCAACATATCTAGCAAATACTTCACCATTCTGATTTTTGAACAGTTTATAGTTGGAGTCAAAAGACTCATCAGAAGAATGAGAAGATTCACATGTATAGCCAGATAAATTAGATGGATCAACTAGAGGTCCCTTTGCAGCAACCCATGAGGTTTTGGGGTACTGCTCAGGCTTCCAATATGTACCATCAACATTGAGTTTCCTCTCAAAGGCAATACCCTCTTTCCTAGGGTTCCTGTTGAGGATCTGCTTTTTAAGCACATCACAAAGAGTCTGATGCCCTTTGAGGCTTTTGTACATGCCTGTCATGTACAATTCCTTCAGTCCTGCATCGTCAGTAATACTAGCAATGTCCTCAGATGAGGAATTAGTGATAGCAGAGGCGGGTGAAGAATTTGTAACATTTGAAGCATTTGAACATTCAGGTGAGGAATTAGCAGATTCTCGTTCAATGCATTTTAAACATGGAGGAATAAATTCTTCCTGAGCAGCACTGATTTGTTGAGCAAGTAATGAATCGCGCTCCTTCTGAAGATCTTAATAACTCACTCTTATCTTCTCAAAATCAGACAAGAGAGAGTTATGCTGATCTTGAGTCATGCTTAGAATGAAGTCTCTAAAGACTTTCAGCCAAGGCTTGTGACTGATCCATTTCTTCACCCAACATATCATTGCTCTTACTAAGCATATCATTAGCCTTTTGCAAAGCTCTTTGTTGTTTAGCAGCAAGGGAAGCAAGTTTGACATAACTGGGTCCAAATTCATCACCAGATTCTTCATCACTAGACTCAGATAGGTAGCATTCAGTTACCTCAGCACTTTTTGCCATAAGGCATGGAGTAGAGGATGATGATTCTGGCTCGAATGTCATCGATTTGAGCGATTCCTTGAAATCCTCAAACCAAGGGTCATGACAGGTTCGATGGCCTTCATAGACATCAGAGAGATGGTCCCAGACAAGCTTCACCTGATCGAGATGCATGATGTTTCTAAACTGGTTTCGAGACCGACTAGTGCAGATGACGGCCTTCGCTGTGAGGTTGAGTTGAGTGTACTTGGGAATGTCATCAGCTTCCGCCATCTTGCACAGATCGGTCAGACCGATCTCAGTGACGGTCCACAGCTCACTGTTCATCACCATGAGACGCTTCTTCATCATGGCCTTCCATTTGGGATACTCATGACCGTCAAAGATGGGGCATGGCACTTTCTTCATATCTGCGGTCGACATAACTAAAACTCCAGGCGGTTAAACCAAAATCACACAGAACAAGGGAGTACCTTGCTCTGATACCAATTGAAAGTGCGTTATATCGACTAGAGGGGGGTGAATAGGCGATTTTTATGAAATTCTTCACTGAGGAATTTGCTCGTGAGGAAATTCCTTAGCGAAGAACTACTAGCAGCGGAATAAGTACTCAGATGAAAACATAACAGAATCCTAGCATGGTCGTCATGATGAAATGAAGACACACACAGAGTACAGAAAGCATAAACACAGGATAACACACGTTGAAGACAAACAGACTGAAGAAATTGAACTGAGGAAATTGAGAAAGTCTTCAGTCAAAGTCTTCAAACACAGATATGATACACAAACAGCACACTACTGAGGAAATGAAAGAGTTGAGGAAATAGAACCAGTAAGCTTGGTGAAGACAATGATTTGGTAGACCAGTTCCAACTGTTGTCTCAGTTGTACATTTGGTTGGAGCGGCTGAGTATTTAAACTCGAGGACACACAGTCCCGGACACCCAGTCCTGAGCACGCAGCTCGGGACACCAAGTCCTCACCGTATTCTCCTTGAACTAAGGACACACAGTCCTCGTCCAATCACTTGTGGTAAGTCTTCAGGTGACTTCCAAACCTTCACAGACTTGGTCACTCGGCGATCCACAATTCCTCTTGGATGCTCTAAACCTTGACGCCTAACCGTCTGGAAGAAGCACAGTCTTCAAAGGTAACAAGCGTCGGATCCACGCAGGATCAATCTCTTCAGTGATGCTCAATCACTTTGGGTTTGTAGGTGTTTTGGGTTTGGGGTTTGGATTTTCCTCACTTGATGATTTTCGCTCAAAGTCCTGGGAGGATGGGTTGCTCTCAAATGACAGGTGTCAAGTTCTCGCGGAGCAGCCAACCAGCTAGTAGTTGTAGGGGGCGGCTATTTATAGCCTAGGGAGCAGCCCGACATGATAAGACATAAATGCCCTTCAATGATATGACCGTTAGGTGGACAATATATTTTAGGACAGCTGGCGCGCAGCATAGCAACGGTCGGAAATTTTAGGTACAAATTCCTCAGGGCTATCATGTTCCTCACTGTGTAGGTAATTCGCACTGGCGAATTCCTAACTCCTCAGTCAGAGTAAAGTCCTCAGTGACCAGAAGAACTGCGTCTCTGTCACTGAAGAAATTGACTGAACTGTATGAGATTTCCAATGGCTTCACTCGAAGGGATTGGTAGGTGTAGGATTTGAGTTGAGCATCACATGGAAATTTTCTCCTTAGTATTTCCTCGACCCCCTTTAACAGTACGGTGTTTCCTATGACTCAAGAAAGAGAAAATGAAACTACGAAAACAAAAGTCTTCACGCTTCATGTTCCTCGAATGAATACCAAGTCTTCAAGGTCACACCAATTTCTTCACTTTCAAAGTCTTTAGAAAGTCCTCAGTATATCAAAGTCTTCAGTCGAAGAACTTCATTTTTAGGGGTTGACTTTCTCTGTAAATATCAAACTCCTCATAGACTTATAGATCTGTGTACACTCATAAACGCATTAGATACTTAACCTATAAGTCTTCAATACACCAAAATCACTAAGGGGCACTAGATGCACTTACAAAACTTGACACCAAGATAACTGGTAGATGAGCAACTCAATACGTCCACTTTGTTCGTCAGTGAAAAGTCCTCGTCTCCTGAGCACCTTCCTCACATCCGTCCCTTGGGATCATCTCAACACTTTGTTCAAGGGCAACTCGAGCCTTCATTGTTCCAACTTTGATGTCGTTTAAGATGAAGACGATGAGTTTGTCATGCACGAAGAAGAGACCCCTAAAGATCTGTACTGTAGATTGATGACCCTTGCGGTTCCATTGTGGGGCCATGGGAATAAGGATTTGAATGACAGTTGGAGCACTTCTTCCGTGATTCTCCAAAGACCGGATTTTCACTCCTTGTTCTCTAGTCATGTGTTGTATGACTTTATCGCCATGGGAATATCAAGCAAGACCACCAACAATGCTCTTGATCGTGCTCCTGGGGCTGGAAGAACCCAACCTTGCATTGAAGGCCAAAGCGGTGCATGTTGAAGATGCCAAAGAAGAAGAAAAGGAGGAGTGTTGCCCTGAAGAGACTAAATATGCTCTCAATGAGCACATGGCCCTAGCTTCAAGAGCTTTTTGGGGAAACAAGAGAAACCTCAAGTCCAACAACTCAAAGGAAAACTCAAGTTGTTTCAAGCCAAAGGGTCAAAGAGTTAGGAGTTGTTGCAATTAGACTTAGCTACTTGAATAATTAGAATGGGGTTTTTCATCTCCTGAATGGATCTATATGTTTCCCAACACTTCAGTAAAACCCTTAGCTCGTCCACGTTCTCATCATGTGCCATGTGTTCTTTCTATTGAAATTGTAATTCCCAGATGTAATCTATTTAGATTTGAAATTTTTTGGCCATCCCTCCCGGGCTTTATGCAAACAATTTAAAATTCCTAGAATACTCCAATGAAAGCATCATCTAGTGCCACTCTCATGCCAGCTGAATTTAAAAGGCTTAGGTATGCCTTGTAGAAATGGAGTAAATCGATTTTTGAACTCAATTTGCTCCTGGATAACAACAACAGAGTACTTCTTCAGTTGGATAGGTTAGAAGAACTACGTTAGTTAACTATACTAGAGTCTAACTTCTAAAGGATCCTCAAATCCCATATTCTGAGACTTTCAAAGTATTAAAATGAATATTGGAAAAAAAACTTTGCATTTTTAGATGGGAAGTTAAAGGGGAGGAAAATACAAACTATTTTCATGCATGAGCAACAGAACGGTACCGGCGTAATTCTATTCCTAGCCTCAATAATTCTCTGATCGTGTTGATTCCCAGGAAGCTCATTCTAGAGAGAGTGAATGATTTCCGTTCTATTTTTCTTTCGAATTGTGTGCTTAAAGTGCTTACTAAAATCCTTGGTAAGAGACTTTAGAGTTGGATTTTAAAACTTGTTCACTGCAATCAGTACGATTTTATCAAGACTCGCACTATACATGAATGTTTAGGATGTGCATTTTAATATCTATATCAGTGTAACAGTTCGGAAATAAGATTGTCATTCTCAAGTTAGATTTTCAGAAAGGCATTCGATAAATGGAGCACTCTTTCATCCTAGAAATGCTTAAACTGAAAAGATTTGATGATTGTTGATGCATGTGGATCAAAATGCTCCTAGATTCCAATTCCTCACATGTACTGCTAAATGGAATTCCTAGAAAAGAATTTAAATCTTGGTGAGGTGTTTGTCAGGGTGATCCCCTGTCGCCACTCTTGTTCATGTTGGCAGCAGATCTGTTGCAATCCCTGGTGAATAAGGCATGGTTGGAAGGTCACATCATCCTTCCCATCGGTCAGCCTGCTTTGGAATACTTTCTAGTTATCCAATACGCTGATGACACACTTCTGATTCTGCCGACCGATCAAGTGGAGCTTCATACGATCAAGTCTCTTTTGGATTCCTATGCCAAAGCCGTGGGTCTAAAATTTAACTTCTCTAAGTTTTAGCTGATGCCCATTAACTTGAATATTGAGCGCTCTCAAGATCTGGCTTTGGTTCTTCGGTTCCAGGTCGGTATTATGTCGTTTACATACTTAGGGATACCATTGGGGACCACACGTCAAACAGTTTCGTGAGATAATGTTGTTGGTTGATCACATTGAGAGACATCTAACATAACTGTTGTCTGGTTATCCTATGGGGCAAGAGTTCAATTGGTTAATTCAGCGTTATCTTCTTTGCTATCTTTCGCTATGTTTGTACTTAAACTTCCACTCAAGATTATCAAGATATTTTATTGTGCAAGGAGGCATTGCAATTGGAGGAAAGTGGCCGGTTAGGATGCCAGAACTCACTCACTTGCAACCTGGGACTTCATATGTAGACTGGAGAAGAAAGGGTGCTCTAAATCATGGGCCTAAAGGTGCGAAATAAGGCATTACTGCCAAAATATTTACATAAATTCGTTCATAAGGAAAAGGTGCCTTGTGCATGTTAATTTGGAATGCTTATTACGATGCCACACCACCACATGCAAAACCCATTTGTGATTATTTATGGTGGCGTGATATCCTCTCTCCTTGATGGACATCTACAGAATCACTGTGTGTATGCCTACGGTTGGGGACATAACAGTGAATCTATCATGCACTCCAATCAATACTTGTTTTCTTTTGCCCTACATGAAGATGTGTCGTTGGCCCAGTTCCATGAAGACACAAATCCAGGAACACATTTTTCTCTGCTCTGCCAGTGGAAGTTAGATGATTTGTACAAGTTGGTGAGTGCCATGCATCTTGACCCTCTTGCGAAAGATGATTGGATCCCATGATGGGGAGAGGTCAAGTGTAAACCTAGAAAATTCTACAAGTTCTACTTCGGAAATGTGACTACACCAAATACATCACTATTATCTAGAGATCCAAGTGCATTTTGAGACATAAGGTTTCTGCATGGTTGATGTTGATGGATACAGTTAATACAAAGGACACGCCCCTCAGGCGTCAGTTTTATGGTGATGACCACACCTGCTTCTTGTGTGCTTTTGGGGATCTTAATACCAACATATATTGATATTTTGAGTATGAGTTTAGCTCTAACTGTTGATGCATCTTGGGGATTCAATAGAACACGTCTCTCTACATGCAATACATGATCGACCAATCAGCTATCACATGGCCCATCCTCTATTCAAAGAATGAATGATCTTGTCAGCATGGAACCTTGGAAATAGAGAAACAAATGCTACTTCGATGGAGCCACTGCCTCCCAACAGGATTGGTTGAGAATGTTGAAGGCTGAGTTTGAGATTCTCAAATTAAGAGTTAAACCTAGATTGTCATCCTTCTTAGAAAATTTTATCTATTCTCTTTCAGTTTTGCAATCAGTTGCATTCTCGTGGTAATTTCTTACTTGGTGGGGTCAGTAATGGCAGAAAGTTTCATCATGTTTGGACTTTGTTTGGTATGGATTTTCTGAAAAACCAAAAACATGCAGAAAATAACAACTAGCACTGGGCATTAGGTTAATAGGTTAGTTCCCAAAAATGATACAAATGGTATAAAAAGCATACAAATTGATAATATAATATCATGAAACAATTAAAAATGATAGATACGTTGGAGATGTATCACTTCTTCATTTGGATCTCTTTGGTCCTCCAACCTATGATAGTCTTGGTGGGAGAAAATATTGATTGGTTATTGTTGATGATTATTCAAGATATACTTGGGTGTATTTCTTTAAAAATAAAAGTGAGACCTACTAATCGTGATAGATTTTGCCAACGAAGTTCAATGTCAACACAATGCAAAGATATTGCCAATAAGAAGTGACGATGGCACTGAGGTCAAGAACTATACCTCGGATGTGTTTCTTAGTGATGAGGATCAAACATCAATATTCCAATGCAAGGCATAAAGTGCAAGATAAACTGGAATATTGTGTGCCATCCCATGGATCTCGATGGCGTTGGCGTCCTCAACCTGGAAAAGTTTGCCCAGGTGCTTAGGGCCAGTTCTTTTGGTAGATTTTTTGGGCTTCTAGAATAAGCTAACCATACCCAACTTGTTCTAGAAGCCCAATCAAATTTATTTATTTTACAAGTCTACTAATTAAATAATTAACAGGCTTCTAAAATAAATAAATTTGGTTGGGCTTCTAGAATAAGACAGGTAGGGGCATATTATTCCAGCTTATTCTAGAAGCTAGCAAAAGAACTAGCCCTAAGATTGAGACAAACTTGGTATGAGTGGAAAGCGACGTCCAAGATGTGGGTGGGCATGGGACCCTTATGAAACGAATGCCATTGACTTGTTCTACGTGTTGACAACTATCACATTGGAAACGAAGCATGTGCACCATTCTTTGAGTCCCCATGGTTCCACCGGAAGAAACATATGGATATCGCCCCCCCCCCCCCCCGTCCACCTAATTTTTGCGGCCTCAAAAGGGAAGATTTGGAAGGTGAAAGAGGTAATGCACAGCGACGCTTCAATATCAAAACTCAAGGTGCCACATGACTTCACCATGGCCCACATTCAACACTTTATCACACTTTGGAAAATCTTCGGGACGTTAATAAGTATGATACATTGGAGGATGACAATTCTTTGGAAGCACACAAGCAGTGGCGAATATTCCACTACTTCAAAGATGCAGTTCATCAATGCAACTTACACGTCTATGGACAAGACCATGCGGAGGACATGCCCCCTCCCCTCCCCACCCCCAAGGAACTTGGTTGGTTGGCTATCCAGAATAGGATATCGGTCGTCGGCCGTTTGGCCAAGCTTGGGTGCAACAGTTGTGGGCTATGTCCATCATCCAAGCAAGACCAAGAGTCAGCGGTGACATCCTAGCTACAAGTGTCACAACGCACTGAGGTTATGGACGATGGGCAAGGGGTGGTTACATCTTGATAGTATTGATACCTACAGATGGGTGATAGAGAGAACAATGAAGAATTGGTGGATTAACATGTCTAGAGAGATGAAGCCAAATAGAAAGGTGATAGCATCTATCACCATGCTCACCAACTGGACCATATGGAGTGAAAGACAGTTTTTTCGTAACTAAAGCCCTTCACCTCCGACACTACTACAAGCTATCAACAAGGAAGCAAGCCTCGGGATCACCATGTGTGCAATGCGTTTGGAAAGAATCATGCCAGGAGAGTAATGACACTGTTGTAACATTTTTTTCCTTCTACTCAAACTCTTGTCTTCTTACTTAATTAATGGATACGACGCGCCTAATGACTTACTCTCGTTACCCCTTATCCCTAGGCAGCTAGGACAAACTTTCCCCTCCAGGCTTCACCGGCGAGTCCATGGATCCACCTACCACCCCGGCGGTCGGTGATGGTGACGGGAATCCCGATGCATCTGCTCTAGTTGGTAGTTTAGGTTAGGGTTTTTTAGTCCCCGCGAGTGCGGTGCTCGGGGGAATAGTGACGCTTCTTCTTCGATTTTGTCTTCGTGCTTCGATCCTCCCCGAGTTCGTTTGTCTGGTTGTGGTCAACGGAACTTCTGCGTAGATTCCTGCCATCTCCTTGGAGCGGCGGTGTTACAATTTATCGTCATGTGGCGAGATTTGATGTCAGATGCTTTAGATTTATGCAAGGGTTCAAAGGCGACGACATGGCTCCAGGCGTTGGTTCTTAGGGGCACGTGCACAAAGACTTCCAACCTGTCATTGAAAAGGTCAAGCCGACTCCGGTAGAGGAGCGGCGACAACGGCACGTCGGCAGTTCGTTCTGGCAGCAGTATCGGTCGTTCAGTGGTCTTGGAATCTCAATGTAATTTTTATTATGTTTAAGATGCTTTGTACTTCCGGTGAACTTTTATAAAAGATTTGATCCTTTGCAAAAAAAAGTAAAACTTAATTAATGGATGAGGTAAATATTTTGGCCCTGTTTGGGAAAGAAAGAGTCGGTCACAATGAACTAAACATACATCAGACCAACATCAGACAAAAGTAATGATAAGAATATCAGATGGACAGGGTGTATAATTCACAGCAATGATTTTAGAAGAATCTCAGAAGCACACTCTGTAAATTCGTAAGCATATCATCTTGGGTTCTGATTTAACTCTTCAAGTTTTATGAAAGGTCAGCTGAAAGCACAAATGAACCAGCGATGCCCAAACGAGTCTAGTGCGGATAGTTTCATACTTGTGGGAATGAAAGTGAGAACAATAGCAACAATCCTAATGGCAACATACAGATCGAACAGAATCACTATCTCTATCCCTAGAGCTGTGCTTCCTCAGCCTGTACAGAGTTCCAAAATTCCCAGTGGTATTCACAACCACTGAGTTCTCCCAGGATCCACCCCCACCATAATAATCCAACCCATGCCTCAAAATGCCGAGGAAACAGCCCGAAAAGAGCTACGAAAGAGAAAGAACAGGATCCCACCTTAGTCACCTAACTATATCACTTATTTTACCACCGATGAATGGCCGCGACGATTCATGCTGTCAGCTTGCATAAACCCCAGTGCTGCCCTTGGGGAATATACCTTGGCCTGGCCCGAGGATGGACAGCGGGTCAAACCGGTTTTTGCGCTCCGCGAACCGCTCCCAACGCGGGCCAAAGTGTTGGTGCCAGCCAGCCGGAGTTGGATGGTGAGCCAAGTACTGTTTTGCGCCGATGCGCACTCCGGCGGTGTCAGCTATGTGGCGATGACGGCGGAGAAGCTCTTGCAGGCAGTGGTGGGAGCATCCTTCATCAGGGTTTGCAGAACGGAGAATGCCAACCACGTACATCACCTGCTCCGTGGACCCGGAATCCGGTAGCACAACGGATGTGTTAGTGCCCCACCTGCAAGATTAACAGAGTAGCAGTTAAATGATATATATCAGCAACTGCCAGATCATGACCTGGATAAGAACACAAAGGAGAAGAAAATTATATAGTTGACATCCTGCAGTTCGGTGTATCCTGACTCAGAAATGTCTCTGTTTAAATGTTTATAGAGACAAGTCTACACTGGGCCTATTAAACTAGTTCAGTACATTGAACATGAACCGTAGGTCACAAGCTAGATCTTTTGCTAAGGCTCAATCAGCTAATAGTTGACTTGTATTTGAAAGCCATCTTGCAGGTAAACTAGTATAAACTTCTTGGTAGAAGTGACACCTTGCAAATACTTGAATGTGAGGTCAATGAATCTTAAAACATACAGAATGTGTGACTTGTGAACAACGTTATGCATCAAAGCAAATAAACTTGTAGCTAGTCAAATATTAGTTTTATCCCAATTAAAAGAGCTTACATGCTGATGTTTGACCTGGATGGCAGTTATTGTTTATAATGCATTGCGATAAGCTTATCTTATCTGAGCGTAAATAAACCAAATTGCATTTTTTTTTAACTTCAGGACAAATCTCAGTTTCTTTTCTTTTAAGGAGAGAGCAAGTATCTTTGCTTACATATCTCCCTGTACTTAACAAAGGTTTGATCAAATAAAGAAGATGCCACTCATTGAGCCAAATCTATAGTTTGAGTTAAATCATACAATGCTGGCGACAGATGTCATTCTATTTGAAGGACCCACAAAACATGAAACAATCATTCACAAGCATGCAACAATCGACCAACAAAGCCACTGTAGGTGTGGACTTTCTACCAGAAATATTGTAGACATACATAGAACTTTCCAATAAGAAGAGTTGGCAGCATTAAACAACCGACCGATCTAATATTCTCATTTGTGTGTGTGTTGTGTCCAATGTTAGTACAAAGCAGGGCTGCAACTTTTCTGCCCTCTATACCCACTCCATAGTAAAGGCGAGTGAGCATTTTTTATTTCTTATGAAAAGAAGAGTGTTGGGACCAAGATGCCTGTATACTAATGAAGACCCTAAGTAGGCGGCTAGGCGCACAGAAGGATACATCACAAAACATTTATCAAAGATAATACGTTCTCTTCCAGACCTTTACAATATACTGTACAAGAGAACACACCCAAATCATGAATGCTATGCATGAAAACCACAGCAGGTGCTTCCAAAGAAGAGCAGAATGGTGCCCCACGTAGAAATATGGAATAAATGATGTTCTCAGGCCTGTACTGCCTGCTATATCAGTATAGATGGTAGAAAATGGGGCAGCATGCGAATGCCAAAAGGGACTATCTCATGCCCGGTGAGCAGAGCTGATTAATTTCTCAGCACTTTGGTTATACAGAAAAGAACTCGTTACTAGACGAAAATGATGCGGAGAAAGGCTTGTCCAACTTGGACTGCTTGGAAGCTAACGCAGCGGTCACAAACAAGGTTAGTTAAACAATCGGTAGATAATATTTTCTTCTATAAACAATGCTTCCACGTATTGATGTGCCCCCCCCCCCCCCAGCCCAAAGTTGCGATATCTTAATGTAATGTCTACAATACATTGCGTTGATTAGGAGCACACACAGCTTACTTGTCTCTGAGGAGTGGATAGATGAGGATGAGCCCCTCAAAGTTATCCGGTGAGATGTTGTCCATGAGAAGGTCCCTCAGGTCCCTGATCCCGGCCTTGGGCACGAACATGTTGAGCCACGGGTGGTGCACCTCCCAGAGCCCGCTGCTCCTCAGGCTCATCTCCTCCATCCTCACCCTGTTGAGGAAATCAAAGTAGGACACCTCCACACTGTACAGGTGGGACGCTATGTGGCTCATCTGCACTGAGATGGCTTCCACCACCTGAAAATAAACACATGCACACACACTCGATCATTCATTCCCAAGCCTTGACAAGTACACAGAAAAAGAAAAAACTTACCTGTTCCACATTGGTATTCTTGCGCTGGTAATCATGAACCGCAAACTCTATGCAGTAGTAGATCTTAGGACTGCCCTTGGTGCCAAAATCTGGGCTGAAGTCCATATTTGCAGGGAAGGCGATGGAGGAGCTGTGAAGCGACTGTTCGTTCAAGACGATGAAACCTTCTACGTAGTCCACCATATCCGGCATCGACACCAGCAGCTCCTGGTCTTTGGTGAAGGTGCCGAAATCGTCGTAGAAGGCCCTCACCCACTTCACCTGAATGAAGTCGATCCAAAACCCGATTAATCATCTATGCATGGCACAGGCTTACACTACACTAATGAGAATAAGACGGGTGTAACGCTGCATACATACTTTCTGTGGAGCTTCCTGCAGCAGGATCCTTGCCCTAGTTATGATGCCAAACTGGCCAAGGCCTCCCAGAACAGCGCTGAACAGCTCTGCGTTCTTGGTGGGCGAGCATGTCACGGTCTCTCCCCTGCCTGTTAACCAAAGAGGAGCACAAAATCTACTGCCCGTCAGCAACCAAGATGTTGTTGGCCAAGGGAGACAGAGCCAAAAGCCAAATAAGAAGATCTTGTCCTTTTTTTGCCCCCTCAGCATGCATCTCTTATCGTACCTGTGACTACCTCCAGCTGTAGAACATTGCTAATCTGAGGCCCGTGCTTGAATGT